>JAWDJE010000005.1:209270000-211670000 GCA_035047345.1 Bradypodion ventrale
AGAGAAGAAACCACTTGGTTTCTTCTCTTTAAAGACGGAGTTTTTTTAGGAGGGGGGGGGGAATCGATCCCCTCTCCCTGGTCTCCTGGGTCCAGAAGGGTTTGGGCAACATACCCCTTTTGTTCCCACAAACCTGCCAACCCTAGGGTAGCCAGCGGAGAGGGGGATCGCAACCCCCCCACCTACTGATATTAAAGGGGACACTCCAGTCGGGACCTTCAGGCGCCGTTGGTGAGGGAAAGAAAGCTGGCTGGTGTTTGCTTGGCTGTGAGGCAGTGAGTTGTTTTTCTTTTTAATTTTTCGGGCGCTGGTTTCCTCAGCGTTCTGCGCACTCATGGCGCGCAGGACGCTGGGGCTTGTAGTTATGGGTTGGTGCTTTGTGTTTGTCCTGCATTTTTTTAAAATGCTTTTCTTTTGATTGGCTGCGGCGCGTTTCCGAACGCTGCACCGTGCGAGAGCCTCTCAGCCTGATTGGCTCTGGCGCGGCGCGTCACAAGGAATGTTGGGAAGTGAAGTTGTTTCCCTTTCTTCGCGTTTGTGGGGCTGTTGCCCCACTGCCGGTTTTCTCAATCCTTCGTTGACCTGCGTACCCAGATCGGCCGTGTGCACGAAGGGTGAGTGCAGGCAAGTAGGGCGAGGCATAGCAACCTATAGCCAGTTCCAACGGTTAACCCTTGGATTTATAGGTTAAGATGACTTCCCCAAAGTTTCTAAGGGTTTGCTTCATTTTATGTAAAATAATCATTTTTCCTACGGGTTTGCTTCGATTTACTTAAAAAACTGTATTACGTAAAAACCTACATAACTGACTTTTTATGTAAATCGGGGCTTTACTGAATAGGTAATAGTACGAAGGCATAAGTTTCTGCTTTTATTTACCAGTTTTTGCCCTGAGCAATGACACATGCTTTCTTGATTGTAAAAGGTTTTAGATTAATCTGTTTGCAAAGCAGTGAAGCATTCAAATATTAATAAGAGTCACATTCTCAACAGAAGCCGCCTTTTTTCAGATGAGTATCTCCGCCTCTCAAGATCTTCTTGCATATGCTTTCTCTCTCTCTCTCTCTGTCTCACACATGCATGTACACACACACAAACACACACAATCATTGCTAGGCTGACCAAGCACAACAAATTTCAGTGCAAAAGGTAATTTTTAAAAGAAAATTGTGAGTCTTGAAAAGAAGGGCTCAGAATGGAAAGGGCATCTCAACCATAACTGCACTATATAGCACTGCTGCTGAAACAGTAATAAAAAGGTAAGCACAGAGGATATTTGTTAGATTACTTTTACCATGGTTGACAGTAATACTATGATTGCTTTTCGCAGAACTCCAGGAGAAGAAAAGTAATGTTTATATGTAAGGCGACTTCAAGCTGAATTTTCTCATAGGGGTTGGGCCATAAAACGATGTCAGCAGTATTCCTGAAGTATTGCATTCTTTTTACCCTTCTCTTTTTTTCTTTTTCTTTCTCCCCACCTGAATTTTTTAAGCTTGCAAAATGATGTTTTTCCTTGATCTGTTGGGCAGTAACAGGAAAAGTCATAATTGCCTTTTTGAAATGGGGTTTCAAAATGTAGTGTGATATGCTCTTGAGTTTTGTGAATAAACATTGCACTGTATACAAGCTATTTGTAAGGGGAAGCAACATTAAAGGTTTAGAACAGTGGTTCCCAACATGGGGCCCACGCCCCACAGGGGGACTTCACTTCCCAGAAGCCTAAGTCAGTATATTGGCTGATAAGTGCTTTGGGCTTCTGGGAATTGAAGTCCAAAAACCACTGCTTTAGAACCTAAACCCAGAGAATCATCCTGAGGTTGAGGTCAGCAACAGCACCAAGTTTATAAGCCATTATCTAAAGTTAATGGCAAATCTGACCAGGTTATCCTGCTATGGTCATAGAGTAGACCATACTGCCAGTGACTCAATGTGATTGTCTGCTGGTGGTTAACTAACCTGCCAACTCTGATGACTAAAGGCCTTGGGTGGCAAAGTCTGCAGAGAAGGATGATGGTCCCTAAATGGGAAAACATCCTACTTGGATCCATCTTGAAGGAGGGCAGCAGCTACATCAATACTGGGCTGGGGCTAATGAGGACTGTGTGCACCAAAAGGCCTCAGGATTAGAAAGTGACTCACATAACTGAATCAGTGGTATGGGTGTCATGCTTCAATGCAGAAGGCAAATGGATGGCCACTGCATTATATTGTCCCCAGGACAGTCTTCATTGCTAATTGCTATGAAGATAGCCAATATTGTATTCAAAATAAGATACAGCACTCAAAGAAGAAAGAAAAGTTAATGCACAACACTCAGCTTTAGTTAACCTACTTGCCTGAGTATGTGTGTGTGGAACAGGGCCATAGCCAGGATTCTAGATGGGCAAAGCCTGCCCTGGCCACTCCCTGGCTACGGCCCTGGTGTGGACCATGGCTATGAAATGCATGTGACATCAAGAACAGAGCTGCACAGAGTGGCTGTGCTACCTACTAGCAAGGAAGCTGGTGAAGGCTTGAATAGGGTTTCAAGAGGCAAAACTTTTCAAGCATTTTTGTTTGGCTTTGACATTTTTTCCTAGATGCTGTTTAGTTTCCTTAGGAAACTAAGGAAACTAGTTTCTTGACTAATGATGTATCCGTGGGTGCAAAACCAATGTAAATATGATCTTTTGACTTTGCTCCAGGAAGATAATGGCATCTGAGAAAGCTGATGTGAAAAGCAACTACACCATTGTAACTTAGGTAGTGGTCAAATAGACTTTTACGCATCCTCAATTGTATCACTATGCCATTCACAGTGGTGGAAACAGATAAGCCTTGCTTTGTTTCTTCAATTTCTTCCATCAGTACTTCATCAAATTCATGACAGATTTAAAAGAAGAGACTCCATAGATTATGTTGCCCATTTCAAAATATTATCAAGATTCTTTACAGTTAGACATAGCTTGTCTTAATAGTCCATACTGATGAAGTGGAAACAACTGGTTCTCTTGTCCAGTACATGGAACTGTCCTACTATATTTATGGTAATATGTTTGAGGCAGAACTCAAAACAATTCTGAGCAATGTAGATTTTTCTTCTTCTGGACAGAATATCCAATCCTCCTGTATATATTTTATTCTGCAGAAGCTACCCACTAAAATGCATTTAGTTGATGGAGACATATGTAATCTATAGTACACTGAATCCCCAGTGGCACTTTCAATCTCTTCCTCTTTCAATGAAAAAATAAAGTATTTGTTCTGCATTACAATATGAGATGGTATTGGTGTGAATTATCTATGTGATAAGAAAGCATTTTAGCACAAAGAATACTGTTAGAGGTCAACTGATGAATTCACTACTACTTGGATTCATAATTTTAAAATGAAGAGATGTAAGAATAGATTTTGATCTTCTATTTGGGTGGGTGGGGGGTTGGATTTGTTACTTATTTCCTTGGGAGGTACAAAGTCATTTTGTATACTTAGGGATGTAAAACACACATGCCAAATCATTGTCGTCGTCGGCTGCTACTCGTATCCGAGCATACATTTTCCTAGAAGTCATTTTCTCAGTTGATGGATGTGTCCCTGGTGACTCCATAAACTGATCCTGGCATGAAACATGTGACCGCACAGTACAATGATTAGATGGTGGAGGGTGTAGTTGAGTTTGTTGAAACTTTCGTGTTTGTCACTTAGCCTCTTCATGTTTGTGGTGTTCCCCTTCAAAGTGATCGGTAGCAGCAGAGATGGTTTGGTGCCAAAGTGAGCGAGCTTCACCCACTGTCTCCCAAGTTTGTGGGTTTATATCTGACACTTTCATGGTTTGTTTCAGCTGGTCCTTATAGCACTTCAAAGGAGCTCTGCGAGGTCTTGTACCGGAGCTAAGTTCCCCATAGATAATTTGGCAAGGATGCCTGGAGCCATCCACACAGCGGACATGCCCTATCCATCTAAGATGATGGCCTATGATGGAAGCTTCAATGCTATTTATATTTGATTTCTTGAGAGCTGCAATGTTGGTGACATAGTCATCCTACTTGATGTTCAAGATGGACCTTAGCTTCTGTTGGTGAAAGTGCTCAAGCTTTTTGATGTCTTGGTGATAGAGGGTCCATGTTTCACAGCCATACAACAACATTGAAATAACAACAGCTTGGTATACCATGAGCTTAGTTTGGATTGTTAAATCTTTGTCCATGAAGACCCGGTGTGATAGACAACCAAAGGCAGAATGGGCAGCACCAATTCTCTTCACCACATCCTGTTCACAGGTGCAGTTTTTAGATAGGATGATACCAAGGTAAGAATACTGGTCTACCTGTTCCATTGTGGAATCTGATGTGGTAATACTGAACTCTGGAAGGGCTGTCCTTGGGACAGGTTGTGCAAGTGCCTTGGTTTTCTGAGCATTTATGGTGAGGCCAAAAGGATCACATGCATTCTTGAAACAGTTGACTGATTGTTGTAGCTCCTCAGGTGTGAGAGAAGACAATGAAGTATCATCAGCATATTGCATTTCCATTATCCTATTAATACTGGTTAGTCTTTGGGAGCATAGTCTAGCCAAATTAAAGAGTCCTCTGTTGAAATGGTATTTAATCTCTATACCTGTATTGTTAACAGGTGTTTCATATTGCATGGCAGCCAAGTAAAGGGCAAAATAGTTTAGGCTATTTCAACTTGATGAGGCATTTGTTAAGGAATTTTCAGGCCCTCTTCATGATCTCTTCAGACAAGAATAAGAAATGGTATGTTTTTTCTTGACAAAGGCTCAGTGATTTGTAGCACTTTAAAGACTAACTGCTATATTTTAATGTTAGCTTTCTTGGATCAAGTCAACTTTGTTGGACACGAAAGTGAGACTTCATGGCATCAATTTATACACATCAAGTACAGAGTGATTTGTAAGCATAACAGATAAGTATACAAATCAATATGGCATTTTACAACTGGTAATAGCAGATGATCTATGGTTGTTATTCAGATTAGTAGGGGAAAAATTCACAACTAATCAAAATAACAACCAGAAATCACCTGCTATTTCCAGTTGTAAAAAGCCATATTGATTTGTATACTTATCTGTTATGCTAACAAATCACTCTGTACCTCTGTACCTGATGTATATAAATTGATGCCATGGAGTCTGATGAAATGGACCTGATCCACAAAAGCTAACGCTAAAATATAGTAGTCAGTCTTTAAAGTGCTACAACATTTTTGTTTTTGTTTTGTTTACTCTCTGATATTACTATTTTAGGTATCTGCCTGCGAAGTCACTAGTTGGGACTGGGAGTTCAATTTCCCACTTTGCCTCCTGTGAGGAAAGGGAGCTTGTGTGGCTTTGGACAAGCTGCAGTCCCAGGGTCCACCCAGAAAAAGGGAATGGTAAATCACATCTGTGTATTCTGTACCAAGAAAACTCTGAAAAGGTTCACTCTATGTCAGAATTGATTTGAAGGCATGCAATTATTATTATGTACTAGCAGATTTTGCCCAGCAGTGCCGGGCTGTTTTAAATGGTGTTTGTATTTATTTATTTTTGTTAATGTTTGTAAAGGAGAGGCTAGTCTATATTTGAAATTTTTAATATGTTTATTTATTTATTTATTGCCAGGCTGTTATAAACTGTGATTAGTTGTGTTTAGATGTTTTGGGTTTTTATTTTAGTTAAAATTCAGCACAAGATTTTTGAAAAGTTTGTTATTTTATTTTATTGTCATATGTTTCTGATTTGTGTTAAATTGTGATGTTGTGTTATTTTGTTGACTTGTTTTTACTGTTGGGGCCTTTTGTTTGGGCCTGTTGTGTCTTGTGAATTGTTTTTACTTTTGTGGCCAGCAGGTGGTGCTGGTAAGGTGTTTTCTTGTATTTTGACTTCTTTTTCTCTCGTGGCCTCTGGGTGGAGCTTCGTCTGGTAAGTATTCTGTTTCTTTATTCATTTCGTTTCCGGCTTTCGTGGAGTGAGGATGTGTCCTGGAAAGTTCCCTTGTTTTGTTTATTTTGTGTGTTTGGATTTTGTGTTGTTTTGGTATTTTTTGTTTTTGTGGTGTTTGGCTGGGTGCTGTTTGTTTTTTGTTATTTTTGTGTGTGTTTAATTTGTATGTTTTTCGTGTTATTTTTGGTTGTTTTTGTTTATTTTTGGATGTTTTTGATTGCTGTTTTTTTTAAGGTGGTTTTTCCTTCCCGCGGGCCGGGCTCGATGCCTGGCCCGTGGAAAGGAAGGGCAGGGGCCAGGGGGGGGTCTTTCTTTTCCACGGGCTGGGCTTGATGCCTGGCCTGTGGAAAGGAAAGACAGCAGCCAGGGGGTCTTTCTTTTCCATGGGCTGGGCTCGATGGCTGGCCCGTGGAAAGGAAAGGCAGTGGCCGGGGGGTTTCCCTTCTTTTATGTGGGCCGGGCTCGATGCCTGGCCCATGGAAAGGAAAGACAGCAGCCAGGGGGTCTTTCTTTTCCATGGGCTGGGCTTGATGGCTGGCCCATGGAAAGGAAAGGCAGCAGCCGGGGGGTTTCCTTTCTGTTCCGTGGTCCGGGCTCGATGCCTAGCCCATGGAAAGGAAAGGCAGCACCCTGGAGGGTCTTTCTTTTCCATGGGCCGGGCTTGATGCCTGGCCCATGGAAAGGAAAGGCAGCAGTGGGGCGGGGGTGTCTTTCTTTTCCGTGGGCCACGCTTGATGCCTGGCCCATGGAAAGGAAAGGAAGCAGCGGGGGTGTGTCTTTCTTTTCTGCGGGCCGGGCTCAATGCCCGGCCCATGGAAAGGAAAGGCAATGGCCGGGGGTCCTTCTTTTCTGTGGGCTGGGCTCGATGCCTGGCCCGTGGAAAGGAAAGGCAGTGGCTGGGGGGGTGTCTTTCTTTTCCGTGGGCTGGGCTCGATGCCTGGCCTGTGGAAAGGAAAGGCAGCGGCTGGGGGGGGGTTCTTTCTTTTCCATGGGCTGGGCTTGATGCCTGGCCTGTGGAAAGGAAAGACAGCAGCCAGGGGGTCTTTCTTTTCCATGGGCCGGGCTTGATGCCTGGCCCATGGAAAGGAAAGGCAGCAGCGGGGGTGTGTCTTTCTTTTCTGCGGGCCGGACTCGATGCCTGGCCCATGGAAAGGAAAGGCAGCGGCCGGGGGGGTCTTTCTTTTCCATGGGCCGGGCTCGATGCCTGGCCCATGGAAAGGAAAGGCAGCGGTGGGGGTGTCTTTCCTTTCCGCGGGCCGGGCTCGATTGCTGGCCTGTGGAAAGGAAAGGCAGCAGCCGGGGGTGTCTTTCTTTTCTGCGGGCCGTGCTTGATGCCTGGCCTGTGGAAAGGAAAGGCAGCAGCGGGGGGTCTTTCTTTTCCACGGGCGGGGCTCAATGGCTGGCCCGTGGAAAGGAAAGGCAGCAGCGGGGGGAGGGGGGTTGGTGTCTTTCCTTTCCGCGGGCCGGGCTCGATGGCTGGCCCGTGGAAATGAAGGGCAGCGGTGGCGGGGGGTTTCCTTTCCGCGGCCTGTGTTGCTGTGATCCGCTGCATTTTTTACTTTTATTTTTCACGCGCCAGCTTCCTAAGCGTTCTGCGTGCTCATGGCACGCAGGACGCTGGGGCTTGTAGTTTGCCGTGTGCGATTTCAGTTTGTGCAGCGTTTTTTTTCATGCGGCTTCTTTTTGATTGGCCGTGGCACATTTCTGAACGTTCCTTTTGCTCACGCCGCTCAGCCTGATTGGCTCTCGTGCGGCGTGGCGCAAGGAATGTTGGGAATTGAAGTTCCCTTATTTTGTTTGCGTCTGGGGGGCTCCTGCCCCACTGGCGCAAATTTCAACCCGACAGTTACCTGCGAACCCCGGTCGGGCAAGTGCACAGAGTCTTGGACGGGGCTAGTGGGGCCTGGCTAAACATCCTTTGTCACATTTCAACGGTTAACGCACAGATTTATAGGTATAGATGGCAGAGGTATTGGTGCCAATGCTAGCCAAGATGAGAAACCCTAAAAGTAAGCAATGTGTTTGGTGGTGGGCAATTAACTGTGAGAAGGTGAAGAGGGGTGCTTGCCTATTCAGAATCTGAAATTTAACATTTTAATGGCTACAGGTGGACTTAGTATTGTAGTGGAACCTTTTGCATTAATTTCTGTTAACATACCTTTATGGAGGTTCCTCACCTCATAAAGAAAATAAACCCTGTCAGACACTTTCCTATCCAGTGCCTTTACATACATGCATTCTTCTTCATCCTCCTCCAAAATTCTTAGAGAGGCTTCTTAGGACTACTGGAAGATACTATGTTCTTCCATATGGTACAGACAATAAAACTTTTACGGAAGAAGAGAACTGTTCAACCTGATAAAGTTATGTAATGTATACTTGATGCCATTTATAGATTTGTATTCTTTTTGTAATACACAACTGTCAGAAATAGATTGAATCTTGTGACAGTACAGTACTTCATATCTCCTCACTGTACTATTGTAATCATCTTTCCCATGAACTAAGTTTTCCTCTTAAAAAAAAAAAGATAGTATAAAGGTCAGACTTATAACGAGACTCTCAAGCAACCCGATTTTTGATCCTTTGAAATCATACAGCCTGAAGTTTCTCACCATCAAAATCCTATCTCCCTTGTACAATGTATTATTGGATCTGCCACTCTTCCTAGTCTGAAAACAATATCAATCTTTTCAAATACTGTCACTGGATTTTTCTTCTGCTTCCACAATCCATAACAACTTTCATGGATTTTGAGGTTAACCTTAGTGTTTTCACTAAGAAAAACATTGCTGTGGACCAAACACAAATTCCACACAACAAAAAGCATTCCTGACCATTTAATATCAATAGGTAAAAGTAAAGGTTTCCCTTGCTCGAAAGCCAGTTGTATCTGACTCTAGGGTGCAGTGCTCATTTCTGTTTCAAAGCCAATACATCTATTGTGATTGCAGTGGCTGCACACTTACATAATATGTTCAGTAGTAGTTTATCTTTCAGCATTTCTCAATATACATTTACTCAGCTGGTTCTTTCTCCCAGTTGTTCCTCCATATGTCTCCTTTGTTCTTCTATGGAAAGAAAGAACATATATGGATGGTAGTGGTGTGACTGGTCTGAGCAGGTCAATATGACCCCAAAGTTGAAGACTGCTGTTTTGATTAAGATGTAGAGAATCCTGTTGCTTGAATGTAGTAAATCAGAACTTTCGTAGATCCACTGAAATCAGTTGAACTTATAGAGGAGTTGACTCATCAAATCCCCATTAATTCAATGTACCTACTTTAGTTATGATTTACTACACTAAATAACACAATTTCAGTACAGCATCAGTAATTAGATACCACATTGCTTTTAAGTATGCAACTTCCAGATAACAGTACTATGAGAGCTGAAGTTTAACAGCATCTGGAGGACCACAGACTTTCCATCTTAAATTGAGATGCTTTGTACATGACTATAATGTTGTTAGAACTCATTTAAAAACCATATGAAGATCACTGTATTTTATTGCATTTTAATGTTTTACTCTGAAAGGTATCCTCAGGGATCCTTGGTAGATGCTGAAAACAAAAGTAGAAATTTTCTAAAATAAAAGATAATTAAATATACTGTGTACCTAATGTCCTCATCTCCTTACAACAGATCTTCCACTAATAATTTAGAATTTACATAATGGGGGTCTTACTTTTTGTAGGTGTGCATCAGATTTCACCATAACATCTGTTCCAAAAGAAATAGATATAATATGTAAAAAAATAACTAAATATGAAAAACAGTCAAATGTGCATTGGAGAGGATTTTCCTCTTGCCAATGCACATGTAAAGAATGAATTCTTTCATATTCAGATGTATGATCTCTCTCCATTTCTTTTGGAAGCATCTGATGAACCCTGATGTCACTTATGGCCGTTTAATTGTGTTTTAAATTCCTCACTTCCATATTTACATTTCCTTTTTAGTTCATCAAGAGACTGCTCATTTACCTATTCATCATTATATAAACCTTGTGTTTTTCTACATTGTTATTATTTTCTTTAACCCCGCTATACAGGAGGAACAAGAAAAAGAACCCAGCACTGTGTGCAAAGTTGATTTGGAAGGAAACCCATTGGTTAGAAGATATCCCATTTTGTGTGAAACTAACAGCTTCATGTGCATCTATTAAAATTTGATTGGGAATGCTGACATTCTATTAAGAAAATAAAGTAAATTATATGAGGAGAAATCATAAGTGGAAACATAAAAGTAAAACAAAAGAAACTTTGGAGAGGTTATAAATCCTGTCACCATGAGATAGCTTATATGCTTTTGGCTCTTCTTCATCTTTACTTTCTATATTACCCCTTTGGGTGTTGAGCGGTTGCTTTTGGGTGCTTTTGTGCAGTATGAAAAAGGTTGATACATTACATATCTGATGTAATTATTTTAATACCTACATTAACACTAACACTTGGTATGTAATTTTAAAGAAAGTAAAGTGATAGGTGTTAAGAACAAGTTAACAACTCATTACCAATGAATTATTAACCCATTACTTTTAAATTATTTTTAATTAACTCTTTTTCAAAAAAACATTAAAATAGAGAATGGTCCCTAATCTATCCCTAATAAATCTTCTAAAGTGCAATATTTTGAATATTCCAAGAATGTGTTACACTAAAAAGTACCACTGACATAACTTGTTACACTATTTTGCAAAAAACAAAAACAAAACAAACACCACTGTGCTGCCCCAGGAGCAATAGGTTACAGGTGACATCATTACGCATGACACACTGCTTCCCAGCTCTGTTACATATGAATTGCATACTTTGCTGATTGACTGGATTCAAAGCTTGGTTCTGGTGTCACCCTCATGCCCTGGCCCTCTGAACCTGCAATAGTTATCCATAATCTTTAATCCAATGTTCTGGAAAGTCTTAGCTCAGAAGATGTTGCTGGAAAAGGTTGGAAACATGAGATGCTCCAACATGGTAGGCCACACTTGTCTGGACACATTCTTGCTTGCCAATCTATTTTATAACCTGTCATACTGGACTGCAGTGGCTCAAGTGGCTAAGACGCTGACTGGGAGGCGGAAGGTCAGCAGTTCAATTCCCGAGTACTGCAGGATGGAATGAGTTCCCGTCTTTGTCCCATCTCCTGCCATCCTAGCAGTTCAAAAGCAAGAAATTGCAAATAGATAAATAGGGACCACTTCGGTGGGAAGGAAACAGCGCACCATGTCTAGTCATGCCTGCCACATGACCACGGAAACGTCTGCAGAAGCAGACAGCGCTGGCTCTTCGGCTTTGAAACAGGGATGAGCACTGAACCCTAGAGTCAGATATGACTGGCTTTCGAACAATGGAAACCTTTACTTTTACCTTTACCATACTCAGAACTGGCCACAGCAATCCAAGTGAAGTCTGACTAAAACAGAATGAAGTGATAACTGCAACTTGTTATAACCATTTGTAAGCGTGGTGAAGTAGCTCTTCCTTTTCTGAGCAGCCATAACATATGTTTCTATTTACATTGTGGCATTGAAACCATTCTAATAGGATGGGCTAAAATGTATCAAGGAACCTGATTACAGACATGTCATTTCAGTCGCTTTTATTTACATACACCATGGATAGCCAAACTGATGCCATAAACAGGCTTCATAACCTTATAGCAATTGTTAATTGCATCATAGATTTATGCAAAGAAAACACATTTTTATATGAAAGAAGACAAAATATTATCTTCTTTCCAAGTTGGAGGTAGCAGCTGTTGGAATAATTCCACAGAAGGGTAACAATGACCAACCAACTTGCATGTTTTAAAGGAGGGGGGGGCTGGTATTTTCTCCTCAGCGGATGCCATATGCTCTGTGCTTGGAGGCAAGCTGCCAGCACTACATAGCAATTAGACATAGCAGAGACTCCATACAAATGTGATCCAAAATACCATCACAAGAGGTTCTCTCCAGGCATGTTAATTACTAATAGAGATGCAGGTCTTTCCAGATCTATTGTATCATAAAGTAAGTTTAATACAGAACAAATCTTTGCCTATGGGATATTTGATAGCAAACAAAAGGGTTTTTTCATATATGTTGGTAAACAAATGGTGCTACCTAATTATTAGTTACATACAGTTCTTCGTGGCTAGTCAGCATTGCTTAGTTTGCTTAGTTTTATATCTGCAGTTAATGTCACAGGGAACTGGGCAAGCATTAGTTCCAGAAAGCTTTGTATAATTATTCATTGCTACAAAAGAGAACTGAGATTGGTAGGGGGTATGAAATGTATAATTCAATCTGACAGCTATATTTACAATTGGATATGAAATCATTCTATCTTGTGTAATAACTTCAGGAAAATTGCTTTAACATATGATCACTATGCAACATCATCTTTATACATAGACTTTTGACTTGGCAAGAGGGAACCAACAAAATCATATCTTTATATAGTTTGATAAAGTACTATTATACTGTATCATTTATATGCAATTCATCCTTGGTTTTCTCATATTTCATATTTCTCATATTCTCCCTCAGAAGCAGTATGTTGATATTTCACTTACAAGAACATATAAGGAGAGCCCTATTGAATCATACTCTCAAGTGCAGGGTTTCTCAACCTTGGGCCCCCAGATGTTCTTCATGTGTGCTGACTTGGGCTTCTGGTAATTGAAGTCTAAGAACACCTGGAGACCCAAGGTTGAGAAACCCTGCATTCATCGCAAGCTTCTTGAGACACGGACAATATTATTTTGCTTATACAAAATATATGAAGTGCTCTAGAAATTGAGAGGTGCTGAAGTCAGAAGTAGGTCTTATCACATCAACCAAGCCCTAGTGCTGTAAAGAAGACTGAAGTAACACAACTGCTGCTCATTGCAGGCGCACCACCCAATAAAGGACTCAGACACTGATGAAAGTGGATAACGGCATTGGGCCACATTTATTGATTCATGCCCTAGTCCGAATTATAAATTTCTATTGGTAATTGACCAATCATAATTCTTAAGGCAAGCAGGCCGAAGTAACACTTGTAAGGTACCACCCAAAATTGCCAACGGCAATTGTCACAATGTATCTATTTGTATCAATTTGTTTGTTGACAACAAACATTGTTGACCGTAGTCAATATCTAGCTAATGACCCCACCCTCTGACGCGTATCCGTAAAATCACGGGGTGATGCATGCTGTCTAGCTGTAGCCATCACCCCGTCGCCTAGTTCGTCGTTGACCGGACAAGGTTTAACCAACTTATGCCTGTCTAGTGTTGTCCAGTCAATTGCGAACCTGCCGGATACCTGTGGGTCATAAATGTTTACCTTACCAGTGCTACCCGCCCATGTGACCAAAGTCAACAGCAGCACGGAAACCCCTATATCAAACCATAGCAACAGTGTGGGATGGGCAAAAAAAGCCAGGACCCGAGAGCCAATTGTGGGTCCCAGCCAAAAATTCCCACCCGGCCCCGAAGCGACCAAAATATCACACTGTTAACTAGGGAGGGGGTGGAGGGGAAAAACTTCTCCGCTCCGTCGCTTCGCAAAATGGCAGCTCGGCTGCCTCGTGGCCGCCCCTTATATAAGGGTGCTGGCCACGCCCCCTACCTACCCGGATGCCTTCGTCCGATGGGGGCCCCCGCAAAGGGCGCAGCGGCCATTTTGGCGCCGCGCTCGCATTGCAGGCGCACCCCCCAATAAAGGACTCAGACACTGATGAAAGTGGATAACGGCATTGGGCCACATTTATTGATTCATGCCCTAGTCCGAATTATAAATTTCTATTGGTAATTGACCAATCATAATTCTTAAGGCAAGCAGGCCGAAGTAACACTGGTAAGGTACCACCCAAAATTGCCAACGGCAATTGTCACAATGTATCTATTTGTATCAATTTGTTTGTTGACAACAAACAAATTGTTGACCGTAGTCAATATCTAGCTAATGACCCCACCCTCTGACGCGTATCCGTAAAATCACGGGGTGATGCATGCTGTCTAGCTGTAGCCATCACCCCGTCGCCTAGTTCGTCGTTGACCGGACAACGTTTAACCAACTTATGCCTGTCTAGTGTTGCCCAGTCAATTGCGAACCTGCCGGATACCTGTGGGTCATAAATGTTTACCTTACCAGTGCTACCCGCCACACAGAGGGGCTTCAAAGAAGGCTCGACGCACCCCCCAGACCGTCAGCTCGGTCAACAGGCCTGCTCGCCAATCACCCAACAGGAGGTCCATACCTCCTCGCGACAGATGGGCCCCATCCCCTGCATAAAGGCCGTAATTTTGTAGGCTAATGGCGGGGTGACGACTGACCCGCCCCCAACCCTTGTCGGCAAGGAAGCGCGCCACAGCCCTATTTACCATGCGTCTAGCGCGGTCAAGGGCCTGGAGGTCAAAACCTCCCCTGTACGTGTGCCGCGGGACCATGTCCGACCAAACGAGGGTTGTGGCGGGCCACACGTAATGCAGGTAGGCAAGGTCGCCGCAAATCGCATGCTTTAGCGATAATCCGGTGACCCGGCCCAAACCGTTGCCCCCTAGGTGTATGATCAGAATGTCAGGCGGGTCAGCATTCCGGCCTGAAAAAAAGAATGGCAACAGCTCCCGCCATAACATCCCGGGCTTAAAATGCCACGTGAGACTTGCGTATGCACCCAGTCCCAGTCGGGGTCCCCACTCTGTCGCCGCAGCGTAACGCGCTGCCCTGTGCACGTAGCTATGGCCCACCAGCCATACTGTCACCGGTGTAATACGACACCCAGGGTCTGTAGGGAAAAACGAGGAAGAAAGGTGCGGTGACAAAACTGGTACTCACGGTGGAAGAGGGCGAACATAAAACTGAAAACATTGCGAACCCCACCTTCCCATGCTGCGTATGTCAGCCCCGGAGTACCCAAAAGCAGCTGCAGTGGAAGCCGCCCCTATCCTGAAGGAATGGGTGCCATAACGGGCCCCTGGGAGGCCAACACTGGCCAGCGCTCTGCCGGTCACCTTCCAAAATTGAAATTTAGTAAGGGGAGACCCATCTTGGTGACAGAAAAACGGGCCATGGTGCGTGCCATGCAGTGCAATAAACTCCTGTAGGGCACCAACCGGACAGATGTCTGCCAAAGAACACCGTAGCAGTCTTACACCACTGCCTACGCCATGCTGATCTGTCTTAGAGGAGCGTATCCTCAACTGAGCCCAGTCTTTGGCAACATAGACATCTTCGAGTTCCAGTGCCCTACGACTTGCATCCGCCTTAGACAGCATCACAAGCTCGCTGATGCCGAGCGCTCCAAAAAAGGCCACTGTTGTAGCCGCGTGAAATAGGGCTGCCTCGTACTGATCAAAACAGAGGCCATGCCAGCCCCGGGCCAATTGGGTAAGAACCCCTGGGGAAATCGGGTGGCGGTCGTCCGGGCAACGCCCACGCTCCCGCACCCACCCCTCCAAAACATGTCTCACACGGAAGTCAGCGGTACTATCCACATGAACGTCCACCTTGGCCATAAAAGCCAATGCTGACAGCCTAGATGCTATGGTGCGAGGTGCAAGGCCCTGGGCATGCAGGTAAACCATGAACCGAAGTACATGGGTCACTGGGATCGGCCAGGTTTCTGGCAGCCGGAATTGGGTACAGAAATCTCTAAAAGAATTGAATGCGTGGTGATACGCCTTACGCGTGCGTGGCGCTAGTGACAAGCCAATCGCCCGGTTCACCTCTCCTTGCCAATGGTCCATATCTCGTCCGGGAGTGGCGAGGGAAATTCCTCCGCATCCGGGGCCAAGGCACAGAACCGGGAGATCTGCAGGCGGGACAAAGCATCAGCGATATCATTATTGACCCCCGGGACATGCCTGGCCCTGAAGAGGACATTGAGGCGCAGGCTGCGCAACACAAACTGGCGCACTAGGTCCATGACCCTGGGTGATTTGGAAGTCTGTGAGTTGACAATGTGCACAACAGCCGCATTGTCACACCAGAAATGGACAACCGAGTTGGCCCACTCCTCGCCCCATAGCATCAAAGCCCCCAGGATAGGGAAAAATTCCAGATACGTGAGATCACGCAGGCGACCCGTGCCTGCCCAGGCTGGTGGCCACCCACCATAGGCCCACTTCCCATTGAAGTACATCCCATAACCCAGGGATCCCGAAGCATCGGACTGTATCTGAAAGCGAGGGGAAGCCAGGAGGTCAGACCTCCAAAATGATACTCCATTGAACTCCCTCAGGAACTGGAGCCAGATAAGCATATCTGCCCTGATACCCCGAGTGAGTCTCACCCTATGGTGGGGCCTAGATAAGCCTGTCATGGCGTCGCACAAGCGCCGAGCAAATGCCCTGCCCGGTGCGACGACCCTGCAAGCGAAATTGAGGTGACCATGTAGCACCTGCAGTTCCCTCAGTGATGCCTTGCGCTTAGCAAGCAAGTCCGAGATAAGGGCCACTAACCTTGACACCTTATCCCCCGGTAACCTAGAAGCCTGCGTTACCATGTCAATCTCCACCCCCAGGAATACTAGCTTAGTAGATGGGCCCTCGGTCTTTTCGGGCGCTAAAGGGACACCGAGTTCCTCCATTAGCATCTGAAATGTGTTGAGGAGACGTGTGCACGTGTCCCAGCCCCGTTCACCCCCGAATAAAAAATCATCCAGGTAATGGGCTACAGACTGGGACCCTGACCTGCGGACGAAAGCCCACTGTAGAAATGTACTGAAATGCTCGAAGGCCGAGCATGATATGGAACAGCCAAAAGGCTGATTGAGCAGGTGAATACTGATGAAGAAGACAGAGCTCAGGGGGCTATAAAAAAGAAAGTAATGGTAGAGAAGGTGCTTGAAATTAGGGAAAGGGATAAGACTCAGGAAACAGATATGAATGACTCTAGGAGTTCCATTGAAGTAAAGCTTGCAGGGTTGGAGAAGTTTCTCCAAACAAAATTTGAAACATTAGAAGAGCAGCGAGTTCGAGACAATCAAGAATATATTAAGCTACAACAAGAAAGTTTTAATGCATTCCAACAAAAAATGTTGATGATGATGTCAGGGTTGATGGAATCTACCAAAGCTGAAGTAGCAAGTATTATGAAAGAAGTATCTGAATTAAAGGAAGGGATGTGCATGAGCACAAAAGAGGTTGAAGTATTGACCAAAGAAGTACAGGTGGTGCGAGAAAAAGTGAAGGAAGAGGAAGTGAAGGTAGATGACCATCAGGCAAGAATAGAATTTTTGGAAAATCAACATAGAAAATGTAATGTGATAATTCGAAATATTCCTGAGGGCAGACCGGATCAGTTAAAGATCAGATTGTTGGGATGGTTAAATGATTTAAAGATGGGGAGGAGCTTTGTGGCTGAGGATATAATAACTGTACATAGGCTAGGTGCAAAGAAGCATAACAGTGGAAACAGAAATGTGTTGGTGAGATTTGTGAGTGAAGGTTTGAAGTTGACCTTAATGCAGCATATCAGGAATTCCGGTTCAGAGGCATTGAAGTTAGAGGGAAATAACATAGAGGTTTACAATGATATTTCTGTTGAATAATGGACTTGGCGAATGCAGTTAAAACCAATTACAAAAAAACTAAGAGAAAAAGGGATTTCATATTTTTGGCTCTCATCAAAAAAATTAAAAGTTGTAAATTCTGGAAAGTCATATATGATAAAAGAAGGATTATATGTTTTAGATGTTTTAGTGGACGCGAAAATAATTGAAAGTAACACCAAGGAATGGAAAGACCTTAAAGATGAGTTGATATTATCAGGAATGTATATGACTCATGATAAGAATTGTTAATAGGAATAAATTGTCTAGGCACATTATATTTGAGACATGTAAAGCACACATTAAGAAGGGAGGATAAAGTATATGGATCTGGCATGTAAAGTTGATTTAAGAGTTAAGTTGATGTTATGCAGGATGATTAGGAGCTAGGCTCACATAATTGCACACTCCCCCCCTCCCCCCCTTGATTTTCAAGGGTGTTCTTTCTAGGAAAGGTGGGGAGGGTGAAGAAGTTTTGTTATATGTTTTGTGTTCAGTTATTGTATTATTTGTGGAATGGGTTATGTAGTATGTCGAGCACTTGCCAATGGGAGACAGGGATTGGGTTAATAGAATGTAACATAAATAAGTATGAAGAAAATTAAAATTGTATCATGGAATGTTAAAGGCATTGGCAGCATAATTAAGAGGAAACGTGTGGAAGCGGCTATTAGGAGAAATAATCCTGATGTGATTTGTTTACAAGAGACCCATCAGAAAAACGATAATGTAAACAACTTGTATCTAAGGGGAATAGAGCATTATGAGAAAGCATTTGGTAATTCAAAGTCGAGAGGGGTCGCAATATTAATTTCTAAAAAATTGGGTTTTACAAAACTAAAGTCTGTTATTGACCCTGAAGGGAGATATGTCATAATTAGAGGAATGGTTAATGAGGAGGAAATATTAATTGCTAATATTTATGTACCAAATGAGAAGCAAGAGGAATTCTTAGATGGTGTATCTCAAAAGATAAGAAATGAAAATGTAACCAAATTAATCATTGCCGGAGACTTTAATCTAATTAGATCGGGTCTAGACACCACAAATGTGTTGAGACACGGGCATAATTCTGTTATAGATAGGTGGTTAAAAATAATGGGATTACGGGATGTATGGAGAGATATCAGGGGTTCAGAAAGGGGTTTTACTTTTTTTTCACAAGCTCACAACTCCTATTCAAGGATTGACTACTTTTTGACTTCAGAAAACTTGATAAGTAAAGTTGAAGATATTAAAATTGGATTATTTAAAGAATCGGACCATGCTGAAATGTGTTTAGAAATTAGAATTGATGGTAAGAAAAAATGTATTGGGGCATGGAGATATGATACAAAATTGTTTAGGAATCAAAAGAGTAAGGAAATAATAATTAAAAAGTGGAAAGAATGCTGGGAGATAAATGACACTAATGATGTTAATGATGGAGTTTTATGGGACACCGTGAAGGCAATTTTCAGGGGGGAAAGTATAAAACTTTCATGTAGGCATAATAGACAGGAAAATAAAAATTTAAAATTAATAGAGGACGAAGTAAGGAAGTTGCAAGAAGAACATGTAAGATCAGGTGACAGAAATGTGTTTAATAAATTACAGGGTTTGAAAATGAAAATTATTGAAAAGGATATTGAAGAAGTTAAAAAGAATTTGATTTATCTTAAAAGAAACTATTTTGAGTATGGTAATAAAAATTCTAAACTATTGGCTAAAGTTGCAGAGGAAAAGAAAAATAGTAGAAATATTCAGATTTTGATAAATAGTAATGGGGAAAGATGTAACAAAATGAAAGATAAGATACACATTGCTAGTAATTTTTATAGGGAGCTTTATTCTAAAAAAGAGATAAGCGATGTTGAGTTAAAAAGTTATTTAAATAAATGGTCAAGGATAAAATTGGATCAAGAACATAGGAATTACATGGACGAAAGAATAACCTCTAAAGAAATTACTGATGTTATAGATAAGTTAAGGGTGGGTAAAACCCCTGGTGAAGACGGTTTGTCTGTGGAATTTTATAAGGATTTCAAGGAAGTTTTGATACCAAGAATTGAAAGGGTATTTAATTATGTAATGGATGGAGGTATAGTACCGGCATCATGGTATAACTCAGTTATTATTTTAATACCAAAAGTAGGAAAAAACGTGGAAAACATCGAATCATATAGACCGATCTCGCTGATGAATCAGGATGTGAAGATTTTTACTGCGGTTCTGGCCAATAGGTTAAATAAATTTTTAGGTAACTATATTCAAAAAGATCAGGCAGGGTTTTTCCGAGGTCGGTTCATGTCGGACCTGACAAGGAGGATACTTGACATGTCAATCATTGCACAGCAGCAAAGAGATCACACAGGTTTTATCTCATTAGATATATTCAAAGCTTTCAATTCCATCCAGTGGATTACCATAAAACAAATTATAGTAAAATATGGATTCGGTTCAAAATTTTGTGGAGTAATTGGGCAGTTATATCAAAGGGGATCAGCAAGAGTAAAAATAAATGATGAATTAACAGAGGAAATTAAGTTGGAAGCTGGCACAAGACAAGGGGATCCACTATCATCTTCACTGTTTATAATGGTCATGGAATTAATTGCTAACGTGGTAAGAGAAGATACAGACATGATAGGTCTAAATGGGATAAAAATTAGCCAGTATGCAGATGACACATTATTAACGTTAAAAAATCCTGAAAAGTCATTGGAAAAAGTATATGCACACTTAGAAAAATTTTATAGGGTTACGGGGCTTAAAGTTAACTGGGACAAATCAGAGGCAATTTTTTTAATGGGAATGTTGAAGCACAAGAAGTTATAAAATCCAGATTTAAATTACAGATTAGGTCTAGTATTAAGTATTTAGGAAGAAACATTTCAAACAAGTACGATGATTTAAAGAGATTGAATTATGACAAATTGGAAAAGGAGTTAAAGGAAAAGATTATACGATACAAAAAATTAAATTTGTCCTGGTTTGGTCGAGTATCATTGTGTAAAATGAAATTGTTACCTAAAATAAATTTTTTATTTGATACTCTCCAAATTAATATTAAAAGGAAGGAACTAAATGTATTTCAAAATTTAATAAATAATTATTGCAATAACGGGAAAAAAGCTAGAATATCGAAAACGTTGTGGTATCTTTCACAAAAAAAGGGTGGTTTAGGAATCCCGAACATCACAAATTATTATTGGGCATTTCAACTGAAAAATATTTGTAAAATTTTAATAAGGAAAAAATTGATATGGGGGGAGATTGAATTACGTGAAAAATTGGGAGATGAATCACTAATATTTCTAGGCAAAGAAACTGTTAAAATTAATACCGCGAATAAAATGCTAAAGACACTCTTTAGAACATGGACACTATTGAAAAACAAATTATCCCCAGGGTTATCACCAATTTTGGAGTTAAGGGATTTAAAATCATTCCCGCTACTCTTAGACCATAGGACTGAAGAAATAATGAAAGGATATAAAGTAACTTTATTAAAGGAATGGTTAGATGTTTGTGAGGATGAGGAGAAAATGTCAGAAATGTGTAAACAGTTGAAACTAAATTGGCTTCAAGTTGCTGCACTGAAAAGTTGGAATAAAAAATACAGGGAAGAAATAGGCTTAGACAGGAACATAACAAAATTTGAGGAGCTAGTATATAAGTTAAGAAATGGTCAAATAGAAATTAAAGGATTAGTTAGTAAATTATATAAAGTATTGGATGATTCTAATGAATCCCAAAAAGCATTAAGAGGAATATGGGAACAAGATTTAAATGTTAAAATCACAGATGAATGTTGGAATAGAAAGTGGAAAAGAAGAATCATGAAAACGTTATCAGTAAGGATTAAGGAGCATAACCACAAGTTATTATGGAAATGGTATATGACCCCTGTGCGATTACATTTAATTGACAAGACAAAATTAAATATATGTTGGAGGTGTAAGGAGGATATAGGAACGTATGAGCATATGTGGTGGGGGTGTAAGAAGTTGAAGCCATTTTGGACGAGTGTAGAGTATGAAATTGGGAAAATTTTGAATGAAAAGGTTAAATTGGATGCAGTTATAGTATTACTAACGGATGTTGATAAGGTGGAATATAGTAAAAGGGAATTAATGGCAGTCATGTTATCAGGTGCCAGACACTGTATAGTGCGGCAATGGAAGAATGATGTCACTCCAAAAATCGATGAATGGTACAATGAGTTATGGAGTATTGCTTTAAACGATAAGCTTACCTGGGAAATAAATTTAAGAAAAGGACTAATAAAAGAAAATAAATTTCAGGACACGTGGAGATGTTTTACAGACTATATACTGCATAAGGATCAAGGTCAGAAGCCAACGCCGGATCAGCATTCCTTTTGGAAAGGAATCATATAAGAATTAAGTAACTCTGTCCCATATGGCAATGTAAATAGCACATGGTGAATGTCCTCTATTAAGTTGATGTATTTTTTTGTTATTATGTAATGTGTAGATTTAAATAAAATTATTTTTAAAAAAAGTAATGTGAAACAAAATGTGAAACAAAAAAAAAAGGCATGGCCTTATCAAAGTAATATTCACCCCGGAACTTAAAACCCAGGGTGCACAGGCAGGAGGCGAAACGCCGACTTGATGTCGCACTTAGCCAATAGTGCACCCGGGCCACATGAGCGCACCATGCGCAGGGCTTGGTCAAAAGACGTATACCTGACTGAGCAAAGGTCATCAGGGATAGCGTCATTGACCGATCGGCCGGCTGGGTAGGATAAGTGATGAATCAGGCGAAACTCGCCCGGTGACTTTTTGGGCACTAAGCCCAAGGGCGATACCTTAAGATTAGGGAACGGGGGTGTTGGGAAAGGGCCAGCGACCCTGCCCGAATCGACCTCCTTAGTAATGCTGGCAGCAGCTACCTCCTCCCTCCCCCTAAGGGACAAAAGGTTGGGGGCATCCTGGGGGGACCTATCGCCCACGAAAGGGATACGGAACCCCTGTCTAAAACCTTGAAGAAGGTAAACCGCATCCTCCTCCCTCGGGTACAATGCGAGCCAACGCTCCAACATGTCCACATTAATTGGGGAGGGGGCCTTTTGGTGAACCAGCTCCCTCCGCGGCAGTTTTGCCAGCCCCCTGTCCGCCCCTTCCTCTGCCCCGCATCCCTCCAGGCCTGGGACAGGCGGAGGCCGCATGGGGGCCAGCGCAGGAGGGACACTCATGCCTGTACTTGCAATTCTTCCTGTCACAGGAACCATTGGACGAGAAAGTCCAGCACAGCAGGCGGGCTGGAACCCCCTGCCCCGCCACCTGGCGGGGAGCCTGTGCTGGGGCCGCTCGCTGGACCGCATGTCCACAATGGTATCTCTCCCCGGGCGCAGGGCGCGTGGGAGTCATGTACAGAAGCCACAGCCTCTGGCAGGGCTCATCCCACCTCATCTCAGGGTGCAGGGGAATCCGCATACGGAATTCCTCGTCGTAAGCCAACCACGACGGGCCCGGGAAGTCAACCATCGCCCGGTAAATGTTGTCCAAATACTGGACCATCGGAATTGCCAAATCCGGCCGGGCCCTGAGGTATACCGCCATGTATATGAGGTAGGCCGGCAACCAGTTGGCCCACGTACGTGGTGGCTTGCGACGACGCGCTTGCTCCTTATCCTTCTCATCTTGCCCCTCCCTCTCCTCCTTGGTGGGCTCTCTGTTAAGGAGGGAGAAGATGTCCACATACTCCCCCCGCCAGATCTTCTCTTTGGTGGTCTGGGCCAAATGGTCCCCCAGTGGCAAGGAATACCCTGCTGTCGGCAAAGCCGACACAGGCACGGTGGAAACTGCGGGCATCTGCAAAGGAGCCTGGACTAACCCGGTCACCCCTAGAAGATTCCCGACTGGGTAAGAAGCACCCCCTACCACGGGGCCCTGGGTGATAGTTGAAGTCACCGGGTGGGGCGTTGGCGACTGGACCGCCGCACCACCCGTGCGAGGCCAAGGCCATTGAAAAGCCCCCCCCCCAACGTGGCCATGTGTGTATGTGCACTATTTTGGACCGCATACTCACATGCTGCACCCCCATGGGCCGCCCCCACCGGGGGTTCCGGCCCACTGGGAGCGTCGGAGCTCACGACCGCCATAGAGCTCGTCGACGGGGCTTGATCAGCAGCGGCCTGTTGATTAGGGAGCTGCGAGGCAGTGGCCGAAGCCAGGCCACGCGCCTCAGGCAGCTCAACCCGTCCCACCGCCTGCCGCTGCCCAGCAGACAATGGATCGACCAGCACCCCAAAAGGGGCCCCAGGGTGACTAACCCGGGCCAGGGATGCCTCAAGGGCCGCAACGCGGGCCAGGAGGGCCTCCACGCTGACATAGCCACCTAAACCAAGGGGGGGTAAAGGGCCAGCCGGCCCACTAACTACAGGCGTCGGTACAGGTCCCTGTACCCCGGGGCCTGAATAGGGCCACGATCCGAAGCCCGGGCCTGGTAGGGCCGGGGAAGTACCCTGCCATGGAAGGGGGCCACACCACCCCCCAAGGCTGGAAGCCCCCACACTAAGCTGCGCCCCAAAGGAGGAAGGCCCAGCGGAATGGGCCACGCCAGGAGCGGCGGCCGCCGCTTGCGGGCAGAGGGCCGCGGCCCCTACTGGGCCCGCACGCGGACCCCCAGGCTCCGGCCAAGGGGGAATTAACCCCATCCCACCGGTCCCGGTGGGCTCGGGCATAGGAGGCTGCTGGGGAGGCGCAGCCACTGTCCTCCGACCCGGATTGCGCCTCCGCGTAGAACGAGCCGCGTTCGCAGTCGCCTTCTTCTTTGAGGGCATTGCAGCTAGCCGATGGGAAGCCGAAAAAGGAGAAAATCAGCAGCCAAGAGGCTTCCCGGTGAGGGTAAAAGCGACGGAGGTAAGAGGGGAAAAACTTCTCTGCTCCGTCGCTTCGCAAAATGGCAGCTCGGCTGCCTCGTGGCCGCCCCTTATATAAGGGTGCTGGCCACGCCCCCTAACTACCCGGATGCCTTCGTCCGATGGGGGGGCGCAAAGGGCGTGGCAGCCATTTTGGCGCCGCGCTCGCATTTGCTTTATTTCTTTACTTACATATGTGGAATAGTTCTTTGCAGATATTGAGTTTCTTTCTACTTAACACATGTTGTTATGCTAGCAGGCTCTTAAAGCAGGGGTCTCCAAGAACCGGGCTGTCCTGATTTGGGCTGTGGGGGTGGGTGGCACTGGGAGCCCTGAAGGGAGCCTTCTGCCTTCAACATGCTCTGCCTGGTGAATGGAGTGAAAGCATGGGCTTCAGACACATAGGCAGATGGCCAGGCCCTGTCTCCATGTTGCTTAACTACGATGGGGTTCCCACTGTGTTCAGCGTGTACAGTGTGATACCTCACTGCCTGAGGTGATAAATTATGCATTTTATCGTAAATTATATATTATGTACTTTATCATAATTTATTATGCGCTTGCACCATCCAATCCCACCACCCCCACTTACCGGTCTGTGGAAAAACAGTTTAGCATTAAACCAGTCCATGGTGCAAAAAGTTTGGGGACCCCTGCTTTAAAGGGTTTGTTCACATGCAAAGTGCAGTGTACTTGTATTAACTATATATGCATATGCATACCTTCAGATAACAGAGGGGAGAAGCATTGCTGGAAAACAGACACTCAATCATTTCATAGGTTGGCAGGTTCAGCCTAGAGGTTTCTAGTAGCTGACTTTTTTTTAGCACAGCCTCACCTGTTGTACGCAAGTGACTTCATAATTTTCTAATTCTGCAATCTAGAATTTAATGAACAAGATAAAACCATGCTAACCTGTGTGTTCTAATTTCTGAATTAAAACTTTTTAAAATGAAGTAGCAGAGTTTTGATTTTTTTGAATTACGACTAGATTCAGAACTAAATTGAGATGATATGTTTTGATCCAGTTAGCTTCCATTAAAATTAGCTCAGCAGGCACCTTGGCTCTAAATCTCTGTCCTTGGAAATAAGCTCTGTTGATTTCTATTTAGTTTGCCACCCAGTAAACACAAATAGGATTGCATCTTAAACAGTTTCAGCTTCACTGCATCTGAATGCAAGTTCCTTGTTCAGTGTGGCACTTAAGTTACTGCCTAAGAAAACAACAACAACAACAATTCCACAGCATTAGCATTGCTTCTCTAGTGTTTTGCTGGTTATGGATTTTCTTGTCGGGTAACAGCTGAATGGCAAATAGTGTGGTTGGAACATTATGGGTATTGATATGTGCATTTTTTATAAAAAAAATTACACCTTAACCCATATAAATCTAGATGGATTAGATATAATTCTGTTTTATGTCAGAATTGTGGGTGGGATACTTCTTGAATATCACCATTTTTATAGCAAGCTTTGAGGTAACAAGCATTTCTGGCAGAAGAGTCACCTTCAAGGGACATTTAATTTGGATAGAAAGATTAAACTTTTTGTAGTAGTAGCACTGCTTCCACCAATCTATTTTAAAAGGCAGTTACTCCACGCTTGCTCCTAAGATCCTTTTTCTAACTTCTAAAATGGAGGAAGGGGCTGCAGTGGAATGCAAAGAGAGATGCTATTTTTTCCAGGGAATCACTAAATACAATCAAGATCTTTGATTTAGTTCAGGAATTTCCAAACACTCTGTACTACAACAGATGAATCATGTAAATTCTGGATTTACCATTCCTACCAACAAAGAATGGTATCATCATCACTGTGTCTCTGTGTGAGCCAGTGCTGTGGTTGAGTCTCCTTTCAATCAGCTGGAGTGGGAGTTGAGTAATGATATGCCACTGTGTGTTGTGTGACTGGAGCATGGTTGGTCAATGATGAATTACTGGCTTCCCATAATGAGTCACTCCTCTGAGTTTTCTTTCTTCATCGTGGGAAATGCCCTTTTCAATAGTGATTCATGCAGAAACACAAGTTGGTGGGGGGGAAGAGAAGTTGCTCACTGGAAGAGGAGGAGGTAATTAATTTCTTAGATTTATACCCCACCTTTAGGTGGCAACTAACAACAACAAAATCAAAACAAATATAACAAAAGACAAACCTTATAACCAAGCTTAGGCAAATGTTTTCTTTTCCACATTTTTGCTGAAAGGTTTATCCTCTCAGACCAGTGAGAGTGACAACTTTTCATGCACAGTTTTCTGCTTTTGTTTCTGTAACTGTAACATTTTCATATGTGATTATTTTAACTAGTTGTGTCATGCTCCAAATTCTATCAGTATACAAATAAATAAATAAACAACAACAGATTTTAAAAGCATTTTTAAAGAAAATTCAGTGGATGAAAAATCACCACCCATAAAGTTAAAAACTCTTTCCTTGGCAGTCCAGCTTAACTGCCAAAGATATGTCTGGTAAAAGGTTTTTGCCTGTCAGAGAGACAAAGGCCTATGTTTTCATGGTAAACATTTTACGGGACACTTGAATGTTTGGAGTTTTAATGTGAGAGAAAAATCCCCTTCCTAAATAGTGCAGCAGTTATGTGACATTTTAGAAACACAGACTGAATAATTCTTTTTGCTGAGAAATGATGGTGACTAGGATGTAACTTGTTTTAATGTGGTAAGTAGATATAAGAGATCTAGGGAGAATGTGGCAAGTTGACAAAAAGTGTCAGTCTGTATGGAAAAAAGGAGTTAGTTTAGGGAAGAAGATGGAGCAATAATGCTGGAGAATAATGGAGTGTCAGATAGTTGAGTGAGACCAATAGCATGAGAGGATAGACAGAAAGAAAGTCTGTGGCATATTGAAAATTTAAAAAAGAACCACATAAAATTAGGAGCAGTGTTCCCTCACCAAAAGGTGCCTTCATTTTGGCAGTTTCACATCTGGCCTAGACATGGAAGAAGAAGAAAAATAGAAACCAGGAGTTAGAGGAGAGTTTTATGCATAAAACAAACCCTCCCTCATATGTTGCTTTTCAGTCAAATCAACTTGGAACTCATATGGGAAGCTAAGCTCTCTTCTTCTTCTGTGTCTAGGCTAGACGTGAAACTGCCAAAATGAAGCCACCTTTTGGTGAGTTCATTCCATAGTTCCTTTCACCTGACCTAGCATGAGGAAGATCAGCCAGCACAAGGGTACCATTACTCGGGTATGCCTGATTGTGGTGCAACAATACTACAGTCTTTGAGGAGGCTCTTTCTGTGCACCTTGCTAAAATGGCAAAACTGAGGCTATTGTACTTCAGATGTATGAGAAAACTCAATGGAAAATATAATAAATGTACGGAAAGTAGAATGCAATAAGAAAATGAAAAGTCCTAGCATGAGATGGATTGATGCAATAAAAGAAGCCATGACCTTTAGTTTGCAAGACCTGAGAAGGGCTGTTGGTAGTACAACTTTTAGGAAATCATTAATTCATTAGGTTGCTGCAAGTTGGAAGTGGCTTGACCTAACACATATGGAAACAGTAGGTGCTAGTACAGATCACATTATGCAGTTCCCAAAACCAATTTTATGGTCCCCAGAACCCCTCCTCCATTCCTTTGTTTTAAAAGTTTACCCCAAAACTGAAAACAAAAACACCAGGGCTCAGGTTCCTAGCCACTTTTTCATCCTATGAGCAGCAATTTAAAACTTCTATCACCTTGTTTAAACTTTCTTAGTGCTTCACTATTATTTACAACATTTGCTTTTATCAAAACCTGTTGCTTTACAAAAAACTTAAAGGAAGATAATTTTAGATTAAAATTTAATTATTTATTTTTAAATACCCTACAGGTAAATGCTATGAGACATTAATAACCACAAAAAGAATTTACACAATGCAGTGTTAAGTTTAAAATTGTTACACATGAGACAGGAAAGTAGCACAGGTGCCATTTCCCCCCAATGGTGGACTACTCTGCCACTTTCTCCATTGGCTATTTTGCCCTCACCCCAACTAAGATCACTCATCCCTGGAATAGAGTTAGTTATAGTCCAAAACAAGTGCTATAATGTGTTGTTTGAAAGAAATCAAGTAGATTTTGTTAGGACAAGCAGCAATTCCCCAGTAATGTGCATGTTTTTCAGAACTTCAGAGCACTTCATGTACAGTTCTGGTCACCATACCTCCAGAAGGATATTATGGAGCTGGAAAAAGTGCAGAGGAGGGCAACCAGAATGATTAGGGGACTGGAACACCTTCCTTACCATCTGAGGCTGCAACGGTTGGGCCTCTTCACTCTTGAACGACAGCATCTAAGAGGTGACCTGATTGAAGTTTATAAAATCATGCACAGTGTGGACAAAGTAGATAAGGAAAAACTGTTTCCCCTATTGCACAACACTAGAACTAGGGGACACTCCATGGAACTTTTTGGTACTAGTTCTCAAACAAATAAGAGAAAGTACTTTTTTGCCCAGAGGATCACTGGTCTATGGAACTCACTGCCAGAAGAAGTGGTGACAGCTGTTAGTCTTGACAGCTTTAAGAAAGGATTAGATAAGTTCATGGAGGACAAGGGTATCAATGGCTATAATTATGGATACCTAGGGACAACCTCCGGGTTGGAGAGATAGGCAGGATATCTCTCAATGCCAAATGGCGAGCCATTGTGTGAGACAGAATGATGGACTGGATGGGCTGTGGCCTGTTCCAGCAAGGCTGTTCTTATGTTCTTATGTTAATCAGAAATTGGGGGGAGGGGAGGTGGTGGAGAAGCACAAATACAGTATCTAAATAGTTGGCTAGATGTTGTAGGTCATAAGCTCTGAAGTTAAACTCAGACTCAAGAGCAAGCTTAATAAGTCCATGGTAGTTGATTAGGTATCATATGACACTAGGGACGCCAAAAGGCATGAAGAAAAGGTGGTGGGCCCATCAGTCTTTTGAATTAAAAGAAATACACCCACCTCCCACATAGCTGTTGCTATGCGCCATCAAGTCATCTCCAAAATATGACAACCCTATGAATGAGAGGTTTTAAAAATGTCTTCTGCTCAACAGCCATGCTTAAGTTTTGCAAACTATAGCTTGTGGCTTCTCTTAGGGAATAAGTCCATCTTATTTTTGGCCTTTCTCACTTCATGCTGCTTTTTACCTTTCCCAGCATTATACTTTTTTTCCAGAGAGTCTTGTCTTCTCGTGATACAGCCAAAGTAGGACAGTTTCAATTTTATCATTTTTGCCTCTAGAGAGATTTCAGGATTGACTTGCTCTAGGACCTACTTGTTTATCTTTCTTGCAGTCCAGAGTGTCCACAAAGTCCTCCTCCAGTACCATATTTTAAATGAGTCTCTCCCCCTCCCCCATCAACTTTCTGTATTGTTCAGCTTTCATATCCATATATGGCAATTGGAAATACAATAGTGTGGATGAGCTTGGTCTTGGTCTCTACTGATTCATCCTTAAACTTGATGATATTTTCTAATTTGTTCATTGCTGCCATTCTGAGTCTCAGTCTTCTTCTGGTTTTTTGTCTACATTTTCTATTTGGATTGATGATTGAGCCTAGATATACAAAATATTTCATAATCACTATTTCTTCATTGTCAACCTTAAAGTTGAATGGTTCTTCTACAGTCATGATTTAATGCTCTTAATGTTCAGCTGCAGCACTGTTTTATCACTCTATTCTTTCACTTAAAAGTTGTCTCAAGTCATTGATGTTTTCTGCCAGTAAGATGGTGTCATCTGCATATCTTACATTATTGATGTTTCTGCTACCAGTTTCCATACCTCTTTCATCTGACTCTAGTCTAACTTTCCATATATGTTCTGCATACAGATTGAGCAGATAGGAGGATAAAAATGCATCCTTGCCTATAGGAAACCAATCTGTCTCTCTGTATTCTGTTTTTAGGAATTTTAAGGGTATTTATAGTTTAAATGTTGGGGATTTTATGTATGCCACCCAGAGTTGCATATTGATTGGGGCGGCTATGCAAATTGAACAAATAAATAAATTAATAAATTACAACCTAACACTACCTTCTTGTCCACAGTATAGGTTACACATCAAGACAATCAATTGTTGAAGCATCCCCTTTTCTGTCAGAACCACCCATAGTTCCTCATGATCTACACCAGTGTTTCCCAATCTTTGATTTTTGGACTTCAATTCCCAGAAGCCTAAGTCAATTCTCCAAAGTACTGATCAGCCAATTACTGACTTAGGCTTCCGGGAATTGAAATCCCCCTGTGGGACATGTGTTCCACACTGCTGTAATCTATAAAGCACAGGCTGATCTTCTGGGATTCTTTGGTCTGTTCAAGTGTGCATCAAATGTTCACAATGTGATCTTAGGTATATATCTATAGTTTCAATTGCCTATACACCTAATCCAATATTATTTGTGTTTCCTTAAGGAAAGTTACACCTGAGGGAAGGTTCTGGTGATAACATAACAGGAAAGATAATTGCCAAAGGTGGTTCCTCAGAATTGTGAATAGTTACTAGCAAAGGGAAAAGGAAATAGAAAAGAAAGTATAAATGTTATACTAACAAGATAAGAGCAAGAATTGAAATAAAATAAGTGAGTAGTTTACTTTTTTGGACAATAATGCCCATAGCATCCCCATTACTATGGCCAATCAGAAATGAAGCTGTCCACACAGATACTTAAAAAGGAGAGGTGGGATCATGTCCACTGGCCCCACCTGGAGGATCCATGTAACTTCGAGATCAGGGGTGCCCAAACTATGGCCCGTGGCTGGATCCGACGCTCAATGACAATTCATTCAGCTTGTGAAGCCCTTGTCGCTCCCTGAAGTGTGCCCACTTCGGGGAGCGATAAGGGCTTCTCGGGCAGGATGAATTGGCATTGGAGGCCGGATCCAGCCTGTGGGCCATAGTGACTGGCCCCCTGAACCATGTGACCGGTCTGCGGACCAAAATGTTTGGGCACCCATGTTCTAGATCTTGAATTTCTCCACTTGTTGCTCTGATCCTGTTTTGCAGGTATGAATATGCACATTAGTGATCACTCGCTCTGTATGTATGTGTGTATTAGACAACTGTATGCCTTCTAACTCTGCAATCCTATGACTATACCTTTGTCCTGTTCTTCTTCTTCTTCCGTGTCTAGGCCAGATGATAAGATGCCAGAATGAAGCCATCCTTGATGAATTCATTTGGTAGTTCCTTTTGCCTTACCTAGTGTGAGAAAGATTAGCTGGCACAAGAAGGTATGCCCAATTGTGGTTCAAAAATACACCAGTCTTCAAGGAGGCTCTATCGATGTACCCCTCCTGTTTTAAACCTGATTGCTAATCCTTATCACTGACTGTATTTATCAACTGACATTTATTTATTTTAGAATGTCATTAGCTCTCACTCTTGTGTCGAGTGGCATGAAACAGTATTGAGCAAACTGACGGAGATGATCTTTGCTTTTGGGCAGGGTGACAGATTTAATTCTGCTCCCAATTATCAAAATTTGCTAAATTCTTGACACAGTTGTTTGGCTATGAACCTTATTTCAACCAGAGGGATATTTTCTCTGTCTGCAAAAACAAAGGAAAAAAAAGGCAAAACAATTCCACTCATCTTGTCCACCATAAGGCTAAAATGCAAAGCAAAAACATTGAGAAGTATGAGATACAGATGAGGACTTGACTGGTAAAAGTTATTACTGATAGGATAACTTTCGTTGAGATGGAAGATGTGAAAAGCATAATAGCTTCTCAGGTGCATATTCATGATACGAGCTGTGTTACAGAGCAGGTCAAGCAATCAGTTTTACATTCATATCCTGAGCCTCAGTCATTTTTGTTAGAATGCTCTCCCATGAGCAGCTAATACAGCTGGGGCACATAAATTTATTCTTGTGTGAAGACTGTCTTATTTAGCAAAGAAGGAAGGAAATTCAAAGCTGTCCATGACCTAAATCTAGATGACCAAGATCATGCTCCTTTTAGTACATTTATTTTTTCATATATGTTCAATTGTTGAGGTAAAAATTAAATTTTAAGGATTTGTTTTTCTAGTTCAAATGAGAAACATTTTTGGAAGTTTATAAAATGGGAAAAAATATAACACAGAATATATTTGTATGATTAATAATTCAATGGTTTATTTTGTCATTGTTCTTATTCTGAATCAGTAACCCATGTTTATTCTTACAAAGAGTTCTTGGGCAACACTATTTCATTCACTGACGGAGGGGGTAGTTGCTATTCGTGGCTGGCTTGTACTAAATTCCACACAGTTCTGTCTATTTAAGATAACACATCAAACTCTATCTTTTAGTGTGTTGCCCTTCAGATGGGCTGCACTGCTACTCCCTCATTTGTTGTTGTTGTTCAGTCGCACAGTCGGTTCCGACCCTTTGCGACCCTATGGACCATTGTTCTCCAGGCACCTCTGTCCTCCACCATCCCCCTCAGCACTCCCAGTTCTGTGCCCGTTGTGTCTACAATACCATCTAGCCATCTCATCTTTGGCCTCCCCCTTCTTCTTTTGCCCTCCACCTTTCCCAACATCAGGGCCTTCTCAAGTGAATCCTCCCTTCTCATTTGATGTCCAAAATACTTTAGCTTCGTCTTTACTATTAGCCCTTCCAATGAGCAGTCAGTGTTGATTTCTTCTAAGATTTACCTATTTGTTCTCCTCGCTGTCCAGGGTACTCTCAAAACTCTCCTCCAACACCACATTTCAAAGGCATCTATTCTTCTGCGTTCAGCTTTCCTAATTGTCCAGCTCTCACATCCGTACATTACTACTGGGAATACCATTGCTTTGACTATTCTAATTTTTGTTTGCAATGTGATGTCTCTGCTTTTCACTATGTTCCCCAGGTTTCTCATGGCTTGTCTCCCAAGAATCAGTCGCCTTTTTATTTCATGGCTGCAATCCCCATCTGCCGTGATCTTTGATCCCAGGAAAGTAAAATCTGTCACTGCTTCTACTTCTTCCCCATCTATTTTCCATGAACTGATTGGGCCTGTTGCCATTACCTTGGTTTTCTTGATATTGAGTCTCAAACCAGCTTTTGCACTCTCCTCCTTCAGCCCAATCAAGAGGTTCTTTAGGTCTTCCTCACTTTCTGCCATTAGGGTGGTATCGTCTGCATATCTCAGATTGTTTATGTTTCTCCCAGCAATTTTAATCCCATATTGTGATTCCTCCATCCCTGCATTTCGCATTATGTGCTCTGTGTATAGATTGAATAAGCAGGGTGATAAAATGCAGCCTTGTCTTACTCCTTTTCCTATTCCAAACCACTCTGTCATTCCATGTTCTGTCCTAACTGTTGCTTCTTGGTTCATGTACAGATTTCTCAGGAGGCATATGATGTGCTCTGGTATTCCCATCTCTTTAATTACTTGCCACATCTTGTTGTGGTCCACACAGTCAAATGCCTTAGTGTAATCAATGAAACAAAAGTAAACTTGTTTCTGGTATTCCTTTGTTTTCTCCATGATCCAACGTATGTTGGCAATGTGGTCTCTAGTCCCCCTGCCTCTTCTGAAACCGGCCTGCACCTCTGGTAGTTCTCTCTCCACATGTTGCTGAAGTCTGTCCTGTATTATCTTGAGCATCACCTTGCTGGCGTGTGGGATGAGTGCAATTGTTCGGTAATTTGAGCATTCTTTGGCGTTGCCCTTTTTTGGGATTGGGACGTATACTGATCTTTTCCAATCCTGTGGCCACTGTTTTGTTTTCCAGATTTGCTGGCATATTGAGTGTAGTAATTTGACGCCATCATCTTTTAGCGCTTTGAAAAATTCGACTGGGATACCATCATATCCACTAGCTTTGTTGTTTGCAGTGCTCTTTAGGCCCTTTATAACTTCGCTCTCCAGGATGTCTGGCTCGAGTTCAGTTTTTTCATCATTGTGGTTATCCGGAGTGTTGAGGTCCTTTTTGTAGAGTTCCTCTGTGTACTCTTTCCATCTTTTCTTTATCTCTTCTGCATCAGCTAGCTCTTTTCCGTCTTTGTCCCTTATCATGGTCATTTTTGCTTTAAATGTTCCCTTTATTTCCCCGATTTTTCTGAAGAGATCTCTAGTCCTGCCTCTTTTGTTGTTTTCCTCCATTTCTTTGCACTGTTCTTTTAGGTAGTTTTCCTTATCTCTCCTTGCTTTTCTTTGAAATTCTGTGTTCAGAAGGTTGTATTTTTTCCTTTCTCTTTTGACTTTTGCCTTCCTTCTTTCCTCTGCTATTTTAAGAGCCTCATCAGACAACCATTTTGCTTTCTTACGCTTCTTTTCTTTTGGTATGGTTTTCTTTGCTGCTTCCTGCATGATGTCCTTTATCTCTGTCCATAATTCTTCTGGCACTCTGTCTATTGCGTCCAGGCCATTATATCTGTTCATCACCTCCACCGTGTATTCTTTAGGGCTGCTGTCTAGGTGATATCTGTCTGGTCTTCTTGTTTTCCCTATTTTCTTTAGTCTTAACCTGAATTTTGCGATCAGTAGGTTGTGATCTGAGCCACAGTCTGCTCCAGGTCTTGTTTTTGCTGATTGTATGGAGGTTCTCCATCTTTGGCTGCAGAGTATGTAGTCAATTTGGTTTCGGTGTTGGCCATCTGGTGATGTCCATGTGTAAAGTCGCCTCTTGTGTTGCTGGAAGAGAGTGTTTGCTATGACCAGTGCGTTCTCTTGGCAGAACTCTATCAATCTTTGCCCTGCTTCGTTCTGTACTCCAAGACCAAACTTGCCTGTTATTCCCTCCACTTTTTGATTTCCTACTTTGGCATTCCAGTCTCCTAATATAATTTGGACATCATTTCTTGGTGTCTGTTCTATGAGGTGTTCTAGGTCCTCATAGAACTGGTCCACTGTGGCTTCATCTGCACTAGTGGTTGGTGCATAGACTTGGATTACGGTGATATTGAAAGGTTTGCCTTGAATTCTGACTGACATCATTCTGTCATTTTTGAGGTTATATCCCATTACTGCTTTTCTTACTCTCTTATTGACAATTATGGCTACTCCATGCCTTCTAAGGTTTTCTTGTCCACAATAGTAGATATGATGGTTTCCAGAGCTGAATTCACCCATCCCTGTCCATTTTAGCTCACTGATGCCCAAGATGTCAATGCTTATTCTTTCCATCTCATTTTTTACCACTTCCAGTTTACCTTGGTTCATTGATCTCACATTCCATGTCCCTATGCAGTATTGCTCCTTACAACATTGCATTTCCCCTCCCCCTTTCCTGTCCCTCCCCTTCCTCCCCTCTGTGGTGTTAAGCATCCTGTATCACCTAGCCTGCCCTTTTGTTTTGCCTTTTGTTTTGGTCAATAGGGTTCTCTTGGCAAGATTTATGGCGTGGTTGCCGGTGTCTGCGCCATTTTTCTCTCCTCATACATTTTATCACAGTTTTTAAAATTTTAAAAACATTTAAGACAACATCTTATCATGCATATTATCACACTTTAAAGCACAGTCTCTATGTCAGTTGCTATATTAAGTCATTTTAAAGTCTTTATGTGAGTTACTATATTAAGTCATCAACATTTCTGCATATTTAACTACTTATCCTTTGTATGGGGCTCTGAGTCTCACCCCCTGGTTTAACTCCTTTGCCTTCTTCCCTTCTGCCAATTGGACCTCTCCTTCGGCGCTTGGTTGTTTTCAGGGCTTGGAAAAGGCTCTCGTCGGGGCGGCTGGCTGGCCTCTCCCCGCCCGGCTGGTCTTCCTCCTCCCTCACCTGCCCTGCTGGAAATGGTGGGGACCGGCTTAGGAGGGCTCGCGTTGGGGCGGCTGGCTGGCCTCTCCCCGCCCGGCTGGTCTTCCTCCTCCCTTGCCGGCCCGGCTGGAGATGGTGGGGACCGGCTTAGGAGGGCTCGCGTTGGGGCGGCTGGCTGGCCTCTCCCCGCCCGGCTGGTCTTCCTCCTCCCTTGCCGGCCCGGCTGGAGATGGTGGGGACCGGCTTAGGAGGGCTCACGTTGGGGCGACTGGCTGGCCTCTCCCCGCCCGGCTGGTCTTCCTCCTCCCTCACCTGCCCTGCTGGAAATGGTGGGGACCGGCTCGGAAGGGCTCGCGTTGGGGCGGCTGGCTGGCCTCTCCCCGCCCGGCTGGTCTTCCTCCTCCCTTGCCGGCCCTGCTGGAAATGGTGGGGACCGGCTTAGGAGGGCTCGCGTTGGGGCGGCTGGCTGGCCTCTCCCCGCCCGGCTGGTCTTCCTCCTCCCTCACCTGCCCTGCTGGAAATGGTGGGGACCGGCTTAGGAGGGCTCGCGTTGGGGCGGCTGGCTGGCCTCTCCCCGCCCGGCTGGTCTTCCTCCTCCCTTGCCGGCCCGGCTGGAGATGGTGGGGACCGGCTTAGGAGGGCTCGCGTTGGGGCGGCTGGCTGGCCTCTCCCCGCCCGGCTGGTCTTCCTCCTCCCTTGCCGGCCCGGCTGGAGATGGTGGGGACCGGCTTAGGAGGGCTCGCGTTGGGGCGACTGGCTGGCCTCTCCCCGCCCGGCTGGTCTTCCTCCTCCCTCACCTGCCCTGCTGGAAATGGTGGGGACCGGCTCGGAAGGGCTCGCGTTGGGGCGGCTGGCTGGCCTCTCCCCGCCCGGCTGGTCTTCCTCCTCCCTTGCCGGCCCTGCTGGAAATGGTGGGGACCGGCTTAGGAGGGCTCGCGTTGGGGCGGCTGGCTGGCCTCTCCCCGCCCGGCTGGTCTTCCTCCTCCCTTGCCGGCCCGGCTGGAGATGGTGGGGACCGGCTTAGGAGGGCTCGCGTTGGGGCGGCTGGCTGGCCTCTCCCCGCCCGGCTGGTCTTCCTCCTCCCTTGCCGGTCCGGCTGGAGATGGTGGGGACCGGCTTAGGAGGGCTCGCGTTGGGGCGGCTGGCTGGCCTCTCCCCGCCCGGCTGGTCTTCCTCCTCCCTTGCCGGCCCGGCTGGAGATGGTGGGGACCGGCTTAGGAGGGCTCGCGTTGGGGCGGCTGGCTGGCCTCTCCCCGCCCGGCTGGTCTTCCTCCTCCCTTGCCGGCCCGGCTGGAGATGGTGGGGACCGGCTTAGGAGGGCTCGCGTTGGGGCGACTGGCTGGCCTCTCCCCGCCCGGCTGGTCTTCCTCCTCCCTCACCTGCCCTGCTGGAAATGGTGGGGACCGGCTCGGAAGGGCTCGCGTTGGGGCGGCTGGCTGGCCTCTCCCCGCCTGGCTGGTCTTCCTCCTCCCTTGCCGGCCCTGCTGGAAATGGTGGGGACCGGCTTAGGAGGGCTCGCGTTGGGGCGGCTGGCTGGCCTCTCCCCGCCCGGCTGGTCTTCCTCCTCCCTCACCTGCCCTGCTGGAAATGGTGGGGACCGGCTTAGGAGGGCTCGCGTTGGGGCGGCTGGCTGGCCTCTCCCCGCCCGGCTGGTCTTCCTCCTCCCTTGCCGGCCCGGCTGGAGATGGTGGGGACCGGCTTAGGAGGGCTCGCGTTGGGGCGGCTGGCTGGCCTCTCCCCGCCCGGCTGGTCTTCCTCCTCCCTTGCCGGCCCGGCTGGAGATGGTGGGGACCGGCTTAGGAGGGCTCGCATTGGGGTGACTGGCTGGCCTCTCCCCGCCCGGCTGGTCTTCCTCCTCCCTCACCTGCCCTGCTGGAAATGGTGGGGACCGGCTCGGAAGGGCTCGCGTTGGGGCGGCTGGCTGGCCTCTCCCCGCCCGGCTGGTCTTCCTCCTCCCTTGCCGGCCCTGCTGGAAATGGTGGGGACCGGCTTAGGAGGGCTCGCATTGGGGCGGCTGGCTGGCCTCTCCCCGCCCGGCTGGTCTTCCTCCTCCCTTGCCGGCCCGGCTGGAGATGGTGGGGACCGGCTTAGGAGGGCTCGCGTTGGGGCGGCTGGCTGGCCTCTCCCCGCCCGGCTGGTCTTCCTCCTCCCTTGCCGGTCCGGCTGGAGATGGTGGGGACCGGCTTAGGAGGGCTCGCGTTGGGGCGGCTGGCTGGCCTCTCCCCGCCCGGCTGGTCTTCCTCCTCCCTCACCTGCCCTGCTGGAAATGGTGGGGACCGGCTTAGGAGGGCTCGCGTTGGGGCGGCTGGCTGGCCTCTCCCCGCCCGGCTGGTCTTCCTCCTCCCTTGCCGGCCCGGCTGGAGATGGTGGGGACCCTCATTGCCTCTGCTGATAATCGTTCAGCGGCCCTGTTCCGGGTTACCAGGTCCCTTCTGGGTAAGTGGGGGCCTTGTCCTGGGTGGCAGGGATCAGCTGATGATTTTGCTGAGCATCTTGCAGAGAAAGTTGCTCGCATCTGCTCGGGGTTTAATCCTGACGTGGAAATTGATCGCCGGGGTGGGGGGTGGGGGTGGGTGTTGGAGCGAAGTCTTGCCATGTTATCTAGGATCGGTTTGATCCTGTTGCCCCTGATGAAGTGGACAGGATCCTTGGGGCTGTGTGTGATACCACTTGCTTACTTGATCACTGCCTGGCCTGGCTAATTAGAGCTGCCAAGTCAACAACGGGCAGTTGGGTCGGTGCGATGGTGAATGCTTCTTTGCAGGAGGGGGTGGGTTCTGGCAGTTTTCAAACATGCGCTGGTTCGCCCTCTCCTAAAGAAGCCATCGCTCAACCCTACTGTTATTTCTAATTTCAGACCTATCTCCAACCTTCCCTTTGTGGGGAAGGTGTTGGAAAAAGCAGTGGCCCGGCAGCTCCAGGGGGTTCTGGATGATACAGATTATCTGGACCTGTTTCAGTCAGGTTTCAGGCCCGGTTATGGTACCAAAACGGCATTGGTCGCACTCTTGGATGATCTTTGGTGGGAGCGGGATCGAGGCAACCCCTCGGTCCTTTCTCTTCTTGACCTCTCTGTGGCTGTCAATACTGTCGACCACGGTATCCTTCTGAGCCGGCTCCGAGGAGTGGGGCCCCAGGGCACTGTGTTGTCCTGGTTTTCCTCTTTTCTGACGGGTCAGACTCAGTCGGTGTCTTTAGAGAGTGGGTTGTCCAGCCCTAGGTTGCTTCCATGTGGGGTGCCTCAGGGCTCAGTACTCTCACCTCTAGATAGATAGATAGATAGATAAATCTTTATTGTCATTGTCCTGCACAGAACAACGAGATTGGGGGGAAAAACCACTTATCAACCCAACAAAACCTAAACAAAATACAACTATACAAAATATCAACATACTCCCACCCCACATATACATATTTAACCCCTAAAAAGCTCTAAACTCTAAAAACTATATACAGAAGCTCCCTCATAGACTGTATTGCACTGCATTCAAAGCCAGAACCCCTTTTGGGTAGAAACTATTTCTCAAGTGGCTGGTCCTGATCTTTATGACCCTATACCTTCTTCTAGAAGGCAGAAGCTGAAAGAGATTATTTCTGGGGTGTGTACTATCTTGCACAATCTCTACATCTTTCTTATAACACCTGGTGACATAGATTTGATCTAGAGTGGGAAGAGTACGCCCGATTATCCCCTCTGCAGTCTTTATGACCCTGGACAGCATTGTTCTTTCCCTAGCTGTACAACTTCCAAACCATACACACAGACCATAGGTTAACACACTTTCTATGGTACAGTGGTAGAATGCCAACAGCAGGTCCTTTGAAAGATTGTTCTTCCTGAGGATTCTCAAGAAGTATAACCTCTGCTGTGCTCTCTTCATCAGATCTTTGGTGTTTGCTCCCCATGTTAGATCATCCCTCAGCTCCATTCCCAGAAATTGAAACACTGAGACCTGTTCCACACAATTCCCTTCAATAATAAGTGGCTGGATGTTCAATTTGCATTTTCTAAAGTCCACAATGATCTCTTTTGTCTTTTTTACATTGAGGAATAATTTTTTTCGCTACACCACTTCATCAGCATCTCAACCTCCTTCCTGTAAGCCGACTCCCCCTCCCCAGCAGTAATCAGACCAACCACTGTTGTGTCATCAGCAAACTTGATGATCTTATTGCTGGGGTAACTGGAACACAATCATATGTGTAAAGCGTGTACAGAAGTGGGCTCAGCACACACCCCTGCGGCGTCCCCGTACTTATACTGAGATCTGCAGAGACATGAGAGCCCATCCTGACCCATTGGGAGCGATCTGATAGAAAATCTAGTATCCACCTGCATAAGCATGGCGCAAGCCCCAGATCTAATAATTTGGGCACCAGTCTATGCGGAAGAATATAGTATTAAAAGCAGAACTAAAATCTACAAATAACAGTCTCGCATAAGTTCCTTGTTTCTCCAAATGGGTCAGAACAGCATGTAGGGCTGTAGCCACAGCATCCTCCGTGGATCTCTTTCTCTTATATGCAAATTGACAAGGGTCAAGTCCAACTGGTAAACAAGCCATAATACGGTTCCGCACCAACTTTTCAAAGCATTTCATTGTGACAGGTGTAAGCGCCACAGGGTGGAAGTCATTCAGACTATCTATGTTAGGCTTTTTAGGCAGAGGTATAATAGAGGATTTCAGACAAGGTTGGACAGTGGCTTGGGCCAAAGACCGATTAAAAATCTTCATAAAAGTTTCTGCCAGCTGTTCTGAGCAGTCTCTCAGTGCCCTACCAGCCACTCCATCAGGACCCATAGACTTGCTCGCATTTATCCCTTTTAATATTCGCCTCACTTCTCCCTCTTCCACCCTGGCAACATTCCCTAAGGGGAGTAATGACGATGACACTGGCAACACTGCTGGATCCACTGCTGGTGTCACCTCAAATCGGGTGAAGAAGGTATTCAGCTCTTCCACCAGAGAATCACTGCTCTCTACATGTGATGAATTACTGGGTTTGTAGTCAGTAAGGTGCTGGATCCCCTGCCACACTTGCCTGGTGTTGTGACTACTCAGGTGATCTTCAATTTTCCCTCTATACACAGCTTTTGCATTCCTTATACCCCTCTTCAGGTTCGCCCTTTCTATACTATACAATACTCGGTCTCCAGTTCTAAAAGCAAAGTTTCTGGCCTTCAACAGAAACTCTATTGTTTAATATCTACATGAAACTGCTGGGTGAGATCATTCGTTCCCACGGGGTGAGGTATCATCAGTATGCAGTATGCAGATGATACCCAGTATGCAGATGATACCCAGCTGTACATCTCGGCTCGTGGGGACCCAAGTGATGCAGTTGAAATCCTGACCAAGTGTCTGGAGGCTGTTCAGGTTTGGATGGGGGACAACGGGCTTCAGCTGAATCCTGGCAAGACTGAGTGGCTTTGGGTGCGAGGTCCCATGTTATCCTGGGAGTTACCATCTTTGGCCATGGCTGGAACATCTTTGCCACAGTCAGATCCGGTGTGCAATCTGGGGGTCCTCCTGGACTCATGGCTACTGCTCAAAGAGCAGGTGGTAGCCGTGGCTAGGAGGGCCTTTGTACAGCTTCGCGTTATTTGTCAATTGCGCCCGCTCCTGGACCAGGACTCCTTGCTCATGATCACTCATGCTCTGGTCACCTCCAGATTGGATTATTGTAATGCACTCTACATTGTGCTGCCCTTGGTGACCATTCGGAGGCTTCAGCTGTTCTAGAATGCGGCTGCCCAGGTTGTGATGGGGTACGGGCGTCATACTTGGGCCTCACCACTTCTCCGGGAGCTGCACTGGTTGCCAGTGTGCCTCCGGGTGCAATTCAAGGTGCTGGTTTTGACCTTTAAAGCCCTTTATGGCATTGGACCAGGCTACTTAAGAGACCGCGTCGCCACAAATTTAGCCCATCCTACTAGGGTGGACAGGAGGGGCTCACTGGTCGTCCCATCAGTGAAAGAGGTACATCTTACTGGGACCAGGAAAAGAGCCTTTTCCATGTCTGCCCCAGCCCTGTGGAACCTCTTACCACCTGAGTTGCGGCTCCAGACGGAACTACTCCCCGTTAGGAAGATGCTGAAGACATGGCTCTTCCAGCAGGTTTGGGGCATGCTTGACTCTACCAGTCAAGCCCAGTGGCTGATTTAGCCTATGTCATGGGCTGTTCCCTGGCTTGGTTATTCTGTTTTAATGGGGGTAGGGTGGGGGTGGGTTGTTTGTTAATAATGATATGTTTGTGTTTTTAATGTTGGTTTTAATTGGGGTTGTTAGACCTGTTTTAATTATTGTTGCTTTATTGTTTTTATTGTAATTTTTATTATGTTGTTAGCCGCCCTGAGTGGTGTACCCTCCAGAAGGGCGGGATATAAATGCGCATAAATAAATAAATAAAAATAAATGTTGCTAACAAGATGGCTGTGCATAATGAAAGCTGTAGCTCTAACACACTACAGTGTTAAGAATTCTTGCTAGATTTCTTGTTCTGAGCTGTGATAGGTGGTTTCATGTCATGAGGTGGTACACAAAAAGAGCCTCATAGAAGATTGTAGTATTTTTGAATCACAATTGTGTGTATCCTGTGCATACCTGTCAAGTATCCCATATTGGCCGTGATTTCCCTTATTTTAGCACTCATTTCTCCCCTTTCCCACCGCTGTCCTGTATTTTGAACAGCAGGGAAAGAGGTTACTGCGCATGCATGCCCATCACAAATGGGTTCTGCGCATGCGCAAATGGGTTCTGCACATGCACAAATGGGTTACTGAACATGCGTGACTGCACATGCACAGCAATTTCCCATATTTTCCCGAGCCGTGCTTGATGGGTATGACCCTGTGCCCTGGTAATCAGTGATGCATTGCAGCAGGTTCTGTCAGGTTCTGCAAAACTGGTAGCAGAAATTCCCCAGGCCATGCCCACTTGGTTGGCCACACCCACCTCCATAGCCCATAATGCAGGATGTTTGACCACACTCACAGATTTGGCTCCACCCACAGATTTGGCCAGCCCACAGAGTAGGTAGTCCATCACTGCTGGTAACAGCAACCTTCTGTTGTCAGCTAATCTTTCTCATACTAGGTCAGGCAAAAGGAATTACAGAATGAACTCACCAAAAGGTGCCTTTGTTTTGGCAATTCAACATCTGGCCAAGATACAGAAAAAGGGTGTCATGAGAGGGTGTTAAAGAAACACCAACCTCTTTGAGAAGTCTTGCCTCTAGGATAAAAATGAGTCAATAAATGCTTTTAAAAAAAGATGTCTGCATTTTGCTCAAAATGTCATCATATCTATTTTGGCATTACTTATGAGCATCAACAATGTCACCCAAAACTTCAGGGGATTCCTCACTTGTTCATATGCTAATGTCATTTCTGACATCCTTTGCTAGCAGTAGCACTATACATTCTATTTTGGGCAAATAGGGCAATATCCTCACAACAGAATAAATGGTCACAAAACTAGCATCAGAAAAAGCAACACACAAAAGTCAGTTTCAGATTTCAGTGTCCTATAAAATGGTGCGTTAACTGTTGGAATGTGACAAAGGATGTTTAGCCAGGCCCTACTAGCCTGTAATGGGCCTCCGTTCACTCGCCCGAACCCGGTTCGCAGGTAACTGTCGGGTTGAAATTTGCACCAGTGGGGCAGGAGCCCCCCGGACGCAAACAAAAAAGGGAACTTCAATTCCCAACGTTCCTTGTGCTGCACCACACCAGAGCCAATCAGGCTGAGCGGCGCGAACAAAAGAAACGTTCTGAAACACGCCGCAGCCAATCAAAAATAAGCCGTAGGAAAAAAACCACTGCACTAACTAAAATCGTGCACGCCAAACTACGAGCCCCAGCGTCCTGTGCTCCATGAGCACGCAGAACACTGAGGCAGCCGGCGTGCAAAAAATAAAAATAAAAAAGGCAGGCCACGAAACCCACACCCCCCACCGCCGCATACAGTGGTGATGGGATTCCCGTGGTCCGGCAACCCAGGCCGGCCCACAGAAATACCCCCACACATCCCAACGATGCATCAAGCGGCGATGGGAATTCCTGTGGTCCAGCCACCCAGGCCGGCCCACGGAAATACCCCCCAACACCGCATCAACCGGCGATGGGAATTCCCATGGTCCTGCCACCCAGGCCCGCCCACGGAAATACCCCCCCACACCAACGCCACATGAAGCGGCAATGGGAATTCCCGTGGTTCGGCCACCCAGGCCAGACCACGGAAATACCCCCCAACGCCACATGTAAGCGGTGATACAATTTTTGTGGTCCGGCCACCCATGCCGGCTGACAAAAAAACCGCACCCCAACACCGCATGAAGCGGCGATGCAATTTCCGTGGTCCGGCCACCCAGGCCGGCCCATGGAAATACCTCCCCCCATGCCACATCAAGCGGCGAGGGTATTTCTGTGGTCCAGCCCCTGAGACCAGACCACGGAAATACCCCCACCCCCAACACAAAACAACACCAACCAAAAACAGTCAAAAATAATCAAAACCAAAATAAAAACAGAAAAAGTAAACACAAAAACATCCAAAAACGCAATCCAAAAAAGTCAAAAATATTCAAAACCAAAATAAAAAACAGAAAAAGGAAACACAAAAACATCCAAAAACAAAGAAGACAAAACACACACAACCCCCCCCCCCAAAAAAAAAATTTAAACCAGAGAGTTTACCAGGAGACGTCTTCACTCCATGACGACCAGAACTAAACTGAGGAAAGAAAGAGATTACTTACTGGAAGAAGAAGCGACACCCAGAGGACAGTAGAGAAAAATAGTAAAATACAAGAAATGCTCACCAGCCCCACCCAGAGGCCAGAAGAGAAAAAACATTCAAAAATATTCAAAATAATAAAAATAATTCCCAAATGAATGAAATAAGTTATCAAAACATTCAAAAAAATTCACAAAAATCACAAATAATTCCAAAAAAGAAATAAGTTTTCACTCAAAACAAAACAAAACATCTAAACACAGTATAGAAACATTGATTTTTATAAAAACCATATTCTTACACATTAAAAAAATTATTATCCAAGGTACAACTATTTTTAAAAATTCACATAGTAACACATTATTTGGTTAAATACAATAATTATAAAAAATTATATCATCCTTTCCTCTTTTTACAAACCAAAAAAACAAAAAATAAAAAGTCACAGTTTATAACAGCCCATGCGTAAAAATAAAAATTTAAAAAACCACAATTAAAAACTAACCTCATTTGCATAAACATAAAACAAAAACCTTCCAAAACCATTTTAAAGAGCCCGGCACCGCCAGGCAAAATATGCTAGTTCTATATAATTCTGTATAATACAATGAAGGATTAGCGAGTAGGAGAGAACAGAAGTGGCTTGAATTCATAGATTTGGACATATATAGGTAAAAGGTAAAGGTTTCCCTTGCTCGAAAGCCAGTCATATCCGACTCTAGGGTTCAGTGCTCATGTCTGTTTCAAAAGATTAAATAAAGACCCAGAATTATTAGCACACAATATATATAATATTTTACTTTGCATTTATCCACAGGCAACTGGTAACATATTCAGTGGGGCATCCTGTTTATTTACTTGATTACACATTTATAAAATATTTCTAATCTTTCTTGTGTCAGTAAATCAATCAATCAATCAATCAATCAATCAATCAATCAATCTATCTATCTATCTATCTATAAGAGATTCACTTCATGCCAAACTTTAGTGGTAATTTGACAGAGTCTTGCACACTACTGGTAGTCACCTAGAGCTCCCATAGGGTTTTATATAAAACAAACCATTAAAAAACAATGCAAGCGTTCGACACAGGTTTGAGTGAAACGGGCTAGGTTGTGAAGAAAAGGGACAATGCTTGAGTGAAATGGACACCTTTTCTGTACTAACAAGTTGCCTCAGATACATGTATAAGTTATATAAGCTACTAGCATAGTTTGCCCGGCATTGTTGGGCTGTTATAAACTGTGATCACTTTTTGGTTTTTTTGTGTGGATTAAAAAAGAACAAAGGATGATATAATTGTTTAAAATTGTTTTATTTAACCAAAAAATGTTTTAATTTGTGGTTTTTTTGTTAATAGTTGTACCATAGGTAATATTTTTTAAAATGTGAAAGCACATGTTTTTTACATTCAATGTTTTTAAACTGTGTTTAGATGTTTTGGGGTTTTATTTGAGTTAAAACTCAACACAGGATGTTATAAATTTTTTTTTTTGACATATGTTTGTGATTTGTGTAAAATTGTGATTTATTGTTATGTTTCTGACTTGTTTTTACTCTTGTGGCCTCTAGGTGGGGCTGTTGTGTCCTTTTGAGTTGTTTTTACTATTCTGCCCTGTAGGTGGGGCTGCTAGTTGTTTTGTTTTAGTTTCACTGTTTTTTCTCTCCTGGCCTCTGGGTGGGGCTTCTTCTGGTAAGTAGTCTCTTTGTTTCTTCATTTCTGTTCCGGTCGTCGTAGAGGGAGGACGTGCTGGTGAGTTGTCTGGTTTTCTTTCTTCTGGGGTTTTTCTTTGTTTTGTTTTTGTGGTGGTGGGCTGTGAGATGTTTCTGTTTGTTCTTTTTTGTTTTGGTTGAGTTTTAGGTTTGTTTAATTGGTTTGGTTATGTCTGGTTTTTTTAATTTTTCTTATTTCGTTGTTGTTTATTTGTGTAATTAGTTGTTGTTTGTTTGTGTACTTTGTGGGTTTTTTTATGTTGTAGTTAGGTGTTTTGTATGTGGTTTTGTGTTATTGTGGATGTTTTTGTTTGTGTATTTTGTGGTTTATTTTTTGTTTATTAATTTTTTTAAATTATTGATTTATTTTTGTTTTATAATTTTTTAAAATAATTTTGGTGTTTGTTTTTGGTGGTTACTTTAGCTTGAAGAATGGGCTGCCTGTGGGTTTCTCTTTTCCCCATTGCTGCTTTGAATTTTGGTTTAGATGCAGCATTGGGGGAAAGAAGGAGGAGGCAGTCAGCCCGTTCTTCTCCTGGGAAGGTTCATTAGGTAGGTCGGGGGAGAAGGAGGAGGCAGAGAAGAGCTTTCTCTGCCTAACGATGGTTCTCTCCTCTCCTTTTTCTCCCAGCTTACCTAACCGGAGATCGGCAGGCAGCGATCCGTAAGGGGTGGTGCTCTTCCTTGCAGATTGCTGGCTGCTGCTTTTGTATTCGGAAGTACAAAGGCATCAGCCAGTCATCCGCCAGGGAGGGTGCTTTCCCTGATAAACTGCTGCCTGTTTTTGGGGTTTCTTTCCCACCCCTGCTCAACTTTACTTGAGGCTAGTGGTGGTCTTGCCGTGTCTTCGGCGGGGTAGCGTGGAGGAGAGGGAGTTCCTCTTTTCCCCGTTGTTCTGGGAAAGAAGGACAGCGAGTGTCTCACGGTGGTGTTTTGTGGCTTTTTGTTTTGCGTGGCTGTGAGGTGCTGAGTCTGCATGCTGGGGACTTGTGCTCCCATTGCCTTTTGTAAGTTTATTTTTCGCGCGCTGGCTTTCTCAGCATTCTGCGTGCTCACGGCACGCAGGACACTGGGACTTGTAGTTTTGCATTTGTGGTTTGCGTTAGTGGGGCGGTTTTTTCACTGTGGCTCGATTTCAATTGGCTGCAACGTGTTTCCCAACGTTCTTTTTGCTCGCGCCTCTCAGCCTGATTGGCTGTGGTGCAGCGCGCCGCAGATAACGTTGGGAATTGAAGTTGTTTCCCTTTGTTCGCCTTCATTGGGCTCTTGCCCCACTGGTGCATTTCTCAACCCTACAGTTACCTCTGTACTGGGTTCGGGCTAGTGCAGGAGGCTCGGTATGGGATAGTGTGGACAGGTGCGGGAGCCTTTGTCACATTCCAATGGTTAACCCTTGGATTTATAGGTATAGATGATAGCATCATGACACTTGGGATTTCTACTATTACCACCACCACCACCACCACCACCACCACCACCACTACTACTACTACTAAAGTAGTAAAACCCTGCCTTACAAATGCCTCAAGTTACATAAAATTCAACTTTCATAATGATTTTATGCTAAAACCATGTCCTGATTTACACAATTTCCTATGGGTTTGCTTTGAGTTACATAAAGATTCTTTTTCCTATGGGTTTCCTTCGAGTTACGTAAAAAATCATTTCCCTTTGGGTTTTTTTTGATTTACATAAAAATTTCATTTTTCCTATGGGTTTGTTTCGAGTTACAAAAAAAATTGATTTAAGCAAAAGCCTACGAAACGGACTTTTTCATAAGTAGGGTTTTTACTGTACTGCTGCTGCTGCTGCTACTACTACCACCTGTTTTTATATTGTTTTTAATTGTTGCTGAGCAGCCAGTGAGGTGTTCGCTGGACTGTGTACACCACCCAGGGTCTATTGATTGGAATGGTATATAAATCTACTGTAAATAAATAAATAAATAAGTAGTAGTAGTAGTAGTAGTAGTAGTAGTAGTAGTAGTAGTAGTAGTAGTAGTGTGCAGTCACATTTGAACCAACTTAACCCTCATAAGGCTTTCAGCTGGCTGGATAATTCAGTGATTTAGGTACAGTATCTGGCTGTGGAGCCAGAGACTGAGAGTTTGATTCCCCACTGTGTCTCCAGAAAGAAGAGCCAGCCTATGTGATCATGGGCAAGCTGCACAGTCCCAGGGCCCTCAAGAATCAGGGAGTGGTAAATCACTTATCTACCTAGAAAACTCTGAGAAGGGTAATAATAAGTTGGAATTGACTTAATGATGCTGTGTTGTTGTTCAGTCACACAGTTGATTCCGACCCTTTGTGACCCTATGGACCATTGCCCTCCAGACACCTCTGCCCTTCACCATCCTCCTCAGCTTGCCCAGCTCTGTGCCCACTGCGTCTACCACTGCATGATACTGTATACACTTATTATTATTAATAGGGGTTTCAAGGTAAGTGCGATATTTAGGAAGTAGTTTTGCCAGTTTCACACTCCCAGTGAGTTTCCAGAGCTGAGCAGTGGTTAGAACTTAAGCCTTCCGAGCCCTAGTCCCTCTCTCTGTCCACTATAACACACTGGTATACTGCTGCAAAACTATTATAACACACAAGAGTTCACACGTAACACAGCTACTTATTCCCAAACAGCTGGCATGTCTTTTGAAACTTCATTTTAGTAACCTTTTGAAGCAAACTGGTCAGCTTTCCCTACTGCCTACCCCACTTCAGTAAGATTCACACTCTCTATATTGGTCACTTATACTCTGAATGGCCACTACTCATCCAGCCCTCTATAATCTGGTGTTGCTGGTTATGGTGTTTTAACAGAGACAGCCACCCCCAAAGCAGCCTTCTCCAGTATTTGAAGTTGCCTCTATTAATTGTATTTCTCAGGCAATGCCACCTTGACCCTACTGGTTTTATCTAAAACAATATAAAAGCCCAGATCATTGGTTTATTGAAAGCATTCTATAATGTGAAAGTAACCACCTTGATGAAACTACATTTCATAGAAGCATTCCTACATCCCATATATCTGAAATGCTATCGGATTGTGAAGCCAGAGGGTGGGAGTTTCATTACCTGCTATGTCTCACATGAGTTCTACTTTCATGTGTAGTCATGGGTAAACTGTACAGTCCCAGGGTGCCTCTAGGACAGGTACAATCATCCCTGGTTTAAGCAGAGAAAATGGCAACCTAAAATCTATGTCATCCTGTTGCAAAACATATCTGTTGCAAAACGATTGGAAGGTGCATTTTACCTCCACTTCTGGTGGGAGGAACCACGTGACTGGCCTGTTGAATGTGTCCGGCCCATGTGACTGGCTTGCTGAACCATATGACCAGCATACAGCCTGAAACGTCCCCTGCTCTAGGCTAAGGAAAAGGTGAGCCACTTCTGAGTGTTCTTGATGTGGAAAACTTTGAGAAGGGTTGCCACAAGTCAGGTTTGACTTCGCAGCATGGGATGACGATTATAGAATACTCCTCTAAAGATGGGTAATGGTAGCAGTGCAGAAATATGTGGAAAAGGGAAAGGAGAGTGTTGTGTATGTAACAGTATTACTTTAAGAATGTATGAATGTAACCTGACAATGATTACAATGTAACTCAGCTGTTAAAGGAACGTGAGCCAGCTGCCCATAGAGGGCAGCTGCGAGCGTTCAGCTCACATGGTTCAAATTCCTCCAATCACCGGCAGCCGCGGGAACCTTCCCGCGCAAGGATCACCTGGAGAAGATGGGCATGACTCAGAACGACGTCACGCAGGTAGCAGCCAATGAGCTACCGTGCAACCCTTTTCAAATGTATTACTGCAGTATAAAATGAGCTGTACCTCCGCCATTACCACATGTTCATCCTGACCATCATGCAATAAAGCTGTGTTTTAGCCCTCACTGCGGCTCCTTCTTTGTCTTCCATGCAAGACACTAAAGAGAGGGAAACAAAGGAAGAAAAAAGTGGTCCAGTGGAACTGGAAAAATGTGTCATAATAAGAAGGTTGCAGTGAGTGGGACTGGAGGCAAAAGGACAGCAACAGAGAATTGCCCTGCTAAACATCTATGGAAGCTGGGAAGAAATAGCGCATGTGCACAGCAGGAGCAGGAAGAAGAGACGCAGTGGATGCACATATCAGAGGGGAGAGAGAGCCCATGGATAGACGCAGCAGGGAGTGAGAAAGAGATAGATGGCAACTATGCTCGTGGGAGTGAGGGAGGAGAAATTGTGAATGTACACAGCAGGGGGAGCGCAAACGAGAGTCGTACAGCAGATGCAAACAGCAGGAGGGAGAGATGTTTGGAGCTGGGAGAAACTTCCTAGGAGAGAAAGTCAAAAGAAGCCACCGCAACATTAATAAAAGATAAAATGCAGCCATAAAACATAGTCTAAAATTCACATTTAGCACTTTGCAATTAAGATGAGAGAAAGCTTTCAAAAAAAGAAAGCGGTGTATATAAAGCTTTAAAAATTCCTGTACATCCTCTGGCTTATTGTGCTGCTCATGTCTCTCTCTCTCTCTCTCTGTGTGTGTGTGTGAGAGAGAGAGAGGGGGGGGGGAGAGGAAATGTGTATAGGTGTGGGGAGAGAAAGACATTGCTCGAAATAATGACTTCGGCAGCACATTTGTAATGGAAATGGGGAGATAGTTTCTGCTTTCTTGTTTTTCCCCCTTCCCAACAGAAGCCCCACTCAAATACCTTTTGCCTGACACCTGTAGAAATTTTGCTACTCACTTTAGAAAAATAAAAATAAAAATAGTAGTTCTCCACCTCTTTAACTTTTTGAATTGTGAATATTTTTTATTAAAAGTTTAAAACCTTATTTAAAAGAGAAAATAAAGTTGTCTTGAAAACATTGTGGTGAAACGAGTCATTCAGATACATCATTACTACTATTACTACTACTACTACTACTACTACTACTACAATGCATAGGATGCTGACTGGGTCGGCAGACATATACAGACATGTTTCAGCAGGTAGGAGATTGTAATCAGTGGCAGCAGAGAGCACTGAAATAAAAGACATCTAGACATTAATCAGCCCCTTAACATTATCAAGCTGTCACTGGATAGAAACATAGATGTTCTTGCAATGAGAAACTGATTTGATAAAAAGCTCTTTCATCAAACCTCAGAATTTAGACTTGGGCCTTCTTGAGTTGTTTCATATTGAGATCAAATATTGAAAATGTTTTTTAACCCAAGGATGACATACTTCCAAGAGGTTTAAGTGTTGCCCTTCTGTTTATTTTCATATTGTCATTTTTGGCATCAAATCTGTGTCTACTCTTTTGCATAGATTTTATTATCTTGCTTCAGCATCTAATTACAGTGGTACTTGCATGAGAAATATAGGATATTGTTCCTCTCAATTTGTGCTCCATATCTATCATCCCTTCCTGTCCTATTGCACTCTCTATAACAGGGGTTCCCAACCTAAGGCCCGTGGGCAGGATCCGGCCCATGGTGCCATTTCACGTGGGCCCCCACCCCTCTAGGGACATTCGAGAAACAAAATGGCCATCCGTTTGAAGCTGTTGGGACAAAATGGTCATCCCCATCATGCAAGCAGAGTAAAATGGCTGTCCGGCCCTCAAAGCTAATTGAGAGAGCATGACCCGGGCCCCGGCTTGAAAAGGTTGGGAACCTCTGCTCTATAACTTCTCCTGAACAGAAAATAAAACAAAAATCTTTGAATGATCTTTTCCTTAACCACAGGTCCCTGTACCTTACACCTATTATTTTGAAATTTTGCTGGGCACTTGCTCAGAATCATCTGTATTATATATATAACCCACCTTCATAACCCACGGTTCCTTCACCGGCTCCCTGCCCTGCCCTGCCTGGCGGGGGAGGTAGGAGCGCAGCTGACTGGCATTACGCGGCGGGACTTTCAAAAGCCACGCTGCCAACACCACCGGAGCCACGGTTCCTTCACCGGCTCCCTCTTCTGCCCTGCCTGGTGGGGGAGGTAGGAGCGCAGCTGACCAGCGTTACGAGGCGGGACTTTCAAAAGCCGTGCCGCCAACACCACCGGAGCCACGGTTCCTTCACCGGCTCCCTCTTCTGCCCTGCCTGGCGGGGGAGGTAGGAGCGCAGCTGACCAGTGTTATGTAGCGGGACTTTCAAAAGCCGTGCTGCCAACATCACCAGAGCCATGTTTCCTTCGCCGGCTCCCTTTGCTGATGTTAAGTACATTGAGCTTTGCTCTGTAATGTTATGATATTATAGTATATTTATTTTGCACTAATTTGTAAAGTTGTAACTTGTAATCTTTTATTGTATGCTATTGTATTTGGTGTGTTAATTTGTTATATTGTATTTAATTTTCCTGTTGTAAGCCGCCCTGAGTTGGCCCTGGCCAAGTAGGGCGGGTATAAATCAAATAAATGAAATGAATGAAATGAATGAATATAAGTGTGTTCTATGCTAGGAAATCCTGCACTGTACTTGCTTCTCTTGCACAAAGTTCCTTGTACAGTAGAACCTTGGATAACGTCTAAACTCAGTTCCATAAGTTTGGACTTTATCCGAAACAAATGGGCGATGCATCGGATAACGTCCAAAAAAATGGACGTTATCTGAGGCTCCTATACCAAATACATCGGATAACGTCCATTTTTAGCGGTATGTAGTTTTCTGTAACATGGTAAGATTAATTCCTTTAAAAAGAATGTCTGTCTTGGGGGAAAAGGCATCAAACTTTGGCAAGCAAGCAAAATTATCGGTAATTCCATCAATCTATTTAAAGAATTCTTCTACATATCCTTGTCTAAGATAGTGTCTCCTGGACCTGAGGCCCAGAATTCCCCGAAGCCAGTGCTGCCACCACCAATGATCAGCACTCTGGGAACAGAAAAACTAGGGCTCCAGTTGTCAGTATGATTGGTTTACCATTCCCTTTTTCTCTATAACTCTGACTGTTCTGAGACTGTGCAGCTTGCACATGGCTGTACAGTCTGGGTCTTCTTCCAGGAGGCACAGTGGGGAACTGAAATCCCAGCCTAAACCACTGAGCTATCCAGACAGCTAAGGATTTAATACAGGGGTCCTCAACCTTTTTAAGCCTACCACCCCCTCAGACTGTTGAGGGGCCAGACTGGTGGTCCTGCTGCTGCCACCAGCGGGACCACCCTAAGCCCCCACCACTTCCCCAGCAGCAGCACCACCAGCGGGACCACCCTGAGCCCACAGTACTCCACACACACACACCCCACACACGGGACCACCCGAAGCCACCCACCACTCCACCACACACTGCTTATGAGCCTGGAGGAGCTGCATGGCATGGGTGAAGGAGGAGACCAGGCTGTCCTTCTCACCCCACTCAGCAAGAGCGTCTGACAGGAAAGTCACAGACAACCACGTGCATCCGCCAGGAAAGCTGTGCTTGGCTAGAGTGGCCCCTGAGAAAGACGCAGGTGATGTGTGATTCCACTGCCACTGGCTTTTCAGCTATAAACAGAGATGAGCACTGAACCCTAGAGTGGGATATGAGTGGCTTTCAAGCAAGGGTGACCTTTACCTTTACTAAATGCATCAGATGTGACAGTAGTCCACAAATGGTATAAATGTGTTAGTTCTTACTGCATCAGGCTAGCATTGCCACTCCCGTGTCTGTAAGCATAAAATACTAGAAGATGATTGAGAAATTTTGGTTATTCTTAGAGGAATATGAGATAGGGGGGGAAAAACCAACACAATAGAAACATGAAGAGATCAGCTCAGGCTCATTAGGTATTCCCTTTTTCAGTTTTCCCCAAACAAACTAGTACTTTGTATGATAAAGCTACTCTAGAAGAATTTAAAGTAGGGAAATTGGGAAATAAAGTCTGCAGAATATGGAATGAACCATCATGCTTGTTGCTTGACTGGATGCCAGAGGAAGAAAGAAAAAAAGAAACTAGCAAGAAAACACTGCAGGCAGGAAAATGAAAAGGGGCTTGTCTTAAGTGCCATAGGTGGGGAAAGAAATTTACCAGTCAAGTTAATGGCAAAAGACAAGGACATTGAGCTGCAAAACTTCTTCCCACTGATACTCAATGTCTTTGCCAACACAGACATCATTCTGTCTTTCTCTTCTAAAATGCATCTTATCTTACCTATAGGCCACCTTAGAGAGCTTGTGAATCATGTTTACAGAGTGCAATGTTCATCTTTCAGAAAAACATTAGCAACAACTTTAAACACAGTTTGCATGATTCTGGGATTCCTTGTTGTTGTTGTTCAGTTGCACAGTCAATTCCGACCCTATGGACCATTGTCCTCCAGACACCTCTGTGCTTCACCATCCTCCTCAGCCTTTCCAGCTCTGTGCCCATTGTGTCTATAATACCATCTAGCCATCTCATCTTTGGCTGTCCCCTTCTTCTTTTGCCCTTCACCTTTCCAGCATCAAGGCCTTCTCAAGTGAATCCTCCCTTCTCATTTGATGTCCAAAGTACTTAAGCTTCATCTTTACTATTTACCCTTCCAATGAGCAATCAGGGTTGATTTCTTCTAAGATTGACCTATTTGTTCTCTTTGCTGTCCAGGGGACTCTCAGGACTCTCCTCCAACACCACATTTCAAAGGCATCTATTCTTCTGCGCTCAGCTTTCCTAATGGTCCAACTCTCACACCCATACATTACCACCGGGAATACCATTGCTTTGACTATGGGAATTTTTGTTTTCAAGGTGATGTCTTTACTTTTCACTATGTTCCCCAGGTTTCTCATAGCTTGTCTCCCCAGAATCAGTCGTCTTTTTATTTCATGGCTGTAGTTACCATCTGCAGTGATCTTAGATCCTAGGAAAGTAAAGTCAGTCACTGCTTCTACTTCTTCCCCATCTATTTTCCAGGAACTGATATGGCCTGTTGCCATTATCTTGGTTTTCTTGATATTGAGTCCCAAGCCAGCTTTTGCACTCTCTTCTTTCAACTCAATCAAGAGGCTCTTTAGGTCTTCCTCACTTTCTGCCATTAGGGTGGTGTCGTCTGCATATCTCAAATTGTTGATGTTTCTCCCAGCAATTTTGATCCCATATTGTGATTCCTCCATCCCTGCATTGCACATTATGTGCTCTGTGTATAGGTTGAATAAGCAGGGTGACAAAATACAGCCTTGTCTTACTCCTTTTCCTATTCCAAACCACTCCATCATTCCGTATTCTGTCCTAACTGTTGCTTCTTGACTCATGTATAGATTTCTCATGAGGCATATAAGGTGTTCTGGTATTGCCATCTCTTTAATTACTTGCCACATTTTGCTGTGGTCCACAAAGTCAAAAGCCTCAGTGTAGTCAATAAAACAAAAGTAGACTTGTTTCTGGTATTCTTTTGTTTTCTCCATGATCCAACGTATGTTGGCAATGTGGTTTCTAGTCTCCCTGCCTCTTCTGAACCTAGCCTGTACCTCTGGTAGCTCTCTCTCCACGTTCTGCTGAAGCCTATCCTGTATTATCTTGAGCACCACCTTGCTGGCGTGTAGGATGAGTACAATTGTTCAATAATTTGAGCATTCATTGCCATTGACTTTTTTGGGGATTGGGACGTATACTGATCTTTTCCAATCCTGTGGCCACTGTTTTGTTTTCCAAATCTGCTGGCATATTGAATGCAGTAATTTGATTCCATCATCTTTTAGGGCTTTGAAAAATTCAACTGGGATACAATCATTTTCTCTAGCTTTGTTGTTTGCAGTGCTTTTTAGTGCCTTTCTGACTTCACTCTCCAGAATGTCTGGTTCAAGTTCGAATTCCTCATCATTGTTATTATCGGGAGTGTTGAGGTTCTTTTTGTAGAGTTCCTCTGTGTACTCTTGCCATCTTTTCTTAATCTCTTCTGCATCAGCCAACTTCTTTCCACCTTTGTCTGTTGTAATAAAGAAGTTCCCACAAGGGGGCAGATCAACTGTTTCCTTTGTCTTTCAGAATAGCTACCTGACTTGTAGGCAAAAGAAAATGCTAATATTTCGATAAACTGTTGTTTGCAGTGCAGGAGAAACTGTTTTGCATTTTGCCAGGTAGGTGCAAAGGAAGACAGAATGACTGAGTTTCTAAGAGTGCTTTAAATAAGTGACTGGCTGTTGTAGTTTTTTTTTATTTTTGCCTGACATTCTACAACAGTTCTCAACCTTTTTAAGCCAGGGGCCAGGGACATGCTCCCTCAGACAGCTTTGGGGGCTGGATGGTCATTTTGCCCACCACATGGCACTTCCTGGTGTGGTGGAAGTGGTGGGGGGAGCGACATGAAATGGTGCCTTGGCCCACATTCGTCTCATGGACCGCAGGGTGAGAATCCCTGTTCTACAGCTTTCATAATAAGCATTTGTAAGCAGTAGCAAGCGTTGGAGCCACCTTCTGCCTTTGCATCCAATTATCCTCACTTGGGCCTGTCTCTGTCTTGAATCAAAACATAGATTTTCCATTACTCCGCAAACTCCCTCAACAGCCTTTTATCACCTCCCTGTCCAGAACCTTGGCCGCCGTGCTCCCACCTGTCTGACACAGGGAGTATGTGGTTATTTAGTTGGTAGCATGTAAAGCAATAGTACCTGGATATGCCTGAGAAATAGACTCCAACTCAGTAGATAGTAAAACTCACAAAGAGCTTTATTTTCCAAGATGCAATTTCATAGAAGCAAAGCATAATATAATACCTGTGAAAAGAGAAGAGTTCATAGAGACAGAAGTCTCAGAATTCCAAGAGATCATTGGGCAGGGAATAATCTCCAAGATAGAATCCAATCCAGTTCAGTCCATTCCATGCTCATCCATCTGCCATGGATTGTTTTTCCCCTTAGGGACAGAGTTCAGCTAATAAGAGCCTGGTAGCCCTTGGTTAGAGAACCGATTTGGGGTCTGAAAGGGCACCCCAAATATAGGGAAAAGAGTGGCTCCTGCCACCCCTGGGAATGCATTACCTAATGGCATTACCTAATGGGAAAACCCCTGGGTTATGTAATGTGTTTATTTCTGGAAATTCCTGGACTGCAGGTATTCTCCCCCCTTTCCATGGAATGCATGAGATCATGGGAACACACGTGACCTCCCAATGTATGTTAGGAATGCACCAGCTGTTTCCTCTGATGTCATGTCTTGCTGTCAAACACCTGAGGCTGACAAGATCTGTGGAATCTGAGATATAAGTAAGCAAAAGAAAGAATGCAGCTGCTTAGTAATGAGCTGTCAAACTAAGATCATGACAGGAGATTTCTTCCAGAAGCCCTGTTCTCAATTCTGGGCAGATTTCTATCAATCCTTACTTTTTCCCCTAAAGGGAGATGGGATCCCTAGAGAAACTGGGACATTTACAGGACAGTCTTTCATTGCTCTATTTGACTGTTATCTAAGTATATGAAGTCAACATGACATCAGACTCATTTTCCAGCCTCATGCCCTTCATCACCACTTTTTGTATGACTGAAGAGGCAGAGGCTATGGGTGTAGCCTTCAGACATGAAAGATCAGATTTCTAGTACATGTGGAGAAGTTATCTGGAAGTGGAATTAATTGAAAGCCCCTTTCTCCAGCTTCCTTCAATGTGGTAGTTGCTACTAGTGACTTCACCTTTTTGACTTCCTTTGAATTTCTCTGCCAGAGTGACCTTTTCCATGAAGCCTTTGAACTATTTGACAGAACAAGCCACAGTTAAACTTGCAGATGTAGTCAGAATTTTTAGTACTGTACAGTGTTAACTGAATATGAATGGACTGCCTCAATAAAGCAAGCCACAGACTTTAGTTTGTAAGAATTGAGCAGAGCTGTTATTTAGAGGATAATTTGGAAATCACAAATTCTAAAGATTGTTGGCAGCTTGACACACACAACAGCAATAGCACTTCTAGCTACTGTAATTAAGGAGGAGATGTGGCGAATAAATGCTCTCCTATATAGCTGAGGAGCCACCTCTCTTCTCTCCTACATAGGATGAAGAGGAAAATGTGAAAAGGGAAGAGAAGTGATATCAGTAGTACTGTAATTATAACATTTTCAGTTAGATAATGTATTCCTACAGATAGAAGTGCCTGAGGAATCAGACTTGCATAAAAACCCATGTCTACCTTCCAATGACTTAACACAAAATAAAACTCATTGGAATGCAACTGAGTGATTTGACAGTCAAGTGATTAAGTCCTTAAGCGCTTACGGATTTTAACGATGTACCAATTATTTACACCAACAGAAGTATAATGGCACAAATAGCAATGACTTGCTGCCAGTTACAAGTTACCATTTGGATTCCTTGTTGTTTACCAGTCATACAACTTAATGTGCCATGAGGAACAGAAGTAACAATGTGCTAAAAAGCAGCAGTCTGCTTCTGATTTACATCATTGCACTTACAGTAACCTGGTGTAAATAATCAATATGATTCTTGGTATTACTTCCCTGCTCAATTGCCCCTCCCTTCCTCAGGTGTATTCCTTGCAATAGATTTTAGACAGCAAACTTTTGGGGACAGACACCTATCTCATAATACACAATGATTGTTGATAGTGTCATATAAATACACAGTGCGACTAAACTGGGATTGAGTTGGAAGGAGGAGAAATGAGTTGCACAGTAACCTAGGAGGGAGACGGTGCATCATGTCTATGAGCAGAAACTGATAAGCTGGAGTGAAGTGTAAAATAAATGAGATAGGTGGAAAAGGAAAAAGAAATTAAGGCTTCTTGCATATTTGTGAGGTTTTGTAGATGAAGGAAGGTGGTGCTGAAGATTTCTTTGCTAAACCTACATGTAGATTGCTACTGTTAAGCTCAATTCATTCCTTCTTTCCATAAAAGCACTTCCCTTTGGTTTCTTGCTCTCTAATTAATTATCAATATAATATTAATTATTAAATGCCACCTAGACAACAACCCTAATGAATACACAGTGGAGGAGATGAACAGATTTAATGACTTAGACTCGATAGACAGAGTGCCAGAAGAATTATGGACAGAGATGAGGGACATCATGCAGGAAGCAGCAAAGAAAACCATACCAAAAGAAAAGAAGCGTAAAAAAGCAAAGTGGTTGTCTGATGAGGCTCTTAAAATAGCAGAGGAAAGAAGGAATGCAAAAGTCAAAAGGAGAAAGGAAAAAATACAATTATTTGAACATAGAATTTCAAAGAAAAGCAAGGAGAGATAAGGAAAACTACCTAAAAGAACAATGCAAAGGAATGGAGGAAAACAACAAAAGAGGCAGGGCTAGAGATCTTTAAAAAAAAAATCAGGGAAATCAAGGGAACATTTAAAGTAAAAACGACCATGATAATGGACAAAGATGGAAAGGAGTTAGCTGATGCAGAAGAGATTAAGAAAAGATGACAAGAGTACACAGAGGAACTCTACAAAAAGGACCTCAACACACTTGATAATCACAATGATGAGGAAATTGAACTTGAGCCAGACATCCTGGAGAGTGAAGTCATAAAGGCCCTAAAGAGCACTGCAAACAACAAAGCTAGTGGAGATGATGGTATCCCAGTTGAATTTTTCAAAGCCCTAAAAGATGATGGAATCAAATTACTGCATTCAATATGCCAGCAAATTTGGAAAACAAAACATTGGCCACAGGATTGGAAAAGATCAGTTTACGTTCCAATCCCAAAAAAGGGCAATGCCAAAGAATGTTCAAATTATCGAACAATTGCGCTCATCCCACACACCAGCAAGGTGATGCTCAAGATAATACAGGATAGACTTCAGCAGCATGTAGAGAGAGAGCTACCAGAGGTACAGTCTGGTTTCAGAAGAGGCAGGGGGACTAGAGACCACATTGCCAACATACGTTGGATCATGGAGAAAACAAAGGAATACCAGAAACAAGTCTACTTTTGTTTTATTGACTACACTGAGGCATTTGACTGTGTGGACCACAACAAGATGTGGCAAGTAATTAAAGAGATGGCAATACCAGAGCACCTCATATGCCTCCTGAGAAATCTGTACATGAATCAAGAAGCAACAGTTAGGACAGAACACGGAATGACAGAGACAAGGCTGCATTTTATCACCCTGCTTATTCAACTTATACTCAGAGCACATAATGCGCAATGCAGGAATGGAGGAATCACAATATGGGGTTAAATTTGCTGGGAGAAACATCAATCTGAGATATACAGATGATACCACCCTAATGGCAGAAAGTGAGGAAGACCTAAAGAATCTCTTGTTTGGGCTCAAGGAGAGAGTGCAAAAGCTGGCTTGAGACTCAATATCAAGAAAACCAAGATAATGGCAACAGGCCCAATCAGTTCCTGGAAAATAGATGGGGTAGAAGTAGAAGCAGTGACAGATTTTACATTCTTATGATCAAAGATCACTGCAGATGGTGACTGCAGCCATAAAATAAAAAAGTGATTGATTCTTGGGAGACAAGCTATGAGAAACCTGGGGAACATAGTGAAAAGCAGAGACATCATATTGCAAACAAAAATCTGAATAGTTAAAGCAATGGTATTCCCAGTGGTAATGTATGGTTGTGAGAGTTGGACAATTAGGAAAGCTGAACGCAGAAGAATAGACGCCTTTGAAATGTGGTGTTGGAGGAGAGTTTTGACAGCGAGGAGAACAAATAGGTCGATCTTAGAAGAAATCAACCCAGACTGCTCATTAGAAGGTCAAATAGTAAAGATGAAGCTGAAGTAGTTTGGACATCAAATGAGAAGGGAGGATTCACTTGAGAAGGCTTTGATGCTGGGAAAGGTGGAGGGCAAAAGAAGAAGGGGGAGGCCAAAGATGAGATGGCTAGATGGTATTGTAGACACAATGAGCACAGAACTGGGAGGGCTGAGGGGGATGGTCAAGGACAGGGGTGCCTGGAGGACAATGGTCCATAGGGTCGCAAAGGGTCGGAATCGACTGTGCGACTGAACAACCACAACAATTAATTAGAGAGAGTTGTTTTAGTAATATTCTTCATAACAGCTTCTAGTTGGCCTGTACTCACGGAGGCCAGCATTAGGGGCTTCTATTATTAATTGTAAAGACATTCTTTTTCTTCTTTTAACAATAAAGAGTGAAGCTTCTTAATATCAGTTTCCAAAGTGATTGTTTCTCTTCCGCAGACACAAAATAAGCATTTTGGCCACTACTACACTTTGGTAGATGATCCCAGGAGAACAACTACTGCCTAATTCCGTTTACTGTGTCCTAAGTGTCAGCATTGTACAGTGATTAGAAATATGGGGAAGAACGTGGGAAATCCAGGGTCTAGAGCACACAGGAACCTGGTACATTATTAGTTATATTGGGTCAGTCAGTCTTTGTCCGGCTAACTTACCTCAAAAGACTGGTATAAGTTGAAAAGAGTATCCTTGTGCTCAGTGGAATGGCAGGTTACAAGTGTACACTGTTATTCTCATCTGACGCTTTAATCTCTTTAGCATTATTATCTCCTTCAGATACACTAGTTTCAGATGGAAAATAGTTCTTTCGACCTCTATAAACTAACTGTAGGTCTCTACTACTCTTCCCCTAACCTCTAGTCTTTGAAAGAGGTCAGCAGCCTGGTTGTTTTCCCACTGAGTTAATAAAAGTTACCTTGGTTCTAGTGTATCTAACACTAACCTACTCCAGGTGGTCAACCTGCTGAAACAGGCAGGATTTGGGGTGCATCTCTAAACTTGTCAGCCTTCATTGTAAATAGTGGGCATGTTTAAAAATTCTCTCAATGGACTCAAGCCAAAATTTACCATTGGGGGGAGGCCACTTCCAGCTGTACAGAGGCATGCTATTTAAAGTAAGGTTTGAATAGCTAGCTAGCTGGATGTGCTGACCTGCCTGGGCAGGCATTGTCGCCGTATGGTGGTGCTACACAGAGTGTCTTGTTCAGGGATAGTCCAGATACCAAAGTCCAAGAGGCAAGTCAAGGTCTGTTTACCGGTAGTCTGAGTTAGTAGTCTAATCCAAACGGTGTCCAGGGGCATCGCCAGGGTTGGCAGAGTAGTTAGGGTCACAGCAAGCAGGTCAGGGTCTAGTCAGGCAGTCTGGAGTCAAGCAGGACATTGGTCTTTGCACAAGAGTTGTACCGATGCTGGCAGGCTGCATGAAGCTTGCTTATAAGTCTCCCAGCTAATTGGTGTCAGCTGGGAGCTTTTTTGGGTGCTTCACCCTAGCCTGCCTGTGTCTCAGGTGTAGCTGTTTTCTCGACCTCTCCCTGACTGAGGGCTGATCACTGTCAGAGCCAGGGTCTTAATCTGACAGGTCAGCTGCCAGGGAAAACAGACGTGTGCCAGGCACAAGCTGAGGTCCCTGGATCAGGGCATCCTCAGGCTTGGGTGCAGGCAGAACTGGACTGGGCATAGGGAGTGCCTCCTGATCCAGCTCATCTTCAGAGTCAGAGGAGGGCTGGGTCACAACACTGGACAATTCAGTGATTTAGGTACGGAGTTTGATTCCCTACTCTTCCTCCTCAGCCTGTGTATCCCCAGAAAAAGGGATTGGAAAAGTACTGTACTTTTGTGTATTTTCTACCTAGAAAAGGTCACCATAAGTCAGAATTGACTTGATTGTATGCAATTATTACTATTATAATATGATCCGCTACCTAATCAAGTCAAAATAATTATAAAATCAGTGAATCAGTATAGTATGTTGATAAAAACTGATCAACCATAACTTTTTTCTAGGCACCTTGTGTGTGTGTTTGTGTGTGTAAAGATCATTTGAACATTGCAGAGTAGTCTCTAGCAAATATTCCAAATAAGTCCATATCAGCTATTCAAATGAAAAGCACAGCATTGAATTTTTAGGCAGCTTGGCTATAGTTGTTTATAGCCATTAAATTCAAACCCTCAGTCAGTTTTTTCTCAACAGGCTCAAAGGTTGCGCACTGTGCAGCAATTCCCAGGTCGTCGGCATAAAGAAAGCTCCTAGTGGCTTCTGGCAGTGGTTGATCATTAGTATATAAGTTAAACAGTGTGGGGGCTAGCACACTGCGTGTGGGAGGCCATTTCTTTGAATTCTCCAACTCAGCTCTGTGCTTTTCATTTGAAAAACCATGAGACAACAAGAAGGTTGCAGGTGACATGGAATAGCACCAGGTTCAAACATTGCATCACCTTCCAAATACCCTGGATTGAACTCTCACTTTTAAGACCCACTGCCTTAATACCAAACAGAAGGTTTTGGCCAGGAACAATATTCTGAGGAAAATAACAGACACAAGTACCAACCACACACATTAAGAACTTCTGTGCTAGCTTTACGTTACTCTGCAGGAGAGTATGCTAGTCCAGTATGGTGCATATCAAAGCATGCATGGCAGGTGGATGTGGCCTTAAATGAAACAGCGAGATAGGTTACAGGATGCCAAAAACCAACCCTGATACAAAAAGTGCATTACTTAGCTGGCATCCCTCCATCAAAATTCCATTGAGAGAGCGCTGCTCCGAAAGAGTGGGTCAAAGCAAGTTCCTTGGAAACACATCTGCTATTTGGTTACCAACCACTAAAGCAGAGACTGAAATCAAGTCATAGCTTCCTCACAACTTCTGCCCTCCGAACAACCAGCCCCACAGACTGCCTTAGAATTAGGGAAGGTGAGCAAGGAGCTACCAGATAACTGGGCAGAACCACATGACTCTCTACCACCTGGCCAAGAACAAACATGGCCTGTGTGGAAAGCTTTAAATAGACTGCGTGCAGGGGTAGGAAATTCAAGGGCTAATCTGAGAAAGTGGGGTTTCCCTGTAGACAACAGCCTGTGTGAATGTGGAGAAGTACAAACAATCTCCTATATGATACAATGCACACGATGCCCCTCAACATGCACTGAGGAGGCTCTGATGGTGGCAAGAGGAAATGCTGTTGAAGTGGCCTGATATTGGGCAGATGTCATGTAGCTCTTTTAAGTTCTAATTTGTTTTAGATGTGTTAATTTTAGCTTTGAATGTTATTATATGCTGGGGGTGCATCTGACATGCATAAAGAAAGACAACCTCAGCTATTAAAGGTGAAATTCTGCAAAATCCTTTAAAAACGCAGGCTTTTCATCTATCTAGTCCTCACTTAAGGATTACATAGATCACATCTAAGGCCTGTACCAAAAGACTGCTGTTTGATTCAGTTCCATAAAGTTGCAGATACTCTGTGGTCTCTATCAATAGTAAATATTGAATGCTTGGAGTCAAGAGGTGAATGTATTGTTTTTGAAACAAGGCCTAGTCAGTCCCAACTGAGCAACTGGTCAAAACATCATTAACAAACTCAGGCAAGGTTTCTAGTGGGAGTAAAACTGAATTGCAGAGAGGTAGATTTCTTCTTCAGCTTTCTTCTGTCTTTGTATGCAGAGAAGCCCTACCCATAATATTGAATGCTGGGACTGGAAACAAATTGAAATGTCAATCAGCTAGCTTTTTTTTTGTTCTTCAAAAGAACAGGACCAATTAGCTGAACACTTCTAGAGGAAGCTATGGCAAAATATAGTTTAAAAACCTCTTTGATCAAGGAAATATGTACTCTCCAGCATGTTTGATATTCCACTAAAGATGATATCATCCTGAATAACTCATCAGTGCCACCACTATTAGGATAAATTGTTAGCAAAAATGTGTGGATAATGGGAACTTCAAAAGCTGCAAATCTAGCATGATAAATGATACCAAATAATACCATGTGTTAGTTTACTTAGATTAGGTTTTAATGCTTTTGCACTGAATGAAATGATGTATCTTCATGCTAGATTCATATTATCATAAATATATTTGTTAAAATAGAAGACATAAATTGCAGTTAAATTCAGTAACATACATTGGCATACATTGGTTTCCCCCCTCTTTTTTGTGATTAAATGTGAACAATTGCTCCTTAAGGTACAGGTCTGTGTATGTGTGATTAATCAGGTTGGAATGACAGCGAGGACAGCTCATGGCATGCCTCGTTATCAGAGTGATTGATTTTAGTCTAGGCAGCAGGGTGAGGAAATATCTGTTAATAATGGCAACAGCAAAACTCCTGATGTCACTGATAGCTGAAATCACTTTGCGCATTCTGTATTATCTGGCTCATTTACAGATATAAGAATTACAAAATGATATATTGGATTACACAGTTCTAACATAAAAAGGCACACAGTGATGACTGTGAGGTATGTGTGCGTAGTGCAAGTTGAAAATTGGTGCTGTTGTAACTGTCATGGGCATGCTATTTTCTGTGGTATGTGTGAGGCATCTGCTGTCAGGCTTTTATCCTACTAATGAGTCTTCAGTGCTGAAACACAGTTTCTTCTTGTAATGTGACGATCCTAAGACATAAGGAACACGAATGCAGACTGTTGAGAACTCTTCCCCTGCATGTTGCGTGGAAATGAATGGAAACACAAAAATCACACATCTTGCTGGTCTAATTTGTGCTTCATCTTTGGTGGTTTTCAACTCTGACCTGATGCGAAAGGCAGTGGTCTGATTTTGAAAGAGTATACTAGGGAAAATCTTAATGCAAGGATGAACAAAGAGGAATCTGTAGATTGTTTGTGTCCCCTACCCTTACTCTGCAGCAACCTAATTTTATTTTTACTTCTTCCTCAAAAATCCCTTATGGCATGCCCCCCAATGTTGCTAGTAGTGGGCAGAGGGGAAAATATGAATGCATGACCATGCTAAATCTTCTTGTCATAACAAAAGTAATTTGTGTGCAAACTACAAAGTCCAACTAATTAGGCCCTAGACCACACTGGGTCTCACAAGGAAGATAATAGCATTCTGGGAGAGCATCATCAGAAGAACAACACAGAAGACTATTGAACTGGACATAGGGTCTGGATGTGTGAGCCTTGGAGTGTACTGTGTATACAGCATTTTAGCAAAAACAAGATTGAGTCTTCTGCTATCTTAAAGTCTTAAAGTCTTATATGTTTATTGTGAATAAGCTTTTGTGCATTGCAGTGCATTTCATGAAATGTCAATTCAAAGCAAAACTGGCTCTCAAGAAATGCCTCTTCAAAGCAAAGTTGTTCAAGTAAGCTACTGTCTAAAAAATACTATGCCAAATAAAAATTGCTAGTCTTTAAGATTGCATAAGACTATAATTTTGCAGTAACCCATGCTAACATAGCAATACTCTGCTTGTTTTTTTTGTTTTAAATAAAGTATATATAACACAATTGTCATTGACAAGGCATCCCACAGCATGATTGAGAGGATTATAAAGATTCATTTGTTAATTTGCTAATTTGTTCACACACACACACACACACACACACACACACACACAATTTTCCCTTTTCCTCTAACAAACCCATTTTACAGTAATCACAATTGCAATCTGTATAAGAGAGCAATTTTGTCATCAAGCTGCTTTATTCAATTAAAGCATAGAGCCCTGGTGGTGCAGTGGTTAAACTGCTGTATTGCAGTCAGAATGTTGTGTGTTTGATCCTGACCAGGATCCAAGGCATACCTGTCAACCATCCTGATTTGGCCGGGAAAATCCCGTAATTTGACGTCGATTTACGTCATAGCCCGCCCCGTGCTGCCAAACCCCCATAATTTGGCAGCGGGGGAAAACACTTTCTGCGCATGCATGGAAGCGCTACGCCGCTTGTGCAGCACCTATGCAAGCAGCGTAGCGCTTCCGCACATGCGTGGAAGGGTTTTACCCCTTCCACGCATGCGCGGAAGCACTACGCCGCTTGCGTAGGGGCTGCACAAGCAGCGTAGCGCTTCCACACATGCATGGAAGGGGTAAAACCATTCCACACATGCGTGGAAAGCGACCTGCACACAAGCAATGTGTGCAGGTCCCGTTTTTCCGGAGCCGCGGGTTGACAGGTATGATCCAAGGTCTACTCAGCTTTCCATCCTAATCTCGGTAAAATGAGTACCCAGCATGTTGGGGGCAAAATGCTAATTAATCCATGAACCGCCCAGAGAATACACTAAGCGCCATTGGGATGTATATAAGTATAATTGCTTTGCTTTGAAACAGTTGGAACCTTGGGTCCCCAGTTGTTCTAGGAATACTTGGTCAGCATAGCCTATAATGAAGGCTTCTGGGATCTGTAGCCTAAGGGCATTTGTGAGCTCAAGTTTGGAAAAGAAATTTCTGGGTGAAAGGAGAACATGTTGATTTATGGCTGAAAAGGAAAGTAAGATCCATGTCTTTCAACTCTTCCATGGGTTCTGGAAGTCAAGGAACAACAAATCTGACCTTAGTCTGCAAATGAAAGCTCCATTTGTAAATTGATTCCCCAGGTGAGGCTGGAACCAGAATTTGTAAGTTGCTTCTGCCAGCCATTTGTATACTGGTGACACCAGTAGTTTAGTGTCTTTTTTTTAGCTGCAGAACATTTTCAAATAGCATAAGGTAACATCTTGTCCCTTGCAATTGTTCTAAATGTTGAGCAAAGCAAAGAACTTGGGTCTTGTGAAAGTGGAGTTTCTCCAGCAAAAATCGTTTCAATCCAGAGTAATCTGTGACACAAAACTATTATTATAGTATCCAGTTTTGGGAATGAAACATCAATTTGGACATTACACATCAAAAAGGACAGAAATGAGAAGCTTTAGTGCTACTGGCTATATTCACTGGTGAACATAAAGGACTCCTACAGAAAGATTTGATAGTTCTCTTGCTTGCCATGGTGAAATTGGACATCATAAATTGAAATCGCTAAATGGTCTTGACACCTGCTTCTGGCTTTGAGGCATCCAGAATTTAGTTGTTAATAATAAACTAATAAATAATATTAAGATGTACAAATCAAAGAGACAAGTTCACAGACCTTTGGTTCTCATTGATTCAATATATTGGGATAGACAGCACAGTATAGCCCCCCCCCAACCGAAGTTCCAATTCAATTTCTTAAAGGACACATGTTAAGTACATGAGAGTTGATCTACTCTCCAGTCACAACAATGGTTGTCATCTCAATAGAAAGAGATCGTTCTGTTTCGCATGGCTATCACTTGGCCTGTGTCTAATAATTGGGAAAGCATTGTAAAGCCAGGGTGCCATCCACAGAAGTCATCCTTTGCTGAGACTACATAAAGTGTTTTCCTGACAGATGGACAGATGAAAGGACCTCCTTTTGTTCTTCCTGAGACTGATATATATATCATATATATACTATCATATTTTGCCCGGCGGTGCCGTGCTTTTTAAAATTGTGTTGGATAGTAAAGGGTTTCATTTTTTTCTTGAACCAATGGTGCTGGGCTGTTTTAAATGGTGTTGTAAGGTTTTGTGATTTTTTGGCTTCGAGGCGCTGCATCCGCCTGCGGCGGACTTGTGCTCCCAGTGGTTTTTTTTTGTTTGTTTTTTTGCGTGCCGGCTTCCTCAGTGCCGGGCTCTTTAAATTGGTTTTTGAAGGTTTTTGTTTTCTGTTTCTGCAAATTTTATTTTATTTTAATTTAATTTAATATTATTTAGTTTAAAATTTAATTTTGGTTTTTTAAATCTTTATTTTTACGCATTTTTATTTTTGTTTTGGTTTTTTTGAGTGAAAAGTGATTTTTGTTATTTTTGGTATTTTTTGAGATTAGTGTGATTATTTTTGAATGTTTTTATAATTTATTTGATTAATTTTTGAATTAATCTTATTAGTTTCAATATTTTTGAATGTTTTTTCTCTTTTGGCCTCTGGGTGGGGGTGGTGAGCTTTTCTGCCTCTCTACAATTGTTCTCTTCTGGGTGTCGCTTCCGGTAAGTTTTATTTTTATTTTCTCATTTGAGTTCCAGTCCTCATGGATAGAAGACGTGTTTTGGGGGGGGGAGTTTGGGATTTTTTTGGGGGGGGTTCTGTGTGTTTTTTCTTGTTTGTTTTTGGCTGTTTTTGTGTTTCATTTTCGGATTTTTGAGTGTTTTTGAGTGTTTTTGTTTTGTGTTTACTATTTCAGGGGGCGGTGGCTTTCTTTCCTGTGGGCCATGCTGGCTGGCCTGTGGGAAAGAAGGGCATTGGCGGGGGAGGAGCTTTCTTTCCCACAGGCCATCCTGGCTGGCCCATGGGAAGGAAGGGCAATGGTGGGGGGATGGCTTTCTTTCCCACGGGCCATGTTGCCTGGGCCGTGGGAAGGAAGGGCAATGGCGGGGGTGGTGCTTTCTTTGTTTTCTTCTCCATGGGCCATGCTGGCTGGCCCGTGGGGAAGAAGGGCAGTGGCGGCGGGCGTTTTTGTTTTTAATTTTTCTCGTGCAGGCTGCCTCAGTGTTCGGCGTGCTAATGGCGTGCAGGATGCTGGGGCTTGTAATTTTGCCTGCGCGTGTTTGCTTACTGTGGTGTTTTGTTCCTGCGCCTTTTTTTGATTGGCTGTGGCGCGTTTCCGAACGTTCCTTTTGCCACGCCGCTCAGCCTGATTGTCTCTGGCGCGGCGCAAGGAACATTGGGAATTGAAGTTCCCTTTTTTTGTTTGCGACTGGGGGGCTCCTGCCCCCGGGTCGAAAATTTCAACCCGACAGTTACCTGTGAACCGGGTTCTGAGATGAGGATACAAATTTTTTAGGAGGTGTGATCCAGCCAATTTTTGGCCTTATATATAAATTTATCTTCAGTGTTTTCAAGCATAGTGTGCTTATTTTTTCTGTATGATTCATATTTCAGACTGTATTTCTGACAGCCTATTTCATGCTTCATTGGCCACAAAGGTTGGAAATTTTCACCCACATTGGAGCAGCCAAGAGCCAAATTTGTAATGATAAATGGGCAAATAGGTTACTTCAATAGATTGCTGCTGATTAATTGTGGATCTGTATTTGTTTTGTTTTAGGTCCACTGATTTTATTTTGTTGTTATTGTGGTGGTGGAGGTGGTTAGAAAATATGTGATCAAAACAGACAAAGAGATCAAGGTAGAACTCTCCTTTAAAAGTATCCATGTCAAAGTGTGAACATTACCAGAAAAGGAACAGAGTTTGTGGGCAAAGGGTAATAGCCTTCATGTTCTTATTCATATTGTTTCAGTCTAAAACATCCATCACTTCCAGTGCATAGCCAATATACAGTTCATACTAAGGAGGGAAATTTTCCATTATAGTAACTGTTTAGAAACTACAAGAAATGGCTTCTTTATTATATATATATCCCACAAACCACAGTGAATCTTTACCTATAAGGAAGGACATTAACCGTTGGAATGTAACAAAGGCTCCAGCAGCCGGCCCAACCATCCCTAACCGAGCCGCCTGCACTTACCTTACCCCTGCCTCGCCATTGCTGCAAGGGTCGGGAGGTCACCAGTGGGGCAGCCGGCCCATGAAAGTGACAAAAAAACCTACGAGTCCCAGAGTCTTCTGCGTTGCACAACCCCTCAGCCAATCAGGCTGAGGGACGCAGCGCAGTGGAGGCCGGAAACGCACGGCACGCCGACTTTAAAAAAAGAAGCGCTGGGAGGGAAATACTTTGAAAGACCCAGCCGGAGCCAGGAAAAGGTAAGTGCAGTTGGTGGTGGTTAGGGAGTGGGGTGTGTGGAGGCACGGCTCTAGTGACCATGCCCCCCCCCACCTAGACCCCCTCTCTAACCCCTACTGACCGCACTTACCTTTTGCCAGCTCCGGATGGATCTTTGAAAGTCTTTCCCTCCCGGCACGGCCTTCTGCGTAGGGAGAAACACCGGCCTCTCCTTCATTCCTGCGGGCAATGTTGGCCTCGACACCCGCATGGACAAAGGAGAGGCCAAAGTGCCTCCTGGCCTACCGGAGAGGACTCGCTTCTCTCTGGGTTGGCTGGGAACGAAGGTTCCATTCCCAGCCAACCCAGAGAGAAGCTAAGCCCCTCCGTGATGGGGATTCCTTCTCTCCAGGAGGCAAAGGTGCTGCCTTTGCTTCCCGGAGAGAAGGAATCGCTTCTCTCTGGGTTGGCTGGGGATGAAAGTTCTGTTCCCAGCCAACCCAGAGAGAAGCTAAGCCCCTCTGTGATGGGGATTCCTTCTCTCTGGGAGGCAAAGGTGCTGCCTTTGCCTCCCAGAGAGAAGGAATCGCTTCTCTCCAGGTTGGCTGGGGACGAAAGTTCCATTCCCACCCAACCCTGAGAGAACTCTCTCTCTCTCTCTCTCTCTCTCACACACACACACACACACACAAACATGGGAAACACTACCCACTCACCCAGGACAACCCTCCCCCGCCTGCCCCACCCACCCACCCACCCACCCACACACACACACACACACACACACACACACACACACTGCTTCTCTCTCTCTCTCTCACACACACACACACACTGTTTCTCTCTCTCTCTCTCTCTCACACACACACACACAATACAATACACACAGACACACAGACACACAGACACAGACACAGACACACACAGACACACACACACACACACACACACACACACACACACACACACACACAGACATGACACTCCTGCCTTGCCAGGAATTTGTAATGTGTGTGTTGGTGGTTGGAGTGGTATTATATGGGGGGGGGGGAGGTTGTGCACACCCACAACCACCCCTAACCACCAACACACACATTAAAAATTCCTGGCAAGGCAGGAGTGTTGTGTGTGTGTCTGTGTCTGTTTCTGTGTGTCTCAACTAGCAAATATGCTAGTTGAATATAATATTCGGTAGTGGTGTTTTTTTTTTAAATAGCATTTTTCAATCAAGGTGTGGGTCAGAATTGGACTGATTTGATTTTAGAAATGGAATTACATAATTTCCTGGACTTTCTGTACAGTTAAAGACTTCAAGAACAGCCTTTTTGATTATGTTGATGTAGCTGGTGATACTTATTCCCTATTGTGGTGGTGTGTAGTATTGTTGGTTACACTGGAACTTGAAACAAGATTTTGCTGTTTTGTCTAGTCAGTACTCTAGGCTTCTTCATCCATTTTCTCTCCCCATCCCCCAGTAACTCAGTTCCCTTCATGATCACTAACCACCATTCCATATCCAGTGAACATGTCCAGTCTTTTGGGTTCTTTTGTTCCTCCATCTCATAGGGCTACTTCTAAAAATCATTTTACATGGTGCACTCAAATCTCCTGATGCTCTTGCACAGGGATTCTCAACCTCCGGGCCAAATGCAGCACCATTTCATGTGTCCCTCCACCTCCTCCACCACACAAGGAAGTGCCATGTGGTGGAGAAAGGGCAAAATGGCCCCTGAAGCTGTCTGGGGGAGTGTGACCTGGCTCCAGGCTTTAAAAGGTTGAGAACATCTGCTCTTGCATGTGAATCATGGTGTTTTAACTCTGGCTTTCAAGTAGTTGCTAGGATATGTGAAGATGATGATGGTAATTATCCTTCTCTGTTTGCTAATGTGTCTGTAGAACAAGGCAGAGAGACCTGACAACATGATTGCACGTTCATAAAATAACTGTGCTAATACTGATGATAACAATATATTCATATATGATAATATTATGACATAATATTACTTTCTTATTTTTCTTGTGCTGCTGCTGATGTTTCAAGGATGCAATATTGTTTGTATATATTACTGTCAGAAGCTAAGGTGAGAAATAGCCTGGCCCCTTATAAATCAATTAAAAGGTTGGGTGCTCATTGATCCATGATGGCTGGAGGGTCCCCATCTTCCATTCCAGTCTAGTCCTCATAAATGTTCATGGAAGTCACTGTTTTGTGATGTGCCTTTCCAAGCAATGGTTCTAAGGGTATTGCCAGTGAGCCTCATCAACCTTTCTCTCCAGAGAATAAAGTTTTGGGAGGTACTTTCACTCATTACGGCACCGAATGGGGAGTGCAGTGGCTTAGCGGTTAAGATGCTAAACTTGATGACTGGAGGTTTAACAGGCCAGCAGTTTGAGACCTGAGTGCTGCACAATGGATTGATCACCTGTCTCTGTCTCAGCTCCTGCCAAGAAATTGCAAGTAGATAAATAGGTACCACTTTGGTGGGAAGATAACAGCATTCTGTGTGCTACAGTGTCTAGCCATGCCTACTACATGACCACAGCAATATCTGCAAATGCAGATAGCACTGGCTCTTTGGCTGTAAACCAGTGTTTCCCAATCTTTGGTTTTTGGATTTCAATTTCCTGCAGCCGAAGTCAATTCCCCAAAGCACTGATTAGCCAATGTACTTACGCAGGGTTCTGGGAATTGACGTTCCCCGTGGGGCATGAGCCCCAAATTGGGAAACAGTTCTGTAAACAGTCCGTCCAACCAGAGCAGACCGGAGGGGCTCTCTAATTGTGCCATCAGCCAGGGGGGCTCGCCTCTCTGGCACAAGGAGGAGGGCCTTCTCCATGTCCGCACCGGCCCTTTGGAACCTCCTGCCTGTGGAACTGCGTCTCCAGACGGAGTTGTTGCCCTTTAGGAAGGAACTAAAGACCTGGCTGGCGGGCCAAGTTTGGGGTGCGGATGGGGATGGGGGTACCGGTGGGTGGTTGGTATAGAGAAGTGTGCCTTCCCCCAAGGTCCCTTCAGTTCTTGCGCACCTTTTAGGGGTGGGTTTTTAAACTTTGTTTTATCATGTGTCTTTTATGTATTTACTGTCCGCTATGTAAACCGCCCTGAGTTGGGTTGTACCTGAGTGGGCGGTATATAAGCGTGAAAAATAAATAAATAAATAAATAAATAAATAAATAAATAAGCACTGCATTTGGGGGATATGACTGACTTTCGAGCAATGGGTAACCTTTACCTTTATAAAACCCAATACTGTCTTCAAGACCTAGGGTGCAAAAAAATGATCTTCTAGTTTTTTATTTTATTTTTTTTTCTAGGTTTTTTCTCTAAATATTTATCTGTCCTTAGATTTTGATTTATGTTGATTATTTTTTTTGTAATCTGTGGCTCAACTATTCTCAGCCATAAACATAGTTGACAGAATCCTAAGTAGTCAAGCTGGCCAAGAGTTTCCTGAGCTGACATAAAGCCAGTGGAGCCTGTTCTGGATCCAAGTCTCTCTCAGTTTAGGGGTAAAGGAAATTACATATAACTACTTCTAACTCGGTGCCAGCACAGTGGCTCGGAGTGGAGAAGGATTTGAATTCGCTATAACTCAGTTTCTCCCCCTGTCCTTGGCTCTTCTGCTGGCTGCTCCCTTCTAGTACAGCAGTTGTGCTGACAGATCCAGTCATGCCAGCATATCTGAGATCAGCCAGCACAAAGGGTTGGGCTGGCACAAAAGGCCACTGCTGATTCCAAAACTTTTACAGCTGGTGTAACTTTGAGATTTGATTGCACTCACAAACAGGATATATGGCTCCATGTCGGCTTTCTTGTCATCAGGACTATATAAGCTCACAGGTTGTTGTCATTATTTCAGGGAGCTTAAAAGAATATTTTGATTTTTCAAATACAAACATCTATAATTCTGCATAATTAAGGAGTCCCTCAACTATGCAGAAACCTCTTTCTCATTTTTGTTGGCCTTATTTTATTTATTTACTAGGAGGGGTACCCGGCTGCACCCGGGTTGGACCCAATCCTGGGCGAGGAGAGTCCAGTGTCAGGTGCCCCCACACTGTTCCCTGTCCTGCAGGCAGTCTGCTTGTCTGGAGGCCCCTGTTGCCACCGCAACAGCAGGCCCTTCTACCCCAGGCCTGCCAGCAAGGCTGTGGCCACCGCCAGCTTGTCTGGGTGCATGTGTTTTTGAAAGGAGGGGGCAGTGGCTTTTCCTTCCCTCCTCCTTTTCCCCCATTCACCCTGTGTTTCCTCCCTCCCTCCCTCCCTTCCCTCTCCCTTCCTCCCCATTTTCATCTTCTTCCCCTTCTCCCTCTCTGAGGGCCCGGTGGAGGTGATTCTGGTGGCACGGTAAGGCCGTATAGGTTTTGGCTTTTCACTCGGGGTTGGTAGGGGCCTTGCTGCAGTGGCTCCGTGCCCCTTGGCTAGGGATACCTGAGGTTTTCCCGGCTATTTTGGGGGCATCTTCTTGACCCCCATTGCTGTGCTGGGCATGGTGGCCTGGCACATTCCGGCCATGGGCGCCGCCGTTTCTCAACCATGCTATGCTTTGTGGGTGGCAGTTGGTCTGTGTACATGTGTGACCAGTGCCCCGCCTCTCTCACTCTTGGCCCGGCCTCCCTGATTAGCCGTGTTGCGCTGCAGTGTCTGCTGGGAGTTGTAGTTTTTACATTTTTGTATTTGTGGGGTGCAGGCCCCACCCTCAGCCTCAGGACCCTCACAGTGCTGACCCCGGTTGCAAAAGGTATGTGTGTGCCAAGTATTTTTTTATATTTTATTTATACTTCAATTTGTATCCCGCCCTACTCAACACATGGCCGACTCAGGGCGGCTAACAACATATAAATGATCCCAGGACAACTCAAGGGGTTTACATATACGATACAAAATACAGTGTTCAAAATACAATAATCAATACAGTGTTTCACATAAGTACAACAATACAAATTACAATATTAAGCAAAACAATCCACAAAATACAAAATATCAGCACACATCCGAAAAAAGAAAACAATTCACCTGAACCCACCCACAAAAAACCCTGCCTCCAGAGTCTTATGAAGGGGGGGACAGGGCAAATCACAGGATTTGCTGCAGGGGTGTGGAAATGTATTCCGCATACGTATGGCCACACCTCTTCCTTATAGTTATAGATTACTGGAACACCCCAAAGCCATTTTTCATCCACATGGATATATAATTAAAGAAATAATGCAATAAAATATTGAAGATCATAAACTCCACCAAGACAATGAAATGAAGGAAAAACAGTAAAATACACTGCCATTTTGTTTCTGAACTGATGGGTACGAAACTCCTGGGTGTGCTATCAGAGATACTTTCTGTGAGGTTGTCAAACTCCACTTCCAACACTGGAGGCTCAATATTTTTATTTCCAGCACAGACCCTGCAGGTCTCAATCATATTTTCCCCCTTTCATATGTCGTCGTCTTACAGGGTATTTCACATTCTGTGTGCACATACTATGAATGAAAAATGACGCCAATGGAGGCAGCTGGCATGGCCAGTGGGACACCTGAAGATGCCAGCTTCAAATGAGAAGCAGTAGACAAACCTTTCCACAGATAATTCCAATTTATCTCAATTCAGAAATGGAATTTCAGTCTTAACAAGAAAGCAGAGAAGCAAACAGGCAACCCCTGTGTCCTCAAGTTACAATACTTGATGCTATTCTCTTCTTCCTTTTGCAACTCTGGATGCTTTATTTCAGAGAAAGCCCCACAGAAGTGAGACCTTTTGTATGTGTGTGGAGACGATGGCCATAGGGTCTTGCCTTTGATAGAGTCAGAATCTCATCCCTCATTGAGTTTAGGATTTAAAATTATATTTTTTCAGTTTCCATTTGATTGCCCCTTCACTTCATTTGCATTTAGACAAGCATGGATGGAGCTCCCATACTGTGAATATGAATAACATCTTCAGCAAGTGACAGGAATTAAAATATGTCATTAGCTTTGATAGTTGTCCTAGTTGTAAAGCTGTACACTGTATCTAGTCATTAATGAGTTTATGTACATTTTAGGATAACATCTAATTAAAATCCTTAGGTTATGTTTGTCAAAACAGTCTTACTGGATTTTGTGGCATAAGAAAACCTGTACCACTTAATGATACAGAGCATTCAATTTCAGTAGAATGAGGTGATTCAAAGGTAATTTAATATCTTATACATTTAATTATATTGGATTACACAGCAATTGGATAAGTGCAAGATTATCAAAGTAATAAAGAAATATTGTTTCTAAATATTGTAGATATTCAGATTTTCAGTTTCAAGCCTATATGATTTGTTCTGCTGAGAAGTACCATAGGGAAGTGAACTCCAATCTCTGGTTCTGCAGCTACAAACAGAATTTACGGAGCTAGCCAGCCAGCTCACATACATTGCAATAAACAGGCGTAATATCTCATCATTGCTATCTATAAAATAATAAGCAAGGTTTATAGGACAAAAATGACTTTTATTTTAAATACCACAAATGAATAAAGGTTCAATGAATAGATGAAATTGACATATAGGAATAATATATCGAGTTGTTAGGTTCTTCAGCTTAAAATCATAAGCCTTCATTATTTTCCCCCTTTATATTGTAAACATTTTCTGTCCCAAACACAGAGAGAGGCAGACTTGCTTTAAGTCTACTCTTTTATTCACAACCTTTCCACAAAACAGACCACACCAATCCTAGTGTAATAGTTCAGCATAAGTTATATATAGCTACTGATCTGTGCCTATGCAGGAGGAAAATGTCTGGGAGAAAGGATTAGTCTGAAATTGTACAATGTATAAAGTTTCCAACTTAGTATTTTTCTCCCCATATAAGATTGTACTTGAGGGTTGCTTTTTTCCTTTAAATATTGCTTGAAATGTACAGGTAAGTTTTATTAGAAACCAAAATCAGAAAACCATGCTCTATGAATAAATGCAAGAATATTTTAGTCATAACTCATATGGATATTGATAGCCAAAGGTGCATACAATATCTTGCACCCTTGAAAGCTTTGAATTCTCCTAGGGGAAGAACAGAAATGAAACGACATATCTCCATATTCTTATTTGGTTAGTGAAATTCTCAGCAGGAGTTTACTACTTTTAATAGTCTAGCATTTAACATATCAATGGACACAATCCTAACTAGACAGGCTAGCTAGTTGTATCCAAATACCCTCCCTGCTCAGGGACTTCAGCTGCTTAAGGGGAAAGTAGCACAAGAAAAGTTTTTTGAATAAAAAAACCTACCTTTATAGGACCAGCACTATCACCATGGAAAATGAATTGACAGCTACTAATCAGCAGCCAACACAAGGTGTTAGGCCTGCCTTAGGGCATGGGGGTGAGTGTATGCTCTGTCCAAATCCAGTTTATTCTTTCTTAACTTGGATTTATGTCAATATTCTCAAACAAGGTGTCTGGGAGAAAGGATCATTATACTATGCACAATGATTGTCAGTAATTCTAGTAAAACACTGCCTGTATTCGTGGAACATGTGTGTAATTAAACACGTAACATTAAAGAAAAAGCAAAATAGGTGGGAAGTGGTCATCTCCCTTTGCTTCCTATGAAGCCAGGTCAGTTTTGAAGGTAAAACTTTTTTGAAACCTAATTATATATTTTACTTTTCAGTTTTCAAAGCTTGAAGCTTGGCAGACAAAAATATTCCTGATTATTATGTTGGACACAAGGAAAGTATAACCTTAATATAATGTTACCAGGTTTTCCAGTGTACTTCACTAACTCAGCAAGGAAAGTTATTTTTCAGAAGTAACAGTGATATGCTTTAAGAGCCACAGATATTTTCAAATAAATACTAGGTCTCCTTTCTGTAAATGCTAGTCCAAAATCCTCCTGGCTAGGTTTAAGGGACTTCTTTTCCTGTACAAAGGTCTCAGTAGGGGCTGCTTAAAGAGAAGTTGAAGACGTGCATTCAAGCTTTTACACAGTATATCTGTGTGGTTCTTATGGGGTTGTGAGGCCCACGTGTGTACAGTGTGCAAGATAGTCTGCCACTTCCTGAGCTCTACTGATATATGTTGAAATGAGAACATGGCTTACTTTTTTGTTGTATTCTTTCCCCTCCTTCCACTATTGGATAATTACACTAGCACCAGATTGGCATAGAGGAAGAGGGAAATGGCATTAGAGCCTCCCCAGGAAAAAGAAAGGCTATGGATCTAATTGATCAAAGACGATTATCTTAATACTCTGGTGAAAAGAGATCTTTGGTTACTTCTTATCTACTTGCTCAGTCAAAGGTTGGATCAATAAATCCAAAGGGGGCCTTTAGCCCCTATGTCTTTTCCATCACATGGCAACATGCTTTGCATTTTATCAGGCTGCTCACATTTTCACTGCATGGCCTTTCATTTGTTTGTAATTCTGCTTTCTCTAGAAAAGATCAGAGGTATGTTTGTAGAAATGTCCTTTTTCATCCTTTCATCCCCTCAGGAACTCTTCTAGCAATCAACCTCCTTTCTCCTCCAAGAAGGTTCTCTCTGTAAAACAGGGGTGTCCAAACTTTTCAGGCCAAGGGCTGGTCACATTGTTCAGTGAGCTGGTCAAATGGTTCCTCCCACTGGAAGTGGAAGTAAAATGTGCCTTGCAATCTGTTTTGCAGCAGGATGAGACATAGATCTTAAGCTGCCATTTTCTCTGCTTAAACCAGGGATGTCCAAACCATACCTGTCAACCCGCGGCTCCAGAAAAACGGGACCTGCGCACATCGCTTGTGCGCAGGTCGCGTTCCATGCATGCGTGGAAAGGTTTTACCCCTTCCACACATGCACAGAAGCGCTATGCCGCTTGCGCAGCCCTTATGCAAGCAACGTAGCACTTCCACGCATGCGTGGAAGGGGTAAAACCCTTCCACGCATGCGTGGAAAGCGTTTCCCCCGCTGCCAAATTACAGGGTTTTGGCAGCGGGGGCCAGGTTATGACGTCAATCGACACCAATTTACGGGGTAATTCCGGCCAAATAGGGAAGGTTGACAGCTATGGTCCAAACTGTGGCCCATGGGCCAGATCCTAACCCTGATGCCAATTCATCCAGCCTGCGCCGCCCTCGTCGCTCCCAGAAGTGGGAGTAAAACGCACCTGTATGGGCGTGTTTTACTTCTGCTTCTGGGAGTGATGAGGGTGGCTCTGGCTGGATGAATTGGTGTTGGGGGCTGAATCTGGCCCATGGGCCGTAGTTTGGGCACCCTGATCTAAGATCAATCAGCTTGAATCTGATACATTGAACCTCTCCTCATTTCTTGTTTTCCTCCCTGCCTCCCAGGATCAATTAAAGGAATGTTCCCTGTGCTTTTTGGAGTAGAAAAACATGAGTGCTCATACCACAACAAAGCATCAATGTTATTGGCAATTTCCAGTGTATTAGGGAAAGACCCAGACCCATAGAATAGGCATTGAGCTCCAAAAAAGGAAAGGAGATGTGGTTGTTATTGCAATTCTGCAATTTGCTGAGGCTTGAATCCTATGTCCACTTATTCTGGAGTAAGCCCCATTGAGCATGGTTGGTAAAATGCATAAGATTGTGTATTCAGTTAGAAAAAAGGAAGAGTTCTGCAGATATGGGCAGATGTTCCCAGGGCTGTATTTAGGATCTGTTGGCCCCTAGGCTGAACCTATGGCGCGGGCCCTACTGGGGAAAGTATTTTTCTAAAATTAACCTACAAAAACTGCATTTTCAGCAATTATCCAATTAAAAATTGAAAAATAAATGTTTAAAGTTTATTATAGATATTTTACGTACGACATTCCTATACAGTATTTAGAATTTGATGAATTCATGAGATGATAATGAAAAAAAACCTGCATAAACAGGGCCAAATTTCACAGCAAATTTGAATACCAATCAGGGATTTGCTGTTATTTGTAAAGGTTTCCCTTGCTCGAAAGCCAGTCGTATCCAACTCTAGGTTTCAGTGCTCATCTCTGTATCAAAGCCAAAGAGCCAGCACTGTCTGCTTCTGCAGACGTTTCCATGGTCATGTGGCAGGCATGACTAGACACACAGAACGCCGTTACCTTCCCACCAAAGTGGTCCCTATTTATCTACTTGCAATTTCTCGCTTTCATACTGCTAGCCTGGCAGGAGCTGGGACAAAGATGGGAGCTCATTCCATCCTGCAGTATTCTGGAATCGAACTGCTGACCTTCCGCCTCCCAGTCAGCAACTTAGTAAAGGTAAAGCTTGCCCTTGCATGAAAGTCAGTCATATCCAACTCTAGGATTCAGTGCTCATCTCTGTTTCAAAGCTGAAGAGCCAGTGCTGTTTTCTGTGGTCATGTGGCAGGCATGACTAGGCACTGGAGTGCCCAGAACACTGTTTACCTTCCCACCAAAGTGGTTCCTATTTCTCTACTTGAAATTTCTTGCTTCCAAACTGGTAGCCTGGCAGGAGCTGAAACAGATGGGATCTCACTCCACACACACACACATACACACACACTCACTCACTCACTCACTCGCTCACTCTCACACTCACTCACTCACACACACACACCCCTATCAACACGCCTGTAAAGGAATGCCCGCGTTTTGCGTGCATGCATGATGCCCAGGCAATAGGAGTGGGGATAGGCGTGCGTGCGTGCGCCAGTTCCCCCCTCATCCGCGCCCCACATGCCTGGGTCGCTGCAGGGAGAAAGGAAGCCAGCAAATGCTGCTCCGCTTCCTGTAGCTCGAGCAGGAAGTTGTTGCTGCTGTGCACAGCTTGGCTTTTGGCGGGCAGGCGAGTCTCCTCCCCTCCATCGCCTGGGCAACGTGCCAGCCAATCTCCTGAGTCAGATGGGTGGCTGTCACTCTCGCTCCCATCCCTCCTTTGCTCCCTTTGCCCACACGCCTCTTTCTTGCCTGGTGCCTGCCTTCATTTTTGGTGAGGTTGGTGGCGCGGGCCCTCCTGTGGTGCAGGCCTATAGGCTGCAGCCTAGGTAGCCTATGCTTAAATCCAGCCCTGGATGTTCCTCTGTATGGTGGTAGATCATATTCAGATGTTCCAAAGGCTACTGAAAAGTCTATGGGGAGGGGAATCCCCACTAGTAGATCTGGCGAATGGACAGAACAGCTACAGAAGTTGCATAGTCACAGTATTTTGCTCCCAGCACAGTGTTTAAACAGCTTTACTGTTGCCAAAACTCTGCTCATTATCTGAGTTCGATTGTAATAGGCTTCAAGGTTGACTTACCCTTCCAGCCTTCCTTGTTTGTTTAAGTGAGTGCCCAGCATGCTTGGGGCAAAATGCTAATTACCTGTGAACTGCCCAGAGAGTGTACAAATGCTATGGAGTGGTATATAAGTATAATTGCTGTGGTGGCTCAGTGGTTAAGAAGATCTCTTTGTTAGCTGGAAGGCTGGCAAGTCAGCAGTTCAAAACCCAGGTACTGCATGACAGATTGAACACCCGTCTCTGTCCCAGCTCTTGGGGACACGAAAGGAGCCTCATTTGGGCGTTCCCTGAGCAGAGTTTCTCCCACAAAAAACCTTTCAACCCAGAATAATTTCTGACACGAAATTATTATTATTTTACTGAATGTTTACTTAACTTGTAGTAATTATGTTTAGAATTGCCAATCATAATTAAAATAGCATATATAGATGCTATTCCATTTTTGTCATCCATTATCTTTTTGCCAATGTGTTTCTTGTTATTTTTCATAGTACATCAGTGACTTTTCTACCTGCCAGAAATTTGACAACATTTTTTTAAAGTGCCACATAGGCAGCAAACCCCAGGTTTTCTGATGGGTTGCGGGGTGTGGGAGCCCAGCTGTCGACCATCATGGCGGTGCCCTCAAAAGCTCCCGCCACTGCGCCCAATGCCAGCACCAGCATCTCCGGCTCCCCTCCGTGGCTTGACCAGTCACGGGGGGTGGGAGTCCAGCTGATGCTGTCCTGTCGCAGCCAGTGTGGATGAATTTTCCAGCCCTCCACCCTTGGTGAGAGCAGGGATGGGAGAGAGAGACTGCCCCAGTTTGGGGTGACTGGCATCCCTTCAAGTTCACGCCATTGTCGAAACCGCTGGACTTGCCATTTCTTCTGCCCTTGGTGTGAGCAAGGAGAGAGACAGACAGTTTGGCAAACTGGGAGGTGTGGTAGCACTTGCATTGGCCCCTGTGGGGGTTAAAGAGCTCCTTTCTCGGCACGGACTGTATAATTGGCCGCCACCATCTTGTCCAGCTCCTTTCCCGACCTGGCATGTGCCGTGGGGAAGTTGAGCTTTTCTTTATATTGTATACCCTACCTTGTACCTGGAGCTGTATTGTATATTTTTATTGTATTTGTTATGCTGTGCTTTTCTGCATTTTTAGATTGTTTATTATTATCATTATTATTTTCTCTTTCTTAATTGTCTTTTTTGTTTCTTTAATATGCTGTAATGCCGCCCAGAGTCGGCCTTTGTGCTGAGTAGGGCGGGGTACTACTACTACTACTACTAATTATTATTATTATTATTATTATTATTATTATTATTATTATTATTATTATTATTATTATTATTATTATTATTATTATTATTATTATTTTACAGGACAATATATCTATCTACTTGAATATGATAGCTTGAATGGGTTGGACTATATTAACTCAGCTGTGGCTTCTCACTTTGTCTCTGAAAGTTTTTTCCGGTAGAATGAAGCTTTGAGAAAGTTAATATTCTATCACACAGTCCTTGGTCCTTTCTAACCAAGTGTCCTTTATGAAAACAAATTGGTATCTACTGAAAAATTATCAAGTATGAATACCAAAATATAATGCTTATTTCTTTTTTTAGAAGTTGTGGTTTATAAACTCACACAGCTTGATACACAATTACATTCTGAAAGAAAGCATAATATTAATTTTCTGCTGCTTACATTCCAGTCTCTGTTTCTTTGCTTCTATCTCCATGCAAATTCTATTACTATTAAGCTTGCATCATAAATAGAAATCCAATGCCCTCCTATTGCTTGCTATGAGAACTGAAAATCAATCCACAATAAGGCATATTTGAAAGGCACCAAGATCTGATTATAAGTATCTATCCATTTGTTTGTCTGTGTAGCAATCAAAAACATGTCATCCTGTCAATGTGTACTGTAATGAGATGTAAGCAAAGAAAGTGGGATTTTCTGATCAATCAGGATTTTGAAGTTGGCACAGCACATATATTTGATCATAAGTTCTGACTGTTGTAAAAAAAAGGGAGAATATGTCACAGGCTTTTCATACATTTTGTAAATGAATGAGTTCAACTCATCTTACGTTCAAGAAGATGCTTGCTTCTGCATGGCGAGAGAGATGACTTTAAATTTCTTAGGCTGTCCACTATTTGCTCTGACCTGAGTTGACCTTTATTCAACCTTAGAGTGCTAGTCTTATGGTTGTTGATGTTACATCATTCCCTCCAACAACTTTTCCTTGCCTGTCCAATAAAATAAAAATATATATCTAGAAATGGACAGCAATGGCTCCCTAATATCTGCAACTTAGTGAGCTAGAACTAGGAGTTTTATTCACCTTTTCTATCCCAAGTGCATTTCTTGAATAAATATAAGCTTTCTTATTTATAAAGAGGGAATTGTGCTTATAAGTCATTATTCCATGTTTCAAAGGGCTGAATTGATAAGTTAATGTTGCTTCTGTACCGCTGCTTGCCTAATCTCTGATATTTTGGGGCCAGAAATTAAATGCAGCTATAGAAGGTGATCTAGCCAAGTGTCCACAATATTGAATGAAAGGAGCATAAGCATTTGCCTTATATCAGATCAAATTATCCATCTAGCTTGGCATTGCCCAGGCGAATTTCCGAAATTAGTCACATCTTCTGGTTCAACCTGGAAAGGTGGGTGGATAGAGAGGATAGTATACATGTCTTCATACTTAACACTTTTGAAACTAAAAAGTATTACTGTATTGTTGGAGTTGGAGAACTGTATTTTGTTTGCTTTGTTAGGATAGTGGAGCAAGAAATGTTCTCTGTCTTCCAATAAAAAAGTGGGCATTTGTCAGAGAGGTTTGAGCAATGGTCCAGTTTTGTACAGTGGATAAAACTTACATCTTTTCTCGAATTATCACTGCAGTATTTTTAGCAGGGACAGTAAGATATAACCAAATAAACATTTTAGAACAAAGGTGACTAAGGCTCAAATCTTAAGCACACTTCTGCAATGTTTACTTTTGAGCAAATGTACACAGAATTGTGCTCTACATATTTTTGTTCAAGAAATCTTCTTCCTTTAAAAAAACATACTTTTGCCTGCTTCTGCATAGGATGTACTGCTCAGTTTTATCATCTGTTGTGATAACTACTGCTTGACACCTGAGACAAGATCTGATTTGATGACAGTAGAGTGAAAAGCTGTACCAGTGTAATGTTGTCCAGTCTGGTAAGGGAGGGGGGAGGGGGAAAAGCATCTGGCTGGTACTGCGGCATCTCATAGCAGCTTGAGATGACACGGAGCAATGCTTGGGTGTCTAGGATGGCCACTGCCCAATCTTTTCATAATGGTTAGGGACCAATGGGAACCACTTCAGTTCCTATTAGAAATGTGAATCAGAACAGCAAATATTATTAATTATTGCTGCCAGTTCTACTAATACTTGTGTGAAAAAACCAGCTACATTTAATTTCTAATCCATTATATTTTCTCATACACACACATATAAATGAATAGTTTCAATCCAATAGTTACCATTATATTTCTATTATATCTGATCATTAGTTTAACTTAATCTATCATGACACATCTCCACAGAGGTCAGAAAAGTACACATGCTATGCTAGCATTGGAACTAGAGAGAAGCAGACTTGTTTGCCTTCACCCTCAAGTTGCAATGGGAATAAACATTCTCCCATAGCTGGAGGAAGTGATTTGTCAAATATGGTTTTAAGTTTTTTATAGTTCTCTAGTGGGATTTATGTAGTTTATTTATTTATTTATTTTTCACGCTTATATACTGCCCACTCAGGTACAACCCAACTCAGGGCGGTTTACATAGCGGACAGTAAATACATAAAAGACACATGATAAAAAAGTTAAAAGTTAAAAGTAAAAAAAAAACCCCACCCCTAAAAGGTGCGCAAGAACCGAAGGGACCTTGGGGGAAGGCACACTTCTCTATACCAACCACCCAACAGTACCCCCATCCCCACCCGCACCCCAAACTTGGCCCGCCAGCCAGGTCTTTAGTTCCTTCCTAAAGGGCAACAACTCCGTCTGGAGACGCAGTTCCACAGGCAGGAGGTTCCAAAGGGCTGGTGCGGACACGGAGAAGGCCCTCCTCCTTGTGCCAGAGAGGCGAGCCCCCCTGGCTGATGGCACAATTAGAGAGCCCCTCCGGTCTGCTCTGGTTGGACGGACAGACGTCCTTAGGGCGATGCGGTCTCTAAGATACCCTGGCCCACTACCATGTAGGGCTTTAAAGGTCAAAACCAGCACCTTGAATTGCACCCGGAGACAAACTGGTAACCAGTGCAGCCCCCGAAGCAGTGGTGAGGCATGGGCATAACGTCCACACCCCATCACCACCCGGGCTGCGGCATTCTGGACCAGCTGCAGCCTCCGAATGGTCATCAAGGGCAGCCCCATGTAGAGCGCATTACAGTAGTCTAGTCTGGAGGTCACCAGAGCGTGAGTGACCATGAGCAAAGAGTCCCGGTCCAGGAGTGGGCGCAACTGGCGAATCACCCGAAGTTGGGCAAAGGCCCTCCTGGCCACAGCTGCCACCTGTTCTTCTATTAGCAGCCGCGAATCCAGGAGGACCCCCAAGTTGCGCACCGGGTTGGTCTGGGGCAAAACAGCCCCATCCAAAACCAAAGATGGTAGCTCTCGGGATAACACATGTTATATGATAGTTCACGATGTAATTGTTGTACGCTGCCCAGAGTCGCTTGCTGAGTGGGACACAATACAAATTGTACCTAACAAACAAACAAACAAACAAACAAATTTATTTGATTCTGGTATGCCTCCTTGAGCAAGGAGAATGAAAAATTGCTTGCAGAACCAGGAGTTGCATGAGCATAATGCTTTGATAGGCTCTTGGCCTAGGACTTTCTCATACGTTTGCATCTGAAGAATTGAAATGCAAACTGAACCAAGGTTTAACTCTTGAAGACAAAGTAAAATAATCCACAAATTAAAGGAAAATCTATGAGATTATGATAAAATTGCTTCTAATATTTGTGGAATCACCATTTCTTACAGCAAGCTCTCCATATTGTATAGTTCAGCTCTTTTAACATTCTTCCTGCTTCTTTGTCATGTTTTAAACTTAAGACAAGTTATTTTTTTAAAAAAATGAATGCCCCAAATTCTGCACCTGTTGGAATGAACAAAAAATCTGATGCAACTTGAGGATAAAAATCTGCGTATATCTAGGCAGATGATATATTAAATGAAGACAAATAGAATACTATTTCTTAATGTTAATTAGCAACCTAGTTTTGAAAACTGCATTAAAATTATTATTTAATCCACAAATAACACACTATTATTTGAACAAGAAGCAGTGGTTTTGCTGTTTCTGACAGAAGGTCCAGAGATCTGTTTTTAAAAACAGTATTTTCATGTTAATAAATTTGGAAAAAATGTTTGAGATTATATAAAACTCAAAGGATGGAAATGCTTTGCCACCTGTGATTGTGAGTATCTAGTGATTTTATAAAAATGCTAAAGAAAACTGACAATTATGAAAGTATCAAATTGCATGATGGATTATTTACATGTGTATTATTTCCCAATATGTGATTGTCGAGTACACAGTAGTAAATTTGAAGTTAAATTGGTGTGAGATTTTGAAATATAAATGTAAATGAGTTCAATGAGCTAGGCTGCCTTTTTTCCTAATACATGCCATCAAAAGCAAAGAAATAAGCAGTTAAGTCAAAACACTATATTTTCGCTCCACTAAATCAATGTTGCTTTCTGATCTCATTCACAACTACAACCCCCAGTATCCACATCTCACATGCTCGTGGCACTCCCGCCCCAGAGCTGTGTTAACACAATATTTAATTATAATACATAAACACACAGGTTCACATTCTGTAATTTTTTACATAGAAATCACTGCTTTATGTGGAAATTGTAAAATGGTTTACAAAAGTAAGAATACAGCTGAGGTGTACCATTGCACTGGGCTGACAAAAGAGTACAAATCTCTTATTTCAAGTAACTCTAAATTAGAATTAGAATTAGAATCCTTTATTGGCCAAGTGTGCTATAACACACCAGGAATTTGTCTTTGGTACATATGCTCCCCCTAATGATAAAATGCAATAAAAACACACAATTTAGTTATTCAGCAAGTTGATAGCATTTGGAAAGAAACTGTCCTTGTATCTGGTTGTTCTAGTATGTAGTGCTCTGAAACGTCGTTTTGACGGTAGAAACTGGAGCAGATTATTACCGGGATGTGTGGAGTCTTTGTATATTTTCTCTGCTCTCTTTTTGGCTCGTGTAATATATAGATCTTCAATAGAAGGTAGATTAACAGCAATATTTTTTTCTGCAGTTCTGATTACTCGTTGGAGTCTGTTTATGTCTTGTTTAGATGCAGAACCAAACCAGACAATTATAGAGGTGCAGATGATAGACTCTATAATCCCTCTGTAAAATTGAATCAGCAGCTCTTTAGGCAACTTAAGCTTCCTGAGTTGACACAGAAAAAACAGTCTCTGTTGCGCTTTCTTAATGATGTTCCTAATGTTAGATTACCATTTTAAGTCTTGGGATATAACAGTACCTAAAAACTTGAAGGACTCCTCTATTAATACTGTATTATTTAATATTATAAGTGGTGGATGTAGAGATCGAAGCCTCCTAAAGTCCAATATCATTTCTACGGTTTTGCCTGCATTCAGTTCAAGATTATTCCAGCTACACCACAGGACTAGTTGTTCAATCTCTTTTCTGTATATGTACTCATCGTTGTCTCGAATGAGTCCAATCACTTTGGTGTCATCTGCAAACTTAACTATTTTAACCAAAGAGTCTTTTGAGATGTGATTGTTGGTGTACAGGGAGAAGAGAAGTGGAGAGAGCACGCAGCCCTGAGGAGTTTCTGTACTGATTGTCCTAATTTCCGATCTAGTTGTACTCAGTTTCACCTGCTGCTTCCTGTCCATTAGGAAACTGATAACCCATTCACAAATATGATTCGGTACAGCCAGCTGTCTTAATTTAGCTATGAGGATGTCTGGAAGGATAGTGTTGAATGCTGAACTAAAGTCAACAAAAAGGACCCTTGTATAGGATTTTGGAGATTCAAGATGGTTTAATATGTAATATAAAGTCGTATTTACAGCACCTTCCGTTGATCTATTTGCATGATAAGCAAATTGCAGCGGCTCCAATAATGGATCTATGATGTATTTCAGATGTGCCAACATGAGGCTCTCCAAAGTTTTCATAACCACAGATGTTAAGGCAACCGGTCTAAAATCATTTAGTTCCTTAGTAGAAGGTTTTTTTGGTACTGGAATAATAGTAGACGGAACATAACCTAGTTTACCCAACTAGGATTGGAAATGTATGTCCCATGCATGCACACATATTTGACAGTTATTATCAGTACTTTAAGCTGAGGCCACAATTGCAAACCGAATTGGCTTGATTTGGACCAATTTTTATGAAGTCTGGATCAAAATTGAATGGGCAGATTCTATCCCAGGGTGAAATGAAAAGTGTGGAGTGGTTCAGGCTAATCTAGAGATTTGAACATCTAAAATGAAACAATGGGTCTCCAACAAAGTGGGTCAATCACAAAGGGAGATGGCTTAACTCCTCAAAGGTTCTAATGTGAAACTTGAGGAAATGCTTGCAGGGAAGGATTGTGTAATATAACTGAAGTTAAATATTTTGTTATTTCATGCAGCTTTTCATTATTTTCGGCAGGTTTAGCAGAGTTAGTAATAGTCAGAAAAATGTCTCAGAAAGGAGTTGAGTTTATTGTACTCTGAGTTTAATGTAAGTCATCTTTCTTCCTTTGTCTTTTTTAAGTTATTCCACTAGCCCTTTGTCCAACACTTCCTTTCCATTTTTAATTTTTTTGAGTGTTAAAATGTGTTCATTTTGAGTGAGCCTTCTTCTTTTAGATAGTGAAACTTGTTTTATCCTTCTCTGTCTACCTCACTGTCTACCTCAAATGTTCTGATTTGATTTTTCATGTGGTTTTTCATCTCCTTTCATTGCTTATGTGTGTTAATGTTTGTGTACGACTGTGTGTTCAACTGAATTCTGCCGGACAGCATATGTACTTCATTCACAATGCACATATGATTGTATTTCACAAAGGGAAACAGGCTGGTTTGCTTTCACCTCCCAGATGGTTACAAATGTAAGTCTGTTTCGACTGATAGAACTTTATTTGAGTCTGGATATCAGAAAGAGACAGGAGATAGGAGCACCACCTTGATAAACACAGCCCTTGAGACAGAAGGTGGATAGTCTGTATCACTATCTATGGGTAGGGTATTGCCCAGAATGATTTTGAGGTGGAAAAGGATTCCAGACTTGCAATCTGCCTTCAGTTAAAACAGCAAAAAGTGAAAGAACACTACAACACCAGTAGCTGACTTAACTACCTTAGAACAACACTAGGTGTTCATCTTCAAAATAGAGCCAGAAAAGTCCCAGTAGATAAGTAGCAAGGATGAGAAAGAAACATGAACATTAGAGTGCTGCAACACTCTATGCAGCTCTACATATTTCACGTCAGCCTGACTGACCTTCTCTGAAGAATTTGAAAAATTAGTAATTATTATTGGAAGATTTTTAAAAACTTCATTCTTCCTGCAGGTATCGTGTGTGTGACAAAGAACAACGCTTAAGCATGGGTTCCTGTATTGGCAAAAGGCAAGATAAAATTAAATTAATGCACAAGCCACTAAGAAGTCCACAGACTTTCACTCACTTGTAAAAGTGGTCTGTTACAAACAAATAGCCATTGGAACTCGCTGAGAGCTGCTATAGACTGGGAGGGGGGGGGGAGTAGTGACTTTTGGGACTGATGTTTAGTATCAGTCTTCCATGTACCCCTCTAGTGGCTGTCTGTATTCTTACACTGTAGTATATCTCATCTAATACATTAAAATTGGGGCCATTTCCACCCTTAATTTGCTCAGTGCCCAAAGTGAATAGGATTAAACCGTTTATGGTGAGTAGAGCCATTGGTTGATGAAGCCCATTTCTGTCTGCTTTAATTGACATCTCTTCAAAATTTTAGGCACAGACCTTTTCCATGTCTTAAAATTTTTTAACCCAATGTACAAGGGATTGAACTTGTACAGAAATGATATATTCTATTCATTGAGTCAGAGACTATCAGTACGCCTCATCTTCCTTTTCCCCTTCCCCTTCGGTTGGCCTTCTTTTCCTTTTCCCGTTATGCCTCCGTCACATAAGGTTTTGTATCCTTACTGGCAGCACTAAAGCAAAGTGAATCTGACATAGTGTGATGCCTATAAAGCTGTATTTGCCTACCTCCTTCTTGGAGGTGTTTCCCGTTCTCACCACATGAGGCCAGAGCCCATGAGTTTGGCATCTAGAATTAATCCCATTCCAAATTTGTTGCTCCATGTGGGGTCCATCTCACTTGTGCTGGTCTCTGATAAGCATGTCCTTTTAAGGTTTCCACTTGGGATAACATTGGAATTTTTAAAAACTGAATCTGACTGGTCATGCATGTAGACTAAATTGTTCCATGTGTTTAGAATGTATCTATTATATCTCAGTCTCTTTCATAAAGTTAAACATGGTCCTTTCTGGCTAGTTATAGTTTGACAGCATGAAACATACTAATGCTGGTGTTGGTTAGTGCAAGTTGATAATTAAGTTATGTTATGGATATTGATTCTAAATTATGCTGCTCAAACAAAAGAGCCAACTACTGAGACATCTTCTCTGTCTGCTTTATTTTTACATAATACTGGAAGCTTGTCCATGTGCAATGATTTCCTTATCTAAGGATACCAGCTGCTTACCGTCGACCGAAAGTAGTTGTTCTTTTCTCAATCACTGTCATAAGGAGACAGAAATATGTGCATGACTTTCATTATGCCTTTTCATAATGATGGATGCACTTTACTTTGAAAATTGATTATAAAAATAGAAAATCAGCTTTGAGAAGCAATTTAAAGCTGAGGCGTTTGTCTGTTTGTGATCATATTAAGGCTAATGAGCATATTTTCCTTGTGCCGTTAATATTTTCAAAGTCTTACAACAGTGTTAATGTGGAGATGCCAATGTTTGCAGAATGGTAAACATTTTACTGATTTGCACCCAAATTATACGCTAACTATTTCGTCTATTATCTGAAGGGGAGAAGCATGGAGAATGCAAATATAATTTACTGCTAAATGGTAATCTTATTTAGAATAAAAACTTGCAGTAAGCACATGCCATTATTCTTAAGTTAAAATGCTAGAACTGGGTAATTTGAAATAAGCAACTGAACTGGATTCTGATTATATTATAAAGTATATATGTTGGAGAGTGAGTGTTTGTGTGTGTGTACGACTGTTTAAAACTCACTATTTCCCCCTTTTCCAATATAATGCTGCCTTAAAGCAATGGCAAAGTGTTCATCCTGAAATTCTCATTTAAAACAAAATTTGTGGGAACTAGTGGAAATTGGAAAATTATGAAGTTAACATTAAAGGCTTTCCTCTGTTGTACTGAAGAGAAAGCAGGACAGCTATTGATGGACAACAAAACTGCAGTCTGTAATATAAATCATTAAGGTGACACTGTCTGGCTCCTTGTGCCTACAGCAATTCTCACATTTTTCAATGGATCATGTCTCTGGCACTTTATAATACAAGGTGGGGGGGGGGGAGAGAAATGGACACTGAATGACTTTGCCAAGATACTTTGTTGTCAATGACGGGTCAGAGAGAAGGCAAAATCTTTGTGACCAACAGCGTCAACAACTGAAAGAGAAATACTTGCATCCCAACATTCCTCCTACAATCTATGATTCATATGGGAATTAAACAATGACTTTATTTGCTATACAGTGATACCTCATACAACGTCCAAACTTGGTTCCACAAGTTTGGACTTTATACGGATTTGGACTTTGTATGAGGCATGCAAAATCCTAGCTGCGATGCCTCATACAACGTCCAAATCCTTGCTGCGATGCCTCGTACAACATCATTTCCATAGAGATACATTGTACTGTAACAGCACAGACTTCAGGGCAAAGTCAAGGAAACAGACAGGAAACTGACAGAACTTTAAGAAATCATTGTCTAAAGGCTAAAAACATTACAAAAACATGTCAAATAACTCTGATTGTCCAATAACCTGAAGAATGCTGCATAAATCCCAGGAATGCGTTTAAAAATTCTGATGAAAAAATTCAAAAAAATCCAAAATCGCGCTCAAAACCACTCCTAAACACTCTTTGCCTCATGCAAAACCCACAAAAGCAATGCACACATGTGTCCTGCCTTTTATACTGCCCAGGCACAATGCAACCTGGGAAAACCCCAATGCCTCATTACAAAGTTGCACGACTTTGTATGAGGCAACTTTTTTCAAGGAATTAGGCGATGTTGTATGAATCCGATGTTGTATGAAGTAGACTTTGTATGAGGTATTACTGTATCTTGTTTTTGTTGGCACAAACTACTTCAGGTTATGTGCAAAATGAGTCGGCGTAAGCTGAGTGGGCAGCATACAAATAAAATAAATGAATGAATGAAATGAATGAATGAAAATATGGCTCTTACCATCACAAACCTTATCTGTATAAGTAAACTAGGCCCTAGATTCTGCAGGCTAAGGAAATGTCAGGGACAGACCTGCCAATGACTGCAGTCCATATGCCTAGATTTGTAATATAATGGTGTGATACCACAGGACAACCACAGGACAGCAGGGCAGGCTTCACCAGGGAGGAATATCAGAATTTCAGGTTTTAGAAAGTATGAAAAAAGTATAATACTGTATTATAAATACAACTACAGTGGAACCTCATACAAAAATTGCCCCGTATAACAACAAAATTGCATAACAATTAGTTGTTGTTTTTTTTTGGGGGGGAGGCGTCCCACATAACAATTTTCCCTATGGAAAAAATCGTACAACAAATTTTCAATGGGAAAAAAATCACTTAGCCAAAAAATTGTTGTACGGTGCATCCCATAGGGAAAATCGCTATACGATGCATGTATCGTATAGCAATTTTTTCGTACAACAACGAGCCCCGTGGAATGGATTAAAATTGTTGTATGATATACCACTGTACTCGTAATGCTCAAGACACAGTTGCATTATCTTGTGATTTACAGTCATGTACCTATTACATTACATGTATCTTTCTTTGTCTCTCAGTTAAAATGTACATTAGTTGTTGCTATGTGTAGATGATACTACATTGTACTGCCCTAAAGTCCACCCACTCACCATCTGCTACTTCACAATAATGAAAATTCTCAATTTTCCAACAAAAAGGGTTTAGGAAGTTCATGTTGCTTTGTACACAATTCAAAGGCAAGGCTATGTGATAATTAGGCAGATATCTACTGGAACACTAAAAAAATTAGCAAACACACACTAGTTTTCAGGTCCTGTGAGCCTCCACTAGACTGGGGACCATATTTATGGTTAGTGCAGAAAAACACAAACCATCACCACTACCTCCTCCTCCCCCTCCTCCTTCCACCATATCTGAATCTGAATATTGACGATCCTCATGGTGATCAGCCATGAAGACTGCCCTGAGAATATAATACAGTTACCTTTCATCTGCCTTCCACATCACAGCATGACACTCACACCATTGATCCAGTCTAGCAAGTCACTTTCTGGTCCGGAGCCCTTTTGGCATGCAAAGTCCTCCTCAGCCTCAGGCCAGTATTGATGAATCTGCTGCCCTCCATTAAAATGGATTCAAGTGGGATTTAATCCACTTGGGGACTATCACCCTTCCCTGCTGATTTAGGCACTCAAGGCTGTTAATTCCTCAGGGTTGTCAGGTTAGTTAACCACCACCTGACACTCTGCATTGAGTTGCTGGAAGTATGGTCTACTCTATTACCATAGCAGGATAACCTGGCCAGAGTGGTCTCTACCAGGTCTTAAAATGAGGGCTGCAAAGTCAAGCCAGGAGTATTGGTTTCCACTTCTGGTAATGTTGATTGTATTGGTCCACATTTGGCAGTCGCTGTGCCAATGCTAGATTAAGTGCAGAAAAAGCAGCCCCACCACTCATGCCCTTATTCCCACAAATCAAGTCACCATATGTTAAATCTTAGATAAATTTATTGAATTATACAGGTTTGGGGAAGGATGAGAGTTTTTATTTATCAAAAGAGGTCTTTAGTTTTGTGTGTGTGTTTGTTTTAACATTGGGAAATACTGCTTGAGGAGTTTAGGAGCACATTATACAGTGTGATTAAAGCAAAAAGAAGCTAAAAGGATGCTGTTAGTTGTACAGTATCGTATTATTCAAGATAATGACAACAAGAAGGAACAATCAATTGTTCCAAAAGGATTCTTTAGGTCTGGGAGAATAAGCATTAAAATGGCAGATAAGTTTCAATCTAAGCAAGGAACCCAGGTGGTGCAGTGATTAAGCTGCTGTACTGCAGCCAAAATGTTGTGAGTTCAATCTTGGTGGGGAAAGGTTGACTCAGGCTCCCATCCTTCGGAGGTCAGTAAAATGAGTATCCAGCATGTTGAGGGGAAAATATTAATTGTGATCTGCCCAGAGAGTGCTCTAAGTGTTATGGGGCAGCATATAAGTGTGATTGCTTTTTTTTTTGCAAAAAAGTAATTGTCCCATGCTCTTAATTATCAGCTCTCATAACTACAACAACTAGATTCAAAACAGGTGAGATAACACTAATTTTCACCTACAGCTGTCACTTAATACCACACAGAGGTATCATCATTCTGGACAACAATGGTTTAGGTCAATAATGGCAAACCTTGGCACTCCAGGTGTTCTGGAATTTCAATTCCCAGAAGCCTTGAGCAGCAGAATTGCTGACTTGGGCTTCTGGTAACTGAAGTCCAAGAACACCTGGAGTGCCAAGGTTCACAACCACTGGTTTAGGTAGCAGCCCAATTGCTGATTGTAGATAGCTCTCTGCAACCTCAAAGAACTACTTGATAACTACACAAGCCTAAATTACAGATTAGCAAACACAAATGCCAGACTGTGCAAAAAACTAAGATATCAATTCTCTCTTTGTCTCTATCCTGGCAGCACTTTTCACCTAATACTCTAACAGGATCTAGCAACATCATGCACAAAAAAGGGGTCTATTGGGAGGGAGCAGTGGTTACCTGTTATCAGTACCCATCTGTTTTCTATACAGGATAGACTGGTGATCCTCTAGGCAAAAATATGGTTGGGCTCAAACCTAACATCTAAAAGAAATATATTCAGAAACCAGTAGTGTGAACATTTCAGCCTACCAGATTGCATTGATATGAATCTAAATGTTGCTATTGGAAGGGATTGCATTGGTTTACTGGTTAAGATGCTGAACATGATGACTGGAAAGTCAGCAGTTTGAGACCCAAGTGCTGCACAATGAGTGAACTCCCATCTCTGTCCCAGCTCCTGCCAATCTAGCAGTATGAAAGCAAGAAATTGCAAGTAGATAAGTAGGTAGCACTTCAGTGGGAAGGTAATGGCATTCTGTGCACTCCATTGTCTAGTCATGACCACAGATGCAGACAGTACTGGCTCTTTGGCTGTAAACAGAGGTGAGCACCAAAACCTAAAGTCAGATAAGACTGACTTTCAAGCAAGGAGTTGAATTGAAAATACTTTTTAGCATAAACTTATTTAAGTGTATTCAGAAGTGGAGTGGTCATACTTGCTGGAGGGACTTGCACAGTTGTAGTCAAGAAAAGTAGCTGTTCCCAGGATTTGCTCAGGCACAATGCATTTAATTATGTGATTGCAGCCAAAGTTACTTCTGTTTGTTTTGTTGAGAATAAAAACAATAAGTTCTGTTCCCACTATATATGTTATGCAAGATGCTGGATGGTGCATCCTTGCTAATTATGGTGATTCTGAATGGCCCCTATGGTTGTGGGTCTTTTGGCTCTCAGGCCCATTTTTGAGACTTAAGATGCTGAAACATTTTTCAGTGGAAAAATAAGCATTTCCATTTCTGGAAGTCTCCAAAAGAGGCAACACTTCATTGAAATCAGGCATATAAATCAAATAAACATAAACACACCGTCTCATTGAACCTTTCCCAATATTCCAAAACAGGTTTACATAACTAAACATGGACTTTTTTTAGTTCTGTTTGGAAGGGTTGGTGTGGCACACAGACTGGATCTTGGTGGCCAAAAATTGGATACTGTACCAGCTTTTTGCATTATACATTTATGCTTTCATGTATCTGGTGAAATGGATTTCAATTCATTAAAGCCTATGGGATAGTAACTTTGTTTGTCTATAAGGTGTACAAGGTATTTCATTAGCTCCTTTTCTAGAAGTTATTTATTGGAGTTGTAGTACAACCAAACAATGTTTGCTTTTCCCTGTGCTGTCATTAATTTTGCTAGCTCAGACATAATAGAAGGAAGCTACTGTTTATTCAAATGGGAAATCACGATTTGAAATCTTAAAATACGGTAATGAGTTCCAAGAAGGGGATTCTCTTCAAAGACCACTGAAATCCAAGTTTTGACTGGACCAAATATTTCACCAGGGTAAAATATTTTCCTGTTATTATTTTTAAATGTAGTACCAGACTAAATATAATTTATTGGGGATTATTTGATCGGCACATATTCATTTGTACTGTCTCATTTCCGCTGTGATGCACAGGACTTGCTGAGTCAAAACCCCATTGATTTAATGCAGGATTGGGAGAGAATTGTGAAAAGTCTTACAGCTTTCAAACTTTTTCTGACAAGCCCTCATTGCTATATAAATCTTGCAGTTTTCAAAATAAGATAATGCTTTTTTTCAGCCTGAAGATATGAACAGAATCCAGCTCCCACCACATGAAAATCATAGTTTAAAAGTTTGAAATATTATGTTGTTGTGTAGAGGAGGGAAAGTTTCTTTTTATATCCAATATGTTGTTATTACTTTTCAGTCTTTATTCTTTCATAAGTGGAATAATTCCTTTGTCGTCCAAGGATGACTTGATTTTTGTGGGAAACAGAGTGGTTAATTCTGTCTTCTACTGATGGAAACTTTAATGGAAAAGATCTGAAATCTTGAGGCAATGTCAGCTATGAACTGCTTTCATAGCTTTTCATCAAACAGGGAACAAATGGCATCCATATCAGAAAAAGTAAGTTTCCAGATTCTCCTGCCACAATTCTCATATTCCTTGAAAGACTGACAGTTGTTATTGTTGTTTATCTTTCACACTGTAGTAGTGCCCAGAATCTTATTTTGGTTGTGACAATAAATATAATAAAAACATTGTGCTCAACCAATTATAGTCTTCTGCAAGAGAGAACAGAAGGAAATTTGTAAAAAAATGAACTATCAACCATCTTTTATCTTCCACAATGTCTGAGGCATATAATTGTTCTTTGGCATTATGGAGGGAAGTGGTAGCTGTTTCTCCTAAAATGGTGGAGAATAGGTGGTGGGTGGGTGGATTGAGACTGCCAAATGTCCTTTTTCTAGGGAAGGAATGGAAAACCTCCAACTTGAGAGCTGAATGCAACCCACATGGTTTCCTCCCCCTTTCTCCATTAACTACAATCTGTGACCAAAAGATAAGAGGGTATTTAAAGCCTGGGACGCAATTTAATGAAATTAAGCTCCATTTTACAACTTGCAAAGGTGCTAGATTGAGGCTTACTCCTCAATGGATGATCACAGAATTGAGTTGTGCCTTGTATGCTTAATAGGCAAAGGTCCAGAGAGTTCAGAATTATATCTGGTCTTGTCCACTTTTCTTTGGTCCAAACCTGTCTCATTAGCTTCCAAGTAAAATGTGGAGTCTGGACTAAAAAAGGTTTCTCAAAACCTGTTCTAGGGAAATGAGAAAAGAAAACTTCAAAGAATGTTCTTAAAAAAACAATTTCTGAGTTATTTCAATTCAAGTTTAAAATGTAATGGATAATATAAGGAACTAGCTGAGTACCCGGCTTCATTTGGGTTTTTCTTTTCTTTTCTTTAACGTAGGCAAGCCTTTCCCTCTTGGAAACCTCGCGGGGTGTATGTGGGTCACTCCTGCCTCCCTTCCTCCATCTTTCTCTTCCCTCACCCATCCTGCTTCTCCGTCAACAGTAACTTACCGCCCTTATCCTTCCTATGCATTGTGACCGGCCACCTGATGAACCAGAAGTCTCCAACAGTGGTGCCCAATGGCATACACCCCCACATGGGGCTTGTGACCCCGACAGTGCTGATCTTGCATGCCCATTTGTCTTTCACCCACTGTGAAAACTACAGCTGAGCTCAGAGGGCTACAGTTGAGCTAGTCAGATGATGTCACAATCTCAACCTACCTGGGACTATGACATCAGCCAATTACATCACTGGGAAACACACACATTGTATAGATCAATTAGGATGCAATTTGTGGGGCATATGACCCCCTGGGGCATGTGACCCCCGCAGTGCTGATCTCGCTGGCCCAAGGCACGTATGTACCAAATTTCAGCGGGATCAGTCCAAGGGTGTGGGAGCCTTTCGAGCACATACAAATCCACACCTCTGTTTTATAGATATAGATTTGGTGATGGTTATTGCAACATTACCAAAATAATAATAATAATTTTGCATAAAAGATTCCTATGCTCTTGTAATGACATTGGATTCATCAATCTCATTACAAAGCCACATATTTAACAAATGTTGCTGCTTAATGACACAAATGAATCTGCTCTCTCTCTCTCACACACACACATGTACACACACAGATTTTTGTGTAGCAATGTTGTACACAAATTTGTACACAAAAATTGTGTTTGTTTTACAGAAAAGGGTCTCAATTGAGTAAATTATACAAAAATATCTTAATCTTGGGAATACATCCTTTGCATTTTTCATCTCACCAGTAAAAACAAAATGATCAAGGATTTCCATCCCTTACATTAACACTGCACTAAAATGACATGTCTTTTTAGATTTTCAACTGCTGGTGACAAAACACTAATGCGAGAATTCTTTTAAAATAATTCTGATAGCTCTGAATTACAGTTTCTATCATTAATAGTTACCTCTGAATTACAGTTTCTATCATTAATAGTTACCTAGAAAGAATGGGGCTCTTTCAGTCTGGCTCCAGATCCAGCCTGCCGCACCAAATCATCCAGCCCACCCACCCCCCCGCTCACCCTCCAGGAAGTGGAAGTAAAACTCACCCACATATACACAAAATACTATCATAAATGCACCCGTGGCTGTCATAAACAGCAGCATTTTGTGCACACATGGGTGCATTTTACATCCACTTCCAGTGGGAGGAACCATATGACCAGCCTGCTCAACCACATAACCAGCCCACGGCACAAAAAGTTTGTCCACCCTGCTCTATAAACTTTAATAATAATAATAATAATAATAATAATAATAATAATAATAATAATAATAATAATAATAATAATAATAATAATAATAATAATTTATTTTTATATATATTCACATTTATACGCCGCCCAATCAGGTGAACCTGACTCAGGGTGGCTTACAACAGGTTTAAAAACGTATAAAAATCCATAAGAAACCCACTTATCCCACCCACCTGCCTACCCCACCTTATACATAAAAGAAAGAGAAAGAGAAGGGCTCCTGATTGTTTATCTTGATGTGAGCCAACAGGCGGGGGCTGTATCTCCATTGGGACCCCACACTTGCCCTGCCAGCCAGGTTTTCAAACCTTTTCTAGAGGGCAGCAATTCTGTCTGTAACCTTAGTTCTGTTGGGAGGAGGTTCCAGAGGGCCAGAAACTTTATTTGAACATTAGCCAAGCTACTTGTTTTGTCATCTCTGCGGTTTCTGAAGAGTCAAGAACTGAAGTGGGTTACAGTTGCAGGTTTGACATACTTTTGGCAATGCTAATTTGACTTGCATTTTTTTTTATAATTCCCTAATTGTCAGAAATAAATATATGCGCATTTTGGAAGCCAAAGATACAGATGGTGCTGGAAACTGTGAACTTTAGTTCAGTATATCAGTCATTAACAAACATGTCTGGCAAATAAAACATTATACTTTTTACAGTTCAATTTCTGGGTAGCCTTGAATGACAACAAATTCTATGGGTAGAAGGTGTTGAATCTCCAGCTCATTCACAGTCATCTCTACTCCAGTCCACTTTGCTTCTCTTTTTTTGGTGGTGTAAGTGGCCACCTATCACATATATCCAAAGTTACCTGTGGAAGACTTATTGACCTGTATGGGACTGGAGTGAATCATGACTAATTTGCGTCCTATTTATTTAAACTGGTCTCTTATGATAGTGAATAATGTTTACTAGTGTATGTTTGAATAGAATGAGGAACAGGCAGTGTATTTATCAATTTATTAGATTCTTGTGGTTGTACAGTTGCCTACCTGTTTGCCACAAGCACCCAGCCTGTAAGGTAAGGAAGAGGTTTATCTGTTTAGTGACTGCATCAAGATTATTGTAATCTATATTAGTCAGGAAAAAACTTGTCTCAAAGAAGCTTTTGCTTCAAAGTTACCAAGATGATGGTGTATTTTTAAACAGTGTAGAATACATCGGAACTGAATTATATTTTATGCTAGAAATAATTAACTATTTGAAAATGCTGTATCTGAAGAAGTTTCAAGTGAACAATTTCTGGTACCAACTAGGAGTAGGAAGGTAAGATATGTGTGAAAATGAATTAGACTCTAATTAAACCAGACCTCTGACAGATTTAAAATGAGAATTACTCTTGACTTTGAGATTCTTGAAAATTTCAGTTTTAGAATGTATTTATATACTAGCTTGGGTGCCCGGCTCAGCCTGGCTGATTTTTGGGGGGCTGTGCCTTACCTCCCAGCGCCTGCTGGGTGTGATGGTGTTGTTGTTTTTTATGGCTGCAAGGCGTTTGTTGTGGGGGAGGCAGCAACAGCTGCTGTGCAAGGGCCGGAGGGGAGTGTAGAGTCTGCACAGACATCGTCCTCGGCTGGGAACAGCGTCAGTTGCCCGGTGAGCACCAGTGTTGAGGGAGGGCAATGCGGGTTTTTTCAGTCCCTCCTTGGCTGCTGCAGAGCAGCCTCCACATACCTGGGCTGGTGTTGCCAGGCTCTTGTGGCGCCGTGGCCAGCCTGGCTCCTGCTGAGTCGTTCTATGGCTGGGGCAGAGGCCGCACTAGCGCGGCTGGCCATGCCCTCTCTTACCCTGCCTGGCTCCACCCAGGCTCTCGCTGAGCTGGTCCGTGCCTGGCATGGGGCTTGGCGTGTGGACTGGCTCACGGGGAGGCTTCCCATGGCTGGTGTGGGGCCCTGTGGGCTGCTGCTGCCCCGAGCCTGTCCCAAGCCCAGCACTGGTCCCAATGGCCTGCTGCCATCCTTCCCTCCACCTACCTGGTTTTGCATGGTGTGGCTTCCCAAGGGCGTCCGGGCTTCTGCGCTGTGGGCGCATCTGTCCTGGCCTTGTGCCTCCGGCATCGACATTGTTCGCGTGGCCGCTGCTGGCTCTGTCCATTATGCTGCTGCCATTTTGGGCATGAGCGTGGCCATCAGGGCCCCCCCTTGCATGCACGCTCGTTCACGCCGTCCCTATGAATGGCTGTGTTGCAGGTGCCTGCGTTTGTGGCTGGGCTGGGGTCATGAGTGCAAGAGGGCTCGAGACCAACTGCTACTTGGGCCCCACCCCTCAGTGATTGGCAGGGGCACAGGCCTCATGCCATCGTGCATGTGCATTATGGCTTTTTGTCATGCAAGGCATCATGGGGGCTGTCGTTCCCACTGTTTCCCCCCCTTTTGGGGGCACACACACCAACTTGACCCACCGGACCCCCACTGAGACCTTCACCAGTATGCTAGGTAAGTGTGTGCAAAATGTGGTCACGGATAGTAAAGGGGTGTAGACACAGCACCCACAAGGGGAACCTCTCTTTTATAGATATAGAAAATTGTCTCTCAGCATTTTTCAGTGAGAAGTTGTTTATATACATTGCCGGACCCACCCCCCAAATAAAGAGACAGACTTGTATTGGTTTAAAAATTGGGCCACTTTATTAACTTGTAACTTTAATTAACTGTGTTAAGGCAAATGGGCCGGAATAGCACTGGTAAGGACTAGTTGTCATTTTCTGATCTTAATTTGCTACATTGTATCAATTTGCTTACTTCGTTAAACAAATTGTTGACCCCAGTCAGAAGTGATGCTTGTTAACTCCAGCTTCTGACGGACATCCGGTGAACTCTCAAATGTTTTACAAGTCTCCAAAATTCACATTACCTTGTTCATGGTCCGCATTTGATTGGCCAGCCCAACTTTCCCTCTACCTTGTGCTTCTGGTGGCCAACCAAACGCGTACCTTCTGGATTCCTAGGGGTCATCCGATTTGTCCTTACCAGTGCTAACCACCACACGGGGAGGAGTCTTTTACGACTCACGCCCCCCGACCGCCAGCTTGGTCACCAGGCCCACTTGCAAGGTTGCCAGAAAAAGGTCAATGCCCCGAGCAGAGAGGTGTACCCCATCTCTGTGAAACAAGCTGGTTTCCTCAATCTGGATTGCCGGATGCTCCACTACTGTGCCCAAACCGTGCTCCAAAAAATATCAAGCAACAGCACGATTTACAGACCGCCGGGCATGGTCAATGCAGCGAGGGTCACCGCCTCCCCAGAAAAATACACGTGGAATGATGTATGACCAAATGAATCGGACCTGCAGCCAACATTGGTGTATCAGGCCCAGGTCCCTGCGAATGGATACCACTAAGTCCTGGCTGGTAACCTGACCCAAGTCATTACCACCCAGGTGGAGGACCAAAACATCAGGTGGAACACAACTCCAAGCGGCCAGGATGAATGGAATCAAATCTTGCCAACTCATTCCATGAAAGACACGCCACATCAGGTACGCCACATCACGGAGCCCCAGATGCATCCCCCACAGGGATGAAGCAGCATGTCGGACAGCCCAAAAAATGTAACTGTGTCCAATGATCCACATCCGTGCCAGAACATCCAGCGGAACAGGAGTTGAAATAAACAAAACAGAAAAACAAGTGCCAGCAAGAAGCTCATTGCAACACAGGGCGAAAATATGAACAAAAGCAATCAGAGCCCCACCGGCCCATTCGTCGGATGTCATCATCCGAATACCAAAAAGCTGCAGCTGTCGATGCAGCACCTATGCGGAATGAATGGGTCCCATACCGTGCCCCCGGGATGCCCAAATTGGAAAGGGCAGCACCCGTGACTCTCCAGAACTGGTATTTCATCAAAGGCAACCCATCCTGGTGGCAAAAAAGAGGTCTCTGAAGGGATCCCCGCACAGCCAAGAAGGATGCCAAAGCCGAAACAGGGCAAATTGCTCGTATACTACAGCTGAGCAGGACTACCGTGCTGCCCCTGCCCCGCTGGTCCACCTTAGAATAACGGATGGTCAATGTGACAGAATCATTGAACAGAGCAATATCTGCCAGCTCCAGAGCCCTGCAGGAATGGTCAGTCCGGGAGAGGGATACCAGTTCACTCACCCTTAAAGCCCCCAAAAAGGCCACTGTGGTGGCAGCATGAAATAGGGCAGATTCAAACTGGTCATTGCAAAGGGCTGGCCAAGCCTCAGATAAGCTCAAAAGAAGCTCCGGGGTAACTGGTTGCTGCATGTCAGGGTGAGGGCCGCATTCCCGAGCCCAACCCTCCAGAACTCTGCAGATATGGAAATCTCCCGTGGTGTCCTGGTAACCCCGAACCCTAGCAGCAAAAGCTAGGGCAGAAAGCCACCCACCAATGGTACGAGTGGCCAGGCCATAACTGTGTAGGTGTACCATGTACTGGAGTACGTGGTCCACCGGCACAGGCCACAATTCAGGCAAAGGAACATCCTGTCGGAATGTAAAAAATGCCTGATAAGCCTGTTGGTACGTCTGTTGGGTGCGGCTCGCAAGGGACAGGCTGATGGCCCTGCTCACTTCACCTCGCCAAATGTCCACATCTCGGTCGGAAGTGGAGAGGGAAGCTCCTCGGCCTCCGGTGCTAGTGCCTGAAACCGTGGAATCTGCAGGCGGGACAAAGCATCAGCAATACTGTTATCAATGCCTAGAACATGCCTAGCCTTGAAAAGAATATAATGGCGCAAGGAGTGCAATACAAACTGGTGGACAAGGACATGACCCTGGGTGAACGAGATGTTTGTGCATTGACAATGTGCACCACGGCCGCATTGTCACACCAGAAATACACCACTGAATTCTCCCACATTTTACCCCATAACAACAGTGTTCCCAGGATGGGAAAAAATTATAAAAATGTCAAATCCCTGAGTAATTTTGAACCCTGCCATGCTTCCGGCTACTGGCCACAGCACCAGCGGCCATTAAAGTAAATGCCGTATCCCAATGACCCAGAAGCATCAGACTGTACCTGAATTTTAGGTGTGATAGAAAGTGCGGAATGCCAAAAAGACACCTCATTGAAATCGGCCAGGAATGTGAGCCAAACCCGAAGGTCAGCCTGCATACCACGTGTGAGCTGGACTCTGTGGTACTCAGAATAAACCAACCATAGCATCGCACAGGCGCCTGGCAAAGGCCCGGCCAGGTATGATCACCCTGCAAGCAAAGTTGAGCTATCCATGAAGGACCTGCAGGTCATGGAGTGAAACCCTGCACTTGGCCAACATGGACAAGATCGCATCCGAAATGCTGACAACCATGTCCATGGGCAGCCGTGAAGTCTGGGCTATGGTGTCAATTTCTATCCCCAAAAATACAAGTGTGGTAGCAGATCCCTCAGTCTTCTCAGGAGCCAATGGCACTCCCAGCTCGCCCATAAGCTCCTGGAAGGAAACCAACAGTTGTTCACATGTCCCAGAACTGTGCCGCCCACCAAACAAAAAATCATCCAAATAATGGGCAACATTATGGACCCCAGACCTGTGAACAAATGCCCAGTGAAGGAAAGAACTAAAGCGTTCAAAGGCGGAACAGCATACGGAACAGCCAAAAGGCATGGCCCTTTTGCAGTTGTTGCTGTATCTGGGGGTGCACGCCTCGGGCCCTGCTGGTCACGGCCCTGACCACGTGGCTCACCTGACCGGAAGCAGGTGCTGACAGAATGAGGTCCAGTGCAAATGGAGCACTCGTGCTTGAACTTGCACTGCTTCTGGCTGCAACAGCCCGTGGATGAGAAATCCAAGCACAGCAGGCGGGCTGGAACCCCCTGTCCCCCTGGCTGGCGGGGGAACTGTGTTGGGCTGGGGCATTTCACCACATGGCCACAATGGTAGTGGTCGCCAGAGGCAGGGTGGGACAGTGTCATATACAGCAACCAAAGCAACTGGTTGGGCTCATCCCAAAGCATCTCGTGGTGGAGGGCCATGAGCATACGAAATTCTTCATCGTAAGCAAGCCATGATTGGCCCGGAATATCAACATATGCCCTATAAATGATGTCCAAATACTGGATCATAGGGATCGCTAGATCCGGGCGGGCTCTGATGGAAACTGCGGCATAAATCAAGTAGGCCGGCAGCCAGTTAGCCCAAGTGCGTGGGGGCTTACGACGATGGGCCAATTCCTTATCCTGGTCACCCTCCTTCTCCTTGTCCTCCCTGGTCATTTCTCTGTTCAATAAACTAAACAAGTCAACATATTCGCGGTGCCAAATCTTATCCCTGGTGGTCAGAAGGAGATGATCCCCCAGTGGCAATGAAAGACCAGTGGTTGGGATGGACGACCATGGGATGGAATGGTAGACCGTATTCACTGGGGGACTGTACGGCCAGATCAGATACGGAACATTGAGCCCCGTGGGTGTAACTCCGGGCGGTAATGGGGGATAAGGCGCCCGCCATGGAGCAACATGTGAGGCCAGAAGCATGGGGCCAAAAGTCGCAGCCATCTGCTGTGGCCAGGGCCATTGGGCCACATGGGCTGGAGGCCAGAAACTTGTGTGTTGTGAGCTTACTTGACTGGCATACTCACCAGATGTGCTCACAGCAACTGCCCCCACTGGGGGTTCCAGCTGCCGCAAAGCGTCAGGGCTCAAGACCGAATTAGAGCCCGCCGAGTCGGAAAAAGGTGGCAATGACCTATCAAGCAGCACGCTCAAGTGCGGCTATGCAAGGCCCTGGGGTCCAAGGGCAATGCCTCCTGGGCAATGTGTAACCCAGGACCAGGCGGTACCAACCCAGGCCCAGGAGGTCCAGCAAAGGTTGCAGGGCCAGAAGGAGCCCTAGGCCCAGCAAAGGCAGCAGCCTGCATAGGCCCAGCAGATGGCGAGGGGCCTGGTGTGGCCCTGGGCCTAGCAGATACTCTGCTGCATGAGGCCCGAGCCCTGTGAGGCCCAGAGCGACTGGCCACTGAGTGCCCGCTCCGGGTAAGGGTGGCCTTCTTTTTTAGAGCCATAATAAAGCCTCCAAGATTGCCAAGGAGCAACACGGAAAAGAGGGGGGGGGCAAAAACAGGCTGGGCTGGTGGCCCGAGCCCGAGCCCAGACCCCAAAAGAGCTATGGGCAAGGCCACCTGAAGGGCCAACAGTCGGTTGCCCCAACCTGCCGATTACCATGGCAGTGGGGCACGGACTGCAAGCTGGGCCCCTCAGCAGAGCCGCAGCAGATCGCCGCGGCTGTCTGGAGCTTGAGCGGAGCACCTCAAAAGAGCAGCAGCCGAGCGCCGCAGCTGAGACCACTTGAGTGGGAAAAATTGGCTGGGCAGGCAGAGCGAAACGTGCCCTGGCCCAGCCGATGTTAGAAAGGCCGGCAGGAGCATGCAGAGCTTCCTTTTAAAGGCAGCTCGGCTCCGCCCCTCCGCTCGGCCCAGGTGCCCGGATCTGGAGGGCGGGGGCCGGCAATGCACGCGCTGGCAAGAGTCCCCGCCATCGCGCATCCATTGTGTTTACTGAGGGATTTTTAAGAGCCCGACGTCACTCTTATTATAAATTCCAGTCATGGTTTTCTTGTAATCTGCCATTCCCAGTCCCAAGACCGTATGAGAAAGGAGGAGGGCTGGGCAACAGGTTAACATTCTGGCCCCATATAACTTTATTGCTGAAGAAGCAATGAGGAGGATTGTTGCCCAATATCCTGTAGTGGCAGAGACAAGGCCATGCAGCATGAGAAGGAACTACTACTACATGGTTTCCTTGAGACACATAGCTCAACACATGCATTACCACTAATTAGTTGGGACCCTTTACAAATAAGGCCAATAATAACGCTTGGTTATTGAAAAAAATGATTTTATTGAAAAATTTACTTACACTAGAGAACAAGTGGAAATCGTAATTTACATATACTGTATAACCTTTTGCAGAAGGTATAAAGTTATAAAGCAGAACAAAAAGGGACCATGATTTCTATGACACAGAATGCTAATTTATTAATATAAACCCAATATGCAAAGAGAGAGGATTAGGATTGAGAGACCAAGGAAAATTGAGAAGATATAGAACAAGACTAGCATGCAAGGCTGCAGGAAGACTTTATTATTGGAGAATTTTTAAAAAAATATTTTACAGTTATTTTATTTTGCTGATTTATGGTGGCACAAGATTGTTTTTCCTGTTGTACCAGATTAACTTTGTTTTCATGTGCCATTAAGTTGCTTCCCACTTATAGCTACTCTATGAATGAATGGCTTCTAAACATTAACAGCTCTGCTCAATATTGCAAAATTAAAGGCTGAGGCATTCTTTGTTGTGTCAATATACTTAGTGTGAGCTCTTCCTCTTTCCCTACTGCCTTTCTTGTATGTATTGTCTTTTCCTATTGGTCTTCTCTTCTGATGTATGTCCAAAATACAATAGCCTTACTTTAATCATTTTAGCTTCTAATTTAGCACCAGAAGCTAGAGCAAATTAACAAATATTTTACCATTTTTAAAGCAGGATCCCATTTGCTCAGTGAGGTTTGCCTCATGGGACATCTGACACCATCCATCTGTTTGATGCACCCTCCACTTAAAGGGCAACTGACCTGCCTTTCCAGCTGACTCCCCATCTTTGTCTCAGTTTGGTGTTAGTTTGCTCTTGTGTACCCTCAAGAATGTTTGTTCTTGCCATAAAGCTCTTCCTGGATCTGAGCAGGTGGACTTGAGGCTCATATCTGTTCAGAGGGTGTTGAGGGTCATTCTCTTGCTTAGTTATCTCAGCATCCACTGCTACTTCTCTCCTTTTCTTTAGGTGGAGCAATACCAACAAGAGGGTATATTTTCTCAATGTGGAGCAACTGGAAAAAAAAGTACTTCTGCTGTTGGTGTGTGCTGTTAACAAAATGACAGCGGCACATTTGGCTCCCTACCTTACTTTTTTGCCACCATGTCCTTTCATTCAATCTGCCCTACTGTCCCCCAGGGTTTTATGCTAAAACAAGATGTTCTGACATCCTTCTGCAACACAGAAAGTTGCCATAGCCATTGTTGCCTTTTGGTTGCCCACTGTTGGCAGCAGTGGTTTGATGTTGGCAGTAAGCAGTTACAAAGCTAAACACATCTTTATTTAGTGGTATGCAATCTGAACATGTGGAGGTACAGCTCCTTTTATACAGCAACAACACATTTGAATATGGATACACGGTAGCCCATTTGCCACTGCCTGCGTGACATCATTCTGAGTCACGCCCTTCTTCTCCAGGTGTAGCCATGGTGGGAATGTTCCCGTGGCTGACAGTAATTGGGGAATTTGTACCATGTGAGCTGAAAGCTCGCAGCTGCCCTCTATGGGTATCTAGCTCACATTCCATTACAGCTGAGAAACATTGTATTCATTACAAGGTTACATTCTTACATTGAAGTGGTTACATTCATTCTTAAACATATAGTGTTTCCATACACAACACCCCTCCCCCCTAGGATGGGATAAAGTCCCTCAACCATTGTGGTTTTACGCATGTGCGCTTGGGGTGTATGGCAGCTTGGCCGAGCTCGGAGGAACTAGGGGTTCCGTGTTCTGTGGATTCTCGCCCTGCAAGGGGAGAATGAGACTCGTTAGCGATCTGCTGTGGATTCGCTGTCCTCGATGGTTCTTGTTGAGGGGTAGGGGTAAATTCTAACCCTGAGAAACTGGGGGCACCTGGGACTAAACAAAAACCCCTCTTTTCGCTCGGACGGGTGGGGGACCACTCCGCAAACCCCCCTCCCGGTTTCGAAAATCAAACTCATCAACCACTTCATCATCCTCTTCCCCCCCTGATGCTTCCAAAGGATATTTTTTATTTATTTATTTATTAGTCATATTTATATATGCCGCTCACTCAGGCCGAACCCGACTCAGGGCGGCATTACAACAAACTTTAAAAACACATAAAAACTCTTTAAAAGACCCACATCCCACCCACTTTAAAAGATATGGATTTGTATCATCCCCCTCTCCTCTTGGTGAGAGCCGAGGATGTGCATTTGTACTCGGAGAGCACTCTGCATCTCCCCCTTGGGATAAGCGGGTGGGGGAGGACCCTAATGTTGATGCATCCAACTGATACCTTTCACCCTGTCCGTCGGTGACCCGACATCTGAGTTAGTCAGCATGCCTTCTCCAGAGTAAACCCGTGCTGGTTTCAACACTGTATGATACCGGTCCCGTTTGCTCAATTACCACTCCTGGAACCCAAGTTGGTCCCGAGGTCACATAATTTCTACAATGCACCAGTTCCCCTACTGCAAAACTTTTGGTGCTCCTAATTTCTATATTCCTCCCCTCATCCTCCACCCTGGTCAAATCCAACCGATCAAAGAGTGTTACGGGTTTCCTACGCATGAGGAGCTCTGCAAGTGAGAGCCCGGATGCCAGGGGAGTTGCCCTCTAGCAGATTAGAAACTGGCACAGTTGGAAGTTCAAATCCCTCAGGCCCATTCACCATAGTGTGTCTTTTGGAGTCCGCACCTGACGTTCTACCTGACCGTTTGTGGCAGGGTGGAACGGAGAAGAGGTGATGTGCCGAATGGCGTGCCTCTCAATGAATGCCTTGAATTCGGCAGATGTGAAGGTACTGGCGTTATCGGAGACCGGCACATCGGGTAAACTGAAACAACTAAACACCCTGCGCAACTGCTTTATTGTTGTGGCGGATGAGGTGTTGGACATTGGAATGACCTCCAACCACTTGGAGTATGAATCTACTATCAACACGAAAAGGGAGCCCCGGAATGGGCCAGCAAAGTCGATGTGCACTCGGGACCATGGGCAGCGAGCCGTGTCCCATGCTCTGTGGGGAAGCCGGGACTCCTCGGGTCGAGAGTTCTGGCAACTCTCACAAGTGCCCACCATGTGCTCTATATCAGCATCTATCTGGGGCCTCCAGAAATAGCTTCTGGCCAGAGCCTTAGAGCGTACGATCCCCGGGTGGCTGGTATGCAGTAGCTTGAGCACTTTCAGTTGTAGCTTTTCGTGAATGACCACCCATTGGCCCCAGAGGAGGCAGCTCCTCTCTATGGAGAGTTCAACCCTCCATTTGAAAAATGCTTTGAATTTCTCCACAGGGGGAGTCGTGGGCCATCCTTTTTTAACCCAGGAACTGACTAGGGACAGAGCTTTGTCCGCTGCTGTGGCTGTGGCGAGGTCTGCGGGGGGGTGGGGGGTGAGTCAAGAGACTCGATCAGCAGGACCTGGTGCTCCTGTTCTACCTCGCATTCCGGGTTTCCCAACTGTGGGAGGGGGGACCGGGAAAGCGCATCCGCGTGGGAGATCTCCTTCCCCGGGCAGTGGACCAGTGCGAACTGGTAGGTGTTGAGGAAGATGGCCCATCGTAGCATTCTGGGAGACAGAATCTGTGGTGTGGCTTGCCCGTGATGAAAATTCCCAAAAGGGGCTTGTGGTCGGTCACGATGGTGAACTGTCGACCGTACTGGAAATCATGGAACTTCTTCGTCCCCGCAATTATGGCTAGGGCTTCTCTATCTGTTTGTGTGTAATTGCACTCTGCCTTTGAAAATGACCTGGAGTAAAAGGCAACCGGGGCTTCCCACCCATTTTCCAACAGACCAGGACTACAGGTTTCCTCGGGTCGAAATGGGTCAGAACAGCATCTGAAAACAGGAGCCTCTTGAGCTCTTTGAAAGCTTTTTCCTGGTTATCTCCCCACCGCCAAACCGCCTTTTTCTGCAGTAATTCATGCAGTGGCTCTGCAATGGATGCTTTACTTTGCAAGAAGAAATGGTAAAAATTTAGGAGCCCTAGAAATGATTGCAGCTCTGGTTTCGCGGTGGGGCGGGGGGCATTTTGAACAGCTGCAACCTTTGACTTGGAGGGCTTAATACCATCGGGGGTTATCCTGAACCCAAGAAACTCAACCTCCCTTGCAAAAAAAACCCCACATTTGTCCCTCCTCAACCTCAGTCCCGCTTTCTCGAATACTGTTAGGACCTTGTCTAGCCTTTTTGCTAGTTCTGATTCGCTCCCCCCAGTTATCAAAACATCGTTGAAGTAGGGGAGAACACCTGGGAGGCCCTTTAAAAGGTGCTCCACGAGGGACTGGAAAATCCCAGGGGCCAAATTTACACCGAACTGTAGGCGCGTTACCTTGAATGCACCTTTGTGCGTGACAATGGTTTGCGCAGCGGCAGCAGCTGGAGTTACAGTGAGCTGCTGGTATGCCTGCGCCAAATCTAGCTTAGCAAAATATTTACCCCCGTGTAGAGTGGCTAGTAAGTGGCTAACTACCGGCACCGGCACCGGATATGCTTTGGGCCGAATGGCCTTGTTGATCGTACACTTATAATCAGCACAAACCCTAACCTCCCCGTTAGATTTCAATGCTGTAAAAATCGGAGTTTCTCACTCTGCAGAATCCACTGGAACCAAAATCCCCTGACCCACCAATTTGTCCAATTCCGCCTCAGTCTTGTCCTTAAGGGCGAAGGGGACTCTTTTTGGCTTGAGCCATATGGGTCGGATTTCTGGGTCCAAGTCAAATGAAACTGGAGGCCCCCTGTACTTCCCGAGCCCCTTTTCAAAAACCGCCGGGTGTGCGTCACACACATCTCGTGTTGGGTCAGTCTCGATGGCGTTTATGTTGGACAATTAGATTCCCAGGGGGGCAAACTACTGAGTCCCCAGGAGGCAACAAGATCCTTGTTTAAGAACTACTAAGGGCAGTTTCTCCATGAAGCTTTTAAACTTCACCGTGAAGTTCCCCACCCCCAACACCGGGATCCCATAACCCTGTATGTCCCGCAAGTTCGTCTTCAAGGCCCTCAGCTTGGGCCGCGCATTAGGGGGAATGCGCAGGAACTCCTTCTGTGAAAGGATGGAGTAGGACGACCCTGAGTCTATTTCCATCCTAACCAGGACCCCTTGTAACAGTACCTCAACAAAAAACCGTCGGTGCTCCAGGGACACGCTCTTCACTGCCGGCGCGTCGTCATCATTGGAGACCTTTCCGATCCTGGCCGTCTTCCGTCGAGGTCGTTCTGCTGAGCCCTTGTCCTCCGTTCGCCATCGCCTGCACACCTCGGCGATGTGGCCTCAGTGCCCACAGTTGTGGCACTTTGCTTTCTGAAAAGGGCACCTTCTCCGCTCGTGAGATGCTCCACAGCCATCGCATTGGTGGCTCCTTTTCGAGTGAGTGTGACTCTCCGGTGACTTTTTCCACATGTTTTGGATGTCGTTGTCTTCGCTGGAGCCTGAACCCGCGGTTGCGGAGGCCTCCGATGAGGATGGCGGATGCTTCGGGGGCCGCGGTGTATGCCAGGCCACCTTCACCGTGACCGCTGGCCCTTCGAGAGCCGGGGGTCTTGCCTTAAACATCTTGACCCCGCTCCTTGCTGCCTCGGCTGCCTGAGCTTCCTTCATCACATCTTGGAGCGTCAGGTCACGGCCCTGGGTCATTAACTTTCGCTGGGTCTCCTCGTCCCGCAGAGTAGCCGGTCTCTGAGGGTTATCTCCAAAGTTTCCCAGTTGCACCGGCCTGCCGCCAGTCACAAAGCCGCTGCATATTCAGCCACGGACTCTCCCGGTTGCTGGTCTCTCCTCAGGAACACTGCCCGGCCCGGAAAAATAGACACCGTCGGCTGGAAATGTTCCCGCAGCGTCATCAGGATCTGTTTGAGTGGAACCGTCTCCACCTTCCTCGGTGCCAGCAGGTTTATCAGGAGCTCTAGCGTGGGGAACCCCACGCTTGTGAGGAGATGCGACCCCTTTTTCCCCTCATCGGTGATGTCGGCAATGTCCATTGCATGCCGAAAATGCATCTCAAACAACCCCCATTTTTCGGGGTGCTTGATGTCGAATAGAGGTACATGTACCTTCTGGGATGCCATATCCCACCTTCGTCGCCAATTTGATGTTGGCAGATTGATACGCAGCAGTCAGCAGTTACAAAGCTAAACACATCTTTATTTCGTGGTATGCAATCTGAACATGTGGTAATGGAACATTGAAGTGGTTACATTCATTCTTAAAGATATAGTGTTTCCATACACAACAAGTGGTCAAATTTTGGCAGCCACTGCAAAATATCAATAGTGATGCAGCTCTAGCTGATTTCCAAAGATCTCAGGGTGGCTCCCTCAATCCCAAGAATCTGATTCCTCCAACGTAAAAAGAGTTTAGTTAAGTCACAACATACTGGATGCACTAATTATTAGAAAAGAGTGTGACAAGATTTAGGCAGACTGGAGCTTTATGCCCAAACTTATTTTCAATTTAATTTTCTTGATTATGCCAACATTGCCATCATGCGCCCTTCCCTCCAAAAACCTTACAAGACTGTGATTCCTTGCTTAACTGTCTGAACAATGATCTAATCACTCCGAACAAATTTGTAAGTGTTCATTTTGTAGATTTAATCCCATGAATTGTCTATTAATTTTTCTCATTTCCACAATAAAACCAGCAATTTTCTTGTTTTTATGATGGAGAATCTTTGGTCTATGCCAGGGAGCACCCCCTCCCCCAAATCACTTCATCATTAGCATTTTGAATTATTCGAAGAAAGACTCATAGGACAGTTACATACTTATGGGTGCATTTCCCCACTGTGGTATCCGCGGACACAATTGGCATACTGTCCCTGACAGAACCACGGTTTGGGAGAACGCTCCTTTGAGCCTTGGTTCCGAGGGGACAGATTGGGGGAGCGGAATATTAGATAGGGTTTAATTTACCCATAGCTGACCTGACAAGTAGCTCGGACAATAGGAAGCTGAATGACTAACTCACTAGTCATGTAATAGGTAATCGCACATCTGCGGATCACTCTAAGCACTAAAACCAATATCAGCCACATGTTTACCCCAAGATAGTTTGGAACAATAGAGTTCCCCTGTCAGTGTTTGATTTAGTTAATTAACTCCCCTGAAGAGTTTCCCCATTAACTCGTGTGTACGTGGCATTTGGAGTCTGTCAGATCACAGTCTTTTACACGCAGCCTGCACATGATAAATACCCATGATTTCCCTCATTAAACTACTGGTCTTCGCTCCATCTTGCCTCGTGTCTCATTGCTTGACCAGTCTCCTCCGGGACCCAATGGCCACTCTGCAGCCCCGATCCAACACCCCACATAGTCTCACATATGAGTAAGCTTGGTTAAAGATGCAGTCAAATGCATTTCACCATGTTTGGTAGTTAACACTTTTAAAATCATATATTCTAACAGGAACAATACCTTTACATTATATTGTGGTGGAAATATGCAGGTAGAATGTCTTTGGAACCGATTCCACATACTGTATTGTGGGGACCTGATTTATTTGTCATGCAACTTTGAATTTCAAGATAAAACGCATGCTGAAATATGGTACTCTTTTTAAAAGATGTTTTTTCTTTTAGAAACAACAAGAAGCAACTAAGCAAAAGCAGAAAAAAATATAAACATTGTCTACTGGCGAGGCTAAAGCAAGCACCATTTACCTGAAGACTTTGCTAGCTAAACTCGCTGAACAATCTCAGACATTTTGACCAATGCATGCCACACTAAAGATTTAGGAAAATATATTATTGTTTTATATGATGAGCTGTTTAATAAATGGATCATAGATTTCAGTGGCATGCCACAGCAGTACCTTATAATTATATGCATTTTCACAAATCCACAGTCTGCCTACCCTTCCATTAAAGACAGGAAAAATATTATGGAAACCCTTTTTTAAAATGTATTGTTCCTTCTGCAGGGGTAAGTACAGTACTATCCCATTGAGGGTTAGGAGCACAAGCCTTTTAATGCACAAAGGGTAGCAGTACTTCAGCCAATCTGTGATAAAAGGAGGGGGGACGAGATCACTATGGAAACGCCAGGGAGAATATAAAAGGTTTCTTTATAAAGTAAGCGTCTGATGTTTGTGACTGCAGGGGCAAAGAATTCATAAATCTGGATGATGCTATCGTTTCTGATTTGTTATCGCAGCAAATGCCATGTGTAAGCAGTCTGACCATGGCTTTATTAAGTGCCTTCTTTTGCAAAGATACTGTTCCAGGAGAGAGAGAGAGAGAGAGGGAAGGAGGCAGTGCTGGAAGGGACATCTCATTTATTTAAATTTTTCATCATACTTTGGTGTGTGTATATGTAATCACACAAACCTCAGGGCTTATGTAGTCAGACACACTGTAAGGCTGTCAGAAATGCATTCAAATCAAGGAGCTGAATACAACTGAGAAAGCAATCCTTCACCACATTAATAAATCTGCTTTTGATCTCATATAGAAAATCTGTGACATTCTGTCTCCAATCCAAAAGCAAACAAATGGCAAAAGGGGCAGTGGCGGTGGGAGGTCCTTCAGTGCACAAGGTATTCAAGACCCAGAAATGTGAAGGTGATTGTTGATGTGAGAGCTTTCTTGGACCTGCCTGGACAACAGATAGCTGCTCTGGATGAGTTTCAGAAGACTGCAGTGAGTGAAACAATACAGCAACATCTCTGGTCTGCAAAGTTCAAATCGTGCTGGTATCTAAGCTTCATCTGAAGCACTTCCAGAAGCAGCAACACTGGCAATCATGTGTCATAAGAATTTCCAGATCCTCTGAATCTACCTCAAAGCTCACAGGAAAGAAAAATTATGGTAAGTCACTCTTATTATTACCATTTCTTACTTTTTAAATATAACTTTTATTTTCTGTATTTCATCAATGAAAATTCTTTTATATTTTATATTAAATACATTTGGTAGTTAAACTATTCTCATTTTGCAGAACACACTATCCATACAGTTTACCTTTAAGAATATGGCTGAGGAAGTATAGTCAAGAGAAACTAGTTTTAGTGCCATAGTTGAATAATAGTTTAGAGTTACAATTTACATTGTAAAAGCTTGTAAAGTTGTGAAAGAAGCATGCGTCCCTAAAGCATTTAGATATTGACGTACATTTATGGTTGTATTAGGAACAGGGGTGCCTTTCAAGGCATCAGTTATTAATCTGGCAGCACAAACTTTAGGAAATACCAAAATAAGTATTTGTGTCAATAAAATAACATTTAAAAGAATTTTGGTTACACTTATAGATTCCTATGCTCTTGTTTATGCATACCATGAAAACCAATTATCCAAATATCTATCAGGAAATTTTACTTTCTGGAGTAACATTAAATTGCTTTTTAAGGATTCTGTAAGTAGTACTAGTTTGAGAGAAAGCCAATAACATTTTGAACTCTGAGTTGTAAAGACCTTGCTACATTGATAAACTATGTTGTGTTCAGACTTTTGTCAGATGACGGTGAGAAGACCAACCAAACGGGATGATTCTACAAGGGCAACTCTTGAATTTCTGTATTTCTGTCAAGATATTCTACTCCTGGCATTTCCAAACCAGTAACTTCAACAGGAAAAAAACAACAACACTTACAAGGTAGGAGAGAGCTGACAATCAGACAACTTAATAGATTTCGGAAAACCTAATTGGTAAAACATTTTTTTTAAAAAAAAAGTGAATAACCCCTTCTAGTCAAATATATTGTACACAAGGTAGAAAGAGAGACTAGATTATATGGATGCACACCATATACTGTTATAGCTCTGACTAGTGAATGGCGCAACACAGAGGTGAAACCCAGAAAGGTGTTGCATTTATAGACAATATTCAGACTCCAGTTTAGACCACAGAATCTTTTATAAATGTTTGTGTCCAAAATGAATACATTTGCTGTGTTTTTTATTTCAATCACCGTGGGTGACAAGCTGATAGACCAGCTGACTGACAAAGGGAGGCGGGGTGCAAGAAAGATTCTTGGACAGAGCTAAGAACAGGTACAAAATGTTTCACATATGAGATTTCCTAAGATTCAGTTCTTAAGAGTAATGGACTTTGCTTTTAACTGAAGCTAACAGGAAGATGAAGCCAAATGCAGTGAGACTTTGTGATCTAACTCGCTATCTAAAATGTAACACTGTAAAAGTGTGTGAGCATCCTAAGCATCTTCAATCATGGTTCTCCAAGTTGCAATATGTAGGTTCCCTGTATATTGCTGCTCTGTCCTGCCTCAATCCAGCCAACGTCCAGTGCCTGGACTATAGTTTCATGAAACCAGTTTTTAGAAGGCAATGTGGTGCAGTGATTCTATGTATTTATTAATAGACAACAGAAGAAATCTTGGGCATTGCCTAGTGATCTCACACTGGTGTCAAATAGTGGAGAAGCTGATTGAGACACAGAATCTCAAATTTAAAAAACCTTCCTTTCCCACCAATATTTACACATTGCTGTGGTTAAAATTTTGATTTAATTTAGGAGAACATGTTATTATGAATATTGTATGTTGATTTTGTCAATGGTGTTGCCTATATCTCAGTGAAAACAATTACAGTGCTGTATGTTGTGTTTATATCATATTTTAAGTAATGTTGTTTTCTGATTGCAGCCAAAGAATATATGTACATGGAAGTCTAAAAGTTTATTTTAATTGTACTAATTCAATTAGCGTAAGATGTATTCCCTTACCCTCTTTGCTTTGTTAGTGTGACTCATTCACTCTTGAAGCTACATCCACTAGAAGATGTTACATTAACATGTTTAATCTTAGATAGAGATGTTTACCCTTTTATATAATACTGATTTATATATGACATGAAAGGTTCATTAAGACTAATATTGGAAAACAGACTTGAGACTTTGTATAGCAAAAATATGAATGAAGCTCATGGGATCATCTGCATTTACTGCATTTCAATGCATACATATGTATTTAGATTTACATTATCTACTGATAATTTATTAAAACTGCCATTCAGGGTATCAATTAAGTGTCACTGTGTAAAAACAAACAATGTTATGAGATACCTGAAGTAGTAAGTACTGCAACTATGTCCTCGGGTAACATTGCAGTGAAAAGTTGGAGTTTTCACTTCCTTCCAGTTTTTATGAGTCATCTGGGAAACACTATGCAAACTATTTGAAGCAAGTTATGCTTGTAGATGAGAGGTATAGAAAAAAAAATATTCTGGATGGATGACACCTGAAGAGACATGTTATTCTTCTTTTTGACTTGTGGTTATTTTCCTTTTCCAAAACTGAAAACTGAAAATATTAACAGGTAAGGAATTGACCTAAACCCGATTACCAGTCCCAGCCAGAGTAGACCCATCTATGGGATGTATATTGGCTACTGTTCAGTGATTTGTGGAATTCATTTAATCCTTATGTATTAAAATAAAGCAGCAACTGTAGCTTGCATTGTTGGGGCATATAGGCTGATCCCTATAGATCAGTGATGGCAAACCTTGGCACTCCAGCTATTCTTGAACTTCAATTCCCAGTAGCCCTGATCAGCAGGAGTGGTGACTTGGGCTTCTGGTAATTGAAGTCCAAGAACACCTGGAGTGCCAATGTTCACCATCATGGCTATATATTGACAGTGTATTGCAGGGTATGAAAGTGCCACCTCCAGTTCTATTTGCAGAATATATATTTTACATAGACTAGAATGTGTTGGTGTAACATATGTCTGCTAGTTTATAGTAAGCCAAGATTTACTGTTTGACAGCTTACTGGCTGAAATCCTGTTACTTAGTATAGGAAGTCACAGTATGGTAGACACATGAAATCAGTGGGGATTTGGTAAGTCAACTCCCTTGTAAGTTTCATTTAACCAAATGGGTTATTCTAGTTGTAATTTATTATGTTAAAGTAAGTCATACAACTTTACTTACACAGCTACACCTAAGCCTGACTGAAGCAGTGTAACTCACCAAGTCTCGACTGATTCAACGGATCTATTCTACTGCAATTTACTCTGCTAAACAACAGGATTTCAGTCATTGCAAGTTACCATAAGGATATATTCAGTGGTGTTAAATTGCAGTAAATTCTATGTGGGAGGTATTTTAAAAGTCAGTTGCCACTCCAGAGGCCTTCCAGGAACTGCAATTTTCCCCAGAGAAAGAAGAGAATGAAGGCACTTGAGCTGCAAAAACAATTTTAGGGGTTGCATATGGTTCTAGGCTTGAACTTTATTCTTCCCTGCACTATGAGATGATTCAGGGGTTTCTACCCAATAGCAGAATGATTGATCAGAACAGCAAGGAAAAAATACTAAAACTATTAGTTTAGGAAAGCTATAAAATATCTTACCCTACTGCATATAAGATTTTGCAAAATCTGTTGTAAATTACCTTCCTCTATTCCAAGAATTCCAGGCATAACTCAAAAATGTCAGTTCTAAGAAATATCCGTGTACCATGAAGGTTGTATTTATTTAAGTTTGCATTTCCTTTTGGCTATTTCTTCTCCTCACAATTGGTTAACTGATAACCACCCTATGCTACTGTGCCAGATACCCCCAAACTATTTAAAATTGTTTCTATAACTTTCTGTTTCGGAAGTGATAGTACCATTCAACTCCAGTGTTAGTAGAGCTAGACTTGGGTTTCAGGCTTCCATCCTTCCAAGGTTGGTAAATGAGTACCCAGCATGTTGGGGGCAAAATGCCAATTAACTTGTGAACTGACCAGAGAATGCACTAAGCGCTGTGGGGTGGTATATAAGTGTGATTGCTCTGCTTTATATGATGCAAACAAGGCATTGCCCATCACACTCATACCACTTCCCCAAATTTAGGAAAGCAGTGCCTCATTAGATTAGAATCATTTAGATTCACAAAATCATAGTTTCACAATCATCTTTGGAGACTAAACCTCTCTGTTTCTAACTCTTGGACGGCGGGGGGTGGGTGGGAGATCATAATGGAAAAGCAACTAGTGATTCTACTGGTATTTGGTTTGGAGTGGTCGTTTGAGAGCATCTCTCATTGCGGTTAGATTTTACTGCATTGAAAAAATGAAGTTGTAGCACTGTACCACCTGATATTTACAGGAAAGTTACAATCCTAAACATTACTTACCTTTAACAATTCAATTCATTTATTTTAGCTTGTTATTGAAAAGATCATAGACTGCACAAACATTTTAAAATATTGGTCGATCTAGTGCTTTGTGTTCTTTTCTATCCTGTGCACTTTTAAATCACACCTTTCCGGAAGCCAATATTTAATTTTAAGAACTTAAATAATTTTTAATCTGTGATAATTTAGAAATAGAAATCCACAAACCAAATCATTGTCCTTCAGCATAGTAAAACAAAACAGAAAATTCCCTTTAAAAAAATCCTCCGCATTATACCAGTATCGTTGGTTTCTGAAGACCATATCATTCCCTAGCTTAACTATCATTTCAACTTGCTTGGGAAGAAGATTGAATGTAAAGTCTAAAATGCAAATGTAATGTGCAATGTGTAATTTTTATATGCACCTAAACTGGCAAAGTTTTTGTCTGGGTTCATATTAATTTAGACAGCTTGATTAGGACCTCTGCCTAATTTGTCCTTGTTACTTAATACTTTTATTAGGAGGAAGGACTTTTTTCTGTAGAAGAGAACTTGCAAAATCCAGAAGGGTGGGGCACCTGTCTTGCTTTCAAATAACCATTACCCACAAAATGCAAAATCTAGTCACAAATCAAAAGCATTGAGTTTGCCAGTAACTAAAACATTTCTGATAATTCTGGCAAACAGAATAAATGATTAATAGAAGAATGAAGTAGTTCTAGTTCATTTTGGATTCTAACCATTCCTCAAAGAGCAATGCTAGGTATCAATTTCTGTTGTTGCGTGGTTGACTGTGGTTTAAAAACAAAGGGCTGAATAGATGTCTTTTTCATTGTCCGGGCTTGTTGTGAAATTGTAGATCGCCCTCTGTGTATTGTAAAAATTGCTGTGGGTGGCTGTTGTATGAATTGGAATATACCAGTAAATAAAGAGTTAAAAAAGAGGAAAGAAAGGCACTGCTGCTTTGTTGAGATCTGTCAGACTCTGAGTGGTTAGCTACATATCTGTCTTAGGAACAATAGGTACCTGTATTCTGCATGGACTGCTGGTCAAGCATTAGCAATCTGGAAAAGGTCTGTCTCTGTTAGAGGTTTCTCCCCTCCTCCCCAGAATCCCTAATGACACTCAATAGGGAGGGGATGGAAATCCCAAATCCTGCCTTGACAAGGGGGCAGAGCTTTTATCCTTGCTATTCATCCTTGACTTGGTCTGGGAGAGTGAGGGGTCTCTCAGTCTAGAAGTCAGCAGGCTGCCTTTACAGTGACTTCACAGGGGCATACACACTGGCAGACAGGCAGAAGAAGCAAATGCTCTCCCACTCATTCTCATATGTGCACGCATACACACATGCACACATGCACACACACACACACACACACACACACACACACACACACACACACACACACACACACACACACACACACACACACACAGAGCTTTGCTGCTCCAAACAGGCAGCTTAGTGTCACAGTTGCAGCCGAGGCACGGTGCAGTGAGCATGGCAAGACAACTCTCCACGGTGGTGAGAGGGTGCGCGGACGGTGATGACAACAGAGAAGTCGCGTTCCACTTGAAGTTTAGGTAAGAGGGAACATTTATTTCTGCAGGTTTTCCCGTCTGCTCTAATTTGGTCACTGTAAATGATACCTTTTGAAGGATGAAATCCTTTCTTCAGATTTCAAGTCTTTCCGGTTGATATTCAAGCATGAGCATTGCCTACATGAAAAACTGTACTTTTCATTCTTGGGTTGGTGGCTATTTCTCATCAGAAACTTGAACAACCACTTTCCCCAAAAATGTATTGTGAAGCCTTCTGATGGAGAGCAGGGCTACATTCTCCTCAGGAATATTCATCAGTTACAGTTTGAAGGGACAAAACACTGCTTTGCATTGACCTTACATGTACAATACAAAAACCATGTGCCATTAACCCACATTTTAATTATTTTACACTGTTAACTGTACAGAGGTCAGAGAGTTTTAAAAATTAATGAGCTTCCCTGCTGAGATCAAATAGTGTAATCTGCACGAGTCACTGCTGTAGGATGATGGCATTATATTGCAGACTTAACTTTTAAATGTAGATGTATTGCTTTTTGAAAACTTCTTTTGATTAATTGGAGGTTTGGGTGGTCTGTACTAGAACATACAGATTTCACCAATATAAAACATAGTAACAATAAAGTTGAGCTTTAATGAAAAATGCACAATATGATACAACAAAGCATTTTTAAAATTTGATCAAAATGAATTTTGTGTACTTTCTGTTGATGCGCTACCCATATTGCTTACAACTTACTAAATACATACAACTGGATGGAATATTGTGGTCAAAGAGAAGATGGTGTAAGGAGAGTTTCTTGCGAATTTTAAATTAAAAAAAAGATTAGGAAAACTGGGGAGAATTAAGTAGAAGGTTAAAAAAATAAAGGAAGAGAATAAGTTATGCTACACAACTGAAATTTACATGTCATAATTTAGGAATGCTCAGATTTGCAAAAAGAAGTCACCCTTTGCATATATAAATTTAGTGTATGAAGCACATAAAGCAATAAAATACTTTAGAGTACTTTCTTTTTATTATATTTTGAAATGGAGATAAAAGAATGACCCTGGGAAGCTTGGGTGTACAGTGGTCAGTGAGAGAGATGCATGCACTTATCAATTGGCAAGATACAATCTGAACTTCTTGTAATATATGTAAATCTTATTCAGCAGGAAAAAGCACTGCCAAGGAGATTCACTTTTCTTGGAAACTTGTTCATTGTCGCTAGGATTAATGTTATTTATTTCAAAGGCACGGAATGCATTTTTCATTGTGAAATCTATTGTGACGGGTACAGGTGATCTAATTGTTTTAATTTTGGTTTTCACACCAGAGGGGATTAAAGAATGATCTCAGTGCCTTTAGTAACTACTAAGGCCACATAGATGCCTAAGCTCTCTTCTTGGTTACCATGACCAATCTGACCTCATGTCAATGCCATTTTCAGAACTAGAGTTGTCTTTTTTCACATTTAAGAGCATGTACCTTGATTTATGTCCAAAATTGTGACTTTGTGTCTTTGTATCCATGTGATGAATGGTGGCATGCAATTAATCATTTCCTAGAGGTAAACACTGCTGTCTCCCTCAAAATATGTTTTGTTCTGAGTTAATGGTATGGAACAAGTCACTTCAGCAAAAAGCTATCTGCTTTTTTCTTTTAAGAAAGCTACTGAAACTTGGATCAGAAAGGAGGAAATTGGCATTTATTTTCTCATGCATTAGTATTTTGTTTCGGCTATCTGATGATGAGCCAGCATGTAGATCGGCAATGAATGGTTAGCTCTCCATTTCCTCCATCTGAATATATAATAGGTCAAATCCGATATTCCGCAAGACCTGAAAAAGGTCTGCAAGTGCTTTATCTGATTTTGCTTGTCTGCTGCTCCATTATTACTAACAGTACAAAGATATGCTGTTAGAAGTACTTGTGCTTTTCAGTATTACTTTTATGCAAGTTCCTTGAAACTCAAATACTATCAGATTTTGTTACTACTAGAAACGTTCAGCTTGGAAAATACTCAATGACCCTTGCATTTCCATGTCTTAGAGAACCTTTTTAACAAGGAACGATTATGATTTTAAAAGTCTGGGATTTTTTTTTAAAAAATTTAAATTTGTTTCCCACAGAGTATTTATTGAGGAAAAGAGCAGCAATATTTTTTCTGGTAGATAGAAGTTTCAGGTTTGGCTTGTTATTCAGTTCTGGTATGCCAGCTTAGTATAATAATGACCTCAAGCTCACAAAGGAAATGATTTGTGGTTCTTTGGAAACATGGAAAAAAATACAGCAATGTTTCACAGCCTTTTCCTTTGTGAATCAGTCTTGGACCTAACTTGTCTAGCTAAGATTGCAACTCTCAAAAAATATCCAGATGCCATGTTGAGCTTGATGAGATCGATTGTGTTGCAAATAAAAGTCGAAGTAGTTAGCGAGAATAAAGAAACGGTCTTTAAACAGAATCCATAATTCTCTTAAGAATCCCATATCAGAAATAGTGTTAGAGCAAGTACAGTAAACACTTTGAAACAAATGGGACCAATCTTAGCCAACTGGCTGCTGTTCAAACTGACCACAATCTCCTAAGAACCATTTGAGGGACCAAAATAAGTTCTTGTTAAATGTTATACTTTGTTATATAAAACTAAATATTGTAGAGCATTAAATGCATTTTTTGTTTAAAATTTTAATTATTGTGTCCCTTACATTTGTTTCATCCCCCCCTCCCCCCGCAGAACTTTGGAAAGAAAGTGTAAGCAGTCTGGTGACATATCATGGTAATGTTTGCTTCTCAAGAGATGCAGCAGGCACAGAAAACAGGGACTAGATTAAGTAAGTGCTGGCACTGGGATCAGTTGCCAGATGCACAGACTTTGGAAAGCCAATTGAGGAACATTTTTGTGTATTTGATGGCTAGATAGCAATTGGCCAAGGGTACAGTTAAAATAAACTCTGCCTGAAGGGAAGAAACCTGAATAATAGTATTTCCTTATTTATTTATTTATTTTGTCTTTAAGTAGACATAGATTCCCCAAAGACAGTACTGTGGGTGGGTGGCACATAACAAGATGGGAGATTACTTCATCCCAAAATTTGACAGGTGCCTTCCTGCCCTGATCATGAGCCATCTCTGTGTAGTGCAATTTAGCTGATATATATTACAAATAGGCAGTGTACAAATTTGTGTGCGTCTGTCAGCCATGAGATGAATGACTATATTAGGGGTGCTCAAACGTTTTGGGCCACGGGCCGGTCACGTGGTTCAGCGGGCCAGTCACGTGATTTCTCCCATCAGAAGTGGAAGTAAAATGTGCCTTGCAATCTGTTTTGCAATAGGATGAGATAGATTTTTAGGCTGCCATTTTCTCTGCGCAAACCAGGGATACCCAAACTGTGGCCCACATGAAAGATCTGGCCTCCAACACCAATTCATCTGGCCCTTACCGCTCCTGGAAGTCGAAGTAAAATGCACCTGTATCTGTGTGTTTTACTTTCACTTCCAGGAGCGGCAAGGGCGGCGTGGGTCGGATGAATTGGTGTTGGGGGCCCGGATCCAGCCCATGGGCCATAGTTTGGGCACCCCTTGGATAGAAGCTTCTTTTTGCCAGTAACAAAATGAAACTGTTTTGTAATTATGTGAAAGAAAGTGGTGAATGGGGACTGAGGGCTGAAAATTCCAGCAGACATGGCCTTTATATTATGTTCTTGCTGCTTTCAGTGGTGTATATAAATTACAGGGGCTGAGCATAATTTCCAGAGTTCCATATATCTGCCTTAAAAAAAAAAAGAATTACATTGTCTTAGTTAACTGCTGCCAAATACAGCAGTATTGATTAACCAGCAGGAGATGCTGTTTAAGTGTTTCAGCTGTCACCCTCTCTTTGGTATAAATACATCTGTTTCCCTACTGACTCATTTTCTGCTAATCCACAGCAGAGTGTATTATTTTGCTTTGATTTCTCTAAGTTTATGAACTTTGTCTGCAACTTGATTTGAATATTAAATTAAATTAAATTATCATACAGTTTTCTGCCTTTACAATACAATCTGGATAAGGAGTATGTGGGTGCATGTTGTGAAAAATCACACATGCACAAGCTTGTCAAAGTTACATTTATTTTATTTATTTTATTTATTTTTCACGCTTATATACCGCCCACACAGGTACAACCCAACTCAGGGTGGTTTACATAGCAGACAGTAAATACATAAAGACACATGATAAAACAAAGTTAAAAGTTAAAAAACCCACCCCTAAAAGGTGCGCACGAACCGAAGGGACCTTGGGGGAAGGCACACTTCTCTATACCAACCACCCAACGGTACCCCCATCCCCACCCGCACCCCAAATGTGGCCTGCCAGCCAGGTCTTTAGTTCCTTCCTAAAGGGCAACAACTCCGTCTGGAGACGCAGTTCCACAGGCAGGAGGTTCCAAAGGGCCGGTGCGGACACGGAGAAGGCCCTCCTCCTTGTGCCAGAGAGGCGATCCCCCCTGGTTGATGGGGGGGAGGGTTTGTATATCCCATAATCCCCTGGCCTGCATGGACAGTGGCATCATTCAATTCTGGCTTCACTCAACCATTCTCCTAAATGTTCTCAAGTTAGGCTGTTCCTCACACAAGCTATAACAAAACAAATCCCCCAGGTCTCACACAGAAGGCAGGAAAGAGGCACAGACTTTAAAAAAAACTGGTGGAAAAATGACTGCTTCATTTCCCAATTCATAATTCAAGTTGCAACACATGAATTCTTCATTTGTACAAAGTAACCCAGCCTGATTGTCCCAAATTTCACCTCTGAGAGCAGCTTCCCACATGCGACTCTTTCCCAGAGGTCCTTTACTCTCTAGAAAAGCTGTTTGGGGCATGCCTGGGGCTGCAGTGCAGAATCCAGTCAGGGAATTCTCTTTTAATTGAGTGCTTAAGCTGTACTTACGCTGTATACAACCCTCCATGCGTAATACATACTATAATTTTGTACTAGATTGTACATATATTCTCTGTTGTTCTTTGCAATTCTCACTTCCATCCCATTAGCCAACCAAACAAATAACCCCCCAAACCAACTCATTTTTGTGGCATGCTTTTAGAATATTGTATCTCTTTTTCATTGCATAGGAATCTCTGCCTTGGTAGGCAAGACTCCAGGATGCACATATTGATCTTTTTGTGTTTTCCTTTCTTGCATATTGGTAAAAATATTCCCTCTAACTAGCAGACTCCTAAGTTGTTGAGAGAACAGGATTTGTAAGGGCAACCCTGGGGAAATTGCCATCACCTTTAAGGATCAAAGTGCCAAACATTTGCACAAAGCCTTTGAAGCCCGCTAGACTGAAATTCACAATATTCTTGTGATACTTTAGGTAGTGCTTCCTATCTGGAAGACCAGTTTGAGGTTATGTTCACATATAGCTTTTGATGTCCTCAGGTATTTGCATGTTTCTTTCCACTGTTAGCCATGAATGATTGAAGCATTATAGTAGTGGTGTTCCATTTTCACATACTACCAATATTTTCCCTTCATCTTTGTCCTTCACAGTCACTAGAACTCCCAGTGTCAGTCATCTACTTCACACATTATTGTGCCTTTAAGTGCATTAACATTACTATCATTATCAAACTTGCTATTAGTGCTACTATGTTTCTGTGGTTCATTTCCAGTGAAAACACTGCTCATAGAAAATGAGAGACAACTAAAAAGAGTCTGAAGAGTAAAATACCATTAAAATAATTACATTAATGAAAACACTTTAAAAGGTCAAGGAGAAAGATTTATTTTCACAACCTTTGTAAAAGCAACAAGACAAGGAATGGGTTGCAATTTGGAAGAGAGTGAATTCTAAGCCTACAAATAAAACAGAAGCATGCATTATTCTCAGGTTGCATTTCATGACAATTGTAGCATTCAGAGACATTCAGAATAATGCTGTGCAATGAAATACAGGTACTTCCATTAGAAAGTTGACCATTCTCTATCACTTTGTTAGAAAATTTATCTTTGAAAGAAATTCAAAAAATAAGAAATCTCAGAAGAATAGTACACTTCCGGATTCTCGTGCTCACTGTATTGATCAGGTGGCCGATGAAATATGTGCGACTTCATTGTGCAGTCATCTCTGTGAAAACTGGCAGCTTCTAGCTCTCACGTTCCCACATAACCTAAGGGAAAATGTCATAAGGCATTTTCTACCTGGATGGTTTTTCCCTTCACTGACCAAGAAGTGCGGCCAACATGGGAACTGCAGTGATAATGAGAGTCATATTAGGAAGATAAAAACAAATCCAACACCTTCTGTTGTCTTACATAGCTATGGTAAACTCTGTAAGGTAAAGATAAAGGTCACCCTTGCTCGAAAGCCAGTCATATCTGACTCTAGGGTTCAGTGCTCATCTCTGTTTCATAGCTGAAGAGCCAGTGCTGTCTGCTTCTGCAGACATTTTGGAGGTCATGTGGCAGGCATGACTAGACACAGGAGCGCACGGAACGCTGTTTACCTTCCCACCAAAGTGGTCCCTATTTATCTACTTGCAATTTCTTGCTTTTGAACTACTAGGTTGGCAGGAGCTGGGACAAAGACGGGAGCTCATTCCGTCCTGCAGTACTCGGGAATCGAACTGCTGACCTGCCGCCTTCCAGTCAGCGTCTTAGCCACTTGAAATAAAAAAAGAATTTAGAGGATGTTGAGAATGAGGCAGATAAATGGATGTCTCTTAAATAAAGCTCAGGCAAAATTGGAGGAAACATTACATTACATCACAAATTCACACCTTTGCTGGAGCCCTCCCTCATACTCACTGCAGGGTTTACAGAAAAGAAGCTATTTTATAAACATGTGAGTTAGAGACAAAATTTATCAGCAATGACCCCTTTAAAATGCAAAATTTGGAAGGCACTGAATCTTGAAGAATGGATACAAATCAAAAATTTCTCAGAATCCATTTCCTGAGAAATGCTGCCAGTTTCTTTTTCTTAAACCTCTAGAAATGAAAGGCCATTTTGAAGAATTATTTCATTTTTGTTGGTGATCTTCCTTTGCCCATGCCCTAGAAGAATAATACTCAGTAGACAGTACTGGAGAAGAAGTACTTTGATGTCCAACCTCTCAATACAATTGCTGTTGTCTCTTATAGTGGCGCTGTAAGATGAGGTGGGGGAAATTCCCTTTGGAAAAAATAAACAAAGTTGTGCTATAACCAGTGCTCATGGTGAGCTGTACCTCTGAGAAGTATCAAAGTAATATGGTCCCAAGGCTGTATACCCTCAAGGTTTCTTTAAAATGTAGCTCTAACAATATAAGGCTTGCATGAGACAGACAGCTATTTCAAAACTCCTTTGTGGTACATATAATTCTGCTGACAGTCCAGGTTCACAACCTTGAAATGTGTGAAACAGCCCTATATAATGTTTTGTACTGTGAAAACTATCCCTGTTTTACTAGACATTAATCCAGCATGTGGTCTAAATAGCAATGTGACAGATATAGCAGCACAGATTCAAAGTAAATGTGAAATAGAAAGGATAATATAATAATAATTTCATGTCAGAAATTATTCTGGGTTGAAAGGATTTTTGAGGAAGAAACTCCGCTCAGGGGATGCCCAAATGAGGCTCCTTTCATGTCCCCAAGATCTGGGACAGAGACAGGCGCTCAATCTGTCTCGAACTGCCGACTTGCCAGCCTTCCAGCTAACAAGGAAAGCTTCTTAACCACTGTGCCACCACAGCCCCAATAGAAAGGATGAAATCTAGAAGTCAGATACACCTAGATTACACCCATTGAATTAATGAGGGACTTGGTGGGTCAGCTCCAGCATAAGATTCATTGATTTAGTGGGCCTACTGTAGTTGTGATTTACCACTGTATTTCAGACTTTTTATTTCACATTTACTTAGAATTTGTTCATGTTAAGGGTGAGATAGTGAAAGAGAGAACAGAGAATAATATCAAATGTTCACTGCCATGGTTTTTCCCCAGTCTTTGTCTATAGCAGATAAAGATTTGTCACAAATGTGTACAGTGATGATATCAGTGTTTTAATGTTGGGTCATCTGTTTAGTTTTGTCAATAGTGATCTATTTTAGAATTTAACAAAGATTAAATTCCAACCAAAAATGCATGATACCGTCTCTACAAGACACTCATTCTTCATTTCATGTCATTTGTATGGTAATGTTAATTCTGTCAGTGAAATCCTCATAGATTTCCACTTTGAATATTTCAGTGTGTAACTGTCTATTCAGCTATTAGAATATCTATGATATTGAGCCACACAATGTGCATTATTCCATAAGGACATTTTAAAATTTTAGAAGTTTTTCATCAATTCAATACAAAGAATGCAGTTGGTTTTTTTAAAAATCAAATGTGGGAGAAACTATTAGTGACATATTTGTTCATTTAGGCATAGGGCTTTGCATGTTTAACTTTCAAAAGTCTGACTTCAAATCCAAGGATATTCAACCCTATTTTTTCTGTTGAATAAAACTGCTACTGGGAATGTTTATCTTTAACAAACGCAAGGTATGACATTATGTTGACTGAAAATATTGATTGATGCAGATAGCTGAAAGTTTTGTAGAGTCTGATTTTGATATTAACTTACCAAAATGGAAAATATCTTTGGAAACATTTTAGGAAGAACTAGACAGGTTTTTAAATGGAATGTGGAAGAAAAATGAAAAGGTTTGTCCATCACTATTCAGGAATAGAACTCAATATGTCTTTCTGTTGGAAGTGATCTGCACCTAAGCTTAATAAAGTGGAACCTAGATAGATAGTGGGACCTCCAACATTATATGGCAAGACTTTTCAGTCTACTCGGTGCTCCTGGCTGTCCATGGTGTGATATGAATTATCACAAGAATTTTGCCAGTGGTTGCCTGGTTTTGATAGCATCCTTACGTGTGACTGTTTTTTCAGAGAAGAAAAGGCAGGTGTGTGTTATTAGGAACTCCACAAAATTGTTCCATCAGTTTGGAAAGTAAGGTTAGATTCTGTGACTGTTTGATCAAAGATTTCCAATTGTGCAAGGGAGACCTTTAACTTCTTACTGTGTAAATTAATATAATTGACAGGAATGTGAATATCGGGAGGTCAGCAGTTCGATTCCTGAGTACTGCAGGACGGAATGAGCTCCCGTCTTTGTCCCAGCTCCTGCCAACCTACCAGTTCGAAAGCAAGAAATTGCAATTAGATAAATAGGACCACTTCGGCGGGAAGGTAAACAGCATTCTGTGTGCTCTGGTGTCTAGTCATGCCTGCCACACGGCCATGGAAACAACTGCAGAAGCAGACAGTGCTGGCTCTTCGGCTTTGAAACAGAGATGAGCACTGAACCCTAGAGTCGGATATGACTGGCTTTCGAGCAAGGGAAAACTTTACCTTTACCTATTTTTATATTGTGTTTTTGTTTTTTCTTTCCATGTGGACATTTGTGTGCATTTGATATTTATGTGAATTTTCCTAAAATATACTTTTTGTGTGCATTTTACTGAATTACATATTTTTTGTCATTGGGGAAAATGCTTTAAAATATGTAGAAAGTATGCACTTTAACACATTTAAAGCACTCTGCCCATTGACTAAAGCATATAAAAATATCAGGTTTTAGCTGTGTGTATATATTTATGTATGATTCAAAAAGAAAAGACAAGAAAAAGGGAATGTGTGTGAGGAATTTAAACGCTCTTCATTTTCTACCAATTAATTGGAAGTGGAAAGCAAGCACTCCCTGTTATTAATAGCCACACAGACCACAAATTCAAGGAACTTCTTTTTAAAAACTCATGTAATGTGTTTTTCTTTTACATTTCTGACCCCACAACAAGCATTGTTTGTGTGCAGATGCTTATAAATCAGCCCTATCTACCCAACTTAGTTTTGTATGTATTTATCCTCATCTCCATCTCACTTGTTTCTGTATTAATTTCTCTCTCCCTTTTTTTAATCTGCAGGGGAAATCACATTATACATATTAGGGCCAAAATGAGATGTCATTGCTGTAATTAGTTTTTGAAAGAATGGCATTTAAAAATAAATTGCAACCATAGGGGTGGTTGATATTATCATGGTTGGGATCCTCACTAAGGGGATTTGTCATTTGGCTACTGCTTTGGTTTGCTGTTCATGCTGGAATCCTTAAGAATCAACAATCAAATTTCTAAACCACTTCTGGTGAAGTGTTGTGTTGAAAGGGAGGAAAGTTCTGAATTATGACAGAGAAAAGAAGCACCCACTGCACTTCCTGGAACAGTGAATGCAAAAGTGGCTTAGGTTAATGTCAACCTTAATCCTACCTAGAGTAGGGCACTTGAGATGAATGGGACTCATTATAGAGAACAGATTCAAGTCAACCTTTGGTTAATGGTGTACTGTTTGCTAGTTATGGTCAGCAAGTTCTGATAGAGTTTGCCGTCAGGGTAGGACACTCCAAATTGCTTGCCATCTATACATCTCTAAAGTGATGACTCCATCCACTTCCCACCTCTACTGTGATCTTTGATCTACCACTGACAAGGCACAGGGTATGTCAATGTTCATCTACAGTGGCTTCTTCACCCCTTTATTCTTCTTCACGCCATCTAATCGGCTTCACCGCCACTTAGCTCTGAGCAGGCTTCCCCCTCCACTAACTTTCACATAAAGGTAAAGGTCTCCCTGTGGGACTGTGGTGGCTCAAGTGGTTAAGATGCTGAACTTGCTGACTGGAAGGTCAGCAGTTCAAGACCCGAGTGCTGCATGACAGAGTGAGCTCCTGTCTCTGTCCCAGATCCTGCCAACCCAGCAGTTCGAAAGCAAGAAATTGCAAGATAAATAGGGACCACTTTGGTGGGGAAGTAAACAGCATTCCATGCACTCCAGTCTTGAGGCATGCCTGTCACATGTCCATGGAAATATCTGCAGCGCTAGCTCTTTGGCTATAAATAGAGATGAGCACCAAACCCTAGAGTCAGATACGACAGGCTTTCAAGCAAGGGCAACCTTTACCTAAAGGCCTCCCTTACTTGAAAGCCAGTCGTATCTGATTCTAGGGTTCAGTGCTCACCTCCATTTATAACTAAAGAGCCAGCACTGTCTGCATCTGCAGATATTTCCATGGTCCTGTGGCAGGCAGGACTAAATTCCAGAGCACACAAAACACTATTACCTTTCCCACTGAAGCAGTACCTATTTATCTGCTTGCAATTTCTTGCTTTCGAACTGCTAGGTTGGCAGAACTATCATATAGGAAAGTGCTAATCTGGGTGATCTAAATCATTGCCTTAGAAAAATAATAAAACCAGCCAGAAGCACACTTTCAACACCCACTTCAGAGTTGCTGGATTTATTTCTGTTCTTGCTTCTGAATCACAGTCAGACAGATAACTCGGTGTAATTTGGGAAATGGGTACTGGATTTTCCCCACACACATGAATTTAGTATGTTACCACATAGTTCTGGGTTATGGTATAATTTCCTTATGCATATTTTCCTGTGGAGAGACATGTTTATATGAATCTTTATTTTCTCAATATGCCATTCAGTAAGAAAAACATGGACAATTTAGACAAATGAATTGGACATATTTCTTTTGACTCTCCTGTAGGTTTATACTCCAGAAAATTAAATGTTTTTCCCTGTTACTTATTTCACTTCCTTGTCATTTCTTCGCATTGATGAAGGCCACTTAATTTCAACCAGTGTTCCCTGTCTGCAAGAGAAGTAAAGGAAGTGTGTGCCCTCTGTAATTTTTCATTAGTAAACCCTCAAGTACTTTAATAAAAAAAATGTTTTCTCTTCTGTAGCATTACCATCTTCCTCTGACCCCATATCATAAGAAAATGGCTGTTCCTTTTTACAACTATGGCAGGATAGATACAGCTGTGAAAAGTTCACCTTTCCGACTTTGATTGTTGCCTTTTGACATTAAAATGCTTGAATTCTTTTCCTTAGAAGGTTATTTGAAAAGGAAAGGGAGCTCACTAGCTTGGGAGGGGAAAAGAAGCAAAATGGAAAATGGGTATTTCTTATGACAAGTGGAAGGGGAAAAAATTAATATCTCTAGTGTACACAAAAATACAATGGTATAGTTTTTTTTTTTGCAAAACTGGTGACAACCTCATCATGCTCTCATTTCAGAGTAGCGATATAAATCCTCACTTGTCTATTAGTCACACATGATGAGAAATTACAAAATTATACTCCTCACCCCATGAGATGGTGAGGAATTTTGTGATGCTCTAGACAAGAAAACAAGAATGAGAAAAATGTACAACTTAAAATCAAATGTGTGCAATAATTCAGATAACACAGATAATGCAAATTGCTGGAGATGGCATATCTCCTGCTTTATCACCCAAAATGTTAAGGATACAAAACATGGAAATTGTCTTTTTAAACTATTAGCCAGGCATTCTTTGCTTGCTCTGCATGTATATTACAACACTAGTTTTGCTTAGGAACCATTTGTGGAAATGAGACCAGATGGCAAGCAATAAATGACTCTCAACACTAATACCAACTCATGCATTTTAAAGAAGGGATGTACAACTTTGGCAGGCTGGGGCCAATATTCTTCACTGGGACTCTCTGGGGCCCACATGGAGTACAAAAAGCAAACTGTCAAAAATAAAAAATAAAGTGAAAAATAGCTTGAAGTCCACTTCCAATTTTGAAAAATGTGATTTTATTTATTTATTTATTGCATTTATATCCCACCCATCTAGGACATTTTCCCACTCTGGCCAGCATACGCCATAATTTTTTTTTTAAAAAATGTACAATAAAAATTTTTAAAAAATCAAATAAATTATAAATAACAGCAAGAACAAAATGATTGATCGATTGATCAATCGAGATCGAGCAAGCAGTAAATGCTGCAGAGGGCTATTTCAAAGTTGAGTTGCCATTCTTTGCAGCCTCAAGATCAAAATAATCCATTTTTATTGCAAGAAAAATAAAAGCAGGCTGGGGAAAGGCTGGGCAACTCCCTATAAAATTTGTTAGAGAGAATACTTCTCTCACCCTGCTTTAAAAAGAAACCCAGGCTGTCTCTTTTGCTTTGTTATTTGACTTGTTTGATTTCACAAAATTCCAATTTTTCATATGTATTTAAAATATCTTAAAGATGAGGAGTCTATCAAGAAAAATGGTAGAGGATGTAATCCACCAGCATAAACCTGGCTGAACTACTCAATGATTTCAAAACCAAACTTCGTATGATGAAATGATCAGTTTTGCTTCTTCTTTGTTTGTTTGTTATATTTATATCTCATCCATTTACCATGAGTCACTCAGGATGGCTTATAAAGATCAGATAAACACAGGTACAGTAAATAAACACATTCTGCCTACCCATACTATTAAAACTAAATTTTAACACAACCAATCATTGTACTGATAATATCAGAATCAAGAAACAGCACAACATATAGCATGATGTAACCTTTAAATGACATTCTCCTTGTCCAATTTTTCTCCCAGTTTAGATAAAAACAAAACCCCTCCTTATCCCTATGCAAAAGAACATGAAGGCAGATATCTGAGAGTGGGACTAGAAGGGGTGGTGTGGTGTTTGAGCCAAGTTATAAATCCATTGATATTCCTAGGAGAATGGTGGTGTCTGAACTTTGGAATGGGCTTTGAAACCAGAACATATTGGTTTTTTCCTATTTCCTTCATATAGAAATAACTCATATTAACACAATTGATTCTGGGATAAGATGGGTGTTCATCCATTAATAACCATGAGACAAATCAATTTTCATCATCTCCCTCAAAATGATAAGAGGGAATGTGGTGACAGTGATCTCAGAACATTTTTGGACCGCCACCCTCTACCTTATCGCACCTTCTAGAATTCTGCATCTGATGGACTAAATCCAAGGTTACCTCTCCCTCAAATAGACCCATTAAAATTAGTGCGATTCTTAGTGGGACTAAGAAGTCCCATTCCTCTCAAAAGACGTACCCTCATCTGTCCATAGCTCCTGACAACCTAGCAGTTCAAAAGCAAGAAATTGCAAGTAGATAAATAGGTACTGTTTTGGCAGCAAAGGTAAAAACATTCCATGCCCTCTAACATGACCGTGGAAACATCTGCAGACACAGATAGTGCTGGCTCTTTGGTTGTAAACGGAGATGAGCACCAACCCCTAGAGTTGGATACAACTGGCTTTCAAGCGAGGGAGATCTTCATTCATTTCATTTCCTTTATTAGATTTGTATCCCGCTCTACTCAACAAAAATGTGACTCAGGGCGGCTTACGATAGAGAATATACAGTACAGTTCAGTATCAACCACAATGACAACACAGAGATACAAAATATACAATTACAAATTAATTACAAAGTTCCATATCATCACAGTACAAAAAAATATCAATATCACAGCAACAAAACATCACAAAAGCCAAAAACAAAAACCTCATTTGCAAAAATCCCACAGCCCTCATATAAGAAAGTCCGACAGCCACAAAACAGCCAAAAGTTACCGCCCTTGTCCTCCTCCTTGCCGAAGGGTGTGGCAGCGCAGCTAGTGTCTTCAGCCTCCGGTGACCACGGGGGCTCTTTATCCTCCTCGTCAATGGAGAGGGCCAGGAGGGCGCGGCCGCGCAGCTGGCATCCTCGGAAGAGGTCTGAAGCATCAGCTGGGGGACGCGAACCAGCAGCTCCCACTTCCTTTACCTTTACCTAAGACTGACATTAGCTCCTTGTCAATATGAAAAGCCAAGCTATGTAGATACATAAATTTATGAATGTGTGTTATTTGAGATCGTCAATGCTAATTACCTTGTGAACTGCCCAGAGAGTGCTATGGGGCAGTATATAAGTGTAATCGCTATTGCTATCAATGCTTTGCCATCTAAGGAAAGTAATTTTGCCTGACATTGCTTTCAGGTTTTAGTACTCTACTAAGTGAAGAATGGCTGCTTTAAATATCAACAATGTTGCATTGCCAAAGCCCATGGCTGGCCTCAGTGATCTTTACATAGCTTATCCCTGTGGGGAGCAAACCATGACATTATCAACAATTGAGCTCTTGTCCTGACTGTATTAGGATGACAGTGGTTTGCCATTTCTATTCTATTTCTGGTAGTTAGTTGAATCAGTCAGTGTATGTGAGCTCAATTTGCAGGGCTGAATGAGATGAAGCAGCTGCGGCACTGAGGTAAGGGCCCAATCAGAGGGTAAAAGCTTGTTAAAAGAAGCCATAAATGGCCACCTTTCTGTACCTTTACTTTGGGAACACCTGCTGTAGAGAAGTCTGACAATCCCAGCATCATTTTCACAGAGTCCCTGGTCAGAGTGGGCTTGGGAATAAGAATGAATTGATAAGCCCCACGACTGTCCTGAAAGCTGGATGCTGTGGTTTCTATGGCAACAAAAACTGAGGATGACAGTCAGGAAGGGTAGGTAGCAAACAAAAGCCTGCACTCAGCCAGTGGATGCTAATTTGAAAATATTGCCTTTTTCATATATACAAAAATAACCTTGCCTAATCTCCCAATGGAATAGAATCAAAGAACAGGGGGCTGTAGTTGCCAGCAGCCATAGATAAAAACAACCTGTTAACACTTTGATATGCTGGCTGACAGGTAGCAGCCAGTAGTGCTTCAATTTCTAAAATTCTCACAGTTTAGGGAAACACTGCTGGTACTGTTGACAAGGAATATTACAGGAAGGCCTAATGTTCTTCAAGGCAGGATGTCCCTGATATCTTCCACAATCCAAGCTACACTACACCAGTAAATAAGGTTTTATGATATCAAGATGACCAAAGGACATCTCTCTTTCACTGTCATACATTGTATGCTGGCCATCTAGTGAAAATGTATTATTCTGGGCAGTTTACATAATATTAAAATAATAATAATAAAGACTAGAAATATCCTCTGAACCCAGTGTATGGTTGTGAGAGCTGGACCATAAGGAGAGCTGAACACAGAAGAATTTGAAATGTGGCGTTGGAGGAGAGTTTTGAGAGTACCCTGGACAGTGAGGAGAACAAATAGGTTGATCTTAGAAGAAATCAACCCTGACTGCTCCTTAGAAGGTCAAATAGTAAAGATGAAGCTAAAGTACTTTGGACATCAAATGCGAAAACAGGATTCACTTGGGAAGGACTTGATGCTGGAAAAGGTGGAGGACAAAAGAAGAAGGTGGTGGCCAAAAATGAGATGGCTAGATGGTATTGTAGACGTAATGGACACAGAGTTGGGTGGGTTGAGGAAGATGGTGAAGGATAGAGGTACCTGGTGGGCAATGATCCATGGGGTCGCAAAGGTGGGTTGAAATTGACCATGTGGCTGAACAACAACAACCAAAACAACATCACATCACATCACATCAATATAAACATTTAAAACAATGGATCCAGAAAAAAATCACTGGCAGGTAGATATATCCCTGCAGGCTTCTCTGCACAATTCAGTTTTTAAGGTGTTTTTTTTTAATACCAAGGGAGTGGACTTGATTCACCTCCATAGATAAAACACACCATCATGAGGGGGTTGCCACCAAAAAGGTTTTCTTTCTAGTTGTTGCTTTCTTCACCATTCTTGGTGTCTGCACTGTAGCTATGTTGCCTGGGAGGACTGGTATTACAGACAATAGTTCTTCTGAAAGAGAGATTCTGATAGATAATGAGGTCCAAAACTGTTTGCAACAGTGCTTCCCAAACCTTTGGTTTTGGGTCTTCAATTCCCAGAAGCCTGTAAATTCCCCAAAGCACTTTTCAGCCAATGTCCTGACTTAGGCTTCTGGGAATTGAAGTCCCACTGTGGGGCATCTGTCCCACATTGGGAACCATTGGTTTAGGGTTTTGTATGTTAAAACGTATACCTTGTACCTGACATGGTAAGCAACATCGAGCCAGTGCAGCACAGAGCATGAAATCTGCTCATTCCATGTATCATCTTGGCTACAGCATTCTGGACTTGTTGCAATTCATGGACCAGCGTTATCAGGGACTTCCTGTCCAAGTAAGGGTGCAAGTGGGCCATTTGTGAAAGATGGGGGTGTGTGAACAGATTGTGTCACAGCAGCAATCTGCTGTTCCATGGAAAGTGCTGGATCTAAAATAATTCCCAAGTTGCATATTTTTATTTATTTGTTTATTACATTTATATCCCACCCATCAGATATATTTCTCCATTATGGGTGGCTTAGATATTTAAACAAATCTTAACAATAAAAAGATAGACATAAATAAGTGAACCAAATACATTATAAATAGCAACAAAAATGATGACCTTCCAATTTAAAAAGCTCAAAAACGGAGAACACATCTTGGCAATGGAAAAAGTTAATCATACTTGTTAGAATGGTCCAGGAGCAACAGGAAACAATGTTTAGTTCAATCAAAGCAAAAGTTGGCTGGGTCCTGTCACATTTTCATCGATTGTTACATTGGGATTTCCTATGCTCGGCATGCTGCGTGATCTATCTGTGGTTATCTGTAGTTGCTTTGGAACTTGAGATGCCTAGTAAGGATAGAGTAGGTTGGGGGTATGGTATTCACAATCTCCCAGCATGCATACTTCTTTGGTGCAAATTAAATGCTTCCAATGTTATGTTGCAACAGATTTGTAGTTGAAGATGCATACATTCAACTGCCTAGCTTTAAAATGTTTATAACTCCCTTTGGGTACATTTAGAGAAAGGAAGCAGCAGCAGCATTAGTTTACGAACGTGCCCTAAGATAAATAATTAAGGAACCCACTCCTGCTCAAAAACAGTACTTTTCACATCCTCCCACCCCCTTTTATAGTCTCCTGCCGACATAAATACACATACACTAATAAAACATAAACCAATGAAACTGGTTTTGAGAAGGGCAGTGCTAGTATCATATTATTCATTTCAGTCCAACTCATTTGTCTTACGAATAGCAACCTTTATTTCTTTGCATCAGAGTGTTGCACAATTTAAAATTATGGATTTATATGAAATATAAATAAAATGCAAAACATATAAAATGTTAATGTAATTAGAATTTTTCACTAGAGTGTTATTTTGACCATATACTGGTTCTTCTTTTGTACACATAAATTGTATGCGGGCAAATTCTGTATTGATTGCATTTCTCCATATCCACAGAAAATGTATCCTGTATCCAAGAAGCCTCATATCATTTGATTACTGTATTCTTTGATCCTTCTATTTCACTTCAAAGTCTGTTAGTAGTTTCCAGATGGTCCAGACAGAATCATGTTGTGGTGAGAGAAACTCTTTGATATTCATTAATTCAGCAAGGTTTGTTGTTTTTAACTCTCCATAGATTTAGCCTAGCTTCTTCTGTTTTCATATTTAGAGTTTGAATGGTGTGCTGAATTTTGTCTGGAAGGTTGGTGTCCACGAAATGGATGGTTTGGTACAGTATTACCTTATTTTGTTTGTTATTTGTCAGCACCTCTCAATGTACTTGCTGAGGAGAAATGCCAGATAAATTATAAACTTTTTCAGGTTTCAGACAGTCAGTAAAAACTTTCCATGATTCATCAAGAGCTATATCCACTTGTTTGGCAAGTGTTGATTGTACAATACAATGCTAGCATATTCTGCTGCAGAGTAGCACAGGGACAGAGCTGTTGTTCTTTTTGTATCTGGTTTTATATTTGACTGATCCAGCCAGTTTCCTTAAATGTTATTTCTGGTGGCAACTTTCTGTTTGTTCTTTAAACAATATTTTTTGTAGATCAGTGTTCAATCCCAGAGAGAGGCTCAAATTTTTCAGGGTAGGGCAATGTCCAAAAATCTTGCCTTCCAAGCCAATTTGGGAAGGCAAGATTCCCTTCCCTTCCTCTCTGTTTCTCTCTCCTTTAAGTGGAAGATACATTTCTGTGTTTTAAAAGAGTTTGGTTTCGGCTGATTGTTTTTATAATACAGTATAAGGAAAGATCTTCTAAGACAGAGGCTGGTGCTCAATGGACTCAAAAATTTCCCTCTGGACCGCGAATACAAACTGATCACCATAGATAAAAATCCTGAAGTTTGGAAACATCTTGTAGTTTGGACAGTTAGTTGAATCTAATAGTCTTTTGATCCCTTTCAACTTTATGATTCTATACTCAATATTATATTTGAAAAAAGCCTAAGTAAATCTTGAGAAAAATGGATGGAATAGAAGAGTCTACATTCTTTTTATAGCTTGTTACCTCCCATCTCATCTATCTCCATGTGGCCTCTGTTTTGTTATCATCACCTGCTGTCCTTCTCATCAACTTCTTTAATAAAATAAATAGCAAATCATTTCTCTGCTTATCTAGTTCACAGATAAATTAGTCTGGATATAAAAATTAATAGAGCATTAATATATTTAACTAACAATATGACAGGAAAAATGATTCATTTGAGATATAGTGCTGAAGGAGAGATCCGTGGATATCCTGGACTGTCTAGTAGTTACTTATTGGAAGGAATGCAGGCACAGAACCTCAGGAAAATGGACACATCCCAGAGATGTGTCAATGAAAGATGAACATGTGACCCTCACATCCTTTCCCAATAATAATAATAATAATAATAATAATAATAATAATAATAATAATAATAATAATAATAATAATAATAATAATAATAATAATAATAATTTTGTGTCAGAAATTCTGGGTAGAAAGAACTGTTGCGGGAGAAACTGCTCAGGGGACACCCACGTGAGGCTCCTTTCATGTCCCCAAGAGCTGGGACAGAGACAGGCATTCAATCCATCCTGCAGTACCTGGGTCTTGAACTGCTAACTTGCCAGCCTTCCAGATAACATGGCGAGCTTCTTAACCACTGAGCCACCACAGCCCTCTCCTTAATGTGGAGATACAAAGCTTGAAATCCCTCTTGTGTAGCACAGTACATTGTAACTGGAGTTGATTTAGCAAATTCCCACTGATTCAATGAGCCTACTTTAGCTGCAACTTACTATATTAAGGATCAGCCAATGATGAAGACCATTGAGGTATACTAGACAGGCCTTCTGGTTATCCATCAGGGAGCTTTCTGTATTAGTACAAGCCTGTTAAAGTAAGACCATGTTAAAGAATGCTGTGGCATGAAATTATGCCAAATTTAAAAGGGACTCATATCATTATCGAACTTGAACTTCATTAGATGGAGGGTTTGGTCATCATCCTCAATGGCTCCTCACAATCTGAGGTTTTAATTTGTAGTTCACATGACTTTTGCATAAATCTTTGTGTGAAAAGACATTATTTTTGAGAGCAAGAATTTACCTGTCAGTTATAGCAGCATTCCCCCTTATGTTTTTCTCTATTTTTAACTCTAACATGTTGGTTTCCTATTATAACAAGTGGAAACATGGCAATTTAGGGCTTGTTCCAATGGGTCATTGTGTACATGAGGTGAGGACAGGATGTTGGCCTGCTTGAAGTGTCAGAAAGCTTGTTTTAAAGAAAAGAAAGTATGTTAATAGTGTCACAATTTGCAACATAATTAGAAGAATTTAAAAGTCTTATTTTTGTTCTTGCTGGGCTGATGGTATATTTTGATTATAGTATGTTAAATTTATACTTAATGATTGGTGATCTAATTGATTTTTTCTCTTATCAGACAGTTTGTGTAACTGCAAAGGCATGTCTTATTTAGCAGCATTCAGGTTGCATATAAGAGTTCCTATTTTTCATCCAAAACAACTCCTATCTAGGCTAGGAAAGTTATAACTAAAACTGCTGTCTTTCTTAAGCTAAAAGAAAGATAATGTCAAAGCAGCAGGATGCAAGGATCATCTGTAGCAAGGTGTGTGTGAGTGAATGAGTGAGTGAGTGACAGAGAGAGAGAGAGAGAGACAGAGAGAAACACACACAGAGTGAGAATATACACAACCATATAATTGCAGCAATTTGCGAAAATGTTTATTTCATTTTAATTTGCAGTCCAGGTTTGTTTCTCCACCCCTTTGGAACTGACTTAACAAGGTGTTTTTAAAGCTATTATTCATGTCAGTTTGTCAAAAGAGCAGCTGTTTAATTTCCATAGAAATTAAAGTGGTATACAGGACAATGTGCTGTCAATTTTGAAAAGGATGTTGGACACCAAACAGAATTAGATTTTTGTGTTGGTTTCTGAGTTTGTACAATACACCCAAATTATTAGAGGCATTGTGGGAGAGGTAATTGCCTTTGTTCTACAAATACCTTTTTTGTTCTGACAGGTTAATGTTATTTCTGAATCCACTAGTAATATTTACAATCTCACTAGAAGAAAAACCTGAGGAGTAAGCTTTGAAATTTTATCAGAAAACTGTTTTTTTAAAATAAAGGAAATGAACAAATAGGAAAATAATAATATTAATATAGAGTCAATCTTTATACAGTAGACCCGCACATAACGACGTTACTTGGTTCCCCAAGTAGCGTTGCTAAGCTATCCGAATGCGTTGTTAAGTGAGGGTTTACTGTATCATGATAATCCCAGTCATATGTAAACTAGTTTAGAAGTATAGCATACTGTGTGTCGTACACTTTTTGCTAAAATGTTTAGGACACTGCACCCACTTTTTTTCTTTTTATTTGATACAGTAAGGTCAACAGACACTCTCAGTTTACACTTCTCTCAGAACCAGTGGCTCCTTAAGTTGCTGACAGATAATTTCGCTCCCACTCATTCAGTGAAGGGTATCATAAAGTAGGAGCACCCCTGTGAAATATTGCTCATGCAGTTAAAATGAATGGCATCAGCGTTAATTACATAATGTTTAACTGCAAACTGCTAGCAGGTGAAGGTATTGACAAATTTAGCTCAACTTTAAGGAAAGCCCTGCTAAAAAAGGGGACATCAATTACACCTGCTGGAGGGTGCTCTTTAAAAATGCCATGACCAGAGTGAGCAATTTCAATTATCTTATGTGGAGAAGTATAAACTGTTTTAAGGACAAACAGTACAAATTTGAAAAACTAGAATTAGTTGTATTTTTATTAATGATAATCATTTAGCAGCAAGTCAATTCTGCCTTATGGTAGTCTTTTCCAGGTACAGAATACTCAGAAGTGTACTATTACTATTCCCTTCTTCTGGGAGCATCCTGGTATTGTGCAGCTTGCCTAAGCCCATGCAGACTGGTTCTACTCACAGGAGGGAAAGTGGGGAATCAAATTTTGAGCATCTATACCTAAACTACTGAGCTATCCATCCAGCTAATATTTATATTAGACAATTAATATATCAAGAGCAGGTGAGTCTTGTTCTTTAAGTTAGGTATTGCAGAGCTTGAAAAGGAGGGGAAATAATAATTTTGGCCAGGGTTGAGGACCTGTCTTTAAAGAAGACTTCCAAGATGGAGGCTGTGGACTTGTAGAACTCTGTTGAGATATCAAATTTCACCTTGGGAGAGTTTTTTTCTTCTCTTTGGAAAAAAGGCTACCAGTCACTCAGAGCCTTTGCCGAGCCTTGTTGTTGTTCAGTCGCACAGTCGATTCCTACCCTTTGCGACCCCATGGACCATTTTAATCCAGGCTCCTCTGTCCTCCACCATTCTCCTCAGCCCGCCAAGCTATGTGCCCATTGTGTCCACAATACCATCTATCCATCCCATCTTTGGACGCCCCCTTCTTCTCTTGCCCTCCACCTTTCCCAGCATCAAGGCCTTCTCAAGTGAGTCCTCCCTTCTCATTTGATGTCCAAAGTACTTTAGCTTTATCTTCATTATTTGTCCCTCCAATGAACAGTTAGGATTGATTTCCTCCAGTATTGACCTATTTGTTCTCTTTGCTGTCCAAGGGACTCTCAGGACTCTCCTCCAACACCACATCTCAAATGCATCTATTCTTCTTTGCTCAGCCTTCCTAATGGTCCTGCTCTCACACCCATACATTACCACTGGGAATACCATTGCTTTGACTATGCGATTTTTTGTTTTCAAGGTGATGTCTCTGCTTTTCACTATGTTCCCCAGGTTTCTCATAGCTTGTCTCCCCATAATCAGTCGTCTTTTTATTTCATGGCTACAGTCTCCATCTGCAGTGATCTTAGATCCCAGGAAAGTAAAATCTGTCACTGCTTCTACTTCTTCCCCATCTATTTTCCAGGGACTGATCGGACCTGTTGCCATTATCTTTGTTTTCTTGATATTAAGTCTCAAGCCAGCTTTTGCACTCTCCTCCTTCAATCCAATCAAGAGGTTCTTTAGGTCTTCCTCACTTTCTGCCATTAGGGTGGTATCGTCTGCCTATCTCAAATTGTTGATGTTTCTCCCAGCAATTTTGATCCCATATTGTGATTCCTCCATCCCTGCATTGCGCATTATGTGCTCTATGTATAGATTGAATAAGCAGGGTGATAAAATGCAGCCTTGTCTTACTCCTTTCCCTATTCCAAACCACTCTGTCATTCCGTGTTCTGTCCTAACTGTTGCTTCTTGGTTCATGTACAGATTTCTCATGAGGCATATGAGGTGCTCTGGTATTCCCATCTCTTTAATTACTTGCCACATTTTGTTGTGGTCCACACAGTCAAAAGCCTTGGTGTAGTCAATAAAACAAAAGTAGACTTGTTTCTGGTATTCTTTTGTTTTCTCCATGATCCAACGTATGTTGGCAATGTGGTCTCTAGTCCCCCTGTCTCTTCTGAAACGGGCCTGCACCTCTGGTAATTCTCTCTGCACATGTTGCTGCAGCCTATCCTATATTATCTTGAGCATCACCTTGCTGGCATGTGTATGGCCTTGTATCAAAACATATACTTCCCTTTCTATCCACTGTACTGCTGTGCCCTGTCTGGAAAAGCATCATGCAGAACCTGAAAGCTCGTTGCTGTTGATATTTTGGTGGTCTAATGACTGTAGTGGCTCAAGTGGCTAAGATGCTGACTGGAAGGTCAGCAGGTCAGGAGTTTGATTCCTGAGTACTTCAGGACAGAATGAGCACCCATCTCTGTCCCAGCTCTTGCCAACCTAGCAGTTTGGAAGCAAGAAATTGCAGGTAGATAAATAGGGACCACTTCGGTGGGAAGGTAACAGCGTTCTGTGCGCTCTGGTATCTAGTCATGTTTGCCACATGACCACGGAAATGTCTGTAGAAGCAGACAGCACTGGCTCTTCAGCTTTGTAACAGAGATGAGCACTGAACCCTAGAGTCGGATATGACTGGCTTTCGAGCAAGGGAAACCTTTACTAATAAAGATATTGTCCATAAGAGCTACATGTCTTTCCTCATTTTCTGTTTGACATAGCAAGAAATATACAGTGTCAGAAAAACAAGAAAGTTGGAGCTAAAGCAAGTCATACCTGAACTCTCTCTGGAAGCAAAAACAATGACTAAACAGAGCTATCATACTTTGGACACATCATGAGAAGATAAGACTTAATGAGAATACACAATAATGTTGGCAGAAGTTGAAGCCAGCAGGAAAAGAGAGTTGTCTTCATACATTATGGATAGATTTTATAAAGGACCATGAGTTTGCAAGCACTGAATGTGATATTTAACAACATGATAATTTGGAGGTTACTAATATTCAGAACTTCTTCTGCTCCAGATGCCTCATATTTTTATTCTGCCTAGTTCCTCCCATGCAACATACCGTAAATGGGAATATCAGTGATAGGGAATGGGTGTGGAAAGAACTGTGGAAAGGAAGAAGGAAGTGCACAAGATCAAAATTTCCCCTTTGAGGTTTCCCATTTCAGAGGGGCATTCCAATCTATCTTATATTGTAAACCAAGAACTTTTTCTGGACTATCAGAATTCCTAGCTGGCCCAGTCAGTCCATGTTAGCTGGGGAGGATTCTGACAGTTGTAGACAACAAGATAACTTTCCCAAGCTCTGCTATAGGCTCTTAGCTGCCATTCTAAGAGCCCAAAGGACTGGACTTGGATTGATTTAATTAAGCAGCCCCGATTCTGGTCTTGTGACTTGAGTCATTCAAATGAATTACAATGACGATTATAACAATTCCTTAAAAGAGTAGGCTCTCAAATATTGGCCTGCGATTTGGGGATGAGGTGGGAATTGCAGCTGAAAACATCTGAAGGGCCAAAGATTGAGAGCCCTTGGACTAATCTGTTTTAGGAACAGATGTAGCTCAGCAGGAAGCTACTTGGTTCAATAACCATGGGAGTGAGTTTCCTGATTATTTCAATTGTCCTTTGATTCCTCATGAGTCTTAATTTGAAATTAAACATGAAGCATATTTTCATGTTCATGATCTGTAACAATTTCTGGTAAGAAATTAAAACTCACTGCAGTGCACATTAACATACAGGTATGTTTTATGATCTATGTATTCTGATTGACATGATACTTATGTGACCAATTTTAAATATGTTGAAAAGAAAAGGAAGGGACATATTTACTCCTGTTCCCAAAGTCACAATTGTCCTTCCATCCCTATTGTTGTCATATTTTACATAACATTTGAAATGGTAAGTCCTCTATATGTATAGTGGCTGTGCAAACAGATTAGAACTCTCCATGGGGAAGGTTTCCTTCACCATTTAGTGACACTCCATTTCTTGTAAATACTGTATAGAAATAACTCAGAGGTTACACCTACATCACAAGCAACGTGAAGTTCTCCCACCTGATATAGTTATGTGGTTAACTACTGGGGAAAATAAATTAGAAGACAAAGGCACCAACTTTGTGGAACTCTCTTCCAGTTGAGCTGCGCCAGGTTCCATCCCTGCCTATTTTTAAAAAACAGTTAAAATCATTTCCTTTTTAAAGAGGCTTTTGGGAGTATATTGCCAATGGCTGACTGTTAGGTGTTTTGTTTTATTTCTCTCTGTGACCAATAGGTTTTTTGTTCCTGGTATATTTATATGTATTTTTTAAAAATGTATGACTGTTGAGTCCTGAACCAATAAGCAATCTAACCAGCAATGATCAGATTAACAACAACACAAGTTTTATTTGCAGCAGGGAAATCGGGTGGGGGAAACAGGTGCAAGGGTAGCAACTTATATACAGAGAGAATGGCCGTTACAGAAATGGATACATTGGTGCGGGCTTCCGAAGAAGCGGGAACACATGCAATAGTGAATCAGCTTTTGACAATACTTTGAAAACTGCACCATTTAGATAGGTGCACCATTTCGCCACAGACTGTGCGGCGCCAATGGCGGCAGTTATGCATAAACATGAATAATCCTTTGGACACAACAATGACTGTTTTTAATGTGTGAGTTTTCTGTTGTTAGCCACCCAGAGTAGGAAAATCTCCTTGATGGGTGGGATATAAATTAAATAAATAAATAATTTTGTAGCTGATTACTTCTAAGCCCTTGCTTTTTGCTCAGATTATCATATTTTGAATCATCATAGAGAAATTCAGCCCTAAACCCCCTGTATTTTAATTTTTTTAATGGCAAAGCATATTTATCTGCTTCATCAAATAATATCCAATATGTATGTAGTTTTGAAGCTATATGTATTGATTTTTGCAATCAATTTTGCATTTGCCTCATGACTAACATTGTGCATAGTATTGTATTGTTTTAGATTACTGGTTTGGATTGATGTCCTTGAAATGTCCAGTTTGGTTGCCAGTAGGCCAAAATATATTTGGTCACACTACCAGTACTGTGTATTTTTGTTTATGATATGATTTTCATGTATATGAGTCCAGAAGCACATATATGACATAAACTTGTCAAGATGTATTATTTGTCTGTGGGATAAATGAATGCTTGCCCAAAATGGGTAAAATTCCTCAAATGAAGAAAGCCTTTTTATTCTACAGTTTCCCCCAGGAGGGTTTGAAACCAATTTTGGTTGTCTGTTACAGCTGACCTTTGTGAGAATAAATAAGCTTTTTCGAACCTTCTCAGATGTGTAGCCAAAAGGGAGCTTCTAGTTACATGCATTTTTAAACATCTGCTAACAGGATCTAAGATCAAAATGCAAAATCTTTGGCTCAGTGATAGTCCCTTGAGGAATTGGGGAGTCTCTGAATTTATAAAAAAGAAGCATTTTCAGACATACTTTTTAAAGCACAGAAATCTTCTTTTCATTTCACATTGAGTATTTAAAGTATACAATTCAATAAATGCATGGTGGGACAATGCAAAGACAAATGTGTGGAATTTCCTTGGCATATTTGGTTTTATGAAGACGATAGAAATAGAATATTAAATTATTTGTGTGTTAAGTTACTTAAGGTATTTATTATCTTTCATTTTTGTCCAAGGAGCTGAAAATGAGATATTCACAAAATGTCCTATCTTATCTTTATAGTAAGAGGTCCTGAGAATTTGTTAAAAAGCATGGATTTAAACTTGGAACATCTTGGTTCACTTCACTGCACTACTTGTTTAGCTGATTTAACCTCATTGGGATTGGGGAAATTATGGTCTGAAATCTAATATAATTAAAGGAAAAGAGGTAAAAAGAAAGAAATCTAAAAATGTCAAAGGAGGGGATGAAAAAAGTTTCTAGAGCACTAATGTTTTTTTTCCTTCCCCTACATACTATTGATTTATATTAATGCAATATCAGAATGCAGGTCAGAAACTCAAAGAAGGCAATACATTTCTGAATCTTATATAGTATTTGTCAATGCATATTGTTGTTAAAACTGAAATATATGTTACTTTTTCAAAGTTTAAATATAGCCAGTCTTTCTTAGTGGAAAGTAGTCATTCAAAAAGTAGAGTGGGCCAACTATTGAGAAATCTTCAGAAGAAAAACAACAACTTTTCATCTTAGATAATTGTTGTTTAGATTTCTACAGTTCTCATAGTTGTCTTTTCTGGAACTCTGTTTTCTATTTTTCTGTTTATATTTAATCTTTCTGCTCATCAATGCCTTCAAAGTGCTGGTGATGTCATATTTAAATATTTCCCAAAGAAATGAAGAACTACTTTTAAAGAACTAGTCAAAAATCTAATGGGATCCATGAAAAAATCTTGCTTAGTGAAACCTATCTGATTCTTCCAGAGCCTGCAATATGATTCTCTAACCTTTCTTAAACTTCCCTCTGATGTCTGAACATCTCCCAAATAACAACACTGCTTCTGTACTGAATTTGGATGAAGATAAATATACTATTCAGGCTGCTGAAATGTTAGGTCTTTGTAATTCGAGTAAGGATTGCAGTAGTAAATTGTAGGTCTTTGTAACCTTGAGAATCAGATAAATTCTTGAGAATGCTATGGATTTTAATATGTCATTATGTTACAGCAATCTTCAGAGTATAAATTAGATATGAAGATGCAATAATACTGAAGATTTTAACTGAATAAGATATTCTATGCACCTGCTCTGTTTGTAGCATATTACCCAAAGTATTCCCTATTATATTTAATGCTGGATATAGAGAGTTAGTATAATAATGTTTACTTTTCCATTGCTAGTTCAAGGGATCGTTTTGAGTAAATTTCTAATCCTAATCCTGAAATAACACCTTGCATTTCAAAGAGGAACAGTTTAACTGTTTCTGCTTCTACTGTGCATAAAATGATCCCAAATACTTACTTTGTACGGATAAGAAACAACCTTTGGAAGCTTCCCATTACACTTTATAGATGTATTCTTTCTGCAGCACCACCAAATCCTCCTCTCCTTTCTTGGGCTAAATATGTTAAACAGTATTGTGGACTGGTTTTTTGGAAGTAAAAATAGGAAAACCTTTCCCATTTATGGTCTTTCTGTTCTACATCCACCTCTAGATTGATTTCTCTTTTTGGGGTGGGGGGTGGGGGGGGAAGGCTATAACAGTTGTCTTCTGATCAAACAGATGGCCATCAGTTACTGTTAAAGGAAAGCCAGGAATCATTAAATCCTATGTCTGTGATTAAAGTCAGATTCAGCCAGAGAGTTGATGGAGTACTTGGCTGCAATGCAGACAAGATCAGAAGGCCTTCCTCCTACCCTTGCAGGTTGCTAACTAATGGAAGGTAGCTTAGCTCATGATTAAAACTTGTTAGCTCTTGTATCTTCTTGAATTTGTACTGTACAGTCAAGTGGATAATAAATGGAAGAGTGGCTGCAGGTGTGATGGTGATTGTCTCACTGCCAAATATACTAATACAAATAGGCCAGCCTCCTCCTCCTTCCATCTGCAGCCACATACTGTTCCAAAATGTCCACCTAACAACTGGCCCTTCTCAACTCTTGAAACCAAGGCTTTAATCAGACCATTGTTTGGCAGGAAGCAGAATTGGCTAACTCTGGTCTTCTGTACCGTTGATTGGGAAAATATGAACAAAGAAGATTGCGCCTCAGTTTATCACTGCAGTGATGGGATGAACTTCACAAACATTAGCTGTATGTTGCTAATTAGCACAGGGACATTCTCTGTGGGAAGTATTTCTAGGGGATTGTAATTGTAGTGGACATTTAGAAGACTAATCAACAGTTTTGGCACTCTCTTAATACCCTTCCCCTTTACTTTGGACCCCAGAGGAGTAGGATTGATGTTATGGTGGGACAATGAAGAAAGCTGCCAGGTAAAAATAAATTCATTTGAAATGTGGTGGCCCATGAGAGTTTTAAAGATATTAAAGGTTGCCCTTGCTCGAAAGCCAGTCATATCCAACTCTAGGGTTCAGTGCTCATCTCTGTTTATAGCCAAAGAGCCAGCACTGTCTGCATCTGCAGACATTTCCGTGGACATGTGGCAGGCATGACTAGACACTGGAGCACACAGGATGCTGTTTACCTTCCCACCGAAGTGGTCCCTATTTATCTACTTGCAATTTCTTGCTTTCGAACTGCTAGGTTGGCAGGAGCTGGAACAGAGATGAGAGCTCACTCCATCGTGCATTACTCGGGTCTCGAACTGCTGACCAGCCGACCTCCTAGTCATCAAGTTAAGCATCTTAACCACTTGAGCCACCGCAGTTCAATGGGCTTCTAGATCAAATGGACTTACAAAATTTAGGATCTAAACTGAGGTTATGATATTGTGTGAATATTGCAAGAAGATGAAGCTAATTGGAAAGACAATAATGTTAGGTGAAGTTGAAGACAGCAGGGAAGGAGGAAGACCTGATGTGAGATGAATTAACTAAATAAAGTCATTTTTCTAGGTTGACAAGTCCTGAATACAGCTGATAAAATAAGATTCCTTGGAAGGAATTTAATTCAAAGAATCACCATTTTGTTGTGATTATTTTTTTGGTACTTGATACTGGAACATACATGCACTCATAAAGATATGCACATGGTTCATGGAGAATTCAGTTTTTGCCACATACGAATGCGAACTGACCAAGGTACACCCAATTGTAGTTCAAAAATATTACAATGAAGTCAGAAGTTTTAAAACCACTAGTTGATTAATATGTGAAATTGACATGATATAAACATTGATTGAATGTACTCTCCTCTGTCCTACTTGAATATTGAAATATTTGAGATGATGAAAGACTGTATTGGCTATATAAGCCTTCAGCATCTAGGCCAGGAGTTCTCAACCATTTAAAGCCTTTTTAAGCTTCAGACAGCTTTGGGGGCCGGATGGACATTTTGCTCTTCCTCCTCCACATGACACTTCTTGGTATGGTGGAGGCAGGAGAGCACATGAAATGGTGCTGTGGACTGCATCTGGCCCATGGGCCACAGGTTGAGAATCCCTGATCTAGGCCGTTAACCTTAACTGTTATTTTTTAGCAAACATAAGGTAAAGAAAACTATGATAGCACTGACTATCATATGTTATCCCCAGATCTCTAAAAATTGTCCACTTTGATTTAAAGAAACAAAATGTTTACTAAATTTTCTAATCAAATGCTATTGCAATATAAAGTTTCATTTACATTGTGAAAATGAACCATTTTACAAGGTGTTTCCCGAATAAAATGGAAGAAATAAAGTTTTGTGAACTTGCTATCAATTTTCTGTTAGAGATCAGCTTGACCTTAAGGTAGGTAGGAAGAAGGCTTTTGTTAAGTTCAGCAATCTCAGCTGAAGTAACACATTCAGTATTTTCTAGCTTCATTAGCAAGGGGAAATCTTGCATTCAGAATTAGCACATTTGTGAGACGCATGAGACATTTTTGAGAAATAAAGAGCATTAATAATTATGAACACATTTAAAAATGCAAATCTGGAAACTGCAGAGTCTATAACTGAACAAATACACGCAAAAACACTTCTGTCAATGGGGGAAATGCATACATTATGAAAACTGCATAAATGAATAATCAAGTGCAAATAAATGCACATATTAAGAAAAATATCCCAAAATGAATTGAATTTCAATACAGGAGGAAGAAAAATCCACAAGAATATGAAACAGCCCTTTTGACTCTGCATGTGCTCTTAAGCAGAGCTGCTGCTGAGGAGAGCCAAACAAAGGAAGCGAGCACTGGTAAGTTTTGCAGTTGGAGTAGAGCTGCTTTAGAGGCCTCCACTAATTTAAATTGATAATTTAAACTGCTGAGAGCCACCTCTGTTCAAACAGAGGAAGCAGTTTGAAGCTTCCAGAAGCAGGGGGCAGAGCCACACCAGGCCCTTCCCTGAACTGTGACTCATAGGGGCGGAGCCACACTAGCCTTTAAAAGCTCTGAGCTCTTTCAGGGTCAGCCCTTTTGACTCTGCATGTGCTCTTAAGCAGAACTGCTGCTGAGGAGAGCCAAACAAAGGAAGCGAGCACTGGTAAGTTTTGCAGTTGGAGTAGAGCTGCTTTAGAGGCCTCCACTAATTTAAATTGATAATTTAAACTGCTGAGAGCCACCTCTGTTCAAACAGAGGAAGCAGTTTGAAGCTTCCAGAAGCGGGGCAGAGCCACACCAGGCCCTTCCCTGAACTGTGACTCATAGGGGCGGAGCCACACTAGCCTTTAAAAGCTCTGAGCTCTTTCAGGGTCAGCCCTTTTGACTCTGCATGTGCTCTTAAGCAGAGCTGCTGCTGAGGAGAGCCAAACAAAGGAAGCGAGCACTGGTAAGTTTTGCAGTTGGAGTAGAGCTGCTTTAGAGATTGCAAACTAGTAACAAAGGAAGAATATAGTCTAACTAGGTAGAAAGGTAGTAAACGTGTACATTTTTGAGGCCCAGAATACTGCACTTGTTAAAATGGATTCTGAGGGAACAGTTGTAGTTACCTGCAATACTTGTGCCATGTTTGTGTTCTTGCCAAAGCATATGGAGAACTACACTTGCAGCAAGTGCAAGCTGGTTGCACTACTAGAAGAGAAGGTCCAGCAGCTAGAGGCCCGCATATCTAACCATCAACAAATTAAGGAGCTTGAGCTGTTCTTGGACAGAGCAGAGCAGACTATGCTGGACAAAGAAGAGACAGGGCACAGTTCTGAGGCAGAAGGCCCTTCACTAACTCAGGAGGGAGATGTTTGGAGGAATGTGACTCAAAGGAGGAGAAGAGTAGGGGATCACTCTGAGAGTCTGAAATTACAGAATAAATTTGAGGCTCTTTCCCTCATCACACCTGATGAGGAACACACAGAGGAACAACTAGTTCCACCTGATGATCTCTCTTTCATCACACTTGATGAGATCCAGGAAGATAATCAACAGGAACAAACTGAGGTTCTCTCCCTTAATATGGTTGATGAGGTGCATGTAGATGAACAGATTGCAGGAGAGAGGCTCCTTGTACTAGGCGATTCAATAATTAGAAATACAGATAAATGGATTTGTGATGCACATGATAACCGCAAGGTGACTTGCCTGCCAGGTGCAAAAGTTGCAGACATCACAAGAAATCTAGATAGATTGTTAGAGAGAACTGGGAATGAGCCAGTTGTCATGGTACACGTTGGTACCAATGATGTTGGGAAGGCCAAGCGGTCTGTCCTGGAAGCCAAATTCAGGTTGTTAGGAAGAAGATTGAAGTCCCGGACTTCCAAGGTAGCATTTTCAGAAGTGCTGCCTGTCCCTCGCGCAGGACCTACCAGGCAGGCAGAGCTCAGAAGCCTCAATGCGTGGATGAGGTGGTGGTGTCGAGAGGAGGGTTTCAGATTTGTCAGGAACTGGAGAACATTTTGGGACAAGCCAAATCTGTTCAGGAGGGATGGGTTGCATTTGAACCATGATGGGACCAGATTGCTGGCACTCAACATCAAAAAGGCTGCAGAGCAGCTTTTAAACTGATAACTGGGGGAAAGCCGACAGGAGCTGGGCAGCATCCGGTTCGGGAAAGTGTGTACTTGAGTAGTGAGGAGGATGCAAAATTTACTGAGCAGAGCGAGGAGCTAGTCACTAGCATTCTAGCAGAAGGATGCAAGAGGCAGTCTAACAATGCAACTGGACACAAAAGACTGTGTCAGAAAAGCATATATAAATGCTTGTATACAAATGCCAGAAGCCTCCGGAACAAAATAGGGGCACTGGAATACTTAGCAATAGATAAGAATATTGATATTATTGGTATCACTGAAACCTGGTGGACGGATGATAACCAATGGGATACAGTTATCCCAGGCTACAAACTGTACAGGAAAGATAGGAAGGGGCAAATGGGAGGTGGAGTGGCCTTGTATGTCAAAGAAGTGATAAAATCGTATGAATTGGAATATCTAGGTGATTTGGAGTCACCATTAGAAGCTCTGTGGGTAAGAGTACCAGGCCACCATAATGGTCTAACAATAGGCATATACTATCGGCCTCCGACCCAAACTCTTGAGGGAGACTGGCAGTTGGAGAATGTTGTAAAGGAGGCATCCAAGAAGGGAAGCCTGGTTATAATGGGGGACTTCAATTACCCTCACATAGACTGGGTGAACTGTTGTTCAGCACATGATAAAGAGATAAAGTTCCTAGATATGCTAAATGATTGTTCCCTGGGACAGATGGTTGAAGACCCAACTAGAGGTACAAGAATCCTTGACTTGATCCTGAGTAATACTCAGGATCTGGTGCAAGATGTTAATGTGACTGATCCAATAGGGAACAGTGACCACAACTCAATTATGTTTAACTTGATCATAGACCGCAAGTCACTGATAAAATCTAACACAGAGATCTTAAATTTTCAAAAAGGAAATTTCCCAAAGTTGAGGACTAGTAAAAAAGAAGCTGAAAGGGAAAATTGAGGGAGTCCAAACACTCCAAGAGGCATGGAGGCTGTTTACAAAAACAATAACAGAGGCTCAATTGGAATGCATACCCAAAAGGAAAAAGGGCACTGCGAGGTCCAAGAGGACTCCAATGTGGCTTACAGGAGCTGTTCGGGAAGTGATCAAGAGCAAGAAAAGCTCATTTAGAAGATGGAAGGCTTGTCCAAATGAGGACAGCAGGCAGAAACATAAATTCTGGCAGAACAAATGCAAGGCAACAATCAGAAAAGCAAAGCAAGACTTTGAGGAGCGTATAGCTAAAAATACTCAGAGAAATAACAAAGACTTCTTTAAGTACATTAGAAGTAAGAACCCAACTAGGAAGGCCATTGGACCATTAGATGACAATGGAAGGCAAGGGGTTATTAAAGAGGAAACAGAGATTGCAGAGAGACTCAATGAATTCTTTGCTTCAGTATTCACTGAAGAAGACAGAGGCCACATGCCCAAAACAGAACCTATCTTCGTAGGGAGGAAAAACCGAAGAATTAAGCCAGATAGAAATAACCAGGGAGGAGGTCCTTGCATGTCTTGTTAAGCTAAACACTAACAAATCACCAGGACCAGATGGCATGCATCCACGAGTTCTCAGAGAACTTAAAGATGAAGTTGCTGATCTCCTAGCCAAAATATATAATCTTTCCCTCAAATCAGGCTTTGTGCCTGATGACTGGAAGGTAGCGAATGTAACACCAATTTTCAAAAAAGGATCCAGGGGTGATCCAGGAAATTACCGACCTGTCAGTTTGACATGTGTCCCAGGTAAAGTGATGGAAACCATCCTAAAAGATAGAATTAATAGGCACATAGAAGAGAAGGCGCTGCTAAAGGAGAGCCAACATGGCTTTTGCAAGGGCAAATCATGCCTCACTAATCTGTTGGAATTTTTTGAGAGTGTCAACAAGCATGTGGATAAGGGGGATCCAGTTGACATTGTTTATCTGGACTTTCAGAAGGCTTTTGACAAGGTCCCACACCAAAGGCTCTTGAATAAACTTACCAGTCATGGAATAAAGGGACAGGTCTTGTCCTGGATCAGCAACTGGCTAAGGGACAGGAAACAGAGGGTAGCACTAAATGGACACTTCTCCAAGTGGAGGGAAGTAAAGAGTGGGGTCCCCCAAGGTTCAGTACTGGGACCCCTGCTTTTCAACCTCTTCATAAATGATCTAGAGGTAGGAGTAAAAAGCAAGGTAGCCAAATTTGCTGACGACACTAAATTATACAGGGTAGTGAAAACTGTGAGAGATTGTGAGGAGCTCCAGAGGGATCTCTCGACACTGGGGGAGTGGGCAAAACAGTGGCAAATGAGTTTCAACATTAGTAAGTGCAGAGTGATGCATGTTGGGGCAAAGAACCCCAATTACATTTATAAACTGATGGGTTCTGAACTCTCTGCGACAAACCAGGAAAGGGACCTTGGTGTCCTGGTGGACAGCTCAATGAAGGTGTCAACCCAGTGTGCCTCAGCAGTGAAAAAAGCAAACTCAATGCTAGGGATCATTAGGAAGGGTATAGAAAATAAGTCAGCAAGTGTCATTGCAGGCGCACCCCCCCAATAACGGACACAGACAACATTGAAAGTGGATAACAGCATAGGGCCACATTTATTGATTCAATGCCCTAGTCCGAATTATAAATTTGTATTGGTAAAACGACCAATCATAATTCCTAAGGCAAGCAGGCCGAAGTAACACTGGTAAGGTACCACCCCAAAATTGCCAACGGCAATTGGTTACAATGTATCAATTTGTATCAATTTGTTTGTTGACAACAAACAAATTGTTGACCGTAGTCAATAACTAACTCATGACCCCACCCTCTGACGCGTATCCGTGAAATCACAGGGGTGATGCATGCTGGTTAGCAATCGTCATCACCCCATCGCCTGGTTCGTCGTTGACCGGACAACGTTTAACTAATTTATTCCTGTCTAGTGTTGTCCAGTCAATTGCGAACCTGCCGGATACTTGTGGGTCATACTGTTTACCTTACCAGTGCTACCCGCCAATGTGACCAAAGTCAACATTAGGAACACAGAAAGACCCCTATATCAAACCATAGCAACAGTGTGGGATGGGCAAAAAAGCCAGGACCCGGAAGCCAATATGGGTCCCAGCCAAAAATTCCCACCCGGCCCCGAAGCGACCAAAATATCACACTGTTAACTAGGGAGGGGGTGGAGGGGAAAAGACTTCTCCGCTCCGTCGCTGAGGTAAAATGGCAGCTCGGCTGCCTCGTGGCCACCCCTTTTATAAGGGAGCTGGCCACGCCCCTAACTACCCGGATTCTCTGTCCTGTGGGGGGGGGCCCGCAAAGGGCGCGGCGGCCATTTTGGCGCCGCGCTTGCATTGCAGGCGCACCCCCCCAATAACGGACACAGACAACATTGAAAGTGGATAACAGCATAGGGCCACATTTATTGATTCAATGCCCTAGTCCGAATTATAAATTTGTATTGGTAAAACGACCAATCATAATTCCTAAGGCAAGCAGGCCGAAGTAACACTGGTAAGGTACCACCCCAAAATTGCCAACGGCAATTGGTTACAATGTATCAATTTGTATCAATTTGTTTGTTGACAACAAACAAATTGTTGACCGTAGTCAATAACTAACTCATGACCCCACCCTCTGACGCGTATCCGTGAAATCACAGGGGTGATGCATGCTGGTTAGCAATCGTCATCACCCCATCGCCTGGTTCGTCGTTGACCGGACAACGTTTAACTAATTTATTCCTGTCTAGTGTTGTCCAGTCAATTGCGAACCTGCCGGATACTTGTGGGTCATACTGTTTACCTTACCAGTGCTACCCGCCACACGGAGGGGCTTCAAAGAAGACCTGACGCCCCCACCCAGACCGTCAGCTCGGTCAACAGGCCTGCTCGCCAATCACCTAACAGGAGGTCCCTACCTCCTCGCGACAGATGGACCCCATCCCCTGCGTACAAGTCATAATTTTGTAGACTGATATCGGGGTGATGACTGACCCGTCCCCAAGCCCTGTCAGCAAGAAACCGCGCCACCGCCCCGTTGACCGTGCGCCTAGCGCGGTCAAGGGCCAGGAGGTGAACGCCCCCTCTATAGAAAGGCGCGGGATAATGTCCACCAAACTAGGGTTGTGGCAGGCCAGACATAATGCAAGTAGGCGAGGTCCTCGCAAATCGCATGCTTGAGCGATAAGCCGGTGACCTGGCACAAATCATTGCCCCCAAGGTAGATGGTGAGAATGTCAGGCGGGTCAGCACTCAGGCCAGAAAAGGGAAAGGCCGCAGCCCCCGCCATAACATCCCAGGCTTACCATGCCATGCGAGACTGGCGTGTTCACCCAGTCCCAGTCGGGGTCCACTCTGTCGCCGCAGCGTAACGCGCTGCCCTGTGCACATAGCTGTGGCCCACCAGCCATACTGTCACCGGTGTAATACGACACCCAGGGTCTGCAAGAAAATTGAGAAAAAAGGCGGTAAGGTGACTGGATTGGTACTCATGGCAGGAGTGGGCGCACATAAAACTGAAAACATTGCGAGCCCCACCTCCCCATGCTGCGTATGTCAGCCCCAGAGTACCCAAAAGCAGCTGCTGTAGCGGCTGCACCAATACGGAATGAATGTGTGCCATAACGGGCACCTGGTAGGCCCACCCTGGTGAGGGCTCTGGCTGTCACCTTCCAAAACTGAAATTTAGTAAGGGGAGACCCATCTTGGTGACAGAAAAACGGGCCGTGGTGCCTGCCACGCAGTGCCAGGAATTCCTGTAGGGCACCAACCGGACAGATGTCTGCCAAAGAACACCGTAGCAGTCTTACACCACTGCCTACGCCATGCTGATCTGTCTTAGAGGAGCGTATCCTCAACTGGGCCCAGTCTTTGGCAATATAGACATCCTCGAGTTCCAGTGCCCTACACTTGCATCCGCCTTATACAGCATCTCAAGCTCGCTGTCGCGGAGCGCTCCAAAAAGGCCACCGTTGTAGCCGCATGAAGTGGGCTGCCTCATTTCCAAAACAGAGGCCAGGCCAGCCCCGGGCCAATTGGGTAAAAACCCTGGGAAAATCTTGCATCCGCCTTACTCAGCATCTCAAGCTCGCCGACGCGGAGGGCTCCAAAAAGGCCACCGTTGTAGCCGCATAAAGTGGGCTGCCTCATTTCTTAAAACTGAGGCCAGGCCAGCCCCGGGCCACTTGGGTAAAAACCCTGGGAAACTCTTGCATCCGCCTTACTCAGCATCTCAAGCTCGCCGACGCGGAGGACTCCAAAAAGGCCACCGTTGTAGCCGCATGAAGTGGGCTGCCTCATCTATCAAAACAGAGGCCAGGCCAGCCCCGGGCCAACTGGGTCAAAAAACCCCTGGGTAAATGGGGTGGCGGTCGCCCGGGAAACGCCCGGGCACGCGCACCCACCCCTCCCAACATGTCTCACCCGGAAGTCATTGGTGCTGTCCACACGACCTCCCACCTTGGCCATAAAAGCCAACCCGACAGCTGAGATGCTATGGTGCGTGGTGCAAGGCCCTGGGGATACAGGTAAATCGTGAACCGCAGAACATGGGCTACTGGAAAAGGCCAGGTTCCTGGCAGTCAGAATCGGGTACATAATACTCTAAAGGAACTAAATGCGTGGTGATACGCCTTACTCATGCATGGCGCTAGTGACAGGCCAATCGCCCGGTTCACCTCTCCTTGCCAACGGTCCATCTCACATCCGGGAGTGGCGAGGGAAATTCCTCCGCATCCGGGGGCCGAGGCACGGAACCGGGAGATCTGCAGGCGGGACAAAGCAGCAGCAATATCATTATCAACCCTTGGGACATGCCTGGCCCTGAAGGGAACGTTGAGGCACAGGTTGCATAACACAAACCAACTAACTAGCTCCATAACCCCGGGCGATTTGGAATCCTGTGCAGTGACGATGCGGAACAGCCGCGTTGCCATGCCCAAGTTGCACAACCGAGTTGGCCCACCTCTTGCCCCATAGCATCAAAGCACCCAGGATAGGGAAACATTCCAGATACGTGAGACCATGCAGGCAACCCTTTGCCTGCCCAGGATGGTGGCCACCCACCATAGGCCCACTTCCAATTGAAGTACATCCCAGAAACCCAGGAATCATGAGGCATCGGACCGCATCTGAAAGCAAGGGGGAGCCAGGAAATCAGACCCCAAAATGACACCCCGTTGAACTACCTCTGAATCTATGGCCAGACAAGCACGTCTGCCCCGATACCCTGGGTAAATCTGAGCCTGTGATGGGGCCTGGATAATCCCGCCATGGCGTCGCACAAGCGCAGAGCAAATGCCCTGCCCGGTGCGACGACCCTGCCAGCGAAACTGGGGTGACCATGTAGCACCAGAAGTTACCTCAGTGATGCCATGCGCCCGGCCAGCAAGACCGAGACAAGGGCCACTAGCCTTGACACCTTATCCTGCTGCAACCTAGAATCCTGCGCTATCGTGTTACTCTCCACCCCAGGAATACTAGCTGTGGAGATGGGCCCTCGGTCTTTTCGGGCGCTAAAGGGACACCAAGTTCCTCCATTAGCGTCTGAAATGTGATGAGGAGACGTGGGTACGTGTCCCAGCCCCGTTCAGCCCCGAATAAAACCATCCAGGGGATGGGCTACAGACCGGGACCCTGACCTGCGGACAAAAGCGCAATCTAGGAAAATGGTGAAACGCTCGAATACCGAGCCCCAAAGGAATAGCCAAAAGGCATGGCATCATTGAACAATATGCTCCCCAGGACGGGGGTGCGGGACAATGCCAACGACCCTGCCCGCATAGACCCTTTCGTCAAAGCTGGCAGCAGCCACCTCCTCCCTCCCCTTAAGGGATAAAAGATTGGGGGCATCCTGAGGGGACCTATTACCCATGAAAGGGATCCGGAACCCCTGTCTAGAACCCTGAAGGATACCCGCATCCTCACCCTTCAGGCACCATGTGAGCCAACGCTCCAACATGTCCACCTTAAATGGGGAGGGAGCCCTTCGGTGAACTAGATCCATCTGCGGCAGTCTTGCAAGCCCCCTGTCTGCCCCACCCTCTGCCCCGCATCCTTCTAGGCCTGGGACAGGCAGAGGCCGCATGGGGCCCAACACAGGTGGGACACTCCTGTCTGTATTTGCAAGTCTTCCCCTTAGAGGAGCCATTGGACAAAAAGTCCAGCACAGCCGGCGGGCTGGAACCCCCCGCCCCGCCCCCTGGCAGGTGACCTGTGCTGGGGCCGCCCGCTGAACCGCATGCCCACAATGGTATATCTCCCCGGGTGCAGGGCGCGTGGGCGTCACGTACAAAAGCCACAGCCTCTGGCCTGGCTCATCCTGCCTAATCTCGGGGTGCGGGGAAATCCGCCTACGGCATCCCTCGTCACAAGCCAACCACGCTGGGCCCGGAAAGTAAATCATCGCCCGGTAGGCGTTGTCCAAATACTGGACCATCGGAATTGCCAAATCCGGCCATGCCCTAAGGTACACCGCCATGCATACGATGCAGGCCGGCAACCATTTGGCCCACATACTTGGTGGCTTGCGACAACGTGCCTGCCACTATCCTTCTCATTCTGCCCCTCCCTCTCTCCTTGGTGGGCACACTGTTTAGGAATGAGAAGATATCCACGTACTCCCCCCACCAAATTTACTCTCTGGCGGCCTGTGCCAAGTGGTCACTCATCGGTAAGGAATAGGGGCTTGGACCAACCCGGCCACCCAAAACATTCCCCTAAGAGTAGGGAACACCCCCCACCACGGGGCCCTGGGTGTTAGCTGTCATCGCCGGGTGAGGCGTCAGCGGGTGCACCGCCGCAACACCCGCGCGAGGCCAAAGCGATTGGAAAGCCCCCCCCCATATTGGGAATGTGTGTGGATGTACTCGCTTACACCGTATACTCACATGCTGCACCCCCGCGGGCCGCCCCCACCGGGGGTTCCGGCCCACTGGGGGCGTCGGAGCTCACGACCGACGTAGAGCTCAGCACCTGGCCGCTGGCTGGGGAGCTGCGAGGCAGTGGCCGAAACCGCGCCACGCGCCTGCAGCAGCTCAACCCTCCCCGTCGGCTGTTGTCCTCCTGAAGACAGCGCCTCAAAAGGAACCCCAAAGGAGGGGGGGCCCCCGCCTGACTTCCACGTTAACCTGGGGCGAAGGGCCGGCTGGCCCGCCTGGTCCATGCGTGGGTACAGGCCCCTGTACCCAGGACCCGAAAGCAGGTGGAGGAGCGGTGTCCACCGCTCGCGGGCCGCGGGCCGGAACCCCTTCCGCGCCCGCACTCTGGTTGCCCACTCCGGGCGAAGGGGCAATAGACCCCATTCCGCCGGCCCCGGCAGGGGCGAGCAAAGGCGGCAGCTGAGGAGGCAGCACCGCGGTCCTCCGACCTGGGTTGCGCCTCCTAACCGCGCGAGCTGCACTCGGAGCTGCCTTCTTCTTCGAAGGCATTTCCACCGAAGCAAAGGGAAGCCGGCAAGGCAGAATCGCTACCCAAAAGGCTTCCCGGTAGGCTCAAGAGCGACGGAGACACAGGGGAAAAGACTTCTCCGCTCCGTCGCTGAGGTAAAATGGCAGCTCGGCTGCCTCGTGGCCACCCCTTTTATAAGGGAGCTGGCCACGCCTCTAACTACCCGGATTCTCTGTCCTGTGGGGGGGGGCCCGCAAAGGGCGCGGCGGCCATTTTGGCGCCGCGCTTGCATTTTGCCTCTTTATAAATCTATGGTGAGGCCCCATCTGGAATACAGTTCTGGTCGCCATACCTCCAGAAGGATATTATGGAGCTGGAAAAAGTGCAGAGGAGGGCAACCAGAATGATTAGGGGACTGGAACACCTTCCTTACCATCTGAGGCTGCAACGGTTGGGCCTCTTCACTCTTGAATGACGACGTCTAAGAGGTGACCTGATTGAAGTTTATAAAATCATGCACGGTGTGGACAAAGTAGATAAGGAAAAACTGTTTTCCCTATCGCATAACACTAGAACTAGGGGATACTCCATGAAACTTTTGGGTACTAGTTCTCAAACAAATAAGAGAAAGTACTTTTTCACCCAGAGGATTACTGGTCTATGGAACTCCCTGCCAGAAGAAGTGGTGACAGCTGTCAGTCTTGACAGCTTTAAGAAAGGATTAGACAAGTTCATGGAGGACAAGAGTATCAATGGCTATAATTATGGATACTTAAGGACAACCTGCGGGTTGGAGAGATAGGCAGGATATCTCTCAATATCATTTCCAGGGAATCCTAAGCAGGTGAAGGCATCTGCTTGGGAATACCCTGAAGGAAATGGTGAGCCACTGTGTGAGACAGAATGCTGGACTGGATGGGTTGTGGCCTGTTCCAGCAAGGCTGTTCTTATGTTCTTATGAAACAAGGACAGGAAGAAAATGTAGTAGGGATTCAGAAACATACAACCTAAACAAGAACTGAAATTTTTCAGTTATTACTTTACAGAAACTGAGTCCAATGGGTCTTAATCCCAAAGATGTACATACTCTGTAGTGCCCAGAAGGAAAGATATCTTTCAGATTCTTAAGTAAGACCTATCACTCCTGAGTTTTCACTGTAGACAAATAACAACAAATTCTTGTTCTGCTCATGTTATGGTATTCCTATACTTTGCTATTTTTAGAAGCCATATACATGCTTCAAAGACTAGGGACAAATATCATAACTTATGATTGTCCTTTCCCCTTTGCAGGCGCACCCCCCAAAAAAGGACTCAGACACCGGTATAAGTGGATAACGGCATTGGGCCACATTTATTGATTCATGCCCTAGTCCGAATTATAAATTTCAATTGGTACTCAGCCAATTATAATTCTTAAGGCAAGCAGGCCGCAGTAACACTGGTAAGGTTCCTCCCAAAATTGCCAATGGCAATTGGCTACAATGTATCCATTTGTATCAATTTGTTTGTTTACAACAAACAAATTGTTGACCGTAGTCAATAAACTAACTACTGACCCCACCCTCTGACGCGTATCCGTAAAATAACGGGGTGATGCATGCTGAATAGCTCGTGCCATCACCCCATTGCCTGGTTCGTCGTTGACCGGACAACATTAACCAACTTGTGCCTATCTAGTGTTGGCCAGTCAATTGCGAACCTGCCGGATACCTGTGGGTCATAAATATTTACCTTACCAGTGCTACCCGCCACACGGGGAGGCTAATAAAGACTCACCGCCCCCCCCCAGACCGTCAGCTCGGTCAACAGGCCTGCTTGCAAATCTTCCAAAAAGAGATTCATACCTCTAGGCGACAGATGGACCCCATCCCCTGTGTAAAGATCACAATTTTGTACACTAATGGTGGGGTGTCGGATGACCCACCCCAAACCCTTGTCAGCAAAGAACCGGGCTACTGCCCTGTTCACCGAGCGGCGAGCGCGGTCAAGGGCCTGGAGGTTAATACCTCCCCTGTAAGCGTGACGCGGTATCATGTCCGACCATAGGAGGGTTGTGGCAGGCCACACATAATGCAAATAAGCCAGGTCACTGCAGATCGTGTGTTTTAACGAAAGGCCCGTGACCTGGCCTAAATCATTGCCCCCAAGGTGCAGCACCAGGACATCAGGCGGTTCAGCATCCCTGATAGAGAAAAGGAATGGCAACAGTTCCCGCCATAACATTCCGCGCTTACCGTACCATCTGAGACATGCGGATGCACTTAGTCCCAGCTGGGGTCCCCACTCTGTCGCCACAGCGTACTGCGCTGCCCAGTGCACGTAGCTATGGCCCACCAGCCATACTGCCACCGGTGTGCGTCGACACACAGGGTCTGTAAAGGAAAAAGGAAACAGGACAGTGACTTAACTGGTACTCATAATTGAAGAGGGCGAACATATAATTTGAAACACTTTGAACCCCACCTCCCCATATGGCGTATATCAGCCCCAGAGTACCCAAATGAAGCCGCAGTAGAAGCAGCTCCTATTCTAAAAGAATGGGTGCCGTAACGAGCCCCGGGGAGGCCAACACTGGACAGTGCCTTACCGGTCATCTCCCAAAATTGAAATTTAGTAAGGGGAGACCCATCTTGGTGGCAGAAAAACTGGCCAGGGTGCGTGCCACGCAGTGCAAGGAACTCTTGTAGGGCACCAACCGGACAGATGTCTGCAATGGAACATCGTAGCAGTCTTACACCACTGCCTACACCGTGCTGATCGACCTTCGAGGAACGTATCCTCAACTGAGCCCATTCATTGGAGACATAGACATCTTCGAGTTCCAGTGCCCTACGCGTTGCATCCGCCTTAGACAGTAGCACCAGCTCACTGATGCGGAGCGCTCCAAAAAAGGCCACCGTAGTAGCCGCATGAAACAGGGCTGCCTCATACCTATTGAAACATAGGTCATGCCAGCCCCGTGCCAGTTGGGTAAGGACCCCCGGGGAAATTGGGTGGCGATTGTCCGGGCGGCGTCCACGTTCCCGTGTCCACCCCTCCAAAACATGTCGTATACGGAAATCATTTGTGCTGTCAGCATAACCCCCAACCTTGGCCATGAATGCCAGTGCTGACAGCCTGGATGCTATGGTGCGGGGAGCTAGGCCCTGACTGTGTAGGTAAACTATAAATTGAAGAATATGTGCCACTGGAATGGGCCAAATCTCGGGCAACAGAAAATGTGTACGAAAGGCCTGAAATTGACTGAATGCATGGTGATACGCCTTACGTGTGCGGGGTGCCAGCGACATGCCGATCGCCCGGTTCACCTCTCCTTGCCAAACGTCCAAATCTCGACCGGGAGCGGCGAGGGAAATTCCTCTGCATCCGGAGCCAAGGCGCGGAACCGGGGGATCTGCAGGCGGGATAAAGCATCAGCAATATCGTTATTAATACCTGGTACATGTCTGGCCCTGAATAGGACATTGAGGCGTAGGCTTCGCAAAACAAACTGTCACACCAGCTCCATGACCCTGGGTGATTTAGATGTCTGGGAATTGACAATGTGCACTACCGCAGCATTGTCACACCAGAAATGAACCACTGAATTGGCCCACTCCTCACCCCATAGCATCAAAGCTCCCAGTATCAGAAAAAACTCGAGGAACGTAAGATCGCGTAAACGATCCGTGCCCCTCCAAGTTGGAGGCCATCGGCCGTAGGCCCACCTCCCCTCAAAGTAAATCCCATAACCCAGGGACCCAGATGCATCCGACTGAACCTGGAACCGGGGGGACACCAAAAGGTCAGACCTCCAAAATGACACCCCATTAAAGTCCTTAAGGAACTTAAGCCAAATTAACATGTCAGCCCTCATGCCCTTGTTCAGTCGGACCCTGTGATAGCGCCTGGATAGGCCAGCCATGGCGTCGCACAAGCGTCGGGCAAAAGCTCTTCCAGGTGCGACCACCCTGCAGGCGAAATTAAGATGACCATGTAGAACCTGGAGCTCATGAAGTGACACCTTGCGTTTGGCCAGTAAGGCCAAAATCAATGCAGTGATCCGGGAAACCTTGTCCATGGGTAACCTGGATGCCTGCGAAACCGTGTCAATTTCAATACCCAGAAATGTGAGCTTGGTTGATGGGCCCTCGGTCTTTTCGGGCGCTAAAGGGACACCAAGTTCCTTCATTAGTGTCTGAAATGTGTCAAGGAGACACGTGCACGTGTCCGAGCCCCGTTCACCCCCGAACAAGAAATCGTCGAGGTAGTGGGCTACAGACCGAGACCCCAACCTGCGAACAAAGGCCCACTGAAGGAAAGTGCTAAAACGTTCAAATGCTGAACAGGAGATGGAGCAACCAAAAGGCATGGCTTTATCCACATAGAATTTTCCCTGGAATTTAAAGCCCAATAACTCAAAGTCGGCCGGGTGCACCGGCAAAAGCCGGAACGCAGACTTAATGTCACACTTAGCCAGAAGTGCACCCGTGCCACAAGAGCGCACCATGTGCAGGGCCTGGTCAAATGATGTATACCTTACCGAACAAAGGTCATCAGGGATTGCATCATTGACCGAATGGCCCGCCGGGTATGACAGTTGGTGAATTAAACGAAATTTCCCAGGTGTCTTTTTGGGCACTAACCCTAAAGGGGAAACCTTCAGATTGGGAAAGGGCGGGAGGTGAAAGGGGCCAGCAACCCTGCCTGCATTAACCTCCTTAGCAATACTTAAGGCAACCACCTCCTCCCTACCCTTAAGGGAAAGTAAATTAGGGGCATCTTGGGGGCACCTCTCCCCTTTGAATGGAATGTGAAAACCCAGCTGGAAACCCTCGAGAAGGTAGCCAGCATCTTCCCTCCTTGGGTACACCGAGAGCCACCGCTCCAACATGGCAACATTAATCGGGGAGGGGGCCTTTTGAGTGACCAGCTCCATCAGCGGCAGGTCTGCCCGCTCCTTGTCCACCTCTACCTCTGCCCCGTGGCCCACCTGCTCGTGGACATGCGGCGGCGGCGTGGGGGCCAGCGCAAGAGGGACACTCATGTTTGTATCGACACTGTTTTCTATTGCATGCACCATTGGCCGAGAAGCTCCAACACAGCAGGCGGGCTGGAACCCCCTGCCCCGCCACCTGGCGGGGTGCCTGCGTTGGAGCGGCTCGCTGGACCGCGTGTCCGCAATGGTACCTCTCCCCAGGCGCCGGGCGTGTGGGGGTCATGTACAGAAGCCACAGCTTCTGACAGGGCTCATACCACCTCATCTCAGGGTGTAGGGGGACTCTCATTCGAAATTCCTCATCGTAAGCCAACCACGATGGGCCAGGGAAATCAACCATTGCCCTGTATATATTGTCCAAATATTGGACCATAGGAATGGCCAGGTCAGGCCGGGCCCTGAGGTACACCGCCATGTATATAAGATATGCGGGTAACCAGTTGGCCCACGTGCGTGGTGGCTTACGACGGTGGGATTGCTCTTTATCCTTCTCATCCTGCCCCTCCCTCTCTTCCTTGGTGGGTTCCCTGTTCAATAGGGAGAAAATATCTACGTACTCTCCCTGCCAAATCTTCTCCCTTGTAGCCTGCGCCAAATGATCCCTGAGGGGCAAAGAATACCCAGCTGTTGGCAATGCCAACACCGGCACGCCAGCAATACGGGGCGGCAAAAAGGGGGCCAGTGCTGTCCCTGTGACACCCGGTGCAATCCCTGGGGCGGAAGCCCCCCCACCCAATGTGGAACCTGTATGCGACCAAGCTGCACCCGGGTAAGCCAGGAACTGCTGCCCTCCCACCCCAACATGGTGAGGCCACGGCCACTTGACACCCTCCCCCGAAGTGGAGCGTGGTGTGGGGACATTAGTTTGAACCTGATACTCACTGGGTGCACCCCCATGGGCCGCCCCCACTGGGGGTTCCGGCCCACGGTGGGCGTCGGAGCTCGCGACCGAACTCGAGCTCTGAGGACCCATCCGACCACCACCTGACCGTAGTGTCTGTTGTGTGGGGAGCTGCGAGGCCGTGGCGGGCACAGGCCTGTGTGCCTCAAGCAGCTCAACCCGACCGACTGCCTGCTGAATGGTGGCAGCTGCCACAGTCGCCTGTGGGCAAAAAGGGGTCCCAGGTTGCAAAGCAGGCCCCCCCGACGGGGTTATTGTTGATCCCCAGGGATGCCTCTAATGCCGCAACGCGGGCTAGGAGAGCATCCACTGTAACAGAGCCCCCCACATAAAGGGGGCCAGGTGGGTCAGACGGCCCACTGGGCAATGGTCCAGGGCCCACTGCTGAAGTGCCTGGGCCCGAGTAGGGCCATGCCCAAAACTCCGGCCCCTGAGGGCCGGGGGCAAGCCCTGCTGGGAGATCGCACCCAGCCCACCCCCCTGATTGAAGCCCATGGCCAAGGAATGCGGGCCGGGGGCCGAAGACCCGGTCGCGCCCTGCCCACCCCCTTGCTCCCACCCCATGGCCAGCAAGTGCGGGCCGGGGGCTGGAGCCGCCGAAGGGCCGTTCTGGGGCTGGCTAGCCGCGGGCCACGGCCTGATCTGCCCCATCCCACCGGTCCCGGTGGGTGCCTCCGCTGCGGGGGCCTGTTGGGGGGGCGCAGTCGTGGTCCTCCGACCCGACTGCTGCCTCCTGGATGGGCGAACCGAGGTCGCCATAGCCTTCTTCTTGGGAGGCATCTCAAAGTCGATCCCTTCCCAGGGATCAGCAAAGGCAGGGAAGCCGAAAGAGCGAATAGCGCGCTAGCTGTTTGCCGGGCTTCCCTGCAAAGGCGAAGAGCGACGGACAAAAACTTCTCCTCTCCGTCGCTTTCGCAAAATGGCAGCTCGGCTGCCTCGTGGCCACCCCTTTTAAAGAGGGCTGGCCATGCCCCTAACTACCCGGATGTCTGAGTCCGGGTGGGGGGGCCCCCGCAAAGAGCGCGGCAGCCATTTTGGCGCCGCGCTTTCATTCTACATGGTCAATACATTTGCTATGAAAGCTGACTCCAGGAGACTCAGGGGTGCACTGATTAAAACAATTTAAGTTGGTATCTCAAGGCATTGCCTTTGTTTCTCAACTCCAATTATGCTATCATTTACACTTGCTCTATGGTTAATGGAAAACAACTTCAGAAAAAATGTTATTAGCATATATCAACAAAAGTCCAAAACAGATTCTTGATCCTTACCAATATATTACAAAGCTCCTGGCCAAGACCAGCATGTTTCCAAGTTCATTTTAAAGCAGGGGTTCCCAACTTATGCCTCGTGGGCTGGATCCAGCACCATTTCATGTCCCCCACACACACACACCAATCATGCAGGCAGGGCAAAATGGCCATCCAGCCCTCAAAGTTGACTGAGAGAGCGTGACCAGGCCCCCAGCTTGAAAAGATTGTCCTAAAGTCCTAAATAGTTTGAGGCCAGGATATATGTAAGACCACTACCTCTTGTATGAATCTGCCTGGAATTTGAGATCTTCAGTGGAGATCCTGTTACATTTTGCATCATCAGATAGGGTAGTTTAATGAGTCAGGACTTTCTCTGTAGCAGCATCTCCATTGTGGAATCCTCTCTCAATGAAAGTCAAGATGGGACCACCTCTATTGAGCTACCAATGGACAACCCAAATACTACCATTTTGTATGGTCTTATGTTTAAAATGGGCTTTTACAAATTACATTGTATTTTTGGCATTAAACAATTTTAAAAGTCTATTTCATATTACATTTATTTGAGAGCCCTGGCAGACAGGAAAATTATAAATAATTTGATTATAGTAAGGCTGTGTGTGTGTGGTGGGGATCTGTCTGACTTTGTGCAGGCTTTTTTTAAAAGAATTTCCATATACCTCAAGAGGCTTTTAGAAGAGGCAGGGGGCAGGTGAGCCATGAATAGACCCTATTCCCTCTATATGCAGCCATGATGTCATGCTTCATTGGATACAATGCTTTGAGGCTGTACTTTAACTGTTCACTAATAGTTCTTTTGAGCAAAAGCAACCTTTACCTTTACCCCTAATAGTTCTTGGTAGAGTAGCCTGCATGAAAGTTTCTCCCCTGCTGACTAAGGTCTACATTCCTCCAGTTCTACTTTACCTCCATGGATTTCATTGCATATACTGGTCTTGCTATACTGATTGGCAGGAGCAGCTAGCTAGAACTGAAAGAGTTTCCTTGCATTTAGATCAGGGGTGCCCAAACTTTTCAGGCCATGGGCTGGTCATGTGGTTCAGGCCTGTGGGCCAGATCCAGCCCCCTACGCCAGTTCATCTGATCAGCAAAGCTCTTGCCACTCCCGGAAGCGGAAGTAAAACATGCCCATACGGGCACATTTACTTCCGCTTGTGGGAGCGATGAGGGCTTTGCGGGCCGTATGAATTGGTGTCAGGGACAGATCCAGCCCATTGGACATAGTTGGGGCACCCCTGATTTAGATGGAAGAGACAAATAGAGTTGGGGGTCATCAGCATACTGCCTTTCACAGCAGCATTATGCAAATCTTAAATAGTATGGGGAGAAGTGCAGGACAGAAGCCCTAAGGGAACATAGCAAACTAATGGCCATGGAATTGAACGGGAATCCTACAGGACTGCCTTCTGAACATGTCCCTGAAAAGAGTTTCCCATTACTGAATTAAGTGCTCTTTGTAAATATAGTTAGGGATTGCACAATTGCCATAAGCTCTGGTCTGTGCCAAAATAAGTGCACACAGATTTGTGCCTGCCTTTTTACAGACAATTCAACTGAATCTTTGTCAGAGTCCATATTAATATTTGTGTGTTTCTAGATCCAAGGAAAAAAACCTAATAATTTAAGCCATTCATTTTAATTTGATCCTAGCAATCATACACTGATGTAACCAAACAAAAATGGAGTGATATTACCCTACATATACAAAAAGGTAGCTCCTGACAGAGACCCAGACAGATGTGGGTATGTATCGATCAGGGATGAGCTGGTTCATGATCTATCTTCTATATACTTATAAAGCAGAGGTGTGGGTACCATATCCTGAATGGGCTGCTGCACCCCTTGACCAAACCCTTTGAAATTCGGCACACACGTACCTTGCACACGTGAGCAGGTCCCTGTGAAGGTCCCGAAGTCCAGTGGGAGGTTACCCCCTAAATTGATCTGCAAAGGGGAGTATATTCGACAGGAGGGTTTGTGTCTGCCCCAGTGCTAGGCCAACCAGGGGAGGATTGTGATGTCATCGCTGAGCTTACATCACAGGCCTACCCATGGCCAGTGGATTTCCTGGGCAACACTGGCACTCAGCTAGCCGGGTTGAGAACAACCAGGCGAAGCAGTGCACCCCTGCTAGTAGCATATAATTGTGTGAATTACTGGGGAAAGGACTCAACTAGCTAATTCCCTACCTGGACAAAACTGTGGGAGAAATGCCTATCTTGTCATAACCTTAGTTAGCCTGAAGGAAAAAGGAGAGATAGACTTACTTTGATGAAAGATTTTCTCTCAGACAAAGGCTGCTGGAGAGGATTTTCACCGCCACAAGAAACCAGGCAAGAGACAACATGTCATATGTACCTGGGACATTTCCACAAATTATATTAAGAAATATTTAAAGTTACCTTAGCTTCAAATCCATAGATATCTCATAGATTAGAACAGGGATGCCCAAACATTTCAGGCCGAGGGCCAGTCACATGGTTCAGGGAGCTGGTCACTATGGCCTGGATCTGGCCCCCAATGCCAATTCATCCAGGTGCATTTTACTTCTGCTTCCAGGAATGATGAGGGCTTTATGGGCTGGATGAATTGGCGTCAGGGGGCGGATCTGGATCCCAGGCCATAGTTTGGGTACCCCTGGATTAGAAAGCCAATTTATAAATGAAGTGTTCTGTTTCTTTTTGTATTGTGCTAGTAACTTGCAAAAATGACCTACTGCCAACAAGGGCTAAAATCCTTAGAACACATATATGGGAGAAGCCCTGCTGAATTCTGTGTGACTTAACTCCTGATTAAAATTGCATTTGATTGACTGTTAATCACAGATACAGAACTCTATGAGTTTACAGTGTGACAGGTTTGATTAAATCAAAGGGCTTTTGCAGTTTGTATTAGCAGAAGCATTGAATACTTGAACTGACAGTGGCACGGGGAATGCTTAATTTAGAATAAGCTTGCAAGGAAACACACACACATATATATATATATATATATATATATATATATATATATATATATATATATATATATATATATATATATATATATATATATATATATATATATATATATATATATATGCGAAAATTAATCAAGGGAATATTAAGTCAACGCTTTCATATGACTTAATCATGTCTGGCAGATTGTATGTTCTGGTGGCCTTAGTTGCTGCAACTTAACACATCCTTTGCCAGCTCTTGAGCACCTATGTCCGTGATGGTGAACCTTTGCCCTCCAGATGTTCTTGGACTTCAATTCCCAGAAGCCCAAGCCCCCATGAATCCACAAGAATGGGTTTGCTGTGATTCATCTGGCCCACGCTGCGCCGCCCTCATTGCTCCTGGAAGCTGTACGGGTGCATTCTGCTTGAAAAGCCTGCCCTATTTTGAATCAAGTCCAGTTTTCCTGAAATAAAGCTCACATTTGAATCCTGATGTCATCCAGCAAATTCTTCCAAGTCTTTTAATTCCTCATGCTAAAAATGGGAAAGCAAGAGTGTGCTGGGTGGAGCTTGGAACCCCAGATGTAGTTTTTGGAATGCAGTTACTGTCAGCCCCTAGTCAACATGGCCACCAGGATTTAGTCACTTAAAAACAAACAAACAAAACCCATAACTTCTCTAAACTGTGTAATGCATGAGACAAAACTCTGCCCTTCCATTAATTAAAAGTTTCTTTTTGGGATTTCATAATTTGCAGTTCTAATGAAACATATCATTTCCCCCTGAGAAGAAGCTTTGCATGGCGACATAAATCTATTAGTTATTCTTTCTTCACATTCACTTTTTTTGGTTGGTTCTGATACATTTCAATTGAAAATAGCCCAGATGAAATTCTTCAAGCCAGATATAGTAGTTAACAGAACAATATGTGTTTCTAATATAAGGGCTGTGTTTTCAGCCTGTTAATACAGTTGTTCAAAATGAGGAGCCCATCAAATAATAAATAAAGGCCATCAACCTAGGGAAAATGAGAAATTGTAGCTAAATATACCTTTATTGACCAGATATTTATTACCAAATATTTACCAAATATTATCTCAAATATGTTGGCGACCTCTTTCTACACACACAAAGTCTTTTCTCCCACTCATGGTGAACACATTCCAAGATACCTGTTGTGATACCTTTTTTCCTATGTATGGCCACTTTGGGGACAACTTGTAGACAGAGTGCCCAAATTCAGCACTGCAAAAATTAGTTGAATCCATACAGATTCACAATGCTAAGCACTCAAGTCCCTCTGCATAGTTGTGCCACTTTCTCCCAAATTTGACTTCAAGGGGAAAAAAACATACTGAAAAGAAAATGTTTCCCACCCTCCATTCAATTTATAAAGAAACATGTGGAGTTGGGAAAGTTCCTGTTAAAAAATGAACCAAACAGTTTAGGAAGTTCTATCACACTGAAATCTCCCTTCCACGTCTTTCAAGCATTCTAACTAAATGCTCAGTCCTCATGCCATCTATTCTTTCATTTTTTGAAGCATTTGGAAGGAATGTATGAGGAATCCAAATGATTTGGGTGAGTGAGGCAGCTGTGACAGAGGTTGGGGCTCTTTTCAGAATGGAATACCAATTTTTGGTAATGGAAAACAGTCTTTCTGCCTCCATTTTTTTCATGATGAAAGAAACATCATACATAATCTCTTGTATATAATTTGTCTTTTTTCTCTGTAGAAATGGCAAGCCTATTGAGCTGTTCATTGATCCATCCAAGGTGAATCCGCCTATGGCTGAACAATTCTAGGATAACTGCACATAGTATATTTCTGAGGGTGGCATTTTGGAATGGGACCACTTCCCCAGGATTTAATGCAGGTGTGTTGAAAAATGTTGTGAACACAAGTCATTATTGATTTTTCATTAACGTTTGGCAAGTAGAGTTAGAGGCAGAAATACAATGGCTATTACATTTGATAATAAAATAAAATTGAATGTCATAAAGATTTCTTTATTTTACCAAGTTAAAGCACAATCTTGTACAATGGTTTTACAAAATAAGTCCCATTGGATTCAACGTAGCTTACACATATGAGATAAATATAAGGCTTCATGCCAAAACTTTAAGACAGGAGTTCCCAACCTTTTTAAGATGAGGGCAGGGTCATGCTCCCTCAGACAGCTTCTGGGGCCGGATGGCCATTTTGCCCTTCCTCCACCACATGGCACTTCCTGGTGTAGTGGAGGCAGTGGGGGGGCACATGAAATGGTGCCGTGGGCTGCATCTGGCCCGCAAGCTGAGAATCCCTGCATTAAGAGATTGATATCAGAGAGAATAATTTTTAGATAGTGGCTGTGGCAGGTTTTTTGGGTTTTTTGCAAATTAAAAATTTCTGATCAACTCCCAAATGTTTCAAGAATCCCTTGGGATGTGTTTTGTCATGGGTAAACTGTCAGGAGTGTTGAGTGGGAGAGCCTCCTATTTCTGGAAATCACCACCAATAAAATTTCCTCAGTAATTACTAGTTTCAGTAATTAAAAATTTACCTCTTTCTTGCAGCCTCTGCAAAATTTTAATTTATGAAACATCATTCATAATGAGCCCACCCCACCTGGTACTGTGGTTAATAATAATATTGTGTCAGAAATTATTCTGGGTAGAAAGGATTTTTGCAGAAGAAACTCTGTTCAGGGAATGCCCAAATGAGGCTCCTTTCATGTCCCCAAGAGCTAGGACAGAGATGGGCCCACAATCCATCATGCAGTACCTGGGTCTTGAACTGCCGACTTGCCAGCCTTCCAGCTAACAAGGCAAGCTTCTTAACCACTGAGCGACTGCACCCCCTGGTACAGTGGTTAAACTGCAGGTAAAAATTCTACTCATTATCTGGATTTGATCTCAAAGGTGCCAAGGTTGACTTTGCCTTCCATCCTTCTGAGACTGGTAAAATGAAGACCAAGCTTGTTGAGGGCAAAATGCTTACTACCTTCTGAACTGCCCAGAGAGTGTTCTACAAATTATGGATAATAATTACTATTGTTGGCAATGACATTTTTAGCCATTGTTATCAGAAAAAATAGTTTGTCTCAATTTTATCATTTTCTAACACTGAAATCTTCAGCATACCTATACAAAAGTGCTGCTAGATTCAGTGGGTCTTACTCCCAGGAAAAGGGTATTTGATTGTAGTCTAGTCGTTTATTTAACACATTCCACCATTTTTGTCCACCTTCCACAGTTTATTAAGTGAATTATGATTTGGAGGAATAATTTTAATTTGCCCTTCAATTACTACCATAGGGTGAAAAAGCTTAAACTTTTTGGACTCATAATGGTGTGGGTTTCTGATCTCTGTTGTTTAATATTATTTTCCTTGTTTAATGTAAAGAGAAGGGACACATGCAGTGGAAACAAATACGGCTATAGCAAATTCTGTGCTTAATATTGCTTCTCCGCACATAAAAAATTGTACCCATAGTGTGTCCTATCAGTTTGCTCTGGTTATCCCTTTATCCCATTTCAAGTTAGGATAGATGAGTAGGAAATTGAAACAACTACAGGACTGCCCTGTCATAAAATTCTGTATGACTTTATTCTTGCAATTAGGGATGTCAGCCTTACCACATTCTATGTGGTAAGTGCAGAGTGATGCACATTGGGGCAAAAAACCCCAATTACATTTATAAACTGATGGGGTCTGAACTCTCTGCGACAAGAAAGGGACCTTGGTGTCCTGGTGGACAGCTCAATGAAGGTGTCAACCCAGTGTGCCTCAGCAGTGAAAAAAGCAAACTCAATGCTAGGGATCATTAGGAAGAGTATAGAAAATAAGTCAGCAAGTGTCATTTTGCCTCTTTATAAATCTATGGTGAGGTTCCATCTGGAATACTGTGTACAATTCTGGTCGCCATACCTCCAGAAGGATATTATGGAGCCGGAAAAAGTGCAGAGGAGGGCAACCAGAATGATTAGGGGACTGGAACACCTTTCTTACCATCTGAGGCTGCAATGGTTGGGCCTCTTCACTCTTGAATGATGGTGTCTAAGAGGTGACTTGATTGAAGTTTATAAAATCATGCATGGTGTGGACAAATTAGATAAGGAAAATCTGTTTTCCCTATCGCATAACACTAGAACTAGGGGGCACTAGACAAGTTTATGGAGGACAAGGGTATCAATGGCTATAATTATGGATACCTAAGGACAACCTCCGGGTTGGAGAGATAGGCAGGATATCTCTCAATGCCATTTCCAGGGAATCCTAAGCAGGTGAAGGCATTTGCTTGGTAATACCCTGAAGCAAATGGTGAGCCGCTGTGTGAGACAGAATGCTGGACTGGATGGGCTGTGGCCTGTTCCAGCAAGGCTGTTCTTATGTTCTTATGAAGTGACTGATAAAAATGTCTGTGTTTTTTTTATGACCATCCTATCTAATATTTCTATATATTTTCCTAGTCACTAAATGGACATTTTAAAGATTTTTGTTTAACTTTCCAGCAATGTTGCTAAATGGAAAAACCTTTGTTGTGAAGATGCAAATAGTAGGAGTCATCTAAAAAGAAATGTGTTATTATCTCTCATGATGTACACACATAATGCCATTTGGTTTTACAAAAGGTAAGAGATTTATTTTTATTCATCCATGAAGTGATGAAAGGTGTAATTTTGAAGCATATGAGTGTTACAGTATGTTTCCTCCCCATAGAAATGATTAAGACTCACAAAAGGTGCACTTTGAGGATAAATTACCTCAAGGAAATAAAATTGTTGTCTATTTTGCTGTAAATATGTTTGTAAATGCCTATTTTCCAGCTGTGCTTTCTAGATGTTTTTTCCCCCTATGAGGTAGACAGGAGCTGTTAAAAGTAGGAATGTGTGAATACCATCTACTTCAATTTGGTCCAACTTATTTGTTTTGTAAGCTTCAAATTAATTTGCAGCCTGCCCGCTTTGATTTGCATCCAAATATTCCAAAGTTTTTGTATGCATTATGTATGTCTAATTTATATATACCCAGTGGAAGAACCATAAAAATGGAGGAAATAAAGCGAAGGGGACTTTTATGAAAGATCTGGGATTGGTGGTAAAACTCAGTGCCAGGAAAAACTGCTTGTCCTCCAAAGTACAGGCAAAGCTCCCACCAGATCCTTCCCCCTCCCTTTCCATTTCTCTCTCTCTCTCTTTGGTGTATGCAAACCAAGACACAGGACACAGCCTCGGGCTGGGTTAACTCAGGTTTATTGCATCGTGGACAGAGGGAACATGAGGTAATGGCGGATCGATAGCTCTTTATATACAGTAGTAAATACATTTGAACGTGGTGCCATAGTAGCCCATTGGCTACTGCCTGCGTGACGTCATTGCTAGTCACGCCCTTCTTGTCCAGGTGTAGGTGGTGGCGGGAAAGCTTCCCGCGCTGTTGCCTTTGATGATTCTGACCAAGAGAGCTTGGACGCTCGCTGCTGCCAGCTGGTGGTCATCAGCTCGCGTCCTCATGCAGGGTTCATATGATACAGCTGAAGGTTACATTGTTGCTATAGGCAAGGTTACATTGGTTCAGATACATTGTAATCCATGTGGAAGGTAAAACCCTTAGAACACAACATCCCTCCCCCCTAGGACGAGGCAATGTCTCGAGCCCATGCTTCTAGACACTCCCCCCCTAGGAGACAAAATCTTTCAGCCAAGATGGCTTGTTTCGAACACGCTGGGGTCTCGATGCGGGCTGCCTCTCCCCGGGTTTGCTACCTTCTCTTTGTCCCCTGGTTTCCTGTCCTGTAATTTGAGAGGGAGACTCGTTAGTGATCTGCCGCGGCTCCGCGGCGTTGTTGGGAGGTGTGCTCTTACTTAGGGAAGTTTGGGCCGCGCTTGGGGGTCGATCTTCAAGAACTCTTTCTGGGGAATTATGGAATAATAGGACCCCGAGTCAATCTCCATCCTAACAGGGGCCCCTTGTACTATTACCTCAATGAAGTAATGGTTTTGTCCCGCGGACACGCTGAACACGGGGGCGTCGTCCTCGCTGCCGTCCGAGACGCGACCCACGCCGTCCTGCTTCCTCGTGGTTCGGGCGCCATCTTGGGGTCTCGCTGGACGGTCCGGTCTGGCCGAACGGTCTTTCGACTGCCTCCGGCCCTCTCTCCGATTTCTGCATGCCCTGGCGATGTGCCCGCGCCGGCCACAGCTGTAACATTCGGCTTTCCTGAAAGGGCACTTCGCACGCTCGTGGGCCGCCCCACAACCATCGCAGCGGCGCCCCCCTTTCCGGACCTTCTGTACCTCTTCGCCGTCGCTGCCATCTGTAGAGGATCTCGAGGTTCGTCGGGTCGCGTGCACCGGCTGTCCTGACTTGCCGCGCACCGAGCTTTCCGCTTTGCTGGCCCTAGGACGCCACTCACGCCACTCGTGTATTTCGTCCACTCCCGCATTCGTGGACTCCGCGGATTCCGCGGTCTCTACGACCTCGGCCAGCGTGGGTGGCGGCTCCCTGTTCATCAGGCGGCGCTGCACTTCCTTGTCCTTCAGGCCACACAGCACGACGTCCCTCATGATCATCTCCAGGTTGTCCCACTTGCAGGGAACGGCGGCTACCCTCAGGGCCTCCACGAAAGCCTCTACCGACTCATCCGGCGCTTGGACTCGCCTCCAAAACGCACTCCTAGCGGGAAACATTGCCTTCGAGGGTTGGAAACGCTCACGCAGCAACTTCAGTATGTCGTCGGTTTTGAAGTCGTCCAACGTCTTCGGTTCGATCATGCCCACCAGCGTCCGCTTGGTCTCTACACCCAGCATTCGGGTGAGGATGGCCCTCTTCCTTTCCTCGTCGTCTTTGACTTTGAGTTCCACCAAGGCCGCCTTGAAATCCATGTTAAAGATGGTCCAGTCTTGCGGCTTGGTAATATTGAACCCGCTCTGTGTCCTGGCGCTTTGGGAATCCATTAATCCCACCTTCGTCGCCAATTTGGTGTATGCAAACCAAGACACAGGACACAGCCTCGGGCTGGGTTAACTCAGGTTTATTGCATCGTGGACAGAGGGAACATGAGGTAATGGCGGATCGATAGCTCTTTATATACAGTAGTAAATACATTTGAACGTGGTGCCATAGTAGCCCATTGGCTACTGCCTGCGTGACGTCATTGCTAGTCACGCCCTTCTTGTCCAGGTGTAGGTGGTGGCGGGAAAGCTTCCCGCGCTGTTGCCTTTGATGATTCTGACCAAGAGAGCTTGGACGCTCGCTGCTGCCAGCTGGTGGTCATCAGCTCGCGTCCTCATGCAGGGTTCATATGATACAGCTGAAGGTTACATTGTTGCTATAGGCAAGGTTACATTGGTTCAGATACATTGTAATCCATGTGGAAGGTAAAACCCTTAGAACACAACACTCTCTCTCTCACACACACACACACAGAGAAAAGGAGAAAATATCCTCTGATTCCCTTTACTTCCTGAAAATATAAGTGACACCAGTCTCTCTCTTTTTTGAACATGTAGCTGTTGCAATATGGCTACTGGTCGCATGGACATCAGAATTCTCTCCTATGGTTCTCTAAATGGGGTTTCCAAAAGAACCCAGGCTTTTCATTGACACTTGAGTTCTTATTTTGCTTTCAGTTTCCTGATTCTGTTAAAATATTGCTTTTGTTTCCTAAGGTAAGTGGTTTTTTTTTTTAAAAAAATGTTCTCATCTTTTTATACCTCAGAAGTGCTAAAGCAATATCCAGTGCTTTGAAGAGGCATGCTTTCATTCAAGCACCACTTTGGGCTCTCTTACTTTGCTTCAGATCATTTCAGAAATGAACAAATATCCTCTACTTCACTTTGGAATATAAATAAAGTTGAATAACATCCTTGGTTAGAAGAAATGAAACTCGTTTTAGTGTTAGAAATAGGTAAATCTGTTGATTTCACTTTCTCTTGTATCTATTTTTAAAACATCAATTCCTTTAGCCAAAAACCTAAAAGTAACCCTTCCTATCTTTGTTTTCACTTTATGGCTTCAAGGTAGTTGTATCTTAAGAACAATAGGAAATATGTAGAAGAGTGGACTGACCCCCTTCTTTATTGTTGTGTATTTGATGAAGTTTTTGAAATAGCGTTGTTGCCGGCTGCAACTTGTATTCGAGAATGCATTTTCCCCCTGAATGCATTTTCCCCCTGAAGCGTGAATTTGTTTAAGGTGGATCCCAGCTTTCCATGAAGCGACCCACACACTATGATCATGGAGCCATCTCCTGCAGCATATATGAAATGAGACATGCAAGACTTAACACCAGAACTACAATGGACTGCTACAGCCTTGAGGATATTATCAAGGTGTACCTTCACAGCCAGTCCATCTGTCATGGCCTCTTCCACCTCCATGACCATTGGGAATCAGAGTTCATCCTCTGCACATTTTGCCGTTGGGCTCAACATGATGGTTTCCAGTGGCATTTCCTCCACTGAGGGGACCATTACCCCACTTAAAGGGGCTCATCCACCTGAAGACATTAGCCCCTTTGGGGAGTCAGATTATTTACCACTGCCCAACACTCGGCGTTGAGTCGCTGGCTGTATGGTCTACTCTATTACCATAGTGGTATGTCTGGCCAGACAGGGTTTTGAAGTAGCATTGGATACAAAAAAAGGATTAAGCGGGCAAAGTAGCAGGACTCAGTTGTGTTGAGGGGTACGCTGGACAGTCATCCATAGTTGTGAAAAATTACTAGAGCTATAAGAAATTTCACCTGATATGATCTGGGACTCCCTGGAGGATTGTGGTAATTGAAATCTCCGGCCCTTGCCAACCAAGAGAGAAGCGAATCCCCTTCATGGAAGGCGATTCCTTCCCTCCGGGAGGCAAAGATGCAGCCTTCATCTGCTGGAGGGAAGTGGTTCGCTTCTCTCTTGTTTGTCAGGGGCCAAAATCTTCGTCCCCCACCAACCAAGAGAGAAGTGAACCCTGCTCTCCTTGCGGCCATGGAGGCCAGCGCCGGCCTCGCTGCAGCTTCAGGGGGAGGGGGAGACCCTCCTCTCCCCACGTGCGGCTTCAGCAAGGTAGCGTGGAGAGCCCATCATCTGCCCGCAGCCACGGAGGCTGCCGTTGGCCTTGCCGCATCTTCGGGGGGAGGAGGGGAAGCCCCTCCTCTCCCCACACAGCTTTGGTGAGGTAGCGGGGAGAGTCCGCATTGGCCTTTTTTTACTCACGTACTGCTTGCCCCACCTCCTCCATGCTCACGTCCTTCAGCCTGATTGGCTGAGGGGTGGTACGGTGCGGAGGTAGCTGGGAAGCATAGTTTTTTTTGTTCGTATTCGTGGGGCAATTGCCCTCCTCTCGGCATCTGGACCCTTGCGGCGACACTCGCAGGGACAGAAGGTAAGTGTAGCTGGCTTGGTACAGGATGGTTGGGCCGGGTGTTGCCACGTATGCCAGACACACACGGCCCAACCCCCTTTTTATAGGCAAAGATGTCATATAAACTAATCCTTTCAAACTTTCAAACACAGATACTGTACAACATAAATCTCATCTTATAACAATTGTTAAAAATAATTGCAGCTAGAGAAGTTACTATAACTGATATTACTGATTTTTAAATATCTATTTTTAATTATAGAAATGCACAGGGTTTTGTTACTTTCTAGGAATGCCAGTTGGTTAGAAAGCTATGTAATAGAAAGTCTGATTTTCTAAAAATAGGATTATATGTCCCTAAGATTTTTGAAAATACATTCTGTCCCATGACCCTGGTAAAGTTGAAATTAAGAGAGGAAAAACATAAAAATCATAAAACAGAAAGAAAGCTTCAGTAGATGTAGAGAAGATCTTATTCATTGGGATGACTCATAAATATACTATATACCTCTTGATATATAGAGGAAAATAAAATTAATGAGTGAGCATACCTCCCAATATGTTGTTCTGGTAATTACAATGGTTTATATAGATTTTTACACTGCTTTCCTTATTTCTCTCTTTGCTTGGGTAGAAGAAATATGTGTGTTTTACTATTTTAAAAGACAAAAATGGATATGGAAATAGAGATTTCAGCCTTCAGATCAATCCTGCTGTTTATTTCATGCAAACCATTTTTCTTTGGGTTTTCTCCAAGCTGATTACACTTCTGGTATCGAGACAGAAAAGTAATTCAGACAGATTTCATCACATGGATCTGCTGCTGTCACGTCTAATTTGATCCTCATTTCCATCTATTTAAATTTTTGTCACACACTAGCTCTGTTTTTGTACTGCATACTGCAACCTTTGCTGGTGGACTGGCTTTCCCCATGATATAGCCACTTTGCTACATTGATTGGATTATTGATTGCACTGCAAATGTCAATAATTTTGCAGAGAAGAGAAAAGCTGAAGCTCCTTTGTTGAGGCTAAAGGTGGACAGATTTACCTTTTCGGGCTACAACTCCAAAATAGGAGTTGTAGTCCAAAACACAAATTTACACTCTTCTAATAGAAACCATCTTATGAGCCCTACAAACAAGTTTTCCACTAGTCTAGTCTGATGTGCATTAATGCAATCTGATGTACAGCATTATTTTTTCCCCAGATTGTTTCCTTTTAGTCTTTAGGCCTTTTATTTCCAACCAGAACATTACACATAAAGAGTATTTTGGTTCTCTTGATAGAACCACTATGTTGACATTGGTGGAAATATTGGAATGTTAGACATTTGGTTCATAGTTTTTGAAGCTACTTTTAATACTGTTTGGAGATAAAAGTAGAGTATATATTCCCCCAAATTAAGAAAAGATGCAAATTCAGTTACTAATTGCACACACCACTTTTTGTTTTAGAAGAATGAATATTAAAGAATTATAAAGAAAATGAGGAGGCAAATATGGAAACATGCTTAGGAGTTTCCCTGAATGGATGGAGACTTTTGTCTAAATCGGGGGTTCCCAACCTATGGCCTGTGGGCCTAATCTGGCCTGCAGAGATCATTAATACAGCCTGCGGTAGGCACCCTGGCACCTCCAGAATCTACCACCACTACCGGAAGTCCCAATACGTCACTTAGTGTGGTGGTGGCGGCGGTGGTGGTGGTGGCAGCAATCACACCATTTTTGCAGCTTCTTGCTCAGCATCTGCCGTTTCCCAGGGCAGTAGGAGGCTTTTCAGAGCATTTTTGCTCTACTTTGAGAATTTTTTGTCGCTTTTCTGCTGAGGAAACAAAGGGTAGCACTAAATGGACACTTCTCCAAGTGGAGGGAAGTAAAGAGTAGGGTCCCCCAAGGTTCATTACTGGGACCCCTGCTTTTCAACCTCTTCATAAATGATCTAGAAGTAGGAGTAAATAGCAAGGTAGCCAAATTTGCTGATGCCACTAAATTATACAGGGTAGTGAAAACTGTGAGGGATTGTGAGGAGCTCCAGAGGGATCTCTTGACACTGGGGGAGTGGGCAAAACAGTGGCAAATGAGCTTCAACACTAGTACGTGCAGAATGATGCACGTTGCGGCAAAAAATCCTAATTACATTTATAAATTGATGAGGTCTGAACTCTCTGCGAAAAACCAGGAAAGGGACCTTGGTGTCCTGGTGGACAGCTCAATGAAGGTGTCAACCCAGTGTGCCTCAGGAGTGAAAAAAGCAAACTCAATGCTAGGGATCGTTAGGAAGGGTATAGAAAATAAGTCAGCAAGTGTCATTTTGCCTCTTTATAAATCTATGGTGAGGCCCCATCTGGAATACTGTGTACAGTTCTGGTCGCCATACCTCCAAAAGGATATTATGGAGCTGTAAAAAGTGCAGAGGAGGGCAACCAGAATGATTAAGGGACTGGAACACCTTCCGGTTGTGTATACATGCAGTTCAGCTGTTCGCCGGTAGCGCAACTGACAGAGCTCACGTGACCCCAATTCCTCCAATGGGTAACTACCGCGGGAAACCTTCCCTCCACAGGTGAAACTATGTCAGGTATGCATTACGTCAATAGGACGTCACCTATACTGTAACCAATAGTGCGCCTCTGGGCGAAATTCAAATGTACTGTGTACCATATATAAGGAGGCAGATTCCGCCATTGCCTCATGTACAGATTGACCATGTTACAATAAAGTAGTGTTTAGCTCACCTGCCAGCTCGTGTGCATTCAATCTGCCTACATCATATTGGCGATGATGGTGGGATAATGGCGTCCCACAGGGTCACCCTATCTTCGTTCGACACCTCCATGCCGGAGTCATGGGGCCTCTACGAGGAGCAATTCCTATACGCGATGGATGCGGAGAAGATTGAGGATGAAGACCAAAGGCGAGCCTGCCTACTGGCCCAGTGTGGGTTGCCAACCCTGGAACTGGCGAGAAACCTCCTAATGCCACAGGCACTCAAGACAGCACCACTGGGGGACATCCTAGCTATCTTGTGGGTGCATTTTCACCCAAAAGTGTCAGTTTTCCCGGTGAGGATGGTGTTCAGCTGGAGGGACCAATGGCCTGGAGAAACTGTGGCCGAGTACATGGCCACGCTGAGGCTGGCAGCTGTTCCTTGCTGGTGGGGAGCCACCCTGGCCCAGACGTTGCGAGACCGCCTCCTACTCGGCCTGCAGGATGAAGAGGCCCAGCGGAAACTGTTAGGCCGGGATGAGGACATCACATTCAAGGGGGTCCTGCGGGTTGCACAAGCTGCTGAAGCTATAAAGGATGGAGTACAGGCATGCAGGACGAGGTCCGCTGCCCCAGGAAGCTAGGCGTTCATGGTGCAAGCTTACAGCTGTTCGTCACCACGTGCATGAGAGTCGAGAGCTGTGGAAGCTGCCGCCACATCCTCTTTGGGATCCGGCGAAAGTGAACCAGAAGTCCAAAAAGTGAGGAAAAGGGCGCCTCAAAAGAGAGACCCCACCGAAGCAAGCCAATGCTGCGAGGGGTGCGGGGGCTCACACGACCGGAAAAAATGCCCATTCAAGAAGGCAGAGTGCCACAACTGTGATTGGGACACATAGTAAAGGTGTGCCGGCAATGCAAGAGACGAGACCCTGACTGGACCAGCCACTACGGTCGAAAGGACGAGGCCATCGGGAAAGTGCACATGGGGGACACCGTAGTGAGACGTGTTTCGGACCGACGCACCCATTTTTGGGTGAAGGTACTGTTGCAGGGGGCTCAGGTAAAGATGTAGGTGGATTCAGGGACCATCTATTCCATAGTTTCGCAGATGGAGTTTCTGCGAATACCCCCTAGGGACCGCCCAAAACTGAGAGCCCTCAGGACGAACTTGCGGGATGTTCAAGGTAACTACATTCTCATCCTGGGGGTGGGAGATTTCACCACCTGTTTGAAAAATTTCATGAGGAAGCTGTCCCTGGTGGTTCTTAAGGGGGGGTCCAGTTGTCGTCTAGGGACCCAGTGGTTCAAACCGCTGGGCATTGCACTGACTGGCATCAATGCCGTCCAGGCTGACCCCATTCAGGATGTGTGCAATGCACACCCCACTGTTTTTGAAAAAGGACTTGGGAAGTACAGGGGGCCTCCAGTGGACTTTGATATAGACCCTTCCGTTCACCCTGTATGGCTCAAGCCGCGAAGAGTGCCTTTTGCACTAAAGAACAAAATCAAAACAGAACTGGACAAACTAGTGGGTCAGGGGATTTTGGTTCCGGTGGACTCCACAGAGTGGGAGACACCGATTGTGATTGCCATGAAATCTAATGGGGAGGTTAGAATTTGTGCTGATTACAAGTGTACAATCAATAAGTTCTTTCGCCCCAACGCCTACCCAGTGCCGGTAGTTAGCCATTTGCTGGCCACGTTACATGGGGGTAAATGTTTTGCGAAGTTGGACTTAGCACACGCTTATCAACAGTTAATGGTTACACCTGCAGCAGCAGCTGCCCAGAAGATAGTTACACACAAGGGTGCATTTAAGGTGACACGCCTCCAGTTCAGCATGAACTCAGCCCCCGGGATATTTCAGGCGCTTGTAGAATGCCTGCTTAAGGGTCTCCCCGGGGTCCTGCCCTATTTTGACGATGTGTTGATAACAGCTGGGGATGAGTCAAGCTAGCCCAGAGGTTAGATCAGGTACTATCCATGTTCGAGAGGGCTGGGCTGAGAGGAGACAAATGTGTGTTCTATGCAAACGAGGTTGAGTTTCTGGGGTTTTGAATCATCCCCATTGCGGTAGTACAGAACGCTTCCAGACCAGCCACTAAACCAGAGCTGCAGTCTTTCTTAGGGCTCCTGAACTTTTACTACTCTTTCCTCCCAACAGAAGGCATCCATGGCAGAGCCACTTTACCGCCTGCTGAAGAAAGATGCAGTCTGGCAGATGGGGGAAGGTCAGGAGTGAGCGTTCAATGAGTTAAAGCGGCTCCTCTCTTCCGAGGCGATATTAACTCATTTCGACCCCAGGAAGCCCGTAGTGCTTGTGTGTGATTCCTCACCAGTGGAGGTCAGGGCTGTCCTCTGCCATGTGCTTGAGAACGGGAGGGAGGCACTGATTGTGTTCTACTCGAGATCCCTCTTGAAAGCGGAGTGCAACTATGCCCAGACAGATAGGAAAGCCCTTGCGATCATCGCAGGGATGAAGAAATTCCATGATTTCTTGTATGGGAGGGAGTTCACTATTGTCACAGACCACAAGCCTCTCCTGGGAATCTTTGTCATGGCCAAGACCACTCCCCAGATCCTATCCCCACAAATGCTACGGTGGGCGATTTTCTTAAATGTGTACCAATTCACACTGGTACACCGCCCAGGGAAAGACATCGCTCATGTGGATGTGCTTTCCAGGTCACCCCTGCTGGAACTGGGGGAACCTGAGTGCGAGGTCGAGCAGGGTCACCAGGTGCTACTCATCGAATCCCTCGACTCGCCCCCCATTGTGCCTGCAGATATTGCCAGGGCAACCGCAAAAGACAAGATTCTGTCCCAGGCGTTGGCATGGGTAAAGAAGGGCTGGCCCGAAACGTCCCCATCTGAGGAACTTGCATCGTTTTTCAGGAAACGTTTTGAGCTGTCGCTCGAGAGAGGATGCCTCCTCTGGGGCCAGAGGGTGGTAATCCCCGAGGTTTTCCAAACCAAGGTGCTCCGTTTGCTCCACACGAGCCACCCAGGAATCATGAAATCGAAAGCTCTGGCAAGGAGCTACTTCGGGTGGCCCAACATTGATAGGGACATTGAGCAGTTGGTGGGTGCATCTGAGAGTTGCCAACACTCACAGCCTGAGGGGCACAGATTACCCCCCAGGGAGTGGGACACAGCCCGTGGGCCGTGGTCAGTGGTTCACGTGGATTTTGTGGTCCTTTCCGGGGTACAATGTTCTTGTTAGTGGTTGATGCATTCTCAAAATTGCTGGAGGTCATTCCAGTGCGAAATATGTCTTCCGCAGCCACAGTCAAACACCAGAGGAGGCTGTTCACGTGTTTTGACCTGCCCGACGTGTTAATTTTGGATAACGCAACCACATTCACGTCCGCCAAATTCCAGGCATTCTTCGAAGGGAATGCGATCAGGCATGTAACCTCAACACTATTTCACCCTGCCACAAACGGCCAAGTAGAGGGCCAGGTCTGCACTACAAAGGAGGCGCTACGGAGGATGGGTCTGGGGGATCTGGAGCTACAGCTCTGCAAATTCCTTCTCTGTTATAGGGTTACTCCGCTTGCATCGGGGCAGTCCCCTGTGGAGATTCTGATGCGAAGGAGACCCACAAATTGTTTGACCATTTGGATCAATCCAGGGTGGAAGACAAAGGCATGAATGTGGCGGTAGAACAAAGGAAAGTGTTCGGGGCAGGCGACCCAGTGGATTGTAGGAATTCTGCTACTTCTGGGCCAGCGTGGGTACCTGGGGAGGTGGTGGAACAAACCGGGCCCATATCGTACTAAGTGAGGACGGAAACGGGTTTGTTGTGGCGGAGGCATGCCGACTAGCTTAGGAGAAGAGTCACAGAAGCCACGGGGGAAAGTGGGTATTTTGAGGAATTTTATTTATTTATTTTTATTTATTGTTGGACTTCTATACCGCCCACTCAACCAAGGCCGACTCAGGGCGGTTAACAATCACAACATAAAACAGATAAAACCCCGATAAAAACAGAATTAAAATCCACCCCCTAAAAAGGGGTGCAGGTACCGAAGGAACTGAGGGGGAAGGCATAATCCTCTAAACCAGCCACCCAATGGAAACCACCCCTCCACCTGCACCCCAAACTTGGCCCGTCAGCCAGGTTTTTAGTTCTTTCCTAAAGAGCAGCAACTCCGTCTGGAGATGCAATTCCACTGGCAGGAGGTTCCAAAGGGCTGGTGTGGACATGGAAAAGGTCCTCCTCCTTGTGCCAGAGAGGCGAGCTCCCCTGGCTGGGCCGATGGCACAATTAGGGAGCCCCTCCGGTCCACTCTGGTTGGATGGGCAGACGTCCTTAGGGTGATGTGGTCTCTTAGGTAACCTGGCCCACTACCATATAGGGCTTTAAAGGTCAAAACCAGCACCTTTAATTGCACCCGGAGGCAGACTGGTAACCAGTGCAACTCCCGAAGCAGTGGTGAGGCATGGGCATAAAGTCCACACCCCATCACCACCCAGGCTGCAGCATTCTGGACCAGCTGCAGCCTCTGAATGGTCAAGGGCAGCCCCATGTAGAGCTCATTACAGTAGTCTAGTCTGGAGGTCACCAGAGCCACTTTACCATGAGCAAAGAGTCCCGGTCCAGGAGCAGGCGCAACTGGCAAATCACCCGAAGTTGGGTGATAGCCCTCCTGGCTACAGCCACCACCTGTTCTTCTAGCAGCAGCTGTGAATCCAGGAGGACCCCCAAGTTGCGCACCGGGTCAGTCTGGGGCAAAATAGTCCCATCCGAAACCAAAGATGGTAGCTCCCGGGATAACGCAGGACCCCTTATCCATAGCCACTCAGTCTTGCTAGGATTCAGTTGTAGCCCGTTAGCCCCCATCCAGACCCCAACAGCCTCCAGACATCTGGAAAGGACTTTGACTGCATCACTGGGGTCCCCACGGGCTGAGATGTACATCTGAGTGTCATCCGCGTACTGATGGTACCGCACCCCGTGGGAACGGATGATCTCACCCAGCAGCTTCATGTAGATGTTAAATAGGAGAGGAGAGAGTATGGAGCCCTGATGCACCCCATATTTTAGGGGCCTAGGACTGGACCTCTCACTCTCCAACCACACCGACTGGGTCCGGCCCCTCAGGAATGAGGAAAACCAGGACCACACAGTGCCCTGGATCCCCAATCCTCGGAGCCATTCCAGAAGGATACCATGGTCAACAGTATCGAAGGCCGCTGAGAGGTCAAGAAGAGCAAGAACGGATGGATGACTGCCATCCCGCTCTCGCCAGAGATCATCCACCAGTGCGACCAATGCAGTCTCAGTACCATATCCAGGTCTGAATCCTGACTGGAAGGGGTCCAGATATAGGATGGGACAAAGTCCCTCAACCATTGTGGGGGCCGGCAGATGCGCTGCAGCCGGCCATTCAATTCAGTGGTGCTACCGCCTCTGGATCCCACGTTAGGATCACCCCCCACCCGTGTAACCAAAGGGGGGAATACAGGACTCACCATAACAGGTGGCATAAACCACCAGGAGACCACTACCCAACCTGGAGTAGCAAATCCCCATTTTGATTTTCTGTTACAGGATGGGGGGAGTTTTTATGAGTGTTTCCCCACTCATCCAAGTGAGCAGCGGGGTTTTGAGTTGTCCCAGAGGTCCCCCCATCCTCCCTGACACGTAGATACCCCAGCCCTGTCCCTGCCGGGGTTCAATACGACCCTTCAGTTTTCCTGGGGGGAAGAGTCGGACATCACAGCCGATTCAGATAGCACAGCTGTGGGATCCAGAGGCGGCAGCACCGCTGAATCGAACGGCTGGCTGCAGTGCATCCGCCGGCCCCCACAATGGTTGAGGGACTTCGTCCCACCCTAGGGGGGAGGGATGTTGTGTATACATGCAGTTCAGCTGTTCGCCGGTAGCGCAGCTGACATAGCTCACGTGACCCCAATTCCTCCAATGGGTAACTACTGCGGGAAACCTTCCCACCACAGGTGAAACTATGTCAGGTATGCATTACGTCAGAAGGACGTCACCTATATTGTAACCAATAGTGTGCCTCCAGGTGAAATTCAAATGTACTGTGTACCATATATAAGGAGGCAAGGTTCCGCCTTTGCCTCATATACAGGTTGACCATGTTACAATAAAGTAGTGTTTAGCCCGCCTGCTGGCTCATGTGCATTCAATCTGCCTACATCAAACTTCCTTACCATCTGAGGTTGCAACGGTTGGGTCTCTTCACTCTTGAATGACAGCATCTAAGAGGTGACCTGATTGAAGTTTATAAAATCATGCACGGTGTGGACAAAGTAGATAAGAAAAAACTGTTTTCCCTATCACACAACACTAGAACTAGGGGACACTCCATGAAACTTTTGGGTGCTAGTTCTCAAACAAATAAGAGAAAGTACTTTTTCACCCAGAGGATCACTGGTCTATGGAACTCCCTGCCAGAAGAAGTGGTGACAGCTGTCAGTCTTGACAGCTTTAAGAAAGGATTAAACAAGTTCATGGAGGACAAGGGTATCAATGGCTATAATTATGGATACCTAAAGACAACCTCTGGGTTGGAGAGATAGGCAGGATATCTCTCAATACCATTTCCAGGGAATCCTAAGCAGGTGAGGGCATCTGCTTGGGAATACCCCGAAGCAAATGGTAAACTACTGTGTGAGACAGAATGCTGGATTGGATGGGCTGTGGCCTGTTCCAGCAAGGCTGTTCTTATGTTCTTATGAGTTTTGGCAGCTAAACCATGGTGGTTGGGGACTTTCAGTGCCGGGCAGAACTTCTGGCAGTGCCTGGGTTCCCAGTGCATAACCAGGAAGTCCCCAGCAACCACGTTCTAGCTGCCGAAAAGCAGCAGAAAAGTAGCGAAAAATTCCAAAATGGAGTGAAAATGCTCTGAAAAGCCTCCAACCTCCCTGGGAAGTGGCAGAGGCTGTACAAGCACACCTCTGACCCCCACAGCTGAGTGTTGGGAGCGGGAATGGCCCCTGGTGGGAAACGTTGAGAACCTCTGGTCTAAATTAAAAGTGCTGTCTCTCACACTTATTGTTCCAGGAAAATTGATGGGATGTAAATAAGTTGAAGTTAAGTTGAAGTTGAGTTAAGTCTTATACTGTATATATTTTTAGTAGGACTTCAACATGAATTAGTTTTTGCTTGATTTAGTATATTAATTGTACTCTATTAACAATTAGTAATAGTGTAAAGTTGATTTTATTAGAAACTAATGTTTTTAAATTGAAATGCAGCAGATACATGCACAAAGAGAAACAATTAAGCAATGGAGGCACACATTGTTTGGGCTTGTTATCACCTGGAAATAAAGATGCAAGGATTAAGGCAAAAGCTTCACAGAAAGATAGATTTTAAGAGAATAAATCAACTGTTAAAAAAAGATTGCTTTGGAAGGAACGGCCAGGCATAACGCTCATCAAGCTAAAATGGATACAGTTCTTTTAAAGGACTCAGAACAGTAGGATGTTTGAGGTGGGTAGAATCTAGGTAAAATACAATACAGCACAGGACTAGAAGATCATTACTATAAGATCAAAATACTTATATGCTGGTTGTGGTTGTCACAGATGTAGAGCTTTTCTCACCTTCAATAATATAAACATAAGTTCACTTTGTTTTGTTGTTCAGGCTATAAAATATATATTTTCCCCTTTATAAATCTTATTCCTGGGACACAAAAGACATGTTGCACTCATGTCTCTTGAACTATGATATAACTTCAGTTTTTATGACAGATTATCTCCAATGTAGTTTAGGCAAGGAATGAAGGTAAACAAATAAACAGATAATGAACATTAGAAGGGTATTTGGTACATGATAAAATCACAAAATCCATCCCAAACCTTCACCTTGATGAAACACAGTGCACACTGTGCACACAGTGTATCATTTATTATTATGTTTTTATATTGTTGCTGCTATTGTTGTTTGTATTGTATGGTCCACTTATTATATTTTGGTCCAATTGTTATATATCATTATTACATTTTCATCCTTTAAAATGTTTAATGTTTCTTTCTATCATGCTGCATTGAGCTGAGATTTAATCAAGACTCCTTTGTGTCATATAATTCTTTACTTTAGGTCAATATAAGATTCTCCTTCTCATCTAGAGAGGTGCAGTGTGTGTGAAATATTAGATTTAGATGAAAAGCCCTATCTTCTATAACATCATCCTTGTTTTGATAGGCTATCTTAATTTTCACATTTATTTTAATTAAAAACAATATTGGCATTTCTTTTAATTTTTTTCTGTGAGATTTATGTCACGGTTCCCACCCTTCAAACTCATGTCATATTGTCTGGGATGAAATTAGCTTCTTAGTTCTATTATGTGGAATAAAATAGAATAGAAACTATATTTATTTAACCACATTACAGAGTAAATCCAATGTCTTAGATTTACAAGAGGTAGCAAAACCAGAGGTTTAAATAGTCAAATCTGTCAGTTTCACCAGTCCTACAGGTTTTTATTTACCTCTTTCCATTAAAAACATAATTTCAGGATGCTTAACTGTTCACTCACCATATAGGAAATGGCAATGTGACCAGGTTATATAGGAGGAGGAAGAATTGTTTCATATGTTGAAAAGTCAAAAACGTCATGTATACATGAACACAAACCCATTGGTGATGATAGTTGATATTATAATATCAACATGTGTTAGTATTTTTATTTGTTGCTTCTTATTTTTATATAAGTTCAATCATATTGCATAGAAATCATTCATCATTTCATTGTAGAGTATTGTAGGGAAAGAAATTAGTTATAAACTCAAATACATGGAAAGAAACTGTCCACGATTCAAAAGCAAAGCAGCTACCTTCACTGCAAGATAATAACGCTGAGTGCTTCTCAATAAACAAATTACAAAAATTCCAAACCCTTTTGAACTAGATATTGGATGCTTCTAGTTTAATTAGAAGTCTGTGAGGGAGAAATTTGGTTGCAAAGATAATAGGTCATATATAAGTGAATTTGTCTCAGCATTATGAACGTTGACAAAAGCTTGAATAAACAGTTGGTTTCAGTTTTGATGCTTGTCTGTATGGTGTGAGCAGCTGATTATTTCACTGCACATGAGCAGAAAATGTATGACCCAGAGAATGCTTTGGGGGGGTTTCAATAATTTATATGACAAGAACATCCTCAGCTACACTGACAGGGGAAAAAATCATGCATTTGAAATATTGTGTTGTAGGAGAACTTTGCAGATACCCTGGAATGTCAGGAAGATGAACAAGAGTTTCCTAGAGTAAATCAAGCCTGAACTGTCTCTGGAGGCAAAAATGATGAAACCGGGGCTGTCCTACTTGGGGTATATTATTAGAAGGCAACATTTCTTTGGAGAGTTTGAAGGCAATAGGAAAAGAAGAAGACTAAATGTGAGCTGGATTGACTCCCCAAAGAAAATTGTAGGTAGGAACTGAGCATGGCTGTTTAAGATAGGACACTTTGGAAATCATTTACTGTATAATAATAATAATTTCATGTCAGAAATTATTCTGTGTGGAAATGATTTTTGCTGGAGAAACTCAACTCAGGGGACACCCGAATGAGGCTCCTATCATGTCCCCAAGATCTTTTCCCACTGAAGTGGTCCCTATTTATCTACTTACAATTTCTTGCTTTCGAACTGCTAGGTTGGCAGTACCTGGGACAGAGATGGGCACTCAAACCATCATGCAGTACCCGGGTCTCAAACTGCCAACTTGCCAACCTTTCAGCTTACAACACAAGCTTCTTAACCACTGAGCCACCACAGCCCCTTATTCATAGGGTTGCTATACGTCAGAGGTGATTTTAACAACAACAAAATATCAGCAGCCTCTCTCAACCTTGTCAATAACAATTCTGTGATTAAATCAGGTTATGTCTGGAGTAATAGCTCTATTTCTAATAGCTAAAATGAGGCAGAGCTGATGTATGTGGACAACATAATTTGTTAATACCAACTCTTATTTAAGAATACTAACTTGAAAAGAACATTTATTCTGATGAAATAAGTGGTTCAAACTGCATTTCTTATAGCAACAATGGGCAACTTCTGCAATTTTGTAGACAACTGAAGTAAAGATATAGGAATCTGGACAAATTTCACAAACTGATCCATGCAAAAGTGATCTAGCCCAACTAAACTATCTGCTGTTTTAGCTTAATCATTGTTGCCGATGTCGTTGTTGTGGAGAGGATCTGAAAGTAACAGCGCAATCCTATGTGTGCCTAATCCAGTGCAAGACCTATTCAGTTTGATGAGATCTGCTCCCATATAATCTTGGTAAAGTATCAATAAAGTAAAACATTTTTCTTTCATTGTTAAGTTCATGGCATGATTTTTTTTAAAAAAAAAAAACAAAACTTGTTTTTATTAGTCTTAAGCCTAAAACAGGTATGCAACACTCGGGTGGGTAACAGTACAATTTTTACAGCTAAAAATGTTTTTTATTGGCAAAAATATTTATGAACTTTTAAAATTTGGTAGTGGTATTTAAAGCTGAGAAATCTTGCTTTGGAACTGCAGTTGCTTTGCTGGCTAGCAATTAGATATCCTTGTTATAAAAAGTGTTAATTGTACTGCTGCAGAAAGCATTTTAAATTAGGCAGAAAAATGGGGGTGCTACATTGGATAATCAAGATCCTGCACAAGTTCTTGCCTGTTCATTATATGGGTCTACTCGCCAATTCCTGCTGTCTGTTTTTAGAGATCACCCTTTTATCAATGGCCCCTTAGATTTAAAAATAAATATACTGTACTGTAGTTCTTTATGAATGGTATATAACACAAAGTTTGTAAGTAACTCATTTACATTAATGTCACTGGGGTAACAAGGGTATGGCAATGTTCCTTTGGCAGATAGCATAGTGACTGGTAGTCCTGCTAGTCTTGTTCATGTTACGAATGTTTTCTTGTTACTTTTCCTCATTCATTGTTGGTGACTAAAATATTCCTTTGGGACCAGTAAGTACTAGACAGCCAAATCTCTATGAAACAGAACATTTCACATGACACTGACAATCACTTCGGGGGCCACCATGTAAATTTTTCACAATTGCCTGGAGCAAACACTACATTGGAGCACCATGACAGAACAAAATGGTGGTGGCCCAGTCACTCAGCACTCGCCAGAGTGCTATATGCATGTTAGAATAAGTCCATGTCCCATAACTGGTCTTGAAAGTTGTTTAATATCTCTATGAAGCTGTTGAGAGGGCTCATTTGGAGATTTGGAGTTTGGTATCACTAATTTGCGGGTAACACCTAACTCTATCTCTCCTTTTCAACTTCTGGAGAGTATGTGGCTCAATGCCTTGACCTTCATAAATGAATAGATGAAAACTAACAAGTTGAGTTTTAACCAGTGTTGGATCAGCCATATAGCAGGAGTAGCAAATGCTATGGGCCCCGTGTGTCTGGTGCTCCTGCCCCCCATGCTCGGTTTGAATGAAAATCCAAATTTAAATATTCCATGCATTCGCATGGATATTCAAAAAATATTCGCTCAGAGAGACTTGCCAATGCCTTCAATGCGTGCCAAAGAATAAAGAGGTGCACACAGGTGGAGCCGTCTTTGTCTCCACACACATCTTATGCACTACTCCGTAGTCATGCAAATTTGTGTTGAGTGGCAGAGTCGATCGACGTGTGAACTGTGTTTTGTTTTATAGGCCTAATCCCGCACTGATCTTCTAGTGCTTTCATATGTGATTTACTTAGAGAAATTGATTTGACTAGTGTTATCTCGAGAAAAGTTTGTTTTTACTAGTGGTGTTTTATTTTATAGGTATCTTAAAATTTTAAATCTAAGCAAGAGCCTCTTGACACGATTTGCTGCAGGTCTCACACTGGCTTAATCCAGCACTGGGTTTAACCCTGACAAAATAGAAGTGTTGTTGATGGAGGGACTGTCTGCCCAACTAGGTGGCCTGATCCCTACTTTGTGTGAGGTGTTCTTCACTTCTAAGGATAAGGTACACAGCTTGGATGTCATTTTAGACTTGACCCTCGATCTACAAATAGTAGCTGTATGTAAGGCTGCCTTTTTTTCAACTTCATCAAATCACACACCTGTGTCCCTCCATGGACAGACATTCCCTTACAACCCTAGTCCATTTATTTGTAATCTCACAAACTGACTACTGTAATGCTCTCTATGTGGGACTGCCTTGTCCCTGATACGGAGACTTCCACAGGCTCAGAATGCAGCCATCAGGCTGATAAAAGGAACACAGAAATTTGAGCACATCTCCCCAGCCTTGATGAATCTGTACTGGCTCCTGTTTCTTTCCATATCAGGTACAAGATGTTATCTTTAATATATAAAGCCCTATACAGTTTAGGACCTGTTTCTCTCCCACAGAACAACTGCCTACATCACTCACTCATCACAGTCAGTGCAGTTCCAGATTCCAATGCTAGAAATTATTAAAAACGTCATGACAAGGAGGAGAGCCTTCTTGGTAGTGGCACTTACACCATGAAATTTGTAACCAGTGGATCTGTGCCAGGCCCAATTGCTGGGCATATTTTAAAAACAACTGAAAACATTACTCATTAAAGAGGCATTTTGGGACATCCTCTGAACAAGTTTAGTTTACATTTATTTTATTGTTTGCCTCTGACATCTCCAGTGTAGATTAGTTTATTTGGTTTGTTTGTTGTTTATATTTGTAAAACTTTTAATTGATGTACACTGCCCAAGTGGCAAATTGCCCAGATGCAATACATAAATGTAAACAAGTAAATAAATATAAATAAATTGAAACAGCTGTGAGTTGTGTGAGAAGAAGAATATTTGAGTATTCTCTACCTAGAAAACCATGAAAAGGGTCAACATAAGTCAGATTCAGTTTGATGACCTACAGTTAATATTATGGTACAGTTGAGAAGCTAGCATTTTACAGTCACATATTAATATGCAGAAAAGGTGGAGAGCTAACATCACTGCATTAAACATGGGGAGATAGTTACGGTTTGAGAGCAGGTGAGAGAGATGTGATCTTTGACAGCGCAAGATATCCAGTTAAATTATGTCTTATTTTCATGATGGAATGGAAGAAATCTTCCTAGAATGCTCCCATTCATTTCCAATTTATGTCAGTAAACTGTTGCCTAGCATTTTCATTAAAAGAATGAATTTCTTTCCCCTCTCTCCCAGTGGAATGGCTGTTTTCAAACAGGTGAAATGTACTTATGGGGAGTTTGCAAATTATCTCACAAAAGCCAAAGGAAATCAATAGGAATATTTCCCTTAGGTTTCAGCATGCTGATTGTAGGCATAATACTTAATGCCTATATTACATTTCTTATCTACATAGCCGAACAGAGCAGCAGAGAGAGGGTAATATGTCTTACTTTTTTATTTTTTTAAAAAATTATGTGTCCCTATTTGCAAAATGTCAGTTTTGTTGGCAGTTCTGCTTGAGGTGTGTGTGTGTGTGTGTGTGTGTGTGTGAATCACATAAGGTATAGTCAATCTAGCTACCCAAATCTCATGAGGTATATTGCAGAAATGTCCTTTCCTTTGCTGTTTACATGCATGCAAGGCCTGACAAAACTGATGAAAAGAGCTGACATTTCCAACGATATGCAGTAGCACTTATCCGTAGTGATATTTTCCTGTCCTCCTTTGAATCACAAATGTTTTCCTCTCACACACAGAACAGATCAGAATGTTAACAAAGTAATGTGTGTAATTCCTGGTGCTTTATATAGAAGAACGTAAGTTATTCTCGGTTGAACATTAGCCCTCTACCTTTTCCAGTAGTTTACATAGCTGTTGCAATAGTTCTGTCTAGTTTCACCTTTTCATGAACCAACCAACCAACCAAACAAACAAACAAACCCTTAGGACACAGTGTAGCGGGAACATCACCTGTGTGCACCAGCTAAAAAGAAATGATAGTTCTTGCTTTCTTTCCCATCGTTTTTTGATTAAGCAATTTGTTGGGCAAGCAAGTTACTTTCTTGCTTATTTATTTATTTATTCTAAGCATTTCTTGTCTGCATTTCAGGGCACATTCCCTTCACAAAGTGGCTTGTAAGACTAACACACATCAAAGCCCAACTATAGTCTGATAGCATGCACACTTGTAAAAGTGCGTGGCCATTTTTTACTTTAGTAAATACAGACTGACCAAAAAGGCAACTTTAGTGGGGAGGAAGTTGAAAGCTGGACGTTAAAAGACCCAATGTATCTCTCTGGAAGGAGGTTTTTACCAGTTGTTGAAAAATTGCTGTATGATTTTTTCCATAAGGAAAATTGTTATGCGGGATGCCATTCACCCCCCAAAACCTAATTGTTATGAGACTTCATTACTTCATTACTATACGGGGCGATTGTTGTATGAGGTTCCACTGTATTTATTTGTTTGTTAGTTTATTTGTTTAGATTTATATTGCCACCCACTTGCCGTGATGACTCAGGGCAGCTTACAATCAGTACAACAACAGTACAATAACAATCACAGTAACAGTAAAATAAGGTACTATAAGCAAAATATGGTACTATCAACCAAACAAAACATAGGCTCACTCCCCTCCGGCCGTTGGTGGGGGCCCAGAGGTTGGTGGCGAGGTCCTCAGCCACCTGTCAGTCCATGGCGGTTCTTTCCTTCCAGCCGTTAGTGGAGGTCTGGAGGTCACTGGTGAGGTCCTCAGCCGCCCATCAGTCTGTGGCAGTTCTTTCACCTCCGGCCAGTGGTGGTGGCCCAGAGGTTGGTGGCGAGGTCCTCAGCCTCCCGTCAGTCCATTATGTGCCATCAAGTCATTTCTGACTTATGGTGATCCTTTTCAAGGCTTCCTAGGTAGACAGTACACAGTAGTGGTTTACCATTCCCTTTTTCTCAGGTATCCTTGAACTGTGCAGCTTGCCCAAGGCTGTGGCAATTGCAATAGCAATAACACATTTATACCACCCCATAGCACTTAGTGCACTTTTGGGGCGGTTTATAAGTAATTGGCATTTTGTTCCCCAAAAGCTGGGTACTCATTTTACTGACGTTGGAAGGATGGAAGGTTGAGTTAGCCTCGAGTCTCAGACCAGCTCTTTTCTCAGAAAACACAGTGGAGAATTCAACATCAAACCAGAGTCTTAATTCACTGAGCTATTCAGCTATTTGTCTTCCTGAAATAATGTCAACTATTTTGATTTGTAGATGAAAGAATAGTTTATATGTAGCCATCACACTGGATTTTAACTTCTCAAAACTCATTCTTTCACCTAGAACTTCCCATGAGGCCTGCTATAACACCTCATCACTATGTACGAAGAAGGCATTAGCTTAGCTACAGAGAATAATCTTTCAGTTTCTAAAATATAGGCCAAGCTAAATAGATAACTCCTTTGGTATGTGGTTGGGTGGTGGGATTTATCTTTCAAAAGGAAAGGATTTCCTTCGGGATTTATTGGTCTAAATCAATTTTCTTTTAAGGATATGAATTGACAGCCTATTCTCATATCTCCAATATTAATTTTTCAGGCATGCCTGTATATTCATCTGCCAACTATCAACAAATTTTTTGGATTTCTGTTAGCTTGTCTCAAGCTGCTGGCAAGCTAAATTTCTTTAACAGGCATCAATTCGACGTATTAAATGCCTGTTCTGCCCTAGAAGACATATTGATTATTATTTTTCTGAACAAAGTGACAAATACCATTTTCATGACTATAATAGAGATTGATTGCCATTTTATGGAACACAGAGGGAGTTGATCTTGGTAAGACAGCCTTAGGGCATATAAAATTGAAGAAAATCATTCAGATTAATAAAGAAATTAATAAATTCATGGGCTGGTGAAAAGCTGAAATGTTCTAGAGAAATGGAAAATTACAGGACCGTGTAGTTACTGGATTGTAGATGTGCTTAAAATTGCTAGTGATTTAAAACTTGTGAAAAGCACATGGGTGTTTAAATATAATATGAATTAATCTTTACTTATTTTTAAAAGAACTAAGTGCTGTTTGTCCTTCATAATAGTTTTAGTGTGTTGACAAGAGTGTACATCAGAAACAGGGCATGTAGTGAGAAATTTTACACACATACACATACGCATACACACAGAGAAAGAGTCAAATTCAAAATTAATTTGAGACATCATTAAAAGAAGCAAACACGATGCTATTCAATCTCCTTTGAGCATCTTGCCTGAACAAACTAAGCCAGTTTTTTCCACTCCTGATGACCAATTGTAAAACAAAGCAAACTATCACAGAATATATTCAGGAATTACAATCAAATAACTTTTAATAATTGAGGAACTGCTGCTTTTTTTGAAGTGACCATGTTTGTAGTGCCTACCTATGTACATACTTATGGTTTGAAAAGCAACTGAGAATAAATTATGAGAATATGAACTATTGCTAGAACATGCTGTCCCTGGTTTAGCTTGAATTAATGTGGTATTCCACAGTACTCCATCCAAGATAGAAAAATAACTCATCAACTGCCTTAATTTGGCTATAATGAAAGCGCGGCACCAAAATGGCCGCCGTGCTCTTTGCGGGCCCCACCCCCACCCGGACTCAGACATCCGGGTGAGTTAGGGGGCGTGGCCACCCCTCTATAAAAGGGGTGGCCACGAGGCAGACAAGCTGCCATTTTAGAAATAGCAACGGAGAGGAGAAGTTTTTCCCTCCACCCCCTCCCTAGTGAACAGTGTGATATTTTGGTCGCTTCGGGGCCGGGTGGGAATTTTTGGCCTGAACCTATGATTGGCCCTTGGGTTCTGGCTTTTTTGCCCATCCCACACTGTTGCTAGTGTTTGACAAAGGGGTTTTCTTTGACTTTGGTCACTTTAGGCGGGTAGCACTGGTAAGGTAAAGATTTATGACCCATAGGTATCCGGCAGGTTCGCAATTGACTGGCCAACACTTAGACAGGTACAAGTGTAATAACTTTGACCGGTCAACGACGAACCAGGCAAGGGGTGATGGCAGGAGCTTTTCAGCATGCATCACCCCGTGATTTGATGGATACACGTCAGAGGGTGGGGTCAGAAGATAGTTTATTGACTCTGGTCAACAATTTGTTTGTGTCAACAAACAAATTGATACAAATGGATACATTGTAGCCAATTGCCATTGGCAATGTTGGGAGGAACCTTACCAGTGTTACTGCGGCCTGCTTGCCTTAAGAATTACAATTGGATGAATACACCAATTGAAAGTTATAATTCGGACTAGGGCATTATTCAATAAAAGTGGCCCAATGCCTTTATCCATATACCGGTGTCTGAGTCTTTCTTTGGGGGGTGCGCCTGCAATGCTAAAGCAGGGGTGTCCAAACTATGGCTCGCAGGCCATATCCAGCCCCTAATGCCAATTCATTTGGCCCACACTGCACTTATCGCTCCCAGGAGTGGAAGTAAGACATGCATTTTACTTCTGCTTCCAGGAGCGATGAGGGCAGTGCGGGCTGGAGGAATTGGCATAAGGGACTAGATTTGGCCCACAGACCATAGTTTGGGCACCCCTGGTTTAAGCAGAAAAAATGGCATTTTAAAATCTATCTCATCCTGTTGCAAAAAAGATTGCAAGGCACATTTTACTTATGCTTCTGGTGAGAGGAGCCACGTGACCAGCCCACTGAGCTTTGTGACTGGCCCACTGAACCACATGACTGGCCCATGGCCCAAAAAGTTTGAGCACACTGCACTAAAGCATAGTGTGAAATTATGAGGATGGCCACTTCCTCTTTCTCCCATGGCCTTCCAGCATGGTCATGAAGAGACTGGATTTTTCCATGGCTGTTAAAGTTCATTATTGTGTAGCATTGCATCTAAACCTTAAAGTATGATTGGTGGAGTTGCATAATATTTTCAATAAACCAGATGAATTCCTCTGGCAACTTGTCCAATAGTTTCACATGGAAAACTGTGGTTAGTCCAAAATGAAATGCTCATGGCCATGGTGGAGGACTGGCGAGGAGCTGTGAGTATACAATTATGATGTGTGTGTTAGATTTCTACTTTTAATCATTTTGCACTGTTTTCGTATTCATATTAGAGGTGGTATTTTATTGAGTGAGTGAGTGACATTTATACCCTGCCCTTTTGGTGAAAGCACCATTCAGAGTGGCTTACAATGTAAATATACATTTTATATATACAAAAAATATTTTAAAAATCAACCTGTAATAGCCCATAAAAACACAAGAAACAAAGCTAGATGGCATTAAAAAAATCTTGAAACCATAACAGTATTCAAAATAAAACACTATCAGCAGCAGTAAAAGGAGGTAATATCAATTTTAAAATTCCAAGGTCAACATTGCATCGTTCTAATGATCTTATAGGCCTTAAAAGGCCTATAAGGTGAGCAGCCCCCACCAGATTGCCTCTACTGCTGGTTCACTTCCTCGTCCAGTTGGGGCTGAGGGAGTGCGGGAACACCTGTGGGTGCCTGGCGAGGCTTTAAAGTGGCATCACCATGACTGCCCCCACCAGACTGCCTCCTCCGCTGCTTTGCTTCCTCGCCCAGTAGGGGCTGAGGGAGTGTGGGAACACCTGCGGGTGCCTGGCAGGGCTTTAAAACGCCATCGCCATGACTGCCCCCACTGGACTGCCTCCACCGCTGGTTCACTTCCTTGCTGGTTCGCTTCCTTGCCAGTTTGCTTCCTTGCCCGGTCAGGGTTGGAGGAGGCAGAGGAATGGAGGAAGACAGGCTGCCGGATAGCTGGGCGAGGGAGGGGGCAGCTACCACCTGGACGCTTGCCTACCCTTAGCCAGCTTGGTGGGAGGCTTTGCTCCTTTCCCGGTTTAGTGTTGGCCGTGAGGTAGTTGAGCACACCTGGGACCCCGTGGCGTGAGGACTTAAGAACTGCCACCACCGTGCCTCGCTTTGCTCCTTCCCCTGTCCGGCATGGCCGCGGGGAAGTTGAGCACACCTGGGACTCCCGGCATGAGGACTTAAGAATTGCCACTGCCGCACCTCGCTTTGCTCCTTTCCCAGTCCAGCATTGGCCACGGGGTAGTCGAGCACACCTGGGGATTCCTGGGGATTTTGTATTTTTAATTTTTAATTAATTTTTATACTTGTAATTTTTATATTTGTAATATTACATTTTTATATTGTATAGTGTTTTGCTTGTATTATTATGCTATTGTGTGTCTATACTGTATCCTGTATTGTATTATTTTGAACATGTTATTGCCACCTTGAGTCAGCCTTGGCCGAGAAAGGCGGGGTATAAATTAAAATTGAATTGAATTGAAAAAAAGGCGGTCTTCAAGTGATTTATGGAATGTTAATACAGTAGGAGCAGTTCTAATCTCCACTGGCAATTTATTCCAGAGGGTGGGAGCTACAGTGGAGAAAGCTCTTGGTGTGGTTATAGCTTTCCCCCTCCCCTATCTGGGTGTAACCACTCAGAGCTTACATGCCTGGGTGCTTCAGGTATACTGAATACTGAGGAAGAGGTTCTACCTCAAATAGCTTGGTCAATATCAACACCTTGAATCTCGCACAGAGCACCACGGGCAGCCAATGCAGTCTAGCCAGGACTGATGTGATATGGTCAAACTGATCAATACCTGCAAGCAGCCTGGCTGCTGCATTTTTGCACCCACTGAAGTCTCTGCACCAGAGGGTACCCCAATGTAGAGAACATTACAATAGTTGATTCTGGAGATTACCCAGGGGTGTAGCCAGGGGGTGCGGGGGGGGACCCTCTGGAGCTAACAGCTCCCCAACCCCACCCTGTGGTGCCAATGTTATATATGTGAGTGTGACATTGTTGCCCCTCCTGAATTTGTTTTGTCCCTCCTGAACCACCCCACTCCCATCTAGAATCCTGGCTACGGCCCTGAGATTACCAGTGCATAGGTTAATGCTATCAGGGATGTCCTATCCAGGAAATAGTGGAGCTGGGCTATGTGCTGCAGATGGAAAAATGCAGACCTGATATTAGTGTAAACTATTCCTAGATTTCATAGAATTAGGCTGGCCAGCTGTGTGGATCTGTGGCGACAAAATGAACAAAGAGAATTGTAGTGCCTATGATAGATGGAATCATTGATGTGATGGACTTTGATCTGGCCAGGCTGTGGACAATGGCAGAGGACAGAGGAGCCTGGAGTGTGGTGGTCAATGGGGTCGCAAAAGGTCAGACTCAACTGTGCAACTGAACAACAACAACAAATGATCTGTTTCTGTAGACTGTAGGATGTTATATCTGTTGAAGCAAGCTGCCATCCAGAGAAAACTATGCTAACTATAACTTGTTGTTCTTTTAAAATCTCACAAGCTTTTTATTCAAATATTGCATTATATCATACAAGCTTTTTATTCAAATATTGCATTATATCATACAATACCTGAGTAAAGTAAAATAAAGTAAATTAAAATAAGAGTTCTGAAGTGCAGCACATACAATATTATCCTGAAAGGCAAACTGTGAAGCAATGAGACTCTTGGCTCTTTGGTTGTTAGGAACTAATTTCATCTCAATAAAGCATTGATATTACTTTTCCAGAGTTCTCAACTCAGGTTGGAACTCAAACCTGCAGGCATTAAGTGTTGTACTCATTTCTACACATCACCCACTTGCTTTATTGCCACCTTCCACATCAGGTCTGGTGGCTCATACTATTGTCAAATTTTAAAAATGCTCATGTTTGACCAATGAAGTATGCTTTCATCTTTTTACTTTGTTTTACAAAAGTTACAAGCAGATCAACTGAAACAAGGTCCTGGTTGAATAGTCAAACATTCATAACTGCTACACTTACTGTATAATGGGGATCATAGGCCAACATAATAACTTGATTGCTGACCTAACCCTCTGTAAACTAAAGCACTCTTTACATTATTGGAGGGACCACTATCCAGGGAAGAGTTTCGTTTGGAAGAAAGAGGTAGGGCAACATTTCCCCTCACTCTATTTTCCCTCTCCAACCAACATTAACACTTCCATGCTGTTTGAGAGCATTGCTTACCCCTTTTGGATTGTGACTCTTGATGGTAGATGTGAAGAAGGGGGAAGTTTGGAGAAAACACTACTCTGCTTACTTGTTGCAGTAGTAGTTGAGCATTGCAAAGTATAATAGGTATGGATCTAACATACAAAATTCTAGATTCCACTTAAAGTGAAATTGGCTGTTTAGCACATTAAATGTTGTAAAATGCCTGTACAATATTGTACCAGTACACCTAAGAGTGAATGCAGATATCCTGCAAAATTCCTGCATCAAGAAGCCTAGATAGTAAGTAGCTCCCTGCCATGATTATGTGTTTGTAAACATATATTTGTGGCAGTATAATGTGTGCTGATCCTCTTTCTGTTAAATGTTGAAGACTTGTGGAAATCAGTCTAAGTTCCTTGTCCAGATTGCATCAAGAAATTTATTGTTTTCATTTCCATAAGTAGAATTAAAACTACAGTATGCAGGAAATGATGATGAAAATCCTCTTACATAATTATTCTGACACAATTCAAATAATATAACTTGGGAGGCAAATTGGCTTAAGTGGTAAAACCAACACACACATTGTCTGTTGTGAGCTGAGTTACATGACCCGACATACCACAGATAATGCCTATGGGGGTTTCATAACTTAAGGCAATTCACCTCCAAATGTTATGCCACTTGTGTTACATTGGTTTAACTATAGAAGAGGCTTGGGACTCATAAATTTTAATTGGATCAATTTCCACAAATAGTGTTTTTTCCAAGATGTTCTTTAGCTGGTGGAACTTTCTATACTTGCAGCTAGAATGCATGTCTAATTATATATTGCAAGTGGAGATGACTACGAGAACAAATCCTCTCACCAGTACATCGCTGTCCTAAAATGCTTCCAGGTGAAGCTTTTACTTTGCAATTACCAGCCTCATTCATGAAACTTTACAGGGGTACAAATGGCATTGTCTTCTCCTTATAACCCTTGTCTCACCTGAAGGAAAGGAAAACCTGTTGAGGAAAGAAACATAGCAGTCTTGCACAATGGCTTCTGATTGGTAACTCTAGGAGCTCTTCAGTTGGGAGCACCCTAATACATTTGAGAGTACTTTAAACATTTAAACCAAACACAACAGTAACATTAAAGTTACTGTACATTTATTTTGATTTATTATTGACATCAAGTCTAATGTTTTGTGTGATGTGAGCATTTTTGACCAAAATGCATTTCCCCCAAATTTGACAACTGCCCATTACCATTGGGAAAAAATGAAGAAGGTAAACTATAATATTCATAGTGGTTAAACCTAATTCCAATAACCTGCAGTAGGTAAGCTAACAATATGTTCAAGGTTTTAAAAAATATTTCTTGGTGAAAATGTTTGTGATTTGCCTTTTGTAAGTACAGTGGTGGTGAATCTATGGCACGTGGTATGCAGAAACCTTTCTCCTAGCTTTTCCAGACCCTGGGAGGTCTTTCTGGTGGCTGTACAGGGTTTTACCAGAGCCCAGGAGGTCTTTCCGGCAGCCACATAAGGCTTTACTTGAGCCTGAGAGGCCTTTCCGGCACCTGGTGCAGCTGTTCAGGGCTTGCCAGGGTGGCGGTGGTGGCAGGGTCTTATATGGGCAGGGTGGCTTGCCGGGTGGTGGTACAAAGCTTGGTGGTGCAGGGGTGGTGTGCATATCTGTACGCAGCTTGAAGTGTGCTAGTAATATCAGGCGGTTGTGCATGCACCCATGTGACATCACTGGCATGCATGATGCCTGCTGCCCATCTCCCCCACCCCCTTGGGCACTCGGTCTCTAAAAGGTTCACCATCACTGGTCTACATTAAGCTGGGAGTAAGAGCTGCCTGCAATACACAGCACTTTATCTGTTGTTTTGAAACCCCATGTTCTATCCACAGAACACTGACAAGTTCAGCATGGATGTTCAGAAATCTGTCATTTTTAGCGTCTCCCACATTTGAATGTTTCAATTTCTTCCACACATGAATATCTGAAATATACACAGTTACTGAGAGAGTACCAAAAATAATTTTCAAAAAAAGATGATATTATTGGTGAAGAAATTAGTACTATGTTCTACAGCTATATAGCTTTAATTTAAATAAATTATTTTAAAATGGTGAGAAGTCACTTTTCTGCCATGATTTTAAAATAGAGGAAGTATCCATATGCACTGTGATCCATATGCACTGTGTGGGATAGGATGGATTTTTTTGTACATAATCTACTGTTTTATCGATAAGGTTTATGATATGGGATAAAGAATGACTGTTTTCATATCAAGGTGATTATTAAGTGATGTTATAATTATAAAACCAAAACTCATACCACCTTTGTTTAGAGCCAATATTTAATTAGCAGTTTCGGGTACATGGTGTTTTAAACTCAAATTTGCTCTGCAGTAATTTATTTGAAGTAAGACAACCTTAGTGCTCTGTGTAGGAAACAAACACGTACCATGCTTGAAAACAGATGGGTCTAGATGTTGTTGTAGTCAGAAGTGTCCCACTAATTGCAGTGGGTCTACTCTCAAATATGAAGAAATCTGAATCCAATTTGGTTTTCCTAAAAAGTACTGTACTTAGTATTGTAAATCTGCAACAGCAAATTTATTCTCTCTGCCCTGCAGGAGGGATGGCTATTTTGTTGCATTCTTGACACAAGATAAGATGTGTGTGTGTGTGTGTGTGTGTGTGTGTGTGTGTGTGTGTGTGTGTGTGTGTGTGTGTGTGTGTGTGTGTGTGTGTAGATAATGCAAGTAATAATTTAATGCAAATAGCACAAATTATGCAAAAATAACAATAGCTGTTGCACAGACTTTTAAAGATCTGTAGAAGACTTGTGGCATCTTTTTCAACAGTCATCTCGTACACTCCGATTGTTGTGTTGTCTCTGCTTGTTGTGTGTGTATGTGTGCACGCACGCTGTTTCTCAAAGGGAAAGGATACTATTGTTGTGCCGAGACAATTTGTGCAAACACTCTGGCATTCTCCTACCAAACCATTATTGAATGTTATTTTTGGTAGGATCCTGGTATCCGAACAGGAGAAAAATGGATGAAAACAAATGGCAATTGGTGACAGAGAAGTAAAAATGAGAAGTCACCTTCTCCTGCTGACCACCTCTTCTGTTCTTTAAATCTTCACCAAAACTACTACTGACTTCCTTTGCTGACAATTATATGGCCCGTAGCAATTGCAACCTCAGAAGCAGGTGCCATTTAGTTTATTGGGGTATTATAATGATATAACTGAAATGCCTTTTTAAAATATATATAAAAAGTAACATGAAACATAATGCCAAATTTAACAATTCACTCCCTCATACCCCTTTTGCCACAAAGATCCAGTAATTGTAAGAAACCTTGGCTTGTACTTTATCTTAAATAAGGCCTGGAGTTGAATCCTTCCTATCAATGACAGCATTTTCTATATGCAGCTGCCTAGTTTCTTTGGCATTAATTACTGCAACTAACTTTGAGCTAGCTTGATCATGCTTGAAACTGCCAACTATTTACCTCTATTTCTGTTTTGTAAATATAAATCAAGTTTCTAGGAATATAATTACAGTTAATTAAAATGTTTGTGATTGCATGTTAAAATATTGTTGCATTCATTCCCTTCTTCATTCATTTATGCTTTGTATGATGCACTGGTATTTTGGCAGCAGAGTGACTGAATGATCAAGCACCTGATGCTTGTAATAGGTAAAGGGCTCTCAAATCAGTCTCTGTGGAGTAATTTAGCTGGTACCAATTACTCCCTCATGGTAAACAATCAAAGCACTTGTATCTGCAGGCAGTAGATAACCTGGAAATCAAATATATCAGCTGTATACAGATCCATAAAGAGATTGCCCTGTCAGCTAAACAAGGATAAAAGATGTGATTGCATATAGCACTCCTTCTCTCTAACAGGGTTATGTTGTTGCAATATTGGTGTGAGAGACAATGCAAAATAAGCAAGAAAATAGACATGTTATTTTGCTATGCAGAATAGTTTTATGTATCATTCTGTGTATGCCAATTGAGAAATGAATTTCATTAAATTATGTAGGGCTTTCTCCCAGGTAAGTGATGTGTAGCTGCAACCTTGATGATTTGAATATTGTATTAGTTTACAATGTCTATGGGTGTATATCTGGTACACATAGGCCAATTAGTCTTATGGTATGATATACAGTAATTGGCTTGGGACTACATCTTGTGAATGAGTATCTCTAATGCCCTGTGTGAACAGAGAAATCATAAATACTTGCCCAGTTCGACTCTTACTTGTAATCCCTTGAGAGGGAAATGATTAGCCACACTGGATGATTAACATTGCTTGGCTCACTCAAAAGACTCCTTCCAATTGTTTAAAGACAAAAGGGTTTTCTGACCCTCTGTTACAAAACGGAAGAACTTTTGGAATGAAAATCAAGATGGAAATGTGTGCAGTAGAAATGTGAACTCTGGTGGTTTAAATACATTTCTGGATTGAGTGTGTGTATAATTCTAAATTTATATTTTTCTTCACTCCACCACAGCCAGTATTTTGGCCCCCAGGTGGTGGATCTCAGGATTCAAGCAAAACATAAATTAGATTCCACAAAGTTGGCATTTTTCAATACCAATTTACTTAGTAGGGAGCACATCAAAGATTCCATCTTGGTTCACATCAAATAATGGACATCAAACGTTTGGTAGATAGGAGAAAATTCTGCCTCCTTCAAAGACCCATTGTATTGCTTGCATAAGCCATTTTTGTTGACTTCATTTTGCTTTCTAAGAAACCATTTTGCTTTCTATAAAACAACAATTACTTACTTTGCTGTTTGGACAAGTCCAATAGTACTCTAGGTAAAAATAAGAAGTAATAGTGGTTATGAAATATCCACTGTCAATCTGTCAGAAACTAGAAAACTCTTACAATCGAATATTGAAATAGGAAAATTTGAGTGATGCAATTACACTTACCAGTTTAGTTGGAAAAGTGTGGTTTTCCATCTGTATGTTCTATGCAATTTGAAAATCTGTTCACAAATGCTGAGGAATACACCAGAACTGAATCATAGTTTCTATTTATTTATTTATTTGGAAGGATTCTATTTTAGTAGACCACCATAGTAGGTAGTTCCAAATGAGCCTAGGCAAGAGAACAATGAATGTAATGTATTTAAATCCCAGTATTACTGCTAAACTGTGGGTGTGGCATATTTACTAATCTTCTGATAGACTAACTGAATGCCTTTTTGTATCATGCTGGAGCCAGATTCATCTAGAACTTGAGTTATAGCCATTAAAATCAATGAGATATAGCTACTCATAACTTCCTCAAGTCCTATTGCTTTCGGTGGTGTACTTTAAATATAATTAGTGTTTTGATCCAACCTACTCAAACAGCAAATTTAGTTTAAGCTTTTACTTATTTACTTGGGAGGAAATTCCATGAACATAGGGGATTGGTCTGCCAGTTCAGCACCATCCCTTTCTCTAATACTTCAGTGCCAAAATGCAACATGTCACAAGGGCCAAAACTAGTGATGTTATTGGGACAGAGCATTGTAAAGAGCCTTATGATGCCATAGAGGCAGAGCAAGCATTAGTTATAAACTGAGCTGGAACTACTGACTGAACTGCTTGTGGGAATGAATATAAGAAGTATCTAGATATGTTAGACCAGAGTCTGAGTAAAACCTGGGGTGACTAGGTAATATGACAGCCTAGAGCCAGGAGTAAAGTCCAACCTACAGGTAATTTTATTCCTCTAGGCCAGTGTTTCCCAACCTTTGGTTTTTGGACTTCAGTTCCCAGATGTCTAAGTCAATTCGATCAGCCAATATACTGACTTAGACTTCTCCACATTGGGAAACACTGCTCTATGCTCTGCAATCCTACAGCCAGGACTTGTGCACATGATTTGTAATGCTAGTGCTGCATTCCATAGCTTACTCCAAATGGTGCAATGGTTCCTAAGTATGCACTCACATTGACAGGGGTGTGCTGGGCACCTTGGGGGGATGGTGGACAGGAAGTGATGGCAGTGGACAGGAAGCACCTATTGGAGGCTTGTGAGGGGAGAAAGCCCATACATTCCCATTACCTCTGCCTGTCTCTGGGGGGCACCAGTCACTGGGACACACTGGATGAGTTCCTGTATCCCTGTGGGCTAGCACACCACTGCACATTGACTCATCTTCACTTCCTTCGTTTTCCTCCTTATGTTTGGCAATGCTATTGCTGCTCAAGTATTGTTTATTCATTTAATCACATTTTTACTGCCACCTTCTCACCGAGGTGACTCAGGGCGGCTTACACATATAAAAACACCACAGATAAAGTACAATATGCATACATTCTTTTGTGCCAGGCCAGCGAGCCCAGATATTATGGTGGTGGTGGTGCTGGTGCTGGTGAGACAGATGGTTGCTCATACATTAAAGCCAACTCACACACAAAAATAAAAACTGTTTATCATTTGTCTTGTTTCTCTTCCTGGACACCATAGGAAACATAGCAATTCCTTGTCATTTCAACTGTGTTCCAGCCCCTGAACGTCTTTCTTTGGAAAAAAATGTATAGTACTGGTAATGTTAAATATGGTAGGCCTTATTTTAGATGCTCATGTTGGCAGCTTTATGTATCAGTAGCTTTGGTAGTGCTAGTTACCTAACTTGGATAAAAAGTCCTGGAAACAGTCTACTTCCAAATCTGTGGCATAAAGACAGTGACTAAAATCCAGTAATAAGTTGCAACTAGAATAGCGGGATTTGGTGAGTCAACTGCTCCATAAATTCAATTGATTCAATGGCATGTTCTAGTTGTGAATTACTACTGGATTTCAGCCAATGGCTGTCTTTTTATGTTGCACAGTATGTACTATGTTTTCAGATACTATGATAATCATGTATCCGAGTCTTTATTCACAGAAATAGCCATTGTGATATAGTTGGGCCGTAATCTGAAGATACAGAATCCAGTCACTTTGACAAAACATTGCAGGTCTAGGTTTGACTCAAACCTAGATTGGAGTCTACCTGGCAATCTAGGTATGCTGATTTAGTTCTAGAATAGAAGAAAGGAGGGCATTGAGAGGGAACAAGTCTTCAGATGCACAAACCTACAGTGAAACTGTTTATCAGGAAAAGAGTTTACTCACGAGCAGGACTTCTAGACCACCAGTGGTTCCTTCCTGCTTCTGCGCTGCCGCCTGCTGGTTGAGCAACCCAGGTAATTAGATTAGTGTAGATAAGGTTGTGCTGGGCCAAATAATCACTCCAGTCATCTGGGGTCTTTTAAAAGTATATTGTAATCAAAGTAAGTTACAGAAGAAAGTTTATCAAAAGTTCAGAAAGCATATTAAAATAAAGAAAGCTGCTCTTTGGGGAAAGCCCAGGCCCCCCCTCCTGGCTAAAGCATCTACATGAATGCAGTTCTCCCTTAGCTCAGAGCCTTCGATCGAGAGACTCTTGGCCCCCACCGTTTTCTGAAATTTTCCATTTTGTTTCAAGGGAAAATGCACACAGGGTGTTCTATTTTTCCCCTGGAAACAGCTCTTTAGTTCATAAGTGGGCATTTTCTCTTCCCAGATGACTTCCTGGGGGTTTGACTACAGAATAGCAGGTTACTATTCTGGAGTGCCTTTATAAGTGGCTCAGCAGGGTCTCCCTGCTGTACATCCACAGAAGACAGCTCATCTGTTTAATCCTTATATTTTAGTCAACCTTCCTTATTATGTGTACAGGACTCCAACACTCAGCTGGGTTTTGACTCTCAGAATGAATTGGTGGTGTTCTTTGATCTTTGCTGTGTGCTGTTTCATATTTCATCCCAATGCATGTTCTTCCCAACTCTACCTTCATTTTTCCACATGAATTCTTCATATGTATTCTTTGTTCTGCTCCCCCCCTTAGCATTCCTTTTTAATGTAAATTAAACCAGAAGGTGTAATTTGAACGTAACAATAATAATTGGTATTGGTGTGATTGAAAAATACACAAGATGGTCAAGAAATCTATGCTCATTAATATTTTTTTAACTTGGGTCAAAACTTTAAATGAGTCATGGGAACCATCTATAAAAATGTATAAATTATTATATACATTTTGGCCAAATTTGCAATATACAATTTTTTGCAGGTTTCCAGAAAATATATCACACAGCCTTTTAAAAAAATCAAACAAGTTTAGTTATTTGCTCGTGTTTGTTGTTGTTCAGTCACACAGTTGACTCCGACCCTTTGCGACCCTATGGACCATTTTCCTCCAGGCGCCTCTGTCCTCCACCATCCCCCTCAGCCCTCCCAGCCATGTGCCCACTGTGTCTACAATACCATCCAGCCATCTCATCTTTCGTCTCCCCCTTCTTCTTTTGCCCTCCACCTTTCCCAGCATCAAGGCCTTCTCAAGTGAATCCTCCCTTCTCATTTGATGTCCAAAGTACTTTAGCTTCATCTTTACTATTTGACCTTCCAATGAGCAGTCAGGGTTGATTTCTTCTAAGATTGACCTATTTGTTCTCCTCGCTGTCCAGGGGACTCTCAAAACTCTCCTCCAACACCACATTTCAAAGGCATCTATTCTTCTGCGTTCAGCCTTCCTAATTGTCCAGCTCTCACATCCATACATTACTACTGGGAAAACCATTGCTTTGACTATTCTAATTTTTGTTTGCAATGTGATGTCTCTGCTTTTCACTGGTGTAGTTTACTGCAATATCTATTAGAGAACCCAGATTAATTACTCTCATATGGAATAGCAAGAAGCCAATATTGTTAAGATAAATAATTCAGATAGGTTTTTTAAATTAGAATTTTATCTCTTTCTCTAGCTATCCACCATGTTACAGCTGTGGGGCTGACCCATGTTGCAGTACAAACAATCCCACTCTAGCCTATATTCCCAAATGGGGCTTGCTCAGAGCATACCTGTCCAGTACCCTGTATTGGCCGGGATTACCCCGTAATTCCACACTGATTTTCTCCATTTCCTGCCCGGAGCTGCCGTTACCCCATAATTTGGCAGTGGGGGAAAAGTAGTTACTGTGTATCCCTTCTGCGCAGGTCCTTTCTACGCATGCGTAGAAGGGTTCTGTGCAGAAGGGGATGCGTAGAAGCGACCTGCGCAGAATGGTTTTGTGCAGGTCCATTCTATGCATGCGTAAAAGCCTTCAAGGCATGCGTAAAAGTGACCTGTGCAGGTTGCTTCTATGCATGCATAGAAGGCTTTTACACATGCGTAGAATGGACCATCGCAGAAGCGTTCTGCGCAGGTCCCGTAATCTCCGGAGCCGCGCTTGACAGGTATGGCTCAGAGTTGTGTCTTTACAGGTCATGTGAAATTCTTTGGATATTTTGCTTAAGTGGTTGTGATGTTGATCATGAGATCCAGGAGTTCACCAAAGAAATGTCACATGGCTTAGCCTAAGAAGGATTCTTCAATCTTGGTCTGCTAAGGTTTGGTGTAGCCCAGTGTTTCTCAACCTTGGGTCCCCAGGGTGTTTTTGGACTTCAGTTCCCAGAAGCCTAAGTCACTACACCAACTAACCAGGGCTTCTGGGAACTGAAGTCCAAAAACACCTGGGGACCCAAGGTTGAGAACTTATGGTGTAGCCCAATTCTCTGTCAACCATTCTCTAATACAGATAAATAAATGTAGCATTTAAATATTTAACTAAAGCAATACATTTCTGTATTTATATTGAAAGCATAAAACTGAATGGATAATTTACATTACTGAAAGAAGCTTAATATATTTAAGTTAACTGGAAACTAGGCTTTCTCACTTTGAAAACAAATCATTTTTTAAAAAAGAAAAAAAAACTAACTCAAAAGCTTGTTTTCTGCTTGTACTTTTGATGTGTGGAAATCAATCCTTCAAAATGCCTCACAGCATTTGTAGAGGAATGTTGAAAGTCAAATCAATTCATATTATAATCAATACTGTGGTTTGACACCAAAAAAATATTATTCTTACCAGGAATATGCTAGGATCAACAGATTAATAAGGCCATTTGGTGTTTAGTCTGGAATCTAAATACTCCCCCCCCCAATAATATTATTAGATATTAACATCTAAGAAAACTTAGATGCAACTCTTAATGGCAAATACAGGCCAAATTCTTGTTACTTCTCACATACATTTGACTGATGAAAACAACCCCAACTCTCACATACTTTGCCATGAATGTAAACTATAAGGACAACCATGTAAGTAGTTTTGTGGATTGTCCAACACTCAGCTGTGCATATGACTGCACAAGATCAGGAGTTCTCAACATTTTTAAGCCGGGGACCAGGTCATGCTCCCTCAGACAGCTTCGGGGGCCAGACGGCCATTTTGCCCTTCCTCCACCACATGGCACTTCCGAGTGTGGTGGAGGGCCACATGAAATGGTGCCACAGACCGCATTCGGCCTATAGACTGCAGTTTGAGCATCCCTGAGTTAAAGAATCAGGCTACAATGCAATGCAAAACACATAACCTCCAAAGTGGTGCTGATCATTTGTAAGGTTGCCTTTGTGAATAGGAAAAGGAGTAAGACAAGGCTGCATTTTGTCACCATGCTTATTCAACCTATACACAGAGCACATGCACAGTGCAGGGATGGAGGAATCACAATATGGGATTAAAATCACTGGGAGAAACATCAATAATCTGAGATATGCAGACGATACCACCCTAATGGCAGAAAGTGAGGAAGAATCTCTTGATTGGGCTGAAGGAGGAGAGTGCAAAAGCTGGCTTGAGACTCAACATCAAGAAAACCAAGATAATGGCAACAGGCCCCATCAGTTCCTGGAAAATAGACGGGGAAGAAGTAGAAGCAGTGACAGATTTTACTTTCTTAGGATCAAAGATCACTGCAGATGGGGATTGCAGCCATGAAATAAAAAGGCGACTGATTCTTGGGAGACAAGCGATGAGAAACCTGGGGAACATAGTGAAAAGCAGAGACATTACATTGCAAACAAAAATTAGAATAGTCAAAGCAATGGTTTTCCCAGTAGTAATGTATGGATGTGAGAGCTGGACAATTAGGAAGGCTGAACGCAGAAGAATAGATGCCTTTGAAATGTGGTGTTGGAGGAGGGTTTTGAGAGTCCCCTGGACAGCAAGGAGAACAAATAGGTCAATCTTAGAAGAAATTAACCCTGACTGCTCATTGGAAGGTCAAATAGTAAAGATGATGCTAAAATACTTTGGACATCAAATGAGAAGGGAGGATTCACTTGAGAAGGCATTGATGTTGGGAAAGGTGGAGGGCAAAAGAAGAAGGGGGAGGCCAAGGATGAGATGGCTAGATGGTATTATAGACACAATGGGCACAGAGCTGGGAGGGCTGAGGGGGATGGTAGAGGACAGAGGCGCCTGGAGGAAAATGGTCCATGGGGTCGCAAAGAGTCGGAGTCGACTGTGCGACTGAACAACAACAACTTTGTGAATTCCAGAATCCCAGCAGAATCTGGCCTACATATTATTGTTTGTCAGAGAAGCACAATGAGATTCGTACAACCTAAGCAGGTAACTGCTGTAGGTTAAAGCAAGTCTGGCCAGGTTATCTTGCTATGGTAATAGAGTAGAACATACTGCCAGTGACTCAATGCTAAGCTTCAGGTGATGGTTAACTAACCTGACAACCCTAAGGACTAACGGCCTTGACAAAGTCCACAGGGAGGGTGATGAAATCCCACTTTAATCCATCTTGATGGAGGGCAGCAGCTTCATCAATACTGGCCTGAGGCTGAGGAGGACTTTGTGTGCCAAAAGGGCTCAGGACCAGAAAGTGACTTGTGGAGCTGGATCAGTGATATAAGTGTCACGCTGCGATGCAGATGAAAGGCCATGGTATTATATTTGCAGGACAGTCTTCATGACTGATTGACAAGATGATCACCAATATTCAGAATCGAATATGGCAGAAGAAGAAAAGGAGAAAAAGGAAACAGCAAACAGAATGACCCCTTAAATCTGGGGTTCCCAAACCACGGCCTGCAAGCCAGATCTGATCTGCACTGCCTAATAATCTAGCCAGCATTGCCCTCACTGCTCTAGGAAGTGGAAGTAAAATGTGCCACACTTGCACAAAACACTGCCATAAATGAACCCGCGGCTCTCGTAAATGCATTTATGACAGCCACGGGTGCATTTACGGCAGCGTTTTGCACATGCGTGGGCACACTTTATTTCCACTTTGGAGGGGAAGAACCATGCGACCAGCCTGCTTAACCACGTGACCGTCCTGCATCCTGAAAACTTTGGCCTCCCCTGCCTTAAATAGCCTGATGCTTTGTATTTCTCTTCTTTAAAACTGAGACTTCCTGTATTCTTTCTATAAGCTGTATTATGATATGAAAAATAAATACATGGACAATTTATTAAATTTTCATGGCAAAGAAATTAATAAATTTAAAATTTTCATGGCCATTCACTGTAATGGTATGTTCAACATACTTTCTTGTTTCTTAGAGTTCAAGGATTTTTTTTAGGCCAAACAGAAAGTAATTTCAGACAGCAATTAAAGATCAGAGGAGACTGTGACTTCTTAATGTTTGACCAGTTCTGTAAAGTTATATTGATTGCAAACCCATGTTCTAAGCTTTCTCAGTATAATTAGATTTATAGAAGTACACATCAAAAGCTACAGCATGCTTAGCTTATGATGAGCTCTGCATGTTGCAGCCAAGCTGTAATAGTTTCTGATAAATGGTTTATGCCCTGGAGTAGCCGAGAGTTTAAAAGCCTAAAACCATCTGACCAGGAGTGATTGTGCAGTTGTTTTCACTGAAATGGACATTTTTCAGGATTTTGACTTGTACTTGTGTTTGCTATAGCATCATAAGATGACTTTATAAAAATATGACTTTGTTGGTTCTGACATTGAGGTTGTATCAGAACTTGGAAATGTTGTATGTCTACAGTTCCCAAACAGAATGACTGGGGAATATCTCAGAAGTTGCAATTCAGAGGTGGAGTGTTTTCAAGTTTAAATCACAGCCATTACCTGAAATGCAAAAATATGTAGGTAAAAACGAATTGGTGAAAGTTGAAGGTCTAAGGAAACCATAAAAAATTGCAGAAACCAATCATCTAAGAACATATACTTGTAATAGCATGATCCTTACTTTTTTCTATGAACAAGCATGCACAAAAATGTCTATTTTTTTAATGACGTAAGCCACCCTGAATCGGGTTTCCCTTGAGTGGGCGGCATAGAAGTTTAAAAATTAAATTAAATTAAATTAAATTAAATTTTTAAAAGCCTTAAATTCTTTACCAGTTTGGAATACTTTGGGGCACTGATCTTTGTTTCTCCTTTGGTTGTGAGGTACATCCCACAATATTAATGGAGTAAATGGGAATTTGATAACCATACTGATGAGGTTCTTGATTCATTTTCTCTTTCCATCTGCCACCATACATTCATTATTACTATCCTTTTTTAATTAGCAATGCTACATTTAATTAACAAGAGTGTGCCTGTGTTCTTGTATTTTTGAGGTGAAATTTTGTTCTAGGCCGCATGTTCTGTTATATAATTATTTGTTCTTCCATTAGCAATAAAATATTGGTTATCCAATTGGGGACAAGTCCCTCTTGCATGGCATGAAGAAATTAAAGGGGTAATAAGATGCAAGAGTTTATCATTCACATTGGCCAGGTTCTATCTGTGCAATGGGACTGCCCATAATCTTATTAAAGACTCCGCCACACACAAACTTTGGGAGTGTATGTGAATTAGTCTTTTTGTGTGTCTATAAAAATACAATTGTAACTCTCCCAATAGCTAAAGAGTTTGGTTCATTTTGTGTTTTACATTGAGTTTTGCATTGCACAATGTAAGACTTAACTGGAAGACATAAGATGGGGAGCCAACATAGCATGAAAACTGTTTTGAATCTAATACTATTAATTTCTATTACTGCTGGACTTTTAAGGAAAAAAATATTGTTTGGTTGTATCTTGGGACTATGGAATATTTCTTTATAACTAAATGATTACTGAGCTAAGGTTACTGGGACTTTTAGAGAAATAGAAATGTTTTAAATAAATAAATAGAACACTAAAAGTAGTCTCAGAGTGATTTTTCTTCTCCTGGTGTTTTAGAACCAAAACTGAATGCAAGTAATAACTACAATTTTTTTATCCTCAAAGATAGAGATGGATTCCATACTTCTGATGACAACCTTTAAAAAGAACCAAGACAATTGCTTTCCTCATAATCCTTAAAGTACTTCAATGTAGCATGCAGGACCAGTTTCAAAAGCTGGATAGAGTGAATATTTTGATTCTAAGATATGAATTATTACTACAAGCAATAGCAGTCAAATTGGAGTTTCACAGTAAGTATTTACCAAAACTCCCTTACAATTGCTAATTGTATTTGAAAAAGTGAAATAAATTTTGCATTTCCCTCTAGCTGCAGACTTGCATCTAATGTTTGAAAAATAGATCTCAGCAGGCTATTTTCTATGAAGCTATGAACAACAGAAGATATTTGTTTGGTGTACATCTTTACTTTTATTTTTGAATTTAAATGTTCTCAGAGCTGGTGAATGTGTGTTTAATTTTTATGAGCCATCTCACAGTACGGATACAGGCAACTCCAATAGTTTAAAGAACTGTTTTAGAAGATCAAGCATTTTTTTGTAGTTTCAAGAGGAGCTGCAAAATGGTAGCTATCATATTGTGCTCATTTAAGAGGGTGGTTTTGTATAACAAGATTAGAATTCAGGTGCCTATTTCACTTGTAGGAGTTATAGACTGTCAGACTAGCTAAGATGGAAGGTGCCTATAGAGAGGTTTTTAATGGAAGCTACTTGCTTCCGTGGGCCCAATTAAGAATATCCAACTGTGAAATGCAGCTCCATGGATGGAAATTGGATTACCCGTTTTGGGAGCAGAGAAATAGTAACTTGAATACCTACTTCTATGGTAAAAGGAACTGTCTACATATTTAAGGGCTCCATGTAGCCCCTTCAATTTTAAGTACACCTTATTAATAAGGTTAGTATTGAAGTCCCTCAATGCAAGTTTACATATGCACCACAATCTGAACATGAAGCCCTGGTAACTGTTCTTGAGATATGGATGTGCTCTTGGTCCCAAATCAGTCTTGTCATTCCTCAGAAAGCAATGAAAGATAATAAGTACTATTCACCTGATTGCCTTCCTGCTCTGAGACAGCTGGTGATGTTTGTCTTGCTGATAATCAGGACTTTCAGATCTGAGGCAGGGATAAAGAAAAGCCAGGAGTTTGTGGAATCTAAATTTGACAGTCGATGGCAGCATAGAGGGGTCAGGAAGGATAGAATCTTTGACATGTATAAGAAAGGAACAAATTTTATCTCCTCTGGTTGCAATGATTAGATGTCTAGTCATCTGGCTTTCTTACAGTGGATGATTGATCGTGACTGCCAGCTGCCTAGTATCATAATTAACAAAGTTGCTGACATGTCTGAGAAGTTTAATCGGGGGGAAATATGCCAGCAATTCGATGCCATTGTTGCTCATGAAAATCAGAAGTGTGGCAAAGTCGACTTTTGGACTAATGGAATTGAAGATCTATGTGGGGAGAATGAGATATAATGCATCTTCCATGGCTAATGGTATGTTTCTCAACAACAGTTCTTTATTCCCCTTTTAAAGTTGGGAGTACCTTAACTTTCATTTCAGGATCCCATTTCTTATCTTCATTAATATCTGAAGCTTGAGCTAAAATATTCTGTCATTTTTAATCTTTCTCACCAAACTGTATTTAAGAGCCATGAATGTGGTAATTAATCAACTTCAAACAGAGTCTCTCAGGTGCTAACTTTTTGTTTACAGGCATCTTAAAGGTAAAATAAATGTGGGCACTCTGTCAGCAGATATTCATAGTAAGTTCAGTGTTGCTAAAAATACACAATTACACATACATTTTGTTTGTGAAAGGTAACAACAATAGCTGATTAGCAATCTTGACTCCAAATGCCCCTGAGAATTTAAGAGAAATCCAAACATCTCAGCTGTTGATTTAAAATAAGAACACATTTTGTAGATTAAAAATTGCCTCACCAGAGCTTTTCCTTCAAAGTTCTATGTTTCCCCCTTAGTGATAAGCTTTCATTGCTCATATAGTTGTCCCTGGGGTGCATGTTGCTATTGCTAGTCTATCATATGACTGTAAATATTGACAATGATGTCTCCCTGTGCCATGTGAAATTGAGAAAATGGAAAATAAAGAGGGTGGGTGGGTGGGGAGAGACAAAGGAAACAATAGCTAAGGTGGGCAATGGCACTGGAAAATGCCGAAAGTGGAAAACATTGTCTAAAGCTACACACATTTCACTGTTTGGAATTAATAAAGCCAAGAGAAAAAAGACATTGCTTCATGTTGATGATCATTTTGAGTGGAACTGCACATTTTAACCAAATCTGGTACATTTTCATTTATGTTTTTAAAGCTGAATATGCAGCAGTCAATGTGATGGATTGCAGTTCAGACTGATAATATATCTCTGGAATTCATTATATTTTTACACATTTTTCTGTAAGCAGTATGCAGATTTTAAGATATTTTAAAGATATTATTAATCCCATTGTGCATTTAAAAATATTTCAATGCACCTGGATTTAAAGCCAATTCCATTATTTTATAATATCTACAGTACAGTATTAACATTCTTAGGGAGAAAAATAGAAGTGTTTGCTGGTTGCATTCTTTTTTTCTCAGAATATCACTCTAACCTGAAACACTAACCTGAAACAACATTGTTTCCATATCATCAACAATAGATATGCATTTCTCCCTTTATTGGTATTTTTATCATTTTTTTACTTTGTTTTCGCTGGAACAAAGAATGATACAAATGCACAAGAGGAAAAAGCAGATTAGTAATGCATAAGATACTAAAACAAGTATATTGTTATTTTAACCAGCACTCACATAATATCTCATGTAATTGAGACTTAGCACATTGTTAGAACTCATCTGGAGAACCAAATATCTATAAGGATTACATGAAGAAATGCTAAAGCATTGTCACAGCAAATGTGCTTGACTTTTAACAGGATTATTTCCTGGTATATGTAGCAATGAACTTGTAATTGTTACAATGGAACTAATAACTTTTAGAAATATGTTAATAGTAAGTGTGCTGATGTAATGGTTTAGAATAGATGATTACTGATGCATTCTTCTTTACTGAAGTAAGATTTTAATAAATGTATCCCAGGTGACTCAAACTGAAATGATTTTTCTAGGAGATTAAAGCTTGATGGACCTTTGATTGAATGATTAACCCTTCAGAAATTAAAACCTAGGGCTAAAGTATTCAGTCCAATTTAAATTCAAGTATGTGGGTGGTAGTGTCCATGCTTCTAAAAATCTTTTAATTTTCATTCTATATCCTGCTTGTTGAGAAGATAAGACAGTAAAAAGGATGGACAAAGCAATTTGAAAAGCAAAATGGCTTTCTGGAATCCAAAGCTGAGAAAAATGCCCTGCAAAAGAATTCCATACTGGATATATTACAAAAACTATAATCAAACAGGTAAGACTAGATGACAAATTTACCTGTTTAATCTTTCTAACATAAGTTTCCATATGTGTTCATATCTATACAACAATATGCCCCATTGGACTCAACAGAGATTAATTTGTTTACATAGGAGCCTAACATTGGAAATGTTTCCCCAGCGAATTTACAAAGAGTTTTAAACCTGACAAACCACTACATAATATAATTTAAGTAAGATTAAACATGCAGATTTAGGTTGTTCTTTTGTATTCTCATTTTCATGGGAGTGAAACTCAACAGAGTTGAACTCAACAGAGCTCATGCCTGACTAAACATATTTAAGTGTATAAAATTAATTACTAACATGATTTACTGAGTTATGGGGGGACATTTTGGTAACTTTTAGAATAAAATTCTAGGATAATCTCCAACAACACATCATGTGCTATTTTTCAAATAATTCAGTGAAAAGCAAAATGAATATTATCTTTCTTAATCTTAGACTATGGAACTGAAGTAGAATTTTGGAATATCAGAAGAAAAATAGTGTTTCACTACCACCATATTGAATTAGGATTAGACATTGAAAGCAAATTTCATCTATTATTACACTGGCCATAGGAACATAATTAAACTAATTATTCTCCAATTGGGTGCAATCAGTGTGCATTTTCCTTAAGCATGTACTATACTCTTGATGTTGTACTATGATCTGTGTGGTTTTTCAAGGATACAGCTAGGATTGGTAGCTAAAAACTCAATTGTTACACTGTCTGACCCTAAAGTTGCTTCTGATTTAGCATCTAACTGGATTAATGATGAATTGCCCTATTATTCAATCATGTTAACTAATTACCAGCTTCCTCTCATTTTCCCTTCCTCCCATGCCACTGTTTTTAAAATTTTAATTTGATTTGATTTTAAAAGAAAAAATTGAGAGGAGACCAGTAACTAAAAGGTCTCTTTACTAATAATCTGTGACTCATTAAAGGGCAGTTCATTATTCCAAATTGCAGGGGATGATTGTTACTAATTAAAATGGCAAAGGTTGTTTGCTGGGACCTATATCTGAAGCTCTGCTCAGGTGATTCTAAAACAGGGGTTCCCAAACTTTTTGGGCCGCGGGCTGGTCACGTGGTTCAGGGAGCTGGTCACTATACCCCGGGGGCCGGATCCGCTCCGATGCCAATTCATCCAGCCCGTGAAGCCCTCATTGCTCCTTGGCTGGATGAATTGTCGTCAGGGGTGGATCCAGGCCATAGTTTGGGCATCCCTGTTCTAAAACAAGCATTCTGAACATATTTAGCTGGAATTGGTTACCCCCACCTGCTTCACCATTTTCTTCATCCTTTCAGTGTCATATCTGAAGAGAAGAGTCTTTGTTTGTATGTAAGTTCTACACGAAAGTAAAAAAACAAGTTTTCCAGGGTTTTGTTTGTGGATAGAGCCTAGCCTTAGAAAGAACCCCTCTTCTTCAAGCTTGGTGCTGGAAGTATGAAAAGCACTACAACTGAGGTAGCAATACATGATCCCCTTTATAGAACAAGGGTATAATAACATATGAATGAGGCTTCAATAGCTCTTGATTCAGGTGAAGAAGATTTATAGATAATGCTGTGTTATATAAAACTACAATTTTAGATTCACATTCAGCTAAAGGTTACGGGCAAAAACCACAATTTGAAGCTTGGTTTAGTTTTAATGTGCAATGGGTGTGTCCCCCCTAGTTTTAAATAGGAGAGGAAAGTTATATCTCCCTGTGAGGGGTGGGACTGCATTATTTATTTATTTATTTATTTATTTGAATTTATATTGTTGCCCACTCACCAAAGCGGCTCTGGGCTGCTCACACAAGCATAAAATTACAAGAACCGTAATACTTTAAAAACCATTAAAACCTCTAAAAATACCCTCCCAACCCACATGAATTAAAACTATAACTAAAAACATGTACTGGGTCTGTCTGAGGCAAAAGAGTCCTATCTAGTACCAAAGGTGGCAACTCCTGGGATAACGCGGGGCCGCTGACCCACAGCCACTCAGTCTTGCCTGGATGAGGGAAAAGTTGAGATTCTTCTCTGATGTTGCTCTTCCTGAAGTTGCTGCAGACACTCCTTCTGTTACCTCTACTTCCAGCAGCATGGCTGAGTTGGTGTTGGCTTTCTTGGTCTGACCCCCAATGAAAGTTAAGGGCCTTGCCTCTGCTGTTTTATACCTCAATGGTGCAGGCAAAGTAGAGGACTGGAGTACTGAAGTATCACACTTTCCTCCCTGGGTACCCCAGTGTGACCAAAGCCTCGTCCAAGGGTTCTACTTAATCACACAGTCCCACTCTTATGGTGGTTCTAGTCTCTCCTCTATTTCCTCCTCTCCCTGAAATGCTTCTACCCACTCTTCCTCAGCATCTCCCCAGGTTCCTTCATCTTCTACCGAGAGTGGTGAGGCTACATTTTCTTTCCAATTCTGCCCTAATTCCTCTAACATCTCCTTTATATCATGTATGCCACAACTTGCCCCATTCTCCTCAAGAGTGTTCTCCATTGGGTGCATTGCACACTTCCCTTAAGGCTTCTCCTGATCTTTCTGTTGGCCATGTCTTTGTTTGGATTCACTTTAACCAGGGTTCCTCCTCCACCAACACCCCTGACAAGGTGAGCTCATTTCCATCCCTGGACTGCATTCCCAGGACATGCTACTACCTTGAGGTCCAGAGTTGGGCTAGATGGCCCAGTAGAGGCACCCTCACCTAAGTACCCTTTAGAACAGCTATTAATATAAACTTTACAATTTCTGATTATTGACAAGGAAACCATGAGAAATAGAAACATCTCATTTGGTCCAACAAAAAATTCTACTTTGTGGTGATGAAATGTATTCCAATCAGTTTTGCATATTCATTGGTGTACATTGTCACCTGAAATGAACATAGGAGATAAGACTAAATTTGTTCCACATTTCCACACACAAGCAATCTGTGTTGGTCACATGTGATAATCTACATGAATGTTGAGTAACAAAATTGCTTATGTATAAAAATATATATCCATAAAAGCAATATTCAGACTTGAAGCAATTTTGTGTGACTTGAAATATTTAAGTACCCCATTGAAAACTGTTTGATACAATAAATTTTAATATGGAATCTGTAGAAATTTGTTTTTCCTAGAAATGTAATTTAGTAATAAATTAAACTAAAGCATTGTTAACCATACCATGGTTTCTCTGGTGTTTAAGCCAATCTGTGAAGCAACACACACACACACACACAGAGAGAGAGAGAGACTGACTTAACTTTATACCTCATAAGCCAGCATTTCTCAATGTTTTCAGGTCACAGGCCTGACCACAGTTCCTGCACAGCTGATCGGGCCAGTCATGTGGTTCCTCCTGCCCAGAAGTAGAAGTAAAATGCGCCCTGCATATGTACAGAATGCATTTAGCACCATTCTGTGCATGTGTGGGGTGCGTTTTACTTCCACTTCCAAGAGCGGTGAGGCGAGGGTGTCATGGGCCAGATGAACTGGTGTCAGGGGCCAGGTTTGGCATGTGGGTCGTAGGTTGCAAATGCCTATCATAAGCATTCTGTTTCAGTGATTTAGATTAGCTTTCAAATACTGTAGATGAAAATGAGCAATAGAAACTTAAAAGTGAACAATAAATAAAAGATAAAATTATTCTGGCTTTTGGAAAGATCACATGGTACTTTAGAGAAAAATAAAATTTGGCTATAGGTTTATTACAAGAACATGAATTTGTCAGATGTAGGGACACTGTTAGATACATTTTAGATATCTGTCTAAAAATTCCATTCTTTCTAAAGTTTTCCCATGCAATTCCAGCTGCAACAAGACAAAGGCTTTTCTCAATGACTATTGCATTATATTATACTCCTGACTTCATGAGGTATTTTTTGGATGAGAGGAGTAGGGGAGATAGGAATCCAAACAAAAATATATATAGCCATGGTTCAAATTTTTAAAGATCAAAATGCCATTACAGAAATTGTGAAAACATAATTGCAATAAACTAGATGACATTAAATGCTCTGAACTTGGAAATGTTGCTTTTTTGGATTGCAGTGCCTGGAATCCGCCACCTAACATGATTGGTAACTGTTCTGAATTAGAGATTCTTTCTGTGTAGTTCAAAAAAGTAACTTCTCCAAGCTTAGCAAAGAATATCTGTCTGTTGTGCTTACTTCTCAATTGGCTGACCTTGTTCCAAATAAGTATGTGTTCTACTCTTACCAAGCTGTTGTCCTGTTTTTGAACAAATACCTCTTCCCTCCTTTGCATTTTTCCTGTATTATTTGTCTATATGTTCACTCTCAGAACGAGAGCTATGGTTTAATAAAAGTGTTTCTATCTAGTATTCTGCTGCCGCCATTGGCTAGCATCCTAATGATGTCCACAACAGGTTTGTGAAACTTGTTAAAGCTAATTGTCACTCATTGGCAAAGTGCTGGGGCATGTCTCAGTTGCATGCCTGATCACACTCCCAGATCTGCAGCTGAGATGTGCCCTGGTACCTTGTTCATTAATTGGATTTAGTTGCAGCAAGTTATACAAATCTTACAAGAACAGCAGTAAAACTCCAGCCATAATGTTCCTTTATGCAAGTACAGTAAAACCCCAAGTTACAACCACCTTGGTTTAAGTTTGATGCGGTTTACAATGGCAAATCCTATGGAAATGCCATCTAGGTTTACAATTTTTTAATGTATTTTTCCGGTTTACAATGATCAATTCAGGACCATTTTTTAATTTTTCAATCCATCCCTATGGATGTTTTGGTTTGTAATTTTTTCAGCTGTTGGAACGGACCACTGTCATAACCCGGGGTTTTACTGTAATGGACTTTAATGCAGTGCCATAATGGGATGCTTGGTCACCTGGCATTTATGATTAGCCAGCATAATCATAAGCCATACACCAACTGTCTTTTGTTTACTTTGTAATGCTGAAAGGATAGGTGGAAGTCCCATGAGGAGACAACTGAAAAAGGATTTGTGTTCACATGCATTTCATCCTGGTTCTAGCTTCAGTTTTTCCACTGTAATGGTTTCCACTAATGTGTGGTAGAGATGCTTCATCCCTGTTATAATATATGATGATATATGGAAAAGCCTTCATGCTTGTCATTTTCCCCTCCAAAATACAGATAGATAATGTTGAGTAAGTGTGGTGATGATGTGGAGACAACATTTTCACATGTATTGTTATATGTCACAATAATGTGTTACTGTTTGTTTTTGGGAGAACAAATAGTAATACATAACAAAAATGGGTGCAAACACATGGCAGGATACCTTTGTATATAAATAGCTCTGTAAATTGATTGAGCGTACTTTATGTACAAATTTTAATTCCCATTAGCCATGCCTCTCTAGCAGTACTTCTTTTTGTGCCATGGGGATGATCCGTATTATGAGACAATGGTATTCCAGCCACCATGCACCATGTACATAGTAAAACAAATGTTTCTATAGAAATATTGTCAGGTTTTACCACTTAGATGTTAGATTCTTTCAATGATCTGATAGGATCTTGGATTCAAATGGAATAGTCCAGATTATAGTAGTAACAGGACATTCCTTGGATGGGCTGAGGAATAATCCTCTGGTCTCTTGTACATACCTGTCAAGTACCTTGTATTGGCCAGGATTACCTCGTAATTCCGTGCCAATTTTCTCCATTTCCGTCCTGGAGCTGCCGCTACCCCGTAATTTGGCAGCTGGGGAAGTAGTTACTGTGCATCCCTTCTGCGCAGGTCCTTTCTATGCATGCATAGAACCCTTCTACCTATGCGTAGAACCCTTCTAGAAGGCTTTTACGCATGCGTAGAATGGACCTGCGCAGAAACATTCTGCACAGGTCCCATAATCTCCAGAGCTGTGCTTGACAGGTATGCTCCTGTAGCAAGAGTATGATGCTTGCATATCATAAAGTCCTGTTGCCATATCTTATAGAAGTTATAGAGCAGGGGTTCCCAACCTTTTCAAGCTGGGAGCTGGGTCATACTCTCTCAGTCAGCTTCAAGGGCTAGATGGCCATTTTAACCTGCCTTGACAATGGGGGTGGCCATTTTGTCCCAACATCTTCAAAGGGGGTAGGCAATTTGTTTCTCAAATGCCCTTGGAGGGGCGGGGGCGGGACATGAAATGGTGCCACAGGCCTTAGGTTGGGAACCCCTGCTATAGAGTGTGATGTAATGATAAGAATGCTAGACTAGAATGCAGAGACCCAGGCTCAACTCCTCACTTATTCATGAATCATGTTGGAAGACTTGGGCCCAGTTACAGCCAAACCTGCTTAATAGAGGGGTGTTTGTATCTCTGTGTGTATTTTTGTGATTGCCCCACATTGGGGGAACAGAGGCCAGTTGAGCACTGGCACAATAACAATACTGGGTTTTTGTTTGTGTGCATGTATCATCAAGTCAATGCCAATTTATGGCAACTCTGCCCAAGGTTTTCTAGGTAGAGAATACACAGAAATGGTATACCATTCACTTCTTCTCGGGTCAGCCTGGGACTGTGCAGGTTGCCCCTCACTACATAGGCTGGCTCTTTTTTTGGGAGGCACAATGGGAAACTGAATTCCCAAATTCTGCCTCCATAGCCAGATACCTAAACCACCAAGTTATCCAGCCAACTATAACAATACTGTACAAGAACATTATAAAAGTGTTGTGGTGGGGATTTGGAAATTTAGCAGAGGTGCATTCATGGATTGTTAAATGCCATTGCAGTGGATGGAAGCTTCTGGAGATGTGTCCAGCGTTACCTGAAAATTGGGTTGCTTTCTGTTAGTAAGAGTCATCAGGCGGTCCTCCTTGAAGGGGATGATTGATTTCCTCACTTCACAATGGCTGAGATGGTAGTTTCTACTCCCATCCTCCATGTATGGATCCAAGTTTCACCTAAAGAAAACCAGTCTCTGTGCTCCTAAAACCCAGGAGCCTGTATGTTTAGTACCCTTTGTTTTTTTAAAATACTGTATTATGTTGAGCTGTAGTTTTTCCAGTGCTATAATGTCATACACAGACGACCACAGCATGCCTCAATATTCATCTCATGTTCGACCACAGGATGCCTTCTTTTCCTTCCATAATGTTTTCTTTCTCCTTGTTACATTAGCTATTTTAGATTATTTGTTGTTTGACAATTTTGTGCATGGCAGACACAAGTGGAAGCACTTCGATGAATTAAAGGTGGTTTTTTTCCCCATATGAGTAAAGAACGTATGTTAAACTGTGTTTTGTAAATTCGTGAAGACTTACCAGACTGAATTTTACTGGAAATTTTACCATGTGGAAATACAGATTTGTGGGCACATTAACCTTGAGTGTTCTTCTTGGTAATAAGAAAACCTTTGTTCTAGTGTGATTCAGTCCAGCACTCTAGTAGCATTGAGGTGGATAATTATATTAAAATTCATACAGTTTCAGAAAATACAGTCCAGTTAATTGCTGAGATGTAATTTAGATATTTTTCACTGACTCTGCAATTTGTGTACATTTTGGTTGAATTGCTCTTGTTTCTTCATCTTATTTGCAGAAAAGAGCTCCTCTTTATTGGCCTATTACTACAGGATCTAGCTTTCCCCCCAAATTACACACTTTTTGCATAAATGTGCCTAATTACCTGAATTCAGTTTTGATTAGCAGTGTTAATTGATGCAGCTGTGGATGGGATCTGTTTACCTAAATTACCATGTGCAAACAGCAATACGTCTGAAAGTGAATATGCTGAACTGAAAATACTAATTAGCTGAGACAGATTGTTATTCATGTCACATCTCAGGGCCTTTCTAATGAAAGCCTGGATATGTCAGAGCTTTATGATATGCAGATAGAAATGTCTATATTACATACAATTTCCTAAAGTTAATTCATGAGAGCAGATGGGATGTCGGCTGGGTTTCTTCTAGTGTTTAAGCAAATACTGGGATTTATTGATAACATAGACATTGTTTTAGTATGTGTGCTTGTGTGCATGTAAAAACAGAGAGCAGCCTATTGAATGCTTGACACCATGTGATATAACTTTGCCCAAACTGATAAAAATAAAGTTGGCAAATTCTTTGCAATACTAGTCTGAAAAACAGTACAAATAAGTATATGAAAATATATATGAGACCTGGCACTGATGAAAGTGCTGGGCTGAATTAATTTCCCATGGCGCCATTTCATGTGGCCCCACCACACCCCTCCAAGGGCATTGGAAAAACAAAATGGCTGCCCCTTTGAAACTGTTGGGACAAAATGGACACCTCCATTGTGCAGGCAGGGCAAAATGGCCATCTGGCCCTCAATGCTGACATGACCCAGCCCCCGGCTTGAAAAGGTTGGTAACCCCTGATCTAAGGATTCCAGAAACACACAAAAACCATGGTTATCTGAGCATAATTCAGTATTCTGTGCCAAACCCTTGGACTTGAGTTCTTCCCATTTTCCTATTCCCATCATGAGTATAACAAGAAAATTTGCTAACATCAGTTTGCCATTATGTTCAAACTAGTTACTGCCATAAAAACAAGCCAGGTTAATAAACCATGGTCTTTTTATACAAACTATAGTGAAAAAACTAAACACAGTTTGTCCTAGTACCAGTTCACTGGTAGCTGAAAATGGAAACCAAGTTTTTGATCTCCTTGTTGTCAGAAGAGAAGGAGAAAGCAGTTGTATGAATAATTTTTCTCCTGCTTTTCTACAGAGGAATTCAAAATGCCTTGAAAATATTAAACAAAATTCATAAAACTGGAATTAAGGCAGAAAGACCAGAAACCAATAAATAACAAGGTGTTTGGAGTTTAATTTTAAATTGTATTTGGAATAATTTTATTCCAATCTCCATCCAAAGAGCACTAGGAAGTTTTCAGCAATTAAGCCAATAAGATAAATCAGGTAGGAATGGCATGCAGAAAACCCGTCAACAGAAGGATCTGACATACTAGAGGAAATTAGGTACCATAATATATGATGATGACACCCAGCTCTATATCTTCTTATTATCACTGTCTACAGTCAGGATTGGATATGCAGAAATGATTTAAGACTGGATTTATACTAGGTGAGTATGTAATAAATTAGTGGGAAAGGTGATCCAAAGATTACCGGTAGTTATTTGTCCAAAGTATGTTTTGGACAAGGCTGAGTGCTTCTGGAAACATAGGTTTTATAGCTTTGGAACAATCCTGAATCTAGTTTTTCTCCTGGATGCCTGACTCAATGCAGTAGTGAGATAAGCTTTTGTGCAGCTTAGGCTAATGGTATACAGTCTGCACTCTATGAACTACATTAAGCTTTTTTGAAACTTAGTTCTGTCCTCACCAGCTTCTGCTATTGCAGCAGATCAGCTGGCAGGTCATTTTCTACATACTGGAAACCCTATGAGATACTCTGCTCCAGAGTATCACAGGGTCTGATGGTGTATAACAGGGATTCACAACCTATGGCCCCTGGGCTGGCCCTGCCCCCTGGAGGAAAACCATCTGGCCCATGGTGATAACGCCCAGAAGTGGAAGGGACGTGCATGAGCAAAACGTGCCCACTGTGGTTTACTGCCACAGTTACACCAGGGGGAATCCACATGTCCAACCCGCTCAGCTGTCTGAATTGGTGTAGTCTGGCCCATGGCACAGAAACTTTGATGTATAAGGACATAATTTGCATGCTTCTGAGTCATGAAAGCCAACCACAATTGTGGAAAAAAATCACTGTTGATTTAGTTGGGTGCCAGGGGTGCTTAAACTCTGGCTTCTGAGCACTGCTAAAGTCCATATGCCTACTTTTGTCTGAACTCACCAATGGGTGTAAGAGTTTAGAGATTAAATCTTCTACTGCCAACTCTTCTGGGACCATCATAGAGAAAAACTGCTGCTGTTAATGAAAACCAGCATGGTATGTTGACTGTAACATTAGGTTTTGACTTTGAGGATTTTGGGCCAAGCCCTTGCAAACCAGCAAATTTAACTGAGTGACCTATCCCTCAACACCTGGTGATGTTAAAGGGGAAGCAAATAAAAATACCTATCCCTCAGCCTTTAATAATCATAGGATTATTATGACAGTCTGAATGCAAGATCTATTTCAATTGTTTCAGAAGAAGGACAGAAGGGCTATTTTAAATAATAGTTCACTGTGATGACTTGAATAGAAAAAACCTTTTTGCCACTTCTTGTCTGATTTTTATCTTTTGTCTGTCTTACTTAGGCTCCATCTACACAACACCCTTATAAAAGGATGAAATTGTTTCTCAGTTGTACCACTTTGAACTATACATGGAGAACTGGTTTTTGGGATGGCCCTATGCCTAATCTCTTAGCATGGAAAATAAGCATGTTAGAGAGAAGACTGAAAAGAATAGTGTTTTTCAAGTTTTACATTAAAACCTTTGATAGACATAAAAACTGGATGACTCTAAGGCAGGGGTGCACAAACTACAGCCTGTGGGCCATATCCGATGTCAATTCATCTGGCCCACGCTGCCTTTGTCACTCATGGAAGTGGAAATAAAATGTGCCAGTGCACAATGAGGGTGGCATGGGCCAGATGAATTGGTGTCAGGGGCCGAACCTGGCCCACAGGCCATAGTTTGAGCACCCTTGGTTCAAGCAGAGAAAAATGGCAGCTTAAAATTTATCTCATCCTGTTGCATGTGACTGGCCCACTGAATAATGAGACAGGCCCACAGCCTGAAATGTTTGAACACCCCTGCTCTAAGGGGCTCCTGATATAACAATAGTAAGAACATATACTGTACATATGAAACATTGGCTTCCTAAGTGTGTTTACTCAGAAGTAAACCCTAGAGGGAATAACTGGGGCTACCAGGATGTGTTCTTTTAGAATTGCAACTTTAGTGCCACTTGTCAGTCTGCATGCAACATCCAGCAACAGGAAGTGAGAAATGAAATAACAAGGCAATATCCAAGTTGAATCGTAATAATCTTGCAGCATATTTTAAAAGTGGCTAATAAGACCCTTTGAGCAAGGACGATGCCTGTATGTGCAATGCAAAGCACAACAGCTCCTCTGAGCTGGCTCACAATCTCTTGGTGCTACTGTAATATAGGTATTAAATAATTCAATACCAATAAAGAAACTGCAGAGATAGAAAGAAGGAATGCTCAGCAACTAAAGCTCAACAGGGAGCTATAAAATATAGGGCCTTGGCAGGGAAACAGTCTTCACACACAACACACAATGGCTGATTTTATTTCCAAGTACCGTATTTATTCGAGTATAACGCGCACTCGTGTATAACGTGCACCCCTAATTTTCCATGAAACCTCGGTATAAAATTTTGTTTCACACCACGCATTGAAATTGACATAAAAAACGTTGTTGAACGTTGTTTAGATGCCATCTAAAGGGGAACCAGTTATATCGGTGAAAAAGAGCACGCCTTAAAATATTGAGGGAGGGGGGGATAATCAGACCCACCTGTTGCAGAAAATGCAATCCGAAACGAGCACTTCCGACCCCCAGGAGCCTCACTCGAACTGCGAGCTACCTCTGGGCCACGCCTCGTCTCCCGCGCCACCCAATCAGATCCCGTCAATTTCTTCAAAGCCACCCCCCCGCCTCCCCTTCACCCGCCGCAGCAATAGACAGCCGACCCAATTCTAAAAAGGAAGTAAAAGAGGCTCGTTTATAACGCGCACCCAGTCCTCGTGTATAACGCGCACCCAAACTTTGATTTCTTTTTTTGGTATAAAATTTTGCGCGTTATACACGAATAAATACATGGAGACATCCAGAAATGGGACTTAATTTGCAGGCTCACACTCTTCTTTGAGAGCTCCACATGTTCCCACGAATGCATGAATAAGACTCCTTTAGAGTAGATTTTAGAGTGTAGAATAAAAAACCTAACTATTCCTGGTGCACATCTTATAGGTTCTCAACTTTTTCAAGCTGAGGGTCGGGTCACACTCCCTCAGACAGCGTCAGTAGCCGGACAGTCATTTTGCCCTGCCTGCCACAAATAGCACTTCCGGGTGTGGCAGAGGTGGTGGTGGGGCCACATGAAATGGTGCTGGGGGAAAAGGAAGAAGAATATAGAGTTTATTAACAATACAAGATATAAGTCATAGAATCAAATACAAGAAAGCTGAAACAGCTAACCCTGTACAATCATTGTTCAAAACAGATTCCCTTCCTTAATTTTTTTTAGCAAAAATTGTGTAAGTAGAATATGGTAAGGAAATTATAGGGGAAAGTGTCTGAGGTCCTGTGATGTCATGAAACACTCTAGATGCTCAAATAATTACATTTTCTATATTTATGGTCCTACCATGACAGGTAAAGAACACTATCAGTTCCATTATAATGAAAACTTAACACGAACCCTAAAGATATGAAAAGCTAACCTAATCATATAATATCTCAAAACATGCTTGTTTGCTTATTAATTTTCTTTTCCAGGATTAAAATAAACAGTACCTTTATCATGATTTTGGAAGATATGTTCCCTCAAATGGTAAAAGCCATCCCTTGGGACCCTTATGCAGCCTACATTTAACATGATTTGTTTTGTGACATGGGAGGTAAACATGTCTATCCACTGTTTTAACCATGTTTGATGGTTAATTTGTCATTAATCTGTCAAGGAATCTCTTGTTCTCATCCACCTTGTTGTAGAAATTCTGAGGCGAGAACTGAAAGCTACATAACTCAGACTTGTGCATTCAGAAATATTTACATGATTGGGAGGCAGAAGGTCAGCAGTTCAAAACTTGAGTACTGCATGACGGAATGAGCTCCCATCTCTGTCCCAGCTCCTGCCAACCTAGAAGTTTGAAAGCAAGAAATTGCAAGTAGATAAATAGGTACCACTTCAGTGAGAAGGTAAACAGCATTCCATGCACTTTGGTGTCTAGGCATGCCTGTCACATGTTCATGGAAATGTTTGCAAATGCAGACAGTGCTGGCTCTTCGGCTATAATCAGAGATGAACACTGAACCCTAGAGTCAGATATGACTGGCTTTCAAGCAAAGGTGACCTTTACCTTTACCTTTACCAGAAGGTCAAATACAGGCAAACTAAGGATGGCAATGCCTAAGAACTGGTATCTGAAAGCAATAACTGACCTTGGTAAATAGGACAGTTGGAAGTATGAGGTATGTGAGGCAAGAACTGCCTTCCAAAGCATAGAATAGATTTTGCCCTAGAAGAGTTGCAGAGGAGAAGAGGGTAAAAGAAAACATTGTTTATGGAAAGGATATATAATATAACATATGCCGTTCCAGGAAAAAGAAAATTACTGTAAAAAAATACATGCAGATGGGGGAAAAAAGAGAAATCTTGACTGAAACAATTGTTCACGTAAGACTGAGAATGAATAGTGCTGTTTTTTCTTCCGTGTCTAGGCCAGACATAAAACTGGCAAAATGAAGCCACCATTTGGTGGGTTCATTCAACAGTTCCCTTTGCCTGACCTAGTGTGAGAAAGAATAGCTGGCAACACAAGGTTGCCATTACCAGGGTACACCCAGTTGTGGTTCAGAAAGGCCACAGTCTTTGAGGAGGCTGGTGACCTGAAAGGAAATTAGAGGGGAAAGAAAGAGAAATTGCCAAATCCAAATCTTAAAGAAATTATGAATCATGTAATTATAGTTTATAGATTATGCTTGAAATTTTAAAGCTTTAATTTGAATGTTTTACCACTGAACCTGACAGTATAGAAACAGCTTTCCAAATAGCAGATGTGTGTTTCCCACAGCTTCTACTAATGATAATTGATTAAATATTGCAATTTGATAACTATATTGACTTGCCCTGATGCACTTCAGATTGTTTGAAATTTAATTTAGATAGCTCCCCCTTCCCCAACATTGGCCAATGCAATCAGCCACATTCCCCTCAACCCCAATAGTGATTCTGGGACTTATGGTACATAATGGCATAGTATCATCTCCAGTGGAGCTTTTTCTTCAATTATGAGGAATTTTGTACAAATTCTGCCGCCACTTAAATAAGTAGTGATGAGTTTTTCTATAGGAGCAGAAAAACTGGTCTAGCATACCTACATAGTTCTCCAAAATGGGAGAAGTTATGTTTTTGGCCTAGAACTCCTAGAATATTGTAGGCAGCATGGCCAAGGATTGGAAACTGGGCTATAAAATGTTACTTTTGAAGCTCTTGAAGCCAGCCAGCTTCCTTGGGGAAGGCATTTAATAAATGTGATACCACAACCAAAATAACTTTCTACATGGTTGCACCTACCACTGCTTTGCTGAAGGACGAAACATTGAGAGAAAAGCATTGTCATAGACAATCTTAAAGCAACAGTTATTTTTTGCTGACAGCAGTAGGTACTTCTTCAGTCATCTTAATCAAGTATTTCTGGAATTAAGTGGGTCTCAGTAATTAGAATCCTACAGATATTTTCTTTTCACAGTCCATTAAGAAAAATAGAAAATAATGACATCTTTCTATTTCCAAGTCAAATAAAACATTGCAATTCAACAATCTAAATCAGGGGTCGGCAACCTTTTAAAGTCGGGGGCTGGGTCATGCTCCTTCAGACAATTAAGGGGGCAAGACTAGTGATCTGTAAATGTTGCCATAAACACATCCATGGCTCTTGTAAATGCATCCATGGCTCTTGTAAATGCATTTATGACAGCCGTAAGACATCCACAGCTGCCGTAAATGCATTTACGACAGCTGTAAACATGTCCACAGCCCCCGCAAACATGTCCACCACTGCCGTAAGCACATCCGTGGCCACTTCTGGTGGTAGCAGCGATTGGAGCAAGGGTGGGGGCCTGATGATTTGGCACCGAGGGTCAGATTTGGCCTACAGGCCATAGGTTGCCAACCCCTGATCTAAGTGAATGAATAATTTCCACTTGTAATGCATACAAATATGTATGTTGTTCCAATTTTTTTTCCAGTGGCTGAAACTATCTAGCTAATAATTGTGTGCTGTTAAGTCAATTCTGATTTATGGCAACTGTTTTCAGGGTTTTCCAGTTAGAGAGTACTCAAAAGTGGCTTACCATTCCATTCTTCTGGAGGTATCCGGGACTACAGAACCTGCTCAAGACCACATATGCTGGCTATTCTGGGATGCACGGTGGGAATCAAATTCCCAACTTCTGATTCTGTAGCCAGATACATAACTAATTGGGCTATCCTGCTAGCATCTTATCCAAAACCATTATTAATGAAATAATTTCTACTCTTCCAAGTCCTTTCAATTAGTCCAATTAACCCTTTCTTGTTCCCAGAATGACAACATATTTTGTAGATCAACAATGCCTTCAGTTGAAACAACAGTACATCCAGCCAATTTTACTTTGAGTATGTCGATTTTAGGAGAAGGAAGTATGAAAAGTAATGAAAATTTCTTTTATTATTCAAGTGGAAGCTGTTTAGTGAGCTTTCAAGCAGCTTCCATAAACATAATGCTGCAGATGAAGCCACAGAACCATGCTTTAAAGCCCATTAAAATGTCTCGGAGCAATTTGAGAGTGAATACTGATTTTTGTGTTATAGCTGAAAGATACATGGCTTCTCAGTGAAAGAAAATCTTACATTAATTAATCTTCTTCAAGGTTTCAAAGGATAATACAATTTATGGGTTCTAAATCTTGCTTAATGTAAATTGCAAGAGGAAGAGAATGGCTTTCTGTAAATATAGTTTCATATTTGTTATAAGCCATTTCAGTACATTAAGCCTGTATTTTAAATAACTTATTTTTGCCCACCCTCCTCACTTGCAAAATTAACATAAAGGAATATAATTGGTTAAAGATTGCTGATTTATAAACTACTCATTAAAAATTAACATTTATATTTATGATCAGTTGATAGCAAAACAAAAATGAATTCTCTTACATACCACTGGCTGGAATCCTATTGTATATATATGGCAGTGTCACTTGTAATAGCTCCAGTCTAACTTTTAATTGCAAATCATTACAAGTTGAGAAGTCAGAGTAGGCATTTCCTATTGGACACCAATTCAAGTGTATGCTATGTGGTTTGAAATGACTACATGATAGGAAATGCCTGCACTGACATCTTAGTTTACAATAGTTCACTAGAAAAAATTATGCCATTGGTGTTATGTTTTCAGGCAAAACTAATAGGATCCCCATATTTTAGTCTTTGATGTATGTTTCAAATCCACTAAATTTAATTTATTTACATTTTATCAATATATTTTTGCACTCTATACCAATGATGCATGTGATGAGTAAATTATATTTCAGCAGTCTCGTCCATTAGAAAGCAAGGACACAATATTTTGAACAAAAATGCAGAAAAGCACACGAGACTTGAGAAGATGGTTTGGCTCATCTACCTGCCATTCTTCTTCTCTTTATATCTCACAGTAGCAAATCAATAAAATGATTAGAACTGGTGCCTTACAAAATGTACACCTTTAAGCTATGAAGCCATGAAAATGTGAAGGATTCCACCCCCCCTGACCTTTTCAAATTATATCTAACTGTCTGGGGAATTTGTGAGTGACTAGAGGTAATGAGGTTCAATCTTTTTTGCTGGTTTGCTTCAGATTCAGCTCATCAGAAGTCTTACCTTATCTATTCCTTTTATCTTGGCTTTGGCAGTGCCTTCAATACTATAATCCATCCATCTAATCTTGTAGTATATGTATGTGCTTCACTCCCTTTTCCTCATTGGCTTTCCTAGAGAATCAAACTACAACCATGAAAGGCCCTCCATTTATTATATTCATCAAAAATGTGATATTAGCACAGGAGGCTAAGCTGGTATGCTGCCTTTCGAGAGGTGCTTTTTAAATTTATTAGATTCTAGATTTCATCTCCATCCTGCATTTTAGTTTTTTTTTGCCAGCCTGTGTGACTTATGCTTCAGTAGCTTTCATTTTACAAAACTTATTTTAAAAAATGTGGCTAAGCAAGGCATTCTGCAAAAAATATTAAGGAGTGGACATGCAGGGAGAAAGCTCTTCATGTTAAATTGATTTCCCTTGAGTTATTATTGCAAGAGTTCTCAAGTGACAGATGCAATATCTGAATAAATCAGTCACATGAGTGAAATGCACAAATGGACAGCTAATTTAGCATCCCCGCCACCCCCTTCAAGAAGTTGGCGAGAAAACTGCAGAGAACAGTATATTTATCAGACAGGAATATAGGGGAGGGAAAATAAGCTAATTTCATAATCTGTTCAGTAACTACTCTTGCATTCTGCTCAGCAGAAGAGACCCATGCAAGAGAGATCCAGGTGAGCATAATTTCATATACATCTTCCCCATTTCAAAGAGTCCCTGATCATCAGAGAACCTGCATTTGCCTTATGATGTAAATGAGGATAGGCAACTGCATCCCAAACCTTTTAAAATCAATTAACCTATAGTCCTGAGTCCAACCAATAGTCCCACTCTCAGCTAGAATAACTTCATTAAATGAGTGGGATTTGGTGGTGACTGCCTATTCAATAACCGATAGAACTGCACTGCTCATGCTGGGACTAATTGTTGCTCCAGCATCTCTGAAATAGCTAGTTATTGTTATAGTTACATTTGTTTTAATGTAATTTGAAGTATTTATTTATTTTACCTAATTAAAGTAGTTATCATTTTGCTGCTTTTTTTTTTAAAAAAATTCTGAATGCTACAAATCACTGGTGATTTTGTTTTTGTTCTTATTTTGGTAAGTGCTGTCTGCATCTTCAGACATTTCCATGGTCTTGAGGTAACACTGCTACCTTTCCTGCCAACACAGTACCTATTTATCTACTTGCAATTTCTTGCTTTCAAACTACTAGGTTGACAGGAGCTGGGACAGACAACGGGCACTAGCTCTGTTGTGCAGAACTTGGGTCTCGAGCTGCTGACCTTCTGGTTGTCACCATCCAGTAACCACTAAACCACCACAGTCCTGGGGCAGCCTTAGGTGACTTGTGGGAGATGCTTGCAGCCTTCATGAAGCCCGTTTCTGGCATACAGACTCACCCTTGCTTATGTGTCACCAATTTTCTCCCCGATGGAAGATAAGAACGAACAAGGAAGAGGTTTTTCTGGGCCTAAATTGTATGTGATGTTTAGCCAGTGTGATCTCAAAAATTCACTGCTAGCAAAACCATGAGTTTCATGATTCTTATGTGTCCTAGTTCAGAGAAGCATATATGTATGCCAAAGGAGATCTAAAAAGCAACAGTAACTTGATTGGTCCAGCTACCTTGATACTGTATTCTGTGGTTGATATATCCAGGGTTTCAAATGGAAAACAGTCCTTTTCAGCTAGGTTATCTAAAATTCTTGCTGATGACTGAATCACTTGGAAAGACCACCATTTAACACAAGTACTCTCGACCCCTTTGCCATAGGCTTGTTTTTGCTGCTGGTTTGCAGGTCCATATCTGCATGGCAGAGCTTATGCATGCCTCCCTGAATTTTTATGCAGATTGGGGTGGATAGCCTCATTAAAAAATATTGTCTTTCAGCTCCTGTTGTTTTTACACTAAGCCAGTTGCACATGATTAGTTTGGAACACAATTGTTCTATTCTCGGTATTATGTATGACTTTAACTACTGACTTCATTATCCCTTCTCTAAATGTGTCTGGGGAATATGTTTCAGTTAGGCATGTACAGAGTGTGAACATTAGCACTTGCCTGGTCATTTAAAAATAAATGAATAAAGTTAGGTCACCCACATACTATGCCTGAATCCTTGAGATGCAAACACCTCTCACCCAGGTCTCATTTATAATTGGGACATTCTGACTTCGCACGTCAAGAGGGCCTGTTAAGAATTCTCAAACTCCAGTGAGAATTTTCACTTCCACTCTGAAATAAGGGACACTGTGCCTGTCTCTCTCTTTGTGTTTCAGTGGAATTGCAGAAAAACCAATCTACCCTTTCTCTGAGATCAATTAAAGAGAGCCTCATTGCAAAGAAAAAAAAGTGTGAATTCCTTGAGATTAAACCAGAGCACAATATGTAGCTCTACCTGTACCAGTGTGTGTGTGTGTGTGTGGTGGGGAGGGGGGAATGTCAGAGCACAGGCTATGGATTTGTTACAGTGCAATGGGAAGATGTCAGGACATTGGCACTAGAAAGACCAGTGATGCCATGACAGCTTTGCAAAACATATCACCCCCTGGCACAATTATGAGAGATCAAGCCTTACGATTTCCCGTTGGATATAAGCTTATTTCCAAAATGATTTTCTTTCCTAAGGACCCTGATCTCTCATAAAATGGAAAGTGCCACCGAATAATGATGTCCAAAAGGTAAATGGTCCACATTTTCTCATGCTGTTTCCCTTCATGATAATTTCTTTGTCATCCAAAGTGTGCTAGCCTGTTAAAGAAAATGAGCCTTGGCACAGAGGAAATGAAGAGTCCAATTATATTCCTTAGTGAACCATGACTGCAGATTTCACTGTTTTTGAAACCTTTTGCTTTGAAGAATAAGTCTTTTTAAAAAGAGAGACTGAGTTTGCAGTAAACATGTCTTTGATTGAACTAGATCATCTATATATAAAATCAAAGCTGCAAAATGTACATCTTGGACTGCAGTTCCTAGAATTCTTTAGCCACCAAACCTCTTCCCATTCTAGCTTGGAAATTTTGGAAGTTGTAGTCCCAAAAAGTAACTTTTCAAAGCTCATAATAAGACACATGATGATAATCCATACACCTCTTTGAACTATGTGTTGCATTGAGCATCTGAAGCAATTCCAACTCTACCCAAGACCACTGGGCCATTTTAAAATGTGAATGTAGACAGGAGAGTTTTTTCACTGTTTAATGTCCAGAGCTTGTCATTACTTGGCTACGATTGGGGCAAGAGTTTTGAAGTCAGGAAGCTGTGACTTCAAATCAAGTTTCAGTGCTAGCACACCTTGTTTTAGAAGTGAAGCATCACTAAGCAAAATCCAGGTGACCTAAAGGCATTGAAGTTTACATTCCTGAGCTAACTGGACCTATGCTCTGACTTTGGTTTTACCTATTCAATGTCACAATTCTCAGTGCAGCATCTTTGCAGAGATACAGTATCAGTTCTTCTAGCAAATATACCTAAAATAAGTATTCAGTTATGTCTTTGTCTGCTCTTCTCCACACATTCCTTCATCCAGTTCCTTTCCTGATATTTATGCAAACAGTGCAAAAATTCCTTACTGTTTTTCAACTACATCAATGTCCTTTTGCAGTGACATGCTTTAGAATATAAATGTAATGCCAACTCTATTAGTTGCATATATGTATTTTCTTACCAAAAAAATCTTCTCTGGTAGATGCAGGCAGGCAGTGTGTCAGTCATATCAAATAGCTCACATGCTACTAAAAACAGTAATCTATTATTGTGGTGGAATCCAGAAACATAGCTGTCAAGTATCCCGTTTTGACCGGGAAACTCCCATATTTTACCCTCTTAACTGCTGTCCTCCCGTATTAGTTAGACTGTAATGCCCTAATGCCGCCACTGGAGGCCAGGACAGGATAAGCATACCTGTCAAGTTTCCCGTCTTGGCTGGGAAATTCCCCTTATTTTCAAATCCAAAACTTGACAGGTATGTCCAGAAATGCAGAGAAGAATTTAGTCCTCTGCCTACCTCTTAAGGGCATCTTTGCCTCCATTTTCTGTATTTACACTTGCATTTAAATAATGAGTGTTTCAATAAGAACCACTGTTGTACTCTTCCTCTGCTTTTGCACTTTTTCATCAAAATTGAAAGTGAATCTCAAATTACAGAAAGGATGACTCCATTCATTGTTGAATGAAACTGACATCTTGTCAGTTTCAACATTCTCTATCACGGTACAAAAATATTTGATGATACAGTATCTAGGGTGGGAGTGGGGAATCCTCCTGTATAATTTTGCTGTTCAAGCAGAAATCCTTTTTCTGTGTGGATTTGCACTGTAAAATGAAGCATTTAAAAAACCCTCACACATGTGTGTTAGAATTTGAAACTGTAGCTAATTATTTGGATATGTTTTTGTATATTTTCATCTCTGAGGAAAATCAAAATAATAGAGAAATATTTTAAGAGGGGAAATAGTAAAGGTTACTAATGATGTCACAACCATTAAACTGAGATGTTAATTAAAATCTGAGCCTGGAAATTCGTATAGCCAACATATTTGTTTAGTGGCTTCATCACAATCATCCAGTGTTATTTCTGAAGATTAGCCTGTGGTATTTTCATACTCATCTGTCTTCTAAGAATGGAAAAGGATCACTATTTAACCTGTTGAGGCAACAAATGAAAACACAGCAAGAAACAAAACAAAACAAACAGTCAGGCAAAAAGACTAACCCATAAAAACCCATGTGGCTTTGCAAATTAATTGTACAAAACAGAACAAAATCATAATCTGAAGATAAATCTCTTCATTTCTCTCTTTATATCCTCCTCCCTTTTACTTCCAATATATGGGACGGAAAGAAAATGTGTGTGAGAGAGAAGAGAGGGGGGCTCAGCAGCTTCTCGGAAAATAATGCAATTCAGGCTGAGGAGAATTACTGCTTTAGCAGATTCTATTTATCTGTAGCTTAAAAAGCAGCTGCGTTTTTGTAAAAACCAATGAATGTGGCAGTCCTACTTAAAGGTAGAAGAAAAAGAACACCCCTTGTTTTGTAATAAGGGGATTTTCAATTTAAAAGCGAGAGAGGGCCTGTTGTGTGAAGTATGGTTATTACATTCACTATATTCTATCTCACCCACCAGGAGGCTAATAATGAAGGAGTCGGTAAAGGAGGCCAGTGTCGTGAGGGTTATCTCACTGCTCCAGATGCTGGATAAGTTGAAGAAGGCAGAATCGCTTTTGGATGACATTCAGGTCTGAATGATGATTTGGAGAAGAAAAGACTATTCTTTCCAAGGTAAACAGTCCATTTCATCTGTCAGCTGTTATGTATTGGTCTACAATATGTTTGTATAGATATCTATAAACTTCACTCTATCACTTTCAGGTTATTCCCCATCCATGTGACAGTGAGGTTTCAGCAATACAATCCTGAGATAAAAGATCCATTCTGTGCCCAGCTGTACCTAAAAGGATGCTTTGAAGGAATTGCCAAATTCACTCTTATTAATGGAGGAATCCTCCAACTAGAATCACCAGAAGAATGAAAAATTAACTGTCAACTCCAACTGTTTCAAGCCAGTGCCATGGATATAGTTGAGAAATGGTTTCAATGGTGACTATCTTAGGATTTGTAAATAAGGAATGTTTTGCTTTTTTTAGGAGCCGTGAGTGTAAGAACATTTAAACATATTTTCAGGCTAAATGGCTGTATGAATGTTTGCCACTGAGTTGGCAGACCCAATTTCATCATTGCTATAAGTTAACAAATTTAACAAATGTAATTTATGTCCTAGTCGCCCTCAAAAGGGTCCCAAAATGTGAGATGAAATAAATGTATGTGTCTGAAAGCATCTATGTGAATGTATGTATGTGTCTTGACAAGTGTCTTGCTTCTTTGTGGTAATTTTTATTGTTCATGTCTTTCATGTTTCAAAAGGGAAGCTTAGAGACATGATGGGGTTTCAATTCTTTCTAATACAAGTTAAACACATGAGTGTATTTAACTTGGATTCTGTGACAACAGTTTAATTTTCAGCACATGTATGCTAAAGGTATGTCAGTGTCATACATGGCAATGTGTTGAGAATTACTGTTTGGGCCATTCAGAAGAATTAATCAATCTTTAGTGTAAATTAAGTTTGAGAAGCTCTTGTTGAATTGATGCCCTTTTGCTTTATTAAAAGAAAACAATGCACAGGCAAAATGAATCCCTAGCCCAGTCCAGCTATTCCTTTCTTCTTTGTCAGACAGGCAGCCTTGAAATTGAAAAGGGGAAAAAGAAAAGAGCTACAGAACATTCAGCAGAAAGAATGTACCAACTCCAATATATATATGTCAGAGATGCTGCATTCTCCCTGCTGAATGTCTGCAGCTCTTTGCTGCCTCTTTTTTTCCAATTCAGGCTGTCAGCCAACAAGGGAATGCAGCTGAGAAGAAACAATTTGCTTCTTCCACAAATAAAGATCACCATCCAATGCAGGGACACTGAAGGAAACTTTCAACTGAAGGCTGTATTTCTCAAGAAGACCCCAAGAATGAAAGGATTAACCTGGCGAAGGGCCTGTTTTGTGATGGGGATTTTGTTTGGCTAAGCAAAAGCACAAAGGAGGGGGGAATTCCCTCCCCTCCTCCTTCTCTTGCCAAAATAAAAACAACTTTCATGCCTGTGAGTTTCCCACATATCTTAGCCATGTGGTATCACTATGCCAACCTAGCATTAATCTTCTCTAAAGTGACTGTTTCAAAAGAAAAAAAGGCCACAGCCTAACCCATAATACCCTACAATCCAAAGCTGCATTAGAAACATCTTTAATCACTTTTATGCCTGGATGATTTCCTATGAAAGGTTAAGTATGTCCTTAAATCTCTCCTGGTGAAATGAGTGGGTCTACTCTAGACACTTTTCACTTGAACTGGATTGCACCCTTTCTCCATTAATTTTACAACACTTGGTTTTAAAAGAAAGCAGGATATAACTTTTTTTTTAAAAAAATATGCAATGACTCATTTAGCTGTAGTCTCACAAAAGAAGAACTGGGAGGTCTGATGATAATACATGGCCTATCATTATAATAGCATGACCATTCAGTTCAGTAGCTTGCAGATGAGCATTGAAGCAATATTGATGTAGACCCCTGTTGTTTATGCCAATCTCTCTTGCTAGAAGCCCAATCTAGGGGTTCAAAAAAGGCTTAATTTGACAGTGTGAGCATGGCGCTATTCTTGCCCTGACCATTGCTTGTCACAATTTCCATCTGAAGAACAGTCTAAAGAAGAGACAATCTGCTAAATGTGAAACCTCTCCATGGGACTGGGCACCCTTATTTGCCAGGATCCTTAGTTAGGAGAAGAGACTTCAGTACATGGCAGATCCTTCCCTCTTCCGACACTGACTGACAAGAGATGCAGCTATTGTCTGTCTCTCTTCTTATGCTTCCAAATTGACACTCCCTCCCTTTTTTTTAGCACTTACATTTGGCTTAAGTGAACAAATGAGACTTACAAATGAGATTTACTGGATGCGTAAATCATTATGCATATGGCCACATAAACCTTTCCCCCTAAAGTTATTTGTGTGGTGTTCATTTCTAGTAGAATGAAATTCTGTATAATAAAATATAGGTAGAATTTAGAATTATGCCAATTAAATTGGGATGGCACAAATATTTTGTTCCAGTCTGATTTTGTATTCATTCTCATTGCCCCTAAGAAAATGATAGATTAAAAAAACATGGAGATGAACAGCTTGTGTGTTTTATAATCATTTAAAACATATCTGAAAACATATTAGAAAGTTGGGAGTGTATTAATCTGGACCCAATTAATGTCTGTTTGACCCTCAAAAAACACTACCCCAGATTGATGGATATAAACTAGAGTTTCATATTCATTCTTTAAATCATTTGCATGTTTTATGCATGATCATTTCATTTATTTATGCACAACCTTTTGTGTATGGTTTTCCTTCTCTCACTTATGTTAACTGTATTGTGTGAGAAATAAGATTTAATAGGTAGCAAGAGAATAGCAACAAGTAAATCAAATGTTATAGATCTTCAGTGGTAATACTTTAATTTTAAATTAATCCCAGCAGCAGGGTTCTTTTGCTAAAGTTAATGTTAGCTATTTAAATTAAAGTATTGTTTTATTTTATCCTTTTGAGGCATGTTGAATATTCTTTGGTGTATGTGCAAATGTGGAAGTAGAAGGATTTTAGGTTATTTCATTACATTTTCAATGCCCCTAGAGACTAATGTTTCAACTTGCCCAATTAGTAGGAATAAGAATAAATTTCCATTTATGAATTACTCTTTTCAAAACTTATGGAATTTGATTTTGAACACAACAGTAAAAGGTCATTTCTTCACTGTGTAACAGAAATATGGTTGTAGATTAGATGGTGGAATTACAGTAGATTGAGATGTACAAAGATCTAGAGGAAGGTTTCCCATGTAGGATCTTGGTGGCCATTAACTTTTACAGCACTGTCATCTTCCTGTTAGTCCCATATGAGTTAGTGTAGCTATTGTGCTATTGTCTAATTTGGCCCCCTACCTAGGAGCCAATTTGATGTGTGCAATGGGCATATTAGGGAATTACAGTGGGAATGGATGAAAGGATTTTTAAATGTTTCTGAAGCAGTCTTCATAGTTTTCTTGTCTTTTGTACGTGTTGCAAGATGTCTGTTATAGTGCTATTTTTGTGGTGTCTTGTCTATTCAGTGAATTTGATGGTTGTGTGTTGTGCCTGTCCCCACAATCTGTATAGCTAGCAGCCTTTCTGATGCCTAAGTTGCTGTTAATTTGTGATATAACTATTGCGGTGTTTTTTTTTTAAATCATTGCAATGTAGTTTTAAAATGTTGAGTAATGTAGCATGAAATTCTCAGTTAGTTTGGAAATGGTTGTGAAATCATGTGAAGAAAATCAGTATTGCATCTGATCAAGATAAATTCACTCTAGTGTTTTATGGCTTTTTATTCCTATGTGATAGTAATAAAGTCTCATGTAGGGATGGAAGCCATGAAATACATTGTGAAAAATCATCAACTAAGATGAGCCATCAGAATAGAATCATTACAGTAGTTGAGCTGCTAACAATTATTGGAAAATGATGGAGTGTGTTGTTTTCTTGACTTCCATGCTTGTGCTGTTTTTTTTCATTGCCTCACCTTTAGCGACTGAAGGATAAGGGAATGGTGAAAATAATTCATCTCTTAAACCAGCTTCTAAATCACATGTTTCAATACATTTTTAATTTTGTTTGTTTGTTGTTAAAGAGATCACAGTGCATGAAATAGTGAATTAGGCAAGCTGTAACAAGGAGAATACAATCTGTGGCATTTATGAGAAGGTCCAGATTTCTTTACTCCCATATTTAGCAAGTGATCCATCTGCTGCGCTGGAATTGATGTATTAGCTCTAATATTCTGCACTGACATGTTTTCCATAAAAAAATATATGCATGCTCTCTTTTCCCTGGTGAGATATGAATTCTACTAGGGATATGGTCTTGGACAGGCAGACAGTGGCATAGGGAGCTGAATGCCAGCCATGTCATTGTGGTGAACTGTGTGGTGAATCTTTACTAACACTGTTGGCATGGTGTGGCATACAGATATACCACAGTAACTTCAATTATTCTGAAATAATAATTGGATGAAGTTATATATAAGCCTTACTGCACGCTATATCCTCAACATTGTTTTATGTGGTAGTTATTATGATTTTGGTGTACTTGCGGAAATATTAAGCAGCACTGTTACAGAATTAGAATAGCGTTGCATTTCTTCTATTGTCTCTTCTCTATACATAAGAGTCTAACAACATGGGTTCTTTTTGGTAACTTTCTGTCCTCTTAGTCACAAAAGCAACAAATCTGACTTTCTCTTTTATCTCCACCTCTTTTTCCATAGTTGACTGTTCTGATGACACAGCACCATTAAGAGAAATGAATGGTTCCTATTGCATAACCCAGCACAGCTTAGAAACATGTCTCCTGAGACAATAAATGCATAATTATATTTGCATTTTTACACTGATCAAAATAGTTGAGCAAAATGACCTAATTCTCCATTCTTTTTCTGTGCAAATGGATTGGGGAGGGGAGAGTGTGCATTTTGATAAATACTCTGGGTCAGGGTGGAAACCTATAGTTTGTGGGGAGAAGATAAAATTATCCTTAAAGACATGTTGGCTCAATTGATTGAAGAGTCCAACCATTAGTGTGGTAGCAGAACACAAGTGCAGATACATCCAATACACTGGAGTGGTCTACTGTCCTAGCACTAATCTGAAAGACGAGGGGAAAGAAACAGAAGGTAACAAATGTGCCCATGTGTTAGCTGATTCTTGGCAGAGAACAGCATCATCTGCTAGGAAATGGCATGAAAGAAGATATTATAGCAAGCCATAAACTGGGTACCATCAACTCCCAGTTGGACCCGGTAGCCAGTGTGTGCTAGTCACACATGCAAATGCAGAGCCTAATTCTCATCTATGGGTGTTGTTTGGGGAACTGACGGAAGCATAAATAGAAGAAATAATGATGATGGTCAGCTATAAGGTGATAGGGTGATCTCGTATATGGATTTTTTTAAAAAAAATCAGAGGACGATTTGGTGAACAGGAAAGAATGTAGCCGCTTGTTCTCCTGGTCATGAACATCATGCCTCAAGCTGCCTACATCATCAAAGCACCATATACAGACATGTCCCTCTATCTCTACAAGAGCATATCACAATTAACAGCATGAGGGAGAAGCCTGTTGAAAAAAGTAGAAGACCCTCAAGGTCGAGGTGCTTTGGGAGTAGAAAGACCTGGACTGATCTGAACCATCCTTTGCATCATGTGGGCAACAAAATAGACTTCAAATTCACCCACAACAACTTACCATGTAGTTGCAGTCTGATCCTGCATTGTTAGTGGACAATAAACTGCCATGGAAAAAGATAGTAGGGGCTAATCCTATGCTCAACAATATGAAATACTAAAATAATATAAAGTACAGTAATATGTTCCCCCAATCAATCAATCAAACTAGCTATCCCAGGATGCTATCTAATCTATTAGACTTCTATACCACCCCATTAATGTGAACATTCTCTGGGCAAAAATATATATGTAATGTCACTTTGTTAAAGAATGTCTAGTAGCAGAAAATCTACAATTTCATGAATGATACATGGGAAAGCTCAGTTTCCAGTCCCTAAAGAATAATTGGCATTTGGAGGGGAAAGCTCATTTTATAATTATTGTTTCCACACCCATCACACCATGGTAATATTACAGCTATAGCTATTTTTTCCATTTCAGCAGCCATGGAAAATATGAAAATCTATCCATTTCATTTTTGCCTGAACTCATTTTTTCTATTAAAAACACACACACACACACACACACACACACACACACACACACACACACACACACACACACACACACAAAACTCCAGTTCTTTTTCTCATGAATAAATGAACTATTTAAAAATAATTCTTCAGAAACAAACAAAAGTAAATTAACTTCTTTTTAAACTCTCTGAATTCAATAAAAAATTCATTTGCAGAATGTAGAAAGTCATATTGTATCCGATATCCATGTATGTGCTGAAGATGAGGTATCTGTTCAAGTGGGAAAGGTGGTAACCTAAATTCAGCATTAATATACAGTGATACCTCATACGATGTCCAAACTTGGTTCCACAGGTTTGGACTTTATATGGATTTGGACTTTGTATGAGGCATGCAAAATCCTAGCCGCAATTCCTCATACAACGTCCAAATCCTTGCCACGATGCCTCGTACAACGTCATTTCCATAGAGATACATTGTAATCTAACAGCACAGACTTCAGGGCAAAGTCAAGGAAACAGACAGGAAACTGACAGAACTTTAAGAAATCATTGTCTAAAGGCTAAAGACATTACAAAAACATGTGTCCTGCCTTTTATACTGCCCAGGCATAATGCAACCTGGGAAAAACCCCAATGCCTCATACAAAGTCGCAGCGACTTTTTTCAAGGAATTGGGCAATGTTGTATGAATTTGATGTTGTACAAAGCGGACTTTGTATGAGGTATTACTGTAGTTGAATACACAAGATTTCAACCTTAGACATCAATAATTAAACAGGGTATTGAAGGACACATCACATTGGAAGAAATGACATTACAATACAGTACTCTTATCTATATGCACAATAATCCCATTGTGCATGTGGATGCAAAAATGTGACAATTGCTGAAGGAGATATCAGCTTCCCTCTTGTGGGTGTGTAAGCTCTCATGTTTAAGAAGACAACCTGTGGCTTGTGTAATTACATGCTGGAGATCACTGGTAAAGATAGAGTGGTCTGCCTGCTGAGCAGTTGTGCCATTCAGTTTAGCTTCTCGGTTTTTAGTTTCCCGGAGTTATGGGGGGAAATTAATTTGTTACAAACTCACATGAAAATTTCACTCACCTTGACCAACTATACCATGATCTGAAACTGCAGAATGCTTTTGACCACTAGGCACGGAGGAACAAAAGCTTTTTCATGAGGAACATATACAATCCTTTGTTCCTCTCCCACCTGCCCCTCCTTTTTTTACATCATGTGGAAAGATTCTCAAATAGTTTATTTTTTTCCCCATAGACTCTCAACAAAACCTGAGAAGAGTTGTTCCAGTTAACTGGATTATGTATCCATATACAGACAAATGGACAATCTACCACTGTTTCCAAGTGCAAGAGTCATGTGGAGAAGTGTTCAAGGATGAGATTAAGTGCCTTAACGACTGACCCATTTTGCTTTTCTATCGCTGAAGTTGGCTTACAGCCGTTATAATACTGTAATTGCATTTTGTCAAGTTGCTTCTGATTTACAGAGTACACTGAAATGGTTTACCACTCCGTTCATCTGGGGTCATCCTGGGATTGTGCAGGCTACACCAGCTGGAATCCAAACTCTGACTCCTCAACCAAATAGCCAACTCACCAAGCTATCCACAGCCAACTGTTATAACCAGAACCTAATGGTCCCTTGCAATTAGATCACCATCAAAATTACTCCTGAAGCTTGTGACAGAAAGTCACCTGTATATTACCAAGCATTCATCTACTAATTTATGACTAGAATAATAGCTGGATTTTCTGGTTAACCACAAACCCAGCTGAAGGTGTGCAGCTGGGAATGGAGAAGCAGGGATGGGAAAACCACATGAATAATGTAATTTTTCTTCTTCAACTCACAGATGAATCTGTCATTTAGGTCAATGGTAACTACTAATCTATCCAAGTGACAGGTTCCATAGACTTGAAAATCTTTCTCTCCTTATTTGCACAAACATGAAGTTCTGCATTAAGTCTGAATAATACCAAGAAAAATATATAACACAAATTCATAGATTACTGCATTTTTATATAGAATCACCTCTCTATCCCACACATCAAAATTAATGTATTATGTACAGATATTTGGTAAGATAGCATTTTGCCTTTGCGGGTCAAAATTTCCAGTGCTAATATTTTATTGAGGTGATAGTATCCAAAAATGCTTGCTTTGAGAGAGGATATTTATAGAAAATCAACTGAATGAGATTATATTTTAAAACTATACCAGAAGTATAGTCTAAAAACCTTACATATGCATAAATGTGCACTGTGAAGACTAACTGAAAATAGCAAAGTATGAAATGGTATGGAATTCCACAGGAGCGCTAACAAGTTATAGTGAAGAACTTTGCTTCATAATAAATAGTACTAGCCATTTACACCTGGGCATAATGGAAAATCAAATGAATTTATAGCACTGTCCTATTTCAAGAAAAAAAGTGTCTTTGCAAACATTATGGAATGTATGTGAAAAGATAAATAAATACTTTGAAGTTAGAATCTTGTCTAGCATTCAGTACTTAGTGATGGTGGGTGTATCGGTTAGTTCTGTTAACAAATATATTACAAACCCTTGTGAAGTCATGTCAGTTTTCCAGAACATAAATTAGAAATGTTCCAGAAAGTCAGAATGTATCACAATATGACAGAAGATGCAGCAAATTATATTGTTCATTTAACCTGTTTAAATAAAAATATCTGCTTGTGCAAGAGAGTATTTGTACTTTTTAAAGCAATAACGTATGTTGTTATCTTTAGTTAGAAAGGGAACTATAGGAAATTCAAAGTTGGGTTTTACGCTAGCTGTAGTTTCTAAATTTTCTGTACTAAGACATTGCCTAGCCTTCCTAAAATCAGATGGTTGCTGATGAAGCAAATAAACTCTGCACCTTTCACATCTTAAAGAAATGTGTCTGCCATGGCCCTTTAGAAAACAAATTAAATGAAACCAACAGATCATAGATGAGTATATTCTCAAAATGTGGATATAAAAAGAGCATCTTTGTTGGACAGGTATACCCAAAAGGAGTCTATCAAGAGACATTCTGCTCTCTCCCATATGCTCTCAACCATATCCATATAACTGGAATCTGAAGAGGGCAGAAAGCCTCTAAAATGGCAGTTGATGATCTGAAGGTCGGCAAGTCAGCAGATTGAGACCTGAGTGCTGCACAATGGAGTGAGCTCCCATCATCTGTCCCAGCTCCTGCCAACCTAGCAGTTCAAAAGCAAGAAATTGCAATTAGAAAAACGGGTACCACTTTGGCAGGAAAGGTAACAGCATTCCATGCACTTTGGCTTCTAGTCATGCCTGGCACATGGCTACTGAAACATCTGCAGACACGAACAGTCACTGGCTCTTTGGTTTTAAAGAGAGATGAGCAATGCCCCCTAGAGTCGGACACGACTGACTTTCAAGCAAGGGAGAATGTTACCTTTACCTAATCACTTGTAATTAATTGCTAAGCACATAATGATTGTATAACTGCATTAGAAGATGATTGTAACTTAGCAAGGCATAACTATACCTCTTTTGCTAAATAGCAGAGCCTTCCCTGGAAGCAAAGCTACACGCCATTAAAAGGGGTTGGGGGAGTAAGGATCCAGATCTTTCTTTAAAAGTGCTTTTTTCTCTTCCTGCATCTTAACATTTATCACTGGGGAAGCCAACACAGAGTCTGATGTACCTCCATGCCCATTTTGACAGTGCCATCAAGATAGTCATTGCTGGTTAAAATGTGTGGGTGGCAAGAAAGTTGTATTTCACCTTTAAGGCAAGGTTCGCAGCAAACTTGCATCTCATATTCAAGCTCAGCAGGTCTCCTGGAAGAATCTTGAGCAATAGCAATTACAGTTATATACCCATAGTGCTTAGAGCCATGATGGCGAACCTTGACACTCCAGATGTTCTTGGACTTCAATTCCCAGAAGCCCAAGCATCCTGTGAATCCACACGAATGGATTTACTGTGATTCATCTGGCCTGCACTGCCCTTGTCGCTCCTGGAAGCGGAAGTAAAATGCACCCGTACAGGCACGTTTTACTTCCACTTCCGGGAGCAACGAGGGCAGCGTGGGCTGGATGAATCACAGTAAATCCATTCATGTGGATTCACAGGGTGCTTGGGCTTCTGGGAATTGAAGTCCAAGAACATCTGGAGTGCCAAAGTTCGCCATCTCGGGCTTAGAGCACTCTCTTGATGGTTTACAATGTAATCATCATTTCTTTCCCCCAAAGAGCTGGGGGATCTTGGAAGGATCTTGGTAAAAGGTATCCTTGGTAAAAGGATCTTTTACCGATCTTGGAAGGATGGAAGGCTGAGTTAAACTGTATTCCATCAGGATTGAACTCACAACATCAACAGTTTGGGCTGCAGGGCTATAAATTTAACAACTGTGGCATTGGGGCTCTTGAAGGGCTCTTAGTCTCCACGCATCTTGTTTTACAGCTTAAATGCAGCATTTTTGGCCATTGGCATGATAGTGCAGTGGCACAGCAGTAAGTATGGTGTCAGGAATGGTAAACTGCAGGTCAGTCTAATCTCATGGTTCCCAATGTGGGGTGCATGCCTCACAGGAGAACAATTTGATTTTTAAGGGAGGGGGCAGTTGGAAGCTTGTTCAGACCAAATTAATGGCCTTTTAGGCTTCCTCCACATGAATAGGAGTTTACTTTTTGAATAATAAGAATTATATGTCACAGTGGAGAATGGGGGGGGGGGGGTGTCAGAAATTTAGAGATGCTTAGGTGAGGCATGGCCAAAAAAAATGGGAACCACTGGTTTAATTCCTTTCTAAAGTTGCCCATTTTTAATATAAATTTTGCTTTTCATTTTTACATATATAATTCTACTTCTTGTTCTGCCATATCCAAATACAAATATTGGCAATCTTCATGGCGATCAACCACGAAGAATGTCCTGAGAATATAATATAGTGGCCCTTCATCTGCCTTCTACATCGCAGCATGACACCCATATCACTGGTCCAGTTCCGTGAGTCACTTTCTGGTCCTGAGCCCTTTTGGCATGCAAGGTCCTCCTCAGCCACCAGGTCATCCCCCAGGGAGGGGCAGAGGGATTGGCTCTGGTAAAAACACCCCTTATAATCAGAAAATCACCACATCTTCACAAGTACAATCCCAATCAGGAGATGGGATCACAAGCCACAAATTTATAATTTTAAAAGCTCCTGCCTCTTCTGAGTCTCCTATAGTCTTTCCCAGGTCAAAATCCCGGAGACTTCTCCAGCTCTAGGAACCCTCAGAACATAAAAGAAAGGACAGGAAGTTTTAAATTAAATTTAAAAAAAGATTAATGATGCCATGCAGTGACACCATCATCATTTATATGTCATAGTTCAGTGATGGTGAACCTTGGCACTCCAGCTATTCATGGACTTCAATTTCCAGAAGCTCAAGTCTATGTGAATTCAGACAAATGGGTTTACTGCATTGTTGTGTTCTAATGGTTTTCCTTCCACATGGATTACAATGTATCGGAGCCAATGTAACCTTGCCTATAGTAACAATGTAACCGTCAGCTGTATCATATAAACCCTGTAATAGGACGCGAGCTAATGACCACCAGCTGGCAGCAGCGAGCGTCCAAGCTCTCTTGGTCCGAACTCATCAAAGGCAACAGCGCGGGAAGCTTTCCCGCCACTACCTACACCTGGACAAGAAGGGCGTGACTCGAAATGACGTCACGCAGGCAGTAGCCAATGGGCTACCATGGCACCACGTTCAAATGTATTACTGCTGTATAAAAAGAGCTATCGATCCGCCATCACCTCATGTTCCCTCTGTCCACGATGCAATAAACCTGAGTTAACCCAGCCCGAGGCTGTGTCCTGTGTCTTGGTCTTCATACACCAAATTGGCGACGAGGATGGGATTAATGGATCCCCAAGGAGCAGCCAGGGCACAGAGCGGGTTCAACATCACCAAACCGCAAGACTGGGAGCTGTTGGAGATGGACTTCCAGGCGGCGCTGGTGGAACTCAAAGTCAAGGAAGACGATGAGGAGCGGAAGAGGGCCATCCTCACCAGAATGCTCGGGGTGGAAACCAAGCGGACGCTGGTGGGCATCATCGCTCCGAAGAAGGTGAGCCAATTTAAGGCGGACGACATCATGAAGCTGCTACGGGAGCGCTTCCAACCCTCGAGGGCGATGTTTCCCGCTCGGAGCGCGTTTTGGAGGCGAGTCCAAGCGCCGGACGAGTCGGTTGAGGCATTCGTGGCCGCCATGAGGGTAGCCGCCGTCCCCTGCAAATGGGGCGACATCCTAGACATGGCCCTCAGGGACGGCGTGCTGTGTGGCCTGAAAGACAAGGAGGTGCAGCGCAGCTTGATGAACAAGGAGCCGCCACCCACGCTGGCAGAGGTCGTCGAGGCCGCCGAAGCCGCGGAGTCCACGAATGCTGGAGTAGACGAGATGCACCAGTGGCGTGAGTGGCGTCCCAGGGCCGGCAAAGCAGAAAATTCGGTGCACGGGAAGTCCGGACAATCGGTGCACGCAACTCGGCGGGCCTCAAAATCGTCCTCGGAAGGCAGCGACGGCGAGGAGGTCCAGAAGGTCCGAAAAGGGGGGCGCCGCTGCGATGGTTGCGGGGCGGCCCACGAACGCGCGAGATGCCCATTTAGAAAGGCTGAATGTTACACCTGCGGCCGTCGGGGGCACATTGCCAAGGCATGCAGAAAAAGAAAGGAGGGCCGGAGGCAGTCACCAGACCGTTCGACCAGACCGGACCGTCCCGCGAGGCCCAAAGATGGCGCCCAGACCACGAGGAAGAAGGACGGCGTGGGCCGCGTCTCGGACGGCAGCGAAGATGACGCCCCGGTGTTCAGCGTGACCACGGGACAGTCCCATTACTTCGTTGAGGTACTAATACAAGGGGCCCCTATCAGGATGGAAATTGACTCAGGGTCCTCCTATTCCATAATCCCCCAGAAAGAGTTCTTGAAAATCGACCCCCACGTGCGGCCAAAACTTAAAACATTGAGGTCCACGCTACGAGATGTACAGGGAAACAGCATTCCGGTATTGGGGGTCGGGAAATTTCGGGTTAATTTCAAGAGACATTCTGCGGAACTGCCCCTAGTTGTCCTCAAGGGGGGAAGTTGTAGCCTCCTTGGGACACAGTGGTTTCAGCCTTTAGGCCTGTTCATAGGGGGAGTACATTCGGTGGGGGGGGGGATCCAATACAAGCGGTGTGCGACGCGCATCCCGACGTTTTTAAAAAAGGACTGGGAAAATTCAAGGGACCCCCTGTAGCCTTCGACTTAGACCCGGAGGTCCGCCCGATAAGACTCAAACCGCGCAGGGTGCCCTTCGCACTAAAGGACAAAATAGAGGCGGAACTGGACAAATTGGTGGGCCAGGGGATTCTTATTCCTGTTGATTCCGCGGAGTGGGAAACTCCAATTGTAACAGCTCTGAAGGCTAACGGGGAGGTGCGCATTTGCGCTGATTATAAGTGTACAATTAACAAGGCGATCCGCCCTAATGCATACCCGGTGCCGGTGGTCAGCCACCTTTTGGCCAGGCTAAATGGGGGAAAGTGTTTCGCTAAGCTCGATCTAGCACAAGCCTATCAGCAACTCCCCGTAACTCCCGCCACGGCCGCGGCCCAAACGATAGTCACACATAAAGGAGCGTTCCAGGTGTCGCGTTTACAGTTCGGCGTGAACTCGGCACCCGGCCTTTTTCAGTCGCTTGTGGAACGCCTCCTGAAGGGGCTGGAGGGGGTGTTGCCTTATTTTGATGACGTGTTGATAACAGGGGGGAGTGAGGCCGAACTGGCAAAAAGATTGGACAAAGTACTAACTGTGTTCGAGAAAGCGGGGCTGAGACTGAGGAAGGACAAATGTGTCTTTTTCGAAACCGAGGTCGAGTTTTTAGGGTTCCGAATCACACCCGAGGGTATTAGGCCATCCAAATCCAAAGTGGCAGCCATCAAGAAGGCCCCTCGCCCCACATCCAAAACCGAGCTACAGTCATTCCTGGGGCTCCTCAATTTTTACCATACATTCCTTCCGCGGAAAGCGTCCGTAGCCGAACCGCTTCATCGGTTGCTTAAAAAGGAGGAGACATGGATGTGGGGTGACGAGCACGAGAGGGCATTCAAAGAGCTAAAGCAACTCTTGACTTCTGACGCAATTCTAACGCATTTCGACCCCAAACGGCCGGTGGTATTAGTCTGCGATGCATCACCGGTGGGGGTGGGGGCGGTGCTTTGCCACGTGTTGGATGACGGAAGGGAGGCCCCGGTTGCGTTTTATTCAAGGTCCCTGTCCCAAGCAGAGCGAAATTACGCACAAACCGACAGGGAGGCATTAGCCATAGTAGCGGGGACCAAAAAGTTCCACGATTTTCTGTATGGCCGCCCGTTTAAAATTGTAACGGATCACAAGCCCCTGTTAGGGATCTTCACGGCAAGCAAGCCCACGCCGCAGATCCTATCCCCGAGAATGCTGCGTTGGGCTATCTTTCTCAACGCATACCAACACGAGTTGGAGTACCGGCCCGGAAAGGAGATCAGCCATGCTGATGCACTGTCGAGATCCCCTTTGCCCCTGTCGGATGACCAAAAGGCTAGAGTAGACAGAGACCGCCAGGTGTTGCTAATCGAGGTCTTGGACGCACCCCCACTAGTACCAGCCGATATTGCTAGGGCGACAGGCAAGGACAAAACGCTGGAAAAAGTTAGCTCATGGGTACAGAAGGGGTGGCCGGCATCGTCCCCGAGCACGGAATTCGACACATTCTTTCGGAAAAAGCTAGAGCTGTCCCTAGAAAGGGGGTGCCTGTTGTGGGGCCAACGGGTGGTGGTCCCTACATCCATGCGGCCGAGGGTGCTCAAACTGCTGCACGTCAGCCACCCGGGGATCGTTCGTTCGAAAGCGCTGGCCCGCAGTTATTTTTGGTGGCCACAACTGGACGCGGACATTGAGCACATGGTCGGCACTTGTGAGGCATGTCAGGGATCCCGTCCAGAGGAGGCTCGCCTCCCGCATAGGGAATGGGACGCAGCAAGGGGGCCGTGGTCCAGAGTACACATAGATTTCGCTGGCCCATTCCGAGGAACCATGTTTCTCCTGGTGGTGGATGCGTTCTCCAAGTGGCTGGAGGTTATCCCAGTAAAGAGCACGTCCTCCGCCACGACAATTAGCCAGCTACGGAGAGTCTTTTCCACGTTCGGTTTACCCGACACGTTAGTCAGCGATAACGCGAGTTGCTTCACCTCCTCGGAGTTCGGAGCATTCATGGCGGCAAACGCAATTCGGCATGTCACATCCGCACCGTTTCACCCGGCCACGAATGGCCAAGTGGAACGGTTGGTGCGTACAACAAAGGATGCGCTTCGGCGCATGGGCCCGGGGGACCTAAATCACCAAGTATGTCAGTTCTTATTAGCGTATAGGGTGACCCCCTTAGCGTCAGGTTACTCGCCGGCAGAGCTCTTGATGCGGCGAAAACTGACCACGATTCTGTCCAGGCTAGACCCGACGAGAGTCGAGGAGAAGGGAAAAAACATAGGGCTGGCAGTCTCGAAAGGATTCGCCGCCGGCGACCCTGTTCACTGTAGAAACTATGCCAGCGCAGGGCCAGCCTGGGTGCCGGGGACGGTAGTAGAACAGACGGGGCCAGTGTCGTACCGGGTCGAGACCAGCACAGGTCTCCTCTGGAGGAGGCACGCGGACCAGCTGAGGCACCGAGTGAGCGTACCAGACAGTGGGGCTCATCAACAGGATTCAGCGTTAGGGTTCTCCCCCACCCGCTTAGCCCAAGGGGGAGACATCAGCGGACAACAGTCCCAAGCAAGGGGGGAAGGAAGAAGCAGCGGCCCCGACTCATATCCTTTTGATAAACCAGTTCCATCAGAGGCCGGGGAAGGGGGAGAGGAATTCGCGACCGCTGCCCCCGAATGTAATTTTGGTTTTGGTTTTGCGAGCCGGGGGGGTTTTCAGGAGTGTTCCCCCACCCATCCAAGCGAGAAGAGGGGTTTTTCGTTAGTCCCCAGTGCCCCCGGTTCTTCCCTAAGAGAGAGCACACCTCCCGACAACGCCGCGGAGCCGCGGCAAGTCACTAACGAGTCTCCCTCTCCAATTACAGGGCAGGAAACCAGGGGACAAAGAGAAGGTAGCAAACCCGGGCAAAGGCAGCCCGCATCGAGACCCCAGCGTGTTCGAAATAAGCCATCTTGGCTGAGAGACTTTGTCTCCTAGGGGGGGAGTGTGTTTGAGTGGGGGCTCGAGACTTTGTCTCATCCTAGGGGGGAGGGGTGTTGTGTTCTAATGGTTTTCCTTCCACATGGATTACAATGTATCGGAGCCAATGTAACCTTGCCTATAGTAACAATGTAACCGTCAGCTGTATCATATAAACCCTGTAATAGGACGCGAGCTAATGACCACCAGCTGGCAGCAGCGAGCGTCCAAGCTCTCTTGGTCCGAACTCATCAAAGGCAACAGCGCGGGAAGCTTTCCCGCCACTACCTACACCTGGACAAGAAGGGCGTGACTCGAAATGACGTCACGCAGGCAGTAGCCAATGGGCTACCATGGCACCACGTTCAAATGTATTACTGCTGTATAAAAAGAGCTATCGATCCGCCATCACCTCATGTTCCCTCTGTCCACGATGCAATAAACCTGAGTTAACCCAGCCCGAGGCTGTGTCCTGTGTCTTGGTCTTCATACACCAAATGCATGTACTTTGGCTTCTGGGAATTGAAGTCCAAGAACAGCTGGAGTGCCAAGGTTTACCATCATGGTCATAGCTACCCCAACTGGATTTCAGCCAATGCAAGGCATGTACTTCAGTTTTCTGAATTCACCTCAGTTTTGGGTCTTCAAAGCATTCTGATTCCAAATTACTGTGAGCTTCAGTAGACCGTTTTCTGAAGCATAGAATCAGGATCCAACTAACTGTTGTTTGATTGGTGCAAACTGCTAAAGAAAATCTGATTTGGAGATCCTTTGACTGAAGTGTTACATATGGATTAACAAATCACTGATATCAATAAATCATCACTCAAATTTAGTTTAGGAAGAGCCATGGTTGCAGGTTTAAACTCTTCTGCTTTGTTTCTGTGATTCTCCATTAAGAATGTAGTGTCTGACTTGCCTCTGAAGCTGAGGAAAAGTATTTCTTGAAGGACTAAAGGAAAAGAAATAGAACTTAGTAAAGAGATACAAGCAGTAGGAATTGCAAAGAGACTGCCTTAATGGGTGACATATTGCTACTCATTATAATCACGACTTTCTAAGGAATCTGCTCAACAGATGGAGGAAATGGGCTTCATCCAGGTGCTATCAAAGCTGGTTAGGGGCCTCATTATATACATTCTGGGCATGTGCATTGCAGGCGCACCCCCCAAAAAAGGACTCAGACACCGGTATAAGTGGATAACGGCATTGGGCCACATTTATTGATTCATGCCCTAGTCCGAATTATAAATTTCAATTGGTACTCAGCCAATTATAATTCTTAAGGCAAGCAGGCCGCAGTAACACTGGTAAGGTTCCTCCCAAATTGCCAACGGCAATTGGCTACAATGTATCCATTTGTATCAATTTGTTTGTTTACAACAAACAAATTGTTGACCGTAGTCAATAAACTATCTACTGACCCCACCCTCTGACATGTATCCGTAAAATCACGGGGTGATGCATGCTGAAGAGCTCCTGCCATCACCCCATTGCCTGGTTTGTTGTTGACCGGACAACGTTAACCAACTTGTACCTATCTAGTGTTGGCCAGTCAATTGCGAACCTGCCGGATACCTGTGGGTCATAAATATTTACCTTACCAGTGCTACCCGCCCATGTGACCAAAGTCAATAGCAAAGCCCCTATATCAAACCATAGCAACAGTGTGGGATGGGCAAAAAAGCCAGAACCAGGAAGCCAATTGTAGGTTCCAGCCAAAAATTCCCACCCGGCCCCGAAGCGACCAAAATATCACACTGTTCACTAGGGAGGGGGTGGAGGGAAAAACTTCTCCTCTCCGTTGCTTTCACAAAATGGCAGCTCAGCTGCCTCGTGGCCACCCCTTTTATAGAGGGGTGGCCACGCCCCCTAACTACCTGGATGTCTGAGTCCGGGTGGGGGGGCGCAAAGAGCACGGCGGCCATTTTGGCGCCGCGCTTTCAATTGTGCTTTTTTGCCAGTTCTGGAAACACTGAGATGCTTGCTGAAGTGCTCTAAAGAAGTACCCAGGTTGCATGATAATATAATTAGCTGATTAGAAAATGTTATTTCAGAAGTAGCTATTGAAACAGTTTGTTTCCATGAAGAGGATGAACTATTAGGGCTGATAATGTGTCTTTCTAGATTCATACTCTCAAACACATCCCTTGTGACATGCCATGAGATTGTGATTCACCTGTGTGCAACTCACAGCTTGCTCTTCTGCCATATTTGCCGAGGGAAGACAGCAGCACACAATGTCACTGCTTTGTGAATGCTTAACCGATCTAACTTTGTTTTTTATCTTCTTGAGATACTGCCTAGAACTCCAAAGAATACTCAGCAGCTTGAATAAAGAGTAGATACATACTTTTTCATGTTACAAAAAAATTGAGTCAGGCTGCTTTTCTTTCAACATTTTGAAAGAAAAATTGAAAGAAAAACAGCCTGACTCAAATTATTTTGAAATATAAAAATAAAAGCACTTTTTAAGCAGATTTTCCCCATGTGTGCCATTTGCCCACCCAGCAAGAAGTTCCAAAGAGAACTGCTGTTGGGATTGTTTTCTCTTCAAGTATAGGGCAGTGATGGTGAACCTTGGCACTGCAGGTGTTCTTCGACTTCAATTCCCAGAAGCCAAAGTCTGCACTCCTTCTGGGAATTGAAGTCCAGCAACAGCTGGAGTGCCAAGGTTTGTCGTCACTGGTATAGGGAAAGTGCAAGAGACTTACATTGCTCTCGTATTACTCACTTTATTAACTACTTTATTAACTACGATGAGAGATTTATGGGGAGGCAAAAAACAAGTATTATGAGGTAGACAATCTACTATCCTATATCAGAATACAAAGGTCCATTCCTAGGCAGCTTCCATGCCTTATGATTAATCTAGGATTATCATACATAAGTAAAATGATTGAAATAAATGGGATTCAAGAGATTGATTGATTATTACACTTATAAATCCCCCATCTAGCATGGTGCTACTCTAGTGGTGTGCAATAAAAATTAATTAAGACATAGGCCAAGGATATAAAAAAACAACATGACAAACAATAAATAAAATACAATCAAAATATATAAATCAGAGAGTTAAACTATAAAATAGTCTTGATAAGGCTATATAACAGCTTTAAATATGTCTGCAGTAAGAATGAATAGCCTAGATCCAAATCTCTTGTGTGTGTTTTCAATGCAGCATTTTCCTTGCCTCATTTCTAACTATTTTTAGATGCTAAATGATGTTTTGTTTTTTAACTCACACTCTCAGGCATCCCACTATTTGGTTGGGTCCAGCTTCTTCAGAACATATTGACTATCTCATTCAAAGCAACAGTGAAATATAACTAATTGTCTCCAAAATATTTGGAGAGCAGTACTATACCTGTCTACTGAGAATCTCATTGTTCAAAGAATTTTCAGGAAAATGTCTCTAGGAAAGAATTTTACTTAAGTATGGAGGACTATTAGGTAACAATCTACTTAATGAAAGGAATGGCTTGCCAAGGATGTTGATTATCTTTCTAAATGATTTGGATACAAGAGTAAAGAGAATACTCATCAAACTGGGAGACTTAGGTAATACTTCCAAAGTCTGAATGAGATTAAGATAAAAGACTCAAACACTGGACTAAAATGAGGAGCAGAGTCAGCAGGGATTAATGTAAACTTCTAATTTAGGCAGGAAATGTGCAAATAGAAGATAATATGCAAGCGTGGCACCAAAATGGCCGCCACGCTCTTTGCGGGGGCCCCCCCACTGGACGAAGGCATCCGGGTAGTTAGGGGCGTGGCCAGCACCCTAATAAAAGGGCTGGCCACGAGGCAGCCGAGCTGCCATTTTGCGAAGCGACGGAGCGGAGAAGTTTTTCCCTCTTACCTCCGTCGCTTGTGTCCTTTCAGGGGAAGCCTTTTTCGGTGCAATTTTTTCCTTTCTTTGGCTTCCCAGCTAGACCAGCTATGCCCTCTAAGAAGAAGGCAGCTGCGAACGTGGCTCGATCTGCGTGGAGGCGTCAGCCGGGTCGGAGGACCGCGACTGCGCCCGCCCAGCAGCCACCTTTGGCGGAGCCCACCGGGACCGGTGGGATGGGATCGGTGGCCCCTTGGCCCAATGCGCGGCGTGCGCAGGCTGCCCCGGCTGGGGCCTCGGCCCTTGGCCCGCAAACGATGGCCACTGCCCCTGGCATGGTCCGTGCGGCTGGGCCTTCTTCCCTGGGTGCACAGTTCCCCATGGGGGGATCAAGCCATGGGGGGTGGTTGGGTTCCCTGCCTTGACAGGGCATGCCCACGGCCCCTCAAGGGCCGAGCATGGGCTCTTGGCCGTATCCGGCCCCTGGGGCACAGGGACCTGGACAGGTGCCCGTTACTTGTGGGCCGGCTGGCCCTTTGCCCCCTGTCGGGGCTGGGGGCTATGTTAACGTGGAGGCCCTTCTGGCCCGCGTAGCGGCCCTCGAGGCATCACTGGCAAGTGCCAACCAAGCGGGGGCGTCTTTCGGGTTCCAGGTTGATCCTTTGGCTGCCGGGCAGCGGCAGGCGACGGGTCGGGTCGAGCTGCCTGAGGCGCGCGGGCCGGTGGTGGCCACTGCCTCGCAGCTCCCCACTCAGCAGGCGCAGCAGACTTGTGCTGATCTGGCCCCGTCGACGAGCTCAGCTTTGGTCGTGAGCTCCGACGCCCCCAGTGGGCCGGAACCCCCGGTGGGGGCGGCCCGTGGGGGTGCATCGGGTGAGTATGCAGTTCAAGCTAGTGCACCCACACAACTGACTTCCCTGGGGGGGGCTTTTCAGTGGCCATGGCCTCGCACGGGTGGTGCGGCGGTGCAGCCGCCTCCGGCCCACCCGGCGACTTCATCCCTGACCCAGGGCCCAGGTTGGGGTGGCGCCCCCTATGCGGTAGGGAATGTGTTGGGGGTGTCCAGGTTGGTACAGGCCCCCTTTGCTTTGCCCGCACTTCCCTCTGTGCCGGTGTCGGCATTGCCGACAGCGGGGTATTCCTTGCCCCTAGGGGACCATCTGGCCCAGTCCACCAAGGAAAAGATCTGGAGGGGCGAGTATGTGGACATCTTCTCCCTTCTTAACAGGGAGCCCACCAAGGAAGAGAGGGAAGGGCAGGATGAGAAGGATAAGGAGCAGGCACGTCATCGTAAGCCGCCACATACATGGGCAAATTGGTTGCCAGCGTACCTAATTTACATGGCTGTTTACCTCAGGGCCAGGCTGGATCTGGCCATCCCTATGGTCCAGTATTTGGACAACATTTACCGGGCTATGGTCGACTTCCCGGGTCCGTCGTAGCTGGCTTACGACGAGGAATTCCGCATGAGGATTCCACTGCACCCAGAGATGAGGTGGGACGAGCCCTGCCAGAAGCTGTGGCTTCTGTATATGACCCCCATGCGCCCGGCGCCCGGGGAGAGATATCATTGTGGACATGCGGTCCAACGAGCGGCCCCGGTACAGGTTCCCCACCAAGTGGCGGGGCAGGGGGTTCCAGCCCGCCTGCTGTGCTGGACCTTCTCGTCCAATGGTTCTTGCAACAGAAAGAATTGCAAGTACAGGCATGAGTGTCCCTCTTGTTCTGGCCCCCATGCTGCCTCCGCCTGTCCCAGGCCGGGAGGATTCAGGGGCAAGGGTAGGGGTGGACAAGGGGCAGGTAGGACTGCCGCTGAGGGAGCGGGTCCACCGAAAGGCCCCCTCCCCAATTAATGTGGACATGCTGGAGCGTTGGCTCGCAGTGTACCTGAGGAGGGCAGACGCAGTGTACCTGCTTCATGGTTTTCAACTGGGGTTTCGTATTCCATTCACGGGGGATAGGTCACCTCAAGACGCACCCAACCTTTTGTCACTTAGAGGAAGGGAGGAGGTGGCTGCTACCAGCATTAATAAGGAGGTTGATGCGGGCAGGGTCGCTGGCCCTTTTCCCGCGCCCCCGTTCCCCAACCTTAAAGTATCCCCACTGGGACTAGTGCCCAAGAAGTCCCCGGGCGAGTTCAGCCTGATTCATCACTTGTCCTACCTAGCCGGTCGCTCGGTCAATGATGCTATCCCTGATGACCTTTGCTCGGTCAGGTATACATCCTTTGACCAGGCATTGCGCATGGTGCGCTCATGTGGCCCGGGTGCACTGTTAGCTAAGTGCGACATTAAGTCGGCTTTTCGTCTCCTGCCGGTGCACCCGGGAGACTTTGAGTTGCTGGGTTTCAAATTCAGGGGTGAATATTATTTCGACAAAGCCATGCCTTTCGGCTGTTCCATATCCTGCTCGGCCTTTGAGCGTTTTAGTACATTCCTGCAGTGGGTATTTGTCCGTAGGTCAGGGTCTCGGTCTGTAGCCCATTACCTGGATGACTTTTTGTTCGGGGGTGAACGGGGCTGGGACACGTGCACACGTCTCCTCAACACATTTCAGACGCTAATGGAGGAACTCGGTGTCCCTTTGGCGCCCGAAAAGACCGAAGGCCCATCTACTAAGCTAGTATTCCTGGGGGTGGTGATTGACACAGTAGCGCAGGCGTCTAGGTTGCCAGGGGAAAAGGTGGTCAGGATAGCGGCCCTCATTTCGGGATTGCTGGCTAAGCGCAAGGCATCCCTTCGGGAATTGCAGGTGCTACATGGTCACCTTAACTTCGCTTGCAGGGTGGTCGCACCTGGCAGGGCATTTGCTCGGCGCTTGTGCGACGCCATGTCAGGCTTATCCAGGCCCCATCACAGGGTGAGACTGACACGGGGCATCAGGGCAGATATGCACATATGGCTCCAGTTCCTGAGGGAGTTCAATGGGGTCTCATTTTGGAGGTCTGACCTCCTGGCTTCACCTCGCTTTCAGATACAGTCTGATGCCTTGGGATCCCTGGGTTATGGGATGTACTTCAACGGGAAGTGGGCCTATGGTGGATGGCCACCAGCCTGGTCAGGCACGGGTCGCCTGAGGGATCTCACATATTTGGAATTTTCCCCATACTGGGGGCTTTGATGCTATGGGGTGAGGAGTGGGCCAACTCGGTGGTGCATTTCTGGTGTAACAATGCGGCAGTTGTCCACATTGTCAACTCACAGACTTCTAAATCTCCCAGGGTCATGGAACTAGTGCGCCAGTTTGTATTGCGCAGCCTGCGCCTCAATGTATTGTTCAGGGCCAGGCATGTCCCGGGGGTCAATAACGATATTGCTGACGCTTTGTCCCGCCTGCAGATCTCCCGGTTCCGCGCCTTGGCCCCGGACGCGGAGGAATTTCCCTCGCCACTCCTGGAAGAGATATGGACCTTTAGCAAGGAGAGGTGAACCGGGCGATCGGCATGTCGCTGGCGCCACGCACGCGTAAGGCGTATCACCATGCGTTAGTTTCCTTTCGGACATTTTGTACCCAATCTCGACTGCCAGATACCTGGCAGATCCCAGTGGCCCATGTCCTTCGTTTCATGGTTTACCTGCATGCCCAGGGCCTTGCACCCCGCACCATAGCATCCAGGTTGTCAGCGCTGGCTTTTATGGCCAAGGTGGGAGGTCATGCGGATAGTACCGCTGATTTCCGTGTGAGACACGTTTTGGAGGGGTGGGTGCGGGAACGTGGGCGTAGCCTGGACGACCGCCACCCAATTTCCCCTGGGGTCCTTACCCAACTTGCACGGGGCTGGCATGACCTATGTTTCGATAGGTATGAGGCAGCCCTGTTTCATGCGGCTACAACGGTGGCCTTTTTTGGAGCGCTCCGCATCAGTGAGCTTGTGATGCTGTCTAAGGCGGATGCAAGTCGTAGGGCACTGGAACTCGAAGATGTCTATGTTTGCAATGATTGGGCTCAGTTGAGGATACGCTCCTCTAAAACAGATCAGCACGGCGTAGGCAGTGGTGTAAGACTGCTACAATGTTCCTTGGCAGACATCTGTCCGGTTGGTGCCCTACAGGAGTTCCTTGCACTGCGTGGCACGCACCATGGCCCGTTTTTCTGTCACCAAGATGGGTCTCCCCTCACTAAATTTCAATTTTGGTAGGTGACTCGGAAGGCACTGGCTAGTGTGGGCCTCCCTGGGGCCCGTTATGGCTCCCATTCATTTAGAATTGGGGCGGCCTCTACTGCGGCTGCTTATGGGTAATCCGGGGCTGACATACGCAGCATGGGGAGGTGGGGCTCTCAGTGTTTCCAGTTTTATGTTCGCCCGCTCCCGCCGTGAGTACCGGTTTAGTCACCACATATTTCTTCCTTCCCTGTTTTTCCTTGACAGACCCTGGGTGTCGTATCACACCGGTGACAGTATGGCTGGTGGGCCATAGCTACGTGCACAGGGCAGCGCGTTATGCTGCGGCGACAGATTGGGGACCCCGACTGGGACTGGGTGCATACGCAAGTCTCACATGGTACGGTAAGCCCGGTATGTTGTGGCGGGAGCTCTTGCCATTCCTCTTTTCGGGAAGGAATGCTGACCCGCCTGACATTCTGATCATACACCTTGGGGGTAATGATTTGGGACGGGTCACTGGCTTATCGCTGAAGCATGCGATTTGCGGTGACCTTGCCTACTTACATTACGTATGGCCCGCCACAACCCTTGTTTGGTCAGATATGGTCCCACGGCACGCTTATAGGGGAGGCTTTGACCTTCAGGCCCTGGACCGTGCTAGGCGCATGGTGAACAGGGCTGTGGCCCGATTCCTTTTGACCAAGGGCTGGGGGCAGGTCAGTCGTCATCCCGCCATTAGTTTGCAAAATTATGGGCTTTATACAGCGGATGGGGTCCATCTGTTGTGAGGAGGTATGGACCTCCTGTTGGGTGATTGGCGAGCAGGCCTGTCGACCGAGCTGACGGTCTTGGGGGGGGGGCGTCGAGCCTTTATTGAAGCCTCTCCGGGTGGCGGGTAGCACTGGTAAGGTAAACATTTATGACCCACAGGTATCCGGCAGGTTCGCAATTGACTGGACAACACTAGATAGGCATAAGTTGTTTAAACGTTGTCCAGTCAACGACGAACCAGGCGATGGGGTGATGGCTACAGCTAGACAGCATGCATCACCCCCTGATTTTACGGATACACGTCAGAGGGTGGGGTCATTAGTTAGATATTGACTACGGTCAACAATTTGTTTGTTGTCAACAAACAAATTGATACAAATAGATACATTGTAACAATTGCCGTTGGCAATTTTGGGTGGTACCTTACCAGTGTTACTTCGGCCTGCTTGCCTTAAGAATTATGATTGGTCAATTACCAATAGAAATTTATAATTCGGACTAGGGCATGAATCAATAAATGTGGCCCAATGCCGTTATCCACTTTCATTTGTGTCTGAGTCCTTTATTGGGGGGTGCGCCTGCAAAAAGAGTGACACTTGATTTCACACCCATCATCATTGTCATCGGCCACAACTCAATCCGAGTATATGTTGTTTTACCTGCCCTTGGACACTAGGAGGCCTGGTCTTGCAGGCCAGCTGGTTCTGGACTGCCTTGCCCGCTTGCCAAGAAGTGACCCACACACTATGATCTCGGAGCCATCTCTTGCAGCACATAGGAAACAAGACATGCAGGATTTAACACTGGGACTGCAATGGACTGCTGCAGCCTTGAGGATATTATCAGGGAGCGCCTTCACAGCCAGTCCATCTGGCATGGCCTCTTCCACCTCCATGACTGTTGGGAATCAGAGTTCCTCCTCCACTCATTTTGCTGTTGGATCCAATATGATTTTTACTGTGGCATTTCATCCACTGAGGCAACCATCACCCCACCTAAAGGGGCTAATCTGCCCGTAGCCATTGGCCCCTTAAGAGAGTCAAGTTATTTACCCCCACCCAACACTTTGTGTTGAGTCGCTGGCTGTACGGTCTACTCCATTACCGTAGCGGGATATCTGGCCAGACAGGTGAATTTACACTAGAACATGTGTAAAGGATATAGAGGTCAAATAATTGTATGCCATTAAGTAAATTTTGACTAATGGTGATCCTTTCCAGGGCTTTTTAGGTAGACAATTCACAAAAGTGGTTTACCACTCGCTTCTTCTGGAGGTGTTCTGGGACACTGCAGGTTGCCCATGACTATAAAAGCTGGATCTTCTCTTGGGAGGCATGTTGGGAAATTGAATTCCCAATCTCTGGCTCCACAGCCAGACACCTAAACCACTGGTTATCCAGTCAGCTACAGCGGGGAAATCTAGTGCAATTCTGAGTGGTATCAACTCAAATTAAGGGGAAGTAATAATATCAGTCTATTCTATTCTGGTCAGACATTACTTTAAATTGTGTTTCCAGTTTAAGAAGGATCTCAAGGAGCTGGAACACATCAAAAGGAGTGTGAAATGGATGGTAAAGGATCAAGAACTGTTCAAAATATTATACATGTTTGCTCTGGAAAAGTGAAGCTTAAGAGGTGAAGTGGCCATTTTCAAATATCCAAGATGATGTCATAGATTAGATGGAACAAGCTTGTTTTCTGCTGCTCAGAAGAGTAGAATCTGAATTAATGGCTAAAATTCTGTTGTTCTGCACAGTAAATTGCACTAATGTAGGTCCATTGAAATGAATGGAACTCACAAAGAAGTCAACTCATCAAATTTCCATTGATTCAATACGCTAAGCAAAAGGATTTTAGTGGATAGATTATAAAAGAATAGGAGAGAAGACTCATTATGACTTGCTGTTAGAAAGACCTGCTCTGCAGATGAAGATATTTGCTTTTCAGATGAAGATATTTGACTTTGGAATGGACTGCCCCCAAATCTGATGAACCCTCCTTTGGTGAAGGTCTTTATACAGAACATAGATGGTCATTTGTCACTGAAGTTTTTGCTGCAACAACAGGGATTAAGTGACCCTTGGGGACTCCTCAAACTCTACAATTCTACGATTTTAATTTAATTATAAATACAGCTCATCTTGGTAAAATTGCTATTTCCACATTGCAGATTATTATTATTATTATTATTATTATTATTATTATTATTATTATTATTATTATTATTATTATTATTATTATTATTATTATTATTATACTGCCCCCCTCGATTGCTCAACTCTGGGTGGCTCACAGAACAGGTAAACATCACAAAATCATATAATTCATAAATACAACATTACAAAATATCATCATAAAAATACGTTACAAATATCATTGCAAGGGGGAAAATCCATCATTTAAAAGTCCATACATTTCAATTAACAAGTCCATGCCAACATGGTAACTGTCTCAACACAGATCATGCTACACCACAGGTGGGACCCAAGAATGGCAACAAGGGCCGTGGGTGACGGCAAGGTCCTCTGGCGTTGGGGCCGCAATGTCCTTTTATCCCTGAATGATGGTGGGGCTTGAAGGATGGCGGCCGCAGCTGATTCCCATCCCCCGGGCGATGGCATGGGGCAGGGGGTAGGCGATGAGGAATGGTGGAAACTCAGAGAATGGTGACTGTTCCAGCAAGTTCATACCTGAAGTGAAATTCAAGACAGGGACTTTCTGATTCATAGCTTACTATTGTTGCCACTATGTTACCATATTGTGTTAAATATGTATAAATTATATGTAGAATAAATAATCACAATCAGCAGTGAATTGTCCCCACAATTTACACTTCATTTACACACACATAAATCACCAGTAGGATTCTGGCCAGAATGCTTGAAATATTCTATCTTTTTCGTTTACTCTTAATACAAGGGACTGGTTAAGTAGCTTGCCATGCTAGCTGGAAGGTCGGCAAGTCAGCAGTTCAATAAACAAGTACTGTATGACAGAATGAGCACCTATCTCTGTCGCAGCTCTTGCCAACCTAGCAGTTTGAAAACAAGAAATTGCAAGTAGATAAAGAGGGGCCACTTCAGTGGGAAAAGATCTTGGGGACTTGAAATGAGCCTCATTCTGGTGTCTCCTGAGTGGAGTTCCTCCAGCAAAAATCATTTCAACCCAGAAAGCACCTCCATGTGTTTTTAAAACGATAAAAAAATACAAGTTTACAAAAGTAAACTGGTGCACCCTGCAATAAACTGGAAAACTAGAGTTTTGTTCATGAAAATTTTTGCTGATTGTTTGATTTTAAATAGAGTGACCCAGTAAATATATTACATTCTCTTGTATTTATATTACTATATTATAAGAACTACAGAGCTCCCATTGTTGCTGGGAAGCCTTAGTTAAGTAGAGATATCTGGATGTAGCCTAACTGTACACTGTATTTGCTTAATCCCATTTGTACCTAGAATCCATGATTTACACCCAAGCTAGAGCCATAATAGCCCAAAGGCTGAGCGATATCGGCAAGCAAGAGGATATTGCTTTTTTGAAACCAGAGATGTATTTGGGGGATCAGATTTGGCAAGGCACTCCAGCTCCATATTTGGCCGAAATTTGTTATGTGGAATATTGCAGGCTTTATACGGTCGCTAGATTGAACACCCTCAATACAGCTGTTCTATTGGGAAGATACAAAGGTATACCATATGCCCAAAGAACCTGTCTCTGTCCCCAGAAAGCGGTTGAGTCAACTGAGCATATCCTTCTGAATTGTCCTTTCTATGCTGACATTAGACAAATAGTCATAGCTCCTCTTCTTTGCCAAATCAGATTTGAGCCTAGAGAAAATCAGGTTCGATTTATCTTGAATAGCGTGGCTGGTTTGTCAGCCATACGAGCATACCTGTCAACTGCGGCTCTGGACAATCCGGGACCTGCACAGAATGGTTTTGCGCAGGTCGCTTTTCACACATGTGTAAAAGCCTTCTACGCATGCGTAAAAGTGACTTGCGCAGAACCGTTCTGTGCAGCTCGCTTCTACGCGTGAGTAGAAGGCTTTTACACATGCGTAGAAGGCTTCTACGATCCCCTTCTACACAGAAGTCTTCTACGCATGCGTAGAAGGGTTCTACGCAAGCATAGAAGGGTTCTACGCATGTATAAAAGCCTTCTACACTTGCGTAGAAGTGAGCTGTGCAGAAGGGATGCGCAGTAACGCCTTTCCCCCCGCTACCAAATTCCAGGGTTTCGGCAGCTCCGGGCAGGAAATGGCGAAAATTGGCACCGAAAAACAGGAAATCCCGGCCAATCCAGGAAGGTTGACAGGTATGTACAAATTTATAAATTCCTATTTTTGGCACTCAAACTTTGCAAGATTAAAATTGACAGTATTGACTCGGGCCTATTAACATAGAGTATGTATATCCTGAAGGTAAAGATTGTTAGGCTTAAATGTTAGTTTAAATCTCTCTGTGTTATTTTGTGCTGACTGACGGTCGAATAAAGATATGTATGTATTTGCTTAAACTATGGAATTAATAAGAATCAGGATCCTGAAGTAGAGGCAAAACACAATGGAGTGGTTTAGCAGGAATTCCTGCCAGAAAAAAAATATATATTTTCAGAAGGCTAATTATGGATTGGTGATAAACTTCAGCACAGTAGAGTGTGCTTGAAGGCAAAATATCTCTCAATGTACAACATATGCTTCACTTCTAGTATTTTACAGCTAACTAATGTATTGTGCCTGCAGCCCAGAGCAACAAGAAACTGGGGGGGGGGGGGGGGCAACTTGAGCAACAAAGCAAAAGCAAGACAAGCAAAAGTTAATCAATTTAAATGACAAAGAGAAAGAAAGTAAGAAGAGGGTAGGAGACAGAAGACTACAGAGAAAGAAGATGATTATGGAAGTGTATAGGGTCTACTGGAAAGAGTGGAATAGTCAAAGGAGGGGGAGTTAAGCAGGAAAGCAATGCAAAGCATGGTTCTTTTGAAGCTATATGGCAGGAAACAAGAAAGGACATAATACAGAGAGTGGCTGCAAAAAATTGGAGTGGAAGAACCAAGTGCCATCTTGCTGTCTGCTGAGGACCTGTATAAGCCTTGCTTGTAGTATGGGAAGTTTCTGGAGATGAGCTACACATGGAATAAGCCTGCTCAGACATTACAACAGGTGTTAGACAAGAAAAATTGGGTGGGATAGTGTGTTGGATGAATCTCACATTCCACAGTATACATGCTCACTTCATCTGTGCTTGTATTCAGCCTACCTGATTGTGCATACAGATGAAAGCAAGTGGCTGGATGATCTATGGGGTAGTTTGACAGTGTAAGTGTGGTAGGAAACAGGCATATACAACAAACTCCCCTCCATCACCATAAATCAGTTCTGTATAAGCAACTTGAGTTAGCCTCCATTTTTATTCATATGGATTGAAAAACATAACTACGGTGTCACCACAGGAATAGTCCATACATACTATAAATGTGCACTTATCACACAAGAATATTCTGTATATTTCTTATGACTATGTTTAAAGAAATATGTATACAATATGATGTTCACTTATTTATTTAAATGGAAACTCCATCAGCTTACTATGCTGGACTTTGGCAGAGGCTTTTCTGTAATAAATAAAGCAGGAATATTGATGTCCTGGCAGCTCTCTCCAAGTATACATATGCAAATATACATATGCAGAACAGTACTTCCATTTTTCTAAATCCTCCTGTTGAAAGTATTCAAAGTTTTCAGAGTTTGGGAACATAGCCAACATGGACCACTGTCTAACCTACATTGTCAATTTGATGTAACTAATTTGATATTGCAGTGTATTTATCCACTGTACTGTATAGATAAGTTTGATCTAAAGAGAGTGATTGAGTAGTTGTATTATTTTGAAAATTATATATTAGTTGATGTAATGTCATTACAGTTTGTACATGTACTTGCTCTGCTTGAATGTTTGATCTTTCATCAATCGAATAAAGCTTTTGAACAATCTCATTCACTCTTGTTTTGGACTTCTTACCATTTCCCTCACTGAGAGAAGACGAGGTTTTTAAGCCACACTCTTCTCATTTCAAATTGCATGTCTCCTGCACATTCTTTGCCCTTCTTGTAAAGAAGCTGTTTTCTCTTGCCTTCCACATGTCAGTGTCATGTTGATTGGGGTATGTAGCAATGAAAGTGGGTGATATTTAAGTTACTTGCAAGTTCCCCACAAAGTTCCTCTCACACTCTGAAGAATTTCCAGCCAAAAATAATTACTCAGATCAAAAGTGTGAGGAGGAAAAGATATTTACACACAATATGTAAAGGAATCCTAATAGGTTGGTTTCATGTTTGTTAAAAGAGGATGAAGTTTTACATTATTTACAAGGAAACATGAAGAACATTTTCCTCCATTACAGCCATTTAAGAGAGAGAAAGAGTTCAGAAATGGCTGTGTCTCCCTCAAGAACAAATTATCAAGTGCTCATAAGAAAGTAGGAGACAAGAGATTAGGGTTAAGCAATTAAATATCAGACATAAAGGCAATTTTCTGATTGGTTGGGAGACAAAACATGCAAGAAAGTTTATGTTGGTGACCAAAGCTCCCTCCTCCCAAGGATTATGTGCTAACCCTTTGCATACTAAATTGCCATATCCCGACAATGCATGCAGTTTTGTTTACTGATGCCCAACCTGTATTCTGAAGCAAATGGTGAGCCACTGTGTGAGACAGAATGCTAGACTGGATGGCCTATGGCCTGTTCCAGCAAGGCTGTTCTTATGTATGACTTTGGTCTCCATTTGGCACTGACACTACAGCTGCCCAATATCAAGTGAGGTTAGAAGAATTTACTTTCCCAAAGATCTACGGGCCTCTTGGTGAAACTCCTCCATCTGAAACTACTGGCTTTTCTAAGACTGGCTTTACTCAGCACACATAAGAAACATGGTGCTATCCTCACTCTAATCTGTTCAGTGGTAAATACTATGCAAATACTCTCTAAAATAGTGCTTCAAGTTAACAACAAAATACTAGATAACCATTTGATGCAGTATTCCCCAACTTTTGGGTTTTGGACTTCAATTCTCAGAAGCCTAAATCAGTCCATTGGCTGATCAGTGCTTTGGGGAATTGACTTGGGCTTCTGGGAATTTAAGTCCAAAACCCAAAGGTTGGAAGTAGTAGGGTTGCGGGACTAGTATCTCTGAAAGGAACCCTATGACCCTACTACTGTTGGAGAACACTGATTTAACACACTCATGATTTTGAGTTGTTTTGGTATAATGCTTTTCTTTCCCAGTATAATTTAATCATTTCTTTTATTTCAGTACATTACAGTTATTTTTCTTCCACAATGAAGACTTCTTGGTTTGCTATGGTGTACATTTTAGGAAACTCTATTCTCATTAGAATTATGAAATTTTAAGTCCAATTTAAAACTTTCATTGGAAAGTATTGTACAACTTCATAGTGTGCTAGATACAGGCTATAAAAATGCCAAGACTTTTTACAGAGAAGTCTGCCTTGATTTCCTTCTTTTCAAAGTTTTATTTCTTGAAACAACTTGAAGTACATGGAAACCATTTTTCCCCCTTACAAAGGGTGGCAGCATCTCTCAGATGCTGTGATCTGTTAGATTTATTCTTTTGTTAGTTTTTTCCCCAGGATAATTCTCACATCTTCCTCTGGTAAAATGCAGACAAAACAACATTGTAGCTGCACAATATGAAATGAAAGCCTTACACTTGCTAAAATATTAGGTCATTGTTGCAGTATGAATGCTATGAATCCTCAAGTAGTTTTTATAGAGAACATATTTGATACATCGTCTTAAGAAATACTTTCTATATGTTTTTTTCTCTATCTCTTTTTTATTATAAATGAGCAGTTAGCTAGCAAAAGCTAATGGTAGTCTGACAACAAAATATTATGTTACTGAGAACAGAAATGGAAGCAACAATGTAAATGTTTCCTTAGGTGAAATAATCTGTTTCTAGATGAAAGTACAGCTGCAAATAATTTGAAAACTAAATTGCATTCTTACATCAACACTTCTGTAGAAAAATGAATCATTAAGTAATTGCTATTGTGACACAAGCTTCCTGCTGTTTTTGAATTCCTGGCACCATTTTACCCCAAGCAATTCTGAGGTCTACCACATTCTTTAATTTTCTGATTGATTAAATGGATGATTTGACAGTTTGGCAGAGCTGTGAAATTACTGCAAAAAGGAAGGCATTTTTCAATGAAATTTCTCAAAACACAAGTGGTGGGATTCTACAACCAAAATTTCATTTGGTTTCTATATTTTTATTCAATATTAGATTCTCTCCTTCATGAAGTGGAACATGTTTTGTCACAATCGTTTAATGCAATTTCCTGATGTTTACCACACCAGGTACAAAAAAGATTAGCTCCAATAGGCCAGTCTTTCACATTTACATCACTTAGTGGTGGCAGAAGAATTGAACTGTGTGAAAACTTGTCACTAGATTTGTTCTTAACACTTGACTGCTTAGCATTTTCTAAACAAATGAATGCCTGAACGGGTGTCCGTATGTGCTTGCAATATCCAGGAGGCTAATTGACAATCTTTAGCTTCAATTTTCTGTTGTCCACTGCTGACAGCGGAAGAAGCAGCTGACATAATGCTAAGTATTTATGTAGACAACTTAATGGGCACAGTTGAGATGCTGCCAGCTGGGTTTGGAGGACACTGGTTTTCACCAGTTTGACATTGATGTGTCATCAGAATATATACAAGATTGGGTAATGAAAAACATCTGGGGCAGAGAAGGAAGGCCCAAAATATGACTGGAGAGCCTTGGCAGATTAAAAGAAGTGCAAGCAGGTAGTGGAGGTTGTCTAATTATGCAACCTAGACAATTTTGCTGGCCAGGTTACCCTGCTAAGGTACTAGAGTAGACCATACTGCCAGTGACTCAATGCCAACTTTCAGGCAGCAGTTAACTAACATTGGCAATGTCCACAGGAATGGGTGATGGTCCCCAAGTGGATTAAATCCTACTTGAATCCATCTTGATGGAGGGCAGCAGCTTCATCAATACTGGCTTGGGGCTGAGGAGGACTTTGTGTGCCAAAAGGGCTCAGGACCAGAAAGTGACTCGCAGAGCTGGATCAGTGGTATGGATGTCACGCTGCGACGTGGAAGGCAGATGAAAAGCCACAGCATTATATTTACAGGACAGTCTTCATGGCTGATCACCATGATAATCACCAATACTCAGAATCAAATATGGCACAAGAAGAAGAAGAAGAAGAAGAAGACAATCTTGCTGCAGCTGTCTAGCACAGGAAGAAACAATCTTATAAGCATTAAGGAGAAGAACTACTAGGAGCCCTGGTGGTGCAGTAGCTAAACTGCTGTCTTGCAACCAAAATGTTGTGAGTTCAATCCTGACCAGGAATAAGGTTGCCTCAGCCTTCCATCCTTCCAAAGTTGGTAAAATGAGTACCCAGCATGTTGGGGGCAAACTGCTAATTAACTTGTTAATCACCCCGAGAGTGCACTGAGAACTATGGGGCTATAAATGTGATTGCTTGCTACTATGAGGGCAAGCAGTCCCCTACTTATGCTGTTGATGGCCCTGCAGAACATTGTATTTTTTAAAAAAATGAATACTGTATTCTTAAAGCTGAAGTGCTACTTAGAATCCACCAAGGCTGGATACGAGAGGTAGGTAAGTCCCTGGCAATTGCCAAGCTTTGCGCCTCATTCTCTTTTCCCACTTACTACAGATATTTCATATCACAGAGAGGGAAAGAAAGAAAAAGAAAGAACATATGTTTTTCCAATGACAAATTAAACAAAGATACATTAAAAAAAGACGGAGATGAATGTGTGCCATGAGATGTTTTTCAGTTCCTGTCAGGGCACTAATCAGGATTACCAGTTTGCCTCCGAGTACAATTCAAGGTGCTGGTTATGACCTTTAAAGCCCTATATGGTAGTGGGCTAGGATACCCAAGAGACCGCATCTCCCTAAGAACATCTGTCCATCCAACCAGAGTGGACCGGAGGGGCTCCCTAACTGTTCCATCAGCCAGTGGGGCTCACCTCTCTGGCACAAGAAAAAGGGCCTTCTCCGTGTCCGCACCGGTCCTTTGGAACTTCCTGCCAGTAGAGCTACGGTTGCAGACAGAGTTGCTGCCCTTCAGGAAAGGTCTTAAGACCTGGCTGGTGGGGCAGGTGTGGGGCCCTGAGGGCAATGTGGCTCCTGCTCTCTGGTTTTTACCATAAGATGCTCCTCTCTCTGTTTCTTGAGATGGGTGGGATTTTAATGTGGGTGGGGTTTTTAACCGTTTATTGTGTTGGGTTTTTAGATTATGTAAGCCGCCCTGAGTTGGGCTTGCCTGAGTGGGCGGCGAACAAGTTATTTATTTATTATTTATTTATTTTTAAAAAAAATTCTACCCTGCCTTCCTCATCCAAGGATGACCCAAGGTGGCTTACATGGCAGTTAAAATACATACAAGGTAAAACAACAATATCCACCCCAACCTCCATAACCACTTAAGAGAAAGATACATAGACAAAATTTAAAACTATTAAAAGAGAATTAAACAATGCAAAAAATGATATTAAAAAGTTAAAATAAGCTAAAAGAGGGAGGGGAAGGGACAGGGGACAAGGGGGAGCAATAAAAAAACAGACAGGTATAATAAAAACAGACAGGTATGTTACAGCAGGTCATCATACCAGCCAGCAGGACTGGGCCGTTACAGCTGACGGACCCCATACCCGCTGGCATATCCAGATTTTAAGGGCCTTCCTAAAGGGGAGCAGCTCAGTCTGGAGGCATAGTTCCGATGGTAAGAGGTTCCACAGGGCTGGGGCAAACACCAAAAAGGCTCTTCTTCTAGTCCCCGCCATATGTGCCTCTTTGGTAGGTGGGACCACCAAAGAGACTCTCTGGTCTGCCCTAGTAGGACGGGTGGAAAACCTTAGTTGAAAAATTAAATTAAATTAAAATTAAATTACAATTTAGATTGATCCAACGGTGGAAAGGATGTCACTGAGGGAAACAAGGAAGAGAATTAGAAGTAATCGTGAGGAAAAAATGTAGCCATTATTCGACTCTGAGGGACTGTCAGATGAGAATTCTCTTTGGATGCATTTTCTATGCAAATGGATAATGAATCCAAATCTGGTTTAAAGATTTAACTATCGTTAAAGGAGAGGAATCTTTAAACTATCCCTCAATAGCATCTGGGTAGCAATTTGAACACACACCCAGATTTCTTGGCCACTATTTTCCCAGGTATGTATTTTTCACACATGGCAATTCTTTCTAAATTTGAATCTCCTTCTATAAATTCCTAATGGTACATTTAATCCAACTCCAAATTACTTTTTTGGTGATGCATTTATTTTGTATTGTTTGCAGGGAGGGCAGTGGTTGAAATCCTAGAGCAATGATGGAGAACCTTGGCACTCCAAGTGTCCTTGGACTTCAGTTACCAGAAGCCCAAGTCAGCATTCTTGCTGATCAGGGCCTTCTGGGAATTGAAGTTCAAGAACAGCTGGAGTGCCAATGTTTGCCACCACTTTACTTTGAATTAATGGGGATTTGGTAAGTCAATTTGTATGTAAATTCAACTGATTTAGATGGACCTACTCTAATTGTGACTTACTTTAGTGTAGTAAAGGCTCATCTGGAATTTTTGAAGGACTCATCAAATCCCCACTTATCCTATTGGCCTAATTTAGTGTGGCTTATTATGATAAGCAAAATGATTTCAGTCACACCATAAGATGTTACCTGCAGCTGGCCATAATCAGCAGGATATACTGAGAGTGACACAATTCTTTCACAACTATTTCCAAAGCAACTTCATTATGAAGTTCAGCATTTACAGTGGGTTTTTTCCCCAAAGTTTCTCAATCCTCACATCTACAGCTACCTTTTCTAGCAGTTAACATTTATTTTGTGGGTTAAAATAAAAGCAAATAAGCTTCAAATTTGCAGAAGGGCATTTGAGGCTGTAGAGGCCATCCAAGCTAATAGTTTGTGAAGAAGCTAGTGCTCTAAGATAATATGGGAGTAGAATGAACCAAAACATTCAACACAGAGACCAAGGTAGTTGTATGATGACAGATCAGAGTTGGGTGTTAATAGGATCAGATCAGGGGAAATAGAATAGCCAAGTCAGTGACTGATAGAGAAAAGAGCAAGGATGCCTTGAATAACAGGGACAGCTCATGAAATTATTTTAAGGGAATGGAATAACGATCTGTAAAAAACAAATCAAAGGCAAAACGGAGAGAACAAATTAACAGAGCTACTGAGTCTGTCATATTTGTTACTTTCCTTGCATTCTTGTAGAAGTCTGTAAGTGTGCTGAGGCCAAGAAGGTGGTCAGAAGTTTCTTAGCTGAATCACTGAGATCTTCAGCATGCATATGGGGCATGATATAAATAAAATATAGGGTATGGACTAGAGATGTACAATTCCTGGGAATTTTGAAAGGAGGGAAAAAAACTGGGAAGATGGGGGGGACACACAAAAATTGGGGGAAATTGGGAAAATACTACTTCTTTGTAATTTCTTGCAAGTTACATTTAGATTTTTTTATTTTATATGTGTATAAACCAGGGGTGTGCTGGGCACCTTGGGAGGGTGGTGGACAAGAAGAGATGGAGGTGCCTATGGGGGGGATTGGGGGGAGAAATCCCATACATTCCTATTACCTCTGCCTGTCTCTGAGGAACACCAGTCGCTGGGGCGCACCGGGATGAGTCCCTGTATCCCTGTGGGCCAGCACACTACTGGTATAAACAGTACAAGAAATGCATATTTGGTAAAGATTAATATGTAAGTTTTTCATATATAAGAAACTAAAAACTACTTTTAGTAGCCATAAAACATGCATGCATTCACGAAAAAAATTCCTCAAGTGAAAACAATTTGTTGTGCAGCACATGGTTTAAATTTGCTACTTCACGACATGATGAAGTTAAAGGCAATGGAAGATTTTCAGTCCGATGGAAATAAAATTATCAAATTTGTTAAGAAACATCACATTGTTCAACAAACATTCATGAGCATTCAAAAGGAGAAAAGTAAAGGGTTTCAGAAGAACTCTGCAAGAACATTGAAATTGCCATCTGTTACAGATAATGCTGAAAAGTCTCCTGGATGGGAAAGAAGCTCTACAAGCAACTTTTATTCAAGATGGTTTACTAAGGTAAAGGTCACCCTTGCTTGAAAGCCAGTCATATCTGACTCTAGGGTTCGGTGTTCAACTCTGTTTATAGCTGAAGAGCCAGCGCTGTCTGCATTTACATGTGGTGGGAATGCCTAGGCACTGAAGTGCACAGAACGTGCACCGAATGCTGCATGGAACACTGCAGTGGCTCGAGTGGTTAAGACACTGACTGAGAGGCAGAAGGTCAGCAGTTCAAAAACCTGAGTACTGCATGATGGAATGAGCGTTTGTCTCTGTCCCAGCTCCTGACAACCTAGCAGTTCAAAAGCAAGAAATTGCAAGTAAATAAATAGGGGCCACTTCGGTGGGAAGGTAAACAGCAAGATGGTATACCACTCGATAAACAAATAAGGAAGATTGTTTTGGACAATGATGCATTCTGGGCTCATGTAGAATCTACAGCTGCTCTTCTGAAATCCATAACTACTGTTTAGCAAGAATATAATCTGATAACGTACATTTGTCTCAGGTACCTGAAATGTTTTCTGAAATAACAAGGAAAATAACAGGACCTGAAGGACTGTTAGTAAAAACACCCAGACTAAAGAATGAGGAGCAGAGGTTTTTGAAAATAATAAGGGAAAGAAATAACTTTTGTTGTGGAGATACAGTAAAACCCTGGCATATGACTGCTCTGGGTTACATTTGCCACGGGTTATGAGTGCAAATTATATTTTAAAAATTATCCTCAAATGTTTTCTCTCTCCCATTAATTCAACAGTAACATTGCTTTTCCAGCTGAGCACCTGAAAAGAGAATGGCTAATGCCAAGTCAACAAACAGTATCTATATCTAAGTGTGTTCTTTTTCAAATTAAGTAATTATGACCTTGAAGTCCTTGCCAGCATGCTATTTCTCACATTCTGGTGTCCTCTGCTGCCCATGGCAATAAGTTGTTACCAGTATTAAGATCAGTCATGGCACTGTGTAATACTGAACCAGTTGTCACAAACAGCTCATAGCAATTCTGGCACTAAAAGGATAATAAAAACTGCAGGACAGCATGAAAGATCATTTTGCCCAGCTCTGCACCAGAATAACGATTCTTCCACCAGCATCTTACGAAAGAGCAAATCAGATCAGGCTGTATTATAAGCAGAGAGACAACACACTAAGTAAAAGGAGTTGACAATGTAAAGGAAGGCTACAGCTCTTGGGGTATTCTCCCATTGCTGTATCCATTGCTGAGCTCTATTTCCCTTAAGGTATTCATTTTTGAAATGCATTCTTGGCATCTCAGTGTGCACCTAACACTGATCAGGGCTCAAGTTGAGAGAATGAAGAAATTGAGCACTCAACACTATTTGGGGGAAAAGGCCACAAAATGTTGCAGCAGCAAGACTTCTGGTGCAGCATTTGGAATGGATCCAGTCCATTGGAGCACACAATGCTGTGCCTCCAGCCTTTACACTAAGCTTGATGACACAAACAGACAAAACATATATACAAACTATATACTGTAGACCAGGGGCGCCCAAACTTTTTTGGGCCATGGGCTGGTCACGTGGTTCAGGGGGCTGGTCACTATGAGCAAGGGGCCACATCTGGCTGCCAATGCCAATTCATCCAACCCATAGAGCCCTCGTAATGGGCACGTTTTACTTCTGCTTCCAGGAGCGATGAGGGCTTCATGTGCTGGATGAATTGGCGTTGGGGCCCAATGCAGCCCCCACGCCGTAGTTTGGGCACCCCTGCTGTAGACTCTAGCCTGAGTTCAAATAATACAGAATCCAAGAACCTGAAGCAAGGAAAGAGAGAAAGAAGGCTAGTAGGGTAGAGAATGCCTATAACAACAACCACTACTCTCAAAAGAGAAAACAGAGAGTGTCCTGGCTCTGCTTCCTTTACTCCAGCTGGTCAATCAGGAGCCGGTTGAGAGGAGCCAGGAAGGATGGCATCAAAGTACCTCTCTCTACATTCTTTGCACTTTGTTGAAATGCATGTGGTTCCACTCCAATCTGTACACCACTGCTCTTTGCACAAAACTAGCAGTTCTTCGTACACTAGCAGAAGGACACCTACATCTTAACATTCTGAAAAGTGGAAACATTTAAAACTAATTGTGCTCCATATCACATATTGCCTGTTTATAAAAATGCAAACTGAACATCCCTAGCTGACTGCTGTGACACCGTAATCCCTATTTGGTATAGCCTAGTGGTTGATAAAATCCTTACACGGGGTTACACAGTTCAAGGTTAGAAAAGTGAAATAAATTGACAAGAAAATCTATCATTTGCCAGAGTTAGGCCCTTATTACATTGTTTGCTGGAATGGACATGAAAAAGTAGATCATTTTAATGATTTTATGCATTTCTACCGGTGTTCATATTTTACTTTAGGGCATTTTGTTTCTGGAAAAACCTTCTTTGCATCTTGCCTCTTTGAACAATTGGAAGACTTTGAAAAATAGAGCTATCTTGAGATTTGGTTCTTGACACATCTGAGTGACAGCCTTTCGTTAACTTCATTATCTGTGAATCACTCCTGCTCTGGAAATCATGGGCATGTACTGTATAATTTGTTTTGTATGTGTGGCAACCAATAGAGCCTGAGTTTGTAGTATCATTTTTGTTTTTGTCATTTAAAATTTCAAATCTTTGTAAAGTTTGTTGGGTTTGCAGTGTTCATTTACAAAATAGACCCATTAGATTAGATTAGATTTTTAATTTGTACCCCGCCCATCTCAACCTATAGGCCGACTCAGGGCGGCTTCCAACATAATCAAATATACAATATAATAAAACCAAAGTATAACAAACATATCATATAGTTAAATGCAAATAAATATAGTTCAAATAGAAAGCAGCATATTAAGTAAATACCAAAAAACCCTAACAATAACAAATCACAGTCACTATTAATATAAATGCAATATTATACAGTAGCATTATTAGAATATCCCAACCACAAAATTCAAATAACATATAGAAGTACATATCAAGTACAATTAAAGTAACAAATGAGCATAATAGCACTATAACACACAACCCCGCACCACAACAAGTCCAGTAGGAGTAAGGAGAGGGGAAAACCACAACCCTCTAACCTTACACCGCATTACCGACCTTAGGATCAGGAAAGGAGGGATACTCAGAATACTAAATGAAAATAAACTTAGTCATAGGTGATATCAGTCATCGGTGCCTCCAATTCCCACGGCCGGCCAGGCCACAGGAGCAGTCTGAACGGTGTTAGCTGGATGAGAGCCGGCAGTGGCCCCTGCAACCGATCCTCCCTCCAGCTATTGATGTTCATCTCCCGCCGGTCCAACTGGGAGGGAAAGAGAGCATCCGGTTTCCTTGGCGTCGGCAGCGTCGGCCCCGCTTTTGAGGCTGCCTGCCGAAACTCCCTCCAGCTGTGCCTGTTCATCTCCCGCCAGTCTGGCCGGGAGGGAAAGAGAGCGCCTGGTTTCCATAAAAGAGAAAAAATGGTACAATTGCTCATTTAAATAAATAGTCTTCCCTATAATGCAGCACTCACTGTAGTATGAATTGTACAAAACCAGCCACTGGAACATTTCCTGAAGTGAGAGAGGCAAGATTAAATAACACATGGACATATTGCTGAACCCAAATAACGGTAGTGTATAAACAAATCCATCATCAGAAGAGAATGTGTTGTTGTTGTTGTTGTTGTTGCTGCTGCTGTTGTTGTTGTTCAGTCACACAATCGATTCAGACACCCTGCAACCCCATTGACCATCGCCAGGCACCCCACCCTCCACCATCCTCCTCAATCCACCCAACTCTGTGCCCATTGAATCAACAATACCATCTAAACTTTTCATTTTCTGCTGCCTCCTTCTTTTCCCCTCCACCTTTCCCAGCATCAAGGCCTTCTCAAGTGAATAATCTCTTCTCATTTGATGTCCAAAGTACTTTAGCTTCATCTTCACTATGTGACCTTCCAAAGAGCAGTCAGGGTTTATTTCTTCTAAGATTGACCTATTTGTTCTCCTTGCTGTCCAGGGTACTCTCAAGACTCTCCTCCAACACTACATTGCAAAGGCATCTATTTTTATGTGCTCAGCTTTCCTTATGGTCCAACTCTCACAACCATACATTACTACTGGAAATACCATTGTTTTGACTATGCAGACTTTTGTTTGCAAGGTGATGTCTCTACTTTTTACTATGTTCCCCAGATTTCTCATAGCTTGCCTCTTTTTATTTCTTTTGTCTAATAGCCTCAATTGCCAAATTAAAAACTACTTGTGACTCCAAAGAACTTTAGCACAAACTTTATGGGTGAATCAGCTCTTTGGAGACAGATCTGACCCTTTTATCATCCATGCAACTGCATTAAGTACCCCCTCCCCCAGATTCTACTTCTTCTCTCTTAGACCTGAGGTTTTCATTCCCCAGGGTGAAATGGTAAAACTAGAAAATTGTTGGACATTGTTCAAAGCATTTTGACAACACCATTTTGATCCATACTCCTTGTGCAGAGGCAGCTTTCAAATCTATTAAATTCAGTATGTGTGGCTCAGAAATTAGAACTCAGTCGTGTATCTCCTCAGAGACTCTAATTGTCTTCCTCACTCCTCTCCACTACCACTGTCTGGGATCAATTTAGCCACTTCAAAAAGTTGCTCACATAGAAACTTTATTACTTTGTCAAAAGGCATCTTTTGGTTTGTTGTCCCAGACATGAAGTATTTATGAATGTTTGTCTTAACTTAATCAGAATCCTTTACAGGATTTTACAGGATAACTATGATAACTAAATGGACACTTCTCCAAGTGGAGGGAAGTAAAGAGTGGGGTCCCCCAAGGTTCAGTACTGGGACCACTGCTTTTCAACCTCTTCATAAATGATCTAGAGGTAGGAGTAAAAAGCAAGGTAGCCAAATTTACTGACGACACTAAATTATACAGGGTAGTGAAAACTGTGAGAGATTGTGAGGAGCTCCAGAGGGATCTCTCGACACTGGGGGAGTGGGCAAAACAGTGGCAAATGAGTTTCAACATTAGTAAGTGCAGAGTGATGCATGTTGGGGCAAAGAACCCCAATTACATTTATAAACTGATGGGGTCTGAACTCTCTGCGACAAACCAGGAAAGGGACCTTGGTGTCCTGGTGGACAACTCAATGAAGGTGTCAACCCAGTGTGCCTCAGCAGTGATAAAAGCAAACTCAATGCTAGGGATCATTAGGAAGGGTATAGAAAATAAGTCAGCAAGTGTCATTTTGCCTCTTTATAAATCTATGGTGAGGCCCCATCTGGAATACTGTGTACAGTTCTGGTCGCCATACCTCCAGAAGAATATTATGGAGCTGGAAAAAGTGCAGAGGAGGGCAACCAGAATGATTAGGGGACTGGAACACCTTCCTTACCATCTGAGGCTGCAACGGTTGGGCCTCTTCACTCTTGAACGACGACGTCTAAGAGGTGACCTGATTGAAGTTTATAAAATCATGCACGGTGTGGACAAAGTAGATAAGGAAAAACTGTTTTCCCTATCGCATAACACTAGAACTAGGGGACACTCCATGAAACTTTTGGGTACTAGTTCTCAAACAAATAAGAGAAAGTACTTTTTCACCCAGAGGATTACTGGTCTATGGAACTCCCTGCCAGAAGAAGTGGTGACAGCTGTCAGTCTTGACAGCTTTAAGAAAGGATTAGACAAGTTCATGGAGGACAAGAGTATCAATGGCTATAATTATGGATACTGAAGGACAACCTCGGGGTTGGAGAGATAGGCAGGATATCTCTCAATATCATTTCCAGGGAATCGTAAGCAGGTGAAGGCATCTGCTTTGGAATACCCTGAAGGAAATGGTGAGCCACTGTGTGAGACAGAATGCTGGACTGGATGGGCTGTGGCCTGTTCCAGCAAGGCTGTTCTTATGTTCTTATGTTCTTATGATAAATGAACTCATTGCACAAATAGCCTCATAGGTAACTGCAAAGATTTTTTGTTTCCTTCAGAAAAGGAAGGATTTCAGTTTTAAATGTTTCATAGGCAGAGAAATCCTAAATCAGCATTAATAGTGACATTCTGTGGCAGACAAAGCTCCACCTCTTAAGGTCCAACAACTTATCTCCATTGGGGCAGAAAGGAAGGTGGGTTTTATAGGTCTGTCTTTCTCTCTCTTTTTAAAAACTTTTTATCCTCCCCCTGCCATTAATACAAAGAGAAACAGGAAAGAAATTTCAAAAAAACAGTCTTCTTTTTTCAGCCTTTCTTGGGTGTGTATCAAAGGAACAAGAATGCTTCAGAATCAGTGGGGACCTCCTTGTTGTGGTGTCAACATCTCCTCAGAGTTATGCCCACCCATGGAGCACTGTGAGTAATTCAAAGCCAAGGTACAACTTTCCCAGAGCTTGGGAATTTTACTTTTTGGCGTACAGTTACCAGAATCTCCCAGGTAGAATGTACAATGAACATACTAGATGTGAGGTTCAGGGAGCTACAGTCCAAAAATATGATATGTCTAACCTCTGACATCTTTCAACAGTGGGCAGCCACCCTTCCTTAACACAGGGTAGCATTCTATAGCCTTTTAACTGTCCACTTGTCACCAGGAGATTAGGATTTTTCCTTCAAGTAAGAAATTAGGATTGCTCCTTCTGTAAAATTAATGATAGGACCATGATATCAAAATGAACATTGTTGAATTATATGATTTATTTATTTATGTACCTTACCTTTCAGCAAAAAACACAGCACTCAAAGTGGCTAGTAACCAGTGATGCACTGTAGAATTTTTTACTACCCATGGGCATGGCTATCTGTGGGTGTGGCCTCAACCACCCTCCACCCCCCCAAGAAAAAAAAGAAACATACCTTGCTCTCTTGCTTCATGGAGATGATGATGAGGAGTCCCAGAGCAGCCAGGCGCTGCTGGCGGGTTGGCATCAGCCCCTCACCATCCAGGCACACTTTCACCAGCAGCACTGCTGGGAGGTGAGGGGGGCAGGTTGGTGGTCTGGTGCTGGCCTCCCCTTCCCAGCGCCACCGGAAACTCATCCCATTCACCTCACCTAGGGCCAAAGGCGTGCGGGAAGTGCAGAGGTGAGTACGCCTTTGGCCCTGGGCTAGGTGCATGGGAAGCATTGCTGGTGGCGCTGGGAGAGTGGTCAATGCTAGAATCAACCAACCCCACTCACCTCCCAGCAGCACTGCCAGCAACGCTTCCCATGCGCCTAACCCAGAGCCAAAGGCAGCTCACCTCCGCACTTCCCGTGCGCCTTCGGCCCTGGGTGAGGCGAATGGGAAGCGTTTCTGGCGGCGCTGGGAGGGGGAGGCCGAGAGGTGGGCATGGCTGGTCAAGTAGCCGTGGCCTGGAATTTCTGCTACCAGTTTGCAAGAACCGTTCAGAACCAGCCTCAGTACATCACTGCTAGTAACACTTCAACAACAACAAGTACTCCATTCTATGGTAAAAAAATATATTAAAGGAAATTATTATAAGGAGAAAGGCAATATATGATACACAAGGCTACCCCACCCCCACCCCCATGGCAAAATGTTGCAGTCTGACTGGTGGGAATAAAGTATTGCCATCATTAAGAAAAAGTTGCCTTGGGAGAAAATGTCTGGATTTCTAACTATAAATGAGCAATAGCAGTGCATTTGTGCTTTTAAAAAACTAATCATGAAACAAGGCTTGTAGCCATCTTATTTTTTAAAACCAAGGCCTGGTCTTAGATGGTCACATTTTTTTTCTTCTGTTAGAGGCAGGAACAACTTGCATTCTGGGGCCTTAATGAAGTGAAAGGAGTCTGATACCAGAGATGCTTAATAGTATCCAGTCACAAATAGCTCGAATGGTATAAGGTAGAGGTAAAGGTAAAGGTTACCCTTGCTTGAAAGCCAGTCATATCTGATTCTAGGGATCAGTGTTCATTTTCTATAGCCAAAGAGCCATTGTCTGCATCTGCAGATGTTTCCATGGACATGTGGAAGGAATGACTAGACACCAGAGAGCACTGAATGCTGTTTATTTTCTCACCAAAGTGGTAACTATTTATCTACTTGCAATTTCTTGCTTTCAAACTGTTAGGTTGGCAGGGATTGGCAAAGAGATGGGAGCTCATTCCATCATGCAGCACTTGGGTCTGGGACTGCTGACCTGCTGACCTTCCAGTCATCAAGTTCAGCATCTTAACCATTAAGCTACCGCAGTCCCTTTGAATAGTATCTGGAGAATAAATTGTCACAGAATAGAAAAGGGTGGCATTTGCCTATATTCTGGTACCCTCAACCTTCCAACACTAGTCTAGGGCTTTCAGTTCCAAATATCAATGCCTTTTCCACCTCTGTCTTGATACAACTTAGGGCTGTTTCAGATCAAACATACAGTGATACCTCATACAACGTCCAAACTTGGTTCCACAAGTTTGGACTTTATACAGATTTGGACTTTGTATGAGGCATACAAAATCCTAGCCGCGATGCCTCATACAACATCAAAATCCTTGCCGCGATGCCTCGTACAACGTCGTTTCCATAGAGATACATTGTACTGTAACAGCACAGACTTCAGGGCAAAGTCAAGGAAACAGACAGGAAACTGACAGAACTTTAAGAAATCATTGTCTAAAGGCTAAATACATTACAAAAACATGTCAAACAACCCTGATTGTCCAAGAACCTGAAGAATGCTGCAAAAATCCCAGGAATGCTTCTAAAAATTCTGATGAAAAAATTCAAAAAAATCCAAAATCATGCTCAAAACCACTCTTAAACACTCTTCTACTCGTGCAAAACCCACAAGAGCAATGCATGCATACGTTCTGTCTTCTATACTGCCCAGGCACAATGCAACCTGGGAAAAACCCCAATGCCTCGTACAAAGTGAATCCACTTTAATTTCATCTTCAACTCAGTGTCTCGAGTGAGTGTCCACCCTACCTGTCTTACAGTAAAAAATTGGTTCTAGAAAGAGTTCAACTTGATTCTATAATGAGGGAAGGTTAGTACCTATTTAGGACTGCTGTCCCTGACAAACCATTCTTCCTGTTTTGTCTTTACTTTTGTCCTTTGGGAAGGACTCAAAACTGTTTTCTTACTGTGAGTTGTAAGGGTCAACCTTCTCCCTAACTTCCCTGGAAGTTAATGTCTTACGGTGTTGTTGTGTTTAAATACATTTATTGCTGTAACATTTTGTGAAATAATTGGGATCAGTACGATCCTCCATTTTGTCTCCTTCTTCTTGGTCTTGAAATAATGGAAGCGCGGCGCCAAAATGGCCGCTGCGCTCTTTGCGGGCCCCCCCCACCGGACGAAACCATCCGGGTAGTTAGGGGCGTGGCCAGCACCCTAATAAAAGGGGCTGGCCACGAGGCAGCCGTGCTGCCATTTTGGCGAACCAACGGAGCGGAGAAGTTTTTCTTTTTCCCCTTACCTCCGTCGATCGTGTCTTCTTGAGGGAAGCCTTTTCGGGCAGCTTTCTCTTTCCTTTAGACTCCTTAGCTACATTGGCCATGCCCTCGAAGAAGAAGGCAGCCGCAAACGTGGCTCGATCGGCGCGGAGGCGTCAGCCGGGTCGGAGGACCGCGACTGCGCCCGTTCCGCAGCCACCTCTAGCAGAGCCCACCGGGGACGGTGGGATGGGATCGGTAGCTCCTTGGCCTGGTGTGCGGAGCATACCCGCAGCCCCGGACGGGGCCTCGGCCCTTGGCCCGCAAACGACGAACACGGCCCCTGCCATAGTTCGTCCGGCGGGGCCTTCTTGCCCGGGTGCACAGTTCCCCATGGGGGGTGTGAGCCACGGAGGGTGGTTGGGTTCCCTGCCCTCGCAGGGCGTTCCTACGACTTTCCAGGGGCCGAGCATGGGCTCTTGGCCTTATCTGGCACCTGGGGCGCAGGGACCTGGTCAGGTACCCGTGAATTTTGGGCCGGTTGCCCAATTGCCCCCTGTTGGGGCCGGGCCCTACGTCGACGTGGGGGCCCTTCTTGCTTGGGTTGCGGCCCTTGAGGCGTCCTTGGCGAGGGCCAACCAAGTAGGCGTACCTCTAGGTTCCCAGGTTCCCCCTTTGGCCGCCGAACAACGGCCGGTGATGGGTCGGGTTGAGCCGCCTGAGGCGTGCGGGCCGTTGGCGGCCACTGCCTCGCAGCTCCCCACCCCACAGGTGCAGCAGTCTGGTGCTGGTCTGGCCCCGTCGACGAGCTCAGCTTCGGTCGTGAGCTCCGACGCCCCCAGTGGGCCGGAACCCCCGGTGGGGGCGGCCCGCGGGGGTGCAGCGGGTGAGTATGCAGTCCAAGTTAATGCTCCCACACAACTGACTTCACCGGGGGGGCTTTCCAATGGCCTTGGCCTCGCTCGGCTGGCATGGCGGCACAATGGCCCCTGGCCCACCCAGCGACTTTGGCCACGACACAGGGCTTGGGGCGGGGAGGTGCCCCCAACGTGCTGGGAAATGTGTTGGGGATCCCCGGGCTAGCCCAGGCTCAATTTACCTTGCCCGTAGTTCCCTCGGTGCCGGTGTCGGCTTTGCCAACTGCAGGGTATTCCTTGCCCCTGGGGGACCATTTGGCCCAGTCTACCAAGGAAAAGATTTGGAGGGGCGAGTACGTAGATATCTTCTCACTTTTAAATAGGGAGCCGACCAAGGAGGAGAGGGAAGGGCTGGACGAGAAGGATAAGGAGCAGGCACGTCGTCGTAAGCCGCCACGCACGTGGGCGAATTGGCTGCCAGCGTACTTGATTTACATGGCCGTTTATCTCCGGGCTAGGCCGGATTTGGCTATTCCCATGGTCCAATATTTGGATAATATTTACCGGGCTATGGTTGACTTCCCGGGCCCGTCATGGCTGGCTTACGGCGAAGAGTTCCGAATGAGAATTCCGCTGCACCCAGAGATGAGGTGGGATGAGCCCTGCCAGAAGCTGTGGCTTCTGTATATGACCCCCACGCGCCCGGCGCCTGGGGAGAGATACCATTGTGGACATGCGGTCCAACGAGCGGCCCCAGTACAGGTACCCCGCCAAGCGGCGGGGCAGGGGGTTCCAGCCCGCCTGCTGTGCTGGACCTTCTCGTCCAATGGTTCTTGCAACAGAAAGAATTGCAAGTACAAGCATGAGTGCCCCTCTTGTTCTGGCCCCCATGCTGCCTCCGCCTGTCCCAGGCCGGGAGGATACAGGGGCAGGGGTAGGGGCGGACAAGGGGCAGGTAAGGCTGCCATGGAGGGAGCGGGTTCACCAAAAGGCCCCCTCCCCAATTAATGTCGACATGCTGGAGCGTTGGCTCGCATCGTACCCGAGGAGAGCAGACGCTGTGTACCTCCTTCGGGGTTTTCAACTGGGTTTTCGTATTCCTTTCACGGGGGATAGGTCACCTCAGGATGCACCTAACCTTTTGTCACTTAGGGGAAGGGAGGAGGTGGCTGCCGCTAGCATTAATAAGGAGGTTGCTGCGGGCAGGGTCGCCGGCCCTTTCCCCGCACCCCCGTTTCCCAACCTTAAAGTGTCCCCGCTAGGACTGGTGCCCAAGAAGTCACCGGGCGAGTTCCGCCTGATTCACCACTTGTCCTACCCAGCCGGCCACTCGGTCAATGATGCTATCCCTGATGACCTTTGTTCTGTCAGGTATACATCCTTTGACCAGGCATTGCGCATGGTGCGCTCATGTGGCCCGGGTGCAATGTTGGCTAAGTGTGACATTAAGTCGGCGTTTCGCCTCTTGCCCGTGCACCCGGGTGACTTTGAGTTGCTGGGTTTCAAATTTCGGGGCGAATATTATTTCGACAAAGCCATGCCATTCGGCTGTTCCATATCCTGCTCGGCTTTTGAGCGTTTCAGTACCTTCCTGCAGTGGGCATTTGTCCGTAGGTCAGGGTCTCGGTCTGTAGCCCATTACCTGGATGACTTTTTATTCGGGGGTGAACGGGGCTGGGACACGTGTACGCGTCTCCTCAATACATTTCAGACGCTAATGGAGGAACTCGGTGTCCCTTTAGCGCCCGAAAAGACCGAAGGCCCGTCTGACAAGTTAATATTCCTGGGGGTGGAAATTGACACGGTAGCGCAGGCTTCTAGGTTGCCCGCAGACAAGGTGGCAAGGATAGTTGCCCTTATATCGGACTTGCTGGCTAAGCGCAAGGCATCCCTTCGGGAATTGCAGGTGCTACATGGCCACCTCAATTTCGCTTGTAGGGTGGTGGCACCTGGCAGGGCCTTTGCTCGGCGCTTGTGCGACGCCATGGCAGGCTTATCCAGGCCCCATCATAGGGTGAGATTGACACGGGGCATCAGGGCAGATCTGCATGTATGGCTCCAGTTCTTGAGGGAGTTCAATGGGGTCTCATTTTGGAGGTCTGACCTCCTGGCTTCGCCCCACTTTCAAATTCAGTCTGATGCCTCGGGATCCCTGGGTTATGGGATGTACTTCAATGGGAAGTGGGCATATGGTGGATGGCCACCAGCCTGGTCAGGCACGGGTCACCTGAGGGATCTCACATATTTGGAATTTTTTCCCATACTGGGGGCCTTGATCCTATGGGGTGAGGAGTGGGCCAACTCTGTGGTGCATTTCTGGTGCGACAATGCGGCTGTTGTCCACATTGTCAACTCACAGACCTCTAAATCGCCCAGGGTCATGGATCTTGTGCGCCAGTTTGTATTGCGCAGCCTGCGCCTCAATGTACTGTTCAGGGCCAGGCATGTCCCGGGGGTGAATAATGATATTGCTGACGCTTTGTCCCGCCTGCAGATCTCCCGGTTCCGTGCCTTGGCTCCGGAAGCGGAGGAATTTCCCTCGCCACTACCGCAGGAGATATGGACCATTGGCAAGGAGAGGTGAACCGGGCGATAGGCATGTCACTGGCGCCATGCACGCGTAAGGCGTATCACCACGCGTTGATTTCATTTCGGACCTTTTGTTCCCAATATTGCTTGCCAGATACCTGGCCGATCCCAGTGGCCCACATCCTCCGTTTTATGGTTTACCTGCACGCCCAGGGCCTGGCACCACGCACCATATCAGCGCTGGCCTTTATGGCCAAGGTGGGAGGTCATGCGGACAGCACCGCTGATTTCCGTGTGAGACATGTTTTGGAGGGGTGGGTGCGGGAACGTGGGCGTAGCCTGGACGACCGTCACCCAATTTTCCCTGGGGTACTTACCCAACTGGCACGAGGCTGGCATGACCTATGTTTTGATAGGTATGAGGCAGCCCTGTTTCGTGCGGCTACAACGGTGGCCTTTTTTGGAGCGCTCCGCATCAGCGAGCTTGTGATGCTGTCTAAGGCGGATGCAAGTCGTAGGGCACTGGAACTCGAAGATGTCTATGTTTGCAATGATTGGGCTCAGCTGAGGATACGCTCCTCTAAAACAGATCAGCATGGCGTAGGCAGTGGAATAGGACTGCTACGATGTTCATTGGCAGACATCTGTCCGGTTGGTGCCCTACAGGAGTTCCTTGCACTGCGTGGCACGCACCATGGCCCGTTTTTCTGTCACCAAGATGGGTCTCCCCTCACTAAATTTCAGTTTTGGAAGGTGACAGGGAAGGCACTGGCCAGGGTTGGCCTCCCTGGGGCCCGTTACGGCACCCATTCATTTAGAATTGGGGCGGCCTCGACTGCGGCTGCTTATGGGTACTCCGGGGCTGACATACGCAGCATGGGGAGGTGGGACTCACACTGTTTCCAGTTTTATGTTCGCCCACTCCCACCGTGAGTACCTTCTGAGTCATCAGGTATCTTTCCTTCCCTATTTTTTCCCTTGACAGACCCTGGGTGTCGTATCACACCGGTGACAGTATGGCTGGTGGGCCACAGCTACGTGCACAGGGCAGCGCGTTACGCTGCGGCGACAGATTGGGGACCCCGACTGGGACTGGGTGCATACGCACAATTCACATGGCACGGTAAGCCCGGTATGTTGTGGCGGGAGCTTTTGCCATTCCTCTTTTCATCAAGGAGTGCTGACCCGCCCGACATCCTGATCATACACCTAGGGGGTAATGACTTGGGTCAGGTCACTGGCTTATCGCTCAAGCATGCGATTTGCGCGGACCTTGCCTACTTACATTACGTATGGCCCACCACAACCCTTGTTTCGTCAGATATGGTCCCACGGCACGCTTATCGGGGAGGCTTCGACCTCCAGGCCCTGGACCGCGCTCGGCGCATGGTAAACAGGGCGGTGGCCCGATTTCTTTCGACCAAGGGCTGGGGGCGGGTCAGTCATCATCCCGCCATCAGTTTGCAAAATTTTGGGCTTTATTCTGGGGATGGGGTCCATCTGTCGCGAGGAGGTATGGACCTCCTGCTGCGTGATTGGCGAGCAGGCCTGTCGACCGAGCTGACGGTCTTGGGGGGGCGTCAAGCCTTTATTGAAGCCTCTCCGGGTGGCGGGTAGCACTGGTAAAGTAAACATTTATGACCCACAGGTATCCGGCAGGTTCGCAATTGACTGGACAACACTAGATAGGCATAAGTTGTTTAAACGTTGTCCGGTCAACGACGAACCAGGCAAGGGGGTGATGGTTACCACTAGACAGCTGGTATCACCCCCTGATTTTACGGATACGCGTCAGAGGGTGGGGTCATTAGTTAGATATTGACTACGGTCAACAATTTGTTTGTTGTCAACAAACAAATTGATACAAATAGATACATTGTAACAATTGCCGTTGGCAATTTTGGGTGGTACCTTACCAGTGTTACTTCGGCCTGCTTGCCTTAAGAATTATGATTGGTCGTTTTACCAATAGAAATTTATAATTCGGACTAGGGCTTGAATCAATAAATGTGGCCCATGCTGTTATCCACTTTCATTTGTGTCTGAGTCCATCATTGGGGGGGTGCGCCTGCAATGCGGGACTGCATTCCCGCCTAAACTATGTAGTCTGTACAGTCTTCACTCCGGTCCGATGACCTCCCAGTTACCCCACTCCCCTTCCTGTCATTTCCCACCCAAATGTATCTATTTCTGAGTGTATATATTTAGCAGTGCTGCGCCATTGCTCCCCATGTTCTGACTGCCTAATCTGACTACCTAAATTGTTTGGCCCTGTTATGCTGGCTACTTCGCATTTCTACCAGAACATCAAAGGTGGGTAGTGGCAGATGGAACTTAGGCAAGATAAAGGTTGCCCTTGCCAAAAGCCAATTGTATCTGACCCTAGGATACTGGAACTTACTAGTATATAAAAAGGTATGTGGATACATCCAATGGCGCCATGCAGTGTCCAATTTGTAGTTTCAAACATTGCTGTTGCTGAGATATAATTTGAACACTTGGTAACCTTTGGTAGGACAATTATGCTTTTACAGGATATCTTTATCCTACAAATGTCTTCTTGGCTTTTAAATCAGTATGGGCCAGTCTAGCAAAGTAAATAAATATCAGGTTCAGCAAATCCTTCAGCAGTAATGGAGGGGGAGAGGAAGAAATGGAACCAGGCAGTGATCCCTGGTATGGCAATAGATGCGTACCACATTTAATCTGTGAATTGTTGGAAGGTGTGGAAAATAAATCTAGGTGTAACTGAAATTATATCTGCAAGGAATCTGTGGTAGCATATTAGTTTTATTTGGATTTCAACTCTCATTTTTCCTGACCACAAGCCATACAGGCCAAAGGTGATGGGTCCTGCATTCCAACATTAGTGTGAGGGTTACAAGTTCTCTTGATTTAAAGCATAAGAAAAGCAAGTTTCCAAGAATTATAGGTGATTTTCTTTACAGTTGGGCTTTTTAGACTATCTAATGGCAGAGGTACTGACCTTTAAAATTTATATTCTTGCTCAACTAACTTTAGATATTTGTCTGCTGTGTTGTTAAATTTGTTTACTTGGATTTAAGGTGTCTGGTTTTTTCCCTCTGTCTTTTCTGACATTTGCAAAAAAATGAAAACAATTTACAAATTTGAAACCCTTATGGTCTGCTTTTGTTAAGGCTTCTTTTTTGTAGACACAGTTAAAATTATTATTGGATCAGCTGGGAGTCCTTTTAATTAATGGGAAACAGTCAGATCAGTAAATAACAAAGGTGTTTGGGCTTATTTGCTTTTTTACCTCTTAAAGTCACATGAGGCTACTGTTGGTAGCTATAGGAAAGCATATCAGAGAGTAAGTAAAACAAAACAAAAAGACAAAAAAAGTTGTGTCACTTTAAAGCAGGGGTCTCAAACTTTCCACGGCATTGGCCAGACCACACACCCTCAGACAGCTGAGCAGGCTGGATTGGTGGTTCCCCCTGCCATAAACAATGCACCTGCGACTGTCGTAAACACATTTATGGAAGCTGCGGATGTGTTTTATGGCAGCGTTTACACATTTACGACAGCCGCAGGTGTATTTATGGCTGTTGTAAATGCATCCACTTCCGCTTCCAGTGGTGATGGTGGTAATGGTGTGGGCCACATGAAACGGTGCCACAGGCCGGATCAGGCCTATGGGCCATAGGTTGCAAACCCCTGCTTTAAAGATTAACTGCTGTATTTTAATGTTAGCTTTCGTGGATCAAGAGTGAGGCTTCATGGCATCAATTTACACACATCAGGTACAAAATGAGGGCTTGGCCAAGATGATGGAGGACTGAAGATGCTTTTTCTTTCACTCCTGCTACACTAAAAGGTGGATCAATGAGACTTTAATCTAAAATATTTTAAACAAGATTAAAAAGTTTTTTAAAATACCATTGACTGTGGAGGTTTGTTGGTGATCCTGGATTGAGTGCCGGAGTCCGGGAAATTGCCGGGTGAAGCGAGGTGATCAGCATAGCACCAGGCCAAGCCACGCCACACCAAGCCAGATGGGGTTCCAAGAATGGGACATTGAGAAAGAAATAGAAAGATGCTCAGAGGAGGTTGTTTGCCCAAAAGATCAGAAATTGGAGTTGCAGCGTTGAGAGTGCGGTGAGTGAGTGGGGGAAAGAAGGAAGTGGCAGCAAGAGAGTGGGAAGGAGAAAGATGAGATGGATGAGGGTAATGGTGGTGGGTGCCTGAGAAATGAAAGTTAATAAAGAAAAAGGCAAAGGAGAACAGCAAGGAGGCAAAGTAGTTGGGGGTTTTCCCCGGTTGATTTGGATCATGGATTATGGATGGTAGAGTGTGGTGTGTCGAAAGTTTTGAAGGAAATTGAAGAGGGTACGGAGAAGGTAGTAAAAGATTTTTGGAGCGTGGTGGCAGTGACGAATGTTGGAGAAGTTGGACGAGGGGGGTCACCGCTGAAGATCTGATTGTTGATTATAAAGTCAAGAATAATTTTAAATAATGTAAAATAATGAATATGAAAAAGTTTATTTTTTCTTATACATATTATTTTTATTATATGTATTGTATTGTGTATTGTATTGAAATGTATTGTGGTTTGATTTTTTTGTTTTGTTAATTCTTTTTAAAATTAATTAAAACTATTTTAAAAAAACAAAGGTACAGAATGGTTAGCATAACAGATAAGTATACAAGTCAATCTGTTCTTCAGATTAGTTGTGAAGCTTCAACCTTTTGAGTTGCAAATGATAAAGCAGTGCATCTGCTGAATTTGGAAAACAACTGGGGTGGGGAGACTGTTGTCTAAGAAACTGCATTTGATTTTCAGTTTCAATAGAAATCTGGATATTTACTAAAATGTAATGTTTTCAGTACCCATACCTACAAGATGTGGTTTGGCTTCAATATAATAATAATCTCATTACTGACATGATTTGGGAGATTAAAGTCTTATTTTATGGCAGAGATACACGAGCACAGATCTTATAATTAATCTTTTCTTAAAACTTCATTATCAAGAGAAGTTTGGTAGATAAAGATGAATATGTGTTTCAGCATAGTGCAAAAATGAAGTTGATTGCTTCAATCCAAATGAATATTTTTCTAATCAGATGCTTAATTGTTTTTGATTAAGGATAATTTGCTGTTATTCAGTACATTGCACATAGCTTGGAAAACATTATAGTCACAGTTTCTACATAAAGGTACATTTAAGTCTGTTGAATTCAGTGGGCTTTAACACAGCAACGCCTATTGTGGATTGTAGCCAAGAGATGCAGAATGGTCACTAATAGGTACCATTGAAGCTAGGAGAGATCAGATTTCTGCTAAAACAGATGCTGCTAAAATTGGACCCAGAGCCTTGTGTAGAAAGAATGATTCAAAACACAACTGTGTTATTACCTGTGAAGAATTTACGTCATTTCCCCAAACAATTACAGGCTTATTACAGGATTTTTAAAGCCTATAAATATATGGGAAAGGATTTTCTCATCACAAATGTACCACTTTAATTTTTAAAAGAAAGGTACATGTAACCTTAGGGGGGATGGTGCTTAGTGGTTAAGCTGTTGAGCTTGATGTCTGGAAGGTTGGCAGGTCAGCAGTTCAAGACCCGAGTGCTGCATAACGAAGTGAGCTCCCATCTCTGTCCCAGCGCCTGCCAACTTAGCAGTTTGAATGCAAGAAATTGCAAGTAGATAAATAAGTACCACTTTGATGGAAAAGGTAACAGCATTCCATGCACTCTAGCATCTAGTCATGCCTGCCACATGACCACAGAAATGCCTACAGGCACAGACAGTGCTAGCTCTTGGGCTGTCAAACATGGCATATAGAAGTCAGTTTGAAACACATAAAATAACTGGAGCAGGATTTACTGTGGCATATGACACTCTCCACTGTACACCACTTTAAAAAGCGCTATGTCAGGGGTTCCCAATGGGCGGGATCCAGCCTGTGGCACCTCACTCCTCCAAGGGCATTTGAGAAACAAAATGGCCACCCATTTGAAGCTGTTGGGACAAAATGGCCACCCCCATCATGCAGGCAGGGCAAAATGGCCATCCAGCCCTTGAAGCTGACTGAGAGAACATGACCTGGCCCCTGGCTTGAAAAGGTTGGGAAACCCTGCTCTATGTCCTTACTAAAAATCATGGACTAACAGAAATGACTTCATTTCTACTTCAGAACTAAAGGTTATTTGTTAAATTTCAAGAGAGGCACAGTCACTGGAGAAATAAAAATAATGGTCACCAACAGGGTAGCTTTCTACCACTATTTCATTTTAACATTTACACAAACGATCTACCAACATTTTCATACGCCAGCACTCAGCAGTTTCAGCTACTCCTTCACAGTCCAGGGGGAAATCTTTGAGTTGATCAAGTATTAGCTAACCTTGCCTGCTTTCCTTACAAAAACAACCAACTGAAACTAAACCCTTAAAAAAAGACATATATGTCTGTGCCTTCCACCTAAAGAACAAAAAGGCAGATAGGAAGCTCCGAGTTAGCTGGGAAGACAAGATTTTGGAATGTTGTCCTACCCCAAAATATTTGGGCATCAATCTGGATTGAACCCTGATCTACATAAAAGGATAATCTAATCAATAAACAGAAAGTTGTCTCCAGAAATAATATAATTAGGAAGGTGGCTGGGTCAAGTGGGTGTACATCCACAAACAATAAGAAGAACACCACTATTCCACAACAGAATATGCTAGTGCCATTATGATATAAATCAGCACATGCCAAACAAGTGACTTTAAGTCTTAATTAATCATGTGGGGTTATTACTTGCTGCCTAAAACCTAACCCCACTGAATAGGCATAGCATAAATCAACATAACCATCATTCAAGTATCTGCTCCTACTACATACGCTGAGAAAGAAAAGAATAAAATATTTTATGCAAGCATCTACAAGGACACCTCACAGCAAAGCAGAATACAGTACATTGATAATCATAGTTGTCTGGGACATTATTTTCTTTTCTTTCTTTCCTTTCTTTTTCATGTACTGATCAGACCTTGGACTGGCAAAACGAAGCCACTTTCTTCACTTTGTTGTTGCCCAAACACAAGTCCTCATCGCTGCGCGTCCTGCCCCGGTGGGGGCGAAGAGAGGGCCATTCCATCGGCCTCTCCACCTGGCCGGCGTCCTCGGGCCCCGCCTTCCCCCTCGCCCTTGGACTTAAAAGGTGAGGGGCGCCCGGGTGAGCCTGCCGCCGCTGCGCATCCTGCCCCGGTGGGGGCGAAGAGAGGGCCATTCCATCGGCCTCTCACTGGCCGGCGTCCTCGGGCCCCGCCTTCCCCCTCGCCCTTGGTCTTAAAAGGCGAGGGGCGCCCGGGTGAGCCTGCCGCCGCTGCGCATCCTGCCCCGGTGGGGGCGAAGAGAGGGCCATTCCATCGGCCTCTCACCTGGCCGGCGTCCTCGGGCCCCGCCTTCCCCCTCGCCCTTGGACTTAAAAGGCGAGGGGCGCCCGGGTGAGCCTGCCGTCGCTGCGCGTCCTGCCCCGGTGGGGGCGAAGAGAGGGCCATTCCATCGGCCTCTCCACCTGGCCGGCGTCCTTGGGCCCCGCCTTCCCCCTCGCCCTTGGACTTAAAAGGCGAGGGGCGCCCGGGTGAGCCTGCCGCCGCTGCGCATCCTGCCCCAGTGGGGGCGAAGAGAGGGCCATTCCATCGGCCTCTCACCTGGCCGGCGTCCTCGGGCCCCGCCTTCCCCCTCGCCCTTGGACTTAAAAGGCGAGGGGCGCCCGGGTGAGCCTGCCGCCGCTGCGCATCCTGCCCCGGTGGGGGCGAAGAGAGGGCCATTCCATCGGCCTCTCACCTGGCCGGCGTCCTCGGGCCCCGCCTTCCCCCTCGCCCTTGGACTTAAAAGGCGAGGGGCGCCCGGGTGAGCCTGCCGTCGCTGCGCGTCCTGCCCCGGTGGGGGCGAAGAGAGGGCCATTCCATCGGCCTCTCCACCTGGCCCCGCCCTCCTCTCCCGTCCCTTGCGCGGGGAGATAAAGGGCCGTGGGCCGCCGGGCCAGGCCCAGGACTGCCGCCGCCCCAGGACCATCGCCGTCTTTGGCTCCTTTGCTGTGGCTGCCTTGGCTCATGTTGAGACTGAGACGTGGACCTCCTTCCCCAAGCTGTTGGGGGAGTGGTAGCTCCTACGACTGTTCTCCAGTGGACATGGGGGTCTTGTTATGTTGGGTTTGCTGTAGTATAATTATATTTATTGCATTTTTATGACCTAATTATGTACTGTAGTTTTTGTATTATGATATTATGCTTATCTGGATTGTTTTCCATTTTGAACTTGTTGTTTCTCTGTATTATCTTTTTATTGTTACTTTGTTGGATTATGTTGTTAGCCGCCTCGAGTTGGTCTCGGCTGAGGAAGGCGGGATATAAATTAAACTGATTGATTGATTGATTGATGTCTTTGACAGCAATTGGCAGACCAGCAAATGGGCCTCTCCACATTCACACCGTGTGTTGTTGTCTGCCAGCAGTCACCATGTGAGCATGTTGGTCTTGCATTTAGAGACTCCAACCCTCAGCCTATTCAGGGTCCTCCAGGTGATGTAGGGGAGATTGAGATCTTCAACTATACCCATCTTTAATGATGTTCCTTTCCCAGTGAGCTCCTTCTTCCATCTTCCAATTTAGTTTTGCTCTTGCATACCCTCAAGAATTTTTGTTTTTGCCATAAAGTTCTTTCTGGATCTGAACCAGTGGACTTGAGGCTCATATCCATTCAGAGGGTGTCAAGGGGCAGTCTCTTGCTTAGTTCACTCAGCATCTGCTGCTACTTCTCTCCTGATCTTAGGTGGAGCAATACCAACAAAGGAGTATATCTTCTCAACTGGTGTAGGTTTAAGGCATCCTGTCACTATCTGCATGGCTTCATTAACAGCAATGTCAACTTCTTTTGTGTGTGTGGATACGTTCCATACTGGAGCAGCATACTCTGCTGCAGAGATGCTCATGGCCAAAACTGATGTGCACAGTGTGGTTGGTTGAGTTCCCCATTTATAGTTTTGAGTTTCCTGGTGATGTTGTTCCTTGTACTATTGTTGGCTTTGGTATTCAGGAAGTGCTGCTTAAAAGAGAGTGTCTGGTCAAGCATCACACCGAGATATTTTGGTGTTGCACAGTGCTGTAATCAATTCCCTTGCCACGTAACATTCAACTTAACCCTTGCCTCTCGGTTTAGAAGTTGCAACGTGCATATTTGAGTCTTGCTTGGATTAGGCTTCAAATGGTTGATGTTGCAATACTGTCCTAATTCTTCAAGTGCTCCAGTAAGTTTTCCAGCTGCCTCATCAAAGCTTGACCCTTGAATGGCCATTATTGTGTCATCCACATAGATGAACAGTTTTGTATTTTCAGGAACGGGTTGATCATTTGTATATATATTATACAGTATTGGAGACAATACATTTCCTTGAGGCAGCCCATTCTTCTGTACCCTCCATCTACTGTTCTTTCCATTCATCATCACATAGAATCTCCAGTTCTGAAGGAAGCTGCCAATGACCCTAGTAAGCTTGTTATCTTTGGTAACCTTATTTATTTTATAGAGCAGAATCCTATAATTGACAGTATCATATACTGCAATTAGGTCAATGAAAGCCACTCTTGTAATTTGCTTTCTTTCGAAGCCATCCTCAATGTGTTGTGTGAGGTTAAGGATTTGACCACAACATGATCTGCCCAACCAGAAGCCTACTTGCTCCTTTATGATCTTTTCAACAATAAATTTGGAGATGCGATTGTGAATCATCCATTCCAGTGCTTTATAAAGATGGCAAAGGAGTGACACTGGTTGGTAGCTTTTTAAATCATCTGGGTCTTTGCCTGGTTTCAATAAAGCAACAACTCTAGCCTGTCTCCACAACTTAGGAAACTTAAGTTTGTCTAAGCAGTTGTTCATTAATTGCAGGAGCCATTCCAAAGTGCAGGGACCAAACTGCTTTATCTGCTCTGTTCTGGGAGACAAACATAGGACACAAAGCAGAATCAGGCATTGTTGGAGAATCTGGATATATTGCTAATGATGAGATATTTTGGAAGTCATTCGCCTATGGAATTGCCATGAGTGACTTGATGGCAAATCACAACAATTACGTGAAATATATATAAAATAAATAAAATGAGGACATTTATGTAATTAGGAAAAAATGTCCAAAGCAACAATAGAGGTGCGAGCCTTAGCTTTTTGCCTCTAAGTGTGCTGCCCTTCTCTGGGTGTGTATACTTCATCTTTTGTTTTTGAAGAAGACCACTTACATCATATACTTTATATCATTTAGGAAATAAGAGTCAAGTGCTAAGGTTAAACCGTAGCACTCTGATGGGTACACAGGTGACTAACTAATCCAATATAACAGGTTAGCTAGTCCTGGATTTGTTAGACTGTTGTGTTCCTACATCCTTGATTTCTAATGTCTATATTTCTATATTTATTTATTTATTTATTCTCCACGTTTCTCCTATAAAGGACCCAAGGTGGCTGACATCATAAAAAGAGGATGATATAAAAGCTTAAAACAATTATTACAGTATTATTAGATAATTAAACAAATATATACAGTGGTACCTTGCTTAAAGAGCATAATGCATTCCTCAGGATTGCTCTTTAAGTGAATTGCTCTTTAAGTGAAACACTTGGAAAAAGCGCAGCCTCCACCATGGTAAGTGACTGATCGTGACTTCTGGCGGGGGGATTGCAAACCTTGATTTAGTTGTTAAGCAAGTTTTTAGTTGTTCTATGAGGCAACCATTTGGAGAAAATACTGCTCTTTTAGCAAGTTGGTCTCTAAGTGAGGTGCTCTTTATATGAGGTTTTACTGTATATTAAAACACTGCATAAGAAACAATACTAAAGACACATTTAAAAGCAACAAGGCATAAGCAATCCCCCTTTAAGAACCCCATTTTAGATTGCCAGTCACAGAGGAAAAGCCTGCACACCTTTTCGCATCTGACCTTCATGGGTATGTCTCAAGCCTCTGGATCTTGCTGACAGCCTGCTCTTGGCCAGCAAACTCTTGGCCGGCTACCATCCACCTAAATCTCTTGATTTTAGGTGGGCAATGTCCATAGCCTGCCACCCGTACAACCAGTGCCAGATCAGCCATATAGCAGGAGTAATAAATGCTACAGGCCCCGTGTCTCTGGAGGACCTGGCACCTACGCTCAGTTAGAATGAAAATCCAAATTTAAATATTCTGTGCATTCACACGGCTATTCAAAAAAATGTTCACTCGTAGAGACTCACCAACACCTCATTGGAGCGTTCAATGCAGGCCAAAGAGTAAAGATGTAGAACACATTTATGTTGAGTGGCAGTGTTGATTGATATGTGAGCTGTAGATGTATGCGCAGGTGGGGCACACATCTTATGCGCTACACCATAGTAGCACACATTTGTGATGAGTGGCAGCGTTGATTGATATGTGAGCTGTAGTGGTATTTTATTTTATTTGTTGTTGTTCAGTCGCACAGTCAATTCTGACCCTTTGCGACCCTATGGACTATTGCCCTCCAGGCACCTCTGTCCTCCACCATCCTCCTCAGCCCACCCAGCTCTGTGCCCATTGTGTCTAAAATACCATTTAGCCATCTCATCTTAGAACGCCCCCTTCTTCTTTTGCCTTCCACCTTTCCCAGCATCAAGGCCTTCTCAAGTGAATCCTCCCTTCTCATTTGATGTCCAAAGTACTTAAGCTTCATCTTTACTATCTGCCCTTCCAATGAGCAGGAAGGGTTGATTTCTTCTAAAATTGACCTATTTGTTCTCTTTGCTGTCCAGGGGACTCGCAGGACTCTCCTCCAACACCACATCTCAAATGCATCTATTCTTCTTCGCTCAGCCTTCCTAATGGTCCAGCTCTCACACCCATACATTACCACCGGGAATACCATTGCTTTAACTATGTGAATTTTTGTTTTCAAGGTGATGTCTCTACTTTTCACTATGTTCCCCAGGTTTCTCATAGCTTGTCTCCCCAGAATCACTTGTCTTTTTATTTCATGGCTGCAGTCGCCATCTGCAGTGATCTTAGATCCTAGGAAAGTAAAATTTGTCCCTGCTTCTACTTCTTCCCCATCTATTTTCCAGGAATTGACTGGGCCTGTTGACATTATCTTGGTTTTCTTGATATTGAGTCTCAGGCCAGCTTTTGCACTCTCCTCCTTCAATCCAGTCAAGAGGTTCTTTAGGTCTTCCTCACTTTCTGCCATTAGGGTGGTATCGTCTGCATATCTCAAATTGTTGATGTTTCTCCCAGCAATTTTGATCCCATATTGTGATTCCTCCATCCCTGCATTGCACATTATATGCTCTGTGTATAGGTTGAATAAGCAGGGTGATAAAATGCAGCCTTGTCTTACTCCTTTTTCTATTATTTTATAGGTATCCTAAATCTAAGCAAGGGCCTCTTGACATGATTTGCTACAGGCCTCATGCTGGCTTAATCCGGCGCTGCGTACAACCCTCCATCTTGGTAACTGAATTACAGGATCTGCCTAACTGAGATGTTGAGTGCAATGTCACCCCCACCCAATGCAACTTAAGAGCTCACCAATACTAACTTCCCAGAGTACCCAGCATGTTAGAGGCAAAATGCTAATTAACTGAACTGCCCAGAGAGTACACTAAGCGCTATGGGATAGTATATAATGCCGAGACCAGCGGGGCTTCGACCGGCCGCTAACCAGAGGGAATGAGTGGCACCTGAGGGCCATTCCATCACCCTCAAAAGCCGCTCCCCCTGCCACCACTGAGACCAGCGGGGCTTCGACTGGTGGCTGGCTGGAGGGAACGAGCGGCACCTGAGAGTAGGCTTTGTCCTTTTTAAAAGGCAAGAGCCATGGCGGCGTCTCTTGCTGGACTTCCCTTGACTGGGCTGGCCAGGAAAGAGGAGCGCTAGCTCCGCCGCCACCAATTAAGGATGTTTTTCAGGACGCTGTTACTGGGTCTTGTCAAGGTCCGTTAAGGTTGTGAGTCTTGGGCTTTTTTTTTTCTTCCGTGATTTGTAATTTTATACTTGATTCTCATAATTGTAACAGTAACTGTATTATATTGCTGCATTTGTGATTGATATATTGATATATTGTATTTTTGCTGTATTGCATCATTGTGTTACTGTTTGTATGAATCCATATATATATATATATATATATATATATATATATATATATATATATATATATATATATATATATATATATATATATATATATATATGTATGTATGTATGTATGTATTACCCATGTAAACTGCTTTGACTCACCCACTGGGTAGAGTAAAGCAGTATATAAATTAAATATGAAATGAAAAAAATGAAATATAAGTGTGATTGCTTTGCTTTTGATTGCTTTGCCTCAACACCACCTGCCAAGAGTCACCTCTTTATGGACAACAGCACCCTTGATCAGCCCATTCCATGCCCCATGAACAGTCAGTATGGAATAGGCTCCCCCAAAAAATCCCCACCACCTTTCATTTAATATGCCAATCATGTGAGTCCAAAATTCCTTTCTGGCCCCTAAGTGACCAGCTAGTCTTGTACTTGGACACACGGTGCATGGGGAGAGATCAGCCCTCAGGTGCATGGCAAGCACCTATTGGCACTTTGAATGGTGCAATGTTTTCCCAAACTGTGGGAATGGGTAAAGATCCCCCTACCACACAGCTTCACACATTGATGGAGGTTGGCTTTTGTTTGACAGCTTTTCACCAGATCTTTTGGTCTTAAGTGAGAGCTTCCCAAATGACACAGACAATGCTAGTTTACTCCAAAGTGGTCTTCAATGTGTCCTTGAACAGTTCCTTATGTTCATCACACAGCTGAGCACCTGCAGCAAGCTCTCCGTAGTGGATATGGTTTGAGAAATGATCATCCAACAACCAGCTGAAGTTGTCGTTGTTTCAAAGTTGTTTTTTAAAAAAGCTTTTCATTTCCAGGACTTCAGTATCAATGGTTTTATTCTGCCATTTAATGTTGTGTATTATTTATTTATTTATTCAATTTGTATAGCTGCCCAATCAACATGCGGCTCTGGGCAGCGTACATAAAATCCTCAATGTTTAAACTATAGAAACCCTTAAAATTCCTAAAAACACTGAAAAACTACCTCCAACCCACACCAATTAAAAATCTAGTTTAAAACTTTTAAAAACATGAGTGATCCTGCTTTGCAGGCGCACCCCCAAAGAAAGACTCAGACACCGGTATATGGATAAAGGCATCGGGCCACTTTTATTGAATAATGTCCTAGTCCGAATTATAACTTTCAATTGGTGTAATCATCCAATTGTAATTCTTTAAGTCAAGCAGGCCGCAGTAACACTGGTAAGGTTCCACCCAAAATGCCAATGGCAATTGGCTACATGTAACTATTTGTATCAATTTGTTTGTTGACACAAACAAATTGTTGACCGGAGTCAATAAACTATCTACTGACCCCACCCTATGACGTGTATCCATTAAATCTCAAGGTGATGCAGGCTGTTAAGCTCCTGCCATCACCCCTTGCCTGGTTCGTCGTTGACCGGCCAAAGCTATTACCCCTGTACCTGTCTAAGTGTTGGTCAGTCAATTGCGAACCTGCCGGATACCTCTGGGTCATAAACCTTTACCTTACCAGTGCTACCCACCACACGGGGAGGCGTCCATGATGACTCACTGCCCCCCCCCAGACCGTCAGCTCGGTCGCCAGGCCTGCTTGCACCATGCCCAGAAAGAGGTACATACCTCCAGCCGACAGGTGGACCCCATCGCCTGCCTACCAGCAAAATTTTTGTAAGCCTATCCGCAGGTTTCCAATGGCTGTCTCCCAGCCATGCTCAGCAACGGACCGAGCAACAGCCCTGTCCACTGACTGCCGGAACAGTCCAAACCACGGAGATCCACATCTCCCCTAAATTGGTGTCTCGGCACGATGTTAGACCATAGCGACCGTGTGTAAGCCATACATGATATAAAACGCCAGGTCACTGCCCCTCGACAGTTTAGGAATAGCAGTGATCCGTATAAGATCATTGCCGCCGAGGTGCCCCATAAGAACATCGGGGGGTCCAGCATCCCTGACGGACATCAGGAATGGCCACAGTTCCCGCCCCCTTGTGCCGCGCATACCATACCATCGCATACGTGCGGATGCACACAGCCCAAGTCGGGGTCCACTCTCTGTCGCCGCAGCATATACTGCTGCCCAGCGTACACAGCTGCGGCCCACCAGCCCCACTGCCACCGGTGTGCAGATACACACAGGATCTGTAAAAGAGGAGAAGAGGTGAAGGGCATAACTAGGTACTCATACAGTGAGGGGACTTACATATAAGAAATTACACGTACACACACATCCGCCTCCGAGTACCCCAAACATAGCCACGATCAACGTGACGCCTATCCTAAATAAATGGGTGCCAAAACGGGCCCTACACCGCGAAGCGCGGCACCGGTCACCCTCAGTAACTTTACTTTGGTAAGGGAAGACCCATCCTGGTGGCAGAAAAACAGGCTGGGGCGCGCAGCAGGCACTGCCGAAAATTCATGTAGGGCACCAACCGGACAGATGTCTCCAATGAAACTTCGTAGCAGTCTAACTCCACTGCCTACGCCGTGCTGAACAACCTTTGAGGACCGCATCCCCAATTGAGCCCACTCATGTGTGACATAGACATCGTCGAGTTCCAGTGCCCTACGAGTCGCATCCGCCTTAGACAGTAGTACCAACTCACTGATGCGGAGCACTCCAAAAAGGCTACCATGGTAGCTGCGTGACCCAGATCCACTTCACACCTATCTGAACATAAGTCATGCCAGCCTCGTGCAAGGTGGGTCAGAAACTCTGGCGAACTGGGTGACGCATGTCCGGGTGGTGGACACGTTCACGTGTCCACCCCTCCAAAACATGACACATGCGGAAGCAACTCACGCAGTCATTGAACCCCCCCCCCCCCCCCCGTCGGCCATAAATGCCAGTGCCGAAAGCCTGAAGGCTATAATACGGGGGGCCAAACCCTGACTGCGAAGATAAACATGCATTGTAAAACCTGGTCCACTGATATTGACCAGACTTGAGGTAACTGTAGTTACTCGCAAAAAGTTCTAAATCGCATGAAAGCATGTTGATACGCCTTACGCGTGCGAGGTGCCAATGACATGCCCGGTTCACCTCTCCTCGCCAAACGTCCAAATATCAGCCGGGAGTGGCGAGTGGAATCCCTCTGCTTCCGGAGCAAGGCACGGAACCGGGGGATCTGCAGGTGGGATAAAGCATCAGCAATATCATTATTAATACCTGGAACATGTCTGGCCCCGAACAGCACATTTAGGCGTAGGCTTCTCAAAAAGAATTGACAAACCAATGCCATGACCCTGGGGGATTTGCACATCTGGGTGTTGACAATGTGCACTACTGCCGCATTGTCACACCAAAAATGGACCACTGAGTTGGCCCACTTGTCGCCCCATAGCATCAGTGCTCCCCAAATTGGGAAGAAAATCAAGGAAGGTAAGATCGCGGAGGCGATCCGTGCCAAGCCATGCGTGATGCCCTTGGCCGTAAGTCCACCTACCCTCAGAGTAAACCCCCATAACCCATGGAGCCGGAGGCATCCGACCGTATTTGAAATCTAGGGCAGACCATAAGGTCTGATCTCCAGGAAGAGACCCCGTTAAAACCCTTGAGGAATTTGAGCCAGACCGCAAGGTCCGCCCGTATGCTCCTGATCAGCCGGACCCTTTGGTGACGTTTAACAGGCCAGACATGGCGTCACACAGGCGCCTGGCCAATGCTCTGCTGGGTGTAACCACCCCGCAGGCAAAGTTAAGGTGGCCATGAAGTAGCTGCAGCTCACGAGGGGACACTTTATGTTTGGCAATCAATGCCAAAATCACCGCAGATATCCGAGCCACCTTATCCATGGGTAACCCGGATGCCTGTGCAACAGAGTCAATTCCAATGCCTATAAATGTGAGCTTAGTAGCTGGGCCCTCGGTCTTTTCAGGTGCTAAGGGGACACCCAGTTCCCACATGAGTGTCTGAAATGTAGTGAGGAGACACGTGCATGTGTCCGAGCCCCGTTCACCCCCGAACCAAAAGTCATCGAGGTAATGGGCTAGAGACCGGGACCCTGACCTGCGAGCAAAGGCCCACTGAATGAAAGTACAGAATCGTTCGAATGCCAAACATGAAATAGAGCAGTCAAAAGGCATGGCCTTATCTAAGTAAAATTCCCCTTGGAACCTAAAACCCAATAGCTCAAAATCCCTTGGGTGCACTGGCAGTAATCAGAAAGCCGAGTGCATATCACACTGTGCCAGGAAAGCACCGGGACCGCATGAGCATACCACTCATAGGGGCTGAACAAACAATGTTTACCTGACTGAAAAAGGTCATCAGGAATGGCATCACTGACGGAAGAACCCGCAGGGTAAGCTAAATGGAGGATTAGACGACATTCACCCTGGTTCTACTTCGGTACTAGCCCCATAGGGGAGACCTTCAAATTAGGAAAGGTGGTTCCAAGAAGGGGTCCGCTACTCTCATAGCCTCAACTTCCTTAGCTGTGCTCAGTGCAGCAACCTCCTCGTTACCCTTCAAGGGAACTAAATTAGTAGCATCTTGGGGCCCCTAACACCCCCGAATGGAATACGAAAGCCCCATTGGAAACCCTCCAGCAGGTACCTCGCATCATCCCTTCTTGGATAAGCTGAGAGCCATCGCTCCAGCATGAGTACACTAATTGGGGAGGGGGGCTTTGACATGGCTAGTTCCATCAGACGGAGCTCTGATCACCCCCTGTGCACCCCTACCTGTGCGCCGTAACCCACCAACCCGCGGGCATGCAGAGGCGGCGTAGGGCCCAGCGCAAAAGGGGACACTCGTGTCGGTAACGACACTGGCGCTTAGTACACACGTCACTATCTGAGTAGGTCCAACACAGCAGGCGGGCTGGAACCCCCTGCCCCACCAGTTAGCGTGGAGCCTGTGTTGCAGCAGCCCGCTGCACAGCATGACCACAATGGTACCTATCACCAGGCGCCAGTCACGTGGGAGTCATGTACAAGAGCAACAATTGCTGACAGGGCTCATCCCACCTCATCTCAGGATGTAGGGCCACCCTCATCCAAATTCCTCATCGTAAGCCAACTGCGATGGGCCCATGAAATCAACCATCGCCCTGTAAATATTATCAAGGGATTGAACCCTCGGGATGGCCCAATCAGGCCGGGCCCTGAGGCATACCACCATATATATAAGGTATGCCGGCAACCAGTTGGCCCAGGTGTGCGGTGGCTTACGATGACGGGACAGCTCTTTGTCTCTGTTGTCCTGTCCCCCTCTCTCTTCCTCAGTGGGCTCACGGTTCAATAGGGAGAATATATCCACATACTCCCCTCACCAGATCTTATCCCTCGTGACCTGTGACAAATGATCACCCAGGGGCAAGGAATAACCAGCCGTCGGCAAAGCCATCGTCGGCACATTCTGTATAGAGGGCATACGCAGCGGGACCTGGACAGCCCCTGCGATGCTTGGCACTGCCCCAGGGGCGGACACCCCCGCCCTTAACGAGGGACCATTTAGAAACCATGGGATACTGGGATAGGATGGTAACTGATGCCCGCTCGCATCAACTTGATGAGGCCAGGGCCATTGAACCCCACCACTGTAAGTGGGCTGTGGTGTTGGTGCACTAAATTGAACCTGATACTCACTAGGTGCACCCCCGTGAGCCGCCCCCACGGCGGGCGTCGGAGCTTGCAACCGGAATCGAGCTCTGGGACCACCCCTGACTGCTCCCAGCCTGGACACCAGGTCGAACGGGGAGCTGCGAGACACCAGCTGGGGCCGGCCGGACCGTCTCAAGCAGCTCGACCCGGTTGGCCGCCCACTGAAGCGTTGCGGCCAGCAAGGTAGCCGGGGCCGGCGAAGGGGCCCCTGTTGAAGAAAGAGTAGCGCCCCCCTCCGAAGGAGGCTGTGCAATGCCCAAGTATGCTTCCAGCACTGCCATCTGTGCTAACAGAGCATCCACTGCCCCAGAGCCCCCAGTATAAAGTGGGCCGGGTGGACGGCCCATTAGTCAGTTGAGGAAAAGGCAACCCAAAAGGGGAGCCAGGGCCAGAGTAGGGCCATGCCCAGAACTTAGGCCCATGGGGGGCCGGAGGAGCTGTGGGGCAGACACCCGCACCAGGCCCCCCTGGGCCAGCCTGTCCCGGGCCCTGCAAAGGCGCGCTCAGGGCCGAAGCCCCGGAGGGGCCAGCCTGCACCTGACCAGCTACGAAGCTGGCACCCGGCTGCCAAGTGGTAGCCTGACTGGCCCCACTGGTACCAGTGGGCAAGGGTCTATCACTGCCCTGCCGTGGTGGCACAGCCCTGGTCCTCCGACCCAAAGGCTGGCCCCCATCCAATGCAGGGCCAGGAAAAGCTCTTCCCCTCGGCCGTGGCTTCAGTGCCGGGGCCTTTCGCTTGGGAGGCATGTCTCCCTAAAAGAATAAGAATCGCTGAAGGATCCCTATCCAGGGATCGAGCTCCTGCGTGCAAGTACCGGGGTAGCCAAGAGGCAATCCTAAAAAAGGCACCGGGTACTCGGAGTTCTCTTTTCCCAGCCGGGAATTGAACGCGCAGAGCTCTGCAAGGCTCTATAGCCGACTAAAGAGTGAACGCGATGGAGAAAACTTCTCCTCTCCGTCGCAATTCTAAAATGGCAGCTCAGCTGCCTCGTGGCCACCCCTTTTATAGCGGGGTGGCCACGCCCCCTAACTCACCCGGATGTCTGAGTCTGGGGGGGGCGCAAAGAGCGCGGCGGCAATTTTGGCGCCGCGCTTTCATTAAATGAGCCACGGGGGAGGGGTTGCCCTCTCTCCACCTCCCCACGCATGTCAACAACATGAAGCACAAATATGTATGATATGTGATTCATAACATTTGGTTTTGTTTTGCATTCAGGTAAGATTAAAGTGACTACACTTTCTTGCATGGTTTTGATAAATAGTCTAAGTCTGTGTTCCATAAAGCAGAGAGGATGGAAGAACAACTTTCTACATCTTCAGCTTAACAAAAAGATTGATTCCATGTCAATTTCACACAAAGGATTGAAGTTTTTCAAAGGCAGTGCTGGCTTTAGAGATCCATAAAGTCACTTTATCATCAGTGAGAATGCAGCAGGAGACATTGCTGCCTATGAACTTTTCTACTGCAGTAAGTGAATGTTCATGTACCTTCAAAACTACTTCTTCATAACATACACAGATAGCAGTGAGGTTGCATAAAGAGAGCAAGAGTACAAATATTATATTAACAGTCCTTTATTCCTTTCAGAAGCTTCACTGAATTTCTGGTAAGAAATTGTCCATGAGGCCATTCAGATAGATTCTTGCCAAAAAAATAAAATAAAAAATCCCAGCAATATTTAGAGGAGAAGCCTGAATGGCTATTGCAGAATTGATGGCTCACTCCCCTTTGTTTCTTTAGAGTCCTAAAGGATTTTATATTGTGTCCACATTTCTTGAAATAGGTATATCAGTTGTTGGGGAAAGTTATTGCCAGCCTTTTTAAATATAGTTTGCTGAAATTACATCTGCCCCCAGTACCTTTCGGGTGAAAGTCCATGATTGGCATTTCTGGTAGCCTCTATTCACCTGTTCATTAATTTTAGACAGTCTTTTCCATATACAGTGGTACCTCATACAACTATTTTCATCCGTTCCATGGGGCTTGTTGTATGAAACAATTGCTATACGATACATGCATCGTATAGCGCTTTTCCCTATGGGATGCATCATACAACATTTTTTTTTTTTGCTAAGTGGTTTTTCCCATTGAAAAATTGTTGTAAGATTTTTTTCCATAGGGAAAATTGTTATGCGGGACACCATTTCCCCCCAAAACCAAATTGTTATATGATTTCATTGCATTACGGGGTGATTGTTGTATGAGGTTCCACTGTATTTGGAAAATGGCTGACCCATCTTTGCAAAATTTGTGACCTCTGGATGATGAATACTGAGCCATTAGAGCTGATGAAGGGGCAAGATTCCCATAGGATAACAGCCATAGATATTTTTGATTGCTTCAAAGGATTTCTTTGTTTCTCCGTAACCAGCAAAGTCCTGAATCTCATTGGCTTTCCTACTACACCACAAGTTCTGCATCTCTTGCAGTTTAATTTGCAGCACACAATTGATGTTCTCTGAGAATGACTAAATAGAACTTATGAATTCAAAACAAAACCAAATGTTGTGAATCACATATCATATACAGTACTGTATATTTGTGCTTTTTTGTTGTCCGCTCCTCCAACCTTTTCAGAAAGCAGTAAAGAGTGAAGCACAATGTTACATTATTGCCTCAGGCCCAAAATCATTGTAATTGTGGCTGTGAGGTGCTGCTTCATTGTGCTGACACAAACAGACTCAGTTAAAATCTCACAATGTCAAGATTTCGTCGTTTTCCTGAATCTGTGATATTTACTAAGGGTTATTCTAGCAACTTCAGGATGTTTCTGCTGTAGCAACAAGCCAAATCCTCTACCAAAACATATGTTGTTATTACACTGAGGGCTTTGGTCCCCTGGGGTCTTATTACAAACAACTACTCTGTCTTACATTCAATACCAAACTGATACTAGATTATTGTCTTTACTGTATCTGAATAATTTAAATTAAAACACATTCATGTCACTATACATGGATATGTAACTCTGCCATTCAGATGGAACATTTATTCCTCCCAGTTGAGTTCTGGTGGCTGCCACTTAGTGTCACTTAATTCTAGATGTTATTGGGATTTCTTTCCAAATTACCCCAGTATCAGCATTTTAAAAACAGTTGGATCAAAAATCTTTTTAAAGAACATGAAGAAAAGCTTTATAAATTTCTTTTTGAATTCCTTAAAAACTTGTATAATGATCTTGTCTCCAGGATCTCTTTTTCTTTGCTTTAGCAGATTAGCACTAAATTTGAAGAGCCTGGTGGTAACATATGTATTGGGCTAATTTGCCCTGCCTTCAAAATACACAGATCTAAAAATCTGGAAGAAACATTAGAAATAATCTGCAGGAGTTTTGTGTTTGTTTGCAAGTGAAATTGGATAAACTGCAGTGGCTCAAGTGGCTAAGATGCTGACTGGGAGGCAGAAGGTCAGCAGTTTGATTCCCGAGTATTGCAGGATGGAATGAGCTCCCATCTTTGTCCCAGCTCCTGCCAACCTAGCAGTTTGAAAGCAAGAAATTGTAAGTAGATAAGTAGGGACCACTTCAGTGGGAAGGTAAACAGCATTCTGCGAGCTCTGGTGTCTAGTCATGCCTGCCACATGACCACGGAAACCTCTGCAGAAGCAGACAGCACTGGCTCTTTGGCTTTGAAACAGAGAAGAGCACTGAACCCTAGAGTCGGATACGACTGGCTTTCGAGCAAGGGTGACCTTTACCTTTACTTTACTGTCTGGATAGCACTTGCTGGCAGAGGTGGTACAAAATAAAAGAACAACCACATCTACAAATTTCAACTCCTGGAAGTGGCTAAATTACCAGGGTTTTGTCACACTTTGTACCAGTGTAATTCTTGCATTGTTGAAACGATGGTAAAATACCAGTATCACCAGTACAGATGAAGTACAAAAAACTTGTTCCATTTATTTGAGCTTTTGCATTGCCATTCACATCAGTTTTTGTTTTCTCTTCCAAGATTTGTCAAACACAGTCACTCCTTCTTTCCACTAGTTCTGTATTTCTTGCACCCACACACTTAGAACACAGTCAATTATCCGAAGGCAAAGGCATACAAAATACGTTGTTAAGTAGAAATGCTAAATTAATAAGCAGAGATAGGCATAGGTTAAAGGGGTGGTGTCATTATTGCAATGCACTCTACATGGGGCTGCCCTTGACGACCATTCGAAGGCTACAGCTGGTGCAGAATGCAGCAGCCCGGGTGGTGATGGGGTGCGGGCATTGTGCTTGCACCTCACCATTGCTTTGGGAGCTGCACTGGTTACCAGTTTGTCTCCGGGTGCAATTCAAGGTGCTGGTTTTGACCTTTGAAGCCCTACATGGTAGTGGGCCAGGATACCTAAGAGAACGCATCGTCCCAAGAGTGTCTGTCCGTCCAACCAGAGTGGACCAGAGGGGCTCTCTAATTGTTCCATCTGCCAGAGGGGCTCGCCTCTCTGGCACATAAGAACATAAGAACATAAGAACAGCCTTGCTGGAACAGGCCACAGCCCATCCAGTCCAGCATTCTGTCTCACACAGTGGCTCACCATTTCCTTCAGGGTATTCCCAAGGAGATGCCTTCACCTGCTTAGGATTCCTTGGCATTGAGAGATATCCTGCCTATCTCTCCAACCCGGAGGTTGTCCTTAGGTAGCCATAATCATAGCCATTGATACCCTTGTCCTCCATGAACTTGTCTAATCCTTTCTTAAAGCTGTCAAGTCTGACAGCTGTCACCACTTCTTCTGGCAGGGAGTTCCATAGACCAGTAATCCTCTGGGTGAAAAAGTACTTTCTCTTATTTGTTTGAGAACTAGTACCCAAAAGTTTCATGGAGTGTCCCCTAGTTCTAGTGTTGTGCGATAGGGAAAACAGTTTTTCCTTCTCTACTTTGTCCACACCGTGCATGATTTTATAAACTTCAATCAGGTCACCTCTTAGACGCCGTCATTCAAGAGTGAAAAGGCCCAACTGTTGCAGCCTCAGATGGTAAGGAAGGTGTTCCAGTCCCCTAATCATTCTGGTTGCCCTCCTCTGTACTTTCTCCAACTCCATAATATCCTTCTGGAGGTATGGCGACCAGAACTGTACACAATATTCCAGATGGGGCCTCACCATAGATTTATAAAGAGGCAAAATGACACTTGCTGACTTATTTTCTATACCCTTCCTAATGATCCCTAACATTGAGTTTGCTTTTTTCACTGCTGAGGCACACTGGGTTGACATCTTCATTGAGCTGTCCACCAGGACACCAAGGTCCCTTTCCTGGTTTGTCGCAGAGAGTTCAGACCCCATCAGTTTATAAATGTAATTGGGGTTTTTTGCCCCAACATGCATCACTCTGCACTTACTAGTGTTGAAGCTCTTTTGCCACTGTTTTGCCCACTCCCCCAGTGTCAAGAGATCCCTCTGGAGCTCTTCACAATCTCTCACAGTTTTCACTACCCTGTATAATTTAGTGTCGTCAGCAAATTTGGCTACCTTGCTTTTTACTCCTACCTCTAGATCATTTATGAAGAGGTTGAAAAGCAGGGGTCCCAGTACTGAACCTTGGGGGACCCCACTCTTTACTTCCCTCCACTTGGAGAAGTGTCCATTTAGTGCTACCCTCTGTTTCCTGTCCCTTAGCCAGTTGCTGATCCAGGACAAGACCTATCCCTTTATTCCATGACTGGTAAGTTTATTCAAAAGCCTTTGGTGTGGGACCTTGTCAAAAGCCTTCTGAAAGTCCAGATAAACAATGTCAACTGGATCCCCCTTATCCACATGCTATCCCCCTCATCCACATGAAGGAGGGCCTTTTCTGTGTCCGCACCAGCCTTGTGGAACCTCCTGCCAGTAGAGTTGTGGAAGCAGATGGAGCTGCTGCCTTTCAGAAGAGAATTACAAACCTGGTTGGCGGGGCAGGTGTGGGGCTCAGATGGAAGAGTGGACCCCGCCTGTTGGCTTATAAAATGAAGGGCCCCCCCCCATCTTTTTAATGCAGGCAGTTTTAATGTGGTTAGTTTTAATAGGTGGGTGGGTGGGTATGTTGGGGTTTTAGTTGTTTTTAATATGTATGTTTTAATCTTGTTGTGAGCCGCCCTGAGTTGGGTTCGCCTGATTGGGCGGCATAGAAATTTGAACCATAAATAAATAAATAAATAAATAGCCATACTCTGTTGGCTCACCTTCTGGCCTCATATTAATGGATTATAATCAATATCGTTGATACTGCAATAACAAAATACTATGAATTAAAATGAGTAAAATGTCTTGGTTTTTAAAAGAAACTCCTAAATTATATAATATTCTGAAATGTTTGCAAAGTTTTTGGATCTAGTGGAAGTTGGACATTGACAGCAAGAAATGTCTGGAATAATGTAAAATTGTTATATTCCCTCCTACAACTCCAATACTGTATGTTCTAAAACTGCCTATTTCTTCAAATATTCTACTGCTATTATGGCAACAAAATAATATGTGGTTGCAGATTAGCATGGACCAAAATCCTTAAGGTACAGGCTCAGATAGGCCACATGGGATTCAGTATTCAGAATCCAAGCATTCAGCCCTTTGTGGGGAGGAGTTCTAAGTCGTAGATATCATTGTAACTCTGATCCAGATACAGTGGTACCTTGCTTAAAGAGGATAATGCATCCCACGGGATTGCTCTTTAAGCCAGTTTGCTCTTTAAGTGAAACACCATTGTAAGTGACCAATTGTGAATTCTGGTGGGGGGGGGGGATTGCAAACCCTGATTTAGTTGTTAAGTGAGTTTTTGGTTGGTTTTAGTTGTTTGTTAAGTGAGGTGACCATTCAGAGAAAATTCTGCTCTTTAAACAAGTTAGTCTCTACGCGAGGCACTCTTTATGCGAGGTTTTACTGTAAAATATAAAAGAAATTATCTTGCCCTTTCTGAAATGTGAGTGAAGAAAAGCTGTCTGGATCCAAGAGAAGTGGAATGGGTTTTGGAGATGGGAATATAAGAGGTAAGGTTGCACCCTGCTTCTCAGAGGCTGGGGATAATGTCAGTGGAGGGTGTGAGATGCTACCTAATTTGACCCTCTGCTGTGAGGACACTTCTAACACCTTCCCCAGGGCAAAGAAACATTTGCTGTGTGTGAATGACAACAAATATTTCAGCCAGTACAAAGTGCTGGGCAGTGATGCAGAAAACATCATGTCAGACCAGGATAATTTCCTGTCTAATCACTCTTTAAACTACTTAATCCTGGCCCAGATGGAGCAAGTCAAGGTCTACCTGGGAAAACAGCACAAAAAAGTCAAGTTACAGAGCAGCACCTCCAAAGGCCAAAGTCAATGATCTGAAATCAGCAGCCAGTAGAGCAGTCTTTTCCAACCTTTTCCAAGTTGCAACACCATTTTTAAATAGCATTATGTGGTTTAGCGATTAAGATGCTAAACTTGACAACTGGAAAGTCTACAGGTCATGTTGTTCCAGACTCAACAGGTCAGCAGTTTGAGACTTGAGTGCTGTGCAGTGATTTGAGTGCCCGTTGTCTGTCCCAGCTCCTGCCCACCTAGCAGTTTGAAAGCAAGAAATTGAAAGTAGATAAATAGGCACAAGTTTAGTGGGAAAGGTAACAGTGTTCCCTTGTGCCTGCCACATGACCACGGAAACACCTGCACACACAGACAGCGCTGGCTCTTTGGCTGGAAATGGAGATGGGAACTGATCCCTAGAGTCGAACACGACTACCTTCCCAACAAGGAAGACCTTTATGTTTGCTAACCTGCATCTCCACCACTGCATTTGCATAAAAAGGCATTTTAAATGGGGTAAACAGGATGAAAATAGATTTTTTTAACCCTAAGATGACTGCTTTTGCCACTCACCCCACCCAACAAAAAGGCAGCTTCTCTCCTTGCTCCCTTTTCCCAGGACTGTCTTCGTCAGCACAGTGTAACATAGCTGAGGAAATCCCTGCAGAAAACCCAAAGGGGGTCGCAATCCACAGGTTGGGAACCTATGAAGTACAGAAAAAAGGATCTTATGAGCAGTACAGTAGACAAGATGAAATGCAGAATCACTCCCAGCAAAGGAGCAAAAAAAAAAAAATATAGCGAACAGGACTTTAGATACCAAAAATCTAAGCAGAACTAGATTATTTGTTCTTGGCAATGAACTTTGGTGAAACAAAAGCTTATTTGTTACTGCTGTTATTGAGAACCTCATTGACTTTGGTTGGGACAGATATTCAATTTAACCCCAGGAATAATCATTTTTGGAATTAGCTGTCTCTTGGAATTAGCTTTCAGACTCAAGGAAGAAAAAAAGTGGAAGAATTTGTTTTATAGCCCAATGCACTTTTAAATAACAGTCTATTCAGGAGCACTCTTAGGTACACTCAGCTTGAGTCTGTTGTGGAAGACACTTTTTTTTGGAGTATTGAGCCAGAAATCAAGGAGTCCCATTGTGTGCGCTCAATAGTGCCCCTGAATAAGGGTTTGTTGCATTTGGTTCTTTGTGTTAGGAGGGTTCTCCAATGCTTTTTACCTTGAGGAGATGCCTAGCCATACACATACACACTTGCCTGACAATGTCCAGTGAATTTAAAAGGATCTGCCTCTATATAGATATGTATAGGATTGTGTTGTTCTGTGTTGTAACATTGCATTTTACTTGTGACTAGCATAGGTGTTACCTTCGGTGGGAAGGTAACAGCGTTCCGTGCGCTCCTAGTCATGCCTGCCACATGACCACGGAAACGTCTGCAGAAGCAGATAGCGCTGGCTCTTCGGCTTAGAAACAGAGATGAGCACTGCACCCTAGAGTCGGATACGAATGGCTTTCGAGCAAGGGAAACCTTTACCTTTTAACCTTAGCATAGGTGCCCATCTTCGATTGTTTTTTGGGGGGGGCTCATTCGGGGGGGGGGTCGGGGAATTTTTTCCTCTCACCCCCACACTGTTTGCGATGGCCCTGGGCTCCTACTGTCTTTTCCCCTGGTTTTTTTTTTTTTTTGTTGTTGTTGGGTGGCAGGTGGACCAGCCTGCATGGCAGCCGTGGGCCTTGGCTTTTCGATGCGGCAACAGCAGCGGGAGAGACTGTGACATTGGAGGAGCTTACTTCACGACACCCTTTCTGGAAGGAACCGGGCAGCCCCGTCAGGTGGGTCAGTCGGGAGATGCCTCTGCCGCGCATACACCCCCTCCGCCACCTTCTCTGTGCTGTGTCCACTGCAGACTCACCTGCCACCATTGCCGCCTTGTTTTTTCCCTGTGATTTTGCGGCGAATGATCTGCCCGGCCTTCTCTGGAACCCCAGGTCCGCAGCCATTCTCCCTTTGCCTGCTCGAGGTGGCAACTGTGGTGGTTGTCACTGTGGCAAGTGAGGTGGAGAGAAGGTGGTGGTGGGGGTGTGGGCAGGGAGGAGGTGTGTCCATACCAGACTGGTCACCAGGGCCGCCCAGTCGGTCAGTGCCTTCCGGAGTGGGCTCTGCGAAGGGTGCTCCTCCACCCTTGCAGCCAAGTGGAGCAAGAAGGCAGTGTCATTGCTCCAGAGAAAGGCATGTGGGCCTTTCACCATGTCCCACTGTCCCTCTCTTGGCTGGGTGCATTTCCTGCTAGGGTGATTCTGTGATTCAAGGGGGGTCTGTGCTCCTCAGCCTGCCTATTTGGAAATTTCCCAATGACTGCTCCCTGTGTGCATGGCAGCCATTGCTTTGTCCGCACGCTGGCCGGCCTCCCTGATTGGCCGCGGGTTGCTGCAGAGGACACTGAGAGGTGTAGTTTTTTTGTTTTGTTCAATTTGTGTGGTGTGGTGCCCACCCTCGACCTCAGGATACTTGCGGTGCTGATTCCTGTTGGGCAAGGTAGGTGTGTGGCACGCATCACAGGATAGTCTGCACAGGTGTGGAAACGCATTCCGCACACATACGGCCACATCCTTTCCTTATAGGTTAAGAAGATTATGCAATGAATTAATCACCTCCAAGAGGTCCTATCATTAACAGCCCAGTCTTTCAAACTCAAGGCTTTGCCTTCCTTGACTGAATCCATGTATCTCATACTTTGTGTTCTTTTCCTGCTACTCTCAACTCTCCGCAGCATTGTTTTCCTGTTAGTCACATCTTCTTGTGATATCCATAAAGCATAATAGCCTCAGCTGAGTAATTTTTGCTTCAAGCTTGATTTGGTCTAGGACCCACTTATTCGTGTTTCTGGTTGTCTGTGGAATCCATAAAGCTCTCCTCCAACATTTTAATGTATATCATTGTCCTATTAGAACAGATTGACCAGATTAATGTTATATATTTCTGATGTACAGCACCAGTAGCATAAATTTCAGCGGCAATTTGTCACATGTTAAGAAGTCATGATAGGCTTTTCCTGTTGAGTCACACAATTGGTGTACAATAGGCAATACCTTGGTTGACATTTTCATTTGCAGCATTTCACCTTTGAATGTTTCCCCTGTTGGCACTATGCTGCTAGGATTCCAGCCAATATGTGCAAAATAGATATCGGAATATATTTTTAAAGACACAATTAAGATAATTAAAAAACTAGTATACAAACATGACACTAATAAAGACTACAAAAACAACTGATTAAAAGAAGAAATCTTCATTTGCCGATGAAAACCTATTAGGGAAGAAGCCAGCCTGCCTTCCTTCGATGAAAAGTTCCACAGCCTGGGCACAACATTCAAGAAGGTGTTCTCTTGCTTCTGCACCAGATAGTCTTCTTAGGTTGGGCAAGTTGTATGAGGTCATATAAGTTATTACTACTCTGAGTTCTGTTCAGAATTTCACTAAGCCACCATGTATCCTGTGCTCTTTATAGCCAGCCTCAATTTAAAAAAATACAGCATTGACTAAAGTTTTCAAATACTCTTAAAATATTACTATATGTTTAGGAATGCTACTGTTTCCCCCCAAAAAAACCTCCTCATCCTAAAACATTTACATGGCTAATAGGTATTCCCCCTGCTGTGAATAGCTGTCACTTCTTAAAACTGGATTTTGTAAATGAGAGAGCATTTTCCATTTATTTTTGACAAATGTGACACAAAAAAATTAAAAAGTTTTCTTCATCAGAGTGAAAGAACTTGAAGATTTTTTTGAAAAAAGGTTGTGGGAGACTATGAAACTGTCAGTTTTTCCCAGTGTTGCCCACACCAAGGATTGTTTAGACGTTTGCTAATCTGTTGCAAAATATCCTATATATCATTTGATATACTTGTTACTCTAAGAAAACTCAGCATTTTCTTTCTTTTACTCAACAAAATGTTCTGCAAGTAGACTAGACATTTCTGCCAAGTTTACAGTTCTTTAATTAGGGCAACATTCTTTATGCAAAGGCATTCAACGGCAGCCCATTGAAATGTCATGGAATTAGCTTCAGAATAAAATGACTTCACTTTTTTTGCACCACGCACAACTATGGATAACAGTGGCCTGCTCTCTTTCTTTCCTTCTTGACTTGAAAATCTTGAACGGCTCTCAAGCACACTGTCTTTTTTATACAGTGCTCCAAATATCTTAGAATGCTCTTGAAAAATCAGCTGTATTTCCCCACTTCCCATCATTTCTTTGTGCACAGTGCTTGAGGAAAATTGGGTTATTATCTATGGTAATCCAAAAGATTTTTAAATTTCGTTTTGCTATAAGAGCTGTTCTTTGAGATACTCCATCATCCCACCAATTTTGCATTGTAATCAGTGACTTGTGCTTTTACCATAATAGAAATGGATCTGGGAGACAGCTTAGATTTTTGCACTGCATTGTTTTTAGTTTTGCCCTTCTTTTTACTACAGTGGTCAGAATCTTATCAGCAATTCCCATTTGCCTAAAGGAAGCCAGGTAAACCTTGGCTCTAAACTGTCCCTCATTAATGTTGGCATATTTGCAAGTTCAGGAACACAACCAACACTTTGTTAATAAGCGGCAATTTGCTGCCAAGACTTTCACAGTTTCGCTGGATAATAATGGCAATGCTGTCAAGTTAATTTCCAACTTCAGTTGACTCTTTCCAGAATTTCCTAGGTACAGAGTACTCAGAAATGGTTTACCATTTCCTTCTTTTGGGGGCACCCTACAGCTGTGCAGCTTCCCCACAGCTACACAATCCAGCTTTTCTCCTGAGAGGCACAATGGGGAATTTGCCTCCCAATCTCTGACTCAGAAGCTAGATAATTAACTCACTGAGTTATCTGTTCCTGTGACTACACAGTGGCTTTTAGCATATGTTTTCTTCCATAAGACAGAGAACACACTATTTCTCACAGAACAATTCATTGGTCATTTTCAGCTGTCTCTATTCTCATGACATTTGCTTCCCTTCTGACCTTCCTCCCATTCCATTTGGGGTCTCTCACAACACAAACTCCCCAAAAATTAAACTCATAAGCCCATGGTATCATGTATGGCTAAAAAAAATGGTTTGGGTGACATGAGTGATTGCATATATTCTGACCCCAAATGCTACCACACACATGGAAGCACCTTTGTGCATTGAGTGCAAAAATGTGAAAATGTACTTGAGACAATATTTGGTCAAATACAATTAAAGAGGTCTCAGGATTGTGAACCCTAATAAGACTAGCTTCCCATTCTTGGGAACTCTGTATCTACACTCTGTCAAAATATGGTTAAATTGCTCTCGTACAGACCTTCATGCACATAATACAAAGGTCTAGTGTGATTACATATCCAAGGCATCTGCAGGAGTAGGGCTAGTTCTACACCCAAGTAGCCTTATGCCTGTGTAGGTCTAAAATTATCATGGCACAGCAGTGGCTCAAGTCGCTAAGATGCTGACTGGGAAGCGGAAGGTCAGCAGTTCGATTCCCGAGTACTGCAGGACGGAAATGAGCTCCCGTCTTCATCCCAGCTCCTGCCAACCTAGCAGTTCGAAAGCAAGAAATTGCAAGTAGATAAATAGGGACCACTTCGGTGGGAAGGTAACAGCGCTCCGTGCGCTCCGGTGTCTAGTCATGCCTGCCACATGACCACGGAAATGTCTGCAGAAGCAGACATCGCTGGCTCTTCGGCTTAGAAACAGAGATGAGCACTGCACCCTAGAGTCGGATACGACTGGCTTTCGAGCAAGGGAAACCTTTACCTTTACCTTATTAGTGGTATTATTTTTCACAGCATAATTAGTGGTGTTATGTTTCACAGGTTATTTACTGCCAAGTATTGGGTGGTGTAAATAACCATACTCACTAAAAGAGCCAATGGCTACAGGTGGATGGGCCCTTTAGGTAGGGTGATGGCCCCCTCAATGGAGGAAATGTCACGGGAAACCATCATATTGGGCTCAATGGCAAAATAAGCAGAGGAGTAACCATTTCACTATACTTTACTGATTCCCAACGGTCATGGAGGCGGAAGAGGCCATGCCAGATGGACCAGCTGTGAAGGCGCACCTTGTTAATATCCTCAATGCTGCAGCAGTCCATTGCAGTCCCAGTGTTAAATCATGCATGTCTCATTTCATACATGCTGCAGGAGATAGCTCTGTGATCACAATGTGGGGGTTACTTCATGACAAGCTGTGATCTGCCTTAAACAAATTAATGCCAGTGGCACTTTTCCTGAAAATGATTTCCAGGAAAAATGTGTACTTGGACATGAGTACAGCCGACGATGTTTCACAGCATGAACTGTGAGAAAGTAGGCAAGAGAAGACATGTTTCATGTTTCCTGCTGAACTATCTATACAACAGTTGGGAAAATAGTATAAGCATTTTGACTTTATTTTTCAACTTAACAGGACCTAGTGACCAGCAGGACTAGTATTTCATTAAAACAATTGAAACAATTCTGTTGGTGGTAATATACCCAAATGGGAAGTCTGTCAAATTCTAAAATTCAGTACTTGAAGTAGTCATGTTTTGCTATGTCTGAAAGACTTTTTAGTACTATATACCAAATTCTAAGTATAGGAACTATCCCTTCTACTAGAAAATTCTTGCTGAAGGATCAAGTTGGGGGAAATGGTGAGTTTTAACATGGATCAAATATATACATGGCAAGTGCTAGAATTTGAAGTCATTCTGTAAAATTGTGTAGGTCCATATGGCATATAATGATTTACATTGTACTGTATATGCTCTTCTCTGAATGTTTGGCAAAACATTTTACATTTTCACCTTTCCGTTTAAAAGGCTATTACCTTCCGATACATAAAAATCTAACCTGAAAGGCAATGTTCCCTGCAATCATATAAGCTGGTGAAATAGCATGTTACTTCTGTTCCTAATAGGTAAAACAACTTCTTCTGGAAGATGAAAATGGTGATTGAAGACATCTTTATGTTCTTAAAACTCTGAGCTTTTCCTGTCAGCTGGAGATTTGACACTGGCTTCCATAATATTCTTATGATAACATTACTAGCCCAGTAGGGGCTGTGTGAATATCAGGTCACTCATCTTTTAAAATTTTTGTATAATACAAGATATTAAAATTAAGGCTGATGTTTACCATTCAGGTCCTATATACATATTCACACACTCACAGCTAGAAATTATTTCCCTTGAAAATTCTCGCTGTCTCTCACTGGTTACCAAATGCAATCAGATAGCTCTGCGTGGGCTAGCATACCAATTAAGCCCTTCGTCTGGGTTCTTATCTGTACCTTTGCTCTGAAACTCAATAGTTTATCTTCAGATAAACAGAATCTAGTGATAAGAAAGAGAAGAAAAAGAAGGGGGAAAACCCTTCTCACTCTGTAGAAGTACAATCTATTTCTATAAAATGTTCTCTAAAGACATGCTAAAGGAATTAGAAGAAAATAGCTGTAAAAGCTAGACAGAATGAAAAGGAGATTAATGGCAAAATGGATCAAGGAGGGGAAAATTATTCAATTAGAGTTTTGCAGTCCTGCTGCTGATTACACTGTATCCTACCATTCCTTAAATCTATTGTTAAAACTCTTGGCATTTGTCTTCATTATACAGTATATTAAAGCAGAATAAATGAAGATATTGCCAAAATGGAAGGAATGGCCTGATTTTATCAGTTTGAAAGTAATGGGAGACTCTTAATTTTAAAGGCTGGTTTGTTGAACTGGTATCATGCAGACATTTTCAATAGAAAACCTCATTTTATTCCAGGGATTGTCAACCAGCAGCCCACGGGCTGGATGTGGCCCATGGCACCATTTCATGTGGCTCCTCACCAACTCCACCACACCAGGAAGTGACATGTGCTGGAGGAATGGCAAAATAGCCATCCAACTCTTAAAGCTGTCTGAGGGCGCATGACCCAGCCCCTAGCTTTAAAAGGTTGAGAACTCCTGATCTAATTGAATGCTGTTCTTCAAAAAAGATTCTGAAAATGAACTATGCAAATAAATGAATGAATAACAGTTTGTCTGTCCACAGACTAGATGTGTTTCATAGATTAGATGGATCCTGCACCTAATCTCTGCAAGACAGAAAGTTCTTGAATGGAGTCCGTAGTAATGGACTTTTGGTTGCTGCACAATGGGTAGGGCTAAAGTAGGATTATACAAGATACTCCCTAAGGATGCCAACTCCAGAAAGATAAAGTTCCAGTACCGTGATAGCTTTTGTTTTTATGACCTGGAAGGAGAAAAAAACAGAACTTCCCAAAACATTCATAACAGTACTTTTCCTGAAAGTTGACTGCCACAGTTTTCACAGCTACAGATGTCAGGCAGCGGGGCAGCAGAGTCTTCCTATGGCATATAGTGTGCTGGGCAGAAGATAGAAGTAAAATCCTTCTCTCTTGTCATGTTCATATCCTTCTCTATTTACAGCTATAGTCAAGTATGAATCCTTCTCTATTTACTGGTGTAGAATGCCCTCCTTTTTTGCAGGCGCACCCCCCCCCCAAAAAAAAGGACTCAGACACCGGTATAAGTGGATAACGGCATTGGGCCACATTTATTGATTCATGCCCTAGTCCGAATTATAAATCTCAATTGGTACTCAGCCAATTATAATTCTTAAGGCAAGCAGGCCGCAGTAACACTGGTAAGGTTCCTCCCAAAATTGCCAACGGCAATTGGCTACAATGTATCCATTTGTATCAATTTGTTTGTTGACAACAAACAAATTGTTGACCGTAGTCAATCAACTATCTACTGACCCCACCCTCTGACGTGTATCCGTAAAATCACGGGGTGATGCATGCTGAATAGCTCCTGCCATCTCCCCATTGCCTGGTTCGTCGTTGACCGGTCAACGTTAACCAACTTGTACCTATCTAGTGTTGGCTAGTCAATTGCGAAACTGCCGGATACCTGTGGGTCATAAATATTTACCTTACCAGTGCTACCCGCCCATGTGACCAAAGTCAATAGCAAAGCCCCTATATCAAACCATAGCAACAGTGTGGGATGGGCAAAAAAGCCAGAACCAAGAAGCCAATTGTAGGTTCCAGCCAAAAATTCCCACCCGGCCCCGAAGCGACCAAAATATCACACTGTTCACTAGGGAGGGGGTGGAGGGAAAAACTTCTCCTCTCCGTCGCTTTTACAAAATGGTGCCTCAAGGCCACTCCTTTTATAGAGGGGTGGCCATGCCCCCTAACTACCCGGATGTCTGAGTCCAGGGGGGGGCCGCAAACAGCACGGCAGCCATTTTGGCGCCGCGCTTTCATTGCAGGCGCACCCCCCAAAAAAGGACTCAGACACCGGTATAAGTGGATAACGGCATTGGGCCACATTTATTGATTCATGCCCTAGTCCGAATTATAAATCTCAATTGGTACTCAGCCAATTATAATTCTTAAGGCAAGCAGGCCGCAGTAACACTGGTAAGGTTCCTCCCAAAATTGCCAATGGCAATTGGCTACAATGTATCCATTTGTATCAATTTGTTTGTTGACAACAAACAAATTGTTGACCGTAGTCAATCAACTATCTACTGACCCCACCCTCTGATGTGTATCCGTAAAATCACGGGGTGATGCATGCTGAATAGCTCCTGCCATCATCCCATTGCCTGGTTCGTCGTTGACCGGTCAACGTTAACCAACTTGTACCTATCTAGTGTTGGCCAGTCAATTGCGAACCTGCCGGATACCTGTGGGTCATAAATATTTACCTTACCAGTGCTACCCGCCACACGGGGAGGCTTAATAAAGACTCACCGCCCCCCCCCCAGACCGTCAGCTCGGTCAACAGGCCTGCTTGCACATCTTCCAAAAAGAGGTCCATACCTCTGGGCGACAGATGGACACCATCCCCTGTGGAAAGATCATAATTTTGGAGACTAATGTTTGGGTGTCGGATGACCCGCCCCAAACCCTTGTCAGCAAAGAACCGGGCCACTGCCCTGTTCACCGAGCGACGAGCGCGGTCAAGGGCCTGGAGGTTGATACCCCCCCTGTAAGCGTGACGCGGTATAATGTCCGACCATAGCAGGGTTGTGGCAGGCCACACATAATGCAAATAAGCCAGGTCGCTGCAGATCGTATGTTTTAAAGAAAGGCCAGTGACCTGGCCCAAGTCATTGCCCCCGAGGTGCAGCACCAGGACATCAGGCGGTTCAGCATCCCTGATGGAGAAAAGGAATGGCAACAGTTCCCGCCATAACATTCCGCGCTTACCATACCACCTGATACATGTGGGTGCACGTAGTCCAAGCTGGGGTCCCCACTCTGTCGCCGCAGCGTACTGCGCTGCCCAGTGCACATAGCTGTGGCCCACCAGCCATACTGCCACCGGTGTGCGGCGACACACAGGGTCTGTAAAATAAAAAGAGACAGGACAGTGACTTATCTGGTACTCATACTTGAAGAGGGCGAACATATAATTCAAAACACTTCGATCCCCACCTTCCCATATGGCATATATCAGCCTCAGAGTACCCAAATGTGGCTGCAGTAGAAGCAGCTCCTATTCTAAAAGAATGGGTGCCATAACGAGCCCCGGGGAGGCCAACACTGGACAGCGCCTTACCGGTCACCTTCAAAAATTGAAATTTAGTAAGGGGAGACCCATCTTGGTGGCAGAAAAATGGGCCAGGGTGCGTACCACGCATTGCAAGGAACTCTTATAGGGCACCAACCGGACAGATGTCTGCAATGGAACATCGTAGCAGTCTAACACCACTGCCTACACCGTGCTGATCAACCTTTGAGGAACGTATCCTCAACTGAGCCCACTCATTAGAGACATAGACATCTTCGAGTTCCAGTGCCCTATGCGTCGCATCTGCCTTAGACAGTAGCACCAGCTCGCTGATGCGGAGCGCTCCAAAAAAAGGCCACCGTGGTAGCCGCATGAAACAGGGCTGCCTCATACCTGTCAAAACACAGGTCATGCCAGCCTCGTGCAAGGTGGGTAAGAACCCCCGGGGAAATAGGGTGGCGATTGTCCGGGCGACGTCCACGTTCCTGCGTCCACCCCTCCAAAACATGTCGTATACGGAAATCATTGGTGCTGTCAGCAGAACCTCTCACTTTGGCCATGAATGCCAGTGCTGACAGCCTGGATGCTATGGTGCGGGGAGCTAGACCCTGACTATGTAGATAGACCATAAATTGGAGAAGGTGTGCGACTGGAATGGGCCACACCTCGGGCAATCGGAGTTGCTCACAAAATATTCTAAATTGACTGAATGCATGGTGATACGCCTTACACGTGCGGGGCGCCAGTGACATGCCGATCGCCCCGTTCACCTCTCCTTGCCAAACATCCAAATCTCGTCCGGAAGTGGCGAGGGTAACTCCTCTGCGTCTGGAGCCAAGGCGCGGAACCGGGGGATCTGCAGGCGGGACAAAGCATCGGCAATATCGTTATTAATGCCTGGTACATGTCTGGCCCTGAAGAGCACATTGAGGCGTAGGCAACGCAACACAAACTGGTGAACTAACTCCATGACCATGGGCGATTTGGATGTCTGGGAATTGACAATGTGCACCACCGCAGCATTGTCACACCAGAAATGAACCACTGAATTGGCCCACTCCTCGCCCCATAGCATCAAAGCTCCCAGTATCGGGAAGAACTCAAGGAATGTCAGATCGTGTAGACGATCAGTGCCCCTCCAGGCTGGAGGCCATCGGCCGTAGGCCCACCTCCCTTCAAAGTAAATCCCATATCCAAGGGACCCCAAGGCATCCGACTGAACCTGGAACCTAGGGGAAACCAAAAGGTCAGATCTCCAAAATGACACCCCGTTGAAGTCCCTCAGGAATTTAAGCCAAACCAACATGTCAGCCCCCATGCCCTTGTTCAGTCGGACCCTGTGATAGCGCCTGGATAGGCCAGTCATGGCGTCGCATAAGCGTCGAGCAAAAGCTCTGCCAGGCGCGACCACCCTGCAAGCGAAGTTAAGGTGACCATGTAAAACCTGGAGCTCACGAAGTGACACCTTGCGTTTGGCCAGTAAGGCCAAAATCAACGCAGTGATCCTGGTAACCTTATCCATGGGTAACCTGGATGCCTGCGAAACCGTGTCAATTTCAATACCCAGAAATGTGAGCTTAGTTGATGGGCCCTCGGTCTTTTTGGGCGCTAAAGGGACACCAAGTTCCTGCATTAGCGTCTGAAATGTATTAAGGATGTATACACGTGTCCCAGCCCCGTTCACCCCCGAACAAGAAATCATCGAGGTAGTGGGCTACAGACCGGGACCCAGACCTGCGAACAAAGGCCCACTGGAGGAAAGTGCTAAAACGTTCAAATGCTGAGGAGGAAATAGAGCAGCCAAAAGGCATGGCTTTATCGACATAAAATTTTTCCTGGAATTTAAAACCCAATAACTCAAAGTCACCCGGGTGCACAGGCAACAAATGGAATGCCGACTTAATGTCACATTTGGCCAGAAGTGCACCCAAGCCACAAGAGCGCACCATGCGCAGAGCCTGGTCGAATGATGTATACCTGACCGAACAAAGGTCATCAGGAATTGCATCATTGACCGAACGGCCCGCCGGGTATGACAGGTGGTGAATCAAACGAAACTCCCCAGGGGTCTTTTTGGGCACCAACCCTAAAGGGGAAACCTTCAGATTGGTAAAGGGTGGCATAGGAAAGGGGCCAGCAACCCTACCTGCATTAACCTCCTTAGCAATACTAAGGGCGGCAACCTCCTCCCTGCCCTTCAGGGAAAGTAGATTAGGGGCATCTTGGGGGCACCGCTCCCCTTTAAATGGGATGCGAAAGCCCCGCTGGAAACCTTCGAGGAGGTACCTAGCATCCTCCCTCCTTGGGTAAGTTGAGAGCCATCGCTCCAACATCGCTACGTTAACCGGGGAGGGGGCCTTTTGAGTGACCAGCTCCATCAGCGGCAGGTCTGCCCGCTCCTTGTCCACCTCTACCTCTGCCCCGTGGCCCACCGGCTCGCGGACACGCAGCGGCGGCGTGGGGGCCAGCGCAAGAGGGACACTCATGTTTGTATCTGCACTGTTTTCTATTGCATACACCATTGGCCGAGAAGCTCCAACACAGCAGGCGGGCTGGAACTCCCTGCCCCGCCAGCTGGCGGGGGGTCTGTGTTGGAGCAGCTCGCTGGACCGCATGTCCACAATGGTACCTCTCCCCAGGCGCCGGGCGCGTGGGAGTCATATATAACAGCCACAGTTTCTGACAGGGCTCATCTCTGGGTGTAAGGGCACTCTCATTCTAAATTCCTCGTCGTAAGCCAACCACGACGGGCCAGGAAAATCCACCATTGCCCTGTAAATATTGTCCAAATATTGGACAATAGGAATGGCCAGGTCAGGCCGAGCCCTGAGGTACACCGCCATATAGATGAGATATGCGGGTAACCAGTTAGCCCATGTACGTGGTGGGTTGCGACGGCGAGACAGCTCTTTGTCCTTCTCATCCTGCCCCTCTTTCTCTTCCTTGGTGGGTTCCCTGTTCAATAGGAAGAAAATATCTATGTACTCCCCCCCGCCAGATCTTTTCCCTCGTGGCCTGGGCCAAATGATCCCCGAGGGGCAAGGAATACCCGGCTGTCGGGAGTGCCGACACCGGCACGGTATTGGCACGGGGTATCAGGAGAGGAGCCTGGACCGTCCCTGCAACACCCGGCACAGCCCTGGGGGCGGAAACCCCCCCGCCCAATGTTATGCCAGTATGGGACCAAGCTGCACCCGGGTAAGCTGGGAACTGATGCCCACCCGCCCCGACATTACGAGGCCACGGCCACTGGAACCTATCCCCGGAAGTGGAGTGTGATAGGGCACGTTAGCTTGAACCTGATACTCACTGGGTGCACCCCCGTGAGCCGCCCCCACTGGGGGTTCCGGCCCACGGCGGGCGTCAGAGCTCGCGACCGAAATCAAGCTCTGAGGACATATCCAACAACTACCTGTCTGTAGCGCCTGATGCACGGGGAGTTGTGAGGCAGAGGCCTGCGCGCCTCAAGCAACTCGACCCGACTGGCCGCCTGCGGGAGAGTGGCAGCTGTCGTGGTAGCAGGCTGGCAGAAGGGAGCCCCAGATGGCAATGAAGCCCCCCCAATGGGGTTATTGGTGATCCCTAGGGATGCCTCAAGCACCGCCACGCGGGCCAATAACGCATCCACTGCCACAGATCCCCCTGCATAAAGGGGGCCAGGTGGGCCAGACGGCCCACTGGGCAATAGCCCAGGTCCCCCTACTTGAGAGCCCGGCCCCGAATAGGGCCATGCCCAAAACTCCGGCCCCTGACTCAGGTCGATTTGTGTGTTTGGTATCAACAAAAGTTCCTCGTGTTAAATCTTGAAAATGTGGGTTTAAAAATGCTAAAATAAAAATGGTGCTATGTAATTACATGTGAGAAAAATGGAATTAATTGAGGCAGTATATAAGTATTAAAATTAAAATGAATGAAATGAAAAATGAAAATTAAAAGAATCAATAAATTGTTAGGAAGAGGCTTAGCCAAAGGCAGAGACTGACAGCTTCACTCCACAAAAAAACCAAGACTTCTACCATTTAGTTAACATGTTCCAAAAAAGACTTAATGATCAAGTCCAATCTAATTTATGGTGATACTTTTCGGGATTTTCCAGGTAGACTATACTCAGGAGTGGTTAACCATTCATTTCTCAAGGAGGTGCCCTAAGACTGTGCAACTTACCCAAAGCCACACAGGCTGGCTCTTCTGGAATGCACAATGGGGAATCAAATCTCAACCAATTCCCAAGCTTTAGATCAATGGCTAGATAACTAAACCATTAAGCTACCCAAACAGACTCGCCCCCCCCCCCCCCCCTTTAGGATTTCAATACCAAAATCATTCCCTGGCAGAACATATTGGTTTCCCATGAAAGGAAGGAGAAACAAAGAAGAACGATGAATGAAAAAAATACGAGAAAGAGAAGTTAGTGTGACAAGCAGCTCCAGGGTCTAACCACTCTCTCGTCACAGCCTCAGAGGTGGTGTGAGTGTGCAGCTGAAGAGTGGAAAGGAAGAATGAGAGTTTGGTTTGAATTTTTTCTGAGTCAGAGACAGATGTCTGAGAAAAGTATAATTATTGTGATAGTAGGGGCTGTGGTGGCTCACTGGTGGCTCAGTGGTTAAGAAGATCAGCTTGTTAGCTGGAAGGCTGGCAAGTTGGGTGTTTAAGTTATTTAAGTTTAGCCATTTGGGGGGGGGCGCAGGGCCCCCATGGCAGTCCAGACCTTGACAGCAACAAACCGGAATGCCCAAGGTAGGCGAGTGCCAACTCAGGGGGCTCGGTGCAGGGGTGTGGAAACGCATGCAGTACATACACACACATACCTCTCTTGTAGATATATAGACTAATTTGGACTGTGTGTTTGTTGGTGGGGTGGTTTTGGGGGGTACACAGAGTGAGAGAGAGGGGAGGTGGCAGGTGAGTAGGTACTTTTGGGGGGTACACACACATACAGAGAGGGAGGGAGAGAGCGCAAGAGAGAGAGAGCGCAAGAGAGAGAGAGAGAGGAGTTGGCAGGTGAGTAGGTGGTTTGGGGGCACGCGCGCTCACACACACACAGAGTGAGAGAGAGGGGAGGCTGCAGGTGAGGAGGTGGTGCCTGGGTGAGTAGGAAGGGAAGGGGGGAGGTGGAAGCGTTTCGTTCCCCCTTTCCCTGCCGGTGGGAGGGGGGAGGTAGGGAAGGGTGGGAGGCAGAATTGTTCTGTTTCCCCCTTTCCCTGCTGTGGGGTGGGGTGGGGAAGGCAGGGAAGGGTGGGAGGCGGAATTGTTCCATTTCCCCCTTTCCCTGCCGGGTGTGTGTGTATGTGTGTGAGTGGGAAGGCAGGGTAGGGTGGGAGGTGGAAGCATTCTGTTTCCCCCTTTCCCTGCCAGGGGGGGGGGGGGCCCTTTGCATTTCTCCCTCAACTGTTTTGTGGGTTGTTTTGTGTCAACCTCCAAAACAGTTGAGGGGGAAATACAAAGGCGGCAGTCAGCCCCTCTTCTCCCCACGACCCCAGGGATGAAGGCTGGTGCCGGTCTCATCGCAGCTTCAGTGGGGTAGCAGGGAGGAGGGGGAGCCCCTCTTCTCCCCACGGCTCCAGGGATGAAGGACGGCATGGCCTTGCCACGGCTTCGGTGGGGTAGCGAGGAGGAGGGGGAGCCCCTCTTCTTTCCATGACCCTGGGGATGAAGGCCAGTACTGGCCTTGCTGCGGCTTCGGCGGGGTTGTGAAAGTGAGGGCGGCAAAGCGCAGCGCCCACCTTCAGCGTCCTTGCACTCCCAGTGCCAGGCGAACTCCACTGCATGAGGCTGCCATTTTTGTGTTGCATGCACTAGCTGTCCTGCCTCCTCTGTGCTCACGTCCTCATGCCTGATTGGCCGAGGTGTGCCATGGCGCAGAGGACGCTGGGTAGCATAGGTTTTTCCCCCATTCATGGGGCGTTGGCCCCATTCTTGGTTCCCTGACCCTCACAGCGACTTTGTCCAGGAGGTAAGGTAAGTGTGGCCGGCTCATTATGGGTTTGGCTGGACATGTGTGGACACGCATTCTGGACATGCATGGGCCAACCCATTCTTATAGGTATAGATTACCCCTTAAATCCATTTCCCAACTTGTTCTTAAAGCTTGTTGTTTCAGCTTCATAGTCCAGCAATATTTTATATGCAGTAGTTTACTTACTAAACCCTTTGTTGTTATTTCTTTCTGTTCCACCAGGAGCCCTGGTGGCCCAGTGGTTAAACTGCTGTATTGCAACCAAAAGGTTGTGAGTTTGATCCTGACCAGGGCTCAAGGTTGACTCAGCCTTCCATCCTTCCGAGGTCAGTAAAATCAGTACCCAGCATGTTGGGGGGAATATTGTTTTAACCAATATTTAGTCCATTTCTGCAACTGTAATATATTAAACTAGGGCATATTAACTGTCACATTTTTACAAATATATTCCCTATTGGACACTTTGTAGCTGTGGTGGCTTAGTGGATAAGGCCCTTTGACAACCAGAAAGTCAGTAGTTCATCCGTTTAAGACCTGAGTGTTGTGTGAGGGAGTGGGCTCCTGTCATCTGCTCCAGCTGTTGCCAACTTAGCAGTTCAAAAGCAAGAAGGTTTTTATTTATTTATTTATTTAGACTTATATCTCCACCCGCTCACCATGGTGACTCAGGTAGATAAATAGGTACCACTTCTGCAGGAAAGCATTCTGTGTGCTTCAGTGTCTAGTCATGCCTGCCACATGACCACAGAAACATCTGCAGATGCAGAAAGACTGGCCCTTTCTCTGTAAATGGAGATGAGCAAGGCCCCCTAGAGTTGGATAATTTGCTTAGCCAATTCTTCAATCTTATTACCCAAATATTTTCTAATTCTTGTATTAATCCTTTTTTTAAAAAAATATTTTTATTGATTATCTTAAAATACATACATAAAACAAAACATACGTTTCAACAAACAATTAACATATAACCCACACCATCAAACCTTCCCCCCAATTCACACTCCCACACCCCATGCTAAACAAGTTAAAAATTGTCAGTCCTGATTCCAAACCAATATTTACAAATTTGTCCAGAATTTACTTTCTTCCTGTACCGGCTTTATTCCGTCATTGCCCGACAAACCATATTCAACCCAAGATTTCCAAATTTGCCAAAATAGGTTACTTTTAACTTCTCCTCTTTCCACTTTAATTTCTGGCGTTAATTTATCATTTAAAGCCAGCCGCCATATCTGTTTATACCATCTACTTCTACTGAACTTATTCTTCCACTCCGTGGCAATTATCTGCCTTGTGGCTGATAGTATAATTGCCAATAACTCTCTTTTTTTTTCTTCCACCTTTATATCTTCACACAGCCCCAATAAGGCTATTTTTGGATTTAATACAATTCTTTTCTCAAATATGTTTCCTATCTCTTGTTCAACCATCTTCCAACATTCCTGTGTATATTCACAGCTCCACCACATGTGTATATAGGTGCCCACCTCTTTATTACACCTCCAACACCTATTTGAACTTGTTTTATTTATATGATGCAGGATAATTGGAGTCAAATACCACTTCCAAATCAACTTAAAATTATGTTCTCTTTCTTTTATTGATAGCAGATTTATTAGTCGTTGATTCACTTTTCTTTTCCATGCTTGTTCAGATATCGTTATACCTTAATCCTCTTCCCATCCGTTTCTTATTAACCTTTGAGGTTCTTCCTTTCTATTCAACATTCTATATCATTTACCTACCATCCCTTTCTTTGTCATTATCCCCTTTCTCATACAATAAATCAGTTCTTCAAACTTTGTTACCTTCCTTTCTATCCGTCCTTTCTTTCTAACTACTCTGTCCCATTTTTCCACTTGTTTTTTTTGGAACCAATTTAAATCTAACTTCTGATAGTTCTCCTCTCTCTTTTGGTATGTGGGACCCCTAGCAATCCATTCATTAAATTGTAACAATTTATTCTGTACAAGTTTCAGCTTCATATCTTTTATCCCCTTTAACGGACAATCTGCAAAGTCTATAACTTCCAAAACAGGAGAGTCCCTTTTTGCTAACTCCTCTTTCATACTTTTCCAAAAAAAGATACAATTCCCTTATTGTCTTAGTCCTAATTTGCACCTTCTTATCCTGAGTACTCAAAAACAGGGCTCCCCCAATTTTTTTATATTCCATCTGATTCTTATCTTCAGACTCTCCATTATCTTGTGTTAATAAATTTATAATTCTATTTAACTGAAATGCTTTATAATATTTTATTATGTTAGTTATACCCAATCCACCATCTTTCTGGCTTTGATACTGCAGGGATTTGATGATCCTGGGCCTCCTCCCTGCATTGCAATATTTATCTAACATTTTTTGCCAATCTTTTAATTGTTTATTACAAATTCTTAAAGGTAAATTCCCTATAATAAAATTCAATTTAGGCAAAATTTTCATTCGTCCCAAACTAACTCTCACAAACCAGGACACTTTCAGATTACTAAATTTGGCTATACTTAATTTTAAATCTTGCTTTAATTTATCTATGTTTATCTTTTGAAGTTCTTTAATATCTTCTGTTATGTAGATTCCTAAATATTTCAAACTTTTTTAAACATCTATTTTATACCTCTTATTAATCTCATCCTTTTCCTTTTGATTATAGTTACAGGCAATTGCTTCGGTCTTTTCCCAATTAACTCTCAAGCCTGTTATTTTTTCAAAACTACACATATGTTCTTGAACTGCCAATTGCATTCTTTGCATCCTTTAATACTAGTAACCTATCATCTGCGAACATACTAATTTTTTGACCATTTACCCCCTCAATATCCTGATCTCTTCTAATAGCATTGGCAAGAAGCTCCATAGATAGTACAAACAATAGCGGGGACAAAGGACAACCTTGTCTTGTTCCCGCCGTAATCTCGATATTTTTAGTATATCCATCATTCACTTTTATACTTGTTTGCGATTTACTATATAACTGATTGATTACGTGTTGAAACCTACTTCCAAAGCCCATTTTCTGAATTATTGTTTGTATTGTTTGCCACTGAACCGAATCAAATGCTTTAAATAAATCTAATGAAAGAATACATAATTTAGTTTTTGCCTTTCTCGCTGCTTCCAAAAAGTTAATTATTCTTATTATATGCTCACTCAGTTGTCGTCTTTTAAGGAAACCCACCTGATCCTTTTGTACATATTTTCCTATAATTTTACTCAATCTGTTAGCCATCATGGCCGCAAACAATTTGGCATCCTGATTTAGCAGAGAAATCGGCCGGTATGAATCTATTTTTTCTAAGTCTTTGTTTGGTTTCGGGATGAGTACTATTATTGATTTGTTCCATGATTCTGGAATCTTACCTCCTTCTAATATATGATTATACAAAATGCACAACTTTGGAGAAATTATCTCACTAAATGCTTTATAAAAATCGGTTGTGAACCCATCTTCACCCGGAGATTTCCCTAATTTAAGTTTTTTTTATTGCCTCCTCAACTTCTTTCACAGTAATTCTTTCCTCCATTAATTGTTTATGCGGTTCCTGAAGCTTAAATGTTATTGCTTGATCTAACTGCCTTTCTAATTCCTTCAGATCTATAGTTCTTGCTGAATATAGGTCACTAAAAAACTTTTCAACTATTATTATTTTCTCCTCAGTTCTGACTTTACGACTGCCCTTGTCATCTATTAACACTTTTAATTCCCTCCTCATCCTCTTATCTCTAGCTGCTTTGGCAAGTCTTTTAGTATTTTTATTGCTAAATTAAAATTTATCTCTGTTCAGATAAATCAAATCCCTTTTTACTCTTTCTATGTCGTGTCCTGTAAGTTCACTTCATAATTTCAATAATTTGTGATATACTGCATCTTTCTGACTTCTGGCATGTTCTATTTCCAGCATTTTTATCTCCTTTTCTAAACCATCCAGGTTCAATTTCCTTTGTTTATTTATTATTGTTGCTTCTTTAATACAATCCCCACAAAACACTGCCTTCATAGCATCCCAAAGTGTATGCAACTCTACCTCTCCAGTATCGTTCAGATTTCAGTTCTCTTGCCACTTTATTTTGAGGTTATTCAAAAGTTTCTTATTCCATATTAAATGTGGGTCAAATCTCCATTGTTTTTGATTATTCCTATCCTATTTGAACATTAATTCTACTTTAACCATCGCATGATCTGATTCCCTGATTATTCCAATTTCAGTATCCCATAAACATCCTACCAAGCTGTTCGAAATCATCACGTAATCAATTCTAAAATATGAATTGTGTGGTTGTGAAAAGAAAGTATAAGCTCACCCTGTTCCTTTTAAAACCCTCCAAGAATCTTTGATCCCTAAACTCTCCATCCAATCCTCAAATCGAGTATTCTTTATTACCCTCCTTGCCATGACTTTTGCAGACTTATCCAGTACAGATGCCGTCATGTTAAAATTGCCTCCAATTATCATATTCTGAGTATTCTCTTTTTGCAAAATTAACCTAATTTTCTCAAGATAATCTTCTTGTGCTCGATTAGGAACATAAATGTTGACCAAAGTTATCATTTCATCCCCTATCTTTCTTTCTATCAACAAAAATCTTCCCTCTTCATCCTTTATCATTTTTTCTATAGAAAAAAAATCAATTTTTGGCGATAAGAATTGCCACTCCTTTTGCTTTGGAAGAACCAAAAGATTTTTCATAAATATCTATCCAACTTAAGAAGAAATCATTAGCATCGTCTTTTTTCTGATGTGTCTCTTGCAAGAATAGGATGTCAGGCTTCTCTTTTTGTAATGCATTTTCAACTATCTTTCTCTTTATCACCATTCCCAATCCTTTCACATTCCATGAAACAATCTTTAATACCTTTGAAATCAGTTAAATTGAACAAATAAGATTCTTTTAAATTCTGACAATTATACAACTATACACTTATGTGAATTGACACTTACAACCCTACCACCCACCCCTACTGACAATACCTTGCCTCTCTGCTGCCTCTCGGACAGCCGCCTTCAAGTGATGAAGCTTGAGAGGTTTAGCACTTCCTAGTTGACTATCTCTCACCTCCTTGGGGAGGGATTGGGATGGACTTAACTTGCTCCCAATTTCACAATGTAAATAATAGGTATTACTCGCTGCAACCACTTTGCTTACCCAACTAAATATTCATTAAATAAACTTTGTATAAATACTCTTTAAGTTTAGGGCAAAATTTTAAATTGAAGAAAAATACCATATAAGACTATTCATACAGACTAATCTCAATTTATCAATTGTAAGGCTATACAGAGATTGTTTACTGAAGAAATAAGCTACTTAGGACTCTGACCTCCTGATCTGGTTAGTTCTTCCTTTATCTTATCCCAATCCTCTGTTCCCTCTTTTAACAACCCACATGATTCAAGAATGTCCAGACTGTCATTTTGTTTATTCACTACTGAAGTTTTCCTGGCATAGAAAATTTTTAGCTTTTGGGGCGGTTGCCAATTGTATTTCACCCTTTTAGAGGATAAAAAAATAGTAATAGGTTTAATTTTTGCTCTCCACTGTCTTTCTTCTTTGGGAATATCCTGATAAACCTCAAGGCTTCCTGTATTGTATTTCATTGCCTCTTTCCCATGCATCCTTATATATCTCATTATTCTCACCTTCACTTCCAGACTAGAGAACTTAACCACCACATGCCTGTTTATTCCCCCCTGAACTTTCTGTCCTATCCGAAAAACAGTCATAATATAACCCTTTTTTAACTAATACAATTTTTACTAGAATGAAAAACAATAATAAAAAAGAATATAAAAATGCAATGTCTTTAAAAAGTACTATTTCATTATGACTTAGTAGTATATTCCATTCTTCTCACCTTTGATTATTTAATTAAGCTTTCAAAAAGTAAAAAAAAAATCACCACCTATATCCTTTATACCGTTATCGTGGTACTCACATTCAAATTTTCTATATTCTTATTATCCCAGTATACCAATTCATACTCGTAGCCTCCACAGTTTGGTATTTCTACTAAATCAAACTACTAAATCGATATAACATTGCCAAAATTAAAATACTAATCACTTTACAAAAAATAACCACCCAGTGCTTTATACAATGTCCTGGAGAGCATGGAGTGTCCCATTGTTTTTCATTCCCAGAAACTCCTTTGACTAGGTACAGGTCTATTTGCTTCCTCTCCCTTCAAAGAGTAATCCACAAAAGCTTGCCAAACATTCCAAAATCTGTTTTCTTTAACCATACCTTTTTTCTTTTTTAATCTCCCATGTTAACTTATCGTTTAATGCTAAATTCCACATTTCCTTATACCATTCTTCAATTTTTATAATCACATCATTTTTCCAATTTCTAGCAATACACTGTCTACCTGTTGTCCCAATTATCTCTAATAACTCTTTTTTATCTTTATTTAAATTCATATTTTCCTCATCAGTTAACAAAACGGTACTTAACCCCAATTTGATTCTCACATCCATAATTTCACCTATCTCTTTCTCAATTTTTCTCCAAAAATCTTTCACCACATTACAACTCCACCACATATGTTCATATGTTCCCATTGCACTTTTACACCACCAACATGTTTTATCTTTCTTATTAAAAATCTGATGCAACCTCACTGGGGTCAAGTACCATTTCCACAGCATTTTATAGTTATGTTCTTTCATTCTAACAGACATAGTTCTCATAATTCTTTTCTTCTATTTATTATTTATTAATTCCCGTCCGCTATTTTTATTTTCAGATCTTGTTCCCAGCTTGCTTTCAACTCCTCTTGTGGATTACCATCCTTGTTTAACAATATATATAATTTACTTACCAACCCTTTAATACCTCTTTCTCCCTTTCTTATTTTTAATATCAGTTCTTCAAACTCTGTCCTTTCTCTTTCTAAACTAATTTCTCTCATATATTTACTATTCCATTTATTAACCAATGCTATCTGAAACCAATTCATCTTCAACTGTGTATGCAAATCTACTTTTCTAACATTATCTTTGCAGGCCCATAACCAGTCTTTCAGCATAAACACATCATTTCTATAAAGTACTTCTTTTACCCTTTTCTCAATTTTTATTGGAAAATTTCCCATATCCTCAATTTCAATAATCGGAGAAATATTCGGGGCTAATTCTTTCTTCACTTTTTTCCATATTCCCAATATTATCTTCATCATTTTATTTTTGGTAACAGTTTCCCCCATATTACCACCCAAAAAGACCACCATTTTTCCTAATTTATTATGATCCTTCATTTCAATTTCTTCCCAAATTACCTTTTCCCTAGCCAAGAGCTTTACAATAATCTTGATTTGAAAAGCTCGATAATAATTCCTCAAATTTGGCATTCCTACCCCACCTTCCTTCTGAGATAAATACCAATTTTTTTACCTAATCTAGGTTTTTTACCACCATTACAGAAATTATTTGTCATTTTTTGAAAATCTTTAATTTCACTATCCTTCATTGAAATCGGAAGAGCATCAAATAAGAAATTTATTCTCAGTAGCAACATCATTTTACATAGTGCTATTCTCCCAAACCAAGACAGCTTCAGCTTTTGATATCGCTGTATTTTATCCTTAATTTCTATTTTCAATTTTCCATAATTCAATTTCTTTAGCTCTTCAAATTTATTTGAAATATTTATCCCCAAATATTTCAAGTTGTTCTTGATTTGAACATTACTCTTACCTTTTATTTTTTGTTGTTCTTCCTTGCTTATATTACACAAAATCATTTCCGATTTATCCCAGTTTATTCTCAAACCTGTAATATCTTCAAATTCCATTAACAATTCTTTTATTCTACTTAATGCCTTTATGGGATGTTTTGTTATTATCAATGTGTCATCTGCATATAAACCTATCTTGTTTCCTAATACTCCTTCAATTTCTTTATTCCCCCTTATAGCCTTTGCCAGCAACTCCATTGCCATAATAAACAATATTGGTGATAAAGAGCAACCCTGCCTTGTTCCAGCTTCTAATTTCTGTTATCTCATCGTTAACTCTAACAATAGCTGTTCCATATTGATATAATTGTTCAATTGTTCTTCTAAATTTATCTCCAAATCCATAGCCTTTGACTATCTCTTTGATTGTCTCCCATTGTAATGAATCAAATGCCTTAAAAATGTCCAAAACTTTTTCCTTTGTTTGTCCTACCATGTCAATTAAATCTAGTACCCTTCTTGTCAAATCTGCCATATCTTCCTTTCAAAAAACCCACTTGATCCTCATTTATATAACTGCCCATAAAACTATTCAATCTATTTGCCAATATTTCTGTAAAGATCTTGGCATCTTGATTAATCAATGAAATAGGTCTATAAGATTCAACTTTTTCTGGATCTTTTCCAGGCTTTGGTAATAGAACAATAATAGATCTTTACCATGAAATCAGAATTTGCCCTCCTTCCAATATATAATTATATAATTTTACTAATTTTGGGACCACTAATTCTTTAAATTCCTTATAAAATTCTGCTGATAATCCATCTCCTCCCAGGGCTTTATCCATTTTCAAACTGTTTATTACTTCTTTTATCTCTTTCTCTGTTATTCTTTCTTCCATTCTATTTTTATGCTCTTGTTTTATCTTATTTTCTATTTGTTTATCTAGGACTTTTAATTCATCACATCTATACTCTTTTTAGCATATAGGTCCTGATAAAAATCTTTAACAATTTTACATTTATCTCCAATCTTATAAAACCTTGTTCCATCTTTATTAATCAAAATTCCAATTTCCCTTTTTTCTCTTTTTTCTTTAGCTGCTCTTGCTAATAGTTTTGAGTTCTTGTTATTATATTCAAAATATTCCCTTTTTAAATAAATCAAATCACTTTTTACCTTTTCTATGTCTATTCCTAACAATTCTGTCTTTAATATTTGCATTCTTTCAAATACCTTCTTATCCTTTGTTTTTATATGTTATTCTTGTATCCTTTTTATCTCATTTTCAGTTTTATCTTGCGATTCTTTATATTGTTTATTCTTAATACTAGCCAATTTAATACTCTCACTTCTAAAAAACGACTTCATGGCATCCCATACCATATTATAGCTCACCTCATCTGTATCATTACAATACCAACTTTCCTTCCAACTCTCAGTTATTTGTTCTTTACACTTTTGATCTTTATAAAGTTTAGGATCATACCTCCAATTCTTTCTCACTTTCCTTAAACCCTCTATCCTTATATCAGCTAGCACTTTCGTGTGATCAGACTCTTTAAAGATTCCCACTTCTACCTCATCTATATTTGTGATCATGTTTTCTGTTACTAATATGTAATCTATTCTGGAATATGAGTTGTGTACCTGCAAAAAAAAGTGTAGACCCTTTCCGACCCTTTGAGTTCCCTCCATATGTCCTTTAATCCCAAGGATTTCATCCAATTATCCAATATCTGCTTTTTGATATCTTTAGCCCCTCTTCCTATATTTGTGCAATCTAAATTTGACCTTATTAAATTGAAATCTCCGGCCACTATCATTTTTGTTGTTTTTTCTTTGGCCAAAATATTGTAAATTTTACCCAAGAACTCACCCTGATGATCATTTGGTGCATATATATTCACTAAAATTACCTCCTCATCATCAATTTTCCCTTTTACTACTAAATATCTACCTTCCGGGTCAGAAATGCTACTTATCATTTCAAATCCCAACCTGGTTGAAATCAGAATCGCCACCCCTCTTGCTTTTGAAGTACCATAAGACTTTTCATAAAATTGCATCCATCCTAAAAAAAGATTATTTGTGTCCTGAGATTTTTGGTAAGTTTCCTGCAGAAAGACTATGTCTGGCCTGTCCTTTCTCAAAGCTGATTCAATTCTTTTTCTCTTAACTTGAGACCCTGTACCTTTCACATTCCATGTTAGTACTTTAATGCTTCTCATCTTTTAATCAACCTCCATCTTTTATTACCTCCGATTTCTCCCATGGGTGTGCTACCCTCTACCACACAATACCTACAACTAAAAATCTAACACAAAACATTCATTTTTACCCTCCCCACTCTTTCTTTCAAAAAAGTCACCTTTGTCTCCCAAAGAGGGGAGGGGGGGACGTGGAAGATGTGCCTACTGTCCAATGCTCTAGCGCTATTTTTTTTAAATTCATAAAACAAATAATTTTCATAAAATTATCTACAAACATTTCTCACCCCTGCATCACTGTATCTTACATTATCTCTTCTAAATACATATTCACCCTTCATCAGCAACCCTTTCCAATTTTGCATCCAAATCCGAATCAGTCCCTCCTGTCACACACCCCTGCTCTGAACCTCCAAAGTCTCTTTGTATACCTCCAGACTCTAGCAGTGCTTTCCTTAATGCAAGCCAATCTCTTGAAGCCGCCTTAACCAGATCAATTGAACACAAATATTCCAAAACATCAGTCTCTGCATTAATCATATGCATTTTCTTATCATGAAAAAATCTTAATTGTTGTGGGAATCTGCAATTGTATTTTATCCCACGTTCCATCAAAATTTTTGTTGCTGGTTTCATCTTGTACCTCCAAACACGCTCCGTAATAGAGATGTCATTGTATACTTCAACATCATTGCCATCAATTTTTAAAATGCCAGACCCAGCTTGTTTTATAAAAGCCATCACCTTTAACTTATCTCCCGAATTTGCAAACTTAACCAAGACATTTCTCTGCACACTTTCCCCCCTCCTTGCACCCAATCTATAAATATTTGCAATGTCTTCATTGACAAAATCCTTTCCCATTATCAAGCTGTTTAACCAGTCAATTATTCTATCCTTCAGCTGGTCTGGCATTTTTCCCAACATATTGCGTATTACTATATTCTGTTTTCTCATCATCTCTTCCACCATATATATCCCTTTTTCTTGCATTTCTACTTTCATTTTGATTTCTTTTTCCTCCTCATGCAACCCTTTCATATCATTCTGCATCAATTTCATATCATTTTGCATTGACTTAACACTTGTATTCATCCTTTGAAAATTAAAATCAACCTTTTTAGAAAAATCAATGAACATTGTGGCCAATTTATCTTGTTTTCCCATAATTTCATCCTTATCTGTTACCCTTATTTCCTTAATTTCATGAAATCCCTTCACATTTGCCTCCTCCATCCTCTCAAATTTCTTAAACAATTTCCCCAACTCAACCAAAATTTGTGTTTGGTCCAATGATACTGGTTCCGGCGATGATGCTGATGATGTTACATCTTCAGTTGCTGCTTTTTCTTTCTTCTTGGGTCTCACCACCTCTTCCTCCTTTCCCTTTCCAATTTTTTCCATTGTGATGTCAAATAATATTCTCAGTGCAGCCACTCCTTTTTGTCCACCAAGTCTGTCTTTCTGATAAAGTTCCAAATCCACTTAGTTACGTAACGTCCTTCCCAATTATAGTTTAACAGAACCACAGTCTTTCAATATTTATAATCCAAATACCACACTACGTTGCTTTATTCCAAACTTGCAAACCAACTTCTTTGTTAAAAGTCAAAAAATTGTATCCAGAAAATTCAGCCACTTGAGAGAGAGGGAAAGGAAGGCACACTGTAACAATGTATCCAAAGGAAAATATGCTCGATGGAGGTGGCTTTAATCCAAACTTGAAAACTAACTTTTTTATTAAAAACCAATAAATTGTATCCAAAAAATTCAGCTACTTGAGAGAAAGGGAAAGGAAGGCACACTGTAACTATGTATCCAGAAAAAAATATGTTCAAAGGAGACAGCTTATCCAAAAGCAACTTTAAAAACTCAAGCACGAAGGAACAATTCCAAACAAAAAATCAGACAATATGGTAGCATTCCAAGCAATCCAAATAAAAACTATAGCTTTAATAACCCAGACTGGCCTTCCAATGAAAAATTTCAAAGAGATCTCCTATTCCGTTGACTCCATTTTATAATCCCAGCCGCGGTAGCGGCTTTACGATATAGCCCCTTCTGTCATCCAACTTCCCACTCCTCCAAAATCCAATGTCCAAACTCCAAACTCTTTATAAAACTTCTTTAACAACCAAACTTCCATTTTCAAACAAGTAGCTTCTTTAATCCACCTTCCATCCAGCTCACAAACTCCGTCTCCATCTCTATCTCCTTCCCCACTCACTCCTCTTCTCGGCATACTTTATGGTTAAGTTTCGTTTTCCAAGTTTCCAGCCGCCATTAATCAATCCCGTCCTCCTCCTTCCTCCCGACTTTCTCTTGCCCTCAGAACTTAATCTAAATCCGTCTCCAGGGCCCCTTGTCTGCCACTGCCACAGCCTCATTCTTTTTTCATTGTAAGTCCAGTTTTAAGGCAAAAATTGCTGTTTAAAAGCACAGAGTTCCCATCCAAAACCAGAGTGGCTCGAGCAGCGCAGCCTTCGCAGCACCTCTCTTACCACCTGATCCTCAGACTCCAATCTCTTGCTTGTCCCAGCTGGTGATTACAGGTTCCAAAAGCTCAATTACTTCATTTTTAGGCAATTCATTTTTTCAAATTTTCATATATTCCTCATTAATTCCTCATTTATAGCGCAAGCGAAGCAACATGCATGTTACTCCAGCCCCATCTTAACCACGCCCCCTCCTGTAATTTATTGTTCCATCCTATCCCTATGTTTATCCTGAAATTTAATGCCCACATTCTTTTAAACATAAATTTCAATTCTCTCTTGGGCTGTATACAGCTTTTGATTAAAAAAAATATTGCCTATATTTTGTCCTTCATCAGATTACATCTATACCCTTTTCTACCAAAGTCTTTTAGAGGAACAATTTGTTTATAGTTTTCTTTGATTTTGACTTCACTCACAATCACAAACTTTCAGGTATAAAATTTTATTTTTATTTTTCTTCCAATTCTCCCATCTCAAAGCTATTTTCTGGACCTTCTTCCCAATCTCCTTCTGGGTATGTTCCTTAAGTTCTTGTTTGATGGAAGATCACTGTTGTTTGGCTTCTATTTTTTAAAAAAATTAATCATCTGTTGAGAGTCACCATAAATTTTTAAAACTAAGGCTCTCAGAGATTTCAATTAAGCAGACCAAGCTTGATCTTTTGCCATTGTTTCTTCCAGTTCTTCTAACTCTTCCTAGTCTCCAAAATTCTCTCTCTGTAGTCTGATCACATGTTTATTTGAGGACTTTGTTAAATCCCTTTTCCAAATTCATTTCAAAATTGGTTTAGACTGTGGAGACTTAGATTTATTTATGGGAAATATACAAATTCTCTATTTTATTCCTTTCAGCAAGCAGAAAACTCCTTCAAGTTAATACATTTGATACACAGAAACAGTTTTCTCAGAAATTGTAAATACAATCAGGCATACTCTAATAGGCAAGCTTGCTGGCTAATCTTTCTAACACCAGATCAAACCAAAGGAACTGAAGAATGAATCCACCAAGACCAACTATCACAGTGATCTCAATGAATATTGAAGTACTTTTGAGTAACGAGACTGTACTACTAGTGGGCATGTGCAGGAAATATAAGTACTGTATAGCATACTTCTTCTGCTCCGGAAAACACATCAGGGGACAGCAAGGTACAGACCCAAAGTGGCTGGAATAGAACTAGTGGTTGAGAGACTGTGAGACCAGTATGGGAGTACAATTTTTATTAGACCTGGCCTCAGTATAGGAGCAGCTGCACTTATACATTGAAATTCTCACCATCCGAATCCCATAATTCTTTGTTACCTCTATCTGTAAGCCGTCAGAGGCAAATTTTAGTTTTAGTTTTACTTATGAACAAATAAATGTCAATAAAAACTTTTTTTTGTCACAGTGAGGCTTGAGGATATAAACCAGACAATGAGGATGGTGCACAACTTGTATCTTGGGTAGACACCAATGACCTCCAACTTGTCCATGATCCAAAACTGCCTGTATCCTTTAACAGTGGTAGATGGAAAAAAGGGTATAATCCAGACAACATCTTTGTTAGCAAGAAGATAACAGCACAGTGCATCAAAGTGCATAGTAAATGCTGCAGTAAAACTCCAGGAGGTGCCTTTTCTCAGACATTTTAACTTTAAGAAGTCTCAATGAGTGAATTTTTGAGAACAGCTGGATAAAACTGTGGAGAAGATCCCTCCCACACCCAGATATATATAATGAATTTGTCCATCTTTTGAAAGTAATATCAAGGAAAAATATTCCAAGAGGATGCCGCGCCCAGTACATCCAGGGCCTGACTGATGACATTAAACCTCTGCTGCATAGGTATCAGGCACTCTACAACAAGGATCCTTTTCATGAAGATACTGTTGAAACTGGAGAAGAACTGATGCAGGCTCTAGCTAAAAATTGGAAATCATGATGGTGCATATTAGTTGAGAACTTAAATATGAAGCAGAATAGTAGACGAGCTTGGAAACTTGTTAAAAATTAGGTGGAGATTAAACCCAGCCACAGGAAAATTATGCTGGAGTAACAGCAGACCAAACAGCTAGTCAATTGCTAAAGAATGGGAAAACACAAGGCAAAAATTTGCAGGGAAAAGGCATCTGACCAGAGTAACTAGAGGAGGATTTACTTCATAGATGTTTTGAGGCATCTGACTTGGAGAAAGCTATAAACAGCGTGAAACCAAATAAAGCAGCAAGTGTCGATGACATAAGAACAAAGCAGATTAGGCAGTTTGGTTTTCGCACTTTGGAATGGTTCCTGCAATTAAATAATTAATTAGGTTCAGAAATTTAGTGTGTTCCCATCAGAATTGTGGGCATGCCTCCAAATACAAGCCAGCCTATGAAGAATGCAGGGTTGAAAGGAGTTTAAGATGTGAGGTCTTTAGGGGAAGAGTTAAAATTCATACTAACCAAGTAAGCCAATGAAGTAGTAAGTGTAACAAATTGAGTGAATCAAAAAAGACAGCCAAATAATGGGTACATAGAAAGAATATTTACAAAATACATGGTTTAACACTGTCACTTTGTTGAGTACTAGGCACACCATAGAGAGAATTCTGACTAGAATCAAAGTCATAGTATGTGACTTTTCATGCATCTTCTATTCATTGATCAATTAGTTTATTTTTTAAAATTGTACCTTGCAGTTTTAATGTCCATCTGTGCTATGTTTGAGATGCCCCACACCAAGTTCCAATTACACCTATTTTAATTAAAGGGCTTCTTGTGAAGTGGTGTTGTCTTAGAAGTCTATTAGCAACAATCTTCCTTTCAACCATTTGATTTACTGAACTCAAATCTGACCTGGCTAACAGTTGGAAATTGAACAGTTATTTGGACTTCCAGCTTTCTCTTATTAGTGATGGAAGGCTGAGTCTGAGTGTTCCTGGTTGTTGTCTTCATCTTTTTCATTCATGGTGTGATGGGGTCTCTTTGAGTTGCAATCAGTGTTCATTCACAGAATGTAAAAGAAAGCTTTCTTAGCAGAAGAAACTGAAACATCGCTTTGCACAGAACTCCCATCTATTGTTACATTTTTCTTTAGCAGTGCTTTTAAAAGAGATTTGCCTTGGTATTTTTCAACTGCACATTTTGCAAGTTCTAATTCATGAAGGTGTGACTTCTATAAATTCTACATATTCTAATTTATTGCAACAGACTCGGTGCACCAATGGGACTTTGGTTGGTCAAAATTGATGCAGTATTCATCATTTTAATAGATCTAACCTAACTTGGGCTAGCAGTTAGACCGAAACCTAAGTATTCTAGAAATAAGTTAACTTTAAGACCACTGTGGTTGTGTGCATTCTTTTTCATGTACATTTATAGATCAGAAATGGTCAGACTGGATTTTTTTGGGAACTCTATTGTTATCATCGTGAAAAAGAAGAACTACAGCCAAATGAACTTCTGCTGCTCAAGAAGGTAGAAATATAAATTCTGAAACAAAATTCTGGTGGGCCCATAGTCAGCTCTGTAATTTGCTTTTATAACAGGACAGGACAAAGCACAAGACAATTTGGCAAATGAAGAGCATCCCACCATGACAAGATTCTAGCTGGACCATCAGGAAAACCCTTAATAGTATTCAAAGATGAATACTATTAAGGGTCTTAATAGTATTCAAAGATGAATACTATTAAGGGTCTTAATAGTATTCAAAGATGAAAGAAAGAATCAAGATATATTCAAATAATAATCAAGTAAAATTGGGCAACTTGAATACAGGACAATTTTTGTGTGAATGTGGAGAAATATAATCAAAGAAGCATTTATGTGCATGCAATGTATGTCCCACAACATTTACAAAAGATCTAGTAAATGGCCAAGATAATATTATTGAAGTAGCCTGCTTCTGGTCAAAAATATTCTAATTATTTTAATACTTTGGTTTGATTTTACCTATATCTCATATACTTCCATGATTTTAAATTGTGCACTGCTCTGATATGAAGAAAGAAAAGAATTAAAAAAAACAGAGCATATAGGAAGGGCATTTCAATGTGCAAATACATTCTTTGCTTCCACAAACCGTCTTGATTTTAGTCTCTTAATTTAGGTGAGGGGGAAATGGTCTATACCAGTGTTGCCTAAACTTGGTACTCCCAGCTGTTCTTGAAGTTCAATTCCTAGAAGCCATGATCAGCAGGAGTGCGGACTTGGGCTTCTGGTACTTCAAGTCCAAAAACACCTGGTGTGCCAAGGTTCACCATCATGAGTATATACCTTCTATTATTGTTGCAATACCAAGAACCCAAAACCTTGTTGATATAGAAATCTAATTATCTGCTTTCTGCTTACCTATCCCATTAGAGAATGAAACCAGAACAGAATAATCCATGATGCTTGCCCAGCATTTCTGCAGAATCTGTGCAAAAGCCTCAAAACAGTGAAAGGATATGCTTTAACTTAAGTGCTAGTACTTGCTGTAATATACTTGAGTAGTTCTAAGAAAGCTTTCGATCTGTCTATTCATTTATAATCAGGTCTTTCAAAATAAAAAAAAAATAAGTTGTATTTCTACAGGAAGGTGGTGGCCATTATCCTGGGAAGAAGTGGTGAGCAGTTGTTCTTATTCTGCCTGGTCATACTTGGAGGGAAGGAAGACCCAGGAATTTTGAATTTATTAGAGTCTTGGAGAAAATATTGCTTATACTTCAGTAGGCATCCCTGCCATTAAAAATGCTCCTCATGGTGTTGATATTCTATTCGTTGTTCACATATGCTCATTATGATTTGTCAGTAAGGCAGGGAAGAAAGGCAGAAAGACAGGCATGTAACATTAAATGGAATATAGGCAGGAATGGTACTTTTTATATGAGAAAAGCAATTCTAAGAACTATTGCGAAGCAAAGATGAAGACTAGACTCAAACAATGTTACAGAAGCAGTGTGAAAACTTTGAGGTCTTTTGTGTCTTGGTACAGAGGCCTGACAGCCCACTTCTAGTAAACCTTACATGGGCATTAATTTCTAGCAATTTCTCAGCACAGGGTTATAGCCTCAGTCTCCTCCATTAATAAGTGTTCCATAATGAAGAATGCAGAAATCAAATGATGTACGTATAGGAATGAATGATTCCTGAGAGAAGAAATGATACAATATCCAAAAGTTAGAAAAGTAGAATTTCTAGCAGAAACTAAAAAAACTAAATTAAAACTGTCACGGATCTCCACAGGATTGTAGCTGAGCAGGCATTTGAAACCAAGTCTCCCAAGTCCTAGCCTGTCATTCTGTCCACTACACCATACTGGACACACACACAGTAATAGGATCCCAGCCAATAAAATAAGGAATAGTTTAAAGGAAAACAAGAGAGCATCAAATGATTTCAAGTAGAACAGAAAATGAGTCTGGGCAAAGAAAGTCTCATATCCTTCTGTCTTTTGAACCAAAATAACACTCAAAATCCTATATTCTTTCATTTACCAAAGCAATTAAAAGCCATTTAAGTCAACTGTAAAATTGTTACACAAGCTTTAAAGGTGATGTTTGACAAATAGGTTTCAGCTGCATCTGGCATGTTTGTCAGAAAGGTTAAGAAAGGGAGACACTGCGTAATGCAATGCAAGAGAAAGCTATAATCTAAAATCAATATTGTCTTAAAAAAAAAATTGCTCTAATTAGATTGGAATAGTAAAATGATTAATCTTCAAAGGAGTGAGTTAGCTCAGTCTGTATGTTCCAGAGACTTACAAATCTGCAGAAAATTGTGCCTGCATGTTTAACACTGGCAGGGCAAGTTGTCAAGTCTTCTTTTGCACCTATCTGGCCAGATCTCAGGACCTTGCTCCTTCTCCAGGTCTCCAGATGGTAAGACAGATCTCTGGGAGAGTAGTATCAGGAAAAGAGAGCCTTTTCTTGTCTAAAGAACTGCAGAGGTCTTTAATGGCTGAGTATCCCATATCATCCATTCTCAACTGGTGGTGGGGCTCATCCCCTTCTTGACACAAAGCACCTTGCCTCCCAAAATTATGCCAATTTGCAAAAAAATGGTGGAAGTCAGGTAGGTCTGCTTACATCCTTTTATTGTCATGTGGGCAACCAAGTCTTGGATATTCCCTCAATTTGCCCATTATGAGGCGCTATGAATGGACCTAGTCAAGAAATGAAACCACTGCAATATAAGAGCCTTATCAAAATTTCAGAACTACACTTTTCAACCTGTCCAAACAACACATCCTCAGGAGAGTTTTTAGGAAATATAAAACCACTTATTGAAATAAGGGAGTTTATGAAGTACCAGAATAAAACAGAAATGCAGGAACAGAGTGTGCTAGTAAAGAGTAATGAAAAACAATAACCAAAGCAAACAATACCCCAGCATTAAGCATGTTAAAACAGAAAGAAGGAACATGGACAGGGCCATAGCCAGGGGGCCCAGGGGCGAAAATCCTCCTAACAGCCTGCCCCCCCCCCCAACCCAACCCAGGATGCTAATTTTATATATGTGTGTGTGTGACATTGTTGCCACTCCTGAAATTTTTTTTGCCACCCCAAATCTAGAATCCTGGTTACAGTCCTGAACACGGAGCCTGTCTGCATTCTCAACTGCAGAAAGTGCTTTAAAATTCAGAGTAGAAATTGAAAACATGAGTTTTCTCAGATGTTGTTCTAAAGCTCAACCCAGAGTGCTTGAAATAAAGGCTTCTTCTTCTTCTGTGTCTAGACCAAATGTGAAACTGCCAAAATGAAGGCACCTTTTGGTGAATTCATGCTGCAGTTCCTTTTGCCTGACCCAGTGAGAGAAAGATTAGCTGGCAACACAAGTTTACCATTACCAGGGTGCACCCGATTGTGGTTCAAAAATGCCACAACCTTTGAGGAGGCTCTTTGCAGGCGCACCCCCCCAAAGAAAGACTCAGACACCGGTATATGGATAAAGGCATCGGGCCACTTTTATTGAATAATGCCCTAGTCCGAATATAACTTTCAATTGGTGTAATCATCCAATTGTAATTCTTTAAGGCAAGCAGGCCGCAGTAACACTGATAAGGTTCCTCCCAAAATGCCAATGGCAATTGGCTACATGTAACTATTTGTATCAGTCAATTGCGAACCTGCTGGATACCTATGGGTCATAAATCTTTACCTTACCAGTGCTACCCAGCAAAAGTGACCAAAGTCAACTTACCCCTTTTCTCAAACACTAGCAACAGTGTGGGATGGGCAAAAAAGCAAGAACCAAGGAGCCAATTGTAGGTTCAAGCCAAAAATTCCCAGGCCCCGAAGCGACCAAAAAAATCACACTGTTCACTAGGGAGGGGGTGGAGGGGAAAACTTCTCTGCTCCGTCTCATTTCTAAAATGGCAGCTCGGCTGCCTCATGGCCACCCCTTTTATAGAGGGGTGGCCAGCCCCCCTAACTCACCCGGATGTCTGAGTCCGGGTGCGGGGGGCTGCAAAGAGCGTGGCGGCCATTTTGTCACCGCGCTTTCATTGCAGGCGCACCCCCCAAAGAAAGACTCAGACACGGATATATGGATAAAGGCATCGGGCCCTAGTCCGAATATAACTTTCAATTGGTGTAATCATCCAATTGTAATTCTTTAAGGCAAGCAGGCCGCAGTAACACTGGTAAGGTTCCTCCCAAAATGCCAATGGCAATTGGCTACATGTAACTATTTGTATCTTTTGTTTGTTGACACAAACAAATTGTTGACTGGAGTCAATAAGCTATCTACTGACCCCACCCTATGACGTGTATCCGTTAAATATCAAGGTGATGCAGGCTGCAAAGCTCCTGCCATCACCCCTTGCCTGGTTCACCCTTGACCGGCGAAACCTATTTCCCCTGTACCTGTCTACGTGTTGGCCAGTCAATTGCGAACCTGCCGGATACCTATGGGTCATAAATCTTTACCTTACCAGTACTACCCGCCACACAGGGAGGCATCCATGATGACTCACCGCCCCCCCCCCCCCAGACCGTCAGCTCGGTCACCAGGCCTGCTTGCATATCCTCAAGAAAGAGGTTCATACCTTTGGCCGACAAGTGGACCCCATCTCCTGCATAGAGATCATAATCCTGCAAGCCTATCCTAGGGTGCCGGATGGCTGTCCCCAAGCCCTTGTCTGCCAGGAACCGGGCAACAGCCCTGTTCACCGAGCGGCGAGTGCAGTCAAGGGCACGGAGGTCAACACCTCCTATGTAAGTATGTCACGGCACCATGTCCGACCATAGCAGCCACGTGGACGGCCATACGTAATGCAAATAGGCTAGGCCCCTGCAAATCGTGAACTTTAAAGAGAGGCCAGTGACCTGGGCAAGGTCATTGCCACCGAGATGCAGGATGAGGACATCAGGCGGTCCAGCATCCCTGATGGAAAACAGGAATGGCAACAGTTCCTGCCATTTCGTACCGCGCTCACCGTACCATCGCAAATGTGCGGTTGCACGTAGCCCGAGATGGGGCCCCCACTCTGTCGCCGCAGCATACTGCGCTGCCCAGTGCACGTAACTGTGGCCCACCAGCCATACTGCCACCAGTGTGCGGGGACTCACAGGGTTGGTAAAAGAAGGAAAAAAGGAATAATGACATAATTGGTACTCATACATGGAGTGGGCGTACGTACAATGCAAAGTGCATGGATCCCCACCTGCCCATCCTGCGTATATCGGCCTCAGAGTACCCAAACGCAGCCGCAGTAGAAGCGACGCCTATCCTAAATGAATGGGTGCTGTAACGAGCCCCAGGGAGGCCCACACTGGTAAGTGCCATGCCGGTCACCCTCCAAAACTGGAACTTAGTAAGGGGAGACCCATCCTGGTGGCAGAAAAACAGGCCAGGGTGCGTACCACGCACTGCCTAAAACTCATGTAGGGCACCAACCAGACAGATGTCTACTATGGAACATCATAGCAGTCTAACTCCACTGCCTATGCCTTGCTGATCAACCTTTGAGGACCGTATCCTCAACTGAGCCCACTCTTGTGTAACATAGACATCGTCGAGTTCCAGTGCCCTACGAGACGCGTCCGCCTTAGACAGTGGTACCAACTCACTGATGCGCAGCACTCCAAAGAAGGCTACAGTGGTAGCTGCATGAAAAAGAGCCACCTCATACCTATCATAGCATAAGTTATGCCAGCCTCGTGCAAGGTGGGTAAGAACCTCTGGTGAAATCGGGTGACGTGTGTCCTGGAGGCGGCCACGTTCACGTGTCCACCCTTCCAAAACACGACGTATGCGGAAATCATTAACGCAGTCAGGGAAGCCCCGCACCTTGGCCATAAATGCCAGTGCCGAAAGCCTAGAGGCTATAGTACGGGGGGGCCAGCCCATGACCGTGAAGATAAACCATGTATTGCAAAATCTGGTCCACAGGTATTGGCCACACTTCGGGTAACCATAGTTGGCCACAAAAAGTTCTAAATGGCCTTATCTACATAGAAGTTTCCCCTAAAACGGAAACCCAACAGCTCAAAGTCCTCGGGGTGTACTGGCAGTAATCGGAATGCCGATTTAATATCACACTTTGCCAGGAGGGCCCCGGGAGCACAGGCGCGTACCATCTGTAGGGCCTGATCAAACGACGTATACCTGACTGAGCAAAGGTAATCAGGAATAGCATCATTGACCGAGGAACCCGCAGGGTAGGAAAGATGGTGTATTAGGTGAAATTCACCTGGGGTCTTTTTTGGAACTAGCCCCAGAGGGGAGACCTTCAAGTTAGGGAATGGTGGTTCATCAAAGGGCCCTGCAACCCTCATAGCCTGCAACTCCTTAGCTATGCTTTGTGCAGCGACCTCCTCATTGCCCTTTAGTGAAAGTAAGTTCGGGGCGTCCTGTGGTCCCCGAACACCCCTAAATGGTATATGAAAGCCAAACTGGAAGCCTTCAAGCAGGTACTTCGCATCATCCCGTCTAGGATAAGCGGAAAGCCATTGACCTAACATGGGAATATTAATTGGGGAGGGGGCCTTTTGCTTGGCCAGCACCATCAGAGGGAGCTCTGACCGCCCCCTGCCCACCCTTACCTCTGCCTCGTGACCCACCAGCCCGCGGGCATGCAGAGGCGGCCTGAGGGCCAGAGCAAGAAGGACACTCGTGCCGGAAACGACACTGACGCTTGTTGCACACGCCCCTAGCTGAGAAGCTCCAACACAGCAGGAGGGCAGGAACCCCCTGCTCCGCCGGCTGGTGGGGAACCTGCGTCACAGCCGCCCACTGCATGGCATGGCCGCAATTGTACCTATCACCAGGCAGCAGGCACGTGGGAGTCATATACAAGAGCCACAATTGCTGGCAGGGCTCATCCCACCTCATCTCAGGATGTAGGGCCACCCTCACCCTAAATTCCTCGTCGTAAGCTAACCACAATGGGCCGGGAAAGTCAACCATCGCCCTATAAATATTATTGAGATATTGGACCATAGGAATGGCCAAATCAGGCCGGGCCCTGAGGTACACCGCCATATATATAAGATATGCCAGCAACCAATTGGCCCAGGTACACGGTGGCTTACGACGACGGGACAATTCTTTATCCCGGTCATCCTGTCCCTCCCTCTCCTCCTTAGTGGGCTCACGATTCAGGAGGGAAAAAATATCCACGTACTCCCCTCTCCAAATTTTATCCCTAGTAGCCTGTGAAAGATGATCACCCAGGGGGAGGGAATAACCAGCCGTAGGCAGAGCCGCCGTCGGCACCTGTTGAATGAAGGGTATGCGCAGCGGGCCCTGAATAGCCCCTGCGATGCTTGGCATACCCCCGGGGGTGGACACCCCTGTCCTAACCGAGGGGCCATTTGGTAACCAGGAATTAATAGGGCAGTGTGGAAGCAACTGCCCACCCACAGTAACCTGGCGAGGCCAGTGTAACTGGACAGTGTCGGTGCACTAAATTGAACCGGATATTCACTAGTCGCACCCCCATGAGCCGCCCCGACCGGGAGTTCCGGCCCACGGCGGGCGTCGGAGCTCGCGACAGGCATTGAGCTCTGGGGCCACACCTGACTGCTCCCCACTGGCAGATTCGAACATGTGGGGAGCTGCGAGGCACCAGCTTTGGCTGGCCTGACGGCCTCAAGCAGCTCGACCCTGTTGGCGGCCCACTGGAGAGTCATGGCCTATGTGTCTGAGACCAACGAAGGGGCCGTGATCGAAGCAGCAGACAAACCCCCTTCGGGAGGTGGTTGGGCAATGCCCAGTGAAGCCTCTAGCACCGAAATACGTGCAAGAAGGGCATCGACAGTCTCCGAGCCCCCAGTATAAGGTGGGCCGGGTGGGCCGGATGGGCCAGACGGCCCTGTGGCCAGTTGCTGAGCGGGAAACCCAAATGGGGATCCAGGGCCTGAGTAGGGCCATGCCCAAAACTCTGGCCCATGGGGGGCCGGAGGAACGGTGGGGCGGAAACCACCACCAAGTCCAAGTGGGCCACCTTGTCCTGAACCAAAGAAATCCCGCCCAGGGGCAGGGATGCCCAAGGAGCCAGCCTGAGCTGGCCCAGCCTGGAGGCCTGTGCCGGGCTGACCAGTGGAAGACCAGTGCAAGGCCATGACGCTGCCCAGCTGGGGGGGTGCAGCCCAAGTCCTCCGACCCAATGGCTGCCCCCCGGTAGAGGGAGGGGGCGGGAAAGCCCTTCCCCTCGGCCACGGCTTGACCACCGGGGCCTTGCGCTTGGGAGTCATGGCTCCCAAAGAAGCGATGGATCCTTGGCCAGGGATCGGTTCCTGTGCCCTGAGTACCGGAGCAATGAAAAGGAGGGAACTCCGTTCAAGGCAAAGGTACGAAAGGGCGAAGAAGCAGAAATGCAGCGGAGAAAACTTCTCCGCTCCGTTGCGTTTCTAAAATGGCAGCTTGGCTGCCTCGTGGCCACCCCTTTATAGAGGGGTGGCCACGCCCCCTAACTCACCTGGATGTCTGAGTCCGGGTGGGGAGGTCTGCAAAGAGCGCGGCGGCCATTTTGGCGCCACGCTTTCATTTTGTGTACTCCAAAACAATGGCTTGGACCCAACTATTAATCCTTGTCCTGACTAATTTTACTTCTAGTTACTTATTTAAGAGAATACGAGGGTACCTTTATTGGCTTGGTTGGTGGCAGACTTTGCTGAATAGGTGGAAAAGTAGGGACACTGCAGGATTTTATTATTTTTTCCAGGGTATTTGGTTGGACAACTGAAAGACAGCATCACAGATTAGCCAGCTCAGTGATTACTTAGCAATTAGATTGGCTTCTCCACTCATGAGGCCTGTTTCTTTTAATTAACTCAAGGAAGAATTTCATGTCTTTGGTGTATGAAAACCAAGACACAGGACACAGCCTCGGGCTGGGTTAACTCAGGTTTATTGCATCGTGGACAGAGGGAACATGAGGTAATGGCGGATCGATAGCTCTTTATATACAGTAGTAATACATTTGAACGTGGTTGCATGGTAGCCCATTGGCTATTGTCCGCGTGACGTCATTGCTGGTCACGCCCTTCTTGTCCAGGTGTAGGTGGTGGCGGGAAAACTTCCCGCGCTGTTGCCTTTGATGAGTTTGGACCAAGAGAGCTTGGACGCTCGCTGCTGCCAGCTGGTGGTCATTAGCTCGCGTCCTATTACAGGGTTCATATGATACCGGTGAAGGTTACATTGTTGCTATAGGCAAGGTTACATTGGTTCAGATACATTGTAGTCCATGTGGAAGATAAAACCATTAGAACACAACACCCCTCCCCCCTAGGATGAGACAAAGTCTCGAGCCCAAACTTAAACACACTCCCCCCCCCCTAGGAGACAAAGTCTCTCAGCCAAGATGGCTTATTTCGAACATGCTGGGGTCTCGATGCAGGCTGCCTTTCCCCGGGTTTGCTACCTTTTCTTTGTTCCCTGGTTTCCTGTCCTGTAATTGGAGAGGGAGACTCGTTAGTGACTTGCCGCGGCTCCGCGGCGTTGTTTGGAGGTGTGCTCTTTCTTAGGGAATAACCGGGGGCACTGGGGGCTAACGAAAAACCCCTCTTCTCGCTTGGATGGGTGGGGGAACACTCCTGAAAACCCCCCCGGCTCGCAAAATCAAAATCAAAATTACCTTCGGGGGCAGCGGTCGCGAACTCCTCTCCCCCTTCCCCGGCCTCTGATAGGACTGGCGTATCAAAAGGGTATGAGTCGGGGCCGCTGCTTCTTCCTTCCCCCCTTGCTTGGGACTGTTGTCCGCTGCTGTCTCCCCCTTGAGCTAAACGGGCGGGGGAGAACCCTAACGCTGAATCTTGTTGCTGCGCCCCACTGACTGGCCCACTCACTCGGTGCCTCAGTTGGTCTGCGTGCCTCCTCCAGAGGAGGCCGGTGTTAGTCTCGACCCGGTACGACACTGGCCCCGTTTGTTCTACAACCGTCCCTGGTACCCAGGCTGGCCCTGCGCTGGCGTAGTTCCTGCAGTGAACAGGGTCGCCGGCGGCGAAACCTTTCGAGACTGCCAACCCTATGTTTTTCCCTTTATCCTCGACTCTCGTCGGGTCGAGCCTGGACAGGATCGTGGTCAGTTTCCGCCGCATCAAGAGCTCCGCCGGCGAGTAACCTGACGCCAAGGGGGTCACCCTATACGCTAATAAGAACTGACATACTTGGTGATTTAGGTCCCCCGGGCCCATGCGCCGCAGCGCATCCTTTGTTGTACGCACCAGCCGTTCCACTTGGCCATTCGTGGCCGGGTGAAACGGCGCGGATGTGACATGCCGAATGGCGTTTGCCTCCATAAATGCCCCGAACTCCGCGGAGGTGAAACAACTAGCGTTATCGCTGACTAAAGTGTCGGGTAAACCGAACGTGGAAAAGACTCTCCTCAGTTGACTAATCGTAGTGGCGGAGGACGTGCTCTTTACAGGGATAACCTCCAGCCACTTGGAGAACGCATCCACCACCAGGAGAAACATGGTTCCCCGGAATGGGCCAGCGAAATCTACGTGCACTCTGGACCATGGCCCCCTTGCTGTGTCCCATTCCCTATGCGGGAGACGGGCCACCTCTGGTCGGGATCCCTGGCATGCCTCACAAGTGCCGACCATGTACTCAATGTCTGTGTCTAGCTGTGGCCACCAAAAATAACTCCGGGCCAGCGCCTTTGAACGAACGATGCCCGGGTGGCTGACGTGCAGCAGTTCGAGCACCCTCGGACGCAGGGACGTAGGGACCACCACCCGTTGGCCCCACAACAGGCACCCCCTTTCTAGGGACAACTCTAGTTTTTTCCGAAAAAATGGGTCGAATTCTGTGCCTGGGGACGATGCCGGCCACCCCTTCTGTACCCATGAACTAACTTTCTCCAGCGTCCTGTCCTTGCCTGTCGCCCTAGCAATGTCGGCTGGTACTATTGGGGGTGCGTCTAAGACCTCAATTAGCAACACCTGGCGGTCTCTTTCTACTCTCGCCTTTTGGTCGTCCGACAAGGGCAAAGGAGATCTCGAAAGTGCATCAGCATGGCTGATCTCCTTTCCGGGCCGGTACTCCAACTCGTGTTGGTATGCGTTGAGAAAAATAGCCCATCGCAGCATCCTCGGGGACAGGATCTGCGGCGTGGGCTTGCTTGCCGTGAAAATCCCTAACAGGGGCTTGTGATCAGTCACGATTTTGAACGGGCGGCCATACAAAAAATCGTGAAATTTTTTGGTTCCGGCTACTATTGCTAATGCCTCCCTGTCGGTTTGTGCGTAATTGCGCTCCGCTTGGGACAGGGACCTTGAATAAAACGCTACCGGGGCCTCCCTTCCGTCATCCAACACGTGGCACAGCACCGCCCCCACCCCCACCGGGGATGCATCACAGACTAAGACCACTGGCCGTTTGGGGTCGAAATGCGTCAGGATTGCCTCAGATGTTAAGAGTTGCTTTAGTTCTTTGAACGCCCTCTCGTGCTCGTCACCCCACATCCATGTCTCCTCCTTTTTAAGTAACCGATGAAGCGGTTCGGCCACGGACGCCTTCCGTGGGAGGAATGTATGGTAAAAATTGAGGAGCCCCAGGAATGACTGTAACTCGGTTTTGGATGTGGGGCGAGGGGCCTTCTTTATGGCTGCTACTTTGGATTTAGACGGCTTAATTCCCTCGGGTGTGATCCGGAACCCTAAAAACTCGACCTCAGTTTCGAAGAAAACACATTTGTCCTTCCTCAGTCTCAGCCCCGCTTTCTCGAAAACAGTTAGTACTTTATCCAATCTCTTTGCCAGTTCGGCCTCACTCCCCCCTGTTATCAACACGTCATCAAAATAAGGCAACACCCCCTCCAGCCCCTTCAGGAGGCGTTCCACGAGCGACTGAAAAAGGCCGGGTGCCGAGTTCACGCCGAACTGTAAGCGCGACACCTGGAACGCCCCTTTGTGTGTAACTATCGTTTGTGCCGCGGCCGTGGCGGGAGTTACGGGGAGTTGCTGATAGGCTTGTGCCAAATCGAGTTTAGCGAAACACTATCCCACCTTCGTCGCCAATTTGGTGTATGAAAACCAAGACACAGGACACAGCCTCGGGCTGGGTTAACTCAGGTTTATTGCATCGTGGACAGAGGGAACATGAGGTAATGGCGGATCGATAGCTCTTTATATACAGTAGTAATACATTTGAACGTGGTTGCATGGTAGCCCATTGGCTACTGTCCGCGTGACGTCATTGCTGGTCACGCCCTTCTTGTCCAGGTGTAGGTGGTGGCGGGAAAACTTCCCGCGCTGTTGCCTTTGATGAGTTTGGACCAAGAGAGCTTGGACGCTCGCTGCTGCCAGCTGGTGGTCATTAGCTCGCGTCCTATTACAGGGTTCATATGATACCGGTGAAGGTTACATTGTTGCTATAGGCAAGGTTACATTGGTTCAGATACATTGTAGTCCATGTGGAAGATAAAACCATTAGAACACAACAATGTCCCAGGTATTTTTTGCAGCCGTGAAGTTTTTTAAAGCTTTCCCTATCTTCCTATCAGCTACTCAAGTTGTACCTTTAGAACATAAGAACAGCCTTGCTGGAACAGGCCACAGCCCATCCAGTCCAGCATTCTGTCTCACACAGTGGCTCACCATTTGCTTTAGGGTATTCCCAAGCAGATGTCTTCACCTGCTTAGGATTCCCTGGAAATGGCATTGAGAGATGCCATTTAGAGCAGTGGTTCCCAATGGGGCACATTGGGAACCACTTAGGCTTTCCAGAAGCCTAAATTGGCTGATTGGTGCTTTGAGGAATTGACTTAGGCTTCTGGGAATTGAAGTTCAAAACCAAAGGTTGGGAAACTCTGTTCTAGAGCAAATGGACGCACGCTGGAAGCAACTGCCTCTGGTGCACACTTTGCACAGTCCCCCCCACCCCCAGAGAGGACACCTGGGCTTGTCCACATGCTGGGTGGGGCCGACCATATTTAAGTGGCCAGCTCCGTTGCCCAGCGCCATTTTCTCTCCCTATAGGTCGACAGCTGTTTGCCTACCCTCCCTCCCTGTGCTCCAGTGTGATTTGTGGTCGCATTATTACGGGCCAGATGGGAATTGTTTTCTGGGACTCCTGATTGGCTGTGGAGTTCTTGTTTTTTCGCCCCTCTCACACTGGTGTCACAGGTTTGAGTTATGGGAGCAGTTTTGCTGATTGTTCGGTCCCAATGGGCAGGCAGCATGGGGAGGAGTAAGAACTTGGTTAATTGGATAGTTAAGTTGAGAAAAAATTATGCCAATGCCCCTACAGAAGTCTTAAGGGACAACGTATGGTGGGGTTAGCAGTTTGTCATGTGATTAGCTTATCACTAGGTGAGCTTGTGACGGCTGTGCAGTTGAAGATGGTTTCAGACAAACAGTGTTAACCCAGGTAGATTTAATATTGCAAATTTGGTTCTGGTAACTGACTTAAATGGTAAGTATTACCCCATGCTACTACCCCGGTGCAGAGCATTTGTTCCTGCCACAGTTGGGTTAATAAAAGTGGCCAGTTTGTACCAAGCCATGGTGTTGTCTCCTTCTTGGGTGTGTGTGTGTGTGTGTGTGTAAGGGTGCAAATGATTTATGACCCACATCCAATGACATCACAGAACTCCATTTGTATGAATCAAATTTCTCTGTAATATTTACCACCATACCTATTTATAACTGAGCATGAGATAGGTATTGCACACCATGAACTCTATGCCTTCTTTCTGATGGATGAAACTACTCTTGATTCTAAGTTGGGGATGTAGGGTAAGATACAGGGCTGTAGCCAGGGGGTGGCCAAGGTGGGCTTGGCCTACCCTGAGTTAGCAGTTTGCCCACCCTGGCAAAGCGCGGTTTCTCATAGGAATGCACTGAAAAGAGACTTTGATGCCCACCCTGAAAAAATATTCGCCCACCTACATATAGATTCCTGCCTATGGCCCTGGTAAGATACTGTGAACCATGTCCTTCTCTCCTTCTAGCTGAGTCCTTCACAAGATAGAGCCAGCATTTACCAGATTAGAACTGTAACTTTCTTGGATAGAGCACCTAAAATTGCCCAGACAGCAGAACCTGTGACCATGATCGCTGTAGGATTCTAGGATATTACAGCTTAACATGCGACTTTTTCTACCTCTGATATTCCTATCTTCCCTCCATGATACAAGAATCATATTCCATTGAAAGTCTTTTGAGCCTCAGGTAAAAGGAACCATAACAGGAGTAAGGGAACACTTACCCAATTGCTCTCCAGTGAATTTAACCACTTTCCACTTTTCAACAAAACTGCAAGGCATGAGTGTAGCTCAAGTTTTCTAATTTTTTAAAAGAGTATACATTTAAGTTGACTCCAACCTAGCAATTCAAAAGCAAGAAATTGCAAGTAGATAAATAGGGTATATGTGTTCCATGCACTCTGGTGTCTAGTCATGCCTTTCACATGTCCACGGAAACGTCTGCAAAACAACACTGGCTCTTTGACTATAAACAGAGCTGGGCACTAAAGCCTAGAGTTGGATATGACTGCCTTTCAAGCAAGGGTGATCTTTACCTAATTGTCTGCTTACTTACAAAGAGAATCAGAAAGCTCAAAGTTAAGGTAATAACAGATGCAAAGTTTTAAATAAAACTTTTATAACTACTAATTCACATACAGGGCCACTATTAGTTTCAGAGAAGAGGTATCTTATCCCATGAGAATATGCTGCAAAAGGTCAAAGCTATGATGAATACACAAAAGATAAAGAAAAAGATCAAGGAAGCTGTGAGTGGAGGGAAAGGATGGGTCAAGCTAAGTTTAATATAGATTTCTCACTATAAGGAGTTGAGTGAGTCACTGCAGCTGCAAGGTCTGGCTTTTATGAATTAAATGCACCTGATTTATTCTGTTCTTATACATCTCCATCTGTAATACGTATTTTCTATTCACTACTTTGTGGAGGACATCTTCACAGGTTTTGCAACCTTAGTCTATTGGCGATGGAAATATTTCAACTTATATTAATTTTTCTGTTCTCCTCCATACTCTGATGTGGCCCATTCTTGAGTTTTCTTTTGGTTGTTCAGTCACACAGTTGACTCCAACCTTTTGCAACCCCATGGACCACTGCACGCCAGGCATCCCTATCCTCAAACATCCTCCACAGCCCACTCAGCTCTACGCCCATTGCATCAACAATGCCATCTAGCCATCTCATCCTCTGTCATCACCTTTCTTTTTCCCTTGATTTTTTCCAAGCATCAAGACCTTCTCGAGTAAGTCCTCTCTTCTCATTTGGTGGCCAAAGTATTTTAGCTTCATCTTCAATATTTGTCCTTCTAAGAAGCAGTCATGGTTGATGTCCTTCAGGATCGACCTGTTTGATCTCTTTGAGTGTACTCTCAAAATTCTCCTTGAATTTTATTAACACTTAAATACCAAGCATTTTATGCTACTTGCTGGGCCTATGAACTAAGTGTATGTAGTATATCATGAAGACCAGATTTGGGCAATAGTTTTTTTCCCCAAAATGCTAAAGATGGTATGTAACTAACATGAACTGTTTACTTTTAAAAAGTAGGCTTTGTAGCAAAAACAACCTCCCATGGAGAAAGATCAGCTAATTTAAGTTATTTACATATATAGACTTAGCTGAATGGTCAATGAATAAAATAATAATAAAGCTCAATGTTGGATAATACCTTTATTGAACTATTTTTTTTGTTTTAAAAGTGAGCTTTTGAGTGTTTCAGAAATCTTAATCTGGTTTAATATTACCAAACTTGGGCTGAACTAAGAATTCAAAAATCATCCTAGTCAACAGTTGTGATACTTGAAGTTAGACTAAATTTCTAAGGTGGAGGTTGTAGCTTTGGAAAGTCAGCCAGGTTAGCTCTTGGGGATATACAGTAGATTCAATTCTCTTTGTCCATCTCTGTAGACAGTGAAGATACTCAGTGTGGGGCAGTAGATAGAAGGATGATGAGAACTTAGGATACCTAGGTTTGAATCCCTGCTCAGCCATGGAAATTCAGGTGTCAAATTAGTAAAACCACTCCCTAAATAGCTCACTTACCTTGAAAAGCTCATTCGGTTGCTATAAGTCAATTCTGATTTGATGGCACAGAATACATTAATAGTGAACCATTGACCAACAACCTGTTTGTGTTTACAGCATATTCAGTTGTCTGTCAAATGCACCATTGCTCTTTCTGCACTGTTTGCACTACCGTCTTTGATGACCAGAAGCCCCATAGTTTTGAACAAAGGTAATCTCTGGTTAGTACAACTGTATTCCAAATTTATTATATACCGATGGGTCACTTCTACCCACTTGAAATTAATACTATGGGAATCTTCAGAAAAGAGTACTGTATTGTATATCACCTTGGAAGCTCTCATGGGCAAAAAAAAAATATCACCAAAGCTTTTGCCATAATAAATGTGATGCTACTACAGTACTTCTATTGTTACATAAATGCAGGACATCCATTTTAAAACTTGGATGGCCTCTGGACTGTGAGTGTTGTGTTTAACATAACAAAGGAAGAATATTCTTTTGCTTTCTCTCCAACATAGCTGCTATTGATCTAAAATGGAACTGGCAGAGAAAAGTCAGGATATAAATTTGAGCTTTAGTGAAAATTATAGCAGAATCTAAGCATCCATTCAATCTTCCTAGGGGCCAGAAGAGACAAATCAATGGAAAAATATGACACTAAACCCTCATAGAAATGAGGTGAAGAAGGCAACAGTGAAACCAATTTCAAAATCGGATTGCGGCAGCTGTAAGACACACAGATAACCTGTTAATATTTCAGTAAGAGAAAATCAGACGGACATGGTCACCTTTTCCATAGATTTATTCATGTCACCTTGTAAACAAAGGAACGTTTATCAGCATCTGGGCAATATTTTTTATTTTACTGCATGTATTAAACCCTAAACAGACACTCACTGGAGAGACAATGACAAAAAAAATCCCTAAAAGAAAGTTATAAATGCAGCCGCATACCTGGGAGAAATGGGAGATAAGGAGGGATAAATTGTATTAATGGTGATTTTAAAAGTGATGCCAGCTGATATTTCTAAATTTAGCGATTCCATTGATCAGTCAAGGATAACATCAGTTATTGACAATGTGTAACCTCGTCATACACATTTGAGATCTGTTATTAGTAGGATTTAGAATGGGATGGGCCCTCTGCAGAAAAAATAAAATAAAAAATAAGGAGCCCAAATGTACTGTATAATGATTTTTTAACAGTTTTGGCACATAGATTTTCCACCAGCTTCTGTACAAATGTCAAGGGTGCACAAAAGCTTTTCTGCACAATACACAACAATAACCACACGTGAACTTCTGATCTGTCCTCATAGTGCCATATGCTAAACCCTCCACAGAAACATCTGATTTCATGGCTTCTCCTTTGTCAAACTGCTTAGAAGGAAAGGATAAGTTTTGAGTACAGAAATAGTGTGGATACTTTTCTTAATTCCACTTCTTTTTTGAACATGATTGCAGACATGCGAAGATGATTGGCTAGCTTCTCTTACTGTGTGTACAGTGCCCCGGAAAGGTACACAGCCACTTTGTGTATTCTGTTAATGAAGAACTCCCAAGAACTTGCTTCAAGCACTCATATAGGTTTATTGAACAAAAACTATGCAGTCATCTCTACTAGCTTGTAATTGAGTGCCCCTTGCTCTTCCTTGCTTGTGAGTCAAGCAAATAGTTTTGCACAATGAAGCACCACTTGGAAAAGTTACTTTTTAAGTCTGGAAGCACAGGTTCCTCCAGCCAGCTCTGCAAAGAAGCTCAGAAAGGTACAGTCTGGACTCGGATTGGATCAGGGAGGGGGAAAGAAAAGGGTGATACACTCTTCCCTAAGAGTCCATGATAGACTGATTTTTATGTTTCTTGGTTTAAGGCAATTTCACTTTGCATGCCAGAATGTAGATGTTTTAAATGTCATTTTATGTTTAAGGTTAAAATAACCTATGTGGCTTTTTAGGACTGTCCAGAAGGTTGTCTTATGCCAGGAGTTCCCAATCTAAGACCCACGGGCCACATCCAGCCCATGATGCCATTTCATGTGGCCCCCCACCCCTCCAAGGGCATTTGAGAAACAAAATGGCCACCCCTTTGAAACTGTTGGGACAAAATGGCCACCCCTGTTGTGCAGGCAGGGCAAAATAGCCATCTGGCCCCCAAAGCTGACTGAGAAAGCATGACCTAGACCTGGCTTGAAAAGGTTGGAAACCCCTGTCTTGTGCTCTTTTTCTGGGAGCATATAATATATAAACTATTTTTACCTGAAATAGTTTTTTTCAGTCTCCATACTCCATATCTTCTATTCCTATAGGACTTCCTGTTTGCAAGTGGGGATTTAGGTGGGTAACCATTTTAGAATTAGAAAATCATACTGTTCCAAATCCTAAGGAAGTATTTTGGAACTGGGGATATCATACTGAAAGTCTGCATCTCTTCTTTTCTGTGGTATATACATGCAGAGTAATTTTGTTCATCAGCAAGTCACTGGACTTTACATTTCTCTCCTGGTAACTCTGTTGCTCAGGAAGACCTCCTCATCTACATAATTGCTTCCAATCCTAATTTAATTTTATTGAACCAAAGTGTGTGGCCATCTATTGTGCTTTGCAAATCATGAGTCCTGTTCAAGTGTATTTCATCAGAAGGAAAAAAGAGAACCCTCTCCATTCACTAGCCTGCTCCTGCTGTTGTGTCCCCTGAAAGACAGAACCAATTAGAAGGAACCAAACCAGCCTGCCCCCCCCCCCCCAAGTTGTATTCATGTGTTGCTTATCACTTGTAATGTTCAGGGCTTGTGCTCATTTTCCCCCTGTTCCACACTTTCTCTCTGTGTCAGCTTTCTTCTCATAGGTGAAGAAATGCTTTTTAAAGTGTTGTCATATAACATACTAAACTATGTTTGACATCCCACTCAAGCAATCTTTTGAAAATGTTCTTTTTGGTTGTATTTTGTGTCTATGTGCTCTATCAAACATTATCTTAGTAACAGAAAGCAAGAAAAAGCAAAAGGTACATTTCCATATACATTTTTTTGCATAAGTTCCTTTTTTGCGCAACAACTCCCAGTACCAAACACTGACCATGATGGATGGGAGAAGCTGTCAGTTATAGCCTCCAAAAGTAACTTTTATAAGTCCTGATGTTATGTGAGTAACCAGTCAGCTGTAGACTCTGCTTGGATCATCTACTTTCTTCCATAATAAATGCATAGCCACATAGACAATTGTCATAAAAGCTTTTGGAGAACGACATGGACTTTCAATTCTGGCTTCATACAATTTTTGGTTTTGGTCACTAAAATGTTCTCTTATAATGTTCTCTTATAATCCGTGACTGGGCTGAAAAAATGAATTTTTGAAGTCAGTCATGAGAGCGAGCTAATCTTTTGGAAAAGAACTGTCTGGAAATTGCACGATAGGAGTGTTGACTCAGTGCTTATAAGAAGGGAATATGAAAAAAATCACACATTGTAGACTTCCAAGTAACCTACAGAGATGCATCAACAGATATTAAAAATACAGTTGTTGAATCCATTGACTGGAACACTCCTCTAGGATTTGGATTGAAAAATTATAATGCTGTTTTTTTAAAAAGAAGAATGAATTTAATGCCAGGTTGAGTCCATGTCTAAATGAATAATGGTAGCATTTTGCTTGGGGACCCATAAATTATGAAGCAGGCAGAGCATTGTGGAACATAACAAGGAGACAGAACATCACCCTACCATTGCTTCTTTATGGATGACTTCAGGATGTCATCATACTCAGTTTTCTTAAAAGTTGCTTTTTAAGCATCAGGGAGCAGTGCACTAGTGTCTGAATTGGGCTATGAGCAACTGTCTTTAACGTGTTAGGGGCTGGAAACCAGAAGTCAAAACTGAAGAGCAGTTGTGGTAAGGGAAAGCCTGGCCACAGAACTAGCCTGGATTCAGGACTGAAAATCAAAATGAGACACGTAAGATGTCAAGAGTACAAGTAGACATTGATGTTCAAAGTTCCACTGAGAGAGAAAGCCCTCTTCTATTCTTTTCTTCTCAGAAGGAGCAAATGGGTATTCTGGAGACACTCTGTATTTTACTGTAGTGATACATTTCACATATGGAACAATGGTCTGTAGTTCCTGATGTTTGTAGTTCTTAAGAAGCTGGAAGATGTCAGATACTTCTGCCAATGACATCTGACTACAGTCTCATGTATTTCTTTGTGCCAGGCACAAACACAAAAGCATTTCTCTGCCTCAGCCTTGCATACAGAGATCAAAGCCTCCATTTCTACATTACATTTGTGTCTCCTTGTTTGTACTTTCTCATTATGAGAGTGGAGCTGAATCTGCATTAGTTCTCTTCTGACATACAACAATCTTATTCATGTTGACTCAGGAGTGAATCCAACTACATTCAAAAGAAATAACTATTAGAAAAACTATGACCTCAGCTGTTATACTGCAAGATGAAGGCCTAAATATAACTGCTTAGTCATAGCTAGACCACTAAACTAGTTGCTGAACAGCATGTCAACATTAATGTAAAACCCATTCATTCAAGGGGCCGGGGCAGCTGAGACTAACTCTTGGATTTAGGCCAAATATGTGGAGATGGAATGTCTTAGTGAAGAGCAAAGACAGGAAAGAGGGACGGGATAAGGCAGTGATGGCAAACCTTTTAGAGACTGAGTGCCAAAGGAGGAGGAGGAGGCAGCGTTCCCCTTGAAAATGATTGGTAGCGGCAGAGATGGTGGGCAATCTTCTGCCACTGCTTCCCAAGTTTGTGGGTTTATGCCTGACCATACCTGTCAAGTATCCCGGATTGGCTGGGAAATCCTGTATTTCACCGCTCCATCACACTGCTTCCCGCAGCCATCCTGTAATTTGACCAGCCAGGAAAAGGGTTACTGTGCATGTGCGCAGGGGTTACTGGGTTACTGCACATGTGCAGTAACCCCTTTCCTGGCCAAAGGGGTTACCGTGCATGTGCACAGGGGTTACTGCACATGTGCGCCATTGCCTCTGACAGCCGTGCATGTGCAGTAACCCCTTTCCTGCCCGGCGCCTGGAAACTTACTGCACATGCGTGCCCGGCTCCCAGATTTTGAAAACCGTGGCTTGACAGGTATGTGCCTGACACCTTCATGGTTTGTTTCAGCTGGTCCTTGTAGTGCTTCAATGGAGCTCCACAGGGCCTTGTAACGGAGCTAAGTTCCCCATAGAGAATTTGGTGAGGAAGCCTGGAATCATCCATATGGCGGACATGCCCTATCCATCTAAGATGATGGCCTATGATGGTGGCTTTAATGCTGTTTAGATTTGCCTTCCCAAGGACTGCGATGTTTGTGACATAGTCATCCCACTTGATGTTCAAGATGGATCTTAGCTTCTGTTGGTGAAAGCGCTCAAGCTTTTTGATGCCTTGGCAATAGAGTGTCCATGTTTTGCAGCCATACAGTAACGCTGAGATAACAACAGCTTGGTATACCATGATCTTAGTCTGGATTGTTAAATCTTTGTTCAAGAAGACCCAGTGAGATAGGCGTCCATAGGCGGAATGGGCAGCACCAATTCTCTTTGCCACATCCTGTTCGCAGGTGCAATTTTTAGACAGGATGCTATCAAGGTAAGAAAACTGGTCTACCTTTTCCAGTGTTGAATTTGAGATGGTGATGCAGAACTCTGGAAGGACTGTCTTTGGGGCAGATTGTGTAAGTACCTTACTTTTCTGAGGATTAATGGTGATGCCAAAACGATCACATGCATTTTTGAAACAATTGACTGACTATTGAAGCTTCTCGGGTGTGAGAGCAGGTGATGCAGTATCATTGGCATATTGCATTTCCATTATCCTGTTAGTGCTGGTTAGCTTTTGGGAGCGTAGTTTGGCCAAATTAAAGAGTCCTCCATCAAAGTGGCATTTAATCCCTAAACCTGTGTTGTTATCCGGTGTTTCATATTGCATGGCAGCCAAGTAAAGGGCAAAAAGGGTTGGAGCAAGCACACAACCCTGCTTCAATCCATGGGTGATTGAAAGGCATCTGATATGCTGTTTTGATGGCAAACCCTCCCAGACATGCCATCATGGAGTGCCTGGACCAGATCTGCAAAACTCTCAAGGCAACCAAAGCACAGCCCACATAGCAGGTCTCGGGACAGAATCAAAAACCTTTTCCAGGTCATAAAATACCTAGAAGAGCTGATTATGTTGCTCTCTGCATTTTTCTTGAAGCTGTCTTGCACAAAAAATCACCACATTGAGATTCTGGGAGAACCCTTTCTGAGATAATTTGCAGGCAACCGAACGGGATTCTTGCAAAAATCTTTGTAAGTAATATATGTGGGTAAGGTAAAGTTAAAGGTTCCTTTGCTCAAAAGCCAGTCATATCTAACTCTAGGGTATGATGCTCATCTCCATTCACAGTTAAACAACCAGTGCTGTCTGTGTCTGCAGTTGTTTCCACGGTCACGTGGCAGGCATGACTAGATGCTGGAGCACACAGAGCACTGTTACCTTTGCATCAAAGTGGTATCTATTTATCTACTTGCACTTTCTTGTTTTCAAACTGCTAGGTTGGCAGGAGCTGGAATAGAGACAGGAACTCACTCTGTTTTGCAGCACTTGGGTCTCAAACTGCTGACGTACTGACCTTCCAATCATCAAGTTCAATGTCTTCACCACTAAGTGACCGCAGTCCCCAGAAATGTAAATAATTCCAATATTATTTTCAAGAGTGTTTACCTTTGCTATTTTTTAAAGAGAAGACACACAAGACTTTTCAATGTCTGTTGTTTACTTTCAAACCAGGATGGCCAGGATCCAGAAGATTTGCCTTTCCTATGGAGAAACTCTTAACATGTCCTAAATGGCAAAACTTTTTTGGCAGGCATATGGGAGTGTTTCAACCAATATGCAGCTAATACAAGCCATTCATCAAACAGATGACAGGTGTTTCTAAACAGCTGGAATGTGGACACAATCCGACAGTGGACTGGAGTCATCCAAGTTGACCAACTCATTTCAAGCACAGCACCATTATCTTGCTTTGCGGCAGAAATAAAAAATAATTAAGATGCCAGGAAATGTCACTAAACCTGCCTTGCTGACAAGTAAACATGTACAGTATATGGCAAGAACAAAGAGAGGATGCATCTCAGACAAAAGCTTCCTTCAGGAAAGAAGGTGCCAATCCTAACAAGCACATTTTTGATAAAGTCTCCAGGAACAAAAGCATCAAGCAGAATCCTTCCATCTTTCTGGAAGTGCCATCACTGAGAGACCACATTTCAGCCACATCCCCGGTGGTTGAGTGCTAGTAGTAGTCAGGCTAGTAAAGTTTAATTTCTCATATTCAATTTCAAGTGAGTATAGGTTAGGTTTTAAGTCACACTTGGCAATTTTCTGTGAAGCCATTCAAAGAAACTGAATATGTTATATTGTACAATGTGAAACATTTATTCTGCATTACGTGCGTCACTATCAAAACCTAGGAAGAAATAATTATGAAGAGAAACCATTAAAAACCTTCTTCCCATATCTACTGATAATTACCTGGCTCTTGCATTTTGAAAACCTTTCTGTTGGACTGACTTTCTCTTATTCTTCTGTTTCTGAATATTTATTTTCAGCCTCTCAATTCAGTTTTCAGGCAGAAAAGCTTGGCGGTACTGTATCTGTCTACCAGGCCTTTCTTTAGGCCATACAGTCTTTTTAAAAATATAAAATGACTCCTTTCTTCTTGCTTCTTTATTTTCTAGCCTGACGTCTCTTCCCTCTGCTCTTTCTTTGCCTTCCTTTGCTTCTGTTCATTAGCACACATTAATAAGGTTCTCTGAAATGAATAAAAGCAGGAGGAGGGAGCAGACATTTTCAGAAAAAGCAATTAAACATTGCTCTAGATTTTCAGTGCATTTCACAGACAATATTGGCTTATTGGCTTGACCTAGATTTCCGTAGCTGCTATCTTCAGGAAATTTGAACATTTTGATCCAAGAAACAAGGGCCAGTTCATTTATTTTGTTGTTATGTACAGCTTTTGCTCTAGCTACAGTACTGCCTCAGACCTGATTTATTTCTATATATCCATGGGTGTTCCATGAGTATTCCACACTGGGGTAAAAGAAAACAAATTCGTAGGCTTTTATACAAGATCTAAAGGAAAGGTTATTCTGATCTTATCCACATAAACAATACTGACTGAGAATACCAAATATATTCCAGAATATCCAGTTTCTTGTCTGAACTCTAAAAAGTCTTAATTATGCAGATAGTGAGATGTCAGGCTACCAAACCATTTATTTATTTATTTATCTGATCATTCCAACAAGATTTTGTTTTATTTATTCCACTGGAACAGTTGTATAATCTAAATGTCAAGTATTATCCATTTATTTATTTCCATTGGACATCAAATGTACCCATTAAGGAGACTAGCACCATGTTTACATAAATTGCCTCTGGTTTTGAATTCTCACTTGGATGAGACAGGCTTTGATTATAATAATCTAGCCTACTTTTTATTTTTAAATGAACTGTTTATGGATAGTGCCAAACAACTAGAGCTGTAATCTTAGCAGATTTACAAGATGCCATGTATTGATGCAGGCAGCATGTGAAGCATTCAGCTCAGCAGAGTTTTCAGCATACATGACACAACCTATAATTCAGTCAGTCTACTGCCAGACCCTCTTATTATACATGGTATAAGAAAATTCTTTGATTTGTACTGGCAGGATGTCTCTACAAACTGTAATGAAACCTCCATCAAGCTTCTACTTGTAACAGAAAACCAAAATAACTTTCATAGTCCTGTGGATATATATGAATAAACTCAGCAGTCTTTTACTTGTGATCACAGTGATCTTGGAATATGCAAGAGGAGGAGGAGGAAGAAGAGGAGACCTATAGATGCTGTTTTGCTTATTTGCACCTCTAATATTCAAATGCTGAGACTCTAATGAACATGGCATAATGGCCCTGACATTGTCCTAGCATGGCAGTTATTAGTTGTATATACAGTGGAACCTCGTATAACGAATGCCCCCGATAATGACTAAATCGCATAACAAATAGGTTTTTAAAGAAAATGGCACCACACATGATGATTTTTCCTATGGAAAAATCGTACAACAAATTTTCAATGGGAAAAAACACTTAATGAAAAAAAATCATTGTACGATTTTTTCCCATAGGAAAAATCATTGTACGGTTTTCTTCCATAGGAAAAATCATACAACAACAAAATTGCATAGTGACCAAACTCATGAAATGAATTAAAACTGTTATATGGGGTTTTACTGTACTAGTAATGCAATTTTAAAATCTGCTTAGTTAAATATTTATTCATTGTTGACTGGGAATCTGGAACTCATTTTTAATTCTTAATTTTAAATCCTCAGTGACAGAATTTTCTGCCCAGATCCCCCCAAAAGACCTAAAAGAATAAAATAGAATATGATAAAATGTATAGCAATTAATACCAATGGCAACCACACAACCACACATATGCACACACGTACACACATTAAAAGAGCCACAACATCTAAAATACTTGGAATACTTCGCTTCACAAAAACATGTTGATGGGCCATTTCTCTGATCTCCTTTTTATCATTCATTATCTTTATAGAATCATAAACTCATAGAACAACTGAATTGGAACGAGACTATAAAGCCATCAAGCCCAATCCTCTGGTCAATGCAGGAATCCAAAGCAAAGCAGATATGGCAGATGGTTTCCAATTTTCTCTTGAATGCCTCTAGCATTGGAGTGCTCACCAACTCGATTCCATTTTCATACTGCTCTAACAGTTAAGACGTTTTTGCTGATACCCTTCCTATCTCTGGCTTCCAGAGTGCGCCCTTCATTCTTTATGACTATATTTTAAGTATTTGAAAAGTGCTCTTCAATTCAATTTTATTTCACTGTCTTTACAGTCAATGACCAGCATAATAAGAACATAAAAGCATAAACGCCACATCCTAAGGTAGACTGGACAGAGGTAATAAAAGGAAAGTATACTACTAAAAACCTACTGGGAATTGACATACAACAGCAGGCCGCCTATCTAAAAAAACAATATTACTAAAATCCCTCAACAATTACTAAAACCTAATGTCGTGAAGATGAAATGCTAATATTTACAAGGAAAGAAGAGGGATAGTCTCATTACAAGGATATAATATGTTCTCTGCTGGAGTTGTAATTTACTAAAACTCAGTAAATTATGACCAAACCAATAATGACAAGGATGAAGAGGGAACTTAATAAAATAGTATAGATCAGCTGCTAAGTGCGGGAGCAATCTCAATAAACTATAAAGCCACACTAGACTTCCTAGTCAGCAGCAGACATATCCTACAGGCCTTCACACAAAACCCCGCCACTTTGCACGTGATGGCAATACTGCTGTCCTGGAGTAGGAAGGAAACTTGTTGGGCAGGCAATTTTCCTGTGCATTGGCGCAGCAGAGGTATTATTAATTCTGCACGGGTGTCCCTACAGAATGAGCAAAAAAGGAGAACATGCTCAATCGATTCAACATCCCCACCACCACATGGACATAATAGTTCTGAATAGAGTATTCCATTATAGCTGCCCTCAAGGATAGCTAGCTGAAGGCATGCATCCACAGCGGACCTGGGTGAATGCCAGCCTATAATTTGTCTAATTGCTGCAAATAGGCTGCGGGAACGACCTGGTACCTGATGGAAATGTTGCAATAAAAACCAGGAGACTTGGCCACATCTTCTTGTCATTCTGTGTCCCTTATTGCTCTGATATTCCTCTCGGTCTCTTTTTTTCCAAGGCTAAGCATGTCCAGTTCTTTCAATCTTTCCTCCTAGGGCTTGGTTTCCTGGCCCCAACCATCCTTGTTGCCCTCCTCTGAACCTGCTCTAGTTTGTTGGCATCCTTTTGAAGTGTGGTGTCCAGAACTGGACACAGTACTCTAGATGTGGTCTGACTAGTGTCAAATAGAGGGAGACTAGTACCTCACAGGTTTTGGAGACCCCACAGGTTTTAGAGACTATATTTCTGCTAATGTAGCCTTAAATAGAATTTGCCTTTTTTGCAGGCACATCACACTGTTGACTCATATTCAGCTTTGATCTGAAACAATTCCAAGATCATTCTCACTTGTAATATTACTGAGCCAAGTATCCCCCATTTTGTGACTGTGCATTTGGGTTTTTTTTTCCTAGGTGGAAAAAAATCTTCCATGAGCTTTGTATTCCTGGAAGTCAGAATCCTGAACTGGAGGCATGTTCAGAAAGAGTGCCCGAAGATGCAGTGAACTGCCAGGCTGCAGGTCACAGAGTTGTCACTTTAAGGCTAAGTGGGAAGACACAAACTTTAAGAATAAGAGAACTTAGTCCAGCTCTAGTCATTTTGGCAGTGAAGAGCTCCCTGGGAGCTATCCTTGGTGCTCCATATTCTGACTGCCCAACAGCCCTGTGATGTCCGTCCCAAAGATTCTAAGGCAGGGTTTCTCAACCTGCAGCCTGTGGGCCAAATGCGGCCCATGACACAATTTCATGTGGCCCACCACCACCTCCACCACACACAGAAGTGCCATGTGGTGGAGGAAGAGCAAAATGGAATCCAAGTCCCCAAAGCTGTCTGAGGAAGCATGACCGGGGCCCAGCTTTAAAAGTTTGAGAACTCCTGTTCTACAGCTTACTATTATGTTGCTTATAGCCATAGACTTTAAGAAAACCATTACATAGATGGGGGAGGAATATCAAATGAACTGCTGGTTCACATTCATTTTTAAGAACAGAGCATGGCAAACAGACCATCATGCCATGAATATTTGGACTTTCATTGATAAATAATTTCCCTGCCTTACCCACAAGAAACCAATGCCTGCCTGAAGAAATGATCTTGAGTCACAAAAGCTCACAATGATTTTTGTTTGTTTCTTTGTTTGTTTAGTGATCCAATAAAGGATCGTGCAGTAGCCTTCTACTTCTGCATTTGTTTGGTGTATGGGTCACACAGCTGACTTTGTTTGTTCATGACATAGATGGTTACTGTTTCTGTGGCATTAAAATAAAGTATTTTTGGGTACCGCTTTACACACATATTAGGTTACCAAGGAAGCCCACTGTGTCTGTTTTAGAACATCTCCACAATGTAGCATATCTGAAGTATATTCCCAAAGGTTGCTCCTGTCCTTGCAAACTAAAAACTGTTTCTGAGAAAGTGCCCAACAATTATTTCTTTCACCTGAGCATGTCAAGTGAGATAAATAATTGGAGAGAGAGAGCCTTTCAAAGATTATTTTTGTCACATTCAGACTATCCAAGACAACAAGGCAGTCAGAAAGTAGAGCATGGGATGACTCACAAGGAGCACCTTACTCCAATGGTTATATATGATTATGTATAAAATTACCTTAATGACTAGGCCAGGGTTGGCATGGCTCATACATTCCATCTTCAAACTGTGCCCCTCCCCCCCAATTGAAGTCTTGTGTTTTGAAAACTACAGACAGTCACAATACAACCCATTATTTCCTTGTCTCTTGATATTGGGCTCAAAAATCTCATTTTTATGTGTCTTACCCAATTTTTTTATTAACGAAGATGCACATTCTCTAGTGAGAAATACAAAATAACACTAAAAGAAACAGAAAGATTGCCCATAGTTTGCTTGCCAAGCACAGTTAAGTTGTTGCACAGTGATTCTTCTCCTTTGTTTCCTAGCATTGTTTAATAATGATTTTTGCCCTCATAAATGTATTCCCAAGTAGAGACTTTGTGTAATACCCTGGTTTGCTGGCACATATTATAGACCAATGCTTCAGGGATTGTTTGGTTTGGCTTTAAAAGAGAGATAGCTATATCTCTCTCTGCTGTCTTAGCTTTTTGACTTCTCACTTATCTCAATCCTCAAATGTTTCTGGCCAAGTTCTTTCTGCTGAGTCAAGTTTTTTCTTCTCAAAAGATTTCTACAGTTGTGCCACTGTACTTCACTTGCTCAGTAAATTAATTTGCTGATGTTACTCTCCTTTAAACAAAGGTTGCTCAAGAAATAAATGTAAGGAATGCTAATACTGTTCAGAAATGCAAATGTGGCATTTGTTCAGTTTAATGTGAAAGCACAAGCACCAGGCAACACCAACAAAACTGGAACTGGCATCCTGATTTCCCTCCCCACTACCCTTTATTTTTCTCTACATGCCATTTATTCTTTATTTTTATTTTTATTTTAACAACAAATTTTGCTTCAACAACCAACATCCAAATGTCAGGCCTGAGTAGGCTTTCTTTTAAGTAAAGTTCATTATTTTTCCATGTGACGTGAAATGTGCCCTTTTCTACCTTGTGATGACTATTAAAAACCCAAAAATTTCTCCACATCTGTCTATCAGCGCTCATGCGGTTGGTAGATATTGGCCTCCAGAGAGCAGAGAGTGGACTAATCGTGTTCACCGCACATCACATTTCTATTATTTTATACTATCACTGGAGAAGAGATGGATGAAATGTCTGTCTCACATGGATAATGTAAATAAATTATAGATTAAGAATCAGAAAAGTGTAATCGTCTTTCTTTAAGATAAAAGTGTTTGTAGCTGTGGAATGAGAAGAAAGATTTCATTACATTACTGATACAATGTAAAATAAAACAAGGCTTGCATCCATATATCCTGGGTGCAATATGATTGTTTTGAGAGCATGAATTAGTGTATAATAACATGAATGCCAAATAATTCATTAATGATATTCAGCTCCTTTGTTTTACTATGAATAAAGTAGGGAAAATGAATAAAACAAAAGGTCTTAAGATGAATATTATTATCATACCATCGTTATGTTAATATATTTGCATATGAAAAACACAATGGAAATGAACCAGTTTGCTGCCATCATTGCATTTGCTTGTTTTTCCCAATACACAATATTATTTAGTACATACTTTGGGGCAAATGAACTTTATTTATTGGTAACATTTACATGCTGCTTACCACAGTAAAATCTCTGAGCCACTTAATATAATATATATTATTCAAGAAATGATAGGGGAGAGAAAGGCTCAAAGGAAAAAGCCAATGTAATACGTATGCTAGCCCAATGGTTCTTGTCTTTTGGACTTCAAGATATTTTAGTCTGTGACTTCCTGAGGGTCACAGATAGCAGAGCCACAAGATTTATACAATAGTATTACAAGTGCCCTGCAAGTTTCTTCCTGCATTATCCTTGAATGGATTTCTTTAAGAAATAATCAGTGTCACCCTTTTGCCTTATTATCAGTTTCTTTATTGCTGCTATTCAACTGTCACAAGCGATGCAGCAGACACAGCCTTCTGCCAGTAAATATCAAATGTTGATAACAGTGTATGTGTTGAATTCTGTCTACCCTGAAATTTATTTTCACTTATTTTCATTTATCTACCATCCTTCTGTCCAAGGACATCCAAAACAGTATGATTAAAACAATAAAAATTAAAATGTACAGCAAATATGGCAATCTAAAAAGCAGACAAAGCGTCACTGTTAAAGTGTTGAAAACAAAGATAAAATTAGCAGTTTTCTAAAGCCCACCAAAGCTTTTCAACAGATGCCATATTTCATAAGGACTCAAATCATAAGGACAACATCACAAAAAGATTTTTTGCTGACATATCCATGCCAGGCAGCTTTGAGAGTAGGCACCATTAAAAGGGCAGGCACAAATTTATTTTATTTATTTTATTGTATTTCTATTACTGCCCCCTCACTGAAGCAACTCCGGGTGGCTCACAATCACCATAAAAACATTCAAATATAAAACATACCCTGCAACCATAAAATCACAAAAATATTTAACATTTAAAAACCATTAAAATACCCTCTCAGACATAATAAGTTAAAAAAATTGAAACTAAAAACCTGAATGGCATTCATATAATCCGGAGGGGGGGGGCTGCCCCACCAGAAGCACCCCGCACCTGGTGTGGCAGCCAGGTTTTTAGACCTTTTCTGAAGGTCAGTAGATCTGCCTGGAGGTGCAACTTGGTTGGCAGGAGGTTCCATAGGGCCAGAGCAGATGCCAAAAAAGCCCTCCTTCTAGTGCTAGAGAGGCTCACCTCTCTAGCGGATGGGACCATTAGGGAGTCCTTCCAGTCTGCTCTGGTGGGACAAGCAGATGTCCTTGGGGTAACGCGGTCTCTTAAGTAACCTGGTCCAAATTATGTCAATTGATTCAGGGTTCCTGGTCCAAATGATGTCAATTGATTCAGGGTTCCCATAGATAGATGTAGTTTATTGGGTTGGTGGGCCCTAAAATTTTACTTCAAATGATGATGTTAATTCCTCGAGATTGTCCATCCTAAGCTCTTCAGTCTTGTCCTAAACTCTATACACCCTAGAACAGTGGTGGTGAACCTATGACACATGTGCCAAAGGGGGCACTCAGAGCCCTCTCTGTGGGCATGCACGCTGTGGCCCCAGCACAGAGTTTGTCCCACCCCTCTGCCCAACAACCCAATGGGAGCACTTCCTCCTTTCCCCCAGTACAAAATTCACTCCACCACTCTGTGGCATGATGACAGCCTGTTTAGTTTGGGCACTTGTCTCTAAAAGGTTCGCCATCACTGCCCTAGAAAGAGGACTAGCAACTGTTTGTCTAGGCAAGTAGCCTATATTTGGACCCTTTTCTGATGATAAAACTGCTACAGTATTTTGGTGAACCTTTGTGTACATCTGGTTGGCCACAGAGATGATAGATCCATTTCTTGATCCAGAGTTGGTTCATTAAAATATTTTATACTTAGCAGATAATCCACCCACATTTTACTTTGAGCTCTAAGAATGCAAAGATTTGTGGCTTTAGATATGGAAATAGTAATGGAATATTATTTTCTGGATTTAAAAATCACAATGTTAGTCTAAATTCTTACTTCTAAGGCATCAAAGCATAATACTCAGCTTCTGTTAAACAGATTCCCAAGAAGGACTCAGACCTTTTGGGCTTTTCACATTCCATACATTGGTGACCACTTGATGGTGAGTGGTTGTTCCAGCTTATGGATTGCCATGTGACAAACCAAGACCCTTTGTCATTTATTCCCCGTGGAACATCAAATTTGAAAATGAGGACCTTTATATGTCCCAGTGGATGCAAGGTGTATTTAAATCACATCATATAAGCAGGGAATGAGGTCTATGAAATGAAGGGAGAGTCTAAAAGAAATTAAAGGAAAATAAATGGATTTCTAACAATACAATTATGAAATAAAATGCATAAAACAATCTGGATATACATATCAGAGGAAATTGCAGTTATGAAAAGTAGCCATAGTCAGTCCTTTTCTGAAACACTATACAGTATTTGCCTCTAATCTTCCACCAGCCTCTTGTTGAAGCTCACTATGTTCAGCAGTCTTTGGTCTAACCCAATGTTTCCCAACCTTTGGTTGTCGGACTTCAGTTTCCAGAAGCCTAAGTCAATTCCCCAAAGCACTGATCAAACAATGTACTGACTTAGGCTTCTGGGAACTGACGTCCCCCTGTGGAGCATGTGCCCCACATTGGGAACCACTGGTCTAAACATTAAGAAAGATATATAGCTACCTTTCCCATGGAGCAGTTTTGTATGTGTGTACAAGTAATAAAAAAAGAAAGTAATGAAGATGTAAAATCTCCCAGAAGCAGTAATCTAACCTTTTGTGTAAAAAAAGAAAAAAAACCACACCTGAAGCTTATCTCAAAATCAGGGCAAACTAAGGCCCAAAGGTCCCCAAGCATTCAAAACCTACAAAAGTAAAATTATATGAGAAAAAAGTGAACCGGAAAGCATGTGAGTGTGAATGAATCTGAGTCTGAGTCCCTTCTCCTAAGAAGCAATTGCTTGTTGTTCCATTGCCCTTTAATTTTTCTTGCGTTTAGGTTGACTTTTTTTTAACGTCGCCCCTAAAAATAAAATTTTTTATTGGTAGATGGCAAGTTGAGAGCAAAAATGTGTAAGATTTTGTAAGTCTCACAAAATTAAACAGTTGGATTTATTCAATGTACTGGTTGGGGAGTTTAAGTAAAAATATGTCTATACGTATATAGTTATTGCAAGGAGTTTTTCTTTATGAATCAACAGCAATTGTTTCAAAACCTGTGGAATGATACATAGTATCTTAACTTTGATCATTCTTTCCTTTCCATGATTAAATAAAAATTCCATAGTACCTGAGACCGTACTGTTGTGCAGAGTGAACATAGCATAAGCTTTGTATCATTAGAACATAGTGGTTAATGAAACTAACTAGCTTTCATTGGCTGAAATCCTATTGTACAACTTTACACCATGCAACAAGCCAGCAATAGAAATCTTTAATTTAAATTGAAATTTCTATCCCCTTTCAGGCCTCAAGGATCCCTAGGGATCCCTGTTGATCTTGGGAAACCTTGGTAGCCTTATGATGGAAGGAGGGAACCTTTTGTATTAGAAATGCTGACAGATCACCACTGGGAGACCGAGATGTCATCCCCATTTATACCCAGAGGAGTTGCACAGTGGTATTTCAGTCCCTATGAAATAATGAGGGGGAAAAACTCAAGAATGCAGTCTACATGCAGTTTTATGAAAGGCAAGCAGGAAAAGATACTTGAATTATCAACCTGTTGCTGTCCCTATGATTCATACCTTGCTACATGCATTGGCACTCTACTCCATTGCTATACTGATGCTCACTACGTCTACTCTAAATAAACTACCAACTTCAGTGGGGTTTTTTAAAAAAAGTTAGACATTTATTGTAGTTTATACCCCAATGTAATGCAGTTCCACTATTCTTCATTCTGAACAGGATGTTGCTGAGGAAATGCTAGTGGATAAAAGCTTCCATTTCACCATGTATGGTCATGAAAATTCACTCAATAAATGCCATCTATGACAGATTAAAGCTAGGGAAATCTTGCAATATCCATCTTGGCAGTCAAATATTCCCAGAATTATGTGGTTTTAAAACTTTAATATATATTAGGCAGACCTGATGGCAAACAGTAACAATAAATTCACTGAAATCTTTGTGTGCTGTCAAATTATGCATGAAGGCAACAATTCTTCAAATACTTATTCATATGTCTTGAACTTAACAGGTTGCTCCAATGCTTTTTATTTAACTGTCATTGCAAATAAAGTTTTTGTAAGGGAGTGGTCCCAAGTGAACTGAACCAAAATGTATCCTTTGGACATAATTAAGAGAGGTGTTCCCAGTAACTATTACGTAAATAAAAGCTCCCTCCCTTAGGTATTGGTTCATCACCATCTTGGTTGCTATAATTTTTTAAGGCAATGATGTCGTAGCAGCTCCTCCTGTGGCTTACTGGTTAAGATGCTGAGTTTGGCGACTGGAAGGTCTGGTTTTGATATCTGAGGGCTTCACTTGGGGACATGAAAGGAGCTTCCAGGTGTCCCCTGAGCAGAGTTTCTCCAGCAAAAATCCTTTCAACCAGAGTAACCTCTGACACAAAATTATTAAAATTACTGGGAGTCTAGTCATTTTGGTGATGAACATGGCACCTGACCCATGTGAGGCATGAGGCAGTGGTTTGCTGTTTCTATCACAACAATGTGTTCAACCGGCCACACTTTCACTCGGTATGTAATGTTTATGTTTATTGGATTTATACCCCGCCCTATTCAGTGCAAGGTCAACTCAGGGTGGCATTACAACATATTAAATACAATTAAAGCACAACAATACAATAGGAAAAATACAATGTCAGAATACAATATCATAAATGCATAGGAATGTACAGTACAATTATAATAAGAATTTACAGATCAAGAAGAAAGTACAGTGATCCAGAGAGAAGGGATCGGAGGCCAAGGCTCAACAACCATAGACAGGCCTTAACCAGGACCTGGCTTAATGACCATGTTGGAGCCCAGCTCCAAGTCCTCAGCAGCATCAACAGAGAGAGGTGACAAAACGGTGCTGCAAGCCAGTGCTGGAACAGGAAAGAAAGAAACCCCCGCAACAAATGCCGGACCAGGGGAGAGGGCTAATATTTAATTTGAAGGGTACCTTGGCTTGCTGCAATAGAAGCAAAAGCAAGTGCAGAATTCTGGAATCAGCACAAATATATCAGCTGGAATTAACTATTGGCAGAAAATGGCTACTGGTTATCACTATTTGCTTCTCTATTGGTAGGCAGATCTGTGAGGAACTGTTCTTGATTGATTTCCTGGCATAGTGGATAACAAGGCAAATGAGAAGTGGAAGAAAGGTAAAATTTGTTGTTGTGTGCTATCAAGTTGCATCTGACCTGCAGTGGCCTTTGAATCAGTGACCTCCAAAAAGCCTCTGTTGTTAACAGCCCTGCTCAATTTTTGCAAACTCAAGGCTTTTGGCTTCTATTATTGAGTCAATCCATCATTCATTGCCTAATGCTTCATAACTGCCATTCTGATTCTCATTGTTCTACTGATTTCTGGGCTTTAATCTCCATTTCTTAAATATACACCTTAATGTGGTGAAGCTGTATGAGTGAGTTAGGGAAGATGAGAGATGCTATCTGAAGGCTAGGCTCTGTTATAAGCCCATATTCCTACCAAGGTCATCCAAAGTGAAATATTGAAAGTTGAAATACCAGACTAATATCCATCCATCCTCTTTAGGATTAGCACTCATGCCAGCAGAAGAAACTCGATAATTTTGATGGTATCAGGGTAGAGAAACCTGTGAGTAACACTGGGCAGAGGAAGGTAACACTGGCAAAGTATTCACAACCTATGGCCTGTGGGCCTAATGAGGCCTGCAGTGCCCTTTAATGCGGCCTGTGGTAAGAACCCAGGCACTGCAGGAAGCTACCACCACCAGAAGTCCCAAAATGCCATGGTGCTGGCACACGAAATTGTGCCATTTATTTTTATTTTATTTTTTGCTGCTTTGGCAGCCTTGGCCACTTCCCATGGTGGCAGGAGAGTGTTGGGAGCCTTTTTTGTTCCATTTTTGGAATTTTCCGCCATGTTTTAACAGCATTATTTGCAGCTAATATGCAGCAATTTGGCACTTCTGTTTTCTACTGCTTTTGCAGCCCATTGTGGAAATAGGAAGTGCCAAATTGCTGTGTTTTCGCTGCAATAACACAGCTAAAACATGGTGGAAAATTGCAAAAATTGAGCAAAAATGATCTGAACACCCTCCTGCCACCATGGGAAGCAGCAGAGGCTGCCAAGGCAGCTGAAAAAATGGCATGATTGCACACACCACCACCACCATGTAAAAGGGAAGCATCAGGAATAGCGGGATGAACCATGCCTCTGGCCCATCACCTGTGTGAGGGATGCATGACTGGCCCACTGCACAAAAACATTGCAAACCCCTGGCCTAAAGGAAGGTGATAGTAAACCACTTCTGAATATTTCATACCTTGGAAATTCTATGATGAGACAACCCAAAAGGAAAAATGGCAAAATATAAGCACATAGATGCCAGTGGCCAAATGTTTTGGGAACAGACCTTCTGATAAAGGATGTCAATTACTAGATCCCATTTGTGCGTTTCCATAATGCCTGCAAAGGAAAAAAATCTGAGAAAATCACCTCAGTTACTTCTTATCAGACCTAACGAACTGTGTAGACAAATCAAAAGATTGCAACTAGAAGGCTCCAGCAGGACACTCACTGAACAGTGGTGGCGGCCAATTTTCCAGCATAATTGGTATGCAAATTAGAAATTATATTGTTAGAAACAAGCAGTTCAAGCGTTCTTCTTTAACTCTGTTGTTAAAGCTGAAATGCCTTAACATTTTCCTCTGCAAACATTTTTATCTATAACATTCCATAGCCAAACACAGAGCCAGATGTACTCACACTTAGTGAGCTTAGAGCTGATTGCTCAAGCAAAAGTTAGTGTGCAACAGGCAAGAAACAGCAGTTGTAACCAAAAGGGATGGTTTTTGTTATAAGTATCCCCTGATAATGCTGAAAAATGCTGTTGTAAACCTAATTTCCTCTCCGAGCACACATATAAACTCATATCTGTTTTGAATATATAGTACAAAGTGATTAAAAGATGTCTATAGCTCTATAGGATTGCAGTGGCTCAAGTGGCTAAGATGCTGACTGGGAGATAGAAAGTCAGCAGTTCAATTCCAGAGTACTGCAGGACTGAATGAGCTCCCATCTTTGTCCCAGCTCTTGCCAACCTAGCAGTTTGAAAGCAAGAAATTGCAAGTATATAAATAGGGACCACTTCGGTGGGAAGGTAACAGCGTTCCATGCACTCCGGTGTCTAGTCATACCTGCCACATGACCACGGAAACGTCTGCAGAAGCAGACAGCACTGGCTCTTCAGCTTTGAAACAGAGATGAGCACTGAACCCTAGAGTCGGATACGACTGGCTTTCGAACAAGGGAAACCATTACCTTTACCTTTATAGCTCTTTTTGCCACAGATTGGGCCCCTCTAAATCAGATACACATGGGGAGCAAAGGTTGACACAAGGACAGAGGAAACAAAGATAACACAATTCCCTAAGTCACATATATCACCCTACATACCCATACACCAAACAAAAAGAGGAAAACAAATGTGAGAGTTGCTATTCCCCAAAGATAGGTTTAAGAGTAATAGATTCTGCTTGTCCTTAGACAAGAAGTTAGAGTGATGACAAGGAAAGTCTTGAGCAAAGATCCAGTGAAATGACAGAGGAATAAATATCTTAGGTGAAAACCAAGATGTTCAGAGAGAAAGATAAACTAACAGGACTGCACTGCTAAATCTGGATTCCAAGAGAATTATTAGAGCCCAGCCTGGTTTCATGGAAATATTAGTTCTTTAATGAATTCAGTTTCCCAATGATTCACCAGTGCTTCAGCAGAAGTGATCCAAGAGCCATAGGCAAGCAGCTTCAAACGAAACATAGACAGAAACTATTCCCAGAATGAAAAAATATATGAATATCTTCTGCTTCTTTTCCTAAGACTTTTGGGCTCCTCAGTTTAAGTGATTGTGTTTTTTCCATTTCTTTATGTTGTGTTTCCCTAGTCCTCATTTTCCATTGACCTTCTCCTGGTCTTAAACAGTTGCCTAATCCTTATTGAAGGTCCTATTTTGCAAAAGACAAGAAAGTACCAAGTATGGAGTCCAAGTATCAATGGAGACACCAGAGATATTTCATCCATATGCTTGTCTTAGAAAAGAGATTAGCATTCTAAAACAATTGCTCTCTATAGACTATTCTATTATTGTCTAGTTTGAACTGTTAATACCAGTTTAAATCCCTTCAGCCACAGAAAGACTAAACCATAGCAGCCCTAATTTTTTCAATTGTCCCTATCACTCCAGATAGTAGAACTGGATCAAAGATATATCCAAAATGGGAAAACCAAAACAATGACAGGAAACCAACAATTTTAAAAGAATTTTAAAAATTCTCTCATGTCTTTGAGGAAACTCCTGGACAAGAAAGGCTTTGAAAGGAAGGGTTGAGGGATCTTTGGCTCTTCAGAAGCTTTGGATTTCAATTTCTAGCAGAAGGGATTGTGGGATATGTCAAGAAGATGAAGGTTTTTCACACCTGTCATGGGCAAGGACAGCTAGCAGATAATACCAACACCAGAACCCAGGACAACAAGGAAACAGGCCAAACAATAACCATATCTCAGTCCAAAGTCCAAAACCAAATCAACCCATGGGAGCAGGATTAGTCCAGATGACAAAAATTTAGTACAAATCAGCCCAAAGTCAGATAACTAGGGAAACAGACAGGGCAGAGAATCTTCAGGACCAGGGCAAGAATAGAATTCCAAGAACCAGAAATTACGCAAGGTGCATCAAGAGTCCACAGAAAAAAGTAACAAGTCAGGAGATCTTCAGAAAACAGGAATAAAAGAAGACATTTGGCAACCAAGCAACTGCAGGTCTACTAACTTGCATTGCTGAGGCTGCTTCATATATAGCTAAGCCACCCAGGGCCTCCAGGTGGGCCTAAGCAGTTACAGCAGACTGGGGGTCAGTCCCACAGGACTTAGAGCAGCAGCTGCAAATCATGACAACACCTGTCCTGGTGAATGAGACATTACAAAATCAGGTACAAGCACCCATGTGGAACTATTTCCTAGGTAGTTCACAAACTAATTAGCATTTTGCCCCCAACATGCTGGGTACTTTTTTTACTGACCCCAGAAGGATGGAAGGCTACGTCAACCTTGATCCTGGTTGGGATCAAACTCACAAGGTCAGCAGTTTTGCCTGCAGTACAGCAGTTAAACCACTGTGCCACCAAGGGTCTTAAAAATAAAATGGGCTTACTTATTATACGCAGATAATGGTTTTGCTGGGCATTGTATAATTATTTTGAGAGCAAAAGAGCCCCCACAGCCAGTACAATAAACATGGATCAAGCCATTTCTCACTCCCTTCATCACATACATTTTTGTAGGGTTGGTTCAAATGATTTATAATCCAATTAACATTTAGCAGAATAATGTCTTAAAAGTGCAAAGGGACTCAAACACTGATTCATAAAGGTTATATCTCATGACAAAGGGCAGAGTTGTTGCCGCATTTAAGTATCCTTAGATTAATTGCTTAAATGCCAGGCAGTGTAAAGTTTATTTAACCCTAGCTTTAGCCGGTTTAAGAAGAGCAATTATATTTGTTCCATTAAAAAGGGGCAGAGCATCTCTATTCTTGTGAAAATTTTCAGTATGAGCCTATCATATATGCTTTCTTTGTAATAAGCTCCTTAAAGTTCAATTTTGTTATTGATTATTTACTTACCTTATTTATAGTAAAGGTAAAGGACAGTCATATAAAAGGTTATAACAAAATATTATTATTATTATTTTAAAAAAAATTGATTTGATCTTTATTCTGCCCATCATGTCTAGAAACAGACTGGATGTGAAAGGAAATGGCAGGTCCCTGCAATAATGCGTCCATTGCGTGACTTGATATAAGAGGCATCTTGAGATATCTGGAGTGGTGTGATGGAAGATGAACCATTTTCCAGGGGGAGGAACTGCTGATTTCCACCAATAAACATGTTTAAATTACAAGAAAGGTTCTAAATAAAGAGTAGGAATAACTTCATAGTGGCTAAGCCTGCTTCAAAGGTGGAATAGATTACTTAAGCAAGTGGTAGACCTCCTTCTTTGAATGTTTAATTCAAATATGTGTGTTATGTCAGGCCCTTATAAGGAATAGTCCAGACAACGATGAATAAAACAGCAACTTGGTTTATTCAACAGTCTTTCACAGGTTATGCTTACAAGACGTTCCGGACACAGAGATGGCTATACAGTCCCCACTGAATCAGTCCCTCTGGACTCTGCGGCGAAGTAGGCAATAACTAGCTACCATAGAAGGGAACTGGGATGTTCTTTGAGAGAAATGAGGTTAATAATGTGTGAGAGAGATTGTCAACAAAAACAGGTGGTTTTTTTTGTTTTGTGTTTTTTAATATATATATATATATATATATATATATATATATATATATATATATATATATATATATATATATATATATATATATATATATATATATATATATATATATATATATATATATATATATATATATATATATATATATATAATGCTTGGAATATACGTTATAAAGTTCATACTCAAGCCAGACTAAAATATATACAGTAGAGCAGCAAGTTTATGTGTATTGACTTGGAAATAAATCTCACTGGGTTTAGTGGAATTTATTCAAAGATAAGTGCTGACAGATTTGGTTATTTTGCTTTGTTATGGTGTTAATTTTTAAAGGGTACCACCATCTTTCCTACAATGTTGGCAGAACCATACTGCCATAAATTAGGAGAACAACAAAATTATTTAGTTCACTGTTTCATTGTAAGACCATTGGCAAGCCAGTGACTTGATGATGATTGTCTTCAAGCCATCTTGTTCTTCAACAGTTGGAGTAATCCAAATATGGAAATCTCTCCAAAGCTGGGCTCATCTAATTATGAAATTGTTTAACTTTCAGCATCAAGTGAAGATCTTTTTCATGGCTTTGGCTAGAAAAGGCAACTTGTCAACCCAAAGCTACACGTTTGTCTTGCGGCCATCGTTTCAAAACCCCTCTGCTTGTAATCAGTTCAAGTCTCCACAAGAATGACCTCTCCTTTCTCTGGTAGCCCATCAGATGGAAGAAAGAGGGGAAATGGGAAAGGGGTGGTATAGAGAGTGTGTGTGAGAGAGATAAAAAAAGCAAATTTGCCTCATATTTGGTTCTTGACCTTCTCAAGGGAATGTGGCAGGGGAAAAAAGGTTAGCCATGCATGATCTGGGCTTCCAAGCATAACAGCTTGTTGGCTTCAACTCACAATGTTTGTTTTCTTTTTTTTCTCCAGCCATGGGATGTTTTTATATTTTGTACGGTTTAAAGTATAAGGTTTTATTTTTAATCCCTTTGTTTTGTTGTCTGTAAGACACCAGTGAGTTCTGCAAGTTGAAGGGTGGGATATTTAAAATTCTAAAATCAAATTAGCTGAGTTTCTTCTCCTTTCTGATACCTAAAAACCTATCAGGCTCCTATCTTTTATATAGATATTGCACCATGGCATAAAGGTGTTAAAAAGGTTGCACCAAGAAAGTGAAAGGGAAATATTATCTGTGCCAAATAATAATTTATCTTCTAAGCAAGCTTTAATTTGGATTTTCACAATTAATTAACCATCAGCCTAGTCATTATACACATGAGGCATTTAAATTGATCTGTGAAGAATGATGGGAGAAGAATAATGCTTTGAAGATCCATTTCAAATTAATTATTAGATTAGTGAATATTCCACAAGGGCATTTCTTTGATGACCTTTGCTGATGGTTTAAATAAAAGCATGTCTGTTTAGATAATGAGGAGACAAAGGTAGTGTGACTTATTGCAGTGAGAATGCAAGCGCGGCGCCAAAATGGCCGCCGCGCTCTTTGCGGGCCCCCCCGGACTTGGACATCCGGGTAGTTAGGGGTGTGTGGCCAGCACCCTTTAAAAGGGGTGGCCACGAGGCAGCCGCGCTGCCATTTTGCGAAGCGACGGAGAGGAGAAGTTTTTCCCCTTTTGCTCCGTCGCTCTTCCCTTCAGCTGGGAAGCCTTTTCTGGGCAGTGGTTCCTTCGTAGCTTCTTTCTTCGGCTTCCCAACGACTGCAGCCATGCCTTCCAAAAAGAAGGCGATGGCGAACGCGGTTCGCTCTTCGCGGAGGCGCCAGCCGGGTCAGAGGACCGCGACTGCGCCCCCTCAGCAGTCCCCCTTTCCGGGGGTGCCCACCGGGACCGGCGGGATGGGGGCGATTGCTCCCTGGCCTGAGGCTGCCCAGCCTCAGGCCGGCCCTGCGGGGGATTCGGCCCCCGGCCCGCAATTGGAGGCCACCGGCCCGGGCCTGGCGCATAGCAGGCTGGGCCTTCGGGCCTTCGCATCCAGCTTCCAGCGGTGGGCTGCAATCAAGGGGGTTGGCTGGGTTCCCTTCCCTGGCAGGGCATGCTCCCCGCCCCGCAGGGGCCGGTGGTTGGGGCATGGCCATATTCGGGCCCTGGGGTCCAGAGACCTGGCTCGGCGCCGGCGACCGGTGGGCCGGCCGGCCCTTTGCCACCCATTAGTATTGGGGGCTATGTAAATGTTGATGCCCTACTGGCCCGCGTCGCGGCTCTGGAGGCATCCTTAGGGGTAGTTAATCCATCCAGGGCACCGTTTGGTTTACAGGTCAACTCAGCGCTTGCCGGTCCTCGCAGCTCCCCACGCAGCAGATCCCGCCAGCAGGTAGTGGTCAGGTCCCATCTTCGAGCTCGGTTGCGGTCGCGAGCTCCGACGCCCGCAGTGGGCCGGAACCCCCGGTGGGGGCGGCCCACGGGGGTGCAACTTGTGAGTATACGGTCCAATCTAGTGCACCCACGACACAACCCACACTGGGGGGAGGCTTGCAGTGGCCGTGGCCTCGCCTGGCTGGGGCGGCGGGTCAGTCGCCACCGGCCCATCTTGGAACGGCTCCCGCACTCCAGGGCCCCTCTTGGGGCGGGGTACCCTGTCCCGTGGGGAACTTACTGGGGGTGGCGGGGCTGGTCCAGGCTCCTTTCAGGGTGCCCAGTACTGTCAATGTTCCGGTGTTGGCCTTGCCGACGGCAGGTTATTCGTTGCCCCTCGGGGACCACCTGGCCCAGGCCACCACGGAAAAGATATGGCGGGGGGAGTACGTGGACATTTTCTCCCTCTTGAATAGAGAACCCACCAGGGAAGAGAGGGAGGGGCAGGACGAGAAGGACATGGAGCAGGCTCGTCGACGTAAGCCGCCACGTACATGGGCCAACTGGTTACCCGCGTACCTTATATACATGGCGGTGTATCTCAGGGCCCGGCCTGACCTGGCAATTCCGATGGTCCAGTATTTGGACAACATATACCGGGCGATGGTTGATTTCCCTGGCCCATCATGGTTGGCTTACGACGAGGAATTCCGTATGAGAGTGCCCCTACACCCAGAGATGAGGTGGGATGAGCCCTGCCAGAAGCTGTGGCTTCTGTATATGACCCCCATGCGCCCGGCGCCAGGGGACAGGTACCATTGTGGACACGCAGTCCAGCGAGCTGCTCCAGCCCAGGCACCCCGCCAGGTGGCGGGGTGTTGGAGCTTCTCGGCCAATGGTGCGTGTAACAGGAAGCAGTGCCGATACAGGCATGAGTGTCCCTCTTGTGCTGGCCCCCATGCCGCCTCCGCGTGTCCTAAGGCGGGCGGACTGCGGGGCAGAGGTAGAGGTGGACAGGGAGTGGGCAGAACTGCCGCAGAGGGAGCTGGTCAGGCAAAAGGCCCCCTCCCCAATTAATGTGGACATGTTGGAGCGTTGGCTCACGATGTACCCGAGGAGGGCAGACGCAGCTTACCTGCTTGAGGGTTTTCAGCAGGGGTTTCACATTCCTTTTACGGGGGTCAGGTCCCCTCAAGATGCACCCAACCTGTTATCACTCAGGGGAAGGGAGGAGGTGGCTGCCATGAGCATTGCTAAGGAGATTGCTGCTGGCAGGGTTGCCGGCCCTTTCCCTCTCCCGCCATTCCCCAACCTCAAGGTTTCCCCTTTGGGGTTGGTGCCAAAGAAGTCGCCGGGGGAGTTCCGTTTGATACACCACTTGTCTTACCCGGCTGGCCGTTCGGTCAACGATGCTATCCCTGACGACCTTTGTTCGGTCCCATATACATCTTTTGACCAGGCCCTGCGCATGGTGCACTCATGTGGCCCAGGTGCACTACTCGCTAAGTGTGACATTAAGTCCGCGTTCTGTCTCCTGCCAGTGCACCCGGGCGACTTTGAGTTGCTGGGTTTCAAGTTCTGGGGTGAATTTTATTTCGACAAAGCCATGCCTTTTGGCTGCTCCATTTCATGCTCGGAATTTGAGCGCTTCAGCACCTTCCTCCAATGGGCCTTTGTTCGCAGGTCAGGGTCCCGGTCTGTAGCCCACTACCTTGATGATTTCTTATTCGGGGGTGAACGGGGCTGGGACACGTGCACACGTCTCCTGAACACATTTCAGACGCTAATGGAGGAACTCGGTGTCCCTTTAGCGCCCGAAAAGACCAAGGGCCCTTCAACCAAGCTCACATTCCTGGGGGTTGAGATTGACACAGTTGTGCAAGCATCCAGGTTACCTGCTGATAAGGTTTCACGGATCGTTGCACTCATTTTGGACTTGCTGGCAAAATGCAAGGTGTCCCTTCGGGAGCTACAGGTGTTACATGGTCACCTTAATTTCGCTTGCAGGGTCGTCGCACCAGGCAGAGCATTTGCTCGACGATTGTGCAATGCCATGACTGGCTTGGCCAGGCCCCACCACAGGGTCCGACTGAACAAGGGCATGAGGGAGGATATGCTCATTTGGCTCCAGTTCCTGAGGGAATTCAATGGGGTGTCCTTTTGGAGGTCCGACCTTTTAGTTTCCCCTCGTTTTCAGGTTCAGTCGGATGCGTCGGGGTCCCTGGGTTATGGGATTTACTTTGCAGGGAAGTGGGCCTACGGCAGATGGCTGCCAGACTGGTGGGGCACGGATCGCTTGCGAGATCTCACGTACCTGGAATTTTTCCCCATTCTGGGAGCTTTGATGCTATGGGGTGAGGAGTGGGCCAATTCGGTTGTCCATTTCTGGTGTGACAATGCGGCGGTGGTCCGCATTGTCAACGCACAGACGTCTAAATCTCCAAGGGTTATGGAACTGGTTTGCCAGTTCGTGTTGTGCAGCCTATGCCTCAATGTGCTTTTTCGGGCTAGACATGTTCCAGGTATTAATAACGATATTGCTGACGCTTTGTCCTGCCTGCAGATCCCCCGGTTCCATGCCTTGGCCCCGGACGCAGAGGAATTTCCCTCGCCGCTCCCGGACGAGATATGGACACTTGGCAAGGAGAGGTGAACCGGGCGATCGGCATGTCGCTCGCCCCTCGCACGCGTAAGGCGTATAACCATGCATTCAGTTCGTTCAGGGCCTTTTGTGCCCAATCCCGGCTGCTGGAAAGTTGGCCCATCCCAGTGGCTCATATCCTCCAATTGATGGTTTATTTACATGCCCAGGGCTTAGCCCCCCGCACCATAGCATCCAGACTGTCAGCGCTGGCATTCATGGCCAAGGTGGGTGGTTTTGCTGACAGCACAAGTGATTTTCGCATATGACATGTTTTGGAAGGGTGGGTGCGGGAACGTGGGCGCAGCCCGGACGACCGCCACCCTATTTCCTCAGGGGTACTTACCCAACTTGCACGGGGTTGGCATGACCTGTGTTTCGACAGGTATGAGGCAACCCTGTTTCACGCGGCCACTACGGTGGCCTTTTTTGGAGCGCTCCGCATCAGTGAGCTGGTGCTACTGTCTAAGGCGGATGCGAGTCATAGGGCACTGGAACTCGAAGATGTCTATGTTTCCAATGATTGGGCTCAGCTGAGGATACGCTCCTCTAAGGTTGATCAGCATGGTGTAGGCAGTGGTGTAAGACTGCTACGATGTTCCATGGCAGACATCTGTCCGGTTGGTGCCCTACAGGAGTTCCTTGCACTACGTGGTACGCACCCTGGCCCATTTTTCTGTCACCAAGATGGGTCTCCCCTTACTAAATTTCAATTTTGGAAGGTGACCGGTAAGGCACTAGCCAGTGTTGGCCTCCCTGGGGCTCGTTACGGCACCCATTCATTTAGGATAGGGGTGGCTTCCACCGCAGTGGCGTTTGGGTACTCTGGGGCTGAGATATGCAACATGGGAAGGTGGGGATCACGATGTTTTCAGTTGTATGTTCGCCCTCTTCAACAGTGAGTACCAGTTAAGTCACTGCCCTGTTTCCTTTTTTCCTTGACAGACCCTGGGTGTCGTCTTACACCGGTGACAGTATGGCTGGTGGGCCACAGCTATGTGCACAGGGCAGCGCAGTTTGCTGCGGTGACAGAGTGGGGACCCCGACTGGGACTAGGTGCATCCGCAAGTCTCAGGTGGTACGGTAAGCGCGGAATGTTATGGCGGGAACTGTTGCCATTCCTTTTCTCCATCAGGGATGCTGACCCGCCTGATGTCCTAATTATACACCTCGGGGGTAATGATTTGGGCCAGGTCACGGGCCTATCGCTGAAGCATGCGATTTGCGGTGACCTGGCCTACCTGCATTATGTGTGGCCCGCCACAACCCTGCTTTGGTCGGACATGATACCGTGGCACGCTTACAGGGGAGGGTTGAACCTCCAAGCCCTTGATCGGGCTCGGTGCTTGGTGAACAGGGCTATTGCCCGGTTCCTTCTGGACAAGGGTTGGGGGGCGGTGAGCCTTTATTGAAGCCTCCCCGTGTGGCGGGTAGCACTGGTAAGGTGGGCCAGGTCACGGGCCTATCGCTGAAGCATGCGATTTGCGGTGACCTGGCCTACCTGCATTATGTGTGGCCCGCCACAACCCTGCTTTGGTCGGACATGATACCGTGGCACGCTTACAGGGGAGGGTTGAACCTCCAAGCCCTTGATCGGGCTCGGTGCTTGGTGAACAGGGCTATTGCCCGGTTCCTTCTGGACAAGGGTTGGGGGGCGGTGAGCCTTTATTGAAGCCTCCCCGTGTGGCGGGTAGCACTGGTAAGGTAAACATTTATGACCCACAGGTATCCGGCAGGTTCACAATTGACTGGACAACACTAGACAGGCACAAGTTGGTTAACGTTGTCCGGTCAACGATGAACCAGGCAATGGGGTGATGGCATGAGCTGGGCAGCAGGCATCACCCCGTTATTTTACGGATACGCGTCAGAGGGTGGGGTCACTAGTTAGATTATTGACTACGGTCAACAATTTGTTTGTTGTCAACAAACAAATTGATACAAATGGATACATTGTAACCAATTGCCGTTGGCAATTTTGGGTGGAACCTTACCAGTGTTACTTCGGCCTGCTTGCCTTAAGAATTATAATTGGTTGAATACCAATAGAAATTTATAATTCGGACTAGGGCATGAATCAATAAATGTGGCCCAATGCCGTTATCCACTTTTACCAGTGTCTGAGTCCTTTATTGGGGGGTGCGCCTGCAATGTTGTATACAATTACAAGCATTAATGCATGTACAATGCATTACTTCTCTTCTAGCCTGTTTGAGATAACATAGAATTGTAAGATCAATAAATAAAGACTGCCATTTTAAAGATTCTGCTTAATGATAACACATCTATTGTGTGTGCCAACAAGATTTATGGGGTGGAAAAACCTTTTCAGAATGTGGCTGGTTTGAGGGTTTCATTTCTTTGTTCACCAGTCCTTAAACCTTCACCCCAGCTGACTGGTTAAAGTTTGGAACATAGAAATAGAAACATTTAACTCTGCACAATCACAGTTTAATCAACTTAAAATACAATGATTCTCCTGTGACTGTTTCCCCTCTTACCAAACAACCCCTGCTCGTCTCCTCACCTCAAATCAGTGCTGTGCTGTGCCATGGCTGTCCCAGGTGGGCCAGCCAGCATACTAGCAATGAAGGGAAGCAGAGTGTAAAAATTTGCACAGTGCATTACTAAATGAAGTTTATCACTAATATACATATTATATACATTTGTAAGAGCGATTAACAATCAGAAGTATTTAAGCAGATACAGATACACCAGATACAGAGGCATAGAGTGATTAAATCAGAATGACAAATAAGCATGCAAATCAATACAGCTTCCTACAGCTGGTAGTAGCAGTATGCTGATGATACTTAACTATACATCTCAGCCCATGGTGATCCCAGCGACACACTCAGAATCCTTTCCAGGTGCCTGGAGGCTGTTGGGGCCTGGAAGGGGAAAACGGGCTACAACCGAATCCCAGCAAGACTGAATGGCTATGGATTAGGGGGCCCACGTTATCTCGGGAGCTACCATCTTTGGTTCCGGATGGGGCTACTTTGCCCTAAACAGACCCGGTGCATAATCTGGGGATCCTCCTGAACTCATGTCTACTGGTCGAAGAGCAGGTGACATCCATGGCCAGGAGGGCTTTTGCACAACTTCGTGTCATAGACCAGTTATGCCCGCTCCTAGATAGGGACTCCTTGCTTATGGTCATGCACGCTCTAGTCACCTCCAGACTTTACTACTGAAATGTGCTCTATATGGGTTTGCCCTTGACAACCATTTGGAGGCTGCAACTGGTCCAGAATGCAGCTGCTAGGGTGGTGATGGGGTATGGGCAGTATGCCCGCGCCTTGCCACTGCTTTGGGAGCTGCACTGGTTGCCGGTATGCCTCCAGATGCAATTCAAGGTGCTGGTTATTACCTTTAAAGCCCTACATGGTAGTGGGCCAGGATACTTAAGAATATCTGTCCGTCCCACCAGAGCAGACTGGAGAGGCTCTCTAATTGTTCCATCTGCTAGAGAGGCGCGTATCTCTAGCACTAGAAGGAGGGCCTTTTCAGTGTCTGCTCCGGCCCTATGGAACCTCTTGCCAACCAAGTTGCGTCTCCAGACGGCGTTTCTGTCCTTTAGGAAAGGTTTTAAAACCTGGCTGGCAGAGCAGGTGTGGGGCACCGGCAGTGCTGTGGCCCCATCCTGCTGGCTGATTTAAGAACACTCTCTCCCTCTTTTTAAACTGTTGGGAGGGTAGGAAATATTTTGTGGTAGTTTTTAATGGGGTTTTAATAGTGATTTTAAAATTGTGATGGTTTTAATATCTGTATGCTGCCCAGAGTCTTTGGAATTGTGTGGCAATAAAAATCCTAAAATGAATGAATAAATAAAATAATCTCTGGTTGTTAATTGGATTAACTCTAAATGTCCCCTTTTCAAATTTAAATAGTGGGGAGATGTAAAACCTGGCATTGAACATTTGCTAATGAGTTTAACCTCTGTGTTACTGTGTGAGCACATCCTTTGTTCTGTGAGACATGTTGTGAAAGTGTGAGTTTTAGCAGAACCAGAGCCATTTTGAAATGCAGGCCTCGTTTCAAAAGTACAAAAATTGTTTTTCAGCAAGCAAGCTAACTAAAGATCCACACCCTTTCTTATCTGGATTGTAACAGATGTTCTAACAGCATAGAGGACAGAGGCCTGGCTATTTGTTTACAGGTCAACTCCCTTGAAGAAGCTATGGCCAGGCCATGAAATAGATAAGATGAAACTAAGTAAACCAGCTTAAACATATTGCTTTACATGATTGGTCCACTTATTTAGCTATTTGAAAGTTGGACATGTGCTTTTAGTTATCAGTTTGCAGAAGTTTAATATTCTAGTATTTCTTCTTAGAGGTTCATATATTTGGTGTGTGCTACATTTAACATATTTTTGGGAATATAATAATGGGAGGAGTAATTTGTGTATGTTGTTTGTAATAGCATAAATTGTTTGTTCACTAGTATATAAGATGTATGCAGACACATGGCAGGTGTTACTCCTCAGAGAAGGCACCATCTTGCATGCTAGATTCCAGTAAATTGGTTTCTATTTTTTCTTCTCCAAGCAACACTCTGACTGATTTCTTATTCCTGAATTAAGTATTTCTAAAGGCTTGTCATTGTTAGGAGTTTGACTGACAAAAGAGAATATTACAGGAAAGTTTGTGAAGGTGGTATAATATAACAAAATATAATATTAAACCTATATAGCAGCATATAACAATCTGTGTATCAAATTTGATAATGTCCCAGAAACCCCTGGTTAATATTCAAACCTTTGTGATGGGTGTCCAAAAGATAGATGCATTTTATTTATACTGTCTCTCTCTGGATCCTGTAATTTTTCTGTTCCAGAATTGCAACTTTCAGGTCTTCGATAGAGTGAAATGGTTTGAAACAGTTTTCCGGATGTCTGGATTGAACATATTGGAAGTCTCTTTGTAACTATTTGCTCAGCCGCAAGATGTTGATGGGCAGCATTAAGGCCCATTTTCTCTTTTATTCTGATTCTTCACTTGAACCCCACAGCATGCATTACTACTTTTTATTAAATAGGACACATCACATTAGCCATTCATTTACCTAGCAATAATCTTGTTTAGGATGATATTTTTTTTGTTCTGTTCTGTGGTGGTTTCTGACTTTAAGAGATGAAAAAGCTATTTTACATTGTCATCATCACATGATGAAAGCTTTAAGAGTAAGTTATTGCTTGTAGTTGCAAATATCATATGAATAAGATGGTCTTGTGAGTTGACCTTGTCACAATAATCTATGCTTATTTGATCTCAGACCTCATTGCTTTATGAATATTTCTTTTAAATTCTTTCTTGCACTATTGCAAAGGCCCAGCAAATTCAATTATAACAGCTCATTATCTCATGTTAGGCTCTAAAGTACCTTGTTAAGTAAGAGGGGAAGAGAAGAAAGGAGGGGGGGGGAGTCTTAATTGTTTTGCTGTATTTAGTTTAGTTTTATTTAAGGGATGCCAAGATATTTAAAAGCTTTGTTTAAAAAATAATCTGCTACCTTTCTTTAAAGGGGGGACTGAAAGTTCTAGATGTGTTTTGTTTATAAGCATCCTTCAACATAAAGTATATGCTGATTAGGAAGCTCGCCTTGTTAGCTAGAAGGTTGGCAAGTCGGCAGTTCGATACCCGAGTACTGCATGACGGAGTGAGCTCCTGTCTCTGTCCCAGCTCCTGCCAACCTAGCAGATCGAAAGCAAGAAATTGCAAGTAGATCAATAGGGACCACTTTGGTGGCAAAATATCTTGGGGACATGAAAGGAGCTTCATTTGGGAATACCCTGAGTAGAGCGGAGTTTCTCCAGCAAAAATCCTTTTAACCCAGAATAATTTCTGACACAAAATAATAATAATAATAATAATAATAATAATAATAATAATAATAATAATAATAATAATAATAATAATAATAATTATTATTATTATTATTATTATTATTATTATTATTATTATTATTATTACATAAAGAAGGACATAAATGTTTTAAAAGGGGGGATGCCAAAGAATAGCAAGTGAATACAGGGAGAGAGTTGGAATTAACCAATGCAGTCTCACTTTCAAAACCAAAATGTGATGGCACAGATCTGTGCATTATCTTACATTATAATTGCTTTTTCACTAATTTTCTTGGCATGACATCTATTGATGCACAGAATGGAAACTTATCCACTGAAAATTCATAACTTTTGGTCTGTTTCTAGCCAGGAAAATAAAAAGTCCCTTGCTGTGATTCTGAGGAGATGCCCACACATACACCAACCCAGCAGGTGTGCAAACCCCTGAGAATCATGGCAGAAATACTTCATTTGCTGGTTTGGAACGAACAGAAAGTTATGGATTTTCATATGCTAAGCAACAGGAATTTTGCCAGTGTAAGAAAAAAAAGAAATGGCTGTAGAAGAAGTGAAGACTGTTGTCCTTGCCAACCATTATATGTATATTTTAATGATGTATTGGTTGCCATTCCTGTGTTTTCACAGTTCTTTAATCCAGGTTTCAAAGACTGCAGTATGCATTTCTTTTAAAAAATATATTTGGCTTTCAATTGTACTTGCTTTATGTTCAATGATACATTTAAAGAAGCAGCATATTGCACACTGATAAAATCTCAATATCAAGCCAGGTTGTATTACTGAGCAGCAGCCATTAAAAGACAATCTTGCTGCTACCTAGTGTTTCTTATTAGAAGCTTGCATGTTCTGTGTTTTGACTGGAGTAAATACAGTGAATAATATCTTTATTATTTTGAGACAGTTTTGAGACTATGACATTTATCAATAAAAGATTTCAAGCAAGGCAAATCCATCCCATAGCCTAACATTTCATAGCAATTCTCTTACGGTCGTATAAACATGTGTTTGAGTCTGGGATCAAAAATGTTTGTTTGATGATCTTTGTTCCTGTTCTAATGTATGGTTATATAGTGCCCTGGTGAGTTGGGTGGATAGCGCAGTGATTCCGGTATATGGATGTGGAGCCAGAGGTTGGGACTTCAATTCCCCACTGTGCCTTCTGGAAGAAGAGTCAACCTGCGCAGCCATGGGAAAGCTGCACAGTCCCAGGGTGCCTCCTAAAAGGATGAGTGGTATCATTTAGTATCATTTAGCAATAGCAATTACACTTATAGTGCTCCATAGCGCTTAGTGCACTCTCTGGGCAGTTCACAAGGTATTTAACATTTTGCCCCAAACGTGCTTATATGAACATAAGAACAGCCTTGCTGGAACAGGTCACAGCCCATCCAGTCCAGCATTCTGTCTCACACAGTGGCTCACCATTTCCTTCAGGGTATTCCCAAGCAGATGCCTTCACCTGCTTAGGATTCCCTGGAAATGGCATTGAGAGATATCCTGCCTATCTCTCCAACCCTGAGGTTGTCCTTAAGTATCCATAATTATAGCCATTGATACCCTTGTCCTCCATGAACTTGTCTAATCCTTTCTTAAAGCTGTCAAGACTGACAGCTGTCACCACTTCTTCTGGCAGGGAGTTCCATAGACCAGTAATCCTCTGGGTGAAAAAGTACTTTCTCTTATTTGTTTGAGAACTAGTACCCAAAAGTTTCATGGAGTGTCCCCTAGTTCTAGTGTTGTGCGATAGGGAAAACAGTTTTTCCTTATCTACTTTGTCCACACCGTGCATGATTTTATAAACTTCAATCAGGTCACCTCTTAGACGCCGTCGTTCAAGAGTGAAAAGGCCCAACCGTTGCAGCCTCAGATGGTAAGGAAGGTGTTCCAGTCCCCTAATCATTCTGGTTGCCCTCCTCTGTACTTTTTCCAACTCCATAATATCCTTCTGGAGGTATGGCGACCAGAACTGTACACAGTATTCCAGATGGGGCCTCACCATAGATTTATAAAGAGGCAAAGTGCTTGGTACTCATTTTGTTGACTTTAGAAGGATGGAAGAGTCAACCTTAAGTCATGTCAGGACTGAACTCACAATATCAGCAATTTTTGGCTGTAGTAGAGCAGTAAATAATAATTTGTGCCAGAGATTACTCTGTGTTGGAATGATTTTACCACTGCACCACCAAGGCCCATTAACTGGAAAATCCTGAAAAGGGTCACCTTAAATCAAAATTAACTTGATAGTACACATGTGTTATTAGTGTTCCAATTAGTAAAATTGAGGAGCAGCATAATTCTCCCTACCAAAGAACATGCTTTAGATTTTATAGTTACTGTGCTGCCAAGTGTATGTAAATGTATCAATGGCAGACTTTTGTTACTCATCTGGACAGTGGAACAAGACAGGGAATTCACAAGGACTATCTGTTGCATTTCAAACTTGAACAGGACAAAGCAGCTAGCATGAGATTTAGGTCTGAATTCTGCTGGGGTCAGATCAGAGCCCCTTTTCAGTCATCCTAAAAAGGTTCATCCTGTTGAAACCAGCTGAGAGGTGAATTTCTACAACCTACAAGTAGATCCTGTTGGGTTGGCATTTTATAATGCTTTGTTTAGAGGTCTGTCTGAGGAACAGGATGGCTTTTACCATATATCCAAGGCTATCCTCTTTTTGCTAAGTCTAGGGCTGTGGTTCCCAATCATGCCCCACAGTTTGATTTTAAGGGGGGTGTAATTCAAGAATGAATTATTAACAGTGAATGGCCTTTTAGGCTTCATCCACGTGAATAGAAGTTCACTTTTTGAATAATAATTATATGCCAGAGTGAGGGCATCAGGATTTTAGAGATGCTTAGATGGGGCATGGTAAAAAAAAGGTTGGGAACCACTGGTCTAGGGAGAAGATTTTTCTTTAGTTACCATATTTGCTAGTCTATAAGACCCACTTCCCCCCTTAAAGTACACTGGGAAAATCGAGTGCCTCTTGTACTGTATATAGGTGGCCTATAGTGGGCCATTTTGGTAATAATGGGGTGCATCTTATAGTCCGGTACGTCTTATACATCAGCAAATACAGTAGTTGCATTATATGCCGTGTTGCTTCCAGTAAACTGAAGGGCACTTAAAAGGATCTCATCCTCCCCACTCTAATCTTACATCAATCCTGTGACATACTTTGGGCTAAGCAAGATTGACTAACCCAAGACTTGAAGTAAGTTTCAATGAGACTCCAATCTCAACCTTCAAAGTCCCAGACATGACAGTAACTAGCCATTTTGTCACTGGGGACTAGCAGCATTGCTCCCCACCTGCTTTGTCCTTAGGGTTCTCATATTTCTTTTAATTAGGGATGTGGCCACCCCACAACATTGCTGCCATAGCAATTTTCCCCTTCTTCTATAGGCACACAATGCAAGGCATGCTCACCACAGTTTTGGGAGTCCTTGCTTTATACAATGGCAGAGGATGGGTATAGTGCTGCCATATTCTCTTTGCTTTCTTTTACAGCATAACCCCTTTATTCCTTTGGAAGCAATGCTGTGATTGAACAATGCTGGAGAGATAGCACTTTGCTTCCTGCTCCGCATGATAGAGAAGTGGCCAACACTGACACATCTCTCTATCTGTCTGTCTGACAGCTCTGGGGACTATGGTGGATTAGTGGTTAAGATGCTGAACTTGATGACTGGAAGGTTGGCCGGTCGAGACTCCTGAGTACTCAAGACCTGAGTACTACATGATGGAATGAGCTTCCATCTCTGTCGCAGCTCCTGCCAACCTAGCAGTTCGAAAGCAAGAAACTTGCAAGTAGGTAAATAAGTACAACTTTTGTGGGAAGGTAAACAGTGTTCCGTGCAGACATGTCCATGGAAATGTCTGCAAATGCAGACATCACTGGTTCTTTGGCTATAAAAAGAGATGAGTACTGAAACATAAGGTCTAATATGACTGGCTTTCAAGTAAAGGCAAGCTTTACGTTTACTTACAGCTCTGGTAACCAGCCTGGCATCCTAACCATTGCTCCACATTCACTTTGCAGGCGCACCCCCCCAAATAAAGACACAGACACCGGTATTGGATTTAAAGCATTGGGCCACTTTTATTGAATAATGCCCTAGTCCGAATTATAACTTTCAATTGGTGTTTCATCCAATTGTAAATATTTAAAGCAAGCAGGCCGCAGTAGCACTGGTAAGGTCCCACCCAAATTGCCAATGGCAATTGGCTATCATGTATCAATTTGTATCAATTTGTTTGTTGTCACAAACAAATTGTTGACCGAAATCAATATGCTATCTATTGACCCCACCCTCTGACGTGTATCCATTAAAATATCCAGGTGATGCAGGCTGTCAAGCTCCTAGCATCACCCCGTTCATGGTTCGCCCTTGACCGGCCAAGGCTGTTTCCCCTGTACCTATCTTTGTGTTGGCCAATCAATTGCGAACCTGCCGGATACCTATGGGTCATCAATTTTACCTTACCAGTGCTATCCACCACACGGGGAGGCATCCATGATGACTCACGCCCCCCCCCGACCGACAATTTGGTCACCAGGCCCGCCTGCACATCATCCAAAAAGTGGTCCAAACCTCTTGCTGACAGGTGAACCCCATCTCCAGAATACAGGCTGTAGTCCTGTAACCCTATCCCCGGATGACGAATGGCTGTTCCCAAACCATTCTCAGTAAGAAACCGGGCAACAGCCCTGTTCACTGACCGCCGGGCACAGTCCAAACCACGAGGATCAAGTCCTCCCCTATAGTGGTGTCTCGGAATGATGTCTGACCATAGCAACCGCGTGTACGGCCATAAGTGATGGAGAACCGCCAGTCTTTAAGGCAATGTCTTTAAGGCAAGGCCGGTGATCTGTGCAAGATCGTTGCCTCCGAGGTGTATAATTAAAACATCTGGAGGTCCAGCATCCCGAATGGACATCAGGAATGGTAACAGTTCCCCTCACCTCATACCACGCACACCATACCATTGCATACGTGCGGTTGCACGTAGCCCGAGATGGGGTCCCCATTCCGACAAAGCCGCATACTGTGCCGCCCAGTGCACATAACTGTGGCCCACCAGCCAGACTGCCACCGGTATACGTAAACACACAGGGTCTGCAAGAAAATGAAAGAAAGTGAGGGCATGGAAGGCATTCATGTAGTGAGATGACGAACATACAGAGAGAAACGCACTGATCCCCACCTGCCTATCCGATGTATGTTGGCCTCTGAGTACCCAAATGCAGCCGCCGTTGATGCGGCGCCTATCCGAAACAAGTGGGTACCGTAATGAGCCCCGGGGACCCCCAAACTGCGAAGTGCCATCTCGGCAACCCTCCAGAATTGGAATTTGGTAAGTGGAGACCCATCCTGGTGGCAAAACAACAGGCTAGGGCATGAACCACGCGCTGCCACAAATGCATGTAGGGCACCAACTGGACAGATGTCAGCAAACGTACATCGTAGAAGCATCACGCTACTACCCTTCCCTTGCTGATCAGCCTGAGGAGTGAATCCTCAACTAAGCCCACTCCTGGTTGAGAGAAACATCTTCCAGTTCCAGTGCCCTATGGGACATGTCCCCTTTTGAAAGTGGGACCAGCTCACTGATTCTCAGAGCCCCAAAGAAAGCCACGGTGGTAGCTGCATGGAAAAGAGACTCCTCGTACCAATCATAGCACAGGCTATGCCAACCTCTAGCAAGGTTTGCCAGTAGAAAAGGGGAAACAGGCTGATGTGTGTCCGGGCGGCGGCCGCGTTCACGTGTCCACCCAATACATGGCGTATTCAGAAGTCACCCATGTAATCAGCATAACCCTGTGCCTTAGCCATAAATGCCAAGGCAGAAAGCCTGGTGGCAATGGTGCGTGGGGCTAGACCTTGATCATGAAGGTGCACCATATACTGCAAAACATGGTCAACTGGGATTGGCCACATGTCAGGCAGTTGCACCTCCCTACAGAAAGTCCTAAATTGGAGGAACATGTGCAGATACGCCTCACACATGCGCGGGGCCAAAGACATGCTGATCGCCCGGTTCACTTCTCCTCGCCAAAGGTCCACATCTCGCTCGGGAGTGGAGAGGGAAGTTCCTCTGTGTCTGGTGCCAAGGCACGGAACCGGGAGATCTGCAGGCAGGATAAAGCGTCAGCAATATCGTTGTTAATGCCCAGCACATGTCTAGCCTTGAAGAGCACATTAAGGCGCAGGGACCTGAGGACAAACTGCCTAACCAAGGCCATGACCCAGGGGGACCTGGATGTTTGGGCGTTGATAATATGCACTGCAGCATCATTACCACACCAAAAGTGAACTACGGAATTAGCCCACATGTCCCCCCAGAGCATGAGCACACCCAGAATTGGAAAAAACTCCAGGAACGTGAGATCGCGTAGGTGCTCAGTACCTTGCCATTCCTGGGGCCACCTCCCATAGGCCCACCTGCCATTAAAATAAATCCCATATCCAAGGCAACCCGAGGCATCCGACTGTACTTGAAAATGGGGGGGGGGGGTGTGACAATATGCTCCGTCTGCCAAAAGGAAATCCCATTAAAGCCCTGCAGGAATGTGAGCCAGACCAATAGGTCAGCCCACATACACCCGCATAAGGTGGACCCTGTGATGCTTCTTGGAAAGACCCACCATGGCATCACAAAGATACCTGGCAAAAGCCCTAACTGGTGTTACCACCCTACAGGCAAAGTTGAGGTGGCCGTGGAGCACCTGCAACTCGCAGAGAGACACCTTGCATTTGGCTAGCATGGCCAAAATCACGTCTGAGATCCGAGTCACCTTCTCAATTGGTAACCTGGATGTTTGGGCGACGGTGTCAATGTCTATGCCTAGAAAAGTGAGGGTGGTGGCTGGGCCTTCAGTCTTTTCCGGGGCCAGGGGAACACCAAGTTCTGCCATGAGCCCCTGAAATGCGGAAAGAAGCTGTCCACGTGTGCCCGAGTCGCGTTCACCCCCGAACAAAAAATTGTCGATGTAGTGAGCCACGGCCCGAGATCCCGACCTTTGAATGAAAGCCCAATGGAGAAAGGTGCTAAAACGGTCAAAGGCCGAGCACGAAATGGAGCAGCCAAAGGGCATGGCTTTGTCCACATAAAACTTGTCTTGAAAACAAAAACCTAAAAAGCTCAAAGTCATCAGGGTGCACTGGCAACAATCAGAATGCCGATTTAATATCACATTTTGCCAGAAGCGCCCCACGACCGCATGAGCGGACCATCTGCAAGGCTTGGTCAAAGGACGTATACCGGACCGAGCAAAGGTCATCCGGTATAGCGTCATTGACCGAGGAGCCCGCAGGGTACAAAAGATGGTGAATCAAGTGAAATTCACAAGAGGGTTTTTTAGGCACTAAGCCGAGAGGGGAGACTTTTAAATTTGAGAATGGGGGCATATCAAACGGGCCAGCAACCCTGCCTTCCCTCACTTCTTTGGCTATCTTTTCCGCAGCAATGCCCTCCTTACCCCTGAGGGACTGTAAATTTGGGGCATCCTGGGGTGTGCAAACACCCCTGAATGGGATGCGGAAGCCATAAGTAAAAACCTCTAAAAGATAGACCGCGTCATCCTTCCTAGGATAGACGTGCAACCACCTCGCTAGTGTGCTGAGATTAATTGGGGAGGGGGCCTTTGGGATTTGCAGCGATGTCAGACGCAACTCTAGCCGGCCCCTGGTATCCCTTCCCTCTGCCCCATGATCTGCCGGCCCGCGGGCATGCGGAAGCAGCGTGTGGTCCGGCACAGGAAGGGCACTCATGTTTAAACTTGCATTGCCTCCTGGTGCACACTCCATTAGAGGAGTAACTCCAACACAGCATGTGGGCTGGAACCCCCTGCCCTGCCGGCTGGCGGGGAGCCTGTGTAGTGGCAAGCCGCTGGACTGTATGGCCGCAGTGGTACCGGTCACCTGGTGCTGGCCGTGTAGGGATCATATAAAGGAGCCACAATTGCTGGCAGGGCTCGTCCCACTTCATCTCAGGGTGAAGGGCAACTCTCATTCTAAATTCCTCATCATAGGCTAACCATGACGGGCCAGGGAAATCCACGACAGCACGGTCCAGATACTGCACCATCGGAATAGCCAAATCAGGATGAGCCCTGAGATTAACAGCCATATAGATCAAGTAGGCTGGTAGCCAGTTAGCCCACGTACGGGGGGCTTGTGACGACGGGACAATTCCTTGTCCCTGTCATCCTGCCCCTCCTTCTCCTCCTTGGTTGGTTCCCGGTTAAGGAGGGTGAAGATATTGACATACTCCCTCTGCCATATTTTTTCTCTGGTGGCTTGAGACAAGTGGCCACCTAGAGGAAGAGAGTAGCCAGCTGTCGGCATGGCCGAAGCCGGCATGGAGCGAAGTGGGGGAGTAGATAACGGGCCATATGGCACCATAGGAATTGGAGCTGGCATGGGTGGGACGGTCATCCCCGGCAAACCTTGCAAATATGGAGAGCCCCAATTGGCAAGAGAGTTCTGGGTAGTGTACTGCAAAGCCAAACTGGCCTGGTGAGGCCAGGGCCACTGTACCCCCATGTTAGTAAGTGGTAGTGTGGGTGGTGTGCTAACTTGACCACCATACTCACTTTTTGCACCCCCTTGGGCTGCCCCCACCGGAGGTTCCGGCCTCTGGTGGGCATCGGAGCTCGCGACGGAAGTCAAGCTCTGAGCCATCGGAGTTCTAGGCCAGGTCACCCCGGGCATTGACGGGATGCCCCGCTGGGATGGCCACACAGGGAGCTGTGGAGCACCACCAGGCATGGGCCTGATGGCCTCAAGCAGCTCTGCTCGGCTTAGGGCCCGCTGTTGATTCCCAAGTGGCAAAGGGGCAGCATATGGACGCAGCCCAACCCCAGGGTCCTGAGGTGGTGGAACAATCCCCATCGAGGCTTCTAGGGCCGCTATGCAGGCCAGAAGCAAATCAACAGTGTCCGACCCACCACAATAATGTGGGCCGGAGGGGCCAGGTGGCCCGCCAGGCAGTCCCAGTCCGGCTGTGGGTAGAGGGCCGTGGGCTGGTCCTAGGCCAACTGCAGGCGGTGGGGCGAGGCCACGTGCCAGCCCCCAACTGCAGTAGGGCCAGGCCAGATAATCTGGCCCATGGGGTGCAGGGGCCAAGTCCGGGTGCAATCCCGCGCCGGGCCACGTTGTGCCACCTTGCCCCATGTTGGGCCCCAGCGATGTCTCTGGGCCCGAGCTGGGGGCCCCAAAGACCATGGGGACTGAAGCCCCAGGGGTGCAAGCCCGCGCAGCCCCCGCACAAGTCCTCTGACTGGGTGGGGGGCAAGAGCCTGATCACCCTCATTGGTGGCACTGGGGGAAAGAACCCCAGCGCCAATCCCTCTTGATGGTCCTGCATGAGCCCTCCGGCCTGAGGGGATGCCAGGAGGGACAGGGTGGGGGGGTCGAGTGAGCCCATCCCCGTGCATGTGGCCGCACGGCCACCGCACCCTTCTTTTTGGGGGCCATGGCCCCCAAAGGTGGCGTCCCTAAGCAGGAGGAAAGGCAGACCGGCGGAGCGAATTCCCCCGCTCCGACTGTCTTAAAATTCCAAGGCAAGGCAATAGGAAGAAAAAAGAGCGGTGGAGCAAACTTCTCCACTCCGTCACTCTTGTAAAATGGCGGCAAGCTGCCTCGTGGCCACCCCTTTTATATAGGGGTGGCCACACCCCTAATTACCCAGATGTCTGTGTCTGGGGTGGGGGAGCCCACAAAGATCATGGCGGCCATATTGGCGCCATGCTAGCCTTGTGGCGACAGAAGCTCCCTGGACAGAAGTTTCTGGAAACATGACATTTCTTGTCCACAGAGAAATAATCCAGTTACCTAAGAGACATTCTTTGGAACCACAGAATTATGCTGTTAATTGCTTTTGTTGATACAAATGGCACCATTGAATTTTCAAAATTCAATCTTTATAAGTTAAAATAAGAACACCTCAGTCACAGTTTACACCGTTGCATTGAATAATATGACCAATGGACTGAAATGAGAATAAATTTACATGTTACATTCAGTTCTGCCGAGATCTTTGCTAAAGAAGCAGTGAGTAGAGTAAAAAAATAGAAAATTTCAATAATAGTACTGTAATGAATTATTCCATCTTAATACTCATTTTGTAATCATTAAAGTCTAATGAGAAGCTATCAAGGGAATTGAAAAGGACAGTATATCATGGATGCTGGAAATTGTAGTTTCAATAAGACCCTTCAGCACGTAAGTGTTAGGCAAGTAAAAAATTGACACCACATGATTTATTGGAGAGCTTTGCTTTGCTAAGTGCCTAATATTACATTTATTATAATGTATGTCCTGTCATGCCTTATTGATTAAATTAAAAGTTCATCATAAATTAAATGTAATATTTTAAGAAACTAGTTTGTTTCTAATTGTTATCTAAAGCAACTAGTGCAAAGAGACATGGATATCAAATCCATAAGCAAAACATTGAACCAGTTTTATTTTAATAATTATTTTATTTTATACTGTTTTAATATGGAAACCAATCTAGATATTTTATCCTGCACACAGACACATAATACTAAAAATCTAAAACTAGTAGATAATTTTTCAGAAAGGTAAAGTGGATTGCTGATGAATCATATGAAAGTTTGTACCAATCAGTACCAACACATTTTCCATTAGAAAATGCCAACTAGAATCCAGCAAAAGTTAAATATGTATTTTAAAACTGAATATAATATAAAGATGAATATTCTACATATGGCCATTGTCTCAAGTAGCGAGAACCTTTGAACCATTTCAGTTATACTTTTTGTTGTTATTGATTAGAATCAATACATGAGGAGGTGGAGTGGATAAGATAACTAAGATCTCTAATCCTGCCAGACCTGAAATCCATAAAATGTGACCGTAGACAGAAATGCATCCATTCTGAACTTGTTTAGGCTTTTCATTTGATTTGGATCCTTTGGAGAACCAAATATCTAAACTAGGCAGAAAAACACTGATGGTGGTGTAAAAAACCTTGGATGGCATGGGATTTTGCCCTCCTTTGATTCTATTACTATTAGTTTCAACCCTGCACTGTATCTGTTTATTCTGACGTAAAGCCCATATTGTCCAATGGGGCTAATCACCTGGTGAGTAGTTTAGGATAATTATCTTTGGCTGTACTGTATTTTTCAAATAATGTCACCTTACTCAGTGAATATATTTGATGAACTTTATGATAAACACTGGTGGAGTTAGGCTCCCATATGCCAGCATTTCATTCTATTGTCTGTTGTTTTCTCCTCAAGCAGAAAACTCAATATGGATGTATCTGAGTAGATTGTTTTCAAATGTATAATGTCAGATTCAAATTATTCGGGTCAGTGGATCCATTTTACATTGGACTGGTCAAGAGATTTTGACAAGCTGCATTGTGTATTAAGTGGGGAGGAATGATGAGTAAATGAAGCTTTAAAGCTAAACTAAAACTATCATTTTATGATTAAGAAAAGAAGCAAAATCTCACATGAAAACATCAAAGAAAATCAAATAGACCACTGACACTGTTAGGGGAATCATGGTAAATACAAGTTAGTAAAGTTTCCAAAAGGAACTTTATTTCCTTGTGCATCATGAGCATGTTTACCTCAGCAGACCTGTCAAACTTTCAGAGTATTAGTAAGTATGAATGTCTGAAAGCAATCAGAAAGCTTGAAAGCACTTATGTTATAAGCTGTACAACTACCAGACATCTAGTAACCTCAAAAAAGGATTTGAAGATCTATCAAATTTGGAGATTCAAAAATTTCTCTTTCCTCAACCCTGCACTTACTTCCTGCCTTGTTTTGGTAAGTTTTTATGAGTCAAGATCTGTCCATTTCATTACTTCCCCCCCCCCCAAAGGCCCACAGGTCCATGCATTTATGTTAAATAAATTTTATATGTAGCTTGAATGCATTCCTGGTATTGACTAAAGTCTCTTTAAACTGTGCCAAGTGTCAAGTGTGTAAATCTTCCAGGCATTACACTTGACAACAAGGAATAGTGTTTTGGAATTGTGCAATCAATCATGCATCTTCAACATGATCATTGGTGCAATACACCAGCAGAAGTGCTTCAGGAATAGCACTTCCATGTCAACTTTAGCACTACTACTACACACACAGCCTCATGTTACATGCACATAGTTGTACAATAGGATTTGGGCCATTGTTTAACATATATTTAACATGTGTAGTCTTTCCTATACATATTTTGCAGTTTATCTCAAAAGAGGTACTGCAGTGGCTCAAGTGGCTATGACGCTATGGAGGTGGAAGGTCAGCAGTTCGATTCCCGAGTACTGCAGGATGAAATGAGCTCCCATCTTTGTCCCAGCTCCTGCCAATTTAGCAGTTTGAAAGCAAGTAGATAAATTGGGACCACTTTGGTGGGAAGGTAACAGCGTTCCGTGCACTCCGGTGTCTAGTCATGCCTTCTACATGACCACGGAAACGTCTGCAGAAGCAGACAGCGCTGGCTCTTCGGCTTTGAAACAGAGATGAGCACTGCACCCAAGAGTCGGATATGACTGGCGTTCGAGCAAGGGAAACCTCAAAAGAAAGAGACACATCTTTCAAGGATTTAATTGGATTTCTTCACATAACTCTAGCTTCTAATCACAGCTTGGGAATGTTGTTTCTGAAATGTTGTGTACAGCTGTCAGAATCCCCTAGCCAGCATAGCAAACAATGTAAATTCTGCAGCTTCTCCATCAAATATGGCCTTCTGTGACATTCTATATTTGCCCATGAAAACACCTTGTTGGGGACTTTGGTGTTCAGAAATTGGAGACGACAAGCATTAAAGTGAAATACAGCTCTTTATTTGGAGGGTGTGAACACAACTTGGATGGGGCAAAACACAAACTTTTATTCATACACAGAAAGATACATTTCCAACAGGGAACAATGCTGATTGGTCAATTAACCTTTGTACACTTCTTAATCCCTTCATTTGCATGAAAAAGATACATAGCGCACCTATCAAACTTCAAACTGCACGTTCTCCGAAATCTCGTGATACTTCGCGATTTGCCGAGATCTCGCAGCTGTCAAACAGTGACGCTGTTTGACAGCAGTAAACGTGGGAACTTGTCGGTTTGAATCTTTGACAGTTTAATGAACACAGTTATCTATACCTATAAAATGGTGCATTAACCGTTGGAATGTGACAAAGGCTGTTGCACCATGCCCCACTAGCCCGTAATGGGCCTCCGTTCACTCACCCGAACCCGGTTCGCAGGTAACTGTCGGGTTGAAATTTTCGACCCGGGGGCAGGAGCCCCTCAGTCGCAAACAAAAAAAGGGAACTTCAATTCCCAATGTTCCTGGCACCACGCCGCGGCAAAAGGAATGTTCAGAAATGCGCCGTGGCCAATCAAAAAAAGCCGCAAGGGAAAAACCGCTGCAGTAAGCAAACACGCGCAGCCAAAACTACAAGCCCCAGCGTTCTGTGCGCCATTAGCGTGCAGAACGCTGAGGCGGTCGGTGCACAAAAAATAAAAGTTAAAAAATGCCCGCCGCCGCTGCCATTCTTCCCCATGGGCCAGCCAGCATGGCCCGTGGGGAAAAAGAAAAAAAAACCCCACCACCGCTGCCCTTCCGTTCGAAGGGCCAGCTGGCACACGAAAAATACAAGCAACTCCCCCCCGCAACTGCCCTTCTTCCCCACGGTCCAGCCAGTATGGCCCGTGGGGAAAAAAGGAAACCCCCCCACCGCCGCTGCCCTTCCTTCCCACAGGCCAGCCAGTATGGCCAGTGGGAAAGAAAGCCTCTCCGCCATTGTCCTTCCTTCCCACGGGCCAGCCAGCATGGCCTGCAGGAAAGAAAGCCACCCCCCACTGAAAAAATAAAAACACAAACCAAAAACATTCAAAAACACACAAAAATCCAAAAATGAAACACAAAAACAGCCAAAAAGAAAAAAGAAAAAACACACAGACACCCCCCCCCAAAAAAAATCCACCCCCACCCCCAAAAACCCCCAGAGAACTTACCAAAAGATGTCTTCCATCTATGAGGACCGGAACTCAAATGAGAAAAGAAAGAGAAAACTTACCGGAAGCGACACCCAGAGGACAGAAGAGAACAATTGTAGAGAGGCAACAATTGTAAAGAGGCAGAAAAGCTCACCACCCCCACCCAGAGGCCAAAAGAGAAAAAAACATTCAAAAATATTAAAACTAATGAGATTAATTCCAAAATTAATCAAATAAGTTATAAAAACATTCAAAAATAAACACACTAATCTCAAAAATTACCAAAAAAATACAGAATTCACTTTCACTCCAAAAACCAAAACAATAAATAAAAATGCATAAAAATAAACATTTAAAAAACATAATTAAATTTTAAACTAAATAATATTAAATTAAATTAAATAAATTAAATTAAAATAAAATTTGCATAAACATAAAACAAAAACGTTCAAAAACCAATTTAAAGAGCCCGGCAATGAGGAAGCCAGCACGCAAAAAAAAAAAAACCAAAAAGAACCAAAAAAACCCACTGGGAGCGCAAGTCCGCCACAGGCGGACGCAGCGCCTTAAAGCCACAAAATCACAAAACCTTACAACACCATTTAAAACAGCCCAGCACCATTGGTTCAAGAAAAAAAATGAAATCCTTTACTATCCAACACAATTTTAAAAAGCCTGGCAGCGCCGGGCAAAATATGCTAGTCATACATAACAGGGACTAATTGCCATTTTGCCAAAAAGGGCTTCCAACTGGGGCAACAACATTCTGCTGGTAAGACAATCATCCTGATTGCTCTGTCAAGGAAAATGCCACCTTGCCTGAGTGAGGCCAGCCTAGAGGAGTAGTCTTTTGCTACAGTGATGGAGAGGCCTCCCACAGCCCAAACCCAGATATTCCTTTAAGAGAGGAAAGAGAAAGGTAGGAAACTTGATAAATCAAAGGCAAACATCCTACAGTGCGAGTGGACAACTTGGTATGAGGAAGGCCAACAAAACTATATTTTGTTAATATGTAAAATAGAAGGTACTAAAATGGGAACAATAGGATTTCCTTAGCATCCTGTAGAAAGAGCCCTGGTGGTGCAGTGGTTAAGCTGTTGTCCTGCAAACAAAAGGTTGTGAGTTTGATCCTGACCAGGGTTCAAGGTTGACTCAGCCTTCTATCCTTTTGATGTCGGTAAAATGAATACCTAGCACAGAAGTTCTCAACCTTTTTAAGCCGGGGGCTGGGTCATGCTCCCTCAGACAGCTTCAGGGGCTGGATGGCCATTTTGCCCTTCCTCCACCACATGGCATTTCCTGGTATGGTGGAGGTGGTGGTGGGCCACATGAAATGGTTTTGCAGGCCGTATCCAGCCTGCAGGTTGAGAATCCTTGACCTAGCATGTTTGAGGCAAAATGCTGATTAACTTGTGAACAATCCAGAGAGTTCACTAAGCGCTATAGGGTGGTATATAAGTGTGATTGCTTTGCTTTAGAAGGAGTTATAATTAGATCTATCTCATCCCTTCCATTGTCCCCCGGGCATAATTCCCACTAATTCCTCCTCAAGGTCTGATAAAGCAGCAAGACCCACTCCAAAATGTCACAATTATTGCAGCATAATATTTTCTTTTAATTTGGCCACTTATATATGGATGTTATAGATACTCACTTTCAAAGTGAGGCATGAGTAACAAAAATAATCTCTTCGTGAGTTGATATTAGCCAAGCAAGGGAAGGACATTGCTAGTTATCCATATTTCTTAGAAACTATGCACATACATAGCTGGTTGGACAACTCAGTGGGTTTAGATTGCCTGCACAGTCCTAAGATGGCTCCCAGATGAAGTGAATGATAAACCACTTCTCAGTATTCTTTACCTAAAGCACCCTGGAAAGGGTCACTATAACTCAGAATTGCATTGACAGCATGTAATTATTATTATTTATTAAGTATGCACACATAATGTTTTCACACAGTTAATGTCACATTTAGACTGGCCTTTAACCAAAGAGATTCCTTTGAAATGTCATTAAGAATATCACACCAAAAAGGCAGTATAAATTGTCCAGAGACAGGAAGTTTATATGTAAACATCAGAGCTTGTAAACGTTCCTTTTTTTTGGACTACAAGTCCCAGCTTGCCCTAATCAGCATTGGATGGAGAGATTTCAGAAAATGTGACTTTCTTATGACCCAGGAAATATTTCTATTTTACATGAAAATTTCAGTAAAATAATGCTCCAAATAAATTGAATTGTTGTGCTTCATTCTGCTGTCCGATGTAAGTGCTGGAGTTTTATTTCCAAGACCTTATAAAATGTTTCATGTTGGACATACAATCTTTCCTATGGCTGTATTTTTTTTTAGTTCTTTGAATGATTTAGTAATAGCAGTTAATGATGCAAAATGGGTTTCAATAGTGATTTTACTAGCCAAATGAATCACAGCCTGATAAGGGAAATCAGCAGCCTTCTGACACACAAATTGCTAAATGGCCAATTCAACAGTATCTCAAAGGGGAAGTTAACAGTGGGGGGTAGTCAGAGTAGAAAAATAGAGCAACATGTCTCCTTTACAGTCAAAAAGGTTTTTAGATGCATTAAAACATGACCTCTGCTTTTCTTGAGTTGTTTTCCAAAGGAATCAGCGCTACACGTAAAAACGAATTGGCCTTTTATTTCTCATTCCACACCAACATTTAATTTTGATATTGCTTATTTTTGCCCTTTCTTTTAAGATAATTTCCCTTTTGTGGAATGTGGGGAAAGCCCAGTTAATTATTAGACAGCACAACCCTTAATTGAGCTGCTGTCCTGTTATCAGCATTATAGTTAAACTAGCCTGTTTTGGACCATTGTTTGTAGGAAGAAAACAGAAATGAAACTTAATTCTGTACCTTGTCACAATATGAGAGACAGTGAAGGTGATACAAGTGGAATGTACTGCTCTTGGGACACTCATTTGATTTTTATTCATTTATAAAGACTAAGTAGATTGCATTTCTCAACATGGTTCTTTGGAAATGCTTTATTAGGCAAGTATGTACTATTTACTGCTGTACTGGGTAGCATTTTATGGAGCAAAACATGTTTTAAATTTTGAATAAATTTTACCTCCAGTGACAAGTTAAAAGATATCTCACTAGGATATTTGCTGTAACTTGATTTGTGCTAGTAGTGGACAAAAATTATAGCTTGCTGTATTCTGAAATATTACAGCAGAGGAGCATGGGTGGGGAGGGGGAAATGTCTTGTTTTTCAGGTGTGGTCCTGAATTATTTGAGAGTGGGAGTGGGAAGACAGACAGTCTTATCACCTTTCATGAGTTGCATCCCATATGTTGCTAGAACCTGGAAGGAATGCATAAGGGGAGAAGATGTCTGACTTCCAAAATAAGGTAACAGCTCCACTAATTGTTCTGATACTGGGCTAACCAGTGGTAGGTCAAGACTGGAGTAAAAATGGAGAATATCTTTCAGAAGCTGGGCTGAATCTTATTCTAGAGCATTCGAGACAAGGGGTATTCAAGTAGTGGAAGGGGCTGATAGGAGAATATAGGATCAAAATACTAACAAATGTAAGCTTCAAAACCTTACTGCCAGTACGTGAGCCTCTGTAGGACTGTTCCCACCTCTTCACATACCTGTCAAGTATCCCGGATTTGTCGGAAAATCCTGTATTTTGGCGCGTGTTCCTCCCCTTTCCCGAGACCGTCCCGTATTTAGAATGGTGGGGGAAAGGGTTACTGTGCACACGTGTGCACGCAGAACCCATCTGTGCAAGTGCAAATGTGTTCTGTGCATGTGCAATGGAGTTTTTCCTGAGCATGCGCACCTGGGACGGAGCAGTTCCCATATTTTCCAGAGCGGCACTTGACAGGGATGCCTCTTCAGAATAGGAAAAAATCACTTACACCAGACTTAACATTTTACATGTCTGAATAAGATCTGAAGCTGCTTGATGTGGCAGCCTTTCTATCTGAAGCAAGGCTACCCTGTTTCCCCGAATATAAGACACTGTCATATATATTTTTTAAACTCCAAAATTAGCAAAAGGTCTTATTTTCAGGGGATGTCTTATTTTTCCATGAAGAAGATTACCAGTCTCGATTGCGCTTCCCCACCCACAACCAAGGGACGTTTCCCTTGGTTGCGAGTGGGGAAGCGCAATCAAGACTGCCCTCAGCTCAGCTGTGAGGAGGCGTCAGAGCCGGCCACCTTACAGCTGAGACTAGTCTCGATCGGGCTTTCCCACTCGCAACCAAGGGACGCTTCCCTTGGTTGCGAGAAGGGAAGCGTGATCGAGACTGGTCTCGGCTGTAAGGCGGCCGGCGTGGCCCATAAGAAAGCCTGCCGCATCGGAGTCTCGATCCCACTCTTGCCAGGGGAAACTTCCCTTGGTTGTGAGCGGGGAGGCAATCGAGACTCCGACGCGTCAGTTTTTCTTATGGGCCATGCCAGCCACCTTACAGGCGAGACCAGTCTCGATTGCACTTCCCTACTCACAACCAAGGGACGCTTACCTTGGTTGCGAGTGGGGAAGCACGATCGAGACTGGCCTCAGCTGTGAGGCAGATGGCATGGCCCATGAAGGCCTGCCGTGTCGGAGTCTCGATCCCGCTCTCACCAGGGGAAACTTCCCTTGGTTGTGAGCGGGGAGGCAATCGAGACTCTGACGCGGCAGGCTTTTTTACACGCTGGGAGGAGGGGGCCGGCGGTGGAAGATGGCATACCGGTATTACAGTACCGTACCTGGCTCTTGCTCCGCCTGTCCTTCTCTTCTGTCCCGGACACCGGAAGCAGGGAGTGCATGTGATCGGATTGCCAGGAGGTAAGGGGGTCTTATTTTCAGGTAGGGCCTTGTATTTCAATGGCAGGGGTGAAAGGGGGGGTGTCTTATTATGGGAGGCGGTCCTATAATCGGGGAAACATGGTAGGTATGGTCAGAGTCTAGATGGGAAACCATCTAGAGCAGGGGTTTCCAACTTTTTCAAGCAGGGGGCCTAGTCATGCTCTCTCAGTCAGCTTCAAGGGCTGGACAGCCATTTTGCATTGCCTGCACAATGGGGGTGGCCATTTTGTTTCTTGAATGCCCTTGAAGGGGTGGGGGACAAGAAGAAATGGTGCTGTAGGCCAGATCCAGCCCACAGGCCTTCGGTTGGGAAGCCTTGATCACAAGCTCTTGAGGACTGCAGTCTGCTTCTTTGAACACAACCGAATTCCTCCACTTGTGTTGCTCCTTGACTTAGGTGGCTGTCTTTCAGAAAGATACAGGGAGATGAGCTCCTAAAATACAAATTTCCTACATTTGAATAGGATTGATTTACATCCCACTTTTGAAAAGAGGTCACTTTTAAAAAAGAGGTCACAGTTTGAGAGCTGCGGTGGCGGCAGATTGATGTTGGTCGAAAGGAGGAGGAGGATTACAGAAAGTTTGAGAAGGTGCCGAGGGTGAGTGAAAGTGGGGAGGAAGGAGGTGGCTGTGGATTAATGGTGGCGGAGTTTCGGAAAGTGAAACCTATTTTGGGGTGAGAAGCGCTGAGAAATGGGCGGTGGAGAGAAGCAGGCTGAGACGGAGCTTTTGAGTAGGTTCGAGGGTGGAAGGAAGAAGATACTGGCTGGAAAAGCAAGTTGGGGGACTTTTTGAGTCTCTTTTGTTTTGGTGAGGGATGGAAGAGAAGACAAAAGGGCCACATTTTGAAGCCGCCGCTGTGGCCTGGAATATAAAAATGGAGCCTAAGGAGATGGCAAATTGTCCCCTGGTGGTCGAATTTTTTAAAGGTTTTTTTTTTGTTAATTTCCCCCTCCTGGAATCTTTTTATTCTGTTTTCCTTCTTCTTCTATTTGGGAAATTGTTACAACATGTCCCCCCTCCCCTCCCCTGGAGAGAATCAGACCTTGTAAGTGCTACAATTAATGGATACTGTATATCCCTGGAGAGATTTTTAGAGATATAACTCGGCTGCAGTCTCAAAAGCCATTGTAAAATAGTCAAGTTGGCTATTAGTTTATTATTTATTATTTGCTATTAGTTCTGTTTAGATTTGGCTACGGAGGATTATTTAACTTCAATCAGGATTTGGCTTGTAGATGCCTCATTTTTAATTGGAATATAAAGGTTTGGTCTTTATCAAGTGGAATATAATATTGTGGTTTTAAAAAAAATTGCAATTGGATTCATTGGTTTTTTTGTGGAGCACAATAAAGAGCTTGGCAAAATTACTTCAATTGGGTTCCTTGTGGATTACAATAAGAAAGTTGGCAAAACATTGCAATTGGATTTATTGGTTTCTTTGGATTACAAAACTATTGCAACTGGATTTACTGCTCCCTGTGGATTATAATAAAGAAGCTGGCAAAATTCTTGGAACTGGATTCATTGTATCCCGTGGATTATAAAAAGTATTTGGCAAAATTTTTGCAATTGGATTTATTGTTTTTTGTGGATTACAACAAAGTATTTGGCAAATTTTTTGCAATTGGATTTATTGTTCCCTGAGGATTATTACAAAGAAGCTGGTAATATTTTTTAATTGGTTCTATTATTTTCCGTGGATCATACAAAGAATGATGGTAAAATCTATGTAATTGGATTTATGGTTTTTTGCGGATTACAAACAAAGAAGCCGGCAAAACTACCGTAACTGGATCCATTGTTCTCTGAGGATTATAATAAAGTAGCTGGCTTTATTAAGTTGGTCAAGCCTTGTACATCTTTTAACTAAGTTGTTTGGCTGAGGCTATAAAGACTGCAGCAGGAGTCTTGTTTGATAAAGCTCTGGAATGACCTCGAGGAGAGGGACTAGTGGGAGATAAAAGAATTGCAGCACTGAAATTATTAGTTGTTATTACAATGGATAAAGTTGCAAGGGGAAAGGCAAAGGAGGAGGACGTGGTGAAACCTAAGAAAAAGGATAAACCTGCAACGGAAGAGACCCCACCCCCCCACCCCGTCAACATCATCATCAGCATCATCACCGGAACTAGCACTTGTGGATCAGACTCAAATATTGGTGGAATTAGGCAAATTGTTTTAAAAATTTGATAAGATGGAAGATGCAAGGGTGAAAGATAAAAATCAAATCTTGGGAAAACAAGATAAATTGGCTACAATGTTTGTGGATTTTACAAAAAAGGTTGATCTCAAATTTCAAAGAATTGATGCTAATGTTAAGTCAATGCAATATGATATGAAATTGATGCAAGGAGATATTAAAGGGTTGCATAAGGAGGAGCAAGAAATTAAAATGAAAGTGGATGCACAGGAAAAAAGGATAGATGTTATGGAAGAGATGATGAGAAAGCAGAATATAGTGACTCGTAATATGGTGGGAAAAGTGCCAGACCAGCTTAAGGATAGAATAATTGATTGGTTAAATAATTTGAAAATGGGAAAATATTTTGTAAATGAAGACATTGTCAGTGCTTATAGAGTGGGATCGAAAAGGGGAAAAGTGGTTCAAAGGAATGTTTTGGTTAAATTCGCAAATTGGGGGGATAAGTTGAAGGTGATGGCTTTCTTAAAACAAGCTGGACCTGACGCTTTAAAAATTGATGGGAACGATGTGGAAGTATATAATGATATTTCTATCAATGAACGTGGTTGGAGGTACAAAATGAAGCCAGTAACATAATTTTTGATGGAAAAAGGGATTAGATATAATTGGAGATTTCCACAACAGTTAAGATTTTTCATGACAAGAGAATGCATGTTATGGACACAACGACTGATGCATTGGAATATTTGTGCTTAAACGACTTGGTCAAAGCATCTTCAAGGGAATGGTTAGCACTGAGAAAGGCTCTGCTGGAATCTGGAGGCATAAGAAGGGATTATGGAGAACCATTTGAGGGGGCACCACAGGAGGAGAAGAAGCACAAGGGGGGAGACAGTGTTACAGTCATTGATAGTAGATATTGAAGGGAGAGGTAAAGGTTAGAAGGTTAGAATGGAACAAAACAGGGGAGAGAATGAGATTAAGAATTACTATGGAAGAAGATGGTCCCAAATTTAAATAGTCTTTATTAAATGAGAAAAGTTGCGCTAGAGCTTTAGTTGACACACACACTTCCCATGTCCCCCCCCCCCCTTCTCCTCTTTGGAGGCTGAAGGTGACTTTTTTGGAGAAAAAAGTGGGGAGGTCAGATTTGTTTGTTTTTTGTAGTAAGTATTGATTGAAATGCAGGGTATTAGGTATCATGTCCTATGGAGAAATCGGAGGTAGAAAGAGAGTGTGGCAAATAAACAATGAGAGGTATTAAAGTGTTATCTTGGAATGTGAAAGGTACAGGGTCCCCGGTTAAGCGGAGGAGGGTTGAATCAGTCTTGAAGAAAGACAGGCCGGATATAGTCTTTTTGCAGGAAACTCATTAGGAATCTCAAGAAATGAGAAAGGACATATACTTACTACTCACAGGTTCATAATTCATATTCTAGAATAGATTATATATTTGTAACAGAGAGCATGATCAGAAATTTGGAAGAGGTAGAAATAGGAATTTTCAAGGAGTCAGACTATGCTAAAGTGGTGATGGAATTAAAGTTAGAGGGTAAAAGGAAGGTGAGAAGGAGTTGGAGATATGATGAAAGATTATTTAAAGATGTTAAACTCAAAAAACAAATCATGGAGAGTTGGAAGGAGAGTTGGAATTGGAACGATAACAATGAGGTAAATTTTAACAGCGTGGGATGCCATGAAGTTGGTTTTTAGAGGGCAGAGTATTAAGTTAGCTAGCAGTAGATATAAAAACCTTAAAATGACACAGGATAAAATTGAAACTGAGATAAAGCGGTTGCAGGATGAACATACAAGGACGAAGGATGAGAAGGTTTTTGACAAATTGCAAAGACTGAAGGCTGAATTGGTAGAAAAGGATTAAAAAAGGTGAAAAAGGATTTGGTTTATTTAAAAAGGGAATATTTTGAATATAGTAATAAAAATTCAAAATTATTGGCAAGAGCAGCTAAAGAAAAGAGGGAGAAAAGAGAAATTGGAGTTTTAATTAATAAAGATGGAATAAGATGTAACAGGATTGGTGACAAATATAAGATTGTAAAATAATTTTATCAAGCTTTGTATGCGGAAAAGGAGATTGACATGGAGAAGCTTAAAAAACAACTAGAGAAGCAAATAAACAATAGAATAAAACAGGAGCACAAAGATAGTATGGAAGAACAAATAACAGAAAAGGAAGTAAAAGGGGTAATAACTAGTCTAAAAGTGGGGAAAGCACCCGGGGAAGATGGACTACCAGCTGACTTTTACAAGGATTTTAAAGATATAGTGGCACCAAAACTGGTGAAATTATACAACTATATATTGGATGGTGGGAAAATTCCGACTTCATGGCATAGAACTACAATCGTATTGTTGCCAAAACCTGGAAAAGATTTGGAAAAAGTTGAATCTTACGGACTAATTTCATTGATAAATCAGGATGCCAAGATCTTCACAGCAATACTAGCAAACAGATTAAATAATTTTATGGGCAATTATATAAATGTAGACCAGGTGGGATTTTTGAAAGGGAGACATATGGCAGATCTAACAAGAAGAGTGGTAGATTTATTAGATATAGTGAAACAAACAAAGGAAAAAGTAGGATTAATATCTTTGGACATCTTTAAGGCATTTGATTCGTTACAATGGGTTTCAATCAAGGAAATAATTAATCGTTATGGGTTCGGGGACAAATTTAAAAGGATAATTGACCAATTATATCAGCAAGGTACAGCCATAGTTAGAGTAAATGATGAGATTACTGATGAGGTAAAATTAGAAGCAGGTATGAGACAGGGTTGTCCACTATCACCAATTTTGTTTATTATGGCAATGGAGATGTTAGCAAAAACTATAAGAGAAGATGATGAAATAGTAGGGGTAATGGGAAACGAGATAAGCCTATATGCTGACGATACATTGATAATTGTTAAACATCCTGAAAAAGCATTAGTTAGAATTCAAGAGCAGTTAAAAACATTTGAAGTTATTACAGGATTGAAGATAAACTGGGATAAATCAGAAATGATGTTATGCAATATGGGAAAGGAGGAATGGAAGAAGATAAAGGGAATTGGTAATATCCAAATTAAAGAGCATTTAAAATACTTAGGGCTAAACATCTCAAATAGGGTTGAAGAGCTTAAGAGACTGAACTATGACAGTTTGAAAATAGAGATTAAAGCGAAGATACAAAGTTTTCAAAAGTTGAAATTGTCATGGTTTGGAAGAATTGCACTTAGTAAAATGATGCTTTTATCAAGAATTAATTTTTTATTCGATGCTTTAGCAATCCAAATGAAAGATAAGGAAATTAAGGAATTTCAAAATTTGATTAATAAATTTTGTAATGGTGGAAAGAAGACTAGATTACCCAAAAAAAATCTGGTATTTACCTCAGAAGGAAGGCGGGTTAGGAATGCCAAATGTGCTGGCATATTATCAAGCATTTCAAATTAAGAATGTTGTGAAGATCTTGGCTAGGGAAAATGCAATTTGGGAAGAAATTGAAATGAAGGATTTTAAACAAAGTGGAAAAATTGTGTTTTTAGGAGCAAATATGGGAAAAATTATAACTAAAAATATAATGATGGATTGTTGAGTTTATGGAAAAAATAAAGAAGGTTTTAGCTCCGAACATTTCACCGATTATTGAATTGGAGGATATGGCAAAAATTTCCACTAAAGATAGATAAAAGAGTAAAAGAAGTATTGGAGAAATGAAGTTTCCTTGCTGAAAGACTGGTTACGGACCTGTATAGATATAGATAAAAGAACAAATTTGTACTGACAGATGAAATTGAATTAGTTTCAGATAGTGTTGGTAAATAAATGGAATATTAAATATTTGAGAGAAGCTGAACTAAACAGGGAGAAGACTGAATTCGAGGAGTTGACCTTGAAAATAAGAAAGGGAGAAGGAACCCTCAAGGGTTTAGTTAGCAAATTGTATAAAATACTGAATAAGGAGGGTAGTCCACAGGAAGAGCTAAAAGCAAGGTGGGAGCAGGAATTGAATATAAAGATAGAAAATGACACGTGGAGGAACAAATGAAAAAAGAGAATAATGAGAACGATGTCAGTCAGAATAAAGGAGCATAATTATAAAATGTTGTGGAGGTGGTACTTGACCCTAGTGAGATTGTATCAGATTGATAATAAAAATGATAAAATGTGTTGGAGATGTAAAAAGGAAATTGGAACTTATGAACATATGTGGTGGAATTGTAGTGTTGTTAAAGATTTTTGGAAAAAAGTGGAAAAGGAGATTGGTGAAATTATGGGCAAGAGAATTAAACTGGGACCCGGTATCACTATATTAACAGATGTGGACTGCTTTAATTTAAGCAAGGATCAAAAAGAACTACTAGAAATAACACTCACAACTGGCAGACAATGTATTGCAAGGAATTGGAAGAATGGAACAAAGATAATGATAGAGGAATGGTATAAAGAAATGTGGAATTTAGCATTGAACGATAAATTAACCTGGGAGATAAATAAAAAAGGGGAAATGTCAAAGAAAATAGATTTTGGAATATTTGGCAGGCTTTTGTGGACTACGCTTTGAAAGGGGATGAAAAAAACAAACCTGTACCTGATCGAAGAAGTTTTTGGAAGGAAAATATTAGAGTAATCTGATTTCTCCGAGGCATTGTAAATATCACAGGATGTATTATTTTTTCATTTTGTTTAAATTTAGTTCTATATTTGTATTTAGTATTGTATTTTTAATGTTAGTGAATTCAAGAGTTAATTCAAAGCTATGTCGAAACATTTTTTATGCAATTTATATGGATCTAGAAGGTAAACTGACATAACTTGTATGCAATTGTTTTCTATGTATTTTTTCTTATGTATGTTTGTTGTTATATTGTTTGAAAAACCCAATAAAAATTTAATAAAAAAAGGTGCTGGAGATGCCGGGTTTGCCGCCGCTGGTGCTGGACCTGGGACTGCCGGCTGAGCCGTTTCCGGAGCCCTCATCACCGGCTCTGGGGCAAGAAACAGCTGCGCTCAGTTCCCCTCCCCTTGGCCCATCAGGCGGGGAGTTCAAAAGGCACCGGAGATGACGGGGTTGTCCCCGCTGCGTCCTTTTTCATATTTGGTGGGGAGGGATAAAGGGCTGTGGCCTGCTGGGCCAGGCTGAAGACTGCTGCTGGCACTTGAGGACTGTTGCCACAGCTGCAGGGAGGGGTCGCCTTTCCCTTCCCCCCTCCCTGCGCTCCTGGGCCCCGCTTTGGGCTGACATGGGAAAGCTGATGCCACGGCGGGTGGCTGGATTCGCCACCATTGCCACCCATGGACTCAGCCTGGTGGAGGTGAGGTGGCCTGCTGGTTAGGGGTGCTAAGACTTTGCTATTGCACTGCATTGTTAGTGTTGTCATATTGATATTGATTGTGTTGATTTCGTTGTATTGCTGTGTATCTATTCTGTATTGAATTGTATTGATTTTGCTGTCTCACTGAATTGTATTAATATGTATTTATTTGTTTTTATGTTGATAAAATTGAATTGTTTTTTGAATTGTACTGTATTATATGAATTGTACTGTATTATATTGTATTGATTGTGATGTTGTTGCCGCCTTGAGTCGGCCTCGGTCAGAGAAAGGCGGGGTATAAATTAAAATTTGATTTGATTTGATTTGATTCTTGTACCAGATCCGATTCAGCCATGAAGACTGTCCTACAAATATAATGTCATGGGCTTTCATCTGCCTTCCACATCGCAGCGTGACACCCATACCACTGATCCAGTTTCGTGAGTCACCTTCTGGTCCTGAGCCCTTTTGGCACGCAAAGTCCTCCTCAGCGCCAGGCCAGTATTGATGAAGCTGCTGCCCTCCATCAAGATGGATTCAAGTGGGATTTAATCCACTTGGGGACCATCACCATTCCCTGTGGACTTCAGCACCCAAGCTCATTAGTCTTCAGGGTTGTCAAGGTTAGTTTAACCACTGCCGGACACTTGGCATTGAGTCACTAGCAGTATGGTCTACTCTATTACTATAGCAGTATAACACCAGCACTTGTGTGTAGAAACAATTGCTTGAACACTTGTAAATTAACATGATTTTTAAAGTAGGGATTAAAATTAACTGTTAAATAGATTCTTTGAAGAACATTTTCAGCCTAAATTGTGTCCTTCCTTTATTTCAGATTATCTTGAGAAGAGGAATAATGATACAGACACTTCAGACTTCTAGTTAGTTTTCCTTAAGTAAACATTTGTTTCTTTATTAAAGGCTGAAGAAATGTACTGAATTTTGATAATTATTGCAATTTTCATAATCTCCCATCACAATTAAAGCTGTGAGGATACAGTTTCTATAGCATTTCTTTTTATGAAAGATTGTTTGGCAAACATTTGCTGCCTCATGAGTAAGGGGATGGATACAGATCTATAGAGCTGCATCAATGAGACCTGGGACACAACTAAGATGGGGGAATTTTCAATGGTCTGGGTCACATTTGAAAGGCTCTTATCTTTTGGTGTGATCAATTTTATCTCACACTTATCTGATCCTTCCATTCGCAGGGGAGACACTTCAACTCCTGTGAGAAGGATCCAGACAGCACTTCAAACCATTCTCATTTATCTTCCACTTGATTACTAATGTCTCCTATCCTCTCCCACCCCTTTCTCCATTTTTGTTGTGGCTAACATTCTGTGGGCTGCAACAACCCCCACCCCTTTAATTTAGTAAGTGGCATAGTGCAATAACAAAAATAGGGACCGGTTTTTTTGGTGGAACACATGTGGCCTCCTTTGATCTGCAGAACCAGAGTTGATGTTTTTGTCTCTGTTGCTACCTTTTTCTTCCTCCTCTTTTTCTGCTGAAGGACTTCTGCCATGCTTTAGCTGCTGCCAAGGAAATAACTTTTAAGCTGGCTTGGTGCCAGAGGTTTTACAACCAGACCCTCTGAAGGTAGCAATGTGGAAAATAGTGTATTGGTCGCCCCAGCACTGACCAGAAGCAGCTGCCTCAGTGAGCATTTGGTTAAGGATGGCCCTGCATATGGCTATAGTTCTACGGAAAATTACAGCAGCAAACCCTGAGGCAATCCTGTGATTTACATTGGAGCCTCTATTGGGGTGGTGGTGGTGGTAAAAAGAAAATGTTTTATATTAGGTATTTTATTGTCTTTACTTATACAGTACATTTATATATCACTCATTTGGGTTATATTCTCACTCTGGGTAGTGTACAACATTTTTAAAAATGTTTTACAGAGAAGAACCAATAAACAAAAACCATCATTTCATGGGTTTTACTACTTGTACATCCCAGAAGATCCATCCTGTGCAGGTTACACAGTCCCATGGGGGAAAGGTTGCCATAAAGCTGAATTGACTTGACAGCACTCAGTTATTACTATTTGTTACCAAAACACAAGACAGAAAAAAACCCATAGAAAATATGAGAAATTTAGCCCACTCTTACAAATCTTCCTCCCAACATACAGTAGACCTTTTATAGCATGTAGGGTTCTTTTAGAATAAAGAGAGTCCACTCCACAGTTCATGCACTCATGACCAACAATACTCCAACAGCATCTTATCTGTGTCTTGCCTCATCTACCTGTTGTGTGTGTGGGACAGCTCTTTTTATTAGCCTTGGTTAACATCATGCACCTGAATCTTAATTAACATCAATCACCTGGGAGGTTACACATTATACTTAAATTAAGAGACATAGTAATAAGTCACCCAGGATCATACAAGATACATGCAAGAGTAAAAAGCAACAGAAGTAATCTCAATGGAATGTGCTGCTTCAAGTGGCATAGCTAGAACACAGAGAGAAAGAGAAAGAAAGAGATAAAAAGAAGGGGAGGGGAAATGAGGGGCCGGTCATGTCCTGCCAATCCAGAAGGATTTATCCTCATGGGGGCAAAGGGCACACACTAAATTCCTACAGTAGTAAAATATGATCACTCTAGATGCATAGCAAAGCAATCATACTTATATACCATCAGATAGCACTTAGTGCATTCTCTGGGTGGTTCACAAGTGAATTAGCATTTTTTGCCACCAACATGCTGGGTACTCATTTGACCGACCTTGGAAGGATGGAAGGCTGAGTCAACCTTAATTCCTGGTCAGGATCAAACTCACAACTCACAACTTTTTGGTTGCAGTACAGCAGTTTAACCACTGCGCAACCAGGGCTCAAGAAATAAGTTTACTCAAGGTTATTAGCTGTAGTCATACTCAAAAGAAGGACAATAAAAGAGTTGCTAGCATGATGGGAAAATCCATGCTTGCTTCTTGAAAGATGATTGGAGAGGAAAAGACAAAAACAAAGAAAGAGAATGAAAGAGAAGAAGAGGATGGACTAACAACAGAGGAGGGGAAAGCTTTATCAATCAAATAGTATTTTTTCCAAATAAATAAATAGCACGCCCCCCTCCCATTGACCCTCACTGTTAATGCATGCAGGATAGCAGTTTTCCCAACAGTCTTGGTTCATTATTTTATTTTGAAATTGTGTACATGACACCTTAATTTCAGTTCCTAATCAAAGTTTCAGCTCTAACATGGATACATTAAAAAAGTCACATCTACATTTTATATCAGCAGAATGGAAGGGATTGTCTATTTATGGGAGCCAGCCATTACAACTCACTTCACAGTCAGTGTTCCAGTTTGCTTGCGCAAATATTTCTTAATATATGGCCAATAGGATCAGAATATTGTATAAAAGATGAGGATTGAAAACGTCAAGTACGCATCAAATCATGACCTTACACTCAGATATTAGCAGTGTAGTCACAACTACCACACCTTTCTCCTGTATTGCCAAGCTGGCTAGCCAAGCCTTCTGAGCAAGTTCTTTAGGATTTGTTAAATGATGGATAAGGAGTATCATATTGGTTGAGTGCTGGCTCTTTTCATATTTCATGCAAGTGCCTCATTACTGGTTGTGGAAATGAAGGTCACAACAAAGTAGACAGTAGGAAAGTGTGATTTGTGCCACAAGCACAGTGGCTTGTGAACCGTATATAATATAATATAATATAATATAATATAATATAATATAATATAATATAATATAATATAATATAATATAATATAATATAATATAATATACTCCTTGATATCCTTTGCAGAATTTTCAGTAAGGAAGCCTTTTTGAGTAAAATTTCACAGACAGAGAAATTTATCTTAAATACAAAACATGAAGGAAATTTATCAATAAGCAGACACCTGCTGTTTTATTATTGACTTTTGCCAGTGCCATTGGTTTTTTTATACAAAGAGCCTTCCTTTGTATTTTAATGAATATAGACTTTCTGCATCATCCCATTGATTTTTCTGAATTAAATAAATCTTCAGCGGTGTGATGGAATGGACTTCAAACTGACCAATTTCCTTTAGGAAAGAACATTATAAAAGACTCGAGTTGTACATTGTTACATCTTTAACCTTTACAACTGAACAGCTTGTTTACTCTGCCTGACAAAAGTTGGTCAAATAAAATCTATCATTTACCTCTGTATTTTAGCTCCAGGAAATGGCAGATCTATCTGGACTATGTTGGTAAAATGACTCAGTAGAGTAGAGAGACTGTCAAATGACCTGGGGAGAAAGGAGGAATAGCTGGTGGTTTTCTTTCCTTAAAATGTCAACATTTTACAGAGAGCAGTCTATCTCTCAGTTTCTGAACAAATGCCCAGCATACCGTACTTGATCCTGACACACCCAGTCCCAAATTACACAAACTTCATACTTCTTTTTGTTGTCGTTGTTCAGTAGCACAGTCGATTCCGACCCTTTGTGACCCTATGGACTATTGCCCATCAGGCACCTCTGTCTTCCACCATCCTCCTCAGCCTGCCCAGCTTTGTGCCCATTGCATCTACAATTCCATCTAGCTATCTCATTTTTGGCTGCCCTCTTCTTTTGTCCTCCACCTTTCCCAGCATTTATATGACTGGGAAAGTTTTAATCTATGATTTGACTTGTTTTGAATACAAATTGGATGATTTTGGGGAATATTTAGAATAATTATAACTGTATAATTTGTTGTAGTGAATGAGTCGTCATGGGCGGGGGGCGGAAAAGGATAAAAAACCATTTTGGGTAAGGGTAGACCATGAGACATCTTCAGATAGAAGTTATAAAAGGCTAATTAGGATGGAAGACGAGAGTAAGGGGACCCCGAAGGACTTGTAGCAAGAGTTAAAAGAATCTAAGGAACAGGAGAGGGTGTAATAATAGGCCACTAGTCATCAAACATGGCATTTCTCTGTTGCTTAAACTGCTTGTAGAGGAGCTGTTTTGTCCCTGTATTGAGGGTGGGCCTCGTGACTACCTGCCAGTGGTGGGAAGAAAAGATTTGTGCTAGTTTATATAGACACTTTTTCCAAATGGGTGGAAATGATCTCATTGTCCTCATGTTCAGTACTTTAGGTTGCTAAAGCTTTTCTCGAAATAGTAGTGAGGTGTGGCCTACCCCAAAATCTTTCTAGCAATAGGGGATCTTGTTTCACAAGTACCTTAATGAAAAAGGTGTGTCAATTAGCTGGAGTATAGCAAAAATTTTCGATTAGTTATCATCGGATGTGTAGTCACGGATGTGTAGAACGTGCCCAAGGAACATTGCAAAGAATGTTAACTGCTTTTGTTAAGGCTCAAGGCAAAGGCTGGGTAGAAGGACTCCCATTTCTTTTGCATGCCTACCAAAATTGCCCTCATGCAAGCCTGAATGGATGGAGTCCAGCCGAGGTCGTCTTTGGGAAAAAGATAGCCAGACCTCTAGAGTTATTGAAATCTAACTGGAAGGGGGGCCTTGACAAAGCTTCAACAGCCTATGTGCTGGAACTGCAGAAAAGGCTGAAGTCTGTACATTCTGTTGCCAAAGAACATTTGGAGACAGCCCAGCAAAAGTATAAGAAACATCATGATGCCAAATCCAGACACCGAGTGTTTTCTATTGGTGATCTAGTAATGGTCTTGAAACCATTGGGTAAAACTACATTGCAGGTTGAATGGATGGGCCCTGACAAAGTGGTCCAGAGACTGGGGGAAGTGAACTATGGTGTACAATGGGAGGATGGGAAGGTTGTTGAGTATCATGTAAATTCTCTCAAGCGGTACATCCCCAGACCTGTATCCATGATGAAAAACACTGCTATTTCTGTTGATGTTGAAAATGCTAATCTGATCTCTCTTACAGAAGAGTACCAGTTCGCAGGAAATGTGGATGACAATTATATAAGTGGTCTTGTTCCAGAACCTGAACAAAGAAAATTAAGAGAGCTCTTTTCCTCTGTCCCAGATGAATGTAGGATACAGTCACATGGTATAGCAGTTACCAACCCTGAACCTATCTGGGTAAATCCTTATAGAGTTGTGGGGACAGTGGAGAAACAAATCAGTGAGGAGGTAAAGAAGATGTTAGATATGGGTGTGATCCAAGAGATCAATTATCCCTGGTCCTCCCCTATTGTGTTGGCTAAAAAGAAGAATGCTTTTGGTGAGGTACTTCCTGAAATAAGGTTTTGTGTTGATTATAGAAAGTTAAATGCTGTATCTGTTCCAGATTCTTACAGGATCCCAAGGATGGATGACCTGATTCAAAAGTTGGCGCGTTCCAAATATGTCTCTGTTCTCGATCTGACTAAAGGCTTTTGGCAAATCCCTTTAACTGAGGATGCCAAAATGAAGACAGCTTTTTCTTTGCCAAATGGTAAACAATATGCTTTTACCAAAATGCCATTTGGATTGCGTAACTCTCTGTCCACATTCCAGAGAATGATGGATAAGTTCCTAGATGTGTTACCTTTTGCTAAAGCTTACATTGATGATGTTGCTATTTTCAGTGATAATTTTCAATCTCACCTGACTCATATTGAAACCGTGTTACAGAGGATTCAAGAAGCTGGTTTAACTGTAAAGGCCTCTAAATGTCAATGGTGTTTAGGTAAGGTGATTTACCTAGGTCATAGTGTTGGGAGTGGCCAAATGGAATATTTTGGTGCTAAGGTTCAAAGTGTCAAAAATTGGCCTGTTTCTACTACCAAGAAACAGGTAAAGTCTTTCTTAGGCCTTGTTGGTTTTTACCGTTCATTCATTCCAGAGTTTAGTGAGGCTGCTCACCCACTGACAGAACTCACCAAGAAGAAGATGCCAAATAAGGTTACATGGACTCATAAGTGTCAAAAATCTTTTGAACCGTTAAAAGAGAAAATGGTTTGTGCACCTGTTCTGTCTGCTCCAGATTTTGATAAAGAGTTTATCGTGAAGACAGATGCTAGTAAGCATGGATTGGGAGCTTGTCTTATGCAAAGTGATAACCAAGGTGTTTTCCATCCCATCAGTTACTTCATTAGGAAACTGTTACCACTGGAACTGAATTATGCCATCGTGGAATTAGAATGTCTAGCTATGGTCTGGGCTATAATGAAGCTACATCCCTTCTTAGGGTGTAGAAGATTTCAACTTCACACAGATCACAATGCCCTGAAATTTCTTCAAAAGATGAAAGGTTCCAATCAGAGATTGTTGAGATGGGCTTTGTTACTTCAGGACTATGACTTTTCCATTGAACATTTTCCTGGTTCTGAAAATATTCTCGCTGATTCTTTAAGTAGAATGTATTCGGAGGAGGTGGATACTCTGGAAGGTGAAAGTATTACCTGATATATGTAACGGACTATTCTGCTTATGCTATATTTTGTTTTGTGTAACTGTGTAACCCAAGGTGCCTCCAGAAGTACCTGGAAGAGTTTTCATTATATACTCTACACATTTAACTGGGTTTGTATATTGCAATTGTGTTTATATGTTAGGCATGTTCATGACTAGTTCCTTTATGCAAAAAGTCTGAAGTGAGCTTTTCTCTTGTGGGGAGGGTTGGAATAATAGGTCACTAGTAATCAAACATGGAATTTCTCTGTTTCTTAAACTGCTTGCAGAGGAGCTGTTTTGCCCCTGTATTGAGGGTGGGCCTCTTGACTTCCTCTTGCAATTTTATTGTGATGCTGATTGGCTGATGACGAAGGGGGAGGGAGTTCAGGCCCTTTTTTTCTTTGCTTGAGAGAGACTTCACGGTGGGGAAATCCACCAAGATGGAGGATTAGCAACTCCCCTGATGGTGCTGTTCATAATGGTAACTTAGAAATAGTTAGATTATGTTTCTTTGGGTGAGGAAGGCCTGTTATGTGGAAACCTTGATGTATTTTGATTAGCCTATATTGATCCTATTTGTATCTTGAGCTACCTATGAACCTGAAGAAATAAACTATGTTGATTCAACTACCTGCCTGATCTTTAAAAGGATAAGATAAGAGTTTAGCCAATCTTCATGCCTTGGATGTTTCATTCTCTCCTATTTAATTTTTGCTGGGACTTCCTTAGGCAGGAACCCAGGTACTTGCAGCCTTGGGCTGGACAGGGCTTTTGGAAACCTACAGGTCAGAGTCTTTGGGCAGGGGAGACCAAGAAGGCAGGGCCTGGAGAGGTTTAAAGCTTATAGAGTAGTGATGGGCAGTGTTGGCCCTCCAGCTGTTCTTGAACTTCAATTCCCAGAAGCCCAAGTCAACACACCAGCTGGTCAGGGTTTCTGGGAATTGAAGTTCAAGAACAGCTGGAGGGCCAAGACTGCCCATCACTGTTATAGAGGATGAGAAAGATATTAGAACAACAACAACAACAGCAATAGAAGCAGCAGCAGCAACCGCAACAACAACATCCACAGCAACAAGAGCAACAACAGCAGAAATCCCAGAAATCTAAAGATGAGAAAGGAACAGGGGCACCTAATACTGAATATGAAAAAATTAAAGAAAGATTGGATTATATGGAGATGAATTTACAGAAAGATTTACAGTTTACAGCTCAGTTTGCAAAAAGATGTTCAAAAACTAGAAGAGGACTGGGTCAAGGACAAGACAGAAATAATGAAAGGGCAATTGAATCTTCAAACAATGATGGCTGACCTCATTAAAACAGTGCATTCAGGACATGATAAATTGGAGAAAGGGCAAGATGCATTTAAAAAAGAACAGGAGGTGATGAAAAAAGAACAGGCAAAAGTAACTAAAGAATTAGAAAAAATTAAGGAAAAAGACAAGGAGAGAGATCTCAAATTGGGAAGTCAGAAGTTGAGATTAGAAATGGTGGAAGAACAGATGAGACAAGCTAATATAGTAATCAGAAAGATTCCTGAGATGACCCCAGACCAGCTAAAGCCCAGAATAATAGTATGGTTGAATGGGTTAGGATTGGAAATTAATTTTGGTCCTGAACATATTGTGAGCGTTTTTCTATTGGGTTCCAAAAAAGGAAGAACAGGGCCTAGAAATGTGTTGTTAAAATTTGCAAATGTTTCAGATGAATTGAATGTGATGGCACATGTTAAAAAAAAACGGGAACACCGGCCTTAAAAATGGATGGAGTCGACATTGAGTTATATAATGACATATTGCTAGAGGAAAGAATTTGGAAACAGTCGATGACACCAATAACTAAAAGATTGTTTGATAAAGCTGTAAAGTATAATTGGAAATTCCCAAAACAATTAACTTTCTTTCATTTGGGCCAATGGTTTGTGATTGCTCAAGGGTTGGATGCTATGTATATTATGGAACAAGCAAAACTGGTTGAAACTGACACAAAGGAATGGGATGCTCTTAAAGAAGAATTGATTGTTTCAGGGGGATATATATCAGGAAATCATGATGGTGATGACTTGGAATCTCAGGGAATGGCAGGTTGTAGTAAAAAGAAAATGAACAGCGCTGGGGTAGATAATAATATCAATGAATACCTCGCATCAACAACACGTCCCCCCTCCTCCCTTTGGAGAACAAAGATGACCTTTTTTGGGGGGAAGTGGGGAGGGTTGCAATTTTTTTGTTTAATGTCACTTTGTTTTTATTTGTATTTTTGTTGTTTATGTAGGGTGAAGGGAAATTCCTGGCTAAAGGAATGCATGCCCATACGAGGATGCGGTGGATACAATTATTTTTGAGTGAATTATGAAGAATATAAAGGTGTTAACGTGGAATGTGAAAGGTACTGGCTGTCAGGTCAAGTGTAGAAGATTAGAATCAGCTCTCAGGAAAGATAGGCCAGATATAATCTTTCTTCAGGAAATGCATCAAAAGTCAAGTGATTCAAATAGAATGTTTTTAGGATGGACACAAATATATGAAAAAGCTTATGGTTCTTCTAAATCAAGAGGAGTAGCAACTTTAACATCAGATAGATTGGGCTTTGATATGACTAAGAGTATAGCGGACCTGGAAGGCAGGTATTTAATTGTGCAAGGTAAAATAGATGATGAGGAAGTTACTTTGGTTAACATTTATGTACCCAATGAAGGCCAAGATAAATTTTTGGATAAGTTCTATCAAATTTTGAAAAAGGAAGGAACTACAAAGATGATAGTAGCAGGGAATTTCAATTTGATAAGATCAACTACAGATAGTACAAATTTAATATGGGGAGTTGGGGGATATAAATTGAAAATATTGGATAGGTGGATGAAATTGTTAGCTTTAAAGGATACATGGAGAGAAATAAAAGGTACAGAAAGGGCATATACTTTCTTTTCTCAGGTTTATAATACTTATTCAAGGATAGACTATATATTTGTCACGGAAAATTTGGTTAAAAATTTGGAGGATATAGAAACAGGGATAATTAAAGAATCTGATCATGCAAAACTTTTGATGGTATTAAATTTAGAAAGTACAAAGAAGAGTAGAATTAATTGGAGATATGGTCCCAAGCTTTATCGAGATACTGAGGTCAAGACACAAATAATTCAAAATTGGGAAGAGTATTGGTTGTGGAATAACACGGGGGAAATAGGATATAATATTGTTTGGGACACTATGAAGTCAATTTTTAGAGGAGAAAGTATTAAATTGACAAATATTAAAAATAGACAATTTAAGATAAATTTTGATAAAAGTGAAAATGAGATTAAAAAACTACAGGAGGAACATGCAAGAACTAAGGATATTAAAATATTTGATAAGATGCAGAAATTAAAAATGGAAATAGTGGGAAAGGATATAGAAAAGGTCCAATGGGATTTAGTTTATTTGAAGAGGGAATATTTTGAATTTGGTAATAAAAATTTGAAAATGTTGGCAAGAGCGGCAAAAGAAAAAAAAGATTAAAAGGGAAATTGGAGTATTGAATAAGGATGGTACTAGATATAAAAAAATAAATGATAAAATTAAGATAACTAAAGATTTTTATCAGGAACTATATACTGAAAAAAAGATAGATATAGGGAAATTAAGATATCAATTGGAAAAACAGGTGGGTGGAATAACTCAAAATCACAAAGTTAGAATGGAAGAATTAGTAACAGAGAAAGAAATAAAGGAAGTGATAGATAAATTGAAGACAGGAAAGTCCCCAGGAGAGGATGGATTACCAGCAGAGTTTTATAAAGAGTTTAAAGATGTTGTAGTTCCAAGAATATTAAAATTATTTAATTATATTATGGAGGGGGGACCAATCCCGACCTCCTGGAATCGAACAATAATTGTTTTAATACCTAAACTGGGTAAAGATCTTGAAAAAATAGAATCATATAGGCCCATTTCTTTAATAAATCAGGTTGCAAAAATATTTACAACAATACTGGCTAAAAGACTTAATGAAGTTATGAATGAATATCTAAATAGGGATCAGGCAGGTTTTTTAAAAGGAAGGCATATGGAAGATCTGACAAGGAGGGTATTGAACCTATTTGATATTTCAATAAAAGATAGAGAAAAAATGGGGATGATATCTTTGGATATATTTAAGGCGTTTGATTCTCTTCAATGGGTAACAATAAAGGAAATAGTTAAGTCATATGGATTTGGAGATAGATTTAAGAAGGTTATAGATCAATTATATCAACAAGGTTCTGCCAATATCAAAGTTAATGAAGCCAGTACAGATGAGGTAAAATTAGAAGCAGGAATACGACAGGGATGTCCGCTCTCTCCAATACTATTCATTATAGCAATGGAGATGTTAGCAAACGCCATAAGACAGGATACTAAAATTGAAGGGATTGCAGAAAATAAAATAAGTTTATACGCGGATGATACCTTAGTAATTTTAAAACATCTTATGAAGGCATTAGATAGGATCCAGAAACATTTAAAAGATTTTGAGGAAATGACCGGATTGAGGATAAATTGGGACGTCTGAAATGATTGTGTGTAATATGGATAAGGAAGAACAAAATAAAATTAAGGATAAATATAAAATACAGGTTAGAAGTAGTTTGAAATATCTGGGGCTAAATATGTCTTATAAATGGGATGATCTCAAGAGGCTCAATTATGGAAAACAAAAAATAAATAAAAGAAATTTTTTTGCAATGTAATAGACTAAAATTTTCGTGGTTTGGTAGAGTTGCATTGTGCAAGATGATGTTACTTCCAAAGTTGAGCTTCTTGTTTGACACCTTGCCGATTAAATTAAAAGAAAAAGAAATTAAAGAGTTTCAAAATATATTTAATGTCTACTGTAATGGTGGAATTAGAGCTAGAATCAATAAGAGTTTGTGGTATTTATCTCAAAAAGAAGGTGGGTTGGGTATACCAAATCTTAAGAATTATTATAGATCCTTCCAGATTAAAAATATAGTAAAGATGTTGAGGAAGGAAAAATTAATTTGGGAAGATTTTGAGATGAAGAAACTAAATCAAATTGGTAAGGCGGTTTTCTTGGATGGAGAAAGGAATAAGTTAGAGATTAAAAATAAAATGATGAAGACAACATTGGATATATGGAAAAAGGTTAAAAAAAAGATTTAGTCCCTGATATCTCTCCAATTATACAATTAGAGGATTTTTAAAAAATTCTGATAAAAATAGATAGTAAAGTGAAGGAGATTTTGGTTAAAAATAATATTATCCTGTTGAAGGATTGGTTAAATGTATATAAGGATAATTTTAAAAAATGGATGTTTACTCTCAGCTGAAATTGAATTGGTTTCAGATAATATTGTTAAATAAGTGGAATAGTAAGTACTTGGGAAATTTAAGTAAAATATATAGATTGTTAAATAAAGAGACTAATTCACAAGAAACTTTGAGGAAAATATGGGAGCAAGATCTTAATGTTAGTATTACAGAATTAGATTGGAAAAATAAGTGGGGGGAAAGGATTATGAGAACAATGTCAGTCAGAGTATAAGAACATAATTTCAAAATGCTTTGGAGATGGTACTTAACTCCTGCTCGATTACACCAGATAGATAAAAATAAAAGTCTAATGTGTTGAAGATGTCAAAATAGACTGGGATTATATGAACATATGTGGTGGAGTTGCAAGATGGTTAATGAATTCTGGGGGGGAAATAGAAAATGAGATCTCTAGAATTTTTGGGGAGAATATAAAACTGGGGCCTGCTATAGCTTTGCTGACTGATACAGAAAATATGAGTTTAGAAAAAGACAAAAAAGAGTTGCTCTCAATATGTTTAACAATCACAAGACAATGTATAGCGAGAAAGTAGAAGAGTGATCAGACATTGAAGATAGAAGACTGGTATAGGGAAATGTGGGAGATAGCTTTAAATGATAAATTAACCTGGGAGCTGAACATAAAAAAGGGTATGGTAAAATAGAATAGATTTTGGTCAATTTGGCATTTATTTGTGGAACCCGCTGCGGTTAAGGGTGACCGAAACAAGCCAGTACAGGAACATTATAGCTTCTGGAAATAGAGATGAATAAAAGACACCGCATCCTCTAGGGCAATGTACAGTCACATAGGATGTAATAGTATTTTCTTTTTAGAATATATTAAGATGGCTTAGAAAGGACAGCCAATAAATAATATAAATAAGATAAGATTTTAATTAGATGGGATAAAAAAAAGAGTATCAAATGTGGCACAGTACATCTAAGATGTTCTATTGGTATCTCATCATTCCTACTATATATGACTATCCTATATGCTTATTTTTCTATGTTTCTCTCATTTTTGTATTGTTATTGCAATTTCTCTCTTATAATATTTTGTATCTTTTTATAAAAACTTAATAAAAAAAATAAAATTAAATAATGAGCAGTCAGGATTAATTTCTTCTAGGATCAACCTATTTGTTCTCCTTGCTGTCCAGGGGACTCTCAAAACTCTCCTCCAACACCATATTTCAAAGGCATCTATTCTTCTGCGCTCAGCTTTCCTAATGGTCCAGCTCTCACAACCATACATTACCACCGGGAATCCCATTGCTTTGACTATGTGAATTCTTACATCTTGATAACTAGTAAACTTTCCTGGGATCTAAGGTTCTAATGTGTCATGATTTGCAGCTGCTGCTCCTAGTCCTAGGCGACTGGACTCTCTCTTTCTGCAGCAGCTGCTAAGCCCCACCTGAGAGCCCTGGGGAAGGTTCTGGACCTTCATAGGCTCCACTTGGAGACCCTAGATGGCTAGATATGTAAGAACTGGCCTTTCCTCTCAGAAACTGCCTGAGGTCACCAGACTTGCAGTTGCTTTGGTCCTGGATCTCTTGCCTTGTTCATGATTTCTGCTGTTGAAGATCTCTGCCTTGCTCTTGATTCTGGTTGCAGAAGATCTCCTACTTTTCCCCTGGTTCCTGTTTCTTAAGACTTCTGCCTGGTTCCTATGGACTGTTGTTTTGCCTTGCCTGGCTCCTGGCTTCTTGAATTCCAACCTTGTCTTGGTCCAACCCCCAAGGGCTCTCTGCCTTCTCTGTTCTCCTGGTCACCTGACTTCTGTATTGTTTGGAGTATGCTTTTTTTATTTAAACCAATCCTACACCTCTGGTTTCACTTAGACATGGACTCTAGACTGAGATTCAGTTACTGTTTGGCCTATTACCTGGCTGCCCTGGGTCCTAGCATTTGTGTTGCCTGCCAGCTGCCCAAATCCTGGACTCTTGACATAATGCCCCAAAAGGATTGTAGTCTATCATAACAAATGAACGTAGTTTCTTTATCTGAAAAATAAGATTAAACATTAGATTATTCTGCATTTTTTTGGAATAGTAGCCGTGTTAGTCTGTGTTTCAAGTATATCAGAGAGTAAACAACAAAAAGTGGCATTTTAAAGACTAAAAAACAGTTAAAGCAGTTAGTCTTTAAAGTGCCACAGTTTTTGTTTTTGTTTTTACTCTCTGATATACTATCCTGCATGTTATCCAATGATTCTGGAAGGCTGTTTTCTAAGGCTAAATATTCCTTTTGGTAGCTGTTCAATCTTTCTATTGATACTAGGGTTTATCCCACTGCTTATTAGTGTAACCTGCATGGGCACTGTTGGATAAATTACTGTCAATTTACTTCATCCTGGTAGTATTTATTCTGGAATAACACATTGTGCTAGGTAAATTTACAAAACTCCTGAACTTTCATCACAGCATACCTATTTTGAAAATATGGTATTATGTTAGCCAAAATACTACTCTGCAGCTATACAAATGGCATAACATTTAGAATCAAATGGCCCCAAGCCATATAACTCAGCAAGCAGTTGATAACGTCTACAGTGATTTCTTAATTCAGGCAATTCACTGCAAAAAAATTATGTTGTTTGTGTTATACTATCATAACTAAGAGGATGTGGGCTATTATATTATGTCACATCACATCACTTTGGTTGAATTTCTGCTCCCTGACAGAGGAGGTCACACTAGATAAATTAATGGGGAGTCTGTAAATTCCATTGGTTTCAAATTATTAAACCAAAAGAAGATGCAACTAGACTAAGCCCATTTCAACCAAAGGAACACATGAAAGTGATGAACCACCAAATTTCCACTGAATCAATAAGCCTACTACGTGACTTACCATGCTTAACAACAGGATTTCAGCTGTTATATTGTAGTGTCTGGAGTACTGTTTGTGTGGCTTTTTGTTTGAAAGGATGGTGATGTCATCAACCATGGCCTTTTATTGCTAATCAAAAGTTTCAAGTCCCTCCAAGCTTTGATGGCTCCCTAGGTCTCCCTTTCATCCAAGGAAAATAATCCCTAGGGAGCCTCAGAAACAGAGAGAGGGGAGGATTAGAAATTTAAAATGGTGTTAAAAAGTCACATCTAATGATGTAATCAGCCTTATGTATGTGGAGCTGTGCCCAACAAGATTTTAGTTGCGCCAATGTTAAGGGAAACAGCATAACCCAGAGTAGAAAACTATCATTTGGATTCCCAATTGTGCACTTTGCTGCCATTGGTGATTTGACATGTGACCAGGGATCTAAACAGAAAGTTGTTAATTAGTGATCATTTACCACTGCGAGTTACCCCATTTATCATATACTTTAACTATATGGCAAGATTTGGGTCATTTTTACATAGATTTCCTCCCTTCTGCTGACTTTAAAAAGGTCTCTAATCTAATTTACAATGAAATGTACAATTATATAATTATACAAAACCACACAATTGAAAATAGCGTTAAAATTTTATACAGCATGCATGTACTAAAAATAACAAGAGCTAATTATTGATCAGATAGAATTAAGAAACAATGTAAAAATCAAGAAAAATACATTAGAATATATTTGGCCAAAATCCTGTTGCTTAGCATAGTAAATCACACTTATTTTAGCACAGTAAATTTGATTTAGAGTAATCTCACTTAATCTCCATTGATTCAATGGTTTTACTCTTGTGCATTTATTATGTTAACTGACAGGATTATGGCCAAAGTATTTTCAATTTTTTTATTTTATTTACTTTTTTTTTGTTCTGTTCTGGTTTATGGTTTATGAATCAGCCTGTACCTTCTGGATAACCACACCAGTATGTACAGTAAAACCCGACTTACAAATGCCTCGAGTTACATAAAATTCGACTTACATAATGATTTAATGCTAAAAACATGTCCCAATTTACACGATTTCCTATGGGTTTGCTTTGAGTTACATGATTCTTTTTCCTATGGGTTTGCTTCAAGTTATGTAAAAATTCATTTCCCTATGGGTTTGCTTTGATGTACATAAAAATTTCATTTTTCCTATGGGTTTGTTTCGAGTTACAAAAAAATCGATTTAAGCAAAAGCCTACAGAATGGACTTTTTTCGTAAATAGCGGTTTTACTGTATAATAAAAGTGAAATATTGTAAATAATTAAAAAATAAGAAGCATAAACAAGTGATTCTGGAGTTTACTCTTACTTGTACTTAATCAAAGAGTTCAGAAAACAGAACTAAAGTTAAAATATTTTAAAGACACCTTAAAAATCATGGCCCTAATTCTGAGATATGTCAAATCATCTCACCAATATATGTGTTCCTATGCATGGACAGATCATTTGTATGTTCATTGAAAATTTACTTCTGATTTTGCCTTTCTGACCATGTTCTCTACAGTTGGCCATCTTGGCTGATATTCAACAGGCCTTCAATAATGGCTGCCCATTAGTATTTTACTCATGTATAAAGTCTTGGGGCAGTGATGGTGAACCTTTTAGAGACCGAGTGCCCAAACTGCAACCCAAAACCACTTATTTATTGCAAAGTGCCAACACAGCAGCAGGAGAGGAAGGAAATGATCCCATTGGGTTGCTGGGCAGAGGGGCGGGGTGAACTCTGTACTGGGGGAGGGAGGAAGCGCTCCTATTGGGCTGCTTGGCAGAGGGGCAGGATAAACTCTGTGCTGGGGTGACTGCATGGGTGCCTAAAGAGAGGGCTTCGAGGGCCACCACTGTCTTAGGGAATATGAAATATGTAATGATAGCAATAAATATTAGAAAAAGGGCAAGGAACCTATTTCATTCAATAGGATGGATTCACTTTTAGAGAGGCTCTCTGTATGGGGTTCCTTACTACTCGCCGGAAGACCTCGGATGCTCAAACTTTGGTGAGGCCAACAGACACAGCGCGAGTAGGAGCCTGCCTTGGTCAGCGCGGCCTAAGGGTGTGCTTTCTCTGGCCAGGCTTAGTTCGGCAGAGAATGACAGGCCCTGCTAATCTGGCTCATGGGTTCCGGGGAAGATGGCAATGAGGCAAATTAATGTTGGAGGTCTAATTTGGCTGCAAAGACCTCTGGAACAAAATGCCAATTCCCACAGAACGACATCCTCATCTCTAACTTGTTGAAAAAGAGATTGGTGAAATATTGGGAAAGATAATCAAACTGGGGTCCGGTACTACTATGTTAACAAATGTGGAATATATTAATTTAAACAAGGATGAGAAAGAGTTATTAGAAATAATGCTTACAACGGGTAGACAATGTATAGCTAGAAATTGGAAAAATGATATAAATATACAAACCGAAGAATGGTATAAAGAAATGTGGAATTTAGCATTGAACAATAAATTGACTTGGGAGATAAGGGGGGAAGGGGTAATTTGAAAGAGAATAGATTTTGGAACATTTGGAAGCCTTTCGTGGACCACTCCCTTATGGGAGATGAAAGAAATAGACCTGTACCTGATCAAAGTGGTTTCTGGAAGTAAAATAATGAGATACTCTGAGTTCTCCAGGGCAATGTAAATAAACACTGGGTGTTATAGTATGTGTAATTTTGTTTTTGCTGTTGTCTCTTATCCAAAATACTATGGTACGCTTTACTGGGAAATTGTGTTAGTAATACTAGTTGATGTTAGAGAATAACCGCCAAGTTAAAATTAAGCGAATTATTTTTAATAGGAGGTTTTATTGCATATGAAGTATAAAGATAGATATAAAATTGTATTAGGATAGGTGGTGTTTAATTCTTGTTTTTCTTCTCTTTTTATTATTTGTATATTGTTTGTTTACTTTGTATTTTAGTCATTTATTGTATTAGGTATTGTTTTGTGTTTGTTTGAAAAACTTAATAATTTTTTTTAAAAAAATCTCTAACTTGGGGAGAACTTGCTGGCCTTGGAAGCGTAGTGTGCATGTGGGGGTTGCCCATTACCTTTTCCTTCAAAGACGTTTCACCGCTTCTGGCTGGGAAGAAGCGAGCCAGGCTGGACTCCTCCAGCCAGCTGGAAAAAAAACACGAGGTTTGCAAGTGAAAGTTGCTATCTTCCCTTTAATAATGGCCCTTTGTATTTTAAAGTCTCCCCTCTCTAGCTCGCTCTGGTTTGGCTTAAGGAGCAAGAAGAACAGAGATTGACTCGAAAACCAATTTAAAGAGTTTATTAAACTAATAGAAATAATAGAATAAAGTTCCAATAAATGCACATAATACTGAATTCAAAGAAATCAAAGTAAATAGCAATGCAGTACCTTAACCCTACCCTAAACTGCGGCGCTTCTAGGTGCCCCATCAAAGATGGGTTCGATAGCTTCCTCAACGGTAGGAAGCCTATCGAATGCATGGAAGTGTGCTTATCTCTCTAGAGAGAGAAAGATCTCCCTAGATTGAATTAAGCTTCTGTTTATATACCTTTTCTGATGGGAAAAGGTAGATAACAAGTGCTAATTGACTTGTCAAAATGACAGCTACTGACTGAACTTCAAAGACACAGATGGGATCTTATCAGTGTTCTTCATCTAAGTCCATGAGAGAGAACATCTTCAAGGTTCTTTCCCTAGGGATGGCCTTGAAAACTGGCCACAAGGCAGCTCTCCATCATCTTCTAGAAAATGGTGGAGAGATGCTCACAAAATGGGTGCACTTGATCAGAATTAAACTAAATTAACTACATAGCATCTATACATGATAACATACTCAAAATCACGATTAATAACATAAAAAATGTCATCTTGTCATGGAATCATGACGCTCTCATTCCAAGGCAAGGGGGTGGAACCAAAAATATAGAACAATCTTTCCTATTCATCTTGCTCTAAACATGTAAGATTAAGATAAGTGTTGTTTCTTTTGATTTTTAAACAAATTATTGCATAATACAAATAAAGAAAAATAAGATGAAGAAGAAAAAAGGACAAAATAAAAAACACATAGACATAATAAAAACACAATAATGACACCATTATATGCTAGTATGTGCACCTATCACCCATTGGGACAATATAGACCTTTAGATACATTTTCCAATCTATCTTCTTTTTCAAATTTATTTAACTTCTGTTTGTCCCCTCTTTCCAAAAAGATGTGTATTCTTGCCCTGGTTTTTCTCCTTTCCTTTTCACAAGAACATGTTCAAGAAATTCTCCCCATATTTCTCTAAAATCTAATTTCTTTAAAATTCCTTTTTTAAAAAAACGTTTCATTCTGATGTCAATCTGTCATTTATTGCCATAGTCCACAATTCTTTGTACCAATCTTCAAATTCAATCTTAAAATCAGTTTTCCATTTTTAAACAATAGACAAACTCAAAGCCGTTACAATTATAATGAGCATTTCTTTCTTATTCTTTTCAATTTGTTTAGTTCCTAATGCTATTTTGGGGCACATCTCTATACAAATCAAGAATATTTATTTAATTTCTAGAAAAACTCTTTGCTACATTTCCTTTACATAATTATAATCCCACCATATGTTCCAACTTCCTTTGTACATCTCCAACAATTCTTATGATTTGGATCAAAATAACTTAGCTGTACTGGAGTCATATACCATCTCCAAATTGTTTTACAACAATTCTCCTTTATTCTGATTGACATATATTTCATAATCTTCTGTTTCCAAATTCTGCTCCACTCCTCTTCTTTAATTCTAGACAAGTGTTGTTTCAGGTAGGCAACTTCCAAGTAGGCTTTTACTTCCAACCTGCTCTCATGAGAAAATCAGTATTAGGCATTCGGCTGTGTCTTTTTAGGTTTTGTACTAGTTCATTTTCTAGAATGTATTCTCTCCACCATTAAACCATTTGAACAAGCAACTTGTGATTGATTTGTTGTTGCTGACACAATGAATAAATTTGAACTAGGATGAAAATTGCCTGGTAAGAGTGATTCAAATATCACCTGTCTTCTTGGGTGAACGAGCATTTATTTACTTACTTCTATTTTTCACAATGTACGTGGTGACCTTTAAAGGAGTTATGGGGGTTGCACACATGCCAACATTTAAGAAATTAAGTTCAGGCTATTTCGCAATGAAGCTAAAGCCCGTAAAAGAGCCCCTGAGAGAATGTTACTAATGCTATATAGCATTTTGGTAAGTTGTACAGACACATTAATCCAAGCATACATGAAGGTAAGGACAATACGTAGTTACTGAAAATATTCACTGTGTATTAAAAATACAGAAAAATTGAAGCTTGACTGCAAATTTGTCAAGACAAACTAACTTGTCATTTTATGTCCCCATATTGAAGATAAGTGCATGTATTACGTGGTGTTTGTTTTTCAGAAGTGAAATGCATTTGGAGAGGCTTAAAACAGACGTCTTCTGGGTAATAATTCACATCATACCTAATTGGACATAGTGTACAGCAATACGCTTTCCACCTGCCTGCATACCCTCAGGGTCTAAGGTACAAACAGTAAATATAAGGTCCTCTTTTCTTACTCTTTTCTTGAAACTGTTTATAAAATTAATCTGGCCTCTCAGAATTTCAACACACTACTGACTCTGGAATTGCTCATAGTTGCTGGGTCGCAGATCATGTACATAATAAATTATAATTTTGCTTTCAATTCTATAATTTGGTTGAACACAAAATGAATAGTAAAAAAAGAGTTATACAAGTACACGGTGTGAATGTGGAGAGACACAGAGTCCGGCCCATTTGCTGGTCTGCCGATTGCTGTCAGAGACATGCACTGTGAGAACGTGCATTAGGGCAATGACAAAACAAAGAAAGTGGCTTCATTTTGGCAGTCCAGGTTTTGATCAGGACACAAAAAACCCAAACAAACCAAAAGAGAGAGCGAGAGCCACATCTTCTTCTCCCATGTCTAGGCCAGATGTGAAACTGACAAAATAAAGCCACCTTTTGGAAAATTAATTCTGTAGTTCCTTTCACACAACCCAGTGTGAAAAAGATTAGCCAGCACAAAGTTGCCATTGTCCAGGGTACGCCTGAGTGTGCTTCAAAAATACCACAATCTTCAAGGAGAGGCTTTCTGTGTACTCCAGAGGTCCAATAAGAAAAGGATAAATACTGCAAAAGCTGGTGGATAGCTCAATGGTTTAGGTATCTGACTGTGGAGCCACATGTTGAGAGTTCAATTCCCCACTGTGCATTATTGATGAGCTAGCTTGTATAGCCATGGACCAGCTGTACAATCCCAGGTGTACAATCACACAATTTAGTGTGAGGGACCAAAGACAATGAAACAGCCGAAAGGTTGGCTTAACACAGGTTTATTGCATGATGATCCGGAGGAACATGTGGTAATGGCGGATGGGTAGCTCAATATATACAGTTGGCTATACATTTGAATGTGGCTCGTTGACAGTCTATTGGTTGCTGCCTGCGTGACGTCATAGAAGGTCACGCCCTTCTTGTCCAGGTGAGGAGGTGGCGGGAATCTTCCCGTGCTGCTGATCCAGGGTGAATCTGGGCCATGAGAGCTGGACGCTCGCTATTGCCATCTAGTGGTCACTAGCTCGCGTCCTCTTATAAGGGTTACAGTGATACAGCTGGAGGTTATAATGTTGCACACAGAAAGGTTACATTGTTACCACATGGCTAGGTACAGTGTTAAAGGCACAGCTTTACAGAACACAACATCCCTCCCCCCTAGGATGAGACGAAGTCTCTCAGCCAAGATGGCTTATTGCAAGTATGTTTGGGCCGTGATGTGGGCTGACCTGCCCCGGGGGTGCTACCGCTTCTTTGTTCCCTGGTCCCTTGTCCTGTAACGGGAGAGGGAGACTTGTTAGCGGCTTGCCGTGGTTTGGCGGCTTTAGGGGAAGGGAAAAACTCCATTGTGGGCAGACCGGGGGTGCTCGGGGCTAACGAAAAACCCCTCTTCTCGCTTGGACGGGTGGGGGACCACTCCGAAAAACTCCCCCGGTTCTGAAAATCAAATCCTAACTCAGTTGGGGTATCTGTATTTGTGGGGGGATTCCGCGAGGTATGTATGAGGTCGGGTTCCTCCTCCGCTGAAAGATCCCGCAGGATATCTACGAGGACAGATTCCCTTTCCTCCCCCCTTGGTGGGGACCCGCGGCCCCCTTCCCCTCCCCCTTGGGCTAAACGGGTGGGGGAGAACCCTAACGCTGAGTTTTGTTCCTCTCGGTCCGCGCCCTGCTCATCGGGGACCCTGCGCCGGAGCTGGTCCGCATGCCACCTCCACAGTAGACCTGTGCTGGTCTCCACGCGGTACGAAACGGGGCCGGTTTGCTCCACGACAACGCCCGGCACCCAGGCTGGGCCCGCGCTGGCGTAGTTCCTGCAATGCATAGGGGCGCCTACGCTGAAACTCTTTGTGGCCTCTAGCCCGATGTTCCTTCCCTTGTCTTCTACTCTCGTGGGGTCTAGCCTAGTGAGGATGGTGGTCAGTTTCCTGCGCATTAAGAGCTCTGCGGGGGAGTATCCTGACGCCAACGGGGTCACCCTGTATCCTAGCAGAAACTGACACACTTGTAGGTTGAGGTCCCCGGGGCCCATGCGCCGCAGCGCGTCCTTCGTGGTGCGGACGAGGCGCTCTACTTGGCCATTGGTGGCCGGATGGAAAGGGGCGGAGGTGATGTGCCGGATGGCGTTAATCTCCGTGAATGCCCTGAACTCAGCGGACGTGAAACAACTAGCGTTATCGCTAATTAGGGTGTCGGGTATGCCGAACGTGGAAAAAATTCTCCGCAATTGCTTTATCGTCGCGGCCGAGGAGGTGCTCGTGACTGGGATGACCTCCAACCACTTGGAGAAAGCATCCACAACAAGGAGAAACAGTGTTCCTCGGAACGGGCCCGCGAAATCTATGTGTATCCGGGACCACGGCCCCTTAGCCGCGTCCCACTCCCTGTGGGGAAGACGGGCCTCCTCTGGTCTGGAGCATTGGCAACTCTCACAAGTGCCGACCATGTGCTCGATGTCGGCGTCTAGCTGGGGCCACCAAAAATAGCTCCGGGCCAGGGCCTTGGAGCGTACAATCCCGGGGTGGCTGACGTGCAGCAGTTTGAGCACCCGAGGTCGTAGGGACGTAGGGATCACTACCCGCTGGCTCCACAGAATGCACCCCCTCTCTAGGGACAACTCTAGTTTTTTTCGAAAAAAACGGGTCGAATTCCGCTGCCGGGGAAGACGCAGGCCACCCTTTCTGTACCCAGGAGCTAACCTTCGCCAAGGTATTGTCCTTGCCGGTCGCTTTGGCGATGTCTGCGGGCAATATTGGGGGTGAATCTAAGACCTCTATCATCAGTACCTGGTGGTCTGGCTCCTCCCCGCCCACGTGGCTGCTATCCCGGGGAAGGGGGGATCTCGACAGGGCGTCCGCATGGCTGATCTCCCTCCCGGGCCTGTACACCAACGCGTGCTGATACGCGTTGAGGAAAATGGCCCACCTAAGCATCCTCGGGGACAGGATCTGTGGCGTGGGCTTATCTGCGGTAAAAGTGCCTAGCAGGGGTTTGTGGTCAGTCACGATAGTGAAAGGGCGGCCATACAGAAAATCGTGAAATTTTTTCGTCCCCGCAATTATCGCTAGCGCTTCCCTGTCTGTCTGTGCGTAATTTCTCTCCGCTTGGGACAGGGACCTGGAGTAGAATGCTATCGGGGCCTCCCTTCCGTTTTCCAGCACGTGGCACAGCACCGCCCCCACCCCCACCGGGGATGCATCGCAGATCAGGACCACCAGGCGCTTGGGGTTGAAATGGGTCAGTATGGCATCAGACGCCAGGAGATGTTTTAGTTCACTAAATGCCCTCTCTTGGTCGTCGCCCCACTTCCATGCCTCGTCCTTCTTCAGCAGTTTGTGTAGCGGTTCAGCCACTGCTGCCTTGCGGGGGAGGAAGGGGTGGTAAAAGTTAAGCAGCCCTAGGAACGACTGCAGCTCGGGCTTGGAGGTTGGGCGAGGGGCCTTCTTGATGGCGGCTACCTTAGATTTGGATGGTTTTATTCCCTCAGGAGTCACACGAAACCCTAAAAACTCAACCTCGGTCGCGAAGAAGACGCATTTGTCTTTTCGCAGTCTCAACCCCGCTTTTTCGAATATTGCCAGAACCTTTCCCAATCTCTTGGCCAATTCAGCCCGGCTCCCCCCCCCCCCCGTTATCAACACGTCATCAAAATAAGGCAACACCCCTTCTATCCCCTTCAGGAGGCGTTCCACGAGTGACTCGAAAATTCCAGGCGCCGAATGTACGCCGAATTGAAGGCGCGTCACCTGGAACGCCCCCTTATGGGTGACTATGGTCTGTGCAGCAGCTGCGGCAGGGGACACCGAAAGCTGCTGGTAGGCCTGTGCCAAGTCGAGCTTAGCGAAACACTTCCCCCCGTGCAACCTGGCCAGCAGATGGCTGACTACCGGCACCGGATACGCATTAGGGCGGATCGCCTTGTTGATGGTGCACTTGTAATCGGCGCATATGCGGACCTCCCCATTGGCCTTTAGTGCTGTTACAATTGGAGTTTCCCACTCCGCAGAATCAACAGGAACAAGGATCCCCTGGCCCACCAATTTGTCCAGTTCCGCCTCTATTTTGTCTTTGAGTGCAAACGGCACCCGGCGCGGTTTGAGTCGTATTGGATGGACCTCTGGGTCTAGGTCGAATGTCACTGGGGGCCCCCTGAATTTCCCCAGTCCTTTTTTGAAAACTTCAGGGTGCGCGTCGCACACCTCCTGTACCGGGTCAGTCCCAACGGCGTGCACCCCCCCAATGAACAAACCCAGGGGCTGAAACCATTGAGTTCCGAGGAGGCTGCAATTTCCCCCTTTAAGCACGACTAGGGAGAGGGCCGCGGCGTGCTTCTTAAATCTGACCCAAAATTCTCCAACCCCCAACACTGGAATACTGTTCCCTTGCACGTCCCGTAGCGTGGACCTCAACGCTTTGAACTTGGGTCGCATGTGGGGGGCAATTCTCAAAAACTCCCTCTGGGAAATAATTGAATATGAGGAACCCGAGTCAATTTCCATCCTAATGGGGACCCCTTGCACTAGTACCTCAACAAAGTAACGGGGGTGTCCCACGGACACGCTGAATACTGGGGCGTCGTCCTCGCTGCCGTCGGAGATGCGTCCCACGCCATCCCGCTTTCTCGTGGCCTGGGCGCCGTCTTTGGGTCTCGTCGAGCGGTCTTGTCCCGCTGAACGGTCTGTCGAGCTCCTCCAGGCCTCGCGCCTCTTTCTGCATACCTTGGCGATGTGCCCGCGGCGGCTGCAGTTGTGACACTCGGCCTTTCTGAACGGGCATTTGGCGCGGTCGTGGGCCGCTCCACAGCCGTCGCACCGCCGGCCTTCTTTCCGGACCCTCCGGACATCCTCGTCGTCGCTGCTCTCTGCGGACGATTTCGAAGTTCGCCGGGTTGCATGCACCGAAGTCTCTGCCTTGCTCGTCTTCGGCCGCCAGTCCTGGAGCTCTTGCGCCCCAGCCTTTGTGGCTTCCGCGGCCTGTGCCGCTTTCAGGACCTCCTGCAACGTGGGGGGGTGGCTCTTGGTTCATCAACGTGCGCTGAGTCTCGGCGCCGTTCAGGCCGCATAGCACGCAGTCCCTGAGGGTGACTTCAGCGCTCTCCCATTTGCACGGGCTGGCAGCCAGTCGCAGGGCCACCACGAAGGCGGCGACCGTCTCCCCGGGCGCTTGGACTCACCTCCAGAACGCGCTCCGAGCGGGAAACATCGCCGTTGAGGGCCGGAAATACTCGCGCAGCATCTGTAGGAGTTCTTTGACCTTGAAATCGCTCACCCTCTTCGGTGCGATCAGGTCCACCAAGGTTCTTTTGGTTTCTTGTCCGAGCATCCTGGTGAAGATGGCCCTTTTCTTTGCCTCATCCGTGACTTCGGATTCGACCAGTGCTCCCTGGAAGTCCATTTCGAAGATCTCCCAGTCTCCCGGTTTCCTGATTTCGAAACCGGCGCATGTCTTGGTCCCGTGGGCAGCCATATCCCACCTTCGTCACCAATTTAGTGTGAGGGACCAAAGACAATGAAACAGCCGAAAGGTTGGCTTAACACAGGTTTATTGCATGATGATCCGGAGGAACATGTGGTAATGGCGGATGGGTAGCTCAATATATACAGTTGGCTATACATTTGAATGTGGCTCGTTGACAGTCTATTGGTTGCTGCCTGCGTGACGTCATAGAAGGTCACACCCTTCTTGTCCAGGTGAGGAGGTGGCGGGAATCTTCCCGCGCTGCTGATCCAGGGTGAATCTGGGCCATGAGAGCTGGACGCTCGCTATTGCCATCTAGTGGTCACTAGCTCGTGTCCTCTTATAAGGGTTACAGTGATACAGCTGGAGGTTATAATGTTGCACACAGAAAGGTTACATTGTTACCACATGGCTAGGTACATTGTTAAAGACACAGCTTTACAGAACACAACAATCCCCAAAAGAAGGAAATGATAAATCACTTCCGAGTATTCTCTACTCTGAAAACTCTGGAGAGGGTCAACATAAAACAGAATTGACTTGACAAAACACTGATGTGAAAAGGGATATCTTAGGAGGAATTTATGCTACTGCTCTCTCACACTTTTTCCTTGCTGTTGTGTTTTTTCTGTTTTTTGCTTTGCTAACTAAGAAAAGAATGGCCAGATTTTTTAAAAAATCAACAGAAGATTCAGCCTGGAAGATATGCATCTTTGCAAGTAATGCTGTTTGCAGGCGCACCCCCCCAATGATGGACTCAGACACAAATGAAAGTGGATAACGGCATTGGGCCACATTTATTGATTCAAGCCCTAGTCCGAATTATAAATTTCTATTGGTAAAACGACCAATCATAATTCTTAAGGCAAGCAGGCCGAAGTAACACTGGTAAGGTACCACCCAAAATTGCCAACGGCAATTGTTACAATGTATCTATTTGTATCAATTTGTTTGTTGACAACAAACAAATTGTTGACCGTAGTCAATATCTAACTAATGACCCCACCCTCTGACGTGTATCCGTAAAATCAGGGGGTGATTCCAGCTGTCTAGTGGTAACCATCACCCCCTCGCCTGGTTCGTTGTTGACCGGACAACGTTTAAACAACTTATGCCTATCTAGTGTTGTCCAGTCAATTGCGAACCTGCCGGATACCTGTGGGTCATCAATGTTTACCTTACCAGTGCCACCCGGAGAGGCTTCAATAAAGGCTCGACGCCCCCCCCCAAGACCGTCAGCTCGGTCGACAGGCCTGCTCGCCAATCACCCAGCAGGAGGTCCATACCTCCTCGCGACAGATGGACCCCATCCCCTGAATAAAGCCCGTAATTTTGCAAACTGATGGCGGGATGATGACTGACCCGCCCCCAGCCCTTGGTTGAAAGGAATCGGGCCACAGCCCTGTTCACCATGCGCCGAGCGCGGTCCAGGGCCTGGAGGTCAAAGCCTCCCCGATAAGCGTGCCGTGGGCCCATATCTGACCAAACAAGGGTTGTGGCGGGCCATACGTATTGTAAGTAGGCGAGGTCCCCGCAAATCGCATGCTTCAGCGATAAGCCAGTGACCTGACCCAAGTCATTACCCCCAAGGTGTATGATCAGAATGTCGGGCGGGTCGGCATTCCTTGACGAAAAGAGGAATGGCAAAAGCTCCCGCCACAACATACCGGGCTTACCGTACCATGTGAGATGTGCGTATGCACCCAGTCCCAGTCGGGGTCCCCAATCTGTCGCCGCAGCGTAACGCGCTGCCCTGTGCACGTAGCTATGGCCCACCAGCCATACTGTCACCGGTGTGATACGACACCCAGGGTCTGTCAAGGGAAAAAACAGGGAAGGAAGAGATACATGGTGACTCAAAAGGTACTCACGGTGGGAGTGGGCGAACATAAAACTGGAAACACTGTGAGCCCCACCTCCCCATGCTGCGTATGTCAGCCCCGGAGTACCCATAAGCAGCCGCAGTAGAGGCCGCCCCAATTCTAAATGAATGGGTGCCGTAACGGGCCCCAGGGAGGCCGACGCTAGCCAGTGCCTTCCCAGTCACCTTCCAAAACTGAAATTTAGTTTGGGGAGACCCATCTTAGTGACAGAAAAACGGGCCATGGTGCGTGCCACGCAGTGCAAGGAACTCCTGTAGGGCACCAACCGGACAGATGTCTGCCAAGGAACATCGTAGCAGTCTTACTCCACTGCCTACGCCGTGCTGATCTGTTTTAGAGGAGCGTATCCTCAATTGAGCCCAATCATTGCAAACAGCATCACAAGCTCGCTGATGCGGAGCGCTCCAAAAAAGGCCACCGTTGTAGCCGCACGAAACAGGGCTGCCTCATACCTATCGAAACATAGGTCCTGCCAGCCTCGTGCCAGTTGGGTAAGTACCCCAGGGGAAATTGGGTGACGGTCGTCCAGGCAACGCCCACGTTCCCGCACCCACCCCTCCAAAACATGTCTCACACGGAAATCAGCGGTACTGTCCGCATGACCCCCCACTTTGGCCATAAAAGCCAGCGCTGATAGCCTGGATGCTATGGTGCGGGGTGCCAGGCCCTGAGCGTGCAGGTAAACCATGAAACGGAGGATGTGGGCCACTGGGATCGGCCAGGTATCTGGCAGGAGAGATTGGGTACAGAAGGTCCGAAAGGAAACCAACGCGTGGTGATACGCCTTACGCGTGCGTGGCGCCAGTGACATGCCGATCGCCCGGTTCACCTCTCCTTGCCAAAGGTCCATATCTCCTGTGGTAGTGGCGAGGGAAATTCCTCCGCATCCGGGGCCAAGGCACGGAACCGGGAGATCTGCAGGCGGGACAAAGCGTCAGCAATATCATTATTCACCCCCGGGACATGCCTGGCTCTGAACAGTACATTGAGGCGCAGGCTGCGCAATACAAACTGGCGCACAAGGTCCATGACCCTGGGAGATTTAGAGGTCTGTGAGTTGACAATGTGGACAACGGCCGCATTGCCACACCAGAAATGCACCACAGAGTTGGCCCACTCCTCACCCCATAGCATCAAGGCCCCCAGTATGGGAAAAAATTCCAAATATGTGAGATCCCTCAGGCAACCCGTGCCTGACCAGGCTGGTGGCCATCCACCATATGCCCACTTCCCATTGAAGTACATCCCATAACCAAGGGATCCCGAGGCATCAGACTGAATTTGAAATTGGGGCGAAGCCAGGAGGTCTGACCTCCAAAATGAGACCCCATTGAACTCCCTCAGGAACTGTAGCCATACGTGCAGATCTGCCCTGATGCCCCGTGTCAATCTCGCCCTATGATGGGGCCTGGATAAGCCTGCCATGGCGTCGCACAAGCGCCGAGCAAATGCCCTGCCAGGTGCGACCACCCTGCAAGCGAAATTGAGGTGTCCATGTAGCACCTGCAGTTTCCGAAGGGATGCCTTGCGCTTAGCCAGCAAGTCCGATATAAGGGCCACTATCCTGGACACCTTGTCTTCGGGCAACCTAGACGCCTGTGCCACCGTGTCAATTTCCACCCCCAGGAACACTAATTTATTAGACGGGCCTTCGGTCTTTTCGGGCGCTAAAGGGACACCAAGTTCCTCCATTAGCGTCTGAAATGTGTTGAGGAGACGTGTGCACGTGTCCCAGCCCCGTACCCCCGAATAAAAAGTCATCCAGGTAATGGGCTACAGACCGAGACCCTGACCTACGGACAAATGCCCACTGCAGGAAGGTACTGAAACACTCGAAAGCCGAGCAGGAAATGGAACAGCCGAATGGCATGGCTTTGTCAAAATAATATTCACCCCGGAATTTGAAACCCAGCAACTCAAAGTCACCCGGGTGCACAGGCAAGAGGCGAAAAGCCGACTTAATGTCACACTTAGCCAACAGTGCACCCGGGCCACATGAGCGCACCATGCACAATGCCTGGTCAAAGGATGTATACCTGACAGAACAAAGGTCATCAGGGATAGCATCATTGACCGAGTGGCCGGCTGGGTAGGACAAATGATGAATCAGGCGGAACTCGCCCGGGGATTTTTTGGGCACTAGTCCTAGAGGAGACACTTTAAGGTTGGGGAATGGGGGCGCGGGGAAAGGGCCAGCGACCCTGCCCGCAGCAATCTCCTTATTAATGCTGGCAGCAGCCACCTCCTCCCTTCCCCTAAGTGACAATAGGTTGGGTGCATCCTGCGGTGACCTATCCCCCGTGAAAGGAATACGAAAACCCAGCTGAAAACCCTGAAGGAGGTACACAGCGTCTGCTCTCTTCGGGTACAATGCGAGCCAACGCTCCAGCATGTCGACATTAATTGGGGAGGGGGCCTTTCGGTGAACCCGCTCCCTCCGTGGCAGTCCTACCTGCCCCTTGTCCGCCCCTACCCCTGCCCCTGTATCCTCCCGGCCTGGGACAGGCGGAGGCAGCATGGGGGCCACCACAAGAGGGGCACTCGTGCTTGTACTTGCAATTTTTCCTGTTGCAAGAACCATTGGACGAGAAGGTCCAGCACAGCAGGCGGGCTGGAACCCCTTGCCCCGCCACTTGGCGGGGGACCTGTACCGGGGCCGCTCGTTGGACCGCATGTCCACAATGGTATCTCTCCCCAGGCGCCACAGCTTCTGGCAGGGCTCGTCCCACCTCATCTCTGGGTGCAGTGGAATCCTCATGCGGAATTCTTCGTCGTAAGCCAGCCACGCCGGACCCGGGAAGTCAACCATAGCCCGGTAAATGTTGTCCAGATACTGGACCATAGGAATGGCCAAATCCGGCCTAGCCCTGAGGTAAACGGCCATGTAAATCAAGTACGCTGACAACCAATTAGCCCACGTGCGTGGCGGCTTACGACGACGTGCCTGCTCCTTATCCTTCTCGTCCAGCCCTTCCCTCTCTTCCTTGGTCGGTTCCCTATTTAGAAGGGAGAAGATATCTACATACTCGCCCCTCCAAATCTTTTCCTTGGTGGACTGGGCCAGATGGTCCCCCAGGGGCAAGGAATACCCTGCTGTTGGCAAAGCCGACACCGGCACAGAGGGAACTGCGGGCAAAGCAAAGGAGGCCTGAGCCAGCCCGGGGATCCCCAACACATTTCCTAGCACATTGGGGGCGCCACCCCGACCCAGGCCCTGTGACAAAGGTAAAGTCGCTTGGTGGGCCGGGGGCCATTGGACCGCCGGACCACCCAAGCGAGGCCACGGCCATTGGACAGCCCCCCCCTAAGGAAGTCAGTTGTGTGGGTGCATTAGCTTGAACTGCATACTCACCCGATGCACCCCCACGGGCCGCCCCCACTGGGGGTTCCGGCCCGCTGGGGGCGTCGGAGCTCACGACCGAAGCTGAGCTCATCGACGGGGCCAGACCAGCACCAGACTGCTGCACCTGTGGAGTGGGGAGCTGCGAGGCAGTGGCCGCCACCGGCCCACGCGCCTCAGGCGGCTCAACCCGACCCATCGCCGGCCGCTGTTCGGCGGCCAAAGGGGGCACCTGAAATCCCAGAGACACCCCTGTTTGGTTGGCCCTCGCCAAGGATGCTTCAAGGGCCGCTACCCGGGCCAGGAGGGCCTCCACGTCGACATAGGCCCCGGCCCCAACAGGGGGCAAATGGGCAGCCGGTCCATAAGTCACGGCTACCTGTCCAGGTCCCTGAGCCCCCGAGGCCAGATAAGGCCAAGCGCCCATGCTCGGCCCTTGGGGAGCCGTGGGCACGCCCTGCAAAGGCAGGGGACCCAACCACCCTCCATGACTCGCACCCTCCATGGGGAACTGCGGGCCCGGGCAAGAGGGCCCAGCCGCACGGACCATGGCAGGGGCCGTGGTCGTCGTTTGCGGGCCAAGGGCCGAGGCCCCGTCCGGGGCAGCCGGTATACACCGCGGCTCGGGCCAAGGAGCTACCGATCCCATCCCACCGTTCCCGGTGGGCTCCGCTAAAGGTGGCTGCGGAACGGGCGCAGTCGCGGTCCTCCGACCCGGCTGACGCCTCCGCGCCGATCGAGCCACGTTCGCGGCTGCCTTCTTCTTCGAGGGCATGGCTAAGGTAGCTAGGAAGCCTAAAACAAGAGAAAGCTGCCCGAAAAGGCTTCCCCCAAAAGGACACGAGCGACGGAGGTCAGGAGGAAAAACTTCTCCGCTCCGTCGGTTCGCCAAAATGGCAGCATGGCTGCCTCGTGGCCAGCCCCTTTTATTAGGGTGCTGGCCACGCCCCTAACTACCCGGATGGTTTCGTCCGGTGGGGGTGCCCGCAAAGAGCGCGGCGGCCATTTTGGTGCCACGCTTCCATTCTTTCTTTATTTTAGCAGCTTGGTTGTTGCGCTGGAGGTCATCTGAACATAAGAAGGAAGGAAGGGATTTCCACTTGGCCTTTGTTTACAGCTTATTGAGGTACTTCTCCTGTAACTACACCTCCTCCAGGAGTACTATACAAACACGCTGTAAATGAGGCTGTTTAGCCAAATTTCCCTCCCCTCTGTGTAGCCACTTAACACAAATAGACCCAAGAGTAACCTGGTTTACTACAACCTGGTTATACTACAACCAGGCACCTCTGTCTCTAACCTGCTCCATCTTGAGACCCTATCTGGGTTAAAATAAATTGCCCTGCCTTATTGTATCACATCCTCAACATGTTTACTTGCTGGTGAGGGAATAAAATAGAGTGGGCCCATAAAGTAACTCAGGGGTGGACTCAGGGGTAAAATCCAAACAGCACTTTGTAGCTGATGGGTTTTCCCCTGTCTGGTGCAAAGAGGCAGTTTGCCCACTCCACTGATTGGACTCCAATCAGTCAGGGGGAGAACTGCTTCTTTTCACCTAATGGGAGAAATCCCACCAGCTGTGAAAATGTTCTCTCCCCACCCCCAAAAAAGATCAGACTTTAGTCCAGGGGTGCCCAAACATTTTGGGCCAGTCATGTGATTCTGGGGGCTGGTCACTACTCCCCAGGGGCTGGATCCGGCCCCTGATGCCAATTCATCCGGCCCACGAAGCCTTTGTTGCTCCCAGAAGTGGTAGTAAAATGCGCACGTATGGGAGCACTTTACTTTCGCTTCTGGGAGCGACAAGAGTGTCTCGGGCCAGGTGAATTGGCATCAGGCGCCAGATCCAGCCCCTGGGCCATAGTTTGGGCACCCCTGCTTTAGTCACACATGCCCGTAACCAGTGAAATAAAGAGGCAGGACATATTAATATTTGGTCAAAGGCTCACGCCACAATTGTATTTATTTTATTTAAAATCTTAACCTTAACCTGTGGTGGGTCCTGATAGTGCTATACTTGACAGGTATGATTCAGAGAAACAACTCTGAGTCCATTTCCAACTCTGTTCACATGAATGAATGTCGGACGGACCCCCAAAGGTGATTCTTTGGTGTGTCCTATGTGCTAAACTAATTCGCACAAATCACGCCAGGCAAGTAGAGCCACCTAGTCAATAGACTGCTAACTCCATCCACCCACCTTTCCAAATGGTGACCTATTTACAAGACCTTGCCCAACTAAACAAACTCTTCTAACAAACAGCCCAGAATATGATAGGCAAAAAATGGCCCCACACCCCACAGCCAATCCGTGAAGTTAAAAAAAATTCCTATCTGGCCCTGAAAAGGGCAGATAGGTCTTTGTCATGCCAAGCAGGCAAAGAGGGAGGGGTCTGGGTGAAGCGCTCTTAAATAGCCGCTGTGCCTCACCCTGCCCCCACCATGAGGTGACGAACATTTTTGTCAGCCTCTGCTCCTGCCTTTCATTCAGTACTTTTTTACCCAGTACTTTTTCACCCAGAGGATTACTGGTCTATGGAACTCCCTGCCAGAAGAAGTGGTGACAGCTGTCAGACTTGACAGCTTTAAGAAAGGATTAGACAAGTTCATGGAGGACAAGTGTATCAATGGCTATAATTATGGCTACCTAAGGACAACCTCCGGGTTGGAGAGATAGGCAGGATATCTCTCAATGCCATTTCCAGGGAATCCTAAGCAGGTGAAGGCATCTCCTTGGGAATACCCTGAAGGAAATGGTGAGCCACTGTGTGAGACAGAATGCTGGACTGGATGGGCTGTGGCCTGTTCCAGCAAGGCTGTTCTTATGTTCTTATGTTCTTATTCATCCAGGGTGGGAGAAAAAGCACTCCCTTTCCAAAGCTGCCAGCCTCACTGGAGAAGCAAAATGCTGTTCAGATGCAGGAATTGCACCAAACAACATCTTTCTCCTCACCCCGCCCCAAAATGTGTTTTTCAAAAAGCTTTGTGGTGAAAATAAAGAGCTTGCACTATGCCTATTGCTATACCCAGAGTGGTGTAGTGCACAGAGTGAAGGACTGGGTCTCAGAGGGCCTGGGTTCAAATCCTAATTCAGGCATGGAAACTCATGGGGCATGGACCTGTTAAAGCCAGTCCTAAAATATCTCATTTACCTTGAAAGCCCTACTAAGGTCACTATTAGTTAGCTCTTGATGGCACATAACAAGATAAATTATGCTCATTACTTGTTAATTTCATTTCTTTTAAATTTCATTTCCTTCGCATATTTTTTTCTATTAATGGATCAGGAATGTCAGTTCAAAAGACATTGCTAATGTTAATTTGTAGATAATTTTGAAAAGGAAGTAAAAAATCACTGCTTGTACAAGTGTGGGTGTATTTTGTACAGGTTTACCATAGGCCATAATCCAAGGCTTTTTAGATAAACCATACTTTTGTTCAGCGTTCTAAAAATATAGTTCTTTGGGTAATGAATAGAAATGCTTTTCTATCACAACAAAACATTATTTTTTATCAGATCTATAAAAAGTTTCCATTTGCTCTAATTTTTTTCCACCAATGAACCTAATAGAAATGGATTAAACTGCAGAGGAGATGAGAACATAAATTTGATTCCTTTCATTCCATGTAATATTAAGGTTTGTATTCTTTCTTGTTGTAATCACCTCTAGACTTCAGTAAAATTGAAAACCTTTAAATAGTCTTTCACAACCTTTCCGAGGTAGTAATGAAGTTTTAAGCATTCACTGGGGATGTTTTTTCCAGTTCAGAAATAGCTAAGCCAGAGTAGGTATTAAAATCTAATGTTTACTTCAGCTCTTTTACATCCTAATGGGTTTTTTCTGACAGTTTAATTTTTAAAAAGGTTCAGTTTCATTTATTAATATACTACCTACACCCCAAAATTCTTTCTTCTTTGAGGGGTGTAATGGGAGCCTTTCAGTGAAATCTGAAAGTCTGGTATTTGATGGACACAAAGAAGCAGAGAAAAGAAAAAGCATTGTAAAGAGCTACCTCAAGCTTCAGCAAAGAAGGCTGATGGTGAGGATATGATTTACATTCCAGAGGAGGCAGGGGAAAAAGATGTGTGTTCCTATATTCACATAATTACAAGGATGACACTCAATGGATTTAGCAGTTTTTAAGCAGTTCAAAAGACTATGTAGGACAGGGGTTCCCAACCTTTTCAATCTGGGGGCCGGATCATGCTCTCTCAGACAGCTGAGGGGCTGGACAGCCATTTTGCCCTGCTTGCACAATAGGGATGGCCATTTTGAGGTGGCCATTTTGTCCCAAACAGCTTCAAAGAGGTGGCCATTTTGTTTCTCCCTGGAAGGAGGGAGGGTACACCAACCCTCAAAGGAGGCTTCAGATATACCTCCCCAACTGAGATAAATTGCCTGCTTGGGGAAAGGGTGAGTAGGGCTTGCTAGACCTTCCTTGTGGGGCTGGGGTCCCGGAAGGGGGAGTTAGGTGAGACAAGGCCATGAGCCCAAAGGTCCCCCCCCCGGTGTGGCACCATTTCATGTGGCCCACTGCCCTTTCTCCTGGTGCTGGCGCTGCCAGAAGCTGCACCATGTATGGTTCCTTTTTAATGTAAACAGCTTTGAAATGCTGTTGACAGGAGTTGGCCCGTAAGTGGCCATATACTTATGTATCCAGTGTATCTGTGTGCTGTGTGGGTAGGGTCTTACAGGCCACCCTGCACATTAAAAAGGAACCACACGTGGAACTTCTGTGTGCAATGGAGGGGGCCACATGAAATGGCACTACAGGCCAGATCCAGCCCACAGACCTTAGGTTGGGAACCCCTGGTATAGGAGATGTGCTGTATTCAGAACTTGGAATAGAAAAGATTTCCTTGCCCCCATCCCTACTAGGTGCTAAAAGGAGTGACAATAAGAGATAAAATTGCAGGATGGCATATGGTGTAAACGTAACCTATTTGTGCAAACATAGATTCCTGGAACAGAGTTGGTGCAGGAAAAGTTAGACATCATTGATTATGTAAAATCATATCAGAGAGTAAACAAAAAAAAGACAAAAATGTTTACACTGACAACAGTGTCTGGAGGCTGTTAGGATCTGGATGGGGGATAACGGACTACAACTGAATCCTGGCAAGACTCACTGGCATACCTGTCAAGTTTTGGATTTGGAAATAAGGGAAATTTCCTGGCAAATACAGGATACTTGACAGCTATGCTTATCCTGTGCTGCCCTCCAATGGTGGAAATAGGGCATTGCAGTCTAATTAATAAGGGATGACGGCGAGAAAGAGGGTAAAATAAGGGGTTTTCCTGGCCAATAAGGGATACTTGACAGCTATGCTCACTGGCTGTGGGTCAGAGGCCCTGCATTATCCCGGGAGCTGCCACCTTTGTACTGGATGGGGCTTTTTTGCCTGAGACAGACCCAGTGCATTATTTGGGGGTCTCCTGGACTCACGACTCCTACTCAAGGAGCAGGTGGCAGTTGTGGCCAGGAGGGCTTTTGCACAACTTCATGTTATTTGCCAATTACACCCACTCCTGGACCAGAACTTCTTGCTTATGGCCACACATGCTATGGTCACCTCTAGACTTGATTACTGCTATGTGCTCTACCTGGGGCTGCCCTTGATGACCATTCAGAGGCTGCAGCTGATCCAAAATACAGCTGCCCATGTGGTGATGGGGTGTGGGCATTATGCCCATTCCTCACCCCTGCTGTGGGAGCTGCATTGGTTGCCGGTGTGCCTCCAGGTGCAATTTAAAGTGCTGGTGATGACCTTTAAATCCCTACATGGTACTGATCCAGGGTACTTAAGAAACCACATCACCCCAAGGACATCTGTCCATTCCATCAGAGCAAACCGGAGGGGCTCCTTAAAGGTGCCATCAGCTAGAGATGCTCGTCTCTCTAGCACTAGAAGGAGGGCCTTTTCAGCATCTGCTCTGGTCCTGTGGAACCTCCTGCCAACCGAGCTGTGTCTCCAGACAGAGCTATTGCCCTTCAGGAAAGATCTAAAAATCTGGCTGACAAAGCAGGTGTGGGACACTGGTTATGTGGTAGCCCCTCCTCATTGGTTTACATAATGAAGGCCGTTTGTGCTTTTAGTTATAATTTTAATTAGGGGTGGGTGGGAGGGTATTATTAGCTGGTTTTAATTGCTTTAAAAGTTTTAAGGGTTTTTTTAATGTTTGGGTGATGTTTGATATTTATGAGCCACCCAGAGTTGCTTGCGAGTGGGTGGCAATATAAATTCAAATAAATAAATTTATCTGTCGTTCCTTGTACATTTCTTCCAAGTTTTTTCATGTTGCTGAACTTGTTATTTTAACATATATCGAGCAGGAGATATTTGCTGTCACAACCCTTTGAACACTGTGACAGAGAAGGGATTGAGAACAGACATAGAATTTTACACATGATAGATTAGCTGCAAAATTTCTCTTTATTAAAAAAAAATACAACCTGCCACTCACCACCTTTAGAAGACAAGAATTCACTTTCATCAGGAAGAGCTCTGTAGACAGAAAGGAAGACTGCTTGAATACTACATTTTTTCACCTAACTGAAACCCAAAGATTAATGCTCCTATAAATGAGAATTCTACATGCACACATTCTTTTTATTTGAAATTGAAAACTAATTTACTGCATTTCCAAATTGCACAAACATAATTAAATGTCCATACTAAAATTATAGCCTGGACTACTTGTTATATGAGCTAAAATGACTTGGTTCAGCACAGAAACCCGTCATGATTTCCTGCTGTTGATTGTCATCAGAATATATAGGTAACCTTGGTTGAGCATGTTGGCACTAAATCAGAGTTCAACTACTCAAGGAAACCTTTGAGTCCTTGAAGGATTGGTAAACGATTGTTTTTCAAAAAATGTACTATTTGCCATTGTTTTTCCTACAACTCTTTGATATACAGCTATTTTCCAAGATGTAGTTCTTTTTGTCAAATAGTTTACAATCTAATATGCATTTCCGATGTAGTGTACCACATATTGCTTTCAAAGCATGATAACTTTGTACAATTATTGCTTTTAATAGCCCAGTGATGAACATATGTCTAAAAATACTTTAAATAATGTTAACTCAAAAAGAGATTCATAGAAGGGATCTCTACCCCCATACCACCTTTAGAGACAGAGGCCAAATGATGTGAGACATGCTTATTCGGCTCTTCCAAAATCATTTTCTTTGTTTAGTATGAGTTACAGAAGTGATATCAAAAATGCTGGGTCAGGTTCTGTTGTTGGGGCTTCAGGAATGAGAATTTCCTGAAGTTGACCAAAGTCTCCTCTTTCTTGAGTCTGTTACTAACCATGGAGAAAAAAGAAAAAGGCAGGTAAATATAATGCCTCTTTTCCCCAATGCAACTAGTCTCGTGGCAACTATAAGGTGATCTGGATAATCTTTCTCTCCTAGTGTGACATATCCAATTGAAATTACCTTTTATTTGATTCAAAAAAAGGTCATCTGATTAGATATTGGTCTTAAGAATTGACAAAGATGGTGTGAAAAAAGTACATAAAATGAGTCACTAAAGTTTTTCCAGAAAACTGCACCATTTGCACTGCCTGAAATGCCTCAAAATGAGGATAGATGTGGCTTTATTTAAGAATTTGAAGCACTAGATTTTGTCTTTCTTAGCAATCAGCCAGTCTTGCTTTGTGCTCATGTGCATGCATGAGCATGTGCCTGCATTCTTTGCTTCTCGAATCGAAAGGACATTAGAAATATTTTCTGAAAACTATAGACAACTCTGGGTGTGGGAGAGCTCTTTCTTATTCACAGGTAGAAACAAGGAATCTTGTGGTGCTTGGCTAATATTTGTCCTATTCCTAGCACTGGATGAATTTCCTCCTTCATGAAGAAAATTTGAGTCATAAATTATTAGTGCTGGGAAATGTCACTTCTCTAAAACCCCAACAGTAACAAGGCCACTGACATCCTAGCTGTAGGATTAAGGGACTTCTGGTTTAGAAAAAGAATGTTGTGTGCCATCTCTGACCATTATGCTGTTAATGGAGAAAGCCCATAAACAGAAGTTTGAATTGGCTTATAATGCATTGGCAAAACACAGGATAGATAGGCATAGAACAAGGACTGGACTAGTTCATCTACCAGATGGTAAGCAAATGATAGTCCATTATCCTTGTTCTGTCACCTGTTCCAGAAGTTCAGAGTCTCCTGCACTCATCCAAACACCAATTCCACCTTGTATTTGGAGGTAAACGTTGATCCAATTAGTCAGAGTTATTGATTGGGAGATATTGATGATTCAAAAAAAATGAGGAGACACATATTCTAGAAATTAAGATATTAAGATTCAATTAAAAAGGGCCAAGTCTAATCGTTAGCTCATACGGGATTGTAGAAATATTATTTCACCAAAGTTCTATTGATCAAACTGGTCTACTTTAGATGGCATTGAAGGCTGGCTTTAGAACACGGTAGCCAAGAAGAAAGAAGAATGGCAACCAAGAAGAAGGCTAAAGATATGCTAGATTGCAACTCACATGGGCTGAGCTCAAATGGTCAAGACATCTAGAAGACATGAGATAGAGCTGGGCTGTGTTTATTAAAGTGATCAAACTCTGAGCATGCACCAACAGCATTTGAATATTGTATTTATTATTGTATTTTGAATTTTGTATTCTGTATGTAAACCCCTTGGGTTACCTTGGGGTTATTTATTTGTTGTTAGCCGCCCTGAGTCAACCATGTGCTGAATTGGGCAGGATATAAATCGAAGAAACATAAATAAACATAAACATTTGCCAGCATGGTACCATAAACAGCAACTGTGCAGGTGCAGAACTGGATCATTGTCTGGAATTCTATTGTAGATTTACACCGAGATTAGTGAAATTGTATGGGTCTTGGCAGTAAATTGCCCCAAATAACGAGGTGCCCAGTTATGTACCTATCATGTGACTGGGTTTATGAGCAGGAGCACAACTGGCATGCTGTTAAATAGCAGATATCCACTGCTATGACTTTCGCAATCTCAAGTATGTGCAAATAACAGTAGGATTCTGATTAAAAACTCAAGGTGACAGGAAAGGTGGGAAATTAACATTAAAAATAAGTAGTCTAGCCAACTTTGCCTGGGTCAAAAGTCACAATACGTACAGCTAGAAGAATACCAATAGACAAAACTACTTGTTTGAGTCAACACCCTCGTTCACAATGTATTTCTTATTCATTTCCAAAGCTCATAGAAAACATTTTATCCATTAGCTGCTTGTATCTGAAAAGGAATAGGCAGTATGATTTGTAATGTAACAATTACTTTATACAATACTATATGCTCAAATGAAATCTTTTCTACCATTGTTCTTTCTTCCTGCAACCTCTCTGAGGATGCTCCCCAAAGACTGGTGCTATGTTTCTCTTCATTAGTACCCAGTTTTCAATTTAAATGTTAATTAGCATAGATGACTAGAATAATATCACAAACTGTAATTTGGTAACACTGCCTATCAGTGAGTGACTCTGTTTTTTTTCCTGAATGGGGATGATCCTTTTCAGTTACATTCACTGGTTGCAATTTAAATTATTCTAGATCATCTTGGACCAATTTATTTAGGAATGACTTGTTTCACAATGTATTTTTTGTTCTTTAAATGAAAGATAGCTTCGAAGGCAAAATAGTCTCATTGAGGAGGAACATTATAGTAAAGCCTGGTCCTAACACTTTATGATATTCTTGTGTTGTACACTGAAGAAACAGACTCAAAGTATCTGTCTTATAATATTTATTCATATCTATTCTGGATGTTCTGGCTGTGAACACTAATGTTTGTATAGTTAAAACATCACCATAACTCATACACAAATATGCACAAACACACTGCATGGGAAAGAGAGTATCATTAAACATACGGGGAAAGCCTAAGCTAAAAAATATATTTATTTATTTACTTATAATTCAAATTTCTGTGCCACCCACTCAGGCGAACCCGAATCAGGGCGGCTTACAGCAGGTTAAAACATATAAAAAACAATTTAAACCCCTACATTACCCACCCACCTACCCCACCCATTCATATTAAAAACTAACCACATTAAAACTACCTGCCTTTTCTGAAAGGCAGCAGCTCCGTCTGCACCTGCAACTCTACTGGCAGGAGGTTCCACAAGGCCGGTGCAGACACGGAAAAGGCCCTCCTTCATGTGCCAGTGAGACAAGTCCCTCTTCCTGATGGAACAATTAGAGAGTCCGTCCGGTCCGCTGTGGTTGGATGGGCCAACACTCTTGGGATGATGCGGTCTCTTAGGTATCCTGGCCCAATACCATAAAGGTAAAGGTAAAGGTTTCCCTTGCTCGAAAGCCAGTCGTATCCGACTCTAGGGTGCAGTGCTCATCTCTGTTCTCTACCTCCAGCAAGCTTTTCCTCCCTATCTCTTTCTTTTCCTTAGGCAAATCTTAAGCATGTGATTTCTAAGCAATCTTCTCTTCCTTTTCCCTTTCTATCTTTACGTAAGCTTTTCATTTATAGTAACTTCTTCATTTATTTTTATTCCTGAGTAACTCCATATGTTTAAGTATTTTTAAGCAATCTTCTGTATTTCTAAAGTGAACTCCATCTAACTGGATTTCTTAATTCTCTTATTTGGTATTTTATTTCCTTATTTGATTCATAAGTAAACATCTTTAAAATTGTATCAAAACACTTTGTCTGTGAGTTTGTTCCTGATTCAACACTGCCTGTGAATGGTCCTATAAAAGGTTGCCAATTTTCAGGTAACAGTTTTAAAGCCCTACCATGTAGGGCTTTAAAGGTCAAAACCAGCACCTTGAATTGCACCTGGACGCAAACTGGTAACCAGTGCAGCTCCCAAAGCACCCCATCACCACCCAGGCTACCACATTCTGGACCAGCAGAATGGTCATCAAGGGCAGCCTCATATAGAGCGCATTACAATAATCTAGCCTGGAGGTGACCAGAGCATGTGTGACCATGAGCAGGGAGTCCCGGTCCAGGAGCGAACGCAACTGACGGATGACGCAAAGCTGTGCGAAAGCCCTCCTGGCCACGACCGCCACCTGATCTGCAAGTAGCAGTCCCAAATCCAGGAGGACCCCTAAGTTGCGTACCGGGTCTGTCTGAGGCAAAGCAGCCCCAACCAAGACCAAAGTTGGCAGCTCCCTGGATAATGTAGGACCCCTTATCCATAGCCACTCAGTCTTGGAGGGATTCAATTGTAGCCCGTTGTCCCCCATCCAGACCCCAACAGCTTCCAGACATTTTGATAGGACATTGCTGGTAGAGTTGAAGAGTAATTGATCTGCAGATGTTTCTGTGGTCGTGTGGCAGCCATGACTAGATGCCAGAGTGCACAGAATGCTATTACCTTTCCCATCAAAGCAGTACTTATTTATCTACTTGCAATTTCTTGCTTTTGAACTTCTAGGTTAGCAGGAGCTAGAAGACAATTTGCATTCATTCAGTTGTGCAGCATTGGGTCTCAAACTGCCTACCTTCCAGTCATAAAGCACAGCACCTTAACCACAAAGCCACTGTGACCCCTCAGTAAGAATATAGACACCTTCTGAAATTATAGGTGCTGGGAGTTTTACCTGCTTGGACATTGTAATCTCTGACATCAAAGGCCTATTCCAAATCCCAGCTGTCCAGGACCATTTCAGTGTATGATGAGCTAAAGCAGGGATTCACAACCTATGGCCTGTGGACCTAATCCAGCCCGCAGTGAGGACCACAGAGCCAGAAGCAAAGCACCAAAAATGCACCAGAAGCAGCGAGAACATGACGAGAACATGGTTAGAACATGGCAAAAAGAGCTGAAAATGCAACAAAAATGCACCGCTGTTGCTCCTGCCGCCACAGGAAAGAGCAGAAGCGGCAAAAACAGCCAGAATCACACCACAAATGCCACTGCCGCTGCAACCAGAAGTGGCGGAAGCAGCAGGAGGAACCACACCTCTGACCCGCTTACCTATGTTGGGGGGGTGAGACCGGCCCACAGTGCAGAAATGTTGCAAACCCCTGAGCTAAAGGAAACTGTAAGTCTCTGAGAGCTGATTAACAACAGAACAGACAATCTCCAGAGATGCTGGCTTCTCTTTCTTTGGAGATATTAAAACAAGAGGCAAAACATATATCTCTTAGCAATGCTGTAGCTTCATCCTGCACTGCAGATCTTATACTAAGCAGGGGCCTGGACAGAATTATCTCAGGATCTCTTTAGGTTCAGTGATGTGCCATAGGTCAGTGTTACTTAACGTAGACTGTTGTACCATGCAAACCACTGGAGTTTTTTTAGAGCCATATATTGAGATGATCCTAGAGTTTGACTGAGAATAGATTTAAGAATATGCTCTCTCTTCAAACTATGAGAAAAGTTTTCAACAAATTTACTTGTCCTTTATTTTCACTCTGGACACCTGTGCCTAATAAATATACACACAGTTTTTAATGTCCAGCTGTTCTTGCAAAAGTCACTGCATCTCACCAAAAGACCCTTTTGGCATCCATTAGAATGCATATTGCCACTTGATGTTAAAGAATTTTTTTAATGATTGGGCAAGCAGAGTGGTACTGACATGAAAGAGAAAAGATCATTCATTGAGAGCAGCCAAAAAAGAAATAGCTCTTTGATCTGCAGCTGCCATATGATGTACTGAAAGTCTATTTCTTTGATTGCAAATTTACAAATCTGAGATATCCAAAAATAAAATATGCAAGCCAAGATATGAGTTCTGCTTTGCAGATTGTCTTTGCTCTAAGGAAATTTGACATCGTCTTGTGTTGATTCTCCTAGTCCTGCATAATCATTGGGGGGGGGGGGGTGTTGACAAAATGGAGGATTCTAATGGATAAAGTTCTTCTTCTTCCATGTCTAGGCCAGATATGAAACTGCCAAAATGAAGGCACCTTTTGGTGAGTTTATTCTGAAGTTCCTTTTGCCTGACCTAGTGTGAGAATGATTAGCAGGCAACACAAGGTTGCCGATAACATGGTGCGCCCAATTGTCTTTCAAAAATACCAATCTTCAAGGAGGCTCTAGATTCAGATTAAGAATGTGGCAGATTCTTGCTGCTATTCAAGATTGTTTTGAAACTCATCATTTTGGCATGAAAAGACTGCAAGAATCCACCAATCTGTTGGAGTTTTATAACAACCTTGCATGCCGCCTATAATTGAAGTGACTGGAGGTGACCTTTCTGGGCTTCGGTGACTGTCTATCTAACCAGGTGATTATCTATCCAGCAGTAAGCAGTCATTGCTTTCAGTCTCTGAATTCAAAGAGAGCCCCAACTCTCTCTGCTCTATGTTCCTTCCTCCCTTTTTTGGCTTGGTGTAAGTTGCTTGTTGCTGTTGACCTGTTCAGTTGGCTGTTAGTATGTATGAGCTCAAGAATGCAAGTGCGGCGCCAAAATGGCCGCCGCGCTCTTTGCGGGCCCCCGCCCCCACAGGACAAAGAATCCGGGTAGTTAGGGGCGTGGCCAGCTCCCTTATAAAAGGGGTGGCCACGAGGCAGCCGAGCTGCCATTTTACCTCAGCGACGGAGCGGAGAAGTCTTTTCCCCTGTGTCTCCGTCGCTCCTTAGCTTACCGGGAAGCCTTTTGGTAGCGGTTCTCCTTTTCGGCTTTCCTTTGCTCTAGTAGAGATGCCTTCGAAGAAGAAGGCAGCTTCGAGTGCGGCTCGCGCTGTTAGGAGGCGCAACCCAGGTCGGAGGACCGCGGTGCCGCCTCCTCAGCAGCCGCCCTCGCAGGCCCCGGCCGGGGCTCGCGAAATGGGGTCTATTGCCCCTTGGCCCGGAGTGGGCGAACAGAATGCGGGCGCGGAAGGGATTCCGGCCCGCGGCCCGCGAGCGGTGGACACCGCTCCTGCACCTGCCCACCCTGTTGGGCCTGCTGCTCTTGGGTCGCAGCCTCCCCCTGGGCCCTCTAGCCTTGGGGGGTGGTGCGGCCCCCTGCCTTGGCAGGTTTCTCCACCGACCCTGCCGGGCTTCGGTGCTGGCCAATGGCCATATTCGGGTCCTGGGGTACAGGGACCTGTACCCACGCCTGGACCGGGCGGGCCGGCCGGCCCTTGGCCCCAGGTCGACGTGGCAACCTTACTGGCCCGTATTGCGGCCCTGGAAGCGTCGTTGGCTCGGGCCAGTCAGTCGGGGGCCCCCTTTGGGGTCCCTTTTGCGGCGATGTCGGCAGGAGGACAACAGCCGACAGGGAGGGTTGAGCTGCTGCAGGCGCGTGGCGCGGTTTCCGCCACTGCCTCGCAGCTCCCCAGTCAGCAGCCAGGTGCGGGTCAGGCCCCGGTGATGAGCTCTACGTCGGTCATGAGCTCCGACGCCCCCAGTGGGCCGGAACCCCCGGTGGGGGCGGCCCGCGGGGGTGCAGCATGTGAGTATACGGTGCAAGCAAGTACATCCACACACATTCCCAATATGGGGGGGGGGGCTTTTCAATGGCCTTGGCCTCGCGCGGGTGGTGCGGGGGCCACGCTGTCGGCACCCCACCCGGCGACGACGACTGCCACCCTGGGCACGGGGGTGGGTACTTCTTCTTACACTGTTGGGAATGTCCTGGGGGTGGCTGGGCTAGCTCAGGCCCCTTTTCCTATGCCTGCGGTGCCTTTTTCGGCTTTGCCGACGGCTGGGTATTCCTTGCCACTGGGTGATCACTTGGCACAGACTACCCGAGAAAAGATATGGCGGGGGGAGTATGTAGATATCTTCTCACTCCTGAACAGAGAGCCCACCAAGGAGGAAAGGGAGGGACAGGATGAGAAGGACAAGGAGCTGGCACGTCGCCGTAAGCCGCCACGTACCTGGGCCAACTGGCTCCCTGCTTATTTAATATACATGGCGGTGTACTTGAGGGCGCGGCCGGATTTGGCTATTCCCATGGTCCAATATTTGGACAACATATACAGGGCGATGGTTGATTTCCCAGGCCCCTCGTGGTTAGCCTATGACGAGGAATTCCGTATGAGGATTCCCCTTCACCCCGAGATGAGATGGGACGAGCCGTGCCAGAGGCTTTGGCTGTTGTACATGACGCCCACATGCCCCGCCCCGGGGGACAGATACCATTGTGGACATGCGGTCCAGCGAGCAGCTCCGGCGCAGGTTACCCGCCAAGCGGCGGGGCAGGGGGTTCCAGCCCGCCTGCTGTGCTGGACTTTCTCGTCCAATGGTTCCTGTAATAGGAAGAATTGCAAGTACAGGCATGAGTGTCCCACGTGTTCGGGCCCCCACGCAGCCTCCGCCTGTCCCAGGCCTGGAGGGACACGGGGCAGAGGGAGGGGCGGACAGTGGGCTGGCAAAACTGCCACGGATGGAGCTGGTTCTCCAAAAGGCCCCCTCCCCAATTAATGTGGACATGCTGGAGCGTTGGCTCGCATCGTACCCGAAGGGGGAGGATGGGGAGTATCTCCTTCAGGGTTTTAAGCAGGGATTCCGTATCCCTTTCATGGGTGATAGGTCACCTCAGGATGCCCCCAACCTTTTATCCCTCAGAGGTAGGGAGGACGTGGCTGCAGCCAGCATTAAAAAGGAGTTAGATGCGGGCAGGGTCGCTGGACCTTTCCCTGCACCCCCGTTTCCCAATCTTAAGGTGTCGCCACTGGGCTTGGTCCCCAAAATGTCCTTAGGCGAGTTTCGCCTTATCCATCATTTGTCCTACCCAGCCGGCCGATCGGTCAATGATGCTATCCCTGATGACCTTTGTTCAGTCAGGTATACATCGTTTGACCATGCGCTGCGCATGGTGCGCTCGTGTGGCCCGGGTGCCCTGCTGGCCAAGTGCGACATTAAGTCGGCTTTTCGCCTCTTGCCAGTGCATCCGGGCGACTTTGAGTTGCTGGGTTTCAAATTTAAGGGTGAATATTATTTTGATAAGGCCATGCCTTTTGGCTGCTCCATATCATGTTCGGCCTTCGAGCGTTTTAGTACCTTCCTAGAGTGGGCTTTCGTCCGCAGGTCTGGGTCCCGGTCTGTAGCCCATTACCTGGATGACTTTTTATTCGGGGGCGAACGGGGCTGGGACACGTGCACACGTCTCCTCAACACATTTCAGACGCTAATGGAGGAACTCGGTGTCCCTTTAGCGCCCGAAAAGACCGAGGGCCCATCTAACAAGCTAGTATTCCTGGGGGTGGAGATTGACACAGTAGCGCAGGCTTCTAGGTTACCGGGCGATAAGGTGTCCAGGATAGTGGCCCTTATCTCGGATTTGCTGGCCAAGCGTAAGGCATCACTGAGGGAACTGCAGGTGCTGCATGGTCACCTCAATTTCGCTTGCAGGGTGGTCGCACCGGGCAGGGCTTTTGCCCGGTGCTTATGCGACGCTATGGCAGGGTTATCCAGGCCCCACCATAGAGTCAGGCTTACCCGGGGTATCAGGGCAGACATGTTTGTCTGGTTGCAATTCCTGAGGGAGTTCAATGGGGTCTCATTTTGGAGGTCTGACTTCCTGGCATCCCCCAATTTTCAGATCCAGTCTGATGCCTCAGGATCCCTGGGTTATGGGAGGTACTTCAATGGGAAGTGGGCCTATGGTGGGTGGCCACCGGCCTGGGCAGGCACGGGTCGCCTGCGGGATCTCACATACCTGGAATTTTTCCCTATTCTGGGGGCTTTGATGCTATGGGGCGAGCAGTGGGCTAACTCGGTTGTGCATTTCTGGTGTGACAATGCTGCTGTTGTCCACATTGTCAATGCACAGACTTCCAAATCGCCCAGGGTTATGGAACTAGTGCGCCATTTTGTGCTGCGCTGCCTGCGCCTCAACGTCTTGTTCAGGGCCAGGCATGTCCCAGGGATTAATAATAATATTGCTGCCGCTTTGTCCCGCCTGCAGATCTCCCGGTTCCGCGCCTTGGCCCCGGATGCGGAGGAATTTCCCTCGCCACTCCCGGACGAGATGTGGACTATTGGCAAGGAGAGGTGACCCGGGCGGTTGGCCTGTCACTAGCGCCACGCACGTGTAAGGCGTATCAACAAGCATTCAATTCTTACAGGGCATTTTCTGCTCAATTTCACCTGCCAGAGACCTGGCCTATCCCGGTGGACCATGTTCTGCGGTTCATGGTTCACCTGCATACACAGGGCCTCGCACCTCGCACCATAGCATCCAAGCTCTCGGCGTTGGCTTTTATGGCCAAAGTGGGAGGTCATGAGGACAGCACCTCTGACTTCCGTGTGAGACATGTTTTGGAGGGGTGGGTGCGCGAGCGCGGGCGTTGCCCGGACGACCGGCACCCCATTTCCCCAGGGGTTCTTACCCAGTTGGCCCGGGGCTGGCCAGGCCTCTGTTTTGATCATTATGAGGCAGCCCTTTTCCATGCAGCCACAACGGTGGCATTTTTGGAGCGCTCCGCATCAGCGAACTTGTGATGCTGTCTAAGGCGGATGCAAGTTGTAGGGCACTGGAACTCGAAGATGTCTATGTTGCCAAAGACTGGGCCCAGTTGAGGATACGCTCCTCTAAAACAGATCAGCATGGCGTAGGCAGTGGTGTAAGACTGCTACGGTGTTCTTTGGCAGACATCTGTCCGGTTGGTGCCCTACAGGATTACCTGGCACTGCGTGGCATGCACCACGGCCCGTTTTTCTGTCACCAAGATGGGTCTCCCCTTACTAAATTTCAGTTTTGGAAGGTGACAGGCAGAGCCCTCACCAGGGTGGGCCTACCAGGTGCCCGATATGGCACACATTCATTCCGTATTGGTGCAGCCTCTACAGCAGCTGCTTTTGGGTACTCTGGGGCTGACATACGTAGCATGGGGAGGTGGGGCTCGCAATGTTTTCAGTTTTATGTGCGCCCACTCCCGCCATGAGTACCAATCCAGTCACCTTACCCCCTTTTTTCTCAATTTTCTTACAGACCCTGGGTGTCGTATTACACCGGTGACAGTATGGCTGGTGGGCCACAGCTATGTGCACAGGGCAGCGCGTTACGCTGCGGCGACAGAGTGGGGACCCCGACTGGGACTGGGTGAACACGCCAGTCTCACATGGCATGGTAAGCCTGGGATGTTATGGCGGGAGCTGCGGCCTTTCCTTTTTTCTGGCCTGGGTGCTGACCCGCCTGACATTCTCATCATCCACCTGGGGGGCAATGATGTGGGCCAGGTCACCGGCTTATCGCTCAAGCATGCGATTTGCGAGGACCTCCCCTACTTGCATTATGTCTGGCCTGCCACAACCCTGGTTTGGTCGGACATTGTCCCGCGACATTCTTATAGAGGGGGCGTTAACCTCCTGGCCCTTGACCGCGCTAGGCGCACGGTCAATAGGGCGGTGGCGCGGTTTCTTGCCGACAGGGCTTGGGGACGGGTCAGTCATCACCCCGCTATTAGCCTACAAAATTATGACTTGTACGCAGGGGATGGGGTCCATCTGTCGCGAGGAGGTATGGACCTCCTGTTAGGTGATTGGCGAGCAGGCCTGTTGACCGAGCTGACGGTCTGGGGGGGGCGTCAGGCCTTCTTTGAAGCCCCTCCGTGTGGCGGGTAGCACTGGTAAGGTAAACAGTATGACCCACAGGTATCCGGCAGGTTCGCAATTGACTGGACAACACTAGACAGGAATAAATTAGTTAAACGTTGTCCGGTCAATGATGAACCAGGCGACGGGGTGATGACGATAGCTAACCAGCATGCATCACCCCGTGATTTCACGGATACGCGTCAGAGGGTGGGGTCATGAGTTAGATATTGACTACGGTCAACAATTTGTTTGTTGTCAACAAACAAATTGATACAAATCGATACATTGTAGCCAACTGCCGTTGGCAATTTTGGGGTGGTACCTTACCAGTGTTACGTCGGCCTGCTTGCTTTAAGAATTATGATTGGTCGTTTTACCAATACAAATTTATAATTCGGACTAGGGCATTGAATCAATAAATGTGGCCCGATGCTGTTATCCACTTTCAATGTTGTCTGTGTCCGTTATTGGGGGGGTGCGCCTGCAATGCAAGCGCGGCGCCAAAATGGCCACCGCGCTCTTTGCGGGCCCCCCCCCCCCACAGGACAAAGAATCCGGGTAGTTGGGGCGTGGCCAGCTCCCTTATAAAAGGGGTGGCCACGAGGCAGCCGAGCTGCCATTTTACCTCAGCGACGGAGCGGAGAAGTCTTTTCCCCTCCACCCCCTCCCTAGTTAACAGTGTGATATTTTGGTCGCTTCGGGGCCGGGTGGGAATTTTTGGCCGGGATCCATATTGGCTCCCGGGTCCTGGCTTTTTTGCCCATCCCACACTGTTGCTATGGTTTGATATAGGGGTCTTCTTATGTTCTTACTGTTGACTTTGGTCACATTGGCGGGTAGCACTGGTAAGGTAAACAGTATGACCCACAGGTATCCGGCAGGTTCGCAATTGACTGGACAACACTAGACAGGAATAAATTAGTTAAACGTTGTCCGGTCAACGATGAACCAGGCGACGGGGTGATGACGATAGCTAACCAGCATGCATCACCCCGTGATTTCACGGATACGCGTCAGAGGGTGGGGTCATGAGTTAGATATTGACTACGGTCAACAATTTGTTTGTTGTCAACAAACAAATTGATACAAATTGATACATTGTAGCCAACTGCCGTTGGCAATTTTGGGGTAGTACCTTACCAGTGTTACGTCGGCCTGCTTGCCTTAAGAATTATGATTGGTCGTTTTACCAATACAAATTTATAATTCGGACTAGGGCATTGAATCAATAAATGTGGCCCGATGCTGTTATCCACTTTCAATGTTGTCTGTGTCCGTTATTGGGGGGGGGGGGGCGCCTGCAAAGCAGCATGCACATATCTGTAAATCCAAGTTGAAGTAAGTAAAGAAACTTTTTTTAAAAAAAAATCTACAAATATCTTAGAGTGAGTTGTTGAGACTTTGAGTACTAGTCAATGAGAAGGTTACTATTTTGGGATCAGATAATGTCACTCGTGGACTATTTGTTGCCAGTGACAAAGGAAAATATGGTGAGGTGAATATGTTGACATATTCATGTTAGGTACTAAGTGTTTGCCTAACTGGTTGTCTAGGATATTATACCCTACTGTGAAACTGCTGTACCACTTTAAGGGCTCTGCAATTGTAACAGCACAGGTGTAGCTCATTGATTATGTAACTCCAAGATTTGTATAAAGCAAGGTCTCAGTTTGAACTTTTTTAGCCTATGTGCTCAGTAGAGTCTATTTACCCAATACTGCCTGTGTGCTCAAGACTTCTGCTGGTTGTTATGCTCTGAAGGAGAAAGGTTTCATACTGGAACAAACCTTACGAAGAAACTGCTGACTCACTGATGGTCATCTTGCTAGAGTAAAGAGTAAGATTTGATATTCTACAAGCACCTTCGTGCTGACTGCTTTATATGCTGAACTACTTTGTGTTGTTTTGCATGTGCATGCTGACTCATGTTTCTTCATCATACCGAAGAGACTTTGCAACTTGTACTGTGAGTAGAATTATTTGCTCAGCCAGAAAAGACTGCTACTTTTGCTGAGCTACAAGGCTTGTAAGTAAAGGACTGTGTTACTTGTGTTTGCTGCACAAATTTACAATTCACCACAGTGAACTGAACTATGTGGGACCAAGGAGAAGTTATCCTATTTGTCTTACAGTTATCTATGTTGATGTAAATATTTGAACCTTCTGTTTTTTACCTCAAGTAAAAGAACCCTTTTTCACAAACTATCAGCTTTGGTCCCTGTGTTGATCTCAGTGCCCTCAACTTCTGCTGTGTACCCTCCGGCCCCTTTGCTAAACACCAGCAATTCAGCCTCTTGGTAGAATCAGAAAAGAAGGTGAAGGAGAAGAAAGGAGAAAGAATTGATGCAGAAAAAGAGGCCAATTTGGACATGGGGTAACCGGCTTCCAGCCAACTTCCTTTATGCAGGCTTTGTTATTGGGGCTCAGTCACTGGGGGAGCTATCTCTTTTCCAGTTCCTGAACTTCATTTTACCAGATATATGTGGATTTCCTGGTCATGTGGCTTTTTTATATGAGGCATATCACATGTGCCAAGAGATATCCAGACACATAAACACACACTTTGATGGGATAAGCAGAGCAGGTGCAGAGGTACACAGAACCCCATGATTCTAGGCTCAGGCATCTGCACTACATTAGGCCCCACTGTTGAATGGGATGGTTCACCAAGTTAAATAGTTGATAAGTTGTGGCCATAGTTGAAATTACAATACAGTAAAACCCTGACTTGCATATGCCTTGAGTTACATAAAATGCGACTTACATAATGATTCTTGCGCTAAAACCATGTCCCAATTTACATAACACAATTTCCTATAGGTTTGTTTTGTGTTAAGTAAAAACTTCATTTTTCCTATGGGTTTGCTTCAAGTTTTGTAAAAATTCATTTTTCCTATGGGTTTGATTTGAGTTAAGTAAAAAATTTTTTACATAAAAGCTTACGGAACAGACTTTTTATGTAAGTATGGGTTTTACTGTACTTGTTTCTGTCTCATTATTTCTAGGTTCTGGAAGACTTGTAGCTATTCACCTCTGTGGGTCTCTGTACGTCTACTGCATGACTAAAGGGACTTTACCAAATATTCAAAACTCTGCAACACAATAACCCTTGAGAGGATTTAGTAATGTAACACTAGTATGATGGTGTTGGTGCTCTTTCCCCCCATAATTTGCAAAAAAGATGTAATTTGTTTAAAAACTCTGGTCACTGACTGCCTTCCTTCTTAATATTATTCTGGTGGTTTTTTTTTTTTAAAAAAATAAGGTTTCTCCAAGTCTCGTTGAATTTAAAATGTACATAGTTTTATTCAGGTTGGACAACTAAGCAACACTTAATGCATTTTCCAATAAATGCACTGTACATTTTACTAAAGCTACAAAAAAAAATCAGCCCAACCTATATTATTTGGAGGAGAAGTGTCAGCAAATTTTAACATCTCTAAGAGGGGGAGGGGAGAGAATCATTTTTCTCTTGAGTCATACAAGGACAGATATATTTAAGATGCATATCCCTATCTCACCATAGAATCTATTTCTGAAGATCTTATTTTAAAATCTGTACTACTCAGTTTTAAAAGAGATTTTGAAGAGGTATTTTCTTTTAGCGCTAGAAAGCAATAACACACTTCAGAATTCCCCAAAGTGCCAAGACTTGAAATGAGGGGCTTCTTGTGAGTGCCTCTCCATGCTCCCATATCAAAAGATGATTAAAATTTGTTTAAAACATATTGAGAGCAGTTGAAAACAAATTTGGAACATGCTTTATGGGCAGTTACAAATGTTCCACAGATGTCAGTTTGGGGAAAAACAATCCAAGAGGCCAACAGGCCTTTGAAACAGTGCAATTTTACTGTCTAAAGCTTGACAGGAATGGGGCCAGCATAAGTTCCTTGAGAGAGACTTCAAAACTTAAATGCTGCTATAGGGAAAACCCTGTCTCTTGTTTCACTGTTCTGGCCTCTGGAGGTGATGGGCGCGCGCACGCACGCACGCACGCACACACACACACACACACACACACACACACACACACACACACACACACACAGAGCTTATGCTGAGAATCTCATGCTATAAATAGGCACATAAGGGAGCTGATGGCATTTCCAGTATTCCAGGCCCAAACCATTTAGTAATTTACAGATTAAAACTAGCACCATGGATAGAGTTCAGAAGTAAACTGGCAACCAGTGCAGTTGGTTTAAATTTAGTGTTATACTGACTGTAAATCACATTTTAGACTAGTCTAGGTGCTGTATCTTACCCTGGTTACAATTTCTGAAAACTTTTTAAATGCAGCTTTATGTAGCACACAAATTTACCTTGCATTGGAAGGGGCTCAGTTGGTGGCCCAGCTGAACCTGGGCAAAAGGACTTCTGGTAATGATCTCTGCCTCATATCAACATTGGGTTCTAAGGCTGTCAAAACCTCCTCCTCAATTGACAGTAATCCCAATTTCTAAGAGGCACTTGTGTTAATCACCAACATTTCTGTCTTCTCTGGGTCAAAGTTCAGTATGCTATCATGGTCGTCATCTGCAATTTGTAGCCAATGCATTTCTCTCCCCCCCCCACCCCCACCCCCAAGAAGGAAAAATGCCATTAGCATGAATTTGTTTAAGGAGGATCCCAACTTGCCATGAAGTGACCCACACACTATGATCACAGAGCAATCTCCTGTGGCACATATGAAATGAGACATGCAGGATTTAACTAAACTGCAATGGACTGCCACAGCCTCAAGGATATTATCAAGGTGCGCCTTCACAGGCAGTCCATCTGGCATGGCCTCTTCCGTCTCCATGACTGTTAGGAATCAGAGTTCCTCCTCCACTCATTTTGCTGTTGGGCCCAATATGATGGTTTCCAGTGGCAGTTCATCCATTGAGGGGACCATCACCCCACCTAAAGGGGCTCATCTGCCTGTAGCTGTTGGCCCATTTAGGGAGTCAGGTTATTTACCACTGCCCAACACTCAGCGTTAAGTTTGCTATAGGTAGGAAGGAATACATCCCGTCTAATAGTTTGCCAGCTGATCAGCCCTCACATTCTTGCGAACACCATAGGAAAACTTACTTCACAGTTTCTGCCAAACAAAAAGAAAACTCTTGTGCTCTTTTCTCTGTGTTCAAACAAGGGACACTTTTTGATGGAGGTATAATTACAGTGTGGAAAGTGACTGTTAAAACAAGGAAATAATATAGGCTATCATTCCAGTGGATAACAAAAGAGCTAAGCCTGTCTTCTTCACAAGACCATGAGCAGTCTACTATTATAAACTTTTTAAGATTGTCACAATAAATCTCCAAGTTCTGTCTTTTTTCAACGTTCTTAATTTTATTTTTTCTATGTTCACAGCTAAGCAATTTGCTAAACAATTCTCCTCCTTCTGAGCTGTGAACAATTGGATGCCAATAAGGCAGAGTTCACCTCCACATGGTTAGCTGTCCCCCTGCCTCAATAAATCCCTTGCATTGGCACATTGAAAATAAAGATACAGATTGTGAGATTACTAGACTGGTTTAATTGCCAGTAGTCTTCTCCTCATATTTATCTCAATGCCATCTCTTCTTCCACAATTTTCTCAGAAGCATTTGTATTCTTAAGTCCCTTAACTTGCTACTTTTACTTTTTTCTGAATACTGCGAGTCATGTTTAAATGTTATTCAGATCAAAGTTGTTAGCTATAGAAAATCTTTTCTGAACTTATGGCTTGACTCATCTCTGAGAGCCTTCTGTTGCTGCAACACAAAGTCTTTTTTCAAAGAAGCCCTTTGACAGCTACGACTACAATTAGCCAGAGGTAGCTGTTTCAGTCCACACATCTATCTCAGGCAGAAAAATAATAATGACCAAACTGCACACTTTAATTTTCCTGGCCTATTAGGTTGGTTCATCTACTAGTCTTACTTTTTTAGCTGAGTTTGTTAAATACAGTTATATTTTAATCACTTTAACTTATTCCTTTTTCTCATAATCCATTATGAGAAGGTTTTAGCAAACAACGATAATGTAATCCTTATACAAACACACAAAATACAACACTGTTGTTACAGCTACTTTTGAGCTGTGTGCAGGCCATCTAGTGGAAATATAAAATGGCCAATGAGTGTGATCAAGATGTCTCCCAGAATGGTTGCAGTAGAAGTGACAACATGTATGTATAAAAACGGAGATAGGAACACTAGGCCACAGGGAGCAATTTAGGTTTTTGTCACTGGGGAATGTGTGATTGAGAGTCAGTGCTGTAATAACAAGATAATCATAATTGCAGTGGGAAACATGAGCTTGTACAGAGCTACAAGCTTAGTTGAAATGGAAAACATAAGATCAAGATCTTCTTGCATGCCTCAAATAAGATTAAACTGGCAACTGTAACTGAATTTTTCCTCTCCTTTCCATGTATTACACAGCCAACTTGAGAATCTACCTGGATTTGGCTTACTTGAGCTATCCCTTTGTTCATAGCTGACAGAGCTCACCATGCTTATTACTGTCTCAGTTCTTTCAAATAATGCAGTGTGGATTGTTTAAACTTCTGTGCGTCAGCTTCCCTTATTTGTTGTAGCTAAAAATATCAGCTAAGATTTTCCAATGGCCCATTTTCCAGCTATGAACTTGCTGAAGATCTTTTAGCAGTCTGCAATATGTAGACAACACCAATTACATCAATTTCTACCATTTTTTCCTCAGCAGCCAACCTTTGTTTACTCAGTTTTCATAGAGCTTCCAGCAGCCATCCTTGACAGCCCAGGACAGTCCAGGGCTTTCTGTGATGTCCTCCTGTGGTTTTCCTATACTAGATCTCTGACACTTATTGGTAATACAAGGCAATTGTGGCACCAGCCTCCTGTCCAGTGTTGACAAACAAAGTACTGTTAAGACTTGTCAAGACTCCTATTTCTTTGCACAAAAATATCAACTGCTCTGCAGCACCCTACAGATCGTGGCTGGGGATCAGGGATGAAAAGTTGTCTGCCCAACTGAATCTTAAATAGCCTCACTTCTTCTTCTTCCGTGTCTAGATCAGACATGAAATGGCCAAAATGAAGCTACCTTTTAAGAGTTCATTCTGTAGTTTCTTTTGCCTGAGAAAGATTAGCTGGCAACTCAAGGTTTCTGTTACCAGGGTATGCCTAATTGTGGTTCAAAAATACCAATCTTCAAGAAGGCTCAGCCCCGTGATGGGAAAAGAATTTACTGGGATGGGCAGGGACACGCCTCTGCTCAAAGCCCATATTTTAAAGGGAAACAGCACCTCGGCAGATTCCCCTTCACTTCCTCTCACCAGGCTCCGCTCCGTTCCATGGGAGAAAGTCTGAAGCACTTCGAGAGCTTTGGCAGCTTCTCCCAATGTGCTTTTGATTTTTTCCCATGGAACTGAGTGGAGCCTGGTGAGAGGAAGCGAAGGGGAATCTGCTGAGGTGCTGTTTCCCTTTAAAATATGGACTTTGAGCAGAGGCACACCCCTGCACATCCCGGTAAATTCTTTCTCCAGCACAGGACTGAGGAGGCTCTAGATTGAGATTAAGAATGTGACAGATTCTTGCTGCTATTCAAGATTGTTTTGAAACTCATCATTTTGGCATGAAAGGACTGCAAGCATCCACCAATCTGTTGGAGTTTTATAACAACTTTGCATGCTGTCTATAGTTGAAGTGAGTGGAGGTGACCTTTCTGTCTATCTAGCAGTAAGCAACCATTATAAATTATTATATGTTATAAATTTGGCCTATAAATTATTATTATATGTTGACTTTTTCTTTTATAGGCAGCTCCTGACTAGATGGGGGAGTACATCTCAGTTTCAGAGGTGGGATTCTCTTGCCTCTCTTGGGCCTCCCGCTTCCTCTCTTAAGCAGAGCTGCTGCTGAGGAGAGCCAAACAAAGGAAGTGAGCACTGGTAAGTTTCGCAGTTGGAGTAGAGCTGCTTTAGAGGCCTCCACTAATTTAAATTGATAATTTAAACTGCTGAGAGCCACCTCTGTTCAAACAGAGGAAGCAGTTTGAAGCTTCCAGAAGCAGGGGGGCAGAGCCACACCAGGCCCTTCCCTGAACTGTGACTCATAGGGGCGGAGCCACACTAGCCTTTAAAAGCTCTGAGTTCTTTCAGGGTCAGCCCTTTTGACTCTGCATGTGCTCTTAAGCAGAGCTGCTGCTGAGGAGAGCCAAACAAAGGAAGTGAGCACTGGTAAGTTTTGCAGTTGGAGTAGAGCTGCTTTAGAGGCCTCCACTAATTTAAATTGATAATTTAAACTGCTGAGAGCCACCTCTGTTCAAACAGAGGAAGCAGTTTGAAGCTTCCAGAAGCAGGGGGGCAGAGCCACACCAGGCCCTTCCCTGAACTGTGACTCATAGGGGCGGAGCCACACTAGCCTTTAAAAGCTCTGAGTTCTTTCAGGGTCAGCCCTTTTGACTCTGCATGTGCTCTTAAGCAGAGCTGCTGCTGAGGAGAGCCAAACAAAGGAAGTGAGCACTGGTAAGTTTTGCAGTTGGAGTAGAGCTGCTTTAGAGGCCTCCACTAATTTAAATTGATAATTTAAACTGCTGAGAGCCACCTCTGTTCAAACAGGAAGCAGTTTGAAGCTTCCAGAAGCAGGGGGGCAGAGCCACACCAGGCCCTTCCCTGAACTGTGACTCATAGGGGCGGAGCCACACTAGCCTTTAAAAGCTCTGAGCTCTTTCAGGGTCAGCCCTTTTGACTCTGCATGTGCTCTTAAGCAGAGCTGCTGCTGAGGAGAGCCAAACAAAGGAAGTGAGCACTGGTAAGTTTTGCAGTTGGAGTAGAGCTGCTTTAGAGGCCCGCGTGCCTAATGGCGCGCGAGATTGCAAACTAGTAACAAAGGAAGAATATAGTCTTACTAGGTAGAAAGGTAGTAAACGTGTACATTTTTGAGGCCCAGAATACTGCACTTGTTAAAATGGATTCTGAGGGAACAGTTGTAGTTACCTGCAATACTTGTGCCATGTTTGTGTTCTTGCCAAAGCATATGGAGAACTACACTTGCAGCAAGTGCAAGCTGGTTGCGCTACTAGAAGAGAAGGTCCAGCAGCTAGAGGCCCGCATATCTAACCATCAACAAATTAAGGAGCTTGAGCTGTTCTTGGACAGAGCGGAACAGACTATGCTGGACAAAGAAGAGACAGGGCACAGTTCTGAGGGAGAAGGCCCTTCACTAACTCAGGAGGGAGATGTTTGGAGGAATGTGACTCAAAGGAGGAGAACAGTAGGGGATCACTCTGAGAGTCTGAAATTACAGAATAAATTTGAGGCTCTTTCCCTCATCACACCTGATGAGGAACACACAGAGTAACAACTGGTTCCACCTGATGATCTCTCTTTCATCACACTTGATGAGATCCAGGAAGATAAACAACAGGAACAAACTGAGTTTCTCTCCTTAATATGGTTGATGAGGTGCATGTAGATGAACAGATTGCAGTAGAGAGGCTCCTTGTACTAGGCGATTCAATAATTAGAAATACAGAGAAATGGATTTGTGATGCACATGATAACCGTATGGTGACTTGCCTGCCAGGTGCAAAAGTTGCAGACATCACAAGAAATCTAGATAGATTGTTAGAGAGAACTGGGAACAAGCCAGTTGTCATGGTACACGTTGGTACCAATGATGTTGGGAAGGCCAAGCGGTCTGTCCTGGAAGCCAAATTCAGGTTGTTAGGAAGAAGATTGAAGTCCCGGACTTCCAAGGTAGCATTTTCAGAAGTGCTGCCTGTCCCTCGCGCAGGACCTACCAGGCAGGCAGAGCTCAGAAGCCTCAATGCGTGGATGAGGCGGTGGTGTCGAGAGGAGGGTTCCAGATTTGTCAGGAACTGGAGAACATTTTGGGACAAGCCAAATCTGTTCAGGAGGGATGGGTTGCATTTGAACCATGATGGGACCAGATTGCTGGCACTCAACATCAAAAAGGCTGCAGAGCAGCTTTTAAACTGACAACTGGGGGAAAGCTGACAGGAGCTGGGCAGCATCCGGTTCGGGAAAGTGTGTACTTGAGTAGTGAGGAGGATGCAAAAATTACTGAGCAGAGCGAGGAGCTAGTCACTAGCATTCTAGCAGAAGGATGCAAGAGGCAGTCTAACAATGCAACTGGACACAAAAGACTGTGTCAGAAAAGCATATATAAATGCTTGTATACAAATGGCAGAAGCCTCCGGAACAAAATAGGGGAGCTGGAATACTTAGCAATAGATAAGAATATTGATATTATTGGTATCACTGAAACCTGGTGGACGGATGATAACCAATGGGATACAGTTATCCCAGGCTACAAACTGTACAGGAAGGATAGGAAGGGGCAAATGGGAGGTGGTGTGGCCTTGTATGTCAAAGAAGTGATAAAATCGTATGAATTGGAATATCTAGGTGATTTGGAGTCACCATTAGAAGCTCTGTGGGTAAGAGTACCAGGCCACAAGGATGGTCTAACAGTAGGCATATACTATCGGCCTCCGACCCAAACTCTTGAGGGAGACTGGCAGTTGGAGAATGTTGTAAAGGAGGCATCCAAGAAGGGAAGCCTGGTTATAATGGGGGACTTCAATTACCCTCACATAGACTGGGTGAACTGTTGTTCAGCACATGATAAAGAGATAAAGTTCCTAGATATGCTAAATGATTGTTCCCTGGGACAGATGGTTGAAGACCCAACTAGAGGTACAAGAATCCTTGACTTGATCCTGAGTAATACTCAGGATCTGGTGCAAGATGTTAATGTGACTGATCCAATAGGGAACAGTGACCACAACTCAATTATGTTTAACTTGATCATAGACCGCAAGTCACTGATAAAATCTAACACAGAGACCTTAAATTTTCAAAAAGGAAATTTCCCAAAGTTGAGGAAACTAGTAAAAAAGAAGCTGAAAGGGAAAATTGAGAGACTCCAAACACTCCAAGAGGCATGGAGGCTGTTTACAAAAACAATAACAGAGGCTCAATTGGAATGCATAGGTAAAGGTAAAGGTTTCCCTTGCTCGAAAGCTAGTCGTATCCGACTCTAGGGTGCAGTGCTCATCTCTGTTTCCAAGCCGAAGAGCCCAGCGCTGTCTGCTCCTGCAGATGTTTCCGTGGTCATGTGGCAGGCATGACTAGACACCGGAGTGCACGGAACGCTGTTACCTTCCCACCGAAGTGGTCCCTATTTATCTACTTGCAATTTCTTGCTTTCGAACTGCTAGGTTGGCAGGAGCTGGGATGAAGACGGGAGCTCATTCCGTCCTGCAGTACTCGGGAATCAAACTGCTGACCTTCCGCTTCCCAGTCAGCGTCTTACCTACTTGAGCCACTGCAGTCCCAATGCATACCCAAAATGGAATGCATACCCAAAAGTAAAAAGGGCACTGTCAGGTCCAAGAGGACTCCAATGTGGCTTACAGGAGCTGTTCGGGAAGTGATCAAGAGCAAGAAAAGCTCATTTAGAAGATGGAAGGCTTGTCCAAATGAGGACAGCAGGCAGAAACATAAATTCTGGCAGAACAAATGCAAGGCAACAATCAGGAAAGCAAAGCAAGACTTTGAGGAGCGTATAGCTAAAAATACTCAGAGAAATAACAAAGACTTCTTTAAGTACATTAGAAGTAAGAACCCAACTAGGAAGGCCATTGGACCATTAGATGACAATGGAAGGCAAGGGGTTATTAAAGAGGAAACAGAGATTGCAGAGAGACTCAATGAATTCTTTGCTTCAGTATTCACTGAAGAAGACAGAGGCCACATGCCCAAAACAGAGCCTATCTTCGTAGGGAGGGAAACCGAAGAATTAAGCCAGATAGAAATAACCAGGGAGGAGGTCCTTGCATGTCTTGTTAAACTAAACACTAACAAATCGCCAGGACCAAATGGCATCCATCCACGAGTTCTCAGGGAACTTAAAGATGAAATTGCTGATCTCCTAGCCAAAATATATAATCTTTCCCTCAAATCAGGCTTTGTGCCTGATGACTGGAAGGTAGTGAATGTAACACCAATTTTCAAAAAAGGATCCAGGGGTGATCCAGGAAATTACCGACCTGTCAGTTTGACATGTGTCCCAGGTAAAGTGATGGAAACCATCCTAAAAGATAGAATTAATAGGCACATAGAAGAGAAGGCGCTGCTAAAGGAGAGCCAACATGGCTTTTGCAAGAGCAAATCATGCTAAAAAATAGAATTAATAGGCACATAGAAGAGAAGGCGCTGCTAAAGGAGAGCCAACATGGCTTTTGCAAGGGCAAATCATGCCTCACTAACCTGTTGGAATTTTTTGAGAGTGTCAACAAGCATGTGGATAAGGGGGATCCAGTTGACATTGTTTATCTGGACTTTCAGAAGGCTTTTGACAAGGTCCCACACCAAAGGCTCTTGAATAAACTTACCAGTCATTGAATAAAGGGACAGGTCTTGTCCTGGCTAAGGGAAGGGAAACAGAGGGTAGCACTAAATGGACACTTCTCCAAGTGGAGGGAAGTAAAGAGTGGGGTCCCCCAAGGTTCAGTACTGGGACCCCTGCTTTTCAACCTCTTCATAAATGATCTAGAGGTAGGAGTAAAAAGCAAGGTAGCCAAATTTGCTGACGACACTAAATTATACAGGGTAGTGAAAACTGTGAGAGATTGTGAGGAGCTCCAGAGGGATCTCTCGACACTGGGGGAGTGGGCAAAACAGTGGCAAATGAGTTTCAACATTAGTAAGTGCAGAGTGATGCATGTTGGGGCAAAGAACCCCAATTACATTTATAAACTGATGGGGTCTGAACTCTCTGCGACAAACCAGGAAAGGGACCTTGGTGTCCTGGTGGACAACTCAATGAAGGTGTCAACCCAGTGTGCCTCAGCAGTGAAAAAAGCAAACTCAATGCTAGGGATCCTTAGGAAGGGTATAGAAAATAAGTCAGCAAGTGTCATTTTGCCTCTTTATAAATCTATGGTGAGGCCCCATCTGGAATACTGTGTACAGTTCTGGTCGCCATACCTCCAGAAGGATATTATGGAGCTGGAAAAAGTGCAGAGGCGGGCAACCAGAATAATTAGGGGACTGGAACACCTTCCTTACCATCTGAGGCTGCAATGGTTGGGCCTCTTCACTCTTGAACGACGACGTCTAAGAGGTGACCTGATTGAAGTTTATAAAATCATGCACGGTGTGGACAAAGTAGATAAGGAAAAACTGTTTTCCCTATCGCATAACACTAGAACTAGGGGACACTCCATGAAACTTTTGGGTACTAGTTCTCAAACAAATAAGAGAAAGTACTTTTTCACCCAGAGGATTACTGGTCTATGGAACTCCCTGCCAGAAGAAGTGGTGACAGCTGTCAGTCTTGACAGCTTTAAGAAAGGATTAGACAAGTTCATGGAGGACAAGAGTATCCATGGCTATAATTATGGATACTTAAGGACAACCTCCGGGTTGGAGAGATAGGCAGGATATCTCTCAATATCATTTCCAGGGAATCCTAAGCAGGTGAAGGCATCTGCTTGGGAATACCCTGAAGGAAATGGTGAGCCACTGTGTGAGACAGAATGCTGGACTGGATGGGCTGTGGCCTGTTCCAGCAAGGCTGTTCTTATGTTCTATGTTCTCTCTCATGGGGAAACAGACAGTGAATGAGGGCAATTCAGAGGGTTGATTCACCCTCATCACTGACTAGCTACAATTAGCTCCAGGACACATATAACTGGGTGGCTAAAGGTTTCCAATTCAAGGGATGCCAGTATCAGACAGACTATCCTGTTTTCAGGTAGGGCTGATCATTGGCTCGGTAAACCAAGACAAGATAAAGCAGGTGTAGGAGATGTCAAGCTAGAGTCAAAATGGTCTGAGTCTAGCCAATCTGAGGCTTGCCAAAATCTAATAGGGAAAATTCAACAGCAAGGTCAACATGTCTCAGCTGAAGGGTTGAGCCTCCTTTTTCCTTCAAGGAGCAGTACATTTCCCCATGGGTACCCCCTTACTACTCAGGAGACTCTTTTCACCATGGAATGCTTTCCCAAGGCCACAGATTTCATCAGGGGGCCTTATGCCAAACTCATACCATCACCCTGCATTGTTTCTGCATTTTCTGGTTTGGCTGATGTGCCACCAGCAACAACAGACTCAGCCTTTTAGACCAATATCAGATCATGAAGTCTGATGCCTGAACATTCTCCTGAAAGCCACATGGAACATTGTAGACCTCTAGGATAAGAAACAGAAGCTTATGTTTTATCACAGCTGAGCTGACATTGAGCCCATTTAGGGTTCATGCTGGAATGAAGTCAGACAACCATTTCTAATCATATCAAATTCATCTGGGTATCAATATGTAAATCTTCATTATTGCAATCATTCCAGGCAACATCTGCTTTCTAATTCTACAAGCTTTGTTCATCGACATTGCTTCTATGTTCCATATGCAGAAAAGGAAATCCCAAATATTCAAAACATGTAATTTTTCAGGTTAGAAGCACATTCTAGTTGTACAGAAATTGAACTTGACAATTATGAAAACTGAGGTGCGAATGCTTAAACAGAAAGCCACTGTTAACAGCTTGTGAAAAACTGCAAGTCTGATTGCCCACCAAAATTCTTGCAACTATAAGAAGTTGTAAATAAATGTACATTGTAGGCAGAATTTAAATCATATAGTCATGTTTTAAAGTAGCAGTAGCTTCTAGCTGAAAAAAAGCACATAGAAAAATCAGAGAATGCATTTCTAAAATGCATCATTTAAAGTAAAAGCATTGTAAATTTGAGCAAACTTTTGTCTTTAAACATTATAAGGACACACACAGTAAATTATGCTAAATGCTCACCAAGCCAAGCCAGTTTATATCTATGAGGGAATACTTACTGTTCTTGCTTGTTGTCCTTATTGTTGCTCCTGTTACATGATATCTGATGTTCCCTGGTATCAGTGTTGTTGGTATCTGGTGTATGTGCAGCATGGTGGTGTGTCTCATGCCTCCCATTTATATTCCTCTCAAATGTTTAGATTTCCCTTCATTTTAAACAACTGACCTTTGCCAGTACAGTAACTTATGAAACCCTACAAGCAGTCAAAAATATTATAGAATTTTCTGTCACTTTTGCTGGGTAGGGACCCACTGCACTTGTCGGTGCGCCCAGCCCTCTCCTGGTGTTTTGTTTTTGTTGATTTCTCTTTTACTTGTGGCCATTCTGTGCTATTTTGCATTGTATTATATAATTTTTGTAAGTTGTTCTAGATCTTTTCTTGTTTTTTATTTGTTACTCTGTATTGTTGTATTGTATTTTTAAATATGTTGGTAGCCACCCTGAGTCGGCCTGTGCCAAGTAGGTTGGGTAGGGTATAAATTAAATATTATTATTATTATTATTATTATTATTATTATTATTATTATTATTATTATTATTATTATTATTATTATTATTATTATTATTATTATTATTAATTAATTAATTAAATTATGAATCTGGCAAGCAGCCACAATAGCAAATAATAACCATTGTTTTGACTATCTGGGTCCCTTCACCTTCACCTTAAGGAATGGTAAGTTGTTTGGGCCCCATTTTATTGGTAGTCAAAAGGCTAGGGGCTTAAAATGCTGCTAGACTAACCTACTCAGGTACCAATTTATTCTATTGGTGCTTCAGGACTCTAGAAAAAAAAATCTCTTTTGTTTGGACATGCTCAACCTAAGCACATCTATCCAATGTCTAAAATCATAACATTCAAATTCAAATACATAAGATCATTATGTAGATTTACTCCTGCACAAACATATTGAAATTCTACTACCTAAACAGAGCTTGTGAGGGCCTTATCATCCTCTGCGGAAACTGCTGCTGCTGCATCTCCAGCTCTCCTGCTTTTTCTAACTAAAATCCATTTCCTAGGATTATCCCACCCATTGGGCTGATCCAATGAGTCCATAAGTACATTTTCAGGACTGATTTTTTTTACATCCCCTTAATTATTTTAGTATTTGATACATGCAAAATGGCACATATTGACAGGAGCACATGGAAATTCTTGCTCAATTTCAAATTGTTAGAATTTTGGTTCATCCTTACTGGAAAACTCCTCCGGCCTGATATTACCATATTTTCCAGCGTATAAGGTGACTGGGCGTATAAGACGACCCCCAACTTTTCTAGTTAAAATGTAGAGTTTGCAATATACTCACCATATGACTACCCCTCTTCCAACGGTGGTGTCTTCGGAGCTTCCCGGGCCGGGGATAGCTCCCTTTACCTGCTGGGGGTGGTGGTGCGGAGGAGGAGGAGGAGCAGCTGACCGGCGGGGAAAGCCAGCTTGGGGTGGGGGCTGGGCAAATGGCCCAAGAATCCCAAGAGCCTTAGAGGAGGAAACTCAAATCTGGAGACTCCCTACCTAGGAAACCATGGGAAGGGTGGCCATAAATCAGGATGCCATTAGTACTATCATCATCATTTTTAATATTAATATTTAATATTTTAATATTACCTTTTGGTAATAATAATAAGTTTTATTTCTATCCCGCTTTCCTGACACAAGTGTCACTCAAAGCGGCTTACAACATATATAACCTATTCCCCTTCACCAGCAGGGAAGGTAAAAGGAGCCCCGTCGGGCGTCTCTGAGCCCAACGGGGCTCCTTTTACCTTCCCCGCCGGTGAAGGGGGTGGGGAGGTGCGGCTCATGGCGTCTACAAGCCGACGGGGCTCCTTTTACCTTCCCTGCCAGTGAAGGGGACGGGGAGGTGCGGGGGCAGGGAGGCACGGCTTGCAGCATCTCCGAGCCTTTTACCTTCCCCGCTGGTGAAGGGGGCGGGGAGGCGCGGCTCGCCACGTCTCTGAGCCCGACAGGGCTCCTTTTACCTTCCCCGCTGGTGAAGGGGGTGGGGAGGTGGGTGGCCCCTTGCTCCAGAGGCCTCATGGCAGCGGCGGCTGGCTTTTCCCACCGGTCACCTCCTCCTCCTCCTCCTCCTAACCCCATGGCTGGGGGGGTGGAGGAGGAGGAGCATCAGCTGACCAGTGGGGAAAACCAGCCGCTGCTGCCACAAGGCGTCTGGAACAAGGGGCCACCCGGATACCACTACCCCAGCTGGGGGTGGGGGGTGAGGAGCAGGAGCAGCAGCTGACTGGCGGGGGGAAGCCAGCTGCAGCTGCGAGGCTGAGGGTGGTGGTATCTGGGCGGCCCCTTGCTCCGGAGGCCTCGTGGCGACGACGGCTGGCTTTTCCCACCAGTCACCTCCTCCTCTTCCTCACCCCCCGGCTGGGGGAGGTGCAGAGGAGGAGGAGCATCAGCTGACCGGTGGGGAAAACCAGCTGCCGCCGCCGCGAGGCGTCCGGAACAAGGGGCCACCCGAATACAAACCAGCTGCCGCTGCGAGGTGTCCAGAACAAGGGGCCACCCGAATATGACCACCCCAGCCGGGGGTGAGGAGGAGGAGGAGCAGCTGACCAGCGGGGGGAAGCCAGCCGCAGCCACAAGGCTGATGGTTTCTGGGCGGCCCCTTGCTCCGGAGGCCTCGTGGCGGCGGCAGCTGGCTTTTCCCACCAGTCACCTCCTCCTCCTCCTCCTCACCCCCCCGGCTGGGGGTGGTGGTGCAGAGGAGAAGAAGCATCAGCTGACCAGCAGGGAAAACCAGCCGCCACTGCTGCCGCGAGGTGTCCGGAACAAGGGGCCACCTGGATACCACCACCCCAGCTGGGTGGCCCCTTGCTCCAGAGGCCTCATGGCAGCAGCGGCTGGCTTTTCCCACCGGTCACCTCCTGCTCCTCCTCCTCCTCCTCCTAACCCCCTGGCTGGGGGGGTGGAGGAGGAGGAGCATCAGCTGACTGGTGGGGAAAACCAGCCGCTGCCACCACGAGGCGTCTGGAACAAGGGGCCACCCGGATACCACCACCCCAGCTGGGGGTGGGGGGTGAGGAGGAGGAGCAGCAGCTGACCGGCGGGGGGAAGCCAGCCGCAGCCACGAGGCTGAGGGTGGTGGTATCTGGGCGGCCCCTTGCTCCGGAGGCCTCACGGCGGTGGGGGTTGGTTTTCCCTGCCGGTCAGCTGATGCTCCTCCTCCTCCGCACCACCACCCCCAGTCGAGGGGTGAGGAGGAGGAGGAGGAGGAGCAGCAGCTGACCGGCGGGAAAAACCAGCCTCCACCACCGCCGTGAGGCATCCGGAGCAAGTGGCCACCCGGATACCACCACCCCAGGGGGGGGGGTGAGGAGGAGGAGGAGGATCAGCAGCTGTCCGGCGGGGAAAGCCATTCACTGCCGCTGCCGCAAAGCTGGGGGAGGTGGTATCCAGGCGGCCCCTTGCTCCGGAGGCCTTGTGGCGGCGGTGGTGGCAAATGGCTTTCCCCACTGGGCGGCACCTGGCTCCAGAGTACCCAGAGTATAAAACGACTCCCAACTTTGGCACAGATTTTTTGGGGTTAAAAAGTCATCTTATACGCCGGAAAATACGGTAACTTGATTTGATAAAATTTGGCACGTGCAGCATTTTGTATTGTAAGTGATGTAGTGTCATATGATTTGGGACTCCTGCAGATACGGTTATTTAAACTAGAAGTTCATAAATAGATTGCAGTTGTTATGCTACTAGCACTACTAGTTTAAAAGTTGTATTTATATTTCAGCTTAGTAGAGGATCTTTTCTTCTTCATTAGAAAGAAACTAAATCTGCCCTTTCAAAAAGCTAAAGATGTAAAGTGCCAATAATGTCCTCACCTTCTCCTTCACTAAGCTGGAACAGATCCCTTACCTCAGTATTTAGAACCAATTGTATTAAAAGCAGAAAAGGTAGAAGTAATGAAATGTTATTAAAGCTGCTGCTTTAAATTGCATACTGTTTCAGCAACCTATAATTATTGCTATTGACCTTGTGGAAACAAATCCAAAAGCTTTGCCAGCTGAAAATCTGGATAAAAATGCGGAAATTAAGTACATTCTTAGTTATCTGGTTTACTAAGATTTCTGATTTTCTGTCCTGGTTTCAGAAGAGGCCCAACTGCATGTTGATAAAAACAGGTAAAGGTAAAAGCCATTCATATCTGACTCTACGGTATGGTGCTCATCTCTGTTTACAGCCAAAGAGCCAGCACTGTCTGCATCTGGAGGTGTTTCCATGGCCACGTGGCATGCATGACTAGATGCCAAAGTGCATGGAACATTGTTACTTTCTCATTGAAGCTGTACCTATTTATTTACTTGGAACTTCTTGCTTTCAAATTGCTAGGTTGGCAGGAGCTAGGACAGAAACGGAAGCTCACTCCAACCTTCTAGTCATCAAGTTCAGCATCTTAACCACTAAGCCACCACAGTCCCTGATAATAAAAATAGAGTTTATCAAATTTTCTTTTGAAATCCATCTGAGGAGCTATAAAGCAGCTTGGCATCTTCTACAGATCATCCTCTACAATGGACCATTGATTGCGATGTTGTGGTCTAGCAGTGTCTTTTGAGAACTGATTCTGTTCCTGCCCTCAGATCCTTTGCAACAGAGGGATTCCATGGCAGATGTACAGCTTCCTTGAAAAGTGTCCAGTGGGCTGCTTGAAGAGATGGCAGTATTGACAGCTTCAGGAAATGGTATTACATAGAGACTGGATAGCTATCAGTCACAGATAGCGTAAATGCAAGATTCATGTATTGAAGAGAGGATTGGACTGAATAACATCTGAAGATCTGCTCCAGCATTCTAATTCTAAGGATCTTTGTATCCATAGCATCATCTGAAGACATATAAAGTAGGAATCTTTATAAAGTTAGGCAGATCTGAGACTGGTCAGAGCCTGAAAGGGGGACCACAGGAGGACCACACACAAGCTGTCAAGATACAACATAAATTAAAGATGAGATATAAATGTAATTAATGAAGAGCTGAAGCTGTCAAAAATGTTCCCTGAATATACACATTCTGAAAACCACTGCAGAACTCTATTGTATATCAGCAATCAATATTGTCAATATTAGTTCTACTCTAATAATCAGTGCTAATATTAATTTCTTCTTTTTCTATGAATTTCTACATTGGCAGGATATTTGATTACACAACCCACCATACAATTTTATGATGTCATTATTCTAAAATCATTGTTTTTTAATCAGTGAATGTCAAATATAGCTAGACAGCTACCCCTCCAAAATCTCCATTATTCAGAGGATACTTGAGCAGTCAATAACAACCAGAGAATATTCAAATGTAATATCTACACAGGATAATTTTTGGAAAGCAAATTTGTTACAACCCTACCTCCTAATTGACTATAGGCATTGGGGTGGGGAGACATAGTAACCCTGTCCAAACATTTGAACATCGTTATAGCCTCAGGTTCAGTAACAGCATTTGTTGCTCAGAGGGAAAAGAAATTCAGAGGCATTTGCATCTGAGATTCAGATGGGGGGGGGGGGGGAATTCATGCACCAGGGAAGATAAAAATGATGTGAGGTATAGTCACAGACAACAAATTTATTTGACTGAGCTTAATGTAGTGTTGTTTAGCAACAGAAAATAGTGCACTATATTTTTAAGCAAGCAAGGTTCACAAACAATTAGTTTTAGGTGTCCCAGTATTTTTTCAGAAATTGTTTTAGTTTGGTTCTGGTTGGTTGACAGATCTTTTTTTTCTGATGCAGAAGCTATTTTCTCCCTGCCTTCAGTTTCCTCTTGATCCGGTGTTGGTAGTGCCTCCTTCTTGGATTCCAGGATGCCACTAGATATTACATTAGTAGTTGCCAAAGCCTGCCAGTTTAAGATGCAACCAATTCCATCCTCTTGTTTACATCCATAACTTAGCAGATATTTCATGTAAGGCAATGGTTGCCATAATTTTGGTGCAAGATACTGTTCTCCAGCTCCCAGAAGCTCTAATTAGCACAACTAGTGACCAGGACTTCTGGAATGTGTAGTCCAAGGATATCTGAGATCTCATGTTTGGGAACATCTGGTGTTGTTGAAGGTGTCTGCCTTTCTCAAGAATTATTAGCAATCACATTACAGTGCTATTCATACTATTCTGTATGAGAATTCTTCTTCTTTTTCTTCTTGATCTTCTTCTTCTCCTTCTTCTTCTCTTCCTCCTCCTCCTCCCACTCAGGTTTTTCCATGTTTTCCTCTATTGACATCCAAAGTGCTAATAACACACAAGCTATCTTTTTTTCTGACTTTTTATTTTGTTATAAATATTTTATGAGCTTCTACTGACAAAAGGGACATGCCAGAGAAGTATCATAGTGATTATAGTTACATGTAAAGCGTTGTTAACATGAAAATAGAAATACATCACTTTTTAAAATGAATGCAGTAATTCATAAGCAAAAAAGGTAGAATTCAGGACACTATTATATTCCCTGAATTCCAGATTGAAACCTTGCAGGTTTTTTTATTTTTTTATTTTTTTATTGTAGTTCTATGGCCACCCAACTCAGCAAAGACTCAGGGTGGCTTACAATATTAAACCCCAGTAAAAACAGATAAAACCCCTTTAAAAGTGAATAAACTCCATTAAAATCCCACCCGCACACATTAAAAGAGAGAGAGAGAATTTCACTGTTATTTAGACCAACCAGCAAGCTGGGGTCACCCCTCCATCAGCACCCCACACCTGCCCAGCCAGCCAGGTTTTCAGTTCTTTCCTAAAAGGCAGCAATTCCACTGGCAGGAGGTTCCATAGGGCCAGTTCAGACACAGAAAAGGCCCTCCTTCTTGTGCTAGAGAGACGAGCCCCTCTAGCATATGGTACAATCAGAGAGCCCCTCCGGTCCACTCTGGTTGGACAGATGGATGATCTTGGGATGACGCAGTCTCTTAGGTATCCTGGCCCACTACCATGTAGGGATTTAAAGGTAATGACCAGCACCTTGAATTGCACCCAGAGGCAAATTGGTAACCAGTGCAACTCTTGAAGCAGTGGTGAGGTGCGAGCATAATGCCCACACCCATCACCACCCAGACAGCCACATTCTGGACCAACTGCAGCCTCTGGACCAATGTTCTGGACCACATTCTGGACCAACTGCATCAAAGGCAGCCCCATGTAGAGCGCATTGCAGTAATCCAGTCTTGAGGTGACCAGAGCATGTGTGACTGTGAGTAAGGAGTCCCGGTCCAGGAGCGGGCGCAACTGGTGAATCACCCGAAGTTGGGCAAAAGCCCTCCAGCCACGGCCGCCACTTGCTCTTCGAGGACCCCCAGATTGCACACCGGATCTGTCTGGGGCAAACTAGCCCCAACCAGAACCAAAGATGGTAGCTCCCTATGTATTTATTTATTTATTTATTTTCTAATTTTTATTGCTGCCCAACTCCAGAGACTCTAGGCGGCTCACAGAAAATAAAACCAATTGCAGTTTTAAAAGCAATAAAAACCCATTAAAAACTATTGACAAAAGTTTAAAAAGATTAAAAGAGAGTGTGTGTGTTCTAGTAAATTAGCCAGCAGGCCAGGGTTATCACATTGTTGGTGCCCCACACCTGCCCTCCCAGGTTTTTAACCCTTTCCCGAAGGACAGCAACTCCATCTGGAGATGCAGCACAATTGGCAGGAGGTTCCATAGGGCTGGAGCAGACACTGAGAAGGCCCTCTTTCTGGTGCTAGAGAGACACGCCTCTCTAGCGGATGGAACAATTAAGAGAGCCTCTCCAGTCTGCTCTGGTGTTACGGACAGATGTTCTTTTGGTGACATGGTCTCTTAAGTATCCTGGTCCACTACCATGTAGGGCTTTAAAGGTCATTACCAGCACCTTGAATTTCACCTGGAGGCACAGGTGCAGTGCAGCTCCCGAAGCAGTGGAGAGGCATGGGCATACTGCCCGCACCCCATCACCACCCAAGCAGCGACATTCTAAACCAGTTGCAACCTCCAAATGGTCATCAAGGGCAGCCCCATGTGGAGCACATTGCAATAGTCAAGTCTGGAGGTGACTAGAGCGTTCATGACCATGAGCAAAGAGTCCCAATCTAGGAGCGGGTGTAACTGGCATATAACACGAATCTGTGCAAAAGCCTTACTGGCCATGACTGCCACCTGCTCTTCAAGCAGGAGTCGTGAGTCCAGGAGGACCCCCAAGTTATGTACCGGGTCTGTCTGGAGCAAAATAGCCCCATAATTAGGGTTTAGTCTGCAATCCTTTGCATTCAAATAAAGAAGGACACTCACAGTAGGATTTCTAAGTAAACAAGCACAAGAATTTTGTAAAATACTAATATTTGTCTCTGTGCTATCTTTGGATTCTGTATTCATGTGTCAATGGAAACGTTTTCATCTATCTGCAGTCTGTTGTCAGTTGAATGCTCTCTAGCCCTTCCTAAGAAATTAAGGAACCTCTAAGCTATGCCTTATATAGGACATATTTCTCCTGGAACATGAAGAAGATGAAATTGTTAAGATAAACTGGCAATCACCTGAAAGCCACCTTGATGGCACACTTGTCCATTAAACACAAGGCTATGCTGACTGGCAAATCAAACATACAGGATAGCAGTTATCATCTAGAACAACTATTACATATCACAGCAAAAAAGGGAGGGCATACCTTATGTAAGGAAGTCAGCTAACTTACTAAGATCTGGATATTACAGAGTTTGGATTCTTTCTCAGAGTATTCAGGGGAAGCTAGTGATTCTGGGCTGACTTGCAGTCTTGCAACCTGTTAGGCTTGGGGTGGGAAGCTTATTTCACTTACTAAATGGCTCAATCACTCAAACCCATCTAACCCTTCCCCAACTTGGGACCCATGTCTGGGAGGTTTTGACATGCATGTAATTCTTGAGAAATAACCTCCCACACATGGAATCCAAGATGGGGTAGGGCTGGATGGCAAGCTCTCCAGTGAAGCATGAGTCAGCCTTAGTCTACCCACTACCATTCAGACCAAGTGCTCTGCCCACCTTTTCTTCCCTGGAAACTGTAATCGTAACTGCAGAGCCAACCACAGGAGGGCCAACACATACATAGACTGCTGTGCTGTGGCACCTTGGGATCAGTAGGGCCATGTCAGAAAGAAAAGTTGATGAGAAGAGACACCGACCCAAAACAACAACAACAACAACCCTTCCTCTAATAGCTGTGTTGGAAGAAAGAGAGTGGAGCAACCTTAGAAAGCCATATCTTCATCTTTTTAAACTCCATGTAGCTCAGATTTCATCATGAAATAATAGTATTTCTGTGCCTGCACACCAGAAGTGACAGTCTTGTCCTGAGGATAGTGTCTTAAATGAAGACATTTGTTCCCCCCTTTGACCAGTCATTTTCCAGCAAGAAAAATAGATAGATATACAGAATGAGGACCTAATGGAAGTGATCACATAGCATCACCTTAATTCAATGTAGGCATATGATTTTCCTTGCTGAACAAAGCCTTTCTCAAGCATAGATATTTTTTAAAATCATGGGAGCTGTTTATGTAGGTGAATGTAATTAAGTTTAAGTAACAGAAGGCATTTATTCATCTCTTTTATTTGTATTTTTGTTATTTCGATCTATCTGTTTTGGATATATAATCTATATGTTTTAGAGATGTAAACTGCTGTGTATTAATTAAGAGAAGTGTTAGCTTGTTCCTACTCAAACACAAATGTTGAGTTGTTTGCAAACTGACAATATTCAGGGTTCCTTTCTTTCTTTGTTTATTTCCTTAGAAAGGGGAAATAATCTAAGTAAACTTCATCTGATTCAGAAAACAAACCTTCCTTTGATTTTCACACACTAGAAGTTAGATTCAGACTTGGTCATGGTTAGATTCAACCCACTGAAATGTATGGGCCAACTTACTCATCATTATTAACTTAAGTCATGGATGTAGTTAAGGTCGAATAGGTTCCAGATGCAAGAGTTTGTTCATTCAGCACAAAACCTATAGCATCCTAGACAATCTGAGCTAAGTGTGTGATTCACTATTTTACCTAGGGCAACATCCATGCTTTGTTGGCTGTTAAATTGGGTAAAAGTAGAACCTTGACAAAAGAAATATATAAATGCTTCAGGTTGAATGTTATCAAGTAAATAAATGTGGGCCTTTAAAAAGTTCAGATTATGGCTTGGGGTCCACTATTAGATTCTGCAGTGGTTGTCACAACTGCAGTTGAAAAAAACTCCCATGTTCTAAGCAAAATATACTTTCTACAGCCAAGAAAGGATGCCCCTGAGGCACAGTGCCATGCCAGAGCTGTTTAGATGGCCTATTAATGTTCTTAGCCTTAACTAACTAGTTTCTGGGCAGCAAGAAATAAGTCAATAGAGCTCTTAATTTTAAAATGTCAACTTATTTAACATCTTTTCTTAAAAGAGCAGTTTTCCTCTCCACACTGCTAATAAGAAAGTCAATGCCACATAATACATAAATGCATCTTTGACTCATTATTTCAGGTGCTTAAGCTCTTTGATGTTAATCAGGAGGCAGAGAATGGTATACTTTAAAGTGGATCTTGAGTTTTCTGATCTTATTATTGCAAATGGGGTTTTAAAAGGGGGGAGGTCTCTGTACCTGACATGGATTTGAAATGAGGTTGGGATCTACAGCATTCCTTCCTCAGATTGCTGTCAGAGAAAAATTCTCTGCCTCATGGCTGGTATAAGATAGAAGGCTCATACTTAATGGGATGGCATCATGAGCTGTGGGTCAGTACATAGTTTATGCTGAAAAGCTATGAAGCAGAAGGGCAAGTAGTGTGGAACTTCACACATTCATAGGGATGACATATTTCCCTCTCACAAAAACAGGACAGTAGTGGCCCTTGCTCAAAAGCCAGTCATATCCGACACTAGGATTCAGTGCTCATCTCTATTTCAAAGCCGAAGAACCAGCACTCCTGTCAACTATTTGCCTCGCCACACATATTGCTGGAAGGTACTTCCCCCTAGCTTTACTCTGGGGAAAGGGGGAAAGAAAGCCTGCTGGCTGGGGAAAGAGGCTCCTCTACCCCCGAACTCTGGGAGAGAGGCGGGAGAGAAAGAAATATTTGACAGGAAGGGGGAGGAAAAAAATCCTCCCAAATGCCTAGAGTTGGCGCCTCCCTTGCTGTTTTCATGCGACAGGCATGACTAGACACCAGATCGCACAGAACGCTGTTTACCTCTCCCCCCCGCCCCATCGGTCCCTATTTCTCTACTTGCAGTTTCTTGCTTTCGAACTGCTAGGTTGGCAGGAGCTTGAAAAAAGACGATGACCGGAGCTCTTTCCGCATGATCTGCTGCTCACATACGCGAGACGCCACCTGCTGGCAATACAATAGAATTGCTGCTCTAAGGTTTAAAAAAAGTCTTTCTTTTGAAACCAAGCTTGGTTTCAAAAGCGGAACATATCAATGTTTTTAATGTGGCCGGGCAGGGCAGTTTCAAACTGTGAAGTTCCCGGTTTTCCGGTACGTATGGCAACTCTATACATCCAGCCTATACTTTCTTCTGCAAAACACCCTCTCCCTCTTTTCTTTCTCCCAGCAGGACTTACTTCCAATGTATAAAAGAGAAAAGCACACAACTAGCTACTGGAAAAGGGCATCATAAAGAAGTGCATAAATTTTGATTTGTCCCAGTTGCTACAGTATCCCCCCTTTTTTTACTGTAATCTTCCTCTTCATTGAAGAAACTATTGCAAAATGACTGAAAACACAGAAAAGGAGTCAATATTTCCTTCTGCTTACTTCTTTTTCACAAAATTGCTCTGCCAACCAAACACTCCTTGTTATATTTGCAGTGGCTCAGTATGCCAAAGGGTGGACAAATGGAGGAGCCCTAGCATAAGGATGGACCAAATGGAGTCTTGAAGCTACATACAGACACTCTGCCTCCCACCCACCCCTGCTTTCAAGGGTGCTTTTGTAATCATCAGAACATACCTGTCCTTCTACCAATGAAGGAAAAAAGGGGGGTTCTAATCAGAACAAAAAAACCACAACCCAACAACACACAACCAATGAATTGCCACTTCTAGAAGCTTCTAAGAGCAGCAGTGTTCTTTTTCTAAAGAGCCACCCCATCATTGTGACTAATTACTCCTAATACTCCACTCTCCAAAACCAGCTTTATTTGTTTGTTTGCAACTTCATTTTCTATACTATCAATGGCCACTCTGCCCGGTTCACAATAATAACAACAACAACAAGGCAAGTACGTGGAGGGGATACAAAATTAAAAGTACATATAAAGCTTAAAAAATCCACTAAAATTACATGACACAAAACCCTTTTAGATGGCAACCAAATCAAAATCATTTTAGCAGTCTAGTTATTTTATAGTTTAGACAGCCAGTGTTGCCTTCAAGGATTCTAGAGGCAGAACATTGATCCCAAGACTTGATGATATAATTTGGGGGAAGCTGAAGCAATCTTGGCAGGAAGCAGGGCTATCATAAGAATGTATATGTTCTCTTTTTCGATCTCCCTGTCCTCCTGCAAGTGCAATATGCCATCTACTAACCCTGTCTGCCACAAAATTATTCATCTATGACCTTTTGACTTGCTAGCAGTAATTCAGGACACTCAAGGATTTCTCCTAATCATACCACCCCTGCCCACTCCATTTCTCCTCTTGCTTTACATAAATGATAACCATTTAGGAAGCAAATAATGCCCTTCTAAGACAAAGTTGTCTTTTTGTTGTTATCACACAGGGAGCCAGATTGGTGGGATGCATAGACAAATGAATAAAAACTACAGTTCTAGTTAGGTTTTTTTGTCTAGTTAGTTATCTGGCAGTGATAATACATTTTTCAGGATCACATCAGAAAGAATCCTTATGTTTGAGTCTAGAGTGATGTCTATCTTTTGAGCAGAACCAACAAAGAGTCCTAATATACATTGTAAGGTAAATAGACATAATATATTGGGATACAGTAAAAACCCTACTTATGGGGGGGGGGAATCCATTCTGTAGGCTTTTGCTTAAATCGGTTTTTTACATAACTCGAAGCAAACCCATAGGAAAAATGAATTTTTTTAAAATGTAAATCGAAGCAAACCCATAGGGAAATGAATTTTTATGTAACTCAAAACAAACCCATAGGAAAAAGAATCTTTATGTAACTTGAACTAAACCCATAGGAAATATTGTAAATTGGGACATGATTTTAGCAAAAAATCATTATGTAAGTTGAATTTTATGTAACTCCGGCCATTTGTAAGTCAGGGTTTTACTGTACATCCTTATGTGTGTATAGATTGGGTTATAATAGATTGTCTTAACCTGTCCATCCATAAGCAAATGAACTATCATTTGAACCATGTTTTCCCACTCTGACATGAGTGGTGCTCTTCCTCACAGGTTTGGTTAGATAACATGTTTCAACTTCAGATACTGGGACTATCCAAACGATCAAATGGATCAACCTGGGAAGCCCCACAGACCCTGACAACATGAAGTATTTCCTTTTTCATGCCCCTCACTTTGCCTTTATTGTACTGAACCTGGTTGAAAACACAAACTACTAGAACATTCTGTTCTCCTGATATGCTAAGATCTGTAGCAGAGTGAATTAATGCTGCTTCTTTAGTGCAAGTCTGCACAGACTTGATGTTGAAATAGTGCAGGTAGGCTGGCAAAATGAGTGATCCCACTGATGCTCTGCTTCATCCTTAAAATTTGTGCTTCATCCTTAAAATTTGTTTGTAGCAGAGGAGACCTGGCTATAATTCAGCTCCTGCAGCATTCAGATGTCTATCTCAGGAAGAATGGCTCTGAATTTTTATCTCTGAACTGCTTTTATACAGCATTTTGGTTGTCACAGATCTTTCTTTATTCGCGTCAGATGCACCACCAACATATAATAACATATAAAGCTAAAATTAACACATCTAAAAACAAAATAGAATTAAAAAGGGCTAGATGACATCTGCCCAATATCAGGCCACATCAACAGCATTTTCTCTTGCCTACATAAGGTCCTCTTCATGTTGAGGGGCATCGTGTGCATTGTATCATATGGGAGATAGTTTGTACTTCTCTGCATTCATACAGGCTGTCATCTACAGGGAAACCCCACTATCTCAGATTAGCCTTTGCTCTTCCTACCCCTGCATGCAGACTATTTAAAGCTTTCCACAGGGACCATGTGTTATGTATGCATGTACAATGTTACTTTAAATATATGAATGTAACCAGTCCACAATCACAATGTATCTCAGCTGTTAAGGAACGCGAGCAAGCCACCCATAGAGGGCAGCTGTGAGCGTTCAGTCTCACATGGTCCACATTGCCCAAATCACGAACAGCCGCGGGAAATTCCCCACATGATCAGGAGCTACAGAAAACAACTGCAGAAGAGAGGCGTGACCTGGGCGAGGCCACGCCGGTAGTAGCCAATAAGCTACCGTGCAACAAGATTCAAATGTATTGTGTTATGGTATATAATGAGATGTATCTCCCCCATTACCTCATGTTCGTGCTGAGCATCAATGAATAAACCTGTGTTAGTCCTTCCTGCGACTCCTTCTTTGTCTTCCGTGCAAGACACCAAATTGGCGACGAAGGTGGGATCGATGGCGAATCCCAAGGTCAAGCCGTACCAGTTCGATGTCAGCGAGCCCGAACAATGGGAGCTCTACGAGTGCCAGTTTCGGCATGCCATGGAGGCTGCAGGCGTCGATGATGACGCGAAGATGCGCTCCCACTTCCTGTCTCAGGTGGGGCCGGCCACGCTGCGGATCCTGATGACCCTGGTGGCCCCCCGGAAGGTGGACGAGGTGCCCATCGACCGTATCCTGGAGAGACTGCGTGAGCATTTCCAGCCGCCCGTCTCGATTTTCCCAGCCTGGGTCGCGTTCCACAGGCGAGACCAGCGACCGGGCGAATCCGTGTCCGCCTATGCGGCGGCCCTCAGGCTTGCAGCGGTGCATTGCCAGTGGGACGACCTGGACCAGGCCCTCCGTGACCGCATGCTGTGCGGCTTGAGGGACAAGGAGCTTCAGAGGAGGCTCATGACCCGCGACCATCACCTCATGTTCAACGAGGTACTGCGGGAGGCGCAAGCAGCCGAGGAGGCCAGGAGCGGCGTCCGGCTATTCAAGTCTCGAGGGGCCACGTCCGAGAGGGCCAAGTCACCAGTGCAGGCGGCCCGGCGGACACCAGCGAAGATGGCCTGGCGGGCCCCCAAGCCGCCCGCCGCCGCACCAACGTCGTCCGAGGTGTCCTCCATAACAGCGGATCCCTACTCCAGCGAGGACGACGACGTCCAGAGGATCAAGAAGCGAGGTGAGAAGCGGCAGACCCGAGAATGGCTAGGCCGCCGCTGCGACGGTTGTGGGGCGGCCCACGACCGCACGAGGTGTCCGTTCTGGAAGGCCGAGTGCCACAACTGCGGCCGAAAGGGACACATTGCCCGAGTATGCAGGCGCGGGCGAGTCGAGGACAAGGGCAGTTCCAGCCATTCCCAGACGCACCAACAAAAGGCGGCCGGCACCAGGAGGGTCTCAGCCGGCCACAGCGAGGAAGGCGTGAACCGCGTGGGCCTGGAGCACCGGCGGTTCTTCATAGAGGTACTGTTGCAGGGGGTCCCAGTGAGGATGGAGATAGACTCGGGGTCTTCTTATTCCATCCTGTCCCAAAAAGAGTTTATGTGCATTCCCCCAGAGAAACGGCCCAAACTGCGGGCCATGAGATCCAATCTACGGGACGTGCAGGGAAATGGGATCCCAGTGTTGGGGGTGGGGAACTTCAAGGTGAAGTTCAAGAACTACTCCGAGAAACTGCCCCTAGTGGTCCTAAAAGGGGGGAGGTGCTGCCTTTTGGGAACGCAGTGGTTTGCTCCCCTGGGGATCGAACTGTCCGGCATTAACGCCATCGAGACTGACCCAATGCGGGACGTGTGCGACGCACACCCGGACGTTTTCAAGAAGGGGCTCGGGAAATACAAGGGCCCCCCGGTTTCCTTTGAGCTGGACCCAGAAATCCGGCCCATCCGCCTCAAGCCAAGGAGAGTGCCCTTCGCCCTCAAGGACAAGATTGAGGCAGAACTGGACAAATCAGGGGATTTTGGTTCCAGTTGACTCGGCGGAGTGGGAAACGCCGATTGTTACAGCCCTCAAGTCAAATGGGGAGGTCAGAATTTGTGCGGACTATAAATGTATGATAAATAAGGCCATTCAGCCAAATGCATACCCGGTGCCCGTGGTCAGCAATTTGCTGGCCACGCTACATGGGGGGAGGTTTTTCGCCAAGTAAGATTTGGCCCAGGCGTATCAGCAGCTCTCTGTAACCCCGGCTGCTGCCGCCGCGCAAACGATCATAATGCACAAGGGGGCGTTTAAGGTAACGCGCCTTCAGTTTGGCGTGAATTCGGCCCCCGGAATTTTCCAGTCCCTCGTGGAACGCCTTTTAAATGGGCTTCCAGGCGTCCTCCCATACTTCGACGACGTGTTGATAACAGCGGGGAGCGAATTAGAGTTAGCCAAGAGGCTAGATGGGGTTCTCTCAGTGTTCGAGAGGGCAGGACTTTGATTGAGGAGGGACAAGTGCGTATTCTTCGCGAGGGAGGTGGAGTTTCTGGGGTTTAAGGTAACCCCGGACGGAATCAAACCCTCCGAGTCCAAGGTAGCGGCCGTGAGAGATGCCCCTCGCCCCACCGCGAAACCGGAGCTGCAGTCATTCCTAGGGCTCCTAAATTTCTATCACTCTTTCCTGCCTTGGAAGGCATCGGTCGCGGAGCCACTGCACGCGCTACTTAAGAAGGACGCAGTTTGGCGGTGGGGGGACAAGCAGGAGAGGGCATTCAAGGAGCTTAAGTCACTCCTGTCTTCGGATGCGGTCCTGACCCATTTTGATCCGAAAAAACCAGTGGTGCTAGTCTGTGATGCGTCCCCGGTGGGGGTGGGGGCGGTCCTGTGCCACGTGTTGGAGAGCGGGAGGGAAGCTCCGGTGGCGTACTACTCAAGGTCCCTCTCAAAAGCCGAGCGCAATTACGCGCAAACAGATAGGGAGGCCCTAGCAATAATCGCGGGAACAAAGAAGTTCCACGATTTCTTATACTGCCGCGAGTTTACGGTAGTGACAGATCACAAGCCGCTGCTGGGGATCTTCACTACTGGCAAACCAACCCCACAAATTCTATCCCCCAGGATGCTGCGTTGGGCCATTTTTCTCAACGCCTACCAATATGAGCTGGTCTATCGCCCAGGGAAGGAGATCTCCCATGCGGACGCCCTGTCCCGATCCCCTCTACCTAGTTTGGGGGACCCCACGTGTGAGGTAGAGCAGGAACACCAAGTCCTGCTGATTGAGTCTCTCGACTCACCCCCAATTGTGCCGGCCGACCTCGCCAAGGCCACGGCGGCCGACAAGATCCTGGCCCAAGTTAGTTCCTGGGTTAGAAAAGGGTGGCCCACCTCTCCCCCCGAGGAACATTTCAAGCCGTTTTTCAGGCGCAGAGTAGAGCTTTCTCTGGAAAGGGGCTGCTTACTCTGGGGCCAGCGGGTGGTTATCCCAGAGAAGCTGAGGGCCAAGGTGTTGAGGCTACTGCACACCAGCCACCCCGGGATCGTGCGCTCCAAGGCTCTGGCCAGGAGTTTCTTTTGGTGGCCCCAGATAGACGGGGACATAGAACGCCTAGTGGGCACGTGCGAGAGCTGCCAGAGCTCTCGGCCCGAGGAGTCCCGGTTACCCCATAGGGAATGGGATACGGCCCGCGGGCCATGGTCCCGGATCCATGTCAACTTCGCCGGCCCTTTCCGCGGGTCCATGTTTCTCCTGGTAGTCGACTCCTACTCCAAGTGGTTGGAGGTAATTCCCATGAACAGCACTTCCTCTGCCGCAACCATTAAACAGTTGCGCAAGCTCTTTGCCTGCTTCGGCCTGCCAGACGTCCTTGTGAGTGATAACGCTAGTACCTTCACGTCGGCAGAGTTCAAGACGTTTATGGAGAGGAACGCCGTCAGGCACATAACCGCTGCCCTGTTCCACCCCGCCACAAACGGTCAGGTAGAGCGCCAAGTGCGCACTATGAAAGACGCACTGCGGCGCATGGGTCCCGGTGAGTTGAACCTGCATCTGTGCCAGTTCCTCATCTGCTACAGGACAACCCCTTTAGCATCAGGTTTCTCCCCAGCCGAACTCCTCATGAGGAGGCGTCCGGTAACACTGTTTGACCGGATGGATCCGTCCAGGGTGGAGGATGAAGGGAGAAACATAAGCATAGGGGGAGAGAGCTCCAAAAGTTTTGCGGTAGGGGACCCGGTTCACTGCAGAAACTACGTGGCCTCGGGGCCAGCATGGGTGCCAGGGACAATTGTTGAGCAAACGGGGCCGGTATCCTACAGGGTCGAGACTAGTTCAGGTCTACTCTGGAGAAGGCACGCCGACCAACTCCGAAGGTGAGTCACCGGCGAGGGGGAATCAGTGTTAGGGTCCTCCCCCACCCGCATTACCCAAGGGGGAGACACGGCGGAACCCGCGGACACGGATGCATATCCTGGGTTCCCAACCACGGAGGAGGATACTTTGAAAGAGAGGGATCAGTTAGATGATGATTATGAGTTGCAGTACCAGGGGGGTGTAGCGGAGTGGTCCCCCACCTGTCCTAGCGAGAAGAGGGGTTTCAGTTCAGCCCCTGGTACTTCCAGTCCCCCTAGCCCTTTTTTTTTGGAGTATACAATAGATCCTGCTCCCCGGAGACCAACACCCCCAAGACAGGCAACAGGGGCGAGTCCGCCCACCACAGTCTCTAGAACGCCCGGACAGGCAGCGGGGGGTGGGGAGGCCACGAGGGCCTCTTCGTCGGTCCCGAGAATCGTACTGGGGGGTCCCCAAACTCCTCAAACGGCAGGCAGGGATTCACTTCCCAACTATTCATTCCATTCCCGTTCCCCCAATGCAAGGTTACCACAGACGCCACACCGAGCCGCTAATGAGTCCCCCCTTTCCATTGCAGGGCAGGACTCCGCGGAACCAGGAGCCTCCGGCTCCCCTGTGTTAAGTCAAGCGGCCGCACGCCCCAGGCGCACATGCGGCAAGCCACAATGGTTGAGGGACTTCGTCCCATCCTAGGGGGGAGGGATGTTATGTATGCATGTACAATGTTACTTTAAATATATGAATGTAACCAGTCCACAATCACAATGTATCTCAGCTGTTAAGACACCAAACCATGGTTGTTCTTGGCCAGAAGGTAGAGAGTCATGTGGTTCTGCCAAGTTACCTGGTAGCTCATCACCTGCCATAGTTCTAAGGCAGTCTGTGGGGGCTGGTTGTTCAGAGGGACAGAAGTCAGAGATAGGATTACATTTCTGTCTTACCTTTAGTCCTTGGTATTCCATAGAGAATGTATGTGCCTCCATAATCAGGAATTAGTACACTGAAATGTACCCTAGTCTTGAGCAAATGGGACTGTTGCATTTACTTAAACTGATTTCCCATTTGATCTCAGATGGCACTCATGCTAGTTTCCAGTAACTGGATAGTTTCTTTTAAACCATAACACTGGGTGAAATTATGTTGTTTAGCATAGTAAGCCACAACTAGAGTGGAGCCATTTGATCAGTGGGAATTTTGTAAATTAATTCCTTTCTTCTACTGATTCAATGGATCTATTCTATTTGAGATTTACTATGTTAAACAATAAGATTTCAGATGTTACATTCTAGAAGTTAATTATATTTCTTCAATCTAGCCACAGCATCTCATGACTGAGGATTTACCCTTCAATCAATATAAGCAAAGATTCAGATGAAAGAGTACTCCTGGAGAACAGTTGCAGATTAATCCTAGGTATAAGAATGTGACACAGTTACTTTGCAATGTCATTGGAAATGCTGCAGTTGCACCAGACTAGCTGTGTGTTACAGGCAAAATATGATTCCTGTGTACAGAATGAGTCAGATGTGATATGTTTGAATAAACAGAATTAACTTAGAGAAAGAAACTGTAAAGTCGTAGCACAATCCACCCTTCTTAATATAAATCTGTATCCCCTTAGAGTCGTCCCAGTGTTAAATTTGCCTCAATGTATTTGATCTTTAAGCTCTGAAAATGAAGCAAAGCCTGTAGAAAGCATTAATTTTGTCCTCTACACATTTCCTCCAGTGTGTAATGATATGCCTGGAAAGTCTTAAAACCTATAAAATGAAGAATTGTCAGTTTAAAAAGAATCTGAGGAAGTTGTGCAGTAGGAGTCAATTTTCAACTTCAATTGGCATATAAAATTGAATAAAATATTCAAGATGCTATTTTCAAACCATTGTACCTTCTTTCCCACTTGAAAGACATGAGTTTAGATCTACTTTGTGTTATGAATGGTGACCCAGGAGCAATTTCATCTTTCTGTTAAAGAGGTTTTTTTTTAAGGCCTGCAAGTTCTGTTCAATAAGATTTTGAAAAATGCCTAGGTTTGCAGCTATTCAATGTGCATTTCAAGGAGTGAAAGGATTTTGTTGAACTTAACATTTCCTAGCATAGTTTTTTAAATATGTGCTGTAATTCTGAAATAAAAACTGAAGAGAGTGATAAAAATCCAGATGGTTAGAATAATTTTTCATGGCATGGCTATTCTCTGAAGAAAGTACAGTGGTACCTCATACAATGATTTTATTCCATTCCATGGGGCTCATTGTTGTACGAAACAATTGCTATACGATGCATGCATCATATAGCGATTTTCCCTATGGGATGCGTTGAACAATGGTTTTTTTGCTAAGTGGTTTTTCCCATTGAAAAATTGTTGTACAAATTTAATTTAATAATAATAATAATAATAATAATAATAATAATAATAATAATAATAATAATAATAATAATAATAATAATAATAATAATAATAATAATATATTTTTCCATAAGGAAAATTGTTATGCGGGACACTATTTCCCCCAAAACCTGTTATGCGATTTTGTTTCTATACGGGGCAATTGTTGTATGAGGTTCCACTGTATTTTTGTTTCTGATAGTAACAAGGGGCATGGGTAAGGAGTTGAGTCATCAGCACAGCTTTTAAATGGCCAGAATACCAAAGGGATTGGTAAACTAATGTGAACCTTTTGCATCCACATCAGCAGTTACCTAGATATGTTACCAGCTAATGCCTGTTCAGTGCACGAGAGAAGAAATAACCTCCTAGCAATTAGATACTTTAGAAGTAAACACACAGCATATCAACCAGTTCACATTCTCAGTGATCATTTGGAAGGACCTGACTTAAACCTATATAATTATTTCAACAGCTCCTCTATTTAGGAAAAACTAATGGGCCAATGTGGAATTGCTAAAATATTTCTCAAACTGTATTGAGACCAAACTAACATAGAGCCTAACAATGGTTTCTCCTCTAGGAAGGTACTGCATTGTTATGTTCATCTCCCTATTCTTGTTTACTTCACAGACCTAGGTCTTCTTGAATGTGAGTGTGAAGAACAACTGAGGGGAAGTGGCTGTTAGGAAAGGTTAAAGCACTCCTACTTCTTCCCATTGGTTAACTGCAAAGGAGAAGCATCCTAATATTAACCAGGGCATGTCAATAATATCCATATAATGAGGCAAAGTACAGAGATAATGTCAAGGACAGGCTGAGGTCAATTAACAAGGAATAGATGCAAGCAATCATTGTAGCAAAGCTCTGCTGTGATTGAAAGTTAATAAGATACATTGTAACCTTAAGTGTTTTGCTGGCTGTAGAAATAGAAGTTGCTTGCAGAGCAGAGCTTAACAGTGCTGGATTTAATGCTAATTTACTTTGTCTGTAAATGTTGTTAATTTACCAGTTTGATTTAAACTAAATCTGGTGTATAGCCTTCTTTTTTGGACCTATTGCAACTCAGACTACTTCAACACTCACTCAAAACTAACAGGGCACTGGTAGAGTAACATTTTGAAATGAGTTATCTGAGACTGGATTTTCATGTTTTATTCTTTAGGCTGAGAAGAAATGCAGATACTGTAATTATAACTGAGATATTACAGTGAAGTTAAGTTTGGAGACATCATTTTACCTTTCTCCTCAGGCAACATTTCTTGGATGGAACCAGAATTTTATGATTAATAGCAACATAGGTTTTCCAGAGTTGATACCACATCATTACCATTTTACTTCTATCAGGAAAAATATGTCCCATGAAACTTTGTTACTGGTTCTACCATTGAAGCTATTCCCATAATCTTTTACATAAGCACTATATTCCCATAATCTTTTCAACAAGTCTAATCGAACAAAATCTGGTTGTTTGAATAGGTAACACAGAAAATGTTTCAATTACTCAAATGCACCAAGATTTTTCTCAAAAGTGGGACTAGTTATTTATTTTTATACAGAACTCTTTTATACTGATCTAATACATTGCAGGCGCACCCCCCAAAGAAAGACTCAGACACCGGTATATGGATAAAGGCATTGGGCCACTTTTATTGAATAATGCCCTAGTCCGAATTAGAACTTTCAATTGGTGTATTCATCCAATTGTAATTCTTAAGGCAAGCAGGCCACAGTAACACTGGTAAGGTTCCTCCCAAAAATGCCAATGATAATTGGCTACAATGTAACCACTGGTATCAATTTGTTTGTTGACACAAACAAATTGTTGACCAGAGTCAATAAGCTATCTACTGACCCCACCCTATGACGTGTATCCGTCAAATCACGAGGTGATGCATGCTGTAAAGCTCCTGCCATCACCCCTTGCCTGGTTCGTCGTTGACCAGCCAAAGCTATTACACCTGTACCTGTCTAAGTGTTGGCCAGTCAATTGCGAACCTGCTGGATACCTATGGGTCATAAATCTTTATCTTACCAGTGCTACCCGCCACATGGGGAGGCGTCTATGAAGACTCACCACCACCACCACCCCCAGACCGTCAGCTCGGTCACCAGGCCTGCTTGCAAATCTTCAAGAAAGAGGTTCATACCTCTAGCCGACAGGTGGACCCCATCCCCTGCATAGAGATTGTAATTTTTCAAACTAATCGTGGGATGCCGGATGACCATCCCCAAACCCTTGTCTGACAAGAACCGGGCAACTGCCCTGTTCACTGAGCGGCGAGCGCGGTCAAGGGCACGGAGGTCAATACCTCCCCTGTATGTATGACGCGGTACGATGTCCAACCATAGCAGCCTTGTGGACAGCCACACATAATGCAAATAAGCTAGGTCACTGCAGATCGTGAATTTTAAGGAAAGGCCAGTGACCTGGGCAAGGTCATTGCCCCCGAGGTGCAGTACAAGGACATCAGGCGGTTCAGCATCCCTGATGGAAAACAGGAATGGCAACAGTTCCCGCCATCTCATTCCGCGCTTACCGTACCAACGTATACGTGCGGTTGCACGTAGTCCAAGCTGGGGTCCCCACTCTGTCGCCGCAGCATACTGCGCTGGCCAGTGCACGTAACTGTGGCCCACCAGCCATACTGCCACCGGTGTGCGGGCACACACAGGGTCTGTAAAAGAAGAAAAGAGAATAATGACCTAACTGGTACTCATGCCTGAAGTGGGCGAACATACAATGCAAAACGCATGGATCCCCAGCTCCCCATCCGGCGTATATCAGCCTCAGAGTACCCAAATGCAGCCGCAGTGGATGCAGCACCTATCCTAAATGAATGGGTGCCGTAACGAGCCCTGGGGAGGCCAACACTGGATAGTGCCATACCGGTCACCTTCCAAAATTGGAATTTAGTAAGGGGAGACCCATCCTGGTGGCAGAAAAACGGGCCAGGGTGCACGCCACGCCCTGCCAAGAACTCCTGTAGGGCACCAACCGGACAGATGTCTGCAATGGAACATCGTAGCAGTCTAACTCCACTGCCTACGCCGTGCTGATCAACTTTTGAGGACCGTATCCTCAACTGAGCCCACTCATTAGTGACATAGACATTGTCGAGTTCCAGTGCCTTACGAGTCGCATCCACCTTAGACAGTAGTACCAACTCACTGATGCGGAGCGCTCCAAAGAAAGCCACCATGGTAGCCGCGTGAAAAAGAGCCATCTCGTACCTATCATAGCACAAGTTATGCCAGCCTCGTGCAAAGTGGGTCAGTACCTCTGGTGAAATTGGGTGGCGAGTGTCCGGGCAGCGGACATTAACGCAGTCAGCAAAACCCCTGACCTTGGCCATAAATGCCAGTGCCGACAGCCTGGATGCTATAGTGCAAGGAGCCAGACCCTGACTGTATAAATAAACCATAAATTGTAAAACTTGTTCGACTGGAATGGGCCACACTTCGGGCAACTGAAGTTGCACACAAAAGGTTCTAAATTGAACAAAAGCATGGTGATACGCCTTACGCGTGCGGGGTGCCAAAGACATGCCGATCGCCCGGTTCACCTCTCCTTGTCAAATGTCAAAATCTCGGCCGGGAGTGGCGAGGGGAATTCCTCTGCTTCCGGAGCCAAGGCACGGAACCGGGGGATTTGCAGGCAGGATAAAGCATCAGCAATATCATTATTAATGCCTGGGACATGTCTGTCCTTAAACAGCACATTTAGGCGTAGGCTTTGTAACACAAACTGGTGAACCAACGCCATCACCCTAGGTGATTTAGACATCTGAGCGTTGACAATATGCACCACTGCCGCATTGTCACACCAAAAATGGACCACTGAATCGGCCCACTCCTCGCCCCATAGCATCAAAGCTCCCAGGATTGGAAGGAACTCAAGAAAGGTAAGATCGCGGAGGCGATCCGTGCCCCGCCATGCGGGAGGCCATTGGCCATAAGCCCACCTCCCCTCAAAATAAATCCCATATCCCAGGGAGCCGGAGGCATCCAACTGTATTTGGAATCTAGGGGAAACCAAAAGGTCTGATCTCCAGAAAGAGACCCCGTTAAATTCCCGTAGGAATGTGAGCCAAACCAAAAGGTCAGCCCGCATGCCCCTGGTCAGTCGGACCCTATGGTGGAACTTTAACAGGCCAGACATGGCGTCACATAGGCGCCAGGCAAATGCTCTGCCGGGTGTCACCACCTGGCAGGCAAAGTTAAGATGTCCATGAAGTACCTGAAGCTCACGAAGTGACACTTTACGTTTGGCCAGCAATGCCAAAATCATCGCGGAGATCCGGGTGACCTTCTCAATGGGTAACCGGGATGCCTGTGCGACCGTGTCAATTTCAATACCCAGAAATGTGAGCATAGTAGATGGGCCCTCGGTCTTTTCGGGCGCTAAAGGGACACCCAGTTCCCGCATTAGCATCTGAAATGTAGTGAGGAGACGCGTGCACGTGTCCAAGCCCCGTTCACCCCCGAACAAAAGTCATCGAGGTAATGGGCTACAGACCGAGACCCGGACCTGCGAACAAAGGCCCACTGAAGAAAAGTGCTAAAACGTTCGAATGCCGAACATGAAATAGAGCAGCCAAAAGGCATGGCCTTATCTACATAGAACTTCCCTTGGAATCTAAAACCCAATAGCTCAAAGTCCCCAGGGTGCACTGGCAGCAATCGGAATGCCGATTTAATGTCACATTTTGCCAGGAGGGCACCGGGACCACAAGAGCGCACCATCCGTAGGGCTTGGTCAAATGACGTATACCTGACCGAACAAAGGTCATCAGGAATAGCATCATTGACAGAAGTACCCGCCGGGTATGATAGATGGTGGATTAAACGGGGTCTTTTTGGGTACTAGCCCCAGAGGGGAGACCTTCAGGTTAGGGAAAGGTGGTTCAGAAAAGGGGCCCGCTACCCTCCTGGCCTCTACTTCTTTGGCAATACTCAGGGCAGCTACCCCCTCCTTACCCTTCAGGGAAACCAAATTGGGGGCATCTTGGGGTCCCCGCACCCCTTTGAATGGGATATGAAAGCCCCACTGAAAACCCTCCAGGAGGAACCTCGCGTCCTCTCTTCTTGGATAAGTCGAGAGCCATCGCTCCAACATATACACATTAACTGGGGAGGGGGCCTTTTGACTGGCTAGCTCCATCAGCGGAAGCCCTGCCCACTCCCTGTCCACCTCTACCTCTGCCCCGTGACCCACCAGCCCACTGGCACGCGGAGGCGGTGTGGGGGCCAGCACAAGAGGGACACTCATGTTTGTATCGACACTGTCGCTTATTGCACATGCCATTAGCTGAGAAGCTCCAACACAGCAAGCGGGCTGGAACCCCCTGCCCCACCGGCTGGCGTGGAGCCTGTGTTGGAGCAGCTCGCTGCACAGCATGGCCACAATGGTACCTATCCCCAGGCGCCGGACACGTGGGGGTCATGTACAAGAGCCACAATTTCTGGCAGGGCTCATCCCATCTCATCTCTGGGTGTAGGGCCACCCTCATTCTAAATTCCTCATCGTAAGCCAACCACGATGGGCCAGGGAAATCAACCATCGCCCTGTAAATATTGTCCAAGTATTGGACCATAGGAATGGCCAGATCAGGCCGGGCCCTAAGGTATACCGCCATATAAATAAGATATGCCGGCAACCAGTTGGCTTACGACGACGAGACAGCTCCTTGTCTCTGTCATCCTGTCCCTCTCTCTCTTCCTTAGTGGGCTCACGGTTCAATAGGGAGAATATATCCACGTACTCCCCTTGCCAAATCTTCTCCCTCGTGACCTGTGACAAATGATCACCCAGGGGCAAGGAATAACCAGCCGTCGGCAAAGCCGTCATCGGCACATTCTGTATAGAGGGCATACGCAGCGGGACCTGGACAGCCCCTGTGATGCTCGGCACTGCCCCAGGGGCAGAACCCCCTCTTAACGAGGGGCCATTTTGAAACCATGGGGCACTGGGATAGGCTGGTAACTGATGCCCACTCGCCTCAACTTGACGAGGCCAGGGCCACTGAACCCCACCACTGTAAGTGGGATGTGATGTAGGTGCACTAAATTGAACCTGATACTCACTAGGTGCACCCCCGTGAGCCGTCCCCACTGGGGGTTCCGGCCCACGGCGGGTGTCGGAGCTCGCGACCGGAATCGAGCTCTGGGACCACACCTGACTACTCCCAGTCTGCACATCTGGATGAACGGGGAGCTGCGAGACACCAGCCGGTGCCGGCCGGAGCGTCTCAAGCAGCTCAACCCGGCTGGCCGCCCGTTGAAGCGTTGCGGCTGTCAATGTAGCCGGGGCCAACGAAGGGGCCCCAGTGGAAAGAGTAGCACCCCCCTCCGCAGGAGGCTGTGCAATGCCCAAGGATGCTTCCAGCACTGCTAACCGTGCTAACAGAGCATCCACTGCCACAGAGCCCCCAGCATAAGGCGGGCCGGGTGGGCCAGATGGCCCACCAGGCAGTTGAAAAGGTAACCCAAAAGGCGAGCCAGGGCCAGAATAGGGCCATGCCCAAAACTCCGGCCCATGAGGGGCCGGAGGAGGAGCGGGTCGGATACCCGCACCAGGCCCCCCCATGCTGCCCTGTCCCATGGCCGGTAATGGCGGGCTGAGGGCCGAAGCCCCTGAGGGGCCGGCCTGTAGCTGCTCCCCTACCGAGCTGGAGCCCTGCTGCCAAGTGTCAGCCTGAGTAGCACCACTGGTACCAGTGGGCAAGGCTGGCACATTGCCCTGCCGCGAGGGCACAGCCCTGGTCCTCCGACCCGATGGCTGGCCCCCGTCCGGTGCAGGGCCGGTAAAAGTTCTCCCCCTCGGCCGCGGCTTCATCGCCGGGGCCTTCCGCTTGGGAGCCATGGAGAAGAACAGCAGGATCTCTATCCAAGGATCGAACTCCTAGTGGCTAAGCACCGTGGTAGCCAAGCAAACCAAGGCTCCGCGTGCATTAATCCTCCTTTCCCAGCCAGGAAACGAACTGCGAGGGCTCAATAGCCGAAGACTAAGAGGACAAACAGCGACGGAAAAAACTTCTCCTCTCCGTCGCTATTTCTAAAATGGCAGCTCGTCTGCCTCGTGGCCACCCCTTTTATAGAGGGGTGGCCACGCCCCCTAACTCACCCGGATGTCTGAGTCCGGGGGCCCCCCGCAAAGAGCGTGGCGGCCATTTTGGCACCACACTTTCAATCTCTAAGTTCAGAACAGAAAATCAATAGAAAAAGACAAGCAGAGTTGTAATTACATAATATTTGAAGTGTCCACATAAGATAAACAGGAAAGGGGCCAGTCAGCTCTCCTCAGGAGCATGTCAAAGCCTTGAAACAGAAAAAAAGAATGCTTCCTTTATCCATATCAATCATGCTATGACAATGAAATAAGGTGCCAAAATTCAACCATGTACTCTCACACTCAGCATCAGCAGAACAAGATATTTCTTCCCATACCCTTCTCACTACAGACTAATGATTCTAAAAACCTGCTCCCAGGCCTACAGAGTAGAATTTTAGGATGTGTGTGAGACGATAAGAGAAAGCCAGGGAATAAAGCACCAGAATAAACTGAACGTAAACCACTGGATCTCAGCTATAGCAGATTATGAAAAGATTACTACTGTAAACAGGCAAATCCATGCATAAAAAACAGTCTTTACAATTCCTCATGCTAAGATACTTACAGTTTTACAGCTTTACAGGTAAAAAGTAGCACCTTGTACAGGGCTGTGTAGAGAATTGGAAAGCTGCACAGTTTTACTAAGATTGGCACCTCATATCAGAAAAATAAGCACGGGAAAGAAATTTTGCCATAGTGTTTCTCTCAAAGCTAATTTAGGCCAATCTGTTGGTTCATATCGTATGCTATCCTGCAATATAGGTGAGTTGTGAACATAATTGTGTGATCCAACTCTGGAACCAAATGTTGAAGAAACAAGAAAAAGTATTCTAACATACACAGAAGAAGATGATACATTTATTGGATCACTAAAAATAATCAAACAATCATTGTGAGCATTCATGATAATAATCCACTTCTTCAGGCATTTGCACCAACATTTTATGGATAATACCAAATATCTGTTTGAGGTGACTTCAAACTCTGGCTGCACACTGCCTCTCTCTCTCTCTCTGAAACACATCTGTATCCACTTCCACGTCATTGCCACAGGCCACATGAAATGGTGCTGTGGGCTGAGTCCGGCCCATGGGCCATAGAGGTTGGCCACCTCTGTAATAGATAAAAGATAAGTGATATAAGACCCACCTCCCACCCTGCAACTATAAGATATATTGTTCATAAATGTTATCATAATTTAAATTACTGTCATCGATTTATCAGTTGAAGCTTGCATGTCATGTCTTGATGTTCTTAATAGTGCAGAATGGTAGCCGGCATTGCAGCACTGTATAAATGTTTGAAGTTAGAAAGAATATGTTGAAATGCTGATTATTTTAATACTAAAGGGGAAAAAGCTACACACCAGGTAAAAGCAAAAAAGGGGTAGCTGCCAAGTAGAGCAGTCAAAAAACCAACAACACCTGAATGCTTGAGAAAATCCGGGATTTGCACAGTTTGAGCTGTACTGCTTGTTGAAAAGTATTTTGTCATCTGGGGATATAAAAACATTAATCTGTTTCAGCAGCAATAGCACCAACACAAAAACAAAATGATTGTGGCACTTTTTTAAGACCAGCAAACTTTATTTCAGTGTGCAGTTTGAGGAGTACCACCTACTTCTTAAGCTATGGTTTGTCTGAAGAAGTTTTTATTCACAATGACACTTCATCTTCTTTTTCTTCTTCTCCTCCTCCTTCTTCTCCTTCTGTGTCTAGGCCAGATGTGAAACTGCCAAAATGAAGGCACCTTTTGGTGAGTTCATTCTGCAGTTCCTTTCGCCTGACCTAGTGTGAGAAAGATTAGCCAGCAACATAAGGTTGCCATTACCAGGGTATGCCCAATTGTGGTTCAAAAATGCCACTATCTTCAAGGAGGCTCTTTCTGGCAATGAAACTAATAATAAGACACTAATAATATTACTGTTAGCAATATATTCACGAAGCTGGCTGGATAGCTCAGTGAGTTAGGTACTGTATTTGGCTGTGGAACCAGAGGTTGGGAGTTTAATTCCCCACTGAGAGGAGCCAGCCTATGTTGTCTTGGGCAAGTTGTACAGTTCTAGGAGGTCCCCAGAAGAAGGAAAAGGTAAACCACTTCTACGTATGTGCTACCTACAAATGGCTGTCCTAAACAATTTTAAAGGAGTCTGGTCTACTCACTTTATTTTTCCTGCTGATGGCAGTAACCTTTGACAAAAGCTTATATGATACAAGATTTTTCATGAGGAACTGTTCAGCTATGTTTTGAGAACTGGACTTATTTTCCCTAGAATGGCCACTGAGGAGGAAAAAAATAATTAACCAAAATGTAAATGTGCATGGCAAGTAGTAGAGATAAGCAGGACAAAAGTAAGAGCATTAGGGGATTTGACTTTGTTGCAAAAGTCTGTTCTCTGGTCTGTAAACAGTAAACACATCAGGCACTGAGGTTTTTAGCTAATCTTTGCCAGTCAAGAACCTGCAGGTCAAAACCAGCTAAGGAGCTAAAAGAAGTAGAAATCTCATCTTGGAAGCCATGGCTATTAGATGACCCTTAAGGGACAGCAGGGGCCTTTAGGACAAGATGAATTGTGGTCCACCCTTGCTGTTCAGTCAAAGAGTCCTATATTTGGAACACATTGCTTTTAGGTATATCAAGGATTTTTCAACTTACACAGGGGGGCGGAGGGAAGCCATCTCTTTTCATTGTGCTCAGTCTAATAGAACGCTTAAAAACTGGGAGTGCGGAACAGCTCCTTTCGTCTCAACAGCATCAGACTATATCAGTGATTTTACAATAGGCTGATAGTCAAAGATTTTTCAAAGTTGTCTCTTCGGAGATGTGTAAAAAGAGACTTTGATTCTCCAAGTTTTATATACCACTTTTAGATGATGAAAGGCCAGAATTTTTCTTTTATGTTTCAGCAACAACTGAGGATTCCTGTGAACTTTTTAAAATAGTAATTCTTATTAATTGTAGATGAAGGATTAAAGGGGGCTTTAATACAGAAAGTGAAAATGATTATTTTGCTGTTAACTAAGTCTGCTGGGAAATTCTCCTGAGCGAGTCAGATTGAAATTAAGGTGGGAGAGGGTCTGGAAAAGAATATGACTCAGTGGTGATTGGGCAAGAAAATCTCCCCATGGATTTGGGTCCTATTAATGCATATTCCCTATCTATGTTTTCTCATTTTTGTTCTTTTCCCCCATGACATTTTTTCAATTTGATAGCATCATTTCTGTTCCTATTCCTGAAGGGTATATGTTGCTTATTTGTGCCCATGGTGTTCTACAGGTACCGCTTAGAGAAATTAAACAGTAAATGAATCTGGAGACTGCTGTCTGCCCACTAAAAAAACCTCAGACAATACCTCCTCTGCCCATTTCTCTCAGAGCTGCGTTATTTGATTTGAAAAATATGGCACTTGCAATGTTATTTTCTCTTAAGGAATTAGGTAGCCATTATGATCAGCTGACACCCACCTGCATCCCACAGGATTGGGCTCCATTTAGCAGAATCCTCACACTGAGAGATTCCAAGATAAAGGAGTTAGGTATAATTGGAAATTTCCATGGCAATTGAGTTTTTTTCATTTGAGTAAATGATATATGATGAGTGAGGATGTCAATGTCATGAATGTAATGGTGGATGCAAAATTACCAGAATTCGGAACTAAAGAGTGGGATGAACTGAAGGAGGAATTGATTGTTTTGGGTGGATTCATGAAAAGGAGAAATGAGAATGAGAATATGCCCAAAGGAGCAGAAGGAGGGACTGATTTGAGTGGAAGTTAGTTTGGGTTCCTATTAAGCCCGCACAGTTGGTCGCGCTTCCCCCCTCCCCCTTTGTTAATACGGAGGCTACTTGTAGAAAAGTGGGGAGGGATAGCAGTAGATTGTTTATATGTTTTTATTGTTTTTTTAGAGTTGTTTATTATTATTTTTGTTTTTGTTTTTTTCTTTAATAGATTTTTGGGAATGGGGGTTTGTTGTTTGTTGGAGTGCACGCCCATTGGAGGAAGTGGCGAAAAGGGAGAATTGGAGTTAGAAAATAAGGAATGAAAAATTTGAAAGTATTAACCTGGAATGTGAAAGGTACTGGTTGTCAGGTGAAGAGAAGAAGATTAGAAGCAGCTGTTAGGAAAGATAAACCGGATGTAATCTTTCTTCAGGAAACTCACCAAAAATCAGAGGAAACTAACAAATTATTCTTAGGATGGACTCAATTTTATGAAAAATCATATGGTACGTCAAAGGCAAGAGGTGTAGCAATTATGATATCAAGTAGAGTTGGATTTGAGATGGTAAAAAGTATTTCAGATATAGAAGGAAGATATTTAATAATAAAAGGGAAAATAGATGATGAGGAGATTACCTTGGTAAACTTGTACGTACCAAATGAAAATCAAAATAAATTTTTAGATAAGGTGCATAATATATTGAATAAAGAAAGAACAATAAAAATGATTGTGGGTAGGGACAAGATCAAATATAGATACTACAAACATAGCTAGAAGGGGGGAGGAGATAAAATACAAGTGCTGGATAAATGGATGAAAGGATTAGGGTTAAAAGATACATGGCGGGAGCTTAAAGGAATGGAAAGGGTTTACACTTTTTTCCCCCAGGTTTATAACACATATTCTAGAATAGATTATATATTTGTAACTGACAACCTGATAGGGAATTTGGATGAAATTGAAGTTGGAATCTTCAGAGAGTCGGATCATGCAAAGGTATTGTTAGAAATGAGAATGGATGGTACAAAGATTAGGAGAAATTGGAGATATAACACTAAATTATTTAAAGATGAAAAATGTAAAGAACAAATAGTTGAAAGATGGGAGCAAAACTGGAAATGGAATGATACAGGCGAGGTTTGATATAATGTGGTGTGGGATACGATGAAGGCAATATTCAGAGGGGAAAGTATTAAATTGGCTAGTCTTAAAAATAAACAATTAAAAGGTAAGCAGGAGGAAATCGAGAAAGAGATTAAACAGCTACAAGAAAAACATGCAATAACTAGAGACAGGAAAGTTCATGAAAGAATGCAGGGGTTGAGAAAGGAGTTAATAGGAAAGGATATTGAAAAAGTGAAAAGAGATCTGGTTTATCTAAAAAGGGAATACTTTGAATATAGTAATAAAAATTCAAAATTATTGGCAAGAGCTGCTAAGGAAAAAAGAAATAAAAGGGAAATAGGGATTCTGGTAGACAAAAAGGGTATAAGGTATAATAAAACAAAAGATAAATGTAAGGTTGTAAAATAATTCTATCAGGAGTTATATTCAAGAAAAAATATAGACCTGGGAAAATTGAAAGATAAAATTGAAAGTCAGATTAAAAACAAAATCGATCAGGAACATAAACAAATAATGGAGGAGCCAATTACTGAAAAGGAGATAAAAGAAATAATAGATAAATTGAGGATGGACAAATCACCAGGTGAAGATGGATTGCCAGCGGAATTTTATAAAGAGTTTAAAGATATAATTGTCCCAAAATTATTAAAATTGTATAATTTTATTTTGGATGGAGGTCAGATTCCACCCTCTTGGTATAGAACTATAATAGTATTATTGCCAAAACCTGGGAAAGATTTGGAAAAGGTAGAGTCATATAGGCCTATCCTTTTAATAAATCAGGATGCTAAGATTTTTATGGCGATATTGGCAAAAAGATTAAATAGCTTCATGGATAAATATATAAATAATGACCAGGCAGGATTTATTAAAGGTAGATACATGGCGGATTTAACAAGGCGAGTTATAGATTTAATAGACATTGCAGGTCAAACTAAAGAGAAGGTAGGATTGTTATCTTTGGATATTTTCAAGGCATTCGATTCTTTGCAATGGATAACAATTAATGAGTTAATTAAAGGCTATGGATTTGGATGTAGGTTTATAAAAATGATAGAACAATTGTATCAACAAGGGTGTGCCAATGTTAGGGTAAATGATGGCCTTACGGAAGAAGTAAGATTAGAAGCGGGAACAAGACAGGGATGCCCACTATCCCCAATATTATTTATAATGGTGATGGAAATATTAGCAAAAAGTATAAGGGAGGATAAAGAAATAGAAGGAATATTAGGAAATAAAGTTAGTTTATATGCTGACAATACTCTTATAATTATGAAACATCCGGGGAAGACGTTGGGAAAAATACAGAGGCATTTGAAGGAATTTGAACAAATAACTGGGTTGAGGATAAATTGGGATAAATCTGAAATGATATTGAATAATATAGACAAGAAAGAACAAGGGAGAATTAAAAATAGATCTAAACTACAGATTAAAAATAGTGTGAGATATTTGGGGATAAATATTTCAAGCAAAATAGAAAATTTAAGAAGATTAAATTATGATAAACAAAAAAAAAAAAGAATTCAAAGCAAAAAATTCACAATATAAAAATTTGAACCTGTCTTGGTTCGGCAGGGTAGCATTGACTAAAATGATGTTATTACCAAAAATATTTTTTTTGTTTGAAACCCTACCAATCCAAATTACAGATAAAGAAATGAAGGGATTTCAAGCTTTAATAATTATTGTAATGGGGGAAGAAGAGCTAGAATAACAAAGAAAATGTGGTACCAGTCACAAAAAGATGGGGGTCTGGGAATACCGAAGTTGAAAAATTATTATAATGCATTCCATATTAAAAATGTAGTTAAGATTTTAATGAAAGAGGTAGTTATTTGGGAGGAAATTCAAATGATGGAATTAAAGGAGTTGGGTAAAAGTGTGTTTTTAGGGAATGAAAAAGGAAAAATGATGGTTAAAAATAGAATGATGAGATCAATGTTGGGAGTTTGGAAGAAGGTTAAAATGAAACTATCCCCGAATATATCGCCAATAATTGATCTGGAAGATATTAAAAAATTCCCAATAAAAATTGATGATAGGATGAAGGAAATTTTATTAAAGAACGAGATTTTCCTGTTGAAAATTGGATACAAGTTTGCAGAGACGACGTGAAAAGACAAGAGCTGTATGATCAAATGAAGTTAAATTGGTTACAGATTATGAGGATAAATAAGTGGAATAATAGTTATGTGAGAGAGCAGAGTCTGGAAAGAACTAAAACTGAATTTGAAGAGTTAATATGGAAAGTAAGAAAGTCGGAAATTGGAATTAAAGGTATGGTTAGTAAAATATATAAAATAATAAATGTAGAAAGTAATTCACAAGAGATATTTTAAAATGCTTGGGAAAAAGATTTGAAGATAAGCATAACTAAAAAAGCGTGGGAAAATAAATGGGAAAAAAGAGGTATGAGATCCATGTCCGTCAGGGTTAAAGAGCATAATTTAAAAATGTTGTGGAAATGGTACTTGACCCCATTGAAACTGTACCAGATAGATAAAAAAATAATAAAATGTGTTGGAGATGTAAAAATACATTGGGCACATATGTACATATGTGGTATGAATGTAAAAAGGTTGAAAAATTTTGGGAGGAAATTGAGAAGGAGATGGTCAATATTATGGGAACATCTCTCAAGTTGGGGCCAAGTAACATCTTGTTGACGGACATAGATAATATGAACTTAGATGATGATAAGAAAGAATTATTGGCTATAATGCTTACTATGGGCAGAATGTGTATAGCAAAAAATTGGAAGAACGACATAACATTAAAAGTAGATGATTGGTATAAGGAGATGTGGGATCTCGCATTGAATGAAAAATTAACATGGGCGTTGAATTTTAAAAAAGGAATAATTAAAGAGAATAGAGTCTGGAATACATGGAGACAGTTTGTGGATCATGCTTTGAAGGGAGAGGGGAAAAATAGACTGACACCAGACCAATTGAAGTTTTGGGCACAGTAGAAACCAATGGGAAATACCACATTCTCCCGGGTAATGTAAATACACGGGGTGAATGATGTATAGAATGTAATATTGGAATAAATTGATAGGGATAGAATGGAAGCGTGGCGCCAAAATGGCCACCGCGCTCTTTGCGGGCCCCCCCACCGGACAAAGCCATTCGGGTAGTTCGGGGGCGTGGCCAGCACCCTAATAAAAGGGCTGGCCACGAGGCAGCCGTGCTGCCATTTTGGCGAAGCGACGGAGCGGAGAAGTTTTTCCCTCTTACCTCCGTCGCTCGAGTCCTTTCAGGGGAAGCCTTTTTGGGCAGCTTTTTCTCTCCGTAGGCTTCCTAGCTAACTCAGCTATGCTCGAAGAAGAAGGCAGCCGCTAACGTGGCTCGATCGGCGCGGAGGCGCCAGCCGGGTCGGAGGACCGCGACTGCGCCCGCCCAGCAGCCACCTTTAACGGAGCCCACCGGGACCGGTGGGATGGGATCGGTGGCCCCTTGGCCCGATCCGCGGTGCGGGCAGGTTGCCCCGGATGGGGCCTCGGCCCGCAACCGATGACCAGCGCCCCCGCCAGGGTCCGTGCGGCTGAGCCCTCTTGCCCGGGTGCACAGTTCCCCATGGGGGGAGCGAACCACGGGGGGTGGTTGGGTTCCCTGCCTTTGCAGGGTGTGCCCACGGCTCCACAGGGGCCGGGCATGGGCTCTTGGCCTTATCTGGCCCCTTGGACTTAGGGGCCTGGACAGGTACCCTTTACCTATGGGCCGATTGCGCATTCGCCCCCCGTTGGGGCTGGGGCATTTGTTAACGTGGAGGCCCTCCTGGCCCGCGTTGCGGCCCTCGAAGCATCCTTGGCGAGGGCCAATCAAACAGGGGTGCCTTTAGGATTCCAGGTGCCCCCTTTGGCTGCCGAACAGCGGCCGGCGATGGGTCGGGTTGAGCCGCCTGAGGCGCGCGGGCCGGTGGTGGCCACTGCCTCGCAGCTCCCCACTCAACAGGCGCAGCAGTCTGGTGCGGGTCTGGCCCCGTCGACGAGCTCAGCTTCGGTCGTGAGCTCCGACGCCCCCAGCGGGCCGGAACCCCCGGTGGGGGCGGCCCGTGGGGGTGCATCGGGTGAGTATGCAGTTCAAGCTAGTGCACCCACACAACAGACTTCCCTGGGGGGCGCTTTCCAATGGCCATGGCCTCGCACGGATGGCCCAGCGGTCCAATTGCCCCCGGCCCACCCGGCGACTTCACCCCTGACACAGGGCCCGGGTCCGGGTGGCGCCCCCTGTGTGGTGGGGAATGTGTTGGGGATCCCCGGGCTGGTACAGGCCCCCTTTGCTTTGCCCGCAGTTCCCTCTGTGCCGGTGTCGGCACTGCCAACGGCAGGGTATTCCTTGCCCCTGGGGGACCATCTGGCCCAGTCCACCAGGGAAAAGATCTGGAGGGGAGAGTATGTAGATATCTTCTCCCTTCTTAATAGGGAGCCAACCAAGGAGGAGAGGGAAGGGCTGGACGAGAAGGATAAGGAGCAGGCATGTCGTCGTAAGCCGCCACGCACGTGGGCAAACTGGTTGCCAGCGTACCTGATTTACATGGCCGTTTACCTCAGGGCTAGGCCGGATTTGGCCATCCCTATGGTCCAGTATCTGGACAACATCTACCGGGCCATGGTTGACTTCCCGGGTCCGTCGTGGCTGGCTTACGACGAAGAATTCCGCATGAAGATTCCACTGCACCCAGAGATGAGGTGGGATGAGCCCTGCCAGAAGCTGTGGCTTCTGTATATGACCCCCACGCGCCCGGCGCCTGGGGATAGATACCATTGTGGACATGCGGTCCAACGAGCGGCCCCGGCACAGGTTCCCCGCCAAGTGGCGGGGCAGGGGGTTCCAGCCCGCCTGCTGTGCTGGACCTTCTCGTCCAATGGTTCTTGCAACAGGAAAAATTGCAAGTACAAGCATGAGTGCCCCGCTTGTTCTGGCCCCCATGCTGCCTCCACCTGTCCCAGGCCGGGGGGATACGGGGGCAGGGGTAGGGGCGGACAAGGGGCAGGCAGGACTGCCACGGAAGGAGTGGGTTCACCGAAAGGCCCCCTCCCCAATTAATGTTGATATGCTGGAGCATTGGCTCGCATTGTACCCGAAGAAAGCAGACGCTGTGTACCTCCTTCAGGGTTTTCAACTGGGTTTCCGTATTCTTTCACGGGGGATAGGTCATCGCAGGACGCACCCAACCTTTTGTCACTTAGAGGACGGGAGGAGGTGGCTGCCGCCAGCATTACTAAGGAGGTCGCTGCGGGCAGGGTCGCTGGCCCTTTCCCTGCGCCCCCTTTCCCCAACCTTAAGGTGTCTCCTCTAGGACTAGTGCCCAAGAAGTCCCCGGGCGAGTTCCGCCTGATTCATCACTTGTCCTACCCAGCCGGTCATTCGGTCAGTGATGCTATCCCTGAGGACCTTTGTTCTGTCAGGTATACATCATTTGACCAGGCATTGCGCATGGTGCGCTCATGTGGCCCGGGAGCACTCTTGGCTAAGTGTGACATTAAGTCAGCTTTTCGCCTCCTGCCGGTGCACCGGGTGACTTTGAGTTGCTGGGTTTTAAATTCCGGGGTGAATATTATTTTGACAAAGCCATGCCATTCGGCTGTTCCATATCCTGCTCGGCTTTCGAGCGCTTTAGTACATTCCTGCAGTGGGCATTTGTCCGTAGGTCAGGGTCTCGGTCTGTAGCCCATTACCTGGATGACTTTTTGTTTGGGGGTGAATGGGGCTGGGACACGTGCACACGTCTCCTCAATACATTTCAGACGCTAATGCAGGAACTTGGTGTCCCTTTAGCACCCGAAAAGACCGAAGGCCCGTCTAATAAGTTAGTATTCCTGGGAGTGGAGATTGACACGGTAGCACAGGCGTCTAGGTTGCCGGGAGAAAAGGTGTCAAGGATAGCGGCCCTTATATCGGACTTGCTGGCTAAGCGCAAGGCATCCCTTCGGGAACTGCAGGTGCTACATGGACACCTTAATTTTGCTTGCAGGGTGGTCGCACCTGGCAGGGCATTTGCTCGGCGCTTGTGCGACGCCATGTCAGGCTTATCCAGGCCCCATCATAGGACCAGATTGACACGGGGCATCAGGGCAGATGTGCACATATGGCTCCAGTTCTTGAGGGAGTTTAATGGGGTCTCATTTTGGAGGTCAGACCTCCTGGCTTTGCCCCAATTTCAAATTCAGTCTGATGCCTCGGGATCCCTTGGTTATGGGATGTACTTCAATGGGAAGTGGGCATATGGTAGATGGCCACCAGCCTGGTCAGGCACGGGTCGCCTGAGGGATCTCACATAATTGGAATTTTTTCCCATACTGGGGGCCTTGATGCTATGGGGTGAGGAGTGGGCCAACTCTGTGGTGCATTTCTGGTGTGACAATGCGGCCGTTGTACACATTGTCAACTCACAGACCTCTAAATCTCCCAGGGTCATGGACCTCGTGCGCCAGTTTGTATTGCGCAGCCTGCGCCTCAATGTACTGTTCAGGGCCAGGCATGTCCCGGGGGTGAATAATGATATTGCTGATGCTTTGTCCCGCCTGCAGATCTCCCGGTTCCGTGCCTTGGCCCCGGATGCGGAGGAATTTCCCTTGCCACTCCCGGAGGAGATATGGACCTTTGGCAAGGAGAGGTGAACCGGGCGATCGGCATGTCTCTGGCGCCACGCACGCATAAGGCGTATCACCACGCATGGGTTTACTTTCAGACTTTTTGTACCCAATTTCGACTGCCAGATACCTGGCCGAGCCCAGTGGCCCACCTCCTTCGTTTCATGGTTTACCTGCATGCCCAGGGCCTTGCACCCCGCACCATAGCATCCAGGCTGTCAGCGCTGGCTTTTATGGCCAAGGTGGGAGGTCATGCGGATAGTACCGCTGATTTCCGTGTGAGACACTTTTTGGAGGGGTGGGTGCGGGGACGTGGGCGTAGCCTGGACGACCGCCACCCAATTTCCCCTGGGGTTCTTACCCAACTGGCACGGGGCTGGCATGACCTATGTTTCGATAGGTATGAGGCACCCCTGTTTCATGTGGCTACAATGGTGGCCTTTTTTGGAGCGCTCCGCATCAGCGAGCTTGTGATGCTGTCTAAGGCGGATGCAAGTCGTAGGGCACTGGAACCCGAAGATGTCTATGTTGCAATGATTGGGCTCAGTTGAGGATACGCTCCTCTAAAACAGATCAGCACGGCGTAGGCAGTGGTGTAAGACTGCTACGATGTTCCTTGGCAGACATCTGTCCGGTTGGTGCCCTACAGGAGTTTCTTGCACTGTGTGGCACGCACCATGCCCCGTTTTTCTGTCACCAGGATGGGTCTCCCCTCACTCAACCATTCCTGCAGGATGGGGGCGGTTTCTACTGCGGCTACTTTTGGGTACTCTGGGGCTGAAATACGCCGCATGGGAAGGTGGGGATCACATTGTTTTCAGTTTTTGTGTTCACCCTCTTCAACCGTGAGTGCCAGTTTAGTCACTGCAATGTTTCTCACCCCCCCTTTTTCCTTGACAGACCCTGGGTGTCGTTTTACACCGGTGACAGTATGGCTGGTGGGCCGTTGCCACGTGCACAGGGCAGCGCGTGACGCTGCACAGGGCAGCGCGTTACGCTGCACAGGGCAGCGCGTTACGCTGCACAGGGCAGCGCGTTACGCTGCGGCGACAGAGTGGGACCCCGACTGGGACTGGGTGCACCCGCACATCTCAGGTGGTGTGGTAAGCGCGGCATGTTATGGCGGGAACTGTTGCCATTCCTTTTCCACATCAGGGATGCTGACTCGCCTGATGTCCTGGTTATTCACCTTGGGGGCAATGGTTTTGGACAGGTCACTGGCCTATCGCGGAAGCTTGCGATTTGCAGTCACCTCGCCTACTCACATTATGTGTGGCCTGCCACACCCCTCATTTGGTCGGACATGATACCGCAGTACGCTTACAGGGGAGCGTTTGGCCTCCAGGCGCTTGACCGGGCCCGTCGCTCCGGGGCTATTGCCCGGTTCCTTTTTGACATGGGTTGGGGACGCGTCATTCGCCTCCCCGCCATCAGTCTGCAAAATTATGAGCTTTATTCAGGGGAGGGGGCCCATCTGTCACGAGGAGGTATGGACCTCCTGCTGAGTGATTGGCGAGCAGGCCTGTCGACCGAGCTGACGGTCTTGGGGGGGGGGCGTCGAGCCTTTATTGAAGCCTCTCCGGGTGGCGGGTAGCACTGATAAGGTAAACATTTATGACCCACAGGTATCCGGCAGGTTCACAATTGACTGGACAACACTAGATAGGCATAAGTTGTTTAAACGTTGTCCGGTCAACGACGAACCAGGCGAGGGGGTGATGGTTACCACTAGACAGCTGGAATCACCCCCTGATTTTACGGATACACGTCAGAGGGTGGGGTCATTAGGTAGATATTGACTATGGTCAACAATTTGTTTGTTGTCAACAAACAAATTGATACAAATAGATACATTGTAACAATTGCCGTTGGCAATTTTGGGTGGTACCTTACCAGTGTTACTTCGGCCTGCTTGCCTTAAGAATTATGATTGGTCGTTTTACCAATAGAAATTTATAATTCGGACTAGGGCATGAATCAATAAATGTGGCCCAATGCCGTTATCCACTTTCATTTGTCTCTGAGTCCATTATTGGGGGGGTGCGCCTGCAATGGAAGCGTGGCGCCAAAATGGCCGCCGCGCTCTTTGCGGCCCCCCCCCCCCCCACCGGACGAAGCCATCCGGGTAGTTAGGGGCATGGCCAGCACCCTAATAAAAGGGCTGGCCATGAGGCAGCCGTGCTGCCATTTTGGCGAAGCGACGGAGCGGAGAAGTTTTTCCCCTCCACCCCCTCCCTAGTTAACAGTGTGATTTCTTGGTCGCTTCGGGGCCAGGTGGGAATTTTTGGCTGGGACTAGCAATTGACCCTTGAGTCCTGGCTTTTTTGCCCATCCCACACTGTTGCTATGGTTTGATATAGGGGTTTGTTCTGTGCTGCTGTTGACTTTGGTCACATGGGCGGGTAGCACTGGTAAGGTAAACATTTATGACCCACAGGTATCCGGCAGGTTCGCAATTGACTGGACAACACTAGATAGGCATAAGTTGTTTAAACGTTGTCCGGTCAACGACGAACCAGGCGAGGGGGTGATGGTTACCACTAGACAGCTGGAATCACCCCCTGATTTTACGGATACACGTCAGAGGGTGGGGTCATTAGGTAGATATTGACTACGGTCAACAATTTGTTTGTTGTCAACAAACAAATTGATACAAATAGATACATTGTAACAATTGCCGTTGGCAATTTTGGGTGGTACCTTACCAGTGTTACTTCGGCCTGCTTGCCTTAAGAATTATGATTGGTCGTTTTACCAATAGAAATTTATAATTCGGACTAGGGCATGAATCAATAAATGTGGCCCAATGCTGTTATCCACTTTCATTTGTCTCTGAGTCCATTATTGGGGGGGGTGCGCCTGCAAAAAGAAATATAACTGTTTTAGACAAATTGATTTGAATAGAAAATAGATAAAATAAGAAATTACTGGTCACTAATGTTTAAGAGCAAAGTTGGGATATTTACCATTGTGATAATAAAACATTAAAGAGACAGTAACTTAAATGTTAAATTTCAAAGGTGTTATATTTAGATTTATATACTGTACATCTAATTTTATTGTTTAAAGATTCTTTTTTTGTGATAATGTCAAATGTATCATTTATATGCTTGCCTATGTTGTTTTTTCTTTCTTCTTTCTGTATTTGTTATTTTTTTCTGAAAATCAATAAAAATTTATTTTAAAAAAAGAAAGCAAGAATAGACTACATATTATGCTTCTGGAAATTATGGTCAGAAATATGAATGAAACTACAAATAGCATTATTCTTTTGGCTATTACTGTCAAAAAATTGAGTGAAAGTGAAAACAACATGAAGTATTAAACTATATTTTGAAATATAAGTTCTGCACAAACTATACATGCATGCCAATACACACTTACATTCCATGCCTTGGTGGGATCTCTGGAAAAGAAAAACCCATGTTCAAATCTTTGCTTTGCTATGAAGAGGTCCAGGGGTGCTGCTGGCCTTAAGAGAGACAGAAATCTGACCAAGTTACAGTGATACCTCATACAACGTCTAAACTTGGTTCCACAAGTTTGAATTTATACGGATTTTTATGCAAAATAGCCGCGATGCCTCATACAACGTCCAAATCCTTGCCACGATGCATCGTTCAACGTTGTTTCCATAGAGATACATTGTACTGTAACAGCACAGACTTCAGGGCAAAGTCAAGGAAACAGACAAGGAACTGAGAGAACTTTAAGAAAACATTTTCTAAAGGCTAAATACATTACAAAAACATGTCAAACAACCCTGATTTTTAGGGGACAAACCATACAACAAGTTTTTAACTTTTGAAGACTTTATGAAGTGCAGGTTTAAAAGTTAACATGTCCCATCATGCAGCACAGTGTTAATCTGCAGCCATGCGACTGATCATCCATTTTGTACAAGCTACTGTAACAATTACTGGATGGAAGCAAGGACAAAATGGATGCCATCATGTCCCATCATGCAGCACAGTGTTAATCATCCAAACAGCAGCAAACACCCCACTAAACAGTGCCCCCCCCCCAAAAAAAAAGACCAACATAAGAAAAATTTATTTATTTATTTTTATTTCAATTTTTATGCCGCCCACTCAGGTAAAAATCCGACTCAGGGCGACGTACAACAGTTAAAAACATATAAAAACCCCATCATCCACCCATCCATCCACCCTCATTACTCCCACCCCATTTAAAACTAAAAGCTAAAAGGGAGGGGGAGAAATGCAGAGATACAGAAGGAGGGCACACCTGGACTAGTTGGGGATGAGCCAGCAGGCCGGGGCCGTATTCCCATTAGGGCCCCACATCTGCCCCGCCAGCCAGGTCTTCAAACATTTCCTGAAAGGCAGCAATTCTGTCTGTAGCCTCAATTCTGTTGGCAGGAGGTTCCATAGGGCTAGAGCGGACACAGAGAAGGCCCTCCTCCATGTGCCAGAGAGGCGAGCCCCTCTAGCTGAAGGCACAACTAGGGAGCCCCTCTGGTCCGCTCTGGTTGGATGGGCAGACACTCTTGGGAAGATGCAGTCTCTCAGGTAACCTGGCCCACTGCCATATAGGGTTTTAAAGGTCAAAACCAGCAACTTGAATTGCACCCGGAGGCAAACTGGCAACCAGTGCAGCTCCCGGAGTAGTGGGGAGGCACGGGCATAATGCCCACACCCCATCACCACCTGGGCAGCCGCATTCTGCACCAGCTGTCATCAAGGGCAGCCCCATGTAGAGTGCATTGCAGTAATCTAATCTGGAGGTGACCAGAGCATGAATGACCATGAGCAAGGAGTCCCGGTCCAGGAGCGGGCGCAACTGGCGAATCGCTCTAAGTTGAGCAAATCCCTCCTGGCCATGGCTGCCACCTGCTCTTCCAGCAGCAGCCATGAGTCCAAGAGGACCCCCAAGTTGTGCACTGGGTCTGTCTGGGGCAGAACTGTCCCATCCAAGACCAGAGATGGTAACTCTCTGGATAACCCAGGACCGCCAACCCATAGCCATTCAGTCTTGCTAGGGTTCAGCTGAAGCCCGTTGCCCCCCATCCAGACCCCAATGGCCTCCAGGCATTCGGAAAGGACTTTGACCACATCACTGGGGTCCCCACGGGCCGAGATATACACCTGGGTGTCATCCACATACTGATGATACTGTGCCCCATAGGAACAGATTATCTCACCCAGCGGCTTCATGTAGATGTTAAATAGGAGAGGACACAGCACCGAGCCCTGTGGCACCCCATATTCAAGGGGCCTAGGACTGGATTTCTCCCTCTCCAACCACACCGACTGGGTACGGCCCTCCAAAAATGAGGAAAACCAGGACAATACTGTGCCCTGGATCCCCAATCCTTTGAGCCATTCCAGAAGGATACCGTGGTCGACGGTATCGAAGGCTACTGAGACCATCCCGCTCTCGCCTGAGATCATCCACCAATGCGACCAATGCCGTCTCTGTACCATGTCCAGGCCTGAATCCTGATTGAAAGGTGTCCAGATAATCCGCTTCCTCCAGAGCCCCCTGCAGCTGGCGCGCCACTGCCTTCTTCAATACCTTCCCCAAAAAGGGGAGATTGGAGACTGGCCTCTAGTTGGTTAGGACAGCTGGGTCAAAGGTCAGTTTCTTCAGGAGGGGGCGCACCAAGGCATGTTTTAATGGGGAAAAAACCTCCTGCAAAGATGCATTTATTATAGCCCCAACCCATGCAATCTGTTTTTAAAAACCACAGCAGCAAACACCAAACAATTGCCCACCCCACCATAAAATTGCCCTCCCCATCCACCTCCCCACCCCAGGCCAATCAGAAATGGAAAACCTCATTTACCTACCTTTCCACTGTGCCAAAGAATGGTCCAAGAACCTGAAGAATGAAAGAGTGGCGCCAAAATGGCCGCCGCGCTCTTTGCAGGCCCCCCCACCCGGACTCAGACATCCGGGTGAGTTAGGGTGTGTGGCCACCCCTCTATAAAAGGGGTGGCCACGAGGCAGACGAGCTGCCATTTTAGAAATAGCGACGGAGAGGAGAAGTTTTTCCCTCCACCCCCTCCCTAGTGAACAGTGTGATATTTTGGTCGCTTCGGGGCCGGGTGGGAATTTTTGGCCTGAACCACAATTGGCCCTTGGTTTCTGGCTTTTTTGCCCATCCCACACTGTTGCTAGTGTTTCAGCAAATGGGGTTTTTTCTTTGACTTTGGTTACTTTAGGCGGGTAGCACTGGTAAGGTAAAGATTTATGACCCAGAGGTATCCGGCAGGTTCGCAATTGACTGGCCAACACTTAGACAGGTACAGGTGTAATAGCTTTGACCGGTCAACGACGAACCAGGCAAGGGGTGATGGCAGGAGCTTTTCAGCATGCATCACCCCGTGATTTGACGGATACACATCATAGGGTGGGGTCAGTAGATAGTTTATTGGCTCCGGTCAACAATTTGTTTGTATCAACAAACAAATTGATACAAATGGATACATTGTAGCCAATTGCCATTGGCAATTTTGGGAGGAACCTTACCAGTGTTACTACAGCCTGCTTGCCTTAAGAATACAATTGGATGAATACACCAATTGAAAGTTATAATTCGGACTAGGGCATTATTCAATAAAAGTGGCCCAATGCCTTTATCCATATACCGGTGTCTGAGTCTTTCTTTGGGGGGTGCACCTGCAATGCTGCAAAGATCCCAGGAATGCTTCCAAAAATTCTGATGAAAAAAATTCAAAAAATTCAAAAAAAACCAAAATTGCGCTCCTAAGCACTCTTTGCCTCATGCAAAACCCACAAGAGCAATGAACGCATGCATACTGCCTTTTATACTGCCCAGGCACGATGCAACCTGGGGGAAACCCCAATGCCTCATACAAAGTCACAGCGACTTTGTATGAAGAAACTTTTTTCAAGGAATTAGGCAATGTTGTATGAATTCAATGTTGTACGAAGCGGATTTTGTATGAGGTATTACTGTACTTTTTTCCTAACTCATTATGCTAAACTCCCCAGAGCTACAGTAGGGAATAAATGGTAAGGAACATATTAATATACCTTGGCAATATACAGTGATGTAAAGCAAATTTGCCAAGAGATTACAAAATACAATTGACTGTTATTGTACTGTGTTGAATCGGTACATTTTTCAGTTCAGTTTCCACTTCAGCTTTGGTTTAGTTGTTTACACTTAGATCCATCTCAGGGCAAATGTAGTTTGATAATAATCTGTCTGTTCTTTGAATTAGATCTCTATTAAGTTAGATACCATGGTTCATCTTTGCTCACCCACCTCCACGTAACCTCCTGTGGCTTCTCTTCTGCAGATAGAGCTTAAAAGAATGTCATACACAACCAGTGAAAGGGTCTTACACATCCAGCCATCCAATATCATCAGCTAACATTATTTACTAACTGCATGTATCTAAATAACTGTAATTGAAGGATGGGCTCGAAATTTAGAACAGAGCATCTGGATATGTAACTCGTTCATTTTCGTGTCAGAGATTACTCTGGGTTGAAAGGATTTTTGCATGGGACACCTGAATGAGGCTTCTTTCATGTCTCCCATCATGCAGCTCTTGGGAACTGAACCCGTTTTTCCAGTCTCCAAGCCTAGCGCCTTAACCACTAAGCCACAAGGGGAGCAGATATGTAACTTAGACTCAAGGAAGTAGTACTGGAAGGAAAGAGGATGAAGAAAATAGATATTTTGAAGAGGGGAATAGAGATGTGGAAGTCAACTTGGAGTACAACAAATAAGCACAACAGGGACATAACATTTCACCATTAACAAGTAAATTATAAGCTATTTATTTTTGCAATAACTAGGACACAACTATGCAATATTAAGACTGTAATACAATGAGGGATTAAATTAATTTCTTGTTTAAATCCTTCAGTACACTACTTTTGTAGGATTACTGTTTTGTTTACTTTTGTAATTACAGGGTGTATGTAGCCAACTACATAGGTGTGTTTTATACCACAGGTTAATGGTTTCAAGCTTTCTAGTTATTCCGGAAGAAAGTTTTAAACATAACTCTTAAGTAATTTATTCTAAAACATTGCTTTCTCAGTTTTGTCTATTTATCTGCTCATTCTGGCTGGTTTTCTTTCCCTTATCCATTTGGATCCCTGAATCTAGATGTAACTCACACTTTTAATAACTAAAGAAAATTGGGATACAACGTGCAAGATTTTTGTATATATACATAATAACATTACATAAATAAAAACTTTGGCTATAAGGAGGTTTTCCTTGTTTTTTGTAATTCTAGGAGAGAAAGGAAATGAGACATAGCCACATGTGTCAAGAATCTTTTGCATTATTCATCTCTAGCAAGTAAATTGCTAGTACCAGTTCTGAACTCCAATTCAGTCTAAACCTGTGGAAGAGGGAGATGGAGAAAAGAGGGATGTCCATTAACGTGGCACAGATGAAAACCATGGTGATCTCCAGAAGCAAGAAGTAGCATACCATCTGGCTGAAGGGGCAAGTCCTAGAGAAGGTAGAAAACTTCAAGTACCTTGGTGCCATAGTTAATGAAAGGGGATGAATGAGTCCCGAGATCAATCAGAGGGTGGCAACTGCTGGAAGATTCTTCTATGCAATCAATTGGGGGGTTCCTCAGCAAGGATGAAGTCGGGAAGGCCACTAAGATTGGCAGTCTACAAATCAACCTTTGGTCCTATGCTCATGTAGACCCACTTGATTATATGAAGGCTGTTTGGGATTTTCGTTTCAGTTTTTTTAACTTATTGTGGCTGGGGGGCGGGGGGATTTTAATAGCTTTTAATGTTTTTGTGTTTTTATTGTCATGGGGATGTTTTATATTTGATTGTTTTTATGTTTTTATTGTCGTGGGGATGTTTTATATTTGAATGTTTTTATGGTGATTGTGAGCCGCCTGGAGTTGCTTCAGTGAGGGGGTGGCAATAGAAATCCAATTAATTAATTAATTAAATAAGACCAGGCATGACAGAGTGCAAAACATGACCATCAGACAAAACCTAAATGTTTTTATTTATTATTTTATTTATTTATTTCTACCCTGCCCTCCTAGTGCAACATACACTCAGGGCGGCAACAATGAAAAAAAGTATAATACAAGAAAGATAAAACCATTACCAATAAAACATTACATAAAAACCCCAGCTAAAAGCAGAATTAAAACGCATGTTCAACCACTGGGGAGTACATTTGAGAAGCGTCAGCTATGCTGGTTTGGCCACGTCAACAAAATGGCTGATACCAGGATTCCGTGGCAGGCAAGGGAGGCCTGAGTTCAGGGTGCAAGATACCAAGTCAGGCCCAGCATCAAGTGGATTGACAACATCAAGGAAGCCCTCCATGTTCACTGTAGTGACCTAAGGCAAGCCATGGAGCTGGCTAAGGAGAGATGCCAATGGAGATCCTTTGTTGAATCCTCTACACTATAAGGTAGAAGAGGAGGCAATTAAATAAGTAAGTATGTTAGAAATCCATATTTTATGAGAGAATTGATGCAAAACATATGCTGAATATGTGAGTTTTCAAGCAGATTCAGTATTTTAAAATTATAGGTAAGTGAAAAATGGGATTGAACAGCCTTACTGATTACCATATATGAAGATAACCTGTTTTAAGAACTGCCTGAATTCCAGCTGTTATATTCACAACTACTTCAATCAGAGCCAAAGGTTACAGTCTGTGCCTATTGGCCATGAAAAGGAAATATGGAAGATCCATTTTCAAGACAATAGAGGTCATTTGGAATACTACCTTTGGATGCTTGCAATAATATAACATCAAGGGAAATATGCTGCTGTCACACCCTCTTTACAAAACTCCTGAGTTTCTTGTCTTATCCCCAAGTAAGAAAATACAATGCAAAGCAAAATAAAACACAGGATTGATCCAGCATTGCAATTTTGTTAGTTATAAGATGACAATAGAGACCATGATCTCGGTGATGAGATATCTCATTTCCCATTTTATAACTATGGAAAGTAAATGCTACATTATCTTCCTTTTACAATAGTTTTCTTTTAGCCAAGGGATAATAACTGCAGGTGTGATTATGAGAAATTGGGGAGAATTGCTAGGCATTAGTTCTTTCCGGGGAGGTGAATCAGTTACAGAAGAGGTGATGTTGCCAGGACTGGCTAAATGCCAGGTACAATCTTCATGGCTTGGCAACAGACTTGGATGGGAAGTTTCTGGGCTCTTTTTGAGCAGGCATGATGGCTTCCAAACAGATGGGCATAAATGCAGGCAGGCAAGAGACCATTTGTTTATCTCAGGTTTCTTTGCTGAGAAAATGATTCCCAAATGGAGAGGGGGGAAATAGCTCCTAGTCCAATTCTTCTGCAGCTGAGATGATGATTGAGGAGTTGTATCATTGCTAATTCAGCTAAAATTAATTTGGAGGGGAAAACAAAGACTCTCTCTACCCCCACATGGGGACAACTTTCTGTACCCTGAAATAATTACTTGGAATGTTACAGAGAAGTAGCAAGCGTTTATGAGCTTCTTTCCTTCTGTTTCAGTTCTTCATGGAACTAAGCCAGAACTGTCTTTCAAAGTCAATCTGTATTGTTAGAAAAATTGACCATGGTTTGAGCTTTCTTATGCAAAGGGCTATGAAACTGTGAAAATGTTACTGTAAATTACTTTTGAGGGAGAGGAGGAAAATGAGTTCTAGGGAAGGTATCATCTGTTGTATTTAACTTCTTAACTGACATATACCTAACAGGCCCCCAGATGCTAGTGTTGGACAATTTTTGCTTTGGACTGTTTTCTTATCTCTAATAGTTTCTCATTGCAGTGATCAGTATATCCATCACATGTTTTCAAACCTTTAATCAAGACATGCAAAATGATGATCTGCTATTGTTCTTTAGCATGTGTCCTACTGGCAGAATGAGATGGTTTTTAGATGGTCTGTGAGCTTCAGAAAGGCCCAAAAAGCAGTAGGACCTGTCTTTGAAAGTTTTTCTTTTACTGGGGAAACTCTGCTTAGGGAACATCCGAATGAGGCTCTTTTCATGTCCCCAAGTGTGGCTGTCAGGTATAGAAACCTGATCTTCCAGTCTCCAGCTCAATGACTTAACTACTAAGCTGCCATGAAAGGCAGGAGGTGGTTGGTTGAATGATAGTGAGTGTTCTTAAAGTAAATCCTATATACTTCAAGAGCCCTGATAAAGTCAGACAATGAAAGGTTACAACAAACAACCCAAACACCTTACTTTAGCCTAGAAAATCTCTCTCTCTTCCTCTCTGCCCAAATGCTACTGGGAGCTGTAATCCAAGAGATGGAAGACAGCATCTGCTCAGCACTGCTTTCCTTAAAGGCTGTTCTGTCTGCAAAACTGGGTCTACTACACTTTCTAAGGGTGTGATTTCATTCATCACAAATAAGATCAGCAAAGTGTGGCCACCAGCATTTCTCCCAGCAGAAAGGAAAATGACTATGTCCCTTGGATTTATGCTACTTTACTGAAGTGTCTTTCACATTGGCAGAGCGGATTGACAAGGAGATGAACTTGATGGAATGATAACTTCTGATGGTGGAGAGAAAATGACTATGAAAGGATTTCAGTGATGGAAAATGTAAAGGAAGTTGAATCATCTTTAACATGTGGTGGAAGCTGGAGGAATGTGGAGAAGGAAAAGGAAGTGTGAAGATGGCTTGGAGAGTGATTTGTCATCTGTGCAGGGAGCCAGATAGTACGAGTCTGATCATGGATGAGGAGAGGCAGCACCCAAATGTGAGGTTGAAACATAATCTATTTGGACTGCAAATATGTGGATGTGGGTTTGTAGACTGGTTGGGGTGGTTTAATATGGGGATGGATTGTAAGACGGCTTTGAATGTTGTTAAAGGTGAATGAACTGTTGATTGTAATATGGTTATTTGATTATAGATGGATGCCATGAACAGAAGGTGGAGTTATGAAAGGAACATGAAAATGTTGGATATAATGGATGGATCAAGAGGTAAGGTTTTTTTTTTTAGCAATCTTGGGTGAATTGTTTTTGTTTAGGAGTTATGAATGAATTAGCAATCGATTGAATGTATTCGTGATGTTGGGTATGAATTAATGTAAGTGATTAGTTCCTCCATGCCACTCCTATAACTGATCAAACAGGCTCTTGCTGCCTGATTGGCTACCTCATGGAGCATACTGGTTTGTAAAATCTCTAGTATTTTAAATTTTTATATTTTTAAATTGTGATGCATCAGGGCAAACTGGAGGATCATGGGGACGGGTTTGCTATTATCACCCAGAACAACATAAATTCTAGTAGACTCTTGCCCATGTTGAGTTCAGCTCTTGAGTGCTTGCACATGGAAGTGGGCTCTAGGGATAGAATTGGGATTGTGTTGGTGCACTGGGCTCCCATGACCCAACACTCTTCCTCTCAGAGCAGATGGACTTTGTCACCTCTGTGGTGTTAGGTCCCCCAGGATTATGGTCATGGGGGACCTCAATGTACATGAGGTAAGTAACAGCTTTGTCTGGATCAGCTCTGGACTTCATGGAAACCATGACTTCCGGGGGCTATCCTAACATGTCACCAGCCACACCCACATGTGTTTTCTTGGTGACTCTTTCTCCTTCAATTTGAGGTGGAGATGGTGCCCTGCCAATTTGAAATGTGACAGTCTGTCCTTAAAGGCTAATGGATCCAATGGAATTTCAGAAGGCTTTGAAGCGGAGTGTGTGTGTGTGTGTGTGTGTGTGTGTGTGTGTGTGTGTGTGTGTGTGTGTGTTGGCTGCATGATACTGTCTCAGCTTTGGTGGAGACTTCGTACACAAAAACCACTAGGGCAGTGGACACTACTGGTTCTAAACGCCAAATCCAGCTCAGAACTTGTCTGAGCTAGAGATCAAATTGAGAAAACTGTTATTTTATTTTTTGTGTTTGTTTGTTATATTTTGATTGTAATTTTTTGTAAGCTGTCCAGAGTAATTGCTTCACTAATTGAATGAGATATAAATTCAACAAATGAGGAATAAATTAATAAATGCATATAAATAGATGTATCTTTATTGGTTAATTACTTTCTGAGCAAGTAAATATTTGGGACTTTATGCCAAATGGGAAACAAGGAAAGAAATCTTAATAATTATTTTCTGGCCAACCTGTTCTGAAAAAAGAAAAAGATAGTAGGTTTATGTCCGAGCCATTGCAATGTATTATTAATGCAAAGAATATCAGATTTTAAAAAATGAGAACTCGATAAACTGTCAAATAAAAGAAGCACAGCAAATCAAAAATTTATAAAACTATATTGAGTTATTATACTCCTATTATGATCCTTTTTGCTCAAGCACAATCCTTCTGTAATTTTACTGCTAAAACTGTGGATTACTACAGGGATATATATCTGACAAGAGGAGGTGTCTTCCATTCAATCTATGCCATTTTGGGAGTAGATAAAAATGGTATACTGTGGGTAGTTTTAGTATAGCAAAGACCTGCATTAAAAGGTTGTTGCTAGAAACAACAATTTTGTTATTTTTCCTTTATGTTCCATGCTGTCAAACTCCATGAGCAATTGCTGCCATTTTGTTAAACCAGAATAAATCACTTCATAAAAACTAAGAAATTAATTTGTGCAATAACAAAATACCTGCTACTTTTTGGAATGGGGGGGATGGAGAGTTGATGAAAGCCCTTCTTTTTTCTAGATTAATTTCTATGTGCATTGTGTTGTTCAGAATCAAGTTAATGGCCTATTTCTCCAAGATTTATTTTATTTAAATAAATATTTGCTAGTTTTTTTAATCCTACATGTCAAAGAAATCCCATGAGTTGTTATACTGTACTTCTTTATTGCATAGAGTATAATATATGCAGAATGCAAGCGAGGTGCCAAAATGGCCGCCGCGCTCTTTGCGGCCCCCCCCGGACGAAGGCATCCGGGTAGTTAGGGGGCATGGCCAGCTCCCTTATAAAAGGGGTGGCCACGAGCTAGCCGCGCTGCCATTTTGCGAAGCGACGGAGCGGAGAAGTTTTTTCCTCTTACCTCCGTCGCGCGTGCCTTTCACCGGGAAGCCTCTTGGCTGCTGATTTTCTTTTTCGGCTTCCCATCGGTTAGCTGCGATGCCCTCAAAGAAGAAGGCAACTGCGAACGCGGTTCGCTCCGTGCGGAGGCGCCAGCCGGGTCGGAGGACCACGACTGCGCCTCCTCAGCAGCCCCCCTTGCCAGAGCCCACCGGGACCGGTGGGATGGGGTTGATAGCCCCTTGGCCTGAGGCGGGCCGTCCGCATACCGACCCGGCAGGGGCCGTGGCCCCCGGCCCGCAAGCAATGGCCACTGCCCCTGGCATGGCCCATTCTTCGGGGCCTTCTTCTATTAACCACCCGGGGGTCCCTTTTGGGGCGCAGGTTGATGCTTCGTCTGCCGGGCTCCGGCAGGCAGCGGGACGGGTCGAGCTGCCCGAGGCGCGTGGGCCGGCGTCGGCCACTGCCTCGCAGCTCCCCACTCAACAGGCTGGTGCGGAGCAGGCCCCATCGGCGAGCTCAGTCGCGGTCGTGAGCTCCGACGCCCCCAGTGGGCCGGAACCCCCGGTGGGGGCGGCCCACGGGGGTGCAGCATGTGAGTATGCAGTTCAATCTAGTACACCCACACACCTGGCTACCTTGGGGGGAACATTTCAGTGGCCGTGGCCTCGCACGGGTGGCGCGACGGTTCAGTCGCCGATGTCCCACCCGGCGACTTCACTTCCCACCCAGGGCCCTGTTTGGGGTGGCACCTCCTGCTCAGTGGGGAACGTGTTAGGGGTGACCGGGTTGGTCCAGGCTCCTTTCGCAATGCCCACAGTTCCCACCGTGCCGATGTCGGCATTGCCGACAGCGGGGTATTCCTTGCCCCTTGGGGATCATCTGGCCCAGGCTACCAAGGAAAAGATCTGGCGTGGGGAGTATGTGGACATCTTCTCCCTTCTTAACAGAGAGCCCACCAAGGAGGAGAGGGAGGGGCAGGATGAGAAGGATAAGGAACAGGCACGTCGTCGTAAGCCGCCACGCACGTGGGCCAACTGGCTGCCAGCGTACCTCATATACATGGCGGTTTACCTCAGGGCCAGGCCAGATCTGGCAATCCCGATGGTCCAGTATTTGGACAATATATACCGGGCGATGGTTGACTTCCCGGGCCTGTCGTGGTTGGCTTACGATGAAGAATTCCGTATGCGAATTCCCCTGCACCCAGAGATGAGGTGGGATGAGCCCTGCCAGAAGCCGTGGCTTCTGTACATGACTCCCACGCACCCTGCGCCTGGGGAAAGATACCATTGTGGACATGCGGTCCAGCGGGTGGCCCCAGCGCAGACACCCCTCCAGGTGGCGGGGCAGGGGGTTCCAGCCCGCCTGCTGTGCTGGACTTTCTCGTCCAATGGTTCCTGCAATAGGAAGAATTGCCGGTTCAGGCATGAGTGTCCCTCTTGTGCTGGCCCCCATGCTGCATCCGCCTGCCCCAGGCCTGGAGGGATGCGGGGCAGGGGTAGGGGTGGACAAGGGGCTGGCAAGTCTGCCGCAGAGGGAGCTGGTTCATCGAAAGGCCCCCTCCCCAATTAATGTGGACATGTTGGAGCGTTGACTCGCATTGTACCCGAGGGAGGCAGATGCAGTTTACCTGCTTCAGGGTTTTCGACTGGGGTTCCGTATTCCTTTCACGGGTGATAGGTCCCCCCAAGACGCACCCAACCTTTTGTACCTTAGGGGAAGGGAGGGGGTGGCTGCTGCCAGCATTGCTAAGGAGATTGATGCGGGCAGGGTCGCTGGCCCTTTCCCTGCACCCCCGTTCCCCAACCTTAAAGTGTCACCCTTGGGCTTAGTGCCCAAGAAATCACAGGGTGAGTTCCGCCTGATTCATCGCTTGTCCTACCCAGCCGGCAGAGCGGTCAATGATGCTATCCCTGATGACCTTTGCTCGGTCAGGTATACATCTTTTGACCAAGTGCTGCGCATGGTGCGCTCATGTGGCCCGGGTGCGCTGTTAACTAAGTGCGACATTAAGTCTGCCTTTCGACTCCTGCCAGTCCACCCGGGTGACTTTGAGTTGCTGGGTTTCAAGTTTCGGGGAGAATATTATTTCGATAAGGCCATGCCTTTTGGCTGTTCCATATCATGCTCAGCATTCGAGCGTTTCAGCACCTTCCTGGAGTGGGCTTTTGTCCGCAGGTCAGGGTCCCGGTCTGTAGCCCATTACCTGGATGATTTTTATTCGGGGGTGAACGGGGCTGGGACACGTGCACACGTCTCCTCAACACATTTCAGACACTAATGGAGGAACTTGGTGTCCCTTTAGCGCCCGAAAAGACCGAGGGCCCATCTACCCAGTTAGTGTTCCTGGGGGTGGAGATTGACACAGTAGCGCAGGCTTCTAGGTTACCAGGGGATAAGGTGTCAAGGATAGTGGCCCTTATCTCGGACTTGCTTGCTAAACGCAAGGCATCACTGCGGGAACTGCAGGTGCTACATGGTCACCTCAATTTCGCTTGCAGGGTGGTCGCACCGGGCAGGGCATTTGCTCGGCGCTTGTGTGACGCCATGACAGGCTTATCCAGGCCCCACCATAGGGTGAGACTGACCCAGGGTATTAAGGCAGATATGTTTATCTGGCTCCAGTTTCTGAGGGAGTTCAATGGGGTGTCATTTTGGAGGTCTGACCTTCTGGCTTCCCCTCGTTTCCAGATACAGTCCAATGCCTCGGGATCCCTTTGTTACGGGATGTACTTCAATGGGAAGTGGGCCTATGGTGGGTGGCCACCAGCCTGGTCTGGCACGGGTCGCCTGCGTGATCTTACTTATCTGGAATTTATTCTGGGGTCCTTGATGCTATGGGGTGAGGAGTGGGCCAACTTGGTTGTTCATTTCTGGTGTGACAATGCGGCCGTTGTCCACATTGTCAACTCACAAACCTCTAAATCACCCAGGGTCATGGACCTGGTGCGCCAGTTTGTATTGCGCTGCCTGCGCCTCAATGTGCTGTTCAGGGCCAGGCATGTCCCGGGTGTCAATAATGATATCGCTGACGCTTTGTCCCGCCTGCAGATCTCCCGGTTCCGCGCCTTGGCCCCGGATGCGGAGGAATTTCCCTCGCCACTCCCAGACGGGATATGGACCATTGGCAAGGAGAGGTGACCGGGCGATCGGCATGTCGCTAGCGCCATGCATGCGTAAGGCGTATCACCACGCATTCAATTCTTTCCGAGCATTCTGTGCCCAATTCCGGCTGCCAGACACCTGGCCGATCCCAGTGGCCCACATCCTTCGATTTATGGTTCACCCACATGCCCAGGGCCTCGCGCCTCGTACCATAGCATCCAGGCTGTCAGCGCTGGCTTTCATGGCCAAAGTAGGCGGTCATGCGGACAATACCGCTGACTTTCCTGTGAGACACGTTTTGGAGGAGTGGGTGCGGGAGCGTGGGCGTAGCCTGGACGACCGCCAGCCAATTTCCCCAGGGGTTCTTACCCAACTAGCTCGGGGCTGGCATGACCTATGTTTTGATAGGTATGAGGCAGCCCTGTTTCATGCGGCTACAACGGTAGCCTTTTTTGGAGCGCTCCGCATCAGCGAGCTTGTGATGCTGTCTAAGGCGGATGCAAGTCGTAGGGCACTGGAACTCGAAGATGTCTATGTGGCCAATGATTGGGCTCAGTTGAGGATACGCTCCTCTAAAACGGATCAGCACGGCGTAGGCAGTGGAGTAAGACTGCTACGATGTTCTTTGGCAGACATCTGTCCGGTTGGTGCCCTACAGGATTTCCTTGCACTGCGTGGCACGCACCATGGCCCGTTTTTCTGTCACCAAGGTGGGTCTCCCCTTACTAAATTTCAATTTTGGAGGGTGCCGGGAAGGCACTGGCCAGTGTTGGCCTCCCTGGGGCTCGTTGCGGCACCCATTCATTCAGGATGGGGGCGGCTTCTACTGCAGCTGTTTTTGGGTACTCTGGGGCTGAAATACGCCGCATGGGAGGGTGGGGACCACAATGTTTTCAGTTTTGTGTTCGCCCTCTTCAGCCGTGAGTACCAGTTTAGTCACTGCACTGTTTCCCCCCCCCCTTTTTTCCTTGACAGACCCTGGGTGTCGTATTACACCGGTGACAGTATGGCTAGTGGGCCATAGCCACGTGCACAGTGCAGCGCGTTACGCTGCACAGGGCAGCGCGTTACGCTGCACAGGGCAGCGCGTTACGCTGCACAGGGCAGCGCGTTACGCTGCGGCGACAGAGTGGGGACCCCGACTGGGACTGGGTGCATCCGCACGTCTCAGGTGGTATGGTAAGCGCGGCATGTTATGGCGGGAACTGTTGCCGTTCCTTTTATACATCAGGGATGCTGACTCGCCTGATGTCCTGGTTATGTACCTTGGGGGCAATGGCTTGGGACAGGTCACTGGCCTAGCGCAGAAGCTTGCGATTTGCAGTGACCTGCCCTACTCACATTATCTGTGGCCTGCCACAACCCTCAATTGGTCGGACACGATACCGCGGTACGCTTACAAGGGAGCGTTCGGCCTTGAGGCTCTTGACCGAGCTGACGCTCCGTGAACGGGGCTATTGCCCGGTTCCTTTTCGACAAGGGTGGGGGACGCGTCATTCGCCTCCCCGCCATCAGTCTGCAAAATTACGAGCTTTACTCAGGGGATGGGGCCCATCTGTCGCAGGGAGGTATGGACCTCTTGTTAGTGGACTGGCGAGCAGGCCTGTTGATCGAGCTGACGGTCTGGGGGGGGGGGGGCGGTGAGCCTTTTGGGAAGCCTCCCCGTGTGGCGGGTAGCACTGGTAAGGTAAACATTTATGACCCACAGGTATCCGGCAGGTTCGCAATTGACTGGACAACACTAGACAGGCATAAGTTGGTTAAACGTTGTCCGGTCAACGACGAACCAGGCGACGGGGTGATGGCTACAGCTAGACAGCATGCATCACCCCGTGATTTCACGGATACGCGTCAGAGGGTGGGGTCATTAGTTAGATATCGACTACGGTCAACAATTTGTTTGTTGTCAACAAACAAATTGATACAAATAGATACATTGTAACAATTGCCATTGGCAATTTTGGGTGGTACCTTACCAGTGTTACTTCGGCCTGCTTGCCTTAAGAATTATAATTGTTCAATTACCAATAGAAATTTATAATTCGGACTAGGGCATGAATCAATAAATGTGGCCCAATGCCGTTATCCACTTTCATCAGTGTCTGAGTCCTTTATTGGGGGTGCGCCTGCAAAAAGTATCTTTCTTCCCATAAACCATTTCAGTAACTAATAACACAACATTAGGGATGTTCATATATGCAAAGGATTTAATTCTAGTACTAATTTGGATAAGCATGAGAACAAAAGCTTGCAGGAAAAAGGTTTCAACTATTTGAAGGCCCCAGCATTGGCAGATATTGGGTACATTTTTCTTACTTAACCTAATATATATGGAATAACTGAGCTAAAATCGACTGCCACAACAGCACTAGCAACAGTATTAGTTTATGCTAAAGCATAAAGAAATGAAATGGATCCATGTGTCAGAATCATGATCTATAAATTGTTATTTTTACCTTGCCATTTATTTCACATTTCTTAGATGCCTTCAGAAGTGTAAAAAAAATGAAATTATTAAGTTCTTTTGAGCTAACGGGACTGCAGTGGCTCAAGTGCCTAAGACGCTGACTGGGAGGCGGAAGGTCAGCGGTTCAATTCCCGCGTACTGCAGGACAGAATGAGCTCCCGTCTTGGTCCCTGCTCCTGCCAACCTAGCAGTTCGAAAGCAAGACATTGCAAGTAGATAAATAGGGACCACTTCGGTGGGAAGGAAACAGCGCTCCGTGCGCTTCGGTGTCTAGTCATGCCTGCCACATGACCACAGAAACGTCTGCAGCAGCAGACAGCGCTGGCTCTTCAGCTTTGAAACAGAGATGAGCACTGCACCCTAGAGTCGGATACGACTGGCTTTTGAGCAAGGGGAACCTTTGAGCTAACAGTCCATTTTCAAGCTGAGTCGAAATGAATATCCAACATATATCAAGGGGTGGTCTCAGATATCCAGCTTAACCAGCATCAAATGGGTAAGTCAATTTCTTACGCAACACCTGGAGAGAAAAAACAGCTATAAAAGATTTTTACACTAGGTAGTGGACTAACAATATATAATTCCATGGTATGTGTGCATTCTGAGCATGACCTATCTATAGTATTGGACTTAAGCATCCCCATCCAGAGTTTTCTCAGGAGGCAATATTCTTTTCCAGTTCCAATCAGAAAGAGGAGCTCATATGACCCTGAACGCAGTGGACATTGCAGAGATCAAACACGATATGTGAACTCCACTTATTTTTTTACCCTCTAGGTCCAGCCCTTTTGACTCTGCATGTGCTCTTAAGCAGAGCTGCTGCTGAGGAGAGCCAAACAAAGGAAGTGAGCACTGGTAAGTTTTGCAGTTGGAGTAGAGCTGCTTTAGAGGCCCGCGCGCAGTTAGGCGCGCGAGATTGCACACTAGTAACAAAGGAAGAATATAGTCTTACTAGGTAGAAATGTACATTTTTGAGGCCCAGAATACTGCACTTGTTAAAATGGATTCTGAGGGAACAGTTGTAGTTACCTGCAATACTTGTGCCATGTTTGTGTTCTTGCCAAAGCATATGGAGAACTACACTTGCAGCAAGTGCAAGCTGGTTGCACTACTAGAAGAGAAGGTCCAGCAGCTAGAGGCCCGCATATCTAACCATCAACAAATTAAGGAGCTTGAGCTGTTCTTGGACAGAGCGGAACAGACTATGCTGGACAAAGAAGAGACAGGGCACAGTTCTGAGGGAGAAGGCCCTTCACTAACTCAGGAGGGAGATGTTTGGAGGAATATGACTCAAAGGAGGAGAAGAGTAGGGGATCACTCTGAGAGTCTGAAATTACAGAATAAATTTGAGGCTCTTTCCCTCATCACACCTGATGAGGAACACACAGAGGAACAACTGGTTCCACCTGATGATCTCTCTTTCATCACACTTGATGAGATCCAGGAAGATAAACAACAGGAACAAACTGAGGTTCTCTCCCTTAATATGGTTGATGAGGTGCATGTAGATGAACAGATTGCAGGAGAGAGGCTCCTTGTACTAGGCGATTCAATAATTAGAAATACAGAGAAATGGATTTGTGATGCACATGATAACCGTATGGTGACTTGCCTGCCAGGTGCAAAAGTTGCAGACATCACAAGAAATCTAGATAGATTGTTAGAGAGAACTGGGAACGAGCCAGTTGTCATGGTACACGTTGGTACCAATGATGTTGGGAAGGCCAAGCAGTCTGTCCTGGAAGCCAAATTCAGGTTGTTAGGAAGAAGATTGAAGTCCCGGACTTCCAAGGTAGCATTTTCAGAAGTGCTGCCTGTCCCTCACGCAGGACCTACCAGGCAGGCAGAGCTCAGAAGCCTCAATGCGTGGATGAGGCGGTGGTGTTTAGAGGAGGGTTTCAGATTTGTCTGGAACTGGAGAACATTTTGGGATAAGCCAAATCTGTTCAGGAGGGATGGGTTGCATTTGAACCATGATGGGACCAGATTGCTGGCACTCAACATCAAAAAGGCTGCAGAGCAGCTTTTAAACTGATAACTGGGGGAAAGCCGACAGGAGCTGGGCAGCATCCGGTTCGGGAAAGTGTGTACTTGAGTAGTGAGGAGGATGCAAAAATTACTGAGCAGAGCGAGGAGCTAGTCACTAGCATTCTAGCAGAAGGATGCAAGAGGCAGTCTAACAATGCAATTGGACACAAAAGACTGTGTCAGAAAAGCATATATAAATGCTTGTATACAAATGCCAGAAGCCTCCGGAACAAAATAGGGGAGCTGGAATACTTAGTAATAGATAAGAATATTGATATTATTGGTATCACTGAAACCTGGTGGACGGATGATAACCAATGGGATACAGTTATCCCAGGCTACAAACTGTACAGGAAAGATAGGAAGGGGCAAATGGGAGGTGGTGTGGCCTTGTATGTCAAAGAAGTGATAAAATCGTATGAATTGGAATATCTAGGTGATTTGGAGTCACCATTAGAAGCTCTGTGGGTAAGAGTACCAGGCCACATGGATGGTCTAACAGTAGGCATATACTATCGGCCTCCGACCCAAACTCTTGAGGAAGACTGGCAGTTGGAGAATGTTGTAAAGGAGGCATCCAAGAAGGGAAGCCTGGTTATAATGGGGGACTTCAATTACCCTCACATAGACTGGGTGAACTGTTGTTCAGCACATGATAAAGAGATAAAGTTCCTAGATATGCTAAATGATTGTTCCCTGGGACAGATGGTTGAAGACCCAACTAGAGGTACAAGAATCCTTGACTTGATCCTGAGTAATACTCAGGATCTGGTGCAAGATGTTAATGTGACTGATCCAATAGGGAAAAGTGACCACAACTCAATTATGTTTAACTTGATCATAGACCGCAAGTCACTGATAAAATCTAACACAGAGACCTTAAATTTTCAAAAAGGAAATTTCCCAAAGTTGAGGAAACTAGTAAAAAAGAAGCTGAAAGGGAAAATTGAGAGAGTCCAAACACTCCAAGAGGCATGGAGGCTGTTTACAAAAACAATAACAGAGGCTCAATTGGAATGCATACCCAAAAGGAAAAAGGGCACTGCCAGGTCCAAGAGGACTCCGATGTGGCTTACAGGAGCTGTTCGGGAAGTGATCAAGAGCAAGAAAAGCTCATTTAGAAGATGGAAGGCTTGTCCGAATGAGGACAGCAGGCAGAAACATAAATTCTGGCAGAACAAATGCAAGGCAAGAATCAGGAAAGCAAAGCAAGACTTTGAGGAGCGTATAGCTAAAAATACTCATAGAAATAACAAAGACTTCTTTAAGTACATTACAAGTAAGGACCCAACTAGGAAGGCCATTGGACCATTAGATGACAATGGAAGGCAAGGGGTTATTAAAGAGGAAACAGAGATTGCAGAGAGACTCAATGAATTCTTTGCTTCAGTATTCACTGAAGAAGACAGAGGCCACATGCCCAAAACAGAGCCTATCTTCGTAGGGAGGGAAACCGAAAAATTAAGCCAGATAGAAATAACCAGGGAGGAGGTCCTTGCATGTCTTGTTAAGCTAAACACTAACAAATCACCAGGACCAGATGGCATCCATTCACGAGTTCTCAGGGAACTTAAAGATGAAATTGCTGATCTCCTAGCCAAAATACATAATCTTTCCCTCAAATCAGGCTTTGTGCCTGATGACTGGAAGGTAGCGAATGTAACACCAATTTTCAAAAAAGGATCCAGGGGTGATCCAGGAAATTGCCGACCTGTCAGTTTGACATGTGTCCCAGGTAAAGTGATGGAAACCATCCTAAAAGATAGAATTAATAGGCACATAGAAGAGAAGGCGCTGCTAAAGGAGAGCCAACATGGCTTTTGCAAGGGCAAATCATGCCTCACTAATCTGTTGGAATTTTTTGAGAGTGTCAACAAGCATGTGGATAAGGGGGATCCAGTTGACATTGTTTATCTGGACTTTCAGAAGGCTTTTGACAAGGTCCCACACCAAAGGCTCTTGAATAAACTTACCAGTCATGGAATAAAGGGACAGGTCTTGTCCTGGATCAGCAACTGGCTAAGGGACAGGAATCAGAGGGTAGCACTAAATGGACACTTCTCCAAGTGGAGGGAAGTAAAGAGTGTGGTCCCCCAAGGTTCAGTACTGGGACCCCTGCTTTTCAACCTCTTCATAAATGATCTAGAGGTAGGAGTAAAAAGCAAGGTAGCCAAATTTGCTGACGACACTAAATTATACAGGGTAGTGAAAACTGTGAGAGATTGTGAGGAGCTCCAGAGGGATCTCTCGACATTGGGGGAGTGGGCAAAACAGTGGCAAATGAGTTTCAACATTAGTAAGTGCAGAGTGATGCATGTTGGGGCAAAGAACCCCAATTACATTTATAAACTGATGGGGTCTGAACTCTCTGCGACAAACCAGGAAAGGGACCTTGGTGTCCTGGTGGACAACTCAATGAAGGTGTCAACCCAGTGTGCCTCAGCAGTGAAAAAAGCAAACTCAATGCTAGGGATCATTAGGAAGGGTATAGAAAATAAGTCAGCAAGTGTCATTTTGCCTCTTTATAAATCTATGGTGAGGCCCCATCTGGAATACTGTGTACAGTTCTGGTCACCATACCTCCAGAAGGATATTATTCAGCTGGAAAAAGTGCAGAGGAGGGCAACCAGAATGATTAGGGGACTGGAACACCTTCCTTACCATCTGAGGCTGCAACGGTTGGGCCTCTTCACTCTTGAACGACGACGTCTAAGAGGTGACCTGATTGAAGTTTATAAAATCATGCACGGTGTGGACAAAGTAGATAAGGAAAAACTGTTTTCCCTATCGCATAACACTAGAGCTAGGGGACACTCCATGAAACTTTTGGGTACTAGTTCTCAAACAAATAAGAGAAAGTATTTTTTCACCCAGAGGATTACTGGTCTATGGAACTCCCTGCCAGAAGAAGTGGTGACAGCTGTCAGTCTTGACAGCTTTAAGAAAGGATTAGACAAGTTCATGGAGGACAAGAGTATCAATGGCTATAATTATGGATACTTAAGGACAACCTCCGGGTTGGAAAGATAGGCAGGATATCTCTCAATATCATTTCCAGGGAATCCTAAGCAGGTGAAGGCATCTGCTTGGGAATACCCTGAAGGAAATGGTGAGCCACTGTGTGAGACAGAATGCTGGACTGGATGGGCTGTGGCCTGTTCCAGCAAGGCTGCCATCGGGGCTATATATATATAAGTTGCAGAACTCTAGAACTGATTGATTCACAGTGCAGAATTTGAAGCATGGGAGTAGAGTAAGCAGAACACTTGTAGACCTAACTACAAAGAGAATGTTAAAAGTCTGTGAATATTTTAAATGGGAGTTTTCTTGAAGGAATCTATAATTTCAAGAGCTAACATTTCTTGTTATCTTTTTTAAATAAGGCAATATCTATGTAGCATTTCAAAAGCAATGTAACAAGTACAGAAGGTGTTACATTATTAATATACCAGACATTTTCTCACCTTCCTTTTCTTAGGCTACTATTTATAGCATTTTAGAAGAATTTTGAGCATAACCCTTCATGTTTTCAGCCAATCTCATGTCAATTCATTTTTAAAGGTCATAAATAATGAGCAATGAATCAATTTCCTTTTAAATCATGATTTTTACAGTACCTAATTGCTTTGGGGTACACTGCAAAGTGTTACATAAAAAACTACTTTTTAAAAGTAACTTTCCAAGCTCTGAAATCAAAACCTTTCATTTGTGACTGTTTGTATAAAAGTTAGGAATATGTTTTCTATGTACAGTTTATAATGCTTGTAGTTATTGCTTGCAGCTCTTTTTGATGATATCCGTCTTGTCATGAAAAGGCATAGAAATATGTGCAGCTTTAAGAGATTCATGTTCAAAGACTCTTCATATTCTTGTTTAATGTAACCAGGGCCTATGGCAGGATACTATGATACTCAAAAGAGGTAAGCCACATCCTTTCAAGTCCATTGATTGATGTTTTGCCACTAAATTCAATAAACCCTTGAATAGAAGCTTGGAAAGGTGGTCTGCTGCCTCAATGTGGTGGTGAGGAAATCTATCAGGATCTCGCTCTCTATTAAAAGATGCAACTATGAAGAGTCAAAGGTCACATCTGTGCAATGAAATCTATGTCCCTTTTTGTATGACATTGCTGGTGCACCCCACCAGTGAAGAGACATATGCATTGATTGGATGAAACAATGGGCCACTTTATTGGTAATGCCACCAGAAACATTGCACTGGAGCCAGTAGTATGGGTGTAATAAAAGGATAGAGGGTAACAAATAACACCGGGAGGAAATGACTGTGGGCCAACCACACCGGGGTACAGTAAAGCCATGCAGGGTGTCAGAGATGAAAGAAAGGCTTACCGATAAGCCAGCCCCTGTGGAAGGTTGCTACAGAAGCCTTAAGGCACACCCCTAGATGATACCATTCCAGCTCTTGCAACAAACCCAGCCCATACCCTATGGGAATGGAGTACACCCGCACTAATCGCCACACAGGGAGGAGAAAAGGAATCTGACCCACCAGCCTGACTGACCGGACTGGGGGGTGACCCCAGTGCAAGGAGCAGGAGAGAGGACACCACCCCCACGAGGGGGAGGGGGAGGCTGGTGCCCAGGACAGGAACAGCAAGGCAAACAGCTCTGAAGAAGGAACTTGTGTGGAAACAGTAAACAGACCAAAAAACTGTGAGGCACAAAAGGACAAAATTATGTAATAAGGGTGGAAAGAGGAGCTGGGGCACCCGGCGGGGAAATGGCCGGGTACACAGGGCCCGCTACGAATGCAGGCCGAGCAGAGGTCAGTGAAGGACAAGCATAGGTGCTGTGTTTATCGGAGCAAACCAGACACTCATGCTTGTACCGGCACTGTTTTTTGACGCAACGGCCCTGGGCAGTAAACTCCCAGCAATAAGTGCGGGGGGCAGAGTGGTAACCCCAGGAGCAGGCAGTGCAGGAGTGGAAGAAGGGTGCTGAACAAGGTGGCCACAATCATAGTGGTCACAGGAGGCAGGGCGGGAAGGAGTCATATATTGGAGCCAAAGTAGGGAGTTAGGCTCGTCCCATCGCATGTTGGGCCAGACGGTGGCCCGCATGCAGAAGTTCTCTTTGTAGGATTTTCACGCATCACCAGGAAAGTCCACATGGGCCCTGTAGATCAGGTTGAGATATTGGATCATGGGTAGGGCAAGGGCCAGGTGGGCACAGATGGAGACAGACACGTAAATACGGAAGGCAGGAAGCCAATTGTCCCACATGCATGGGGGCTTTTTATGCCGAGCCAACTCCTTATCAGGATCATCAAGTTTGTCAAAATCGGCCTTGAGGCAGTCACGGTTGAGCAAGCCAAAGAGATCGACATATCCCCCCTGGACAATCTTAGCCCTGGTGGACTGTAGGAGATGGTCACCCAGAGGGAGGACAGAATCACTGGGGGGAAGGGCATCCATGGGGACATAGCTGTGGTGGGGCCCCACCGGGCCGGTGTGTGGACATGTGCATGTTGGGGAGGGAAACTGTTGGGATCCTGGCAGGGGCCAGGGAAACCCCCTGTAATGCATTGGGGAAATAAGGGGGCAGGATGTCCATGGGAGGGCCAGGGCCAAGGCCACCCGAACTGCGGTGAAAGAGGACTGGGTGAAGGGCCAGAAGAGGGGGACATGCTTGGTGCAACAGAGTACTCACAGAGGCCCAAACCATCAGGCCCAGAAGAGGCAGTGGTGGAAGAGGCAGCCAGGTTACAAGCAGAAGAGGTGCATGGAGCCGGGCCGCCCCCCCCCCCCCCGCCTGGAGCGCAGGGGGTGAAGGGCGTGGAACCTGAGCTGAGGGTTAGCTGGGAGAGGTACCAGAGGGGCACACAATGGGGATTTGGGGGGTCCTGCTCTGGGGTGAGGGGGAAAGGCCGGAGGCCCTGAGGCTGCTTGGAAAAGAGGGCAGCTGCAAGCATGTGCCATCTGGGCTCAGTACCAGGAGGCCCGGCGGGGGCTGGGGCCAAAGAGGAAGAAGGCACTCAGTTCGCGGCCACCCAGAGGTGGGCAGCAAGGTGAGCAGACATGCATTCGGTGTAGGCTGCTGGCATTCAGGCAGGGGTGCGGACGCAAGAGTGTCTGCCAGAAGAACGGGCCGACCTGCTGTCAGGAGTCATGCCGGTAAGCAGCCGGGCAGGCAGTGGGGCAAAGGGAACCAGGCGGTTCTCAGAAGCCATGCAGCTGAAATTCCTGCCGAAGGAGAAGCGGAAGCTTCTCCGGAGGCAGAAAATCTGAATGGCGGGGCTGGGAGGAGCCACCCCTATAAAGGGATGCCGGCTCCTCCCAGCCTGGCTGGCATGATGCAGGCACGCTCCTGTTGCTGGGCAGGGGTGGCGGCAAAGCGCACACAGGCAGAGGGCCTGCTGGCATGCGTCCATTTGTTCTAGATGTGATAATATGGGTTCACTGAAAATGAAAGTCTGGTAGAGATTATTACTGTACAAAATACCTTATAATGCTTGGAGATTGGTATCGTGTTGGGAACAGGTGTTGCTTTCATATATGACAATTTTTGTGAGAAAACATATTTTAGTCTCTCTTAAATTTTAGTCAAGGAAGCTTTTGTGTGGATATAGCTTGTGGATTGTTATTGATCTCCTGATTTAAGTTGAATATCTCATTTTTCATATATTATTTGGTATTACAGTATAGCATATTTTGTGTTTAATGGTAGCATAGCATTAGACTAGGTTCCAAATATTTCTGTGGCAATGGCCCAACAGGGTGGCTGGCATATGGAGTGTGAAGAATGTAAAGATTAAATACACTGCACAATGGTTAAAATTCTATTTCTTAGTATAGCAAGTTACAACCAGAGCTGTCCTCTTGGAATGAATGGAATTTAGAGAGGGGTTTACTCATTAAATCCACATGGATTCAATGGGACTATTCTAGCTGTAACTTACTGGGCTAGGTAACAGTATTATATCCAGTACCATCTAAAAATTAATAGAGATCCATGAGGCCATTCAGTCATGAATTATCTCAATGTACCAGTATGTTTTATCCTTCTATGTTGTCAGTATGAGTGCATATACCTCAGAAGGTTTACTCCTCCATCAAAAGTGCGATTTTTGTATTATTCTATGAGAGGGTTACAGAAATTTCTTTCTGTGATGTTTGGGAGTTACAATGCAAAATAATGAAATAATTTGATTTAAGCACATATGCAATAATATCAGGATTTTTTATTTTATTTTTTTGCAGATGTAAACTAGGAACACTGGTGAAGTAGAGGAGATGTGACTTAATTGGAGAGCCTGACAATTGTGACAAACTGCAAATGTTTCACTAATGGAAGACAAATCCTCTGGTTAAACAAGAATCCCAGGGGACTCAGATTTAAAACCCAACCCACAGAACCATAAAGGAGGAGGGAAAAGAAAATCATTTTTTTCTTGTGAGCAGGGATCAGGATCCAGAGCTCTATTCAATACAGAAAGAAATTTGCATGAATTCTAACTTTGATTTCCTGCCTCACTGAAGCACCACCTTGATAAGGAATGCCTTTCTTTTCTATCAGATATTTCTAGAATAGAAGAAATTACATTTCCTGATTCACCATACTTACAGGACACATTCCAAGTGCAGCTACCCATAAAAACCAGAACCTACTGGATAAGGTTGCAACCTCATAGGATCCCAAGGTCCTTTCTAAACTTCAAAATGCAACCAGACTGCCCATCTGCTATAATTCCCCAAAAACCCTTTGAGATGGATATTGCCTTCATGAGCTCTGTCCAAGGTCCTGATTTGGTTCTGATTGTTTCTAGCCTGACTGTACAAAACAAGATCTTACTCTGAGATTTAATTTTATCCAAATCTGAGCTTCCATTACCTACTAGGTTTTTTTTTAAAAGTGAAGATGATTCTACCACATCTACTATTATTATTCCACCCAATAATAAGGGACTGCAGTCAACACTTTCTTCTCTGGGAGCTCAAAACATGTCAGCACAGGACAGAATAGGCTCTTGTACAATTAACCCCTATAACTGGTAATCAGTGGACAGCCTTTGTGGAACAGTTAAAATTGCATTTACCAATTGGCAGGGCAATACAGACAATTAAATTAAGAGACAGCTGTGTGTAAGACTGCAAAGCCAGGAGGGAGAATAGTGGAAAGCTATGTTAGTGATGAAATTACATGTGGAAATTTCTGGAAATTTTAATATGATTTGCCTATTCAAGGCAGCAACCACGCCTTAATGCATATTTATACCAGTGTAGATCCACCTATTGCAGCAGAGCAGCAGGATACGAAATGCCTTCACCACCTCCTTATCTTGTAGCAATTTATCTCTGAAATTAATGCTGAGAGAGTTAGGCTGATAGGCAAACTAACAGGATTCTCACTGTCATGGAATTTGAATGCCTTTATTGTGTAAATAAGTCACAAGAGTGTGCTAGTATGATTTTGATCATTCAGCGACTTGTGTTTTGTGTTTTGAAGAAACAGAACCTTCATTGAGTTGCATTGTGCCTATGAATCTCTATTGAGAAACATCACATCAGCTAGATAGATGCCTCTAGTGACACCTTTAATTATTAAAGGGAGAATTTACCCATCAGGACACATGCAAGTTCATACACTTTGAACTCAAGTGTCATCCACCCAAAGACAGTCACGAGGAAAAGGTGTCCCTGAACCTTTAGATGTTTGACATTCTTAAGGTGGAAGCAAGTGATACTTTAGTGCCTAACAATGGCCCCGCAGAGACAGAGGGGACAGAATACAGGAGGAGGATGTAGTTTCGAATTCCTGGACAAGATACAGCTGAGAGAAGAAACGAAACTTTGAGGGCAAGATGCTGCCTCAAAGGCCAGCTCCTTAACAACTATCACCAATCAGGTTACAGACTTAGTCATTTTTCCAGCTTTGATACTTAGAAATTCCTCAGCCAGGATTCTGAGGTGAGACTTAGAAAATCTCCAACTTTGGGACTGGGAGTAATTTCTAGCCAGGAGGAGCAAGACTTAGAAAGTAATTGGGTTTATATTTTCTAGATTCAAGTATTGAGGGACTTTGCATACTTAGAAATTAGTTGGCAGGATAGAACAACTTATTAGCTTTTTAGCTAGAATTAGTACCCTGAGTTGGGCGTTTTACTTTGCATTTTCTGAACCAGATTTGCTATTTAGCCAGCGCTATGCTTTGCTTACTGAAGCAACAATTTGCCTTATGGACTTTGTTATTCCTTTTAACAAATAAATGTTAAGACCACCCAGGTCTTATTACCAAAGGATTTTGGAAGTGCCGTGTCCAGTTTGGTGTGATCCTGAGAAATGGGATTTTGGGATATTTTTACTTTATTTCCTGCTTACATCATTTTACATGCTACTAAACAAATCTCCCATGGCTCATTGGTTTGAATTGTGACCCAGAGGGAGACAGAAGCTGACTCAGGTGTAGCGCACAAGTTACAGGGCTGGAGTTTTGGGAGCTGTTGGAGTCAAAATAGCCCTTAACCTGAGGAAAAGAATTTCAGCAGGTTGGTGATACTGTCTGGGGTTTCTGCGACACTCACCAACATGTTTCAGCTATTTAAAATGGGTATGGTAAACTAAGAAAAAAACAAGAAACAATGGTATTATATATAGATGCATTATACTTCCAGAAGAAGAGTCCATATTTTAATCTGAGCATACATAAAAGCCAGCACCCATGCCTGGAAAAACTGAAAGTCTGCCTTCACTCTCTTCATAATCTATTGGAAACAGAGAACAAACAGGGTAAGCTTAAGCAGCCTTCATCACTTATGTCTGCTACCATAGCTTCAAATTTATTTTTAAGAAGAATGAATATAATGTCATGCTAAAGCCATTTATGACTTAGCAATGTTTTAAATCTCAGCACATCAGCCTTCCACCTCTCAGTTATGGATGATTTCAGCATGTCATGACATTCAGTCTTCTTACTAGTAATTTTCCAAGATTTATTTTTCCAAGAGCCCAACAAACTTATCTTGAAAGAGGCAAGGAACTGTAAGCAGTATACATATCAGACGAAGTCCTTGAGGTCATGCATTATAGAATTTATTTATTTATTTGTTCGATTTCTACACCACTCGGCCAAGGCCAACTCAGGGCGGTTCACAATCACAGGATAAAACAGCAAATAAGACAAACACTGTCATCATAAAAAAGTAATAAAAATAATTAAAACTACCCACCCCATAAAAGGGTGCAGGAAGAATGAATATAAAATGAATATAAAAGCAGGTTTAGGAAGTCATGTAAGGTTGTTGTTGGGTTTTTTTTGGGGGGGAGGCTCATCATAGAAGCAATAATGGAACAAATTAAACCAAAAATAAGGAGTGAACTGAAGTGACAATACCTATTTGTCCTTTTTTGATACTCACTAGCTTGTAATTTCCTTTTTAAAAATTCAGGTGCAACATTGGCTTACAGTTTGTTATGGAAGGGACAAACAAAACAAAACAAAAATGTGAGTATCTTGTTACTGGCTCAAAAATAGTTCAAAGCATTTCAGTCTGCTGATCACCTTACAATACCTTACTACCATAGCACAAATCCAAAGTTCACAAAAAAAGGTGAAATCAATATAGGATGCACTAGCCCATCCACCCTGTTACTTCTGGGTTCATGTGAAATGACAAGTTGAAACACCTATACAACAGGATTTCCCAACCTTGGATCCCCAGGTGTTCTTTGACTTCAATTCCCTTAAGCCCAAGTCAGTACACCTGCTGATCAGGGCTACTGGGAACTAAAGTCCAAGAACATCTGGGCCCCCAAGGTTGGAAAACCCTGCTATACAACTTGTGGATTCTTTTTGCACAATCGGCAACTCTGGAAAAACATGGCTTTCAAATGCATGGAGAGATGCTATGCAAACATATAGAGCTACCGTCTTCTTCAGATTATTGCTTTCAATTCATTAAGCACAACACCAAGGGTGACATTGTTAACCTATTCACCTATTAGAAAATTTAGAGTCAGCAGGACTCTGCCAATTTCACAAGGACCTGGTAAGTCTAACCCATAGGGTCAAGTCTACATGCAACCCATGCCTGTTGGGGGTATCCCTTTTCCTTTTAAGCCGCTCTCTATTTTTTAGGATGTAAATCTGACTTTTGCTCAGATGTAAATTTCAAGACCCCGGAAAGTTCAGAGGAAAATGTAAGCTGAGTTTGGAGGGCCACACCTGCTTCCCATGACTCTCTCCAAAAATACATTTCCAACAAGGAGATGCCTCATTGCCCAACATGCTGTAGTGGTGGAGACAGGTGTCACACAGCATGAGAAGGAACTACTTTTAGTTTTAGTAGTAGTAGTAGTAGGAGGAGGAGGAGGAGGAGGAGGATGAGGCATAAAAGAGCATTTTGAGTCATTAATCTTTGCTTTTTTAAAATTAGAGACTACTAGCATTCCTGCTCAGGCTTCGCCCCGGGGATGTGTGGTGGCCGTGCAGCCTGCCTGTCATTTTCCCTCTCCACCTAGCTGTTTCAAAGCTGGCTTCGAAACAGCGAGGCGGAGAGGGAAGCTGACAGGCTGTTGTTCGTGCGGGGAGGCGCGTCCCTGGGTGGACAGCGTCCCTGGGTGTCCCTGTATTGAAAGCAGCCTGTCTGTCAGCTTCCCTCTCCGCCTCGCTGTTTCGAAGCTGGCTTCGAAACAGCCAGGTGGAGAGGGAAGCTGACAGGCTTGCTATCCATGCGGGGAGGCGCATCCCTGGGTGGAAAGCAGCCTGCCAGGCACCTTCCCTCTCCGCCTGGCTGTTTTGAAGCTGGCTTTGAAACAGTGAGGCAGAGAGGGAAGCTGACAGGCTGCTATCTGTCTGGGGAGGCATGTCCCCAGGCTGAAAGCAGCCTGCCAGGTGGGCCACATTGGTGTGAGGGGCACTGCAGCTGCCTTCAGGGCAGGGGGCATAGCAGTCACCTCCGGTGGCCTTGAGTCCCCGGTCATGGCTAGGCGGAGGCTTGCTCGGGCGGCTGGGCTGAGGCGAGGCAGAAGCTGTCTTGGGTGGCAATGCTTACACGGTGGCACGTGTGCGTGCGGCAGCTTCTGGAGGGGTGCAGCGGCTGCCTCTGGTGGCCTTGCGTCGCTGGTCAGTTGCTTGGTGGTGACGCTCATGTGCTGTTGCGCGCGAGCGCATCCTCCCTTTGTTGTTGTTGCCCAGTTGTGATGTGGGCATTTTTGTGGTTTTCTCTGGTGGGGCTGGCGCCCCGCTCCAGGCTTCTGGACCCCCTCTTTCGAAGGTGGGGGACACAAGGTAGGTCCAAGGAAGCTGGTAGGGGGGTGGGGCACGGGTTGGCCACGTGCATAGAGGACATACTGACATACTTCTTTGCTTCATTGCTTCATAGATTTAGATAACATGCTGGGTGACCATGGGTTGTTGAGAGACACATCTGGGCCTCTAGAAGACTGCATTGTCTGACAGGCTGAATATAGCACACTCCTAAACTGAGCCATAGTTCAATGTCATGGTATTCTTTTGGCATATCTGGGCATCTAGCCAAATCACACAGCTCTCTATTGACATCCAGTCTAGCCCAAATATTAGATCGTATTCTTAGTCAGCTAAACATCTTGAATATTTTTATTTATCTCTGCTAACATCTGTGAGACTTAGTATTCATATAATCTCTTGGTAATGTAGCCAATAAATCAACATTTAATTCATCCATTAATGCGATGTTTCAAATTTTATTATTTGACTTTGTAGCTCAATTATCCAGGAAAGAAAATTTATTATTAAACTGACACTTGTCATTAAAGGGACTCTTTCTTGAAAGCTTTCTTAACCTGTTTTGATTTTCTCTATAGCCAGTCTAATAAATTTTCTTTTATGATAATGATACTGTTTATTGCAGAACCAGCTAGTTGTCCTTCTCAGCCTTTAGGATCTTAAGCTGTAGTTCAAATTTACAGAATATTTTGATTTACTGTGTTACTAGGAAGAGGGGGAAAGTGTTCTTCTTCAGTCCCCTTCACTTTCCTATTACTGTAATCTCTAATAGTTAAATTGTCTTTTTCTACATCTGCTGTAAAGTTGTTAATTTTGATTACCTATGAATGGTTGTGACCCCCTTTATCACAGGCAGACAACTAGACTGAGGCCACAGGACATGCAAACTGGTTAAGAAACTTTCAGCAATGCATCTTTTTTAGTTCTATATAATTAGGTGGGAATGAAGAGGTAGAAAAATCTCTCAATCAATTTTCCTGTGTTTTTCTGAACCCTAGCTGAATTTTCTTCCTGTCTTTCTTTCAGATAAAGTCACAAGACTTTGTTTTCCCTACATTAGATGAATATACAGTTTATATATTTGTGTAATGCGTATATTTCTGTATGCATTTCATCTTATTGTGTACATTCACATTGTCCACATTTCTTTCATGCACACTTAATTTCTCCAAGACAGGCCATGAGGCTCACATATAAGCAAATTCTCAAGGCAAAGTGTTCTGTGTGTCACAACGACTCTTTGGTGCTATCAAAAAGGGGGGAAGAAGGCTACTTTTGTCAAGACTGTGGAACTGAAAAACATTCTGTTCCATTCCTAGCTGGAAGTCAGCTCCATTGAACACAGAGTGTCTTCTTCAGAAGAAACATGCATACTATTCTGCTGTATGGCATCTGTTTAGTTATCCATCATTTTACTTGCCTTTTACCCAAAGGTTGACATTGGAATGTGTGCAGAAGTACATTGATGGATTATAGGCTTTCAGCCCAAGGTCAAAATTCTAGTTTGGAAAAAATTCTTGGTGGCCACATTCCAAAATTTCAGAGCCAAGAACACACCTTGGAGCCAAAGCAAAATTGATGAGAACAGATAAGTAGTTCTTGCACTTCTGGAGGTCTTTTCTTGGACCTACAAAGCACAGTTCAGTTCTGTATAACTCAAGAATAAGGGCTCAATGCAACTATTTTCAAGCATGCAAAGCATTGCTCAAATATGTATTCCTACTCAAAGCAAGCTGCATGTAACAACTGCCCTAGCTGCAATGCGCAGCTTAGTTTGATTCAACAGCTTCCTAGCTTTGATACCCTTTTACTTCCAGTTGAAGGGCAACCAGGGTACCACAGGCCATAGTTTGGGCACCCCTGCTCTAGACAACTGATTCCTGCCATGTATCTTACTTCCTCCTCTGCTGCTGTCATTGCAGCAGACCCAAGAGACACACTGTGCACCGAGGCATGTGTGCCCACATCCAAGTACAGGGACTCAGAAATTGCTGCAAAATAAACAGCCCCCTGCAGGTGGTTTAAAATAACCTACATTGTGGCAAGATAATGCAAGCTTCAGGGGTGTATCATATATTCTTTGATCTTTGCATCAATGTGGAACCTGACGAAACTAACACAAATGTGAGACTTTTACTAATCAAGACACACCCACTGAAAGACAAATACAGATATACAGATACATCTTCTGCACATCCTTAACTGACATATTTCGTTTATCTGATCTCCTAGCCCTGTGAAATGGAAGATTTTTTTTAAAAGGGAAGACGCACCTTTGACCCCTGGAAGATGTAATGCTATTTATAGCTATAAATGAATAGAAACAAACATGATTGTGCGATATGTCCCTGGTATTCTCTTTTCTTCTCTAAATGAAGTGAAGGGTCAGGTTAAAAAGAGCAGGGGGGGGGGGGGGGTTGCCTTTGACTTCACAGCTCCAAACCAAGCATCTGAGCTACCTAGTTATGTCAAGATAGCAAAGCCTTGGGATTTATGTGACTGGTCTAATGAATCATTGCTCGAGCCAGCCAACGTTCTTGCTTTCTATTTGAGGCCACATTAAATATAAATAGGTGAGCTAAATACAAAATGCTGAAAAATGGACCAATTATATACTGCAATGTGACTGTGTCTTGGCTTTCAATGATTTTAATGTCCACTGAAATAAAGCATGCTTTATTCCATGCACATACACAGACACCCACACAGACAACCAAATAGACACTTACTCAAGCCGGCCTGTTATTTAGGAGTTCTAAGACATTGGTTAGAATCCTATTGCATTTTTATGCACATGGAAAAAGAACTATGGGAGCAGCCATAGCTGACTGGCACTATGTGAGTCACATATTGTGCACATATGTTCAGTGTGATGTCTTACATGTGCTGGTGCCTCTTCAATTAGCAAGTATTAGCCAAAAACAACATTCATGTCTCTTCCTATTTTATGTACCATCAAGTTGGAACCAACTCATAGTAACTCTAATAGGGTCTTCAAAGCAAAGGAAAATTTTAAGGGCTGGTTTCACTTCCCCAATGAGTTTCCATAGCTGAGCAGGGATTCAAACCCCAGGCACCTGAGTCCTAGTCCATTACTCTGTTTACTACACCACACTAGATGTTGTTCCTCTTGATCAGTGGAGGCAAACTTATGGCATGCGTGCCAGAGATGGCACTTGAAGCCCTCTCTGTGAGCATTCGTGTGGTTGCCCCAGCACAGAGTTTGTCCTGCCCTTCTGCCCAGCAGCCCAATGGGAGCACTTCCTTCCTCCCCCCAGCACAGAGTTCACCTCGCCCCTCTGCCTAGCAGCCCAATGGGAATATTCCTCCCTTCCCTGTTACTGTGTAGGCACTTTGGGATAAATAGGTGGGGTTGGGGTTGCAGTTTGGGCACTCGGTCTCTAAAAGGTTCACCATCACTGCTCTAGATGCATAAACATACAGTATGATTCTACCCATTAAGTAGACCCAATTTTATTGCTCTCTAAAGGAATCCAATGAAATAAATGATTCTAGGCAGCCAAACTCAACATGTCCCATTGATTTCAGTAGTATTTATGTCATTGGTGCTGAATCTCAAAGAGGAAGCTCCTGAATTTGAGTTTTTCATCTGCATAGTAAAGGTAAAGGTTGCCCTTGCTCAAAAGCCAGTCATATCCAACTGTAGGGTTCAGTGCTCATTTCTGTTTATAGCCAAAGAGCTATAATATAATAATGTGTAATGGACTTTCAGATTAGATAAAAATGTGTAGAAATTGGGGGGGGGGGCGCTAATCACCAAGGAAGTTTAATAAGCAAACAGCAACTGTTTGTCAGGAGAAGATAAAGAAGGCCTTCTCTGGCTTGGAAGATAAATTAAAACGAACAGACAAAGGAGTTTTTTTTAACTGTGTTCACAAAGGAAAAAAGATCAAGGAGCTTGTTGGCCTTGAAGAATGGAGAAATACTGATGGGTACCAGAGTGGAGGCAGAATTACTGGGCACTTACTTGGTCTCTGTCTTCTCATGAAATGGAAGCAGTAAACACTCCTCATATTTGCAAAACACCAGACCAGGAGAGGTAACAATACTTCATAAAACAGAATTAGGATTCACGATAATCTTAACAGATTGCAGAATCTGTGGAATTCTGATATGAGACAAAATGAACAAACTGAGTTTCAATAAGGAAAACTGTGAAGTTCAGCATTTAGGAAGGAAACATCAGATGTACAAAAGAATTAGTAAGCTATAAGTGAAGCAGAAAACAATAGCAGAGTAGTAGCAAAAAATTGAACACAATGCAAAGCTACATCAAGAGAAGTAAAGTGCCCAGATCAAGGGTAGTAAAAGTAACATACTCTTTTGCTTTCATTAGACCTTGACTGGACTACTGGTGATATACAGAAGGAAGTCAACAAGCTGAAATGTGTTCAGAGAAGGCTGACCAAGATATGAACTGCTCTTTTAGAGATTTGGAAACCAGGACCTATGAAAAATGGTTGAGGGGATGGATATAGTTAGCCTGGAAAAGAGAATGCTGTGAAGTAGTATGATAGTTGTCTTTAAATATTTGAAGAGTTATAATGTGAAAGATGGATCGAGCTGTTTTCTGCAGCTTCAGAGATAGGACCTGAAGCAATTGCATTCAAATTTAAAGAAAGGAGGGATTTTTGACTTAACATTAGCCATTTAACATTGGTAGTAAGAAATGTTCAAAATGGAATAAAATGTAGAGTCTCCTTCATTGGAGGTTTTTAAACAGAGACTGAATATCTATCTGTTAGAGATGTTTTAGTTGGGTCTTTCCTGTCTTGTTAGCAACCTGAGCTTGGTAACCCTTGCAGCCCTTTGCATCTCTGCAAATTTATGGCGGGAATCCTAATGGTATTTGTGTGAAATTTTATATAACTTTCTTCAGCCAGTTGCTGAAATACTGGTATGTGTCTCAATTACGCAATTTGATGCCTGACCAACCACATGACTGAGGAGCCTGGCAATTCATCAGCCACAATTAGCTGTGACAAGTTATGTAAACCTACTTCAAACACCTATGAGTCTATTATTCAGTTGATTAAATTATTTATTTATTTCAAAAGAGAGATTGTTTCTTTGTTAATCTGCTTTTTATTCCTATGTGTTACATAATTAAATATGTATTATACTGCATACCTGGATCTTAGGCCTTCAGTTTTATATTGTGTCCCCCATAGCCCTCATTTTTAAATTATGTTTTGCATAATTAAAAATTAGAAAATAAGTTACCTGAACGGTTATTCTCCTGGCATACTAAAATGTCAATATTTTATTTTATTTACATAATACTTAATAGTATGTATATCTTATTTGTCAATTATATGAATCCAGAAGCTGATTTCTGAATAGAACAGAGATGTAACAATACAATATTAATGCCTGAAAGAAGCCAGGTGTACCATGGAAGGGAGATCATTGTACAGGGCAGGTGCCAAAACAAGCTCACATTGATATTGCTGTCAAATGTAAATACAGACATTTTCTCTGTCTGTAGCTCACCTTTTCACTTCTGAGTGTCTAACATCCGTTACCAACATTAAAAACCAGAAGAGAAAATTCAGATACAGGAGGAATGAATCTGTCATTCTTGAACTTGTAGAAGTTACTCTTTTTCCAATAGGCAGCTGATGGTTGGGCAGAAGGCTATTCTTTCCATTCTGAAACTTAAACATTTATATACTGTATAACAATAAATATTTTGAATTGCATTCAGGGATGCAGGTTGGGAATAGACTCCAGTAGTGATCTTATAACACTGGAAATATATTCAGAATTGCTTTCTCAATTAATATCTACCTGCCCATGTTCTGAGCCAGCAGAACTTCATAAGCAGCCTTCAACAGCATTTCTACAATGCAGAATATTAATGCAAACCATATTATATAAGTATGTACTAATGTGGATAGGCTATCATTGGCCAAAACAGGCTTCAGGTGGCACACGGACGTTAGCAGGTGAAATTTGCTTAAAACTAGGGTTCCCGTGTGTGCATCCAAACTCAAGGAGATATTTAATAGCACCCCATAGCCTGTGAATCTGACCTCTTGAGAGAGGCAGTGGTACCATCCAAAGCAAAGCTGAACCAGCTTCTACAATATGTTTTGCCATCTCCCAGCACAATTGGCTGAAATCCATTAGTTAGTTGCAAGTAGAATCTTTGTTCAAAGATATATCCCGCTTTGATTCAAGACAGCTTGGATCAAATGATCCCTGTGACATTCAGAAGAAAGTATACCTCTGCCTTTTGCAAGAAATGAGATTGCAGGCGCACCCCCCAATAAAGGACTCAGACACTGATGAAAGTGGATAACGGCATTGGGCCACATTTATTGATTCATGCCCTAGTCCGAATTATAAATTTCTATTGGTAATTGACCAATCATAATTCTTAAGGCAAGCAGGCCGAAGTAACACTGGTAAGGTACCACCCAAAATTGCCCACAGCAATTGTTACAATGTATCTATTTGTATCAATTTGTTTGTTGACAACAAACAAATTGTTGACCGTAGTCAATATCTAGCTAATGACCCCACCCTCTGACGCGTATCCGTAAAATCACGGGGTGATGCATGCTGTCTAGCTGTAGCCATCACCCCATCGCCTAGTTCGTCGTTGACCGGACAACGTTTAACCAACTTATGCCTGTCTAGTGTTGTCCAGTCAATTGCGAACCTGCCGGATACCTGTGGGTCATAAATGTTTACCTTACCAGTGCTACCCGCCCATGTGACCAAAGTCAACAGCAGCACAGAAACCCCTATATCAAACCATAGCAACAGTGTGGGATGGGCAAAAAAGCCAGGACCCGAGAGCCAATTGAGGGTCCCAGCCAAAAATTCCCACCCGGCCCCGAAGCGACCAAAATATCACACTGTTAACTAGGGAGGGGGTGGAGGGGAAAAACTTCTCTGCTCCGTCGCTTTGCAAAATGGCAGCTCGGCTGCCTCGTGGCCGCCCCTTATATAAGGATGCTGGCCACGCCCCCTAACTACCCGGATGCCTTCGTCCGATGGGGGGGCCCGCAAAGGGCGCGGCGGCCATTTTGGCGCCGCGCTCGCATTGCAGGCGCACCCCCCAATAAAGGACTCAGACACTGATGAAAGTGGATAACGGCATTGGGCCACATTTATTGATTCATGCCCTAGTCCGAATTATAAATTTCTATTGGTAATTGACCAATCATAATTCTTAAGGCAAGCAGGCCGAAGTAACACTGGTAAGGTACCACCCAAAATTGCCCACGGCAATTGTTACAATGTATCTATTTGTATCAATTTGTTTGTTGACAACAAACAAATTGTTGACCGTAGTCAATATCTAGCTAATGACCCCACCCTCTGACGCGTATCCGTAAAATCACGGGGTGATGCATGCTGTCTAGCTGTAGCCATCACCCCATCGCCTAGTTCGTCGTTGACCGGACAACGTTTAACCAACTTATGCCTGTCTAGTGTTGTCCAGTCAATTGCGAACCTGCCGGATACCTGTGGGTCATAAATGTTTACCTTACCAGTGCTACCCGCCCATGTGACCAAAGTCAACAGCAGCACAGAAACCCCTATATCAAACCATAGCAACAGTGTGGGATGGGCAAAAAAGCCAGGACCCGAGAGCCAATTGAGGGTCCCAGCCAAAAATTCCCACCCGGCCCCGAAGCGACCAAAATATCACACTGTTAACTAGGGAGGGGGTGGAGGGGAAAAACTTCTCCGCTCCGTCGCTTCGCAAAATGGCAGCTCGGCTGCCTCGTGGCCGCCCCTTATATAAGGGTGCTGGCCACGCCCCCTAACTACCCAGATGCCTTCGTCCGATGGGGGGGGCCGCAAAGGGCGCGGCGGCCATTTTGGCGCCGCGCTCGCATTGCAGGCGCACCCCCCAATAAAGGACTCAGACACTGATGAAAGTGGATAACGGCATTGGGCCACATTTATTGATTCATGCCCTAGTCCGAATTATAAATTTCTATTGGTAATTGACCAATCATAATTCTTAAGGCAAGCAGGCCGAAGTAACACTGGTAAGGTACCACCCAAAATTGCCCACGGCAATTGTTACAATGTATCTATTTGTATCAATTTGTTTGTTGACAACAAACAAATTGTTGACCGTAGTCAATATCTAGCTAATGACCCCACCCTCTGACGCGTATCCGTAAAATCACGGGGTGATGCATGCTGTCTAGCTGTAGCCATCACCCCATCGCCTAGTTCGTCGTTGACCGGACAACGTTTAACCAACTTATGCCTGTCTAGTGTTGTCCAGTCAATTGCGAACCTGCCGGATACCTGTGGGTCATAAATGTTTACCTTACCAGTGCTACCCGCCCATGTGACCAAAGTCAACAGCAGCACAGAAACCCCTATATCAAACCATAGCAACAGTGTGGGATGGGCAAAAAAGCCAGGACCCGAGAGCCAATTGAGGGTCCCAGCCAAAAATTCCCACCCGGCCCCGAAGCGACCAAAATATCACACTGTTAACTAGGGAGGGGGTGGAGGGGAAAAACTTCTCCGCTCCGTCGCTTCGCAAAATGGCAGCTCGGCTGCCTCGTGGCCGCCCCTTATATAAGGGTGCTGGCCACGCCCCCTAACTACCCGGATGCCTTCATCCGATGGGGGGGGCCGCAAAGGGCGCGGCGGCCATTTTGGCGCCGCGCTCGCATTGCAGGCGCACCCCCCAATAAAGGACTCAGACACTGATGAAAGTGGATAACGGCATTGGGCCACATTTATTGATTCATGCCCTAGTCCGAATTATAAATTTCTATTGGTAATTGACCAATCATAATTCTTAAGGAAAGCAGGCCGAAGTAACACTGGTAAGGTACCACCCAAAATTGCCCACGGCAATTGTTACAATGTATCAATTTGTATCAATTTGTTTGTTGACAACAAACAAATTGTTGACCGTAGTCAATATCTAGCTAATGACCCCACCCTCTGACGCGTATCCGTAAAATCACGGGGTGATGCATGCTGTCTAGCTGTAGCCATCACCCCATCGCCTAGTTCGTCGTTGACCGGACAACGTTTAACCAACTTATGCCTGTCTAGTGTTGTCCAGTCAATTGCGAACCTGCCGGATACCTGTGGGTCATAAATGTTTACCTTACCAGTGCTACCCGCCACACGGAGGGGCTTCAAAGAAGGCTCGACGCCCCCCCCCCAGACCATCAGCTCGGTCAACAGGCCTGCTCGCCAATCACCCAACAGGAGGTCCATACCTCCTCGCGACAGATGGGCCCCATCCCCTGCATAAAGGCTGTAATTTCGTAGGCTAATGGCGGGGTGGCGACTGACCCGCCCCCAACCCTTGTCGGCAAGGAAGCGTGCCACAGCCCTATTTACCATGCGTCTAGCGCGGTCAAGGGCCTGGAGGTCGAAACCTCCCCTGTACGTGTGCTGCGGGACCATGTCCGACCAAACGAGGGTTGTGGCGGGCCACACATAATGCAGGTAGGCAAGGTCGCCGCAAATCGCATGCTTTAGCGATAAGCCGGTGACCCGGCCCAAATCATTGCCCCCTAGGTGTATGATCAGAATGTCAGGCGGGTCAGCATTCCGGCCTGAAAAAAAAGGAATGGCAACAGCTCCCGCCATAACATCCCGGGCTTACCATGCCATGTGAGACTTGCGTATGCACCCAGTCCCAGTCGGGGTCCCCACTCTGTCACCGCAGTGTAACGCGCTGCCCTGTGCACGTAGCTATGGCCCACCAGCCATACTGTCACCGGTGTAATACGACACCCAGGGTCTGTAAGGAAAAAACGAGGAAGAGAAAGGTGCGGTGACAAAACTGGTACTCACGGTGGAAGAGGGCGAACATAAAACTGAAAACATTGCGAAACCCACCTTCCCATGCTGCGTATGTCAGCCCCAGAGTACCCAAAAGCAGCTGCAGTGGAAGCCGCCCCTATCCTGAAGGAATGGGTACCATAACGAGCCCCTGGGAGGCCAACACTGGCCAGCGCTTTGCCGGTCACCTTCCAAAATTGAAATTTAGTAAGGGGAGACCCATCTTGGTGACAGAAAAACGGGCCATGGTGCGTGCCACGCAGTGCAATAAACTCCTGTAGGGCACCAACCAGACAGATGTCAGCCAAAGAACACCGTAGCAGTCTTACACCACTGCCTACGCCATGCTGATCTGACTTAGAGGAGCGTATCCTCAACTGAGCCCAGTCTTTGGCAACATAGACATCCTCGAGTTCCAGTGCCCTACGACTTGCATCCGCCTTAGACAGCATCACAAGCTCACTGATGCGGAGCGCTCCAAAAAAGGCCACCGTTGTAGCCGCGTGAAATAGGGCTGCCTCGTACTTATCAAAACAGAGGCCATGTCAGCCCCGGGCCAATTGGGTAAGAACCCCAGGGGAAATCGGGTGGCGGTCGTCCGGGCAACGCCCACGCTCCCACACCCACCCCTCCAAAACATGTCTCACACGGAAGTCAGCGGTACTATCCACATGACCGCCCACCTTGGCCATAAAAGCCAATGCTGACAGCCTAGATGCTATGGTGCGAGGTGCAAGGCCCTGGGCATGCAGGTAAACCATGAACCGAAGTACATGTGTCACTGGGATCGGCCAGGTTTCTGGAAGCCGGAATCGGGTACAGAAATCTCTGAAAGAATTGAATGCGTGGTGATACGCCTTACGCGTGCGTGGCGCTAGTGACAAGCCAATCACCCGGTTCACCTCTCCTTGCCAATGGTCCATATCTCGTCCGGGAGTGGCAAGGGAAATTCCTCCGCATCCGGGGCCAAGGCACGGAAACGGGAGATCTGCAGGCGGGACAAAGCGTCAGCGATATCATTATTGACCCCCGGGACATGCCTGGCCCTGAAGAGGACATTGAGGCGCAGGCTGCGCAACACAAACTGGCACACTAGGTCCATGACCCTGGGCGATTTGGAAGTCTGTGAGTTGACAATGTGCACTACGGCCGCATTGTCACACCAGAAATGGACAACCGAGTTGGCCCACTCCTCGCCCCATAGCATCAAAGCCCCCAGGATAGGGAAAAATTCCAGATACGTGAGATCACGCAGGCGACCCGTGCCTGCCCAGGCTGGTGGCCACCCACCATAGGCCCACTTCCCATTGAAGTACATCCCATAACCCAGGGATCCCGAAGCATCGGACTGTATCTGAAAGCGAGGGGAAGCCAGGAGGTCAGACCTCCAAAATGATACTCAATTGAACTCCCTCAGGAACTGGAGCCAGATAAGCATATCCGCCCTGATACCCCGAGTGAGTCTAACCCTATGGTGGGGCCTAGATAAGCCTGTCATGGCGTCGCACAAGCGCCGAGCAAATGCCCTGCCCGGTGCGACCACCCTGCAAGCGAAATTGAGGTGACCATGTAGCACCTGCAGTTCCCTCAGTGATGCCTTGCGTTTAGCAAGCAAGTCCGAGATAAGGGCCACTATCCTTGACACCTTATCCCCCGGTAACCTAGAAGCCTGCGCTACCGTGTCAATCTCCACCCCCAGGAATACTAGCTTAGTAGATGGGCCCTTCCTCCATTAGCGTCTGAAATGTGTTGAGGAGACGTGTGCAAGTGTCCCAGCCCCGTTCACCCCCGAATAAAAATCATCCAGGTAATGGGCTACAGACCGGGACCCTGACCTGCGGACGAAAGCCCACTGCAGGAACGTACTGAAACGCGCGAAGGCCGAGCATGATATGGAACAGCCAAAAGGCATGGCCTTATCAAAGTAATATTCACCCCGGAACTTAAAACCCAGCAACTCAAAGTCGCCCGGGTGCACAGGCAGGAGGCGAAACGCCGACTTGATGTCGCACTTAGCCAATAGCGCACCCAGGCCACATGAGCGCACCATGCGCAGGGCTTGGTCAAAAGACGTATACCTGACTGAGCAAAGGTCATCAGGGCTAGCGTCGTTGACCGATCGGCCGGCTGGGTAGGACAAGTGATGAATCAGGCGAAACTCGCCCGGTGACTTTTTGGGCACTAAGCCCAAGGGTGATACCTTAAGGTTAGGGAACGGGGGTGTTGGGAAAGGGCCAGCGACCCTGCCCAAATCGACCTCCTTAGTAATGCTGGCAGCAGCTACTTCCTCCCTCCCCCTAAGGGACAAAAGGTTGGGGGCATCCAGGGGGAACCTATCACCCACGAAAGGAATACGGAACCCCTGACTAAAACCCTGAAGAAGATAAACCGCATCCTCCTCCCTCGGGTACAATGCGAGCCAACGCTCCAACATGTCCACATTAATTGGGGAGGGGGCCTTTTGATGAACCAGCTCCCTCCGTGGCAGTTTTGCCAACCCCCTGTCCACCCCTTCCTCTGCCCCGCATCCCTCCAGGCCTGGGACAAGCGGAGGCCGCATGGGGGCCAGCGCAGGAGGGACACTCATGCCTGTACTTGCAATTCTTCCTGTTACAGGAACCATTGGACGAGAAAGTCCAGCACAGCAGGCGGGCTGGAACCCCCTGCCCCGCCACCTGGTGGGGAGCCTGTGCTGGGGCCGCTCGCTGGACCGCATGTCCACAATGGTATCTCTCCCCGGGCGCAGGGCGCGTGGGAGTCATGTACAGCAGCCACAGCCGCTGGCAGGGCTCATCCCACCTCATCTCGGGGTACAGGGGAATCCGCATACGGAATTCCTCATCGTAAGCCAACCACGACGGGCCCGGGAAGTCAACCATCGCCCGGTAAATATTGTCCAAATACTGGACCATCGGAATTGCCAAATCCGGCCGGGCCCTGAGGTAGACCGCCATGTATATGAGGTAGGCCGGCAACCAGTTGGCCCACGTACGTGGTGGTTTGCGACGACGCGCCTGCTCCTTATCCTTCTCGTCTTGCCCCTCCCTCTCCTCCTTGGTGGGCTCTCTGTTAAGGAGGGAGAAGATGTCCACATACTCCCCCCGCCAGATCTTCTCTTTGGTGGTCTGGGCCAAATGGTCCCCCAGTGGCAAGGAATACCCTGCTGTCGGCAAAGCCGACACAGGCATGGCGGAAACTGCAGGCATCTGTAAAGGAGCCTGGACTAACCCGGTCACCCCCAGGAGATTCCCGACTGTGTAAGGAGCACCCCCTACCACGGGGCCCTGGGTAATAGTCGAAGTCACCAGGTGGGGCATCAGTGACTGGACCGCCGCACCACCCGTGCGAGGCCAAGGCCATTGAAAAGCCCCCCCCAATGTGGCCATGTGTGTAGGTGCACTAGTTTGGACCGCATACTCCCATGCTGCACCCCCATGGGCCGCCCCCACCGGGGGTTCCGGCCCACTGGGAGCGTCGGAGCTCACGACCGCCATAGAGCTCGTCGACGGGGCTTGACCAGTACCGGCCTGTTGATTGGGGAGCTGCGAGGCAGTGGCCGAAGCCGGGCCACGCGCCTCAGGCAGCTCAACCCGACTCGCCGCCTGCTGCTGCCCAGCAGACGATGGATCGACCAGCACCCCAAAAGGGGCCCCAGGGTGACTAACCCAGGCCAGGGATGCCTCAAGGGCCGCAACGCGGGCCAGGAGGGCCTCCACGCTGACATAGCCACCTAAACCAAGGGGGGGGGGGTAAAGGGCCAGCCGGCCCACTAACTACAGGCGTCGGTACAGGTCCCGACGATTCGAAGCCCGGGCCCGGTAGGGCCGGGGAAGTACCCTGCCATGGAAGGGGGCCACACCACCCCCCAAGGCTGGAAGCCCCCGCATTAAGCTGCACCCCAACGGAGGAAGGCCCAGCGGAATGGGCCATGCCAGGAGCAGCGGCTGCCGCTTGCGGGCCGAGGGCCGCGGCCCCTACTGGGCCCGCACGCGGACCCCCAGCCTCCGGCCAAGGGGGGATTAACCCCATCCCACCGGTCCCGGTGGGCTCGGGCATAGGAGGCTGCTGGGGAGGCGCAGCCGCGGTCCTCCGACCCGGATTGCGCCTCCGCGCAGAACGAGCCACGTTCGCAGTCGCCTTCTTCTTTGAGGGCATCGCAGCTAGCCGATGGGGAGCCGAAAAATGAGAAAATCAGCAGCCAAGAGGCTTCCCGGTGAGGGTAAAAGCGACGGAGGTAAGAGGGAAAAACTTCTCCGCTCCGTCGCATCGCAAAATGGCAGCTCGGCTGCCTCGTGGCCGCCCCTTATATAAGGGTGCTGGCCACGCCCCCTAACTACCCGGATGCCTTCGTCCGATGGGGGGGCGCAAAGGGCGTGGAGGCCATTTTGGCGCCGCACTCGCATTCTGCTTGGGATTATGGTTTCAGCAAACTGGGCAGCTTGTGTTTTAAAATCCGACACACAAAATGCAGTGCAAAGTATGGACATTGTAGTTGACTTGGCTCTTCCACTGGCATGTGTGAGAAGAGCAATGTCCTTACAGAAGCAAAATTAGGACTTGGAAGTAACTAGGTTCAAATAACTAAGTAACTAGTTACTAATAATATGTTCATTTCCCCAATGCATCAGGGATAAATGTATTACATCACAATTATGACATGAGGATGGATAATAAAGTTTGGTTTCAGTTCTTTCTTTCCTTCCTTCCTTCTTTCTCTCTCCCTCCCTCCCTCCCTTTCCTTCCTTCCTTCCTTTACTACTGTGACTAATCAGTCTGATGTATACTCTTTTGGGCACACTGCCACAGGAAAAAAGATGAGCATTTTTCTTGAGGCTATCTATTTGATTACCTTTCTTTACCACCATAGGTGAGAAATGGCCCACATCTCTTTGCAGGCGCACCCCCCAATAAAGGACTCAGACACAAATGAAAGTGGATAACGGCATTGGGCCACATTTATTGATTCATGCCCTAGTCCGAATTATAAATTTCTATTGGTAATTGACCAATCATAATTCTTAAGGCAAGCAGGCCGAAGTAACACTGGTAAGGTACCACCCAAAATTGCCAACGGCAATTGTTACAATGTATCTATTTGTATCAATTTGTTTGTTGACAACAAACAAATTGTTGACCGTAGTCAATATCTAACTAATGACCCCACCCTCTGACGTGTATCCGTAAAATCAGGGGGTGATGCATGCTGTCTAGCTGTAGCCATCACCCCATCGCCTGGTTCGTCGTTGACCACACAACGTTTAAACAACTTATGCCTATCTAGTGTTGTCCAGTCAATTGCGAACCTGCCGGATACCTGTGGGTCATAAATGTTTACCTTACCAGTGCTACCCGCCACCCGAAGAGGCTTCAATAAAGGCTCGACGCCCCCCCCCCAAGACCGTCAGCTCGGTCGACAGGCCTGCTCGCCAATCACCCAACAGGAGGTCCATACCTCCTCGCGACAGATGGACCCCATCCCCTGCATAAAGCCCATAATTTTGCAAACTAATGGCGGGATGACGACTGACCCGCCCCCAGCCCTTGGTCAAAAGGAATCGGGCCACAGCCCTGTTCACCATGCGCCTAGCGCGGTCCAGGGCCTGAAGGTCAAAGCCTCCCCTATAAGCGTGCCGTGGGACCATATCTGACCAAACAAGGGTTGTGGCGGGCCATACGTAATGTAAGTAGGCGAGGTCACCGCAAATCGCATGCTTCAGCGATAAGCCAGTGACCTGTCCCAAATCATTACCCCCAAGGTGTATGATCAGAATGTCAGGCGGGTCAGCATTCCTTCCCGAAAAGAGGAATGGCAAGAGCTCCCGCCACAACATACCGGGCTTACCGTACCATGTGAGACTTGCGTATGCACCCAGTCCCAGTCGGGGTCCCCAATCTGTCGCCGCAGCGTAACGCGCTGCCCTGTGCACGTAGCTATGGCCCACCAGCCATACTGTCACCGGTGTGATACGACACCCAGGGTCTGTCAAGGAAAAACAGGGAAGGAAGAAATATGCGGTGACTAAACCGGTACTCACGGCGGGAGCGGGCGAACATAAAACTGGAAACACTGAGAGCCCCACCTCCCCATGCTGCGTATGTCAGCCCCGGAGTACCCATAAGCAGCCGCAGTAGAGGCCGCCCCAATTCTAAATGAATGGGTGCCGTAACGGGCCCCAGGGAGGCCCACACTAGCCAGTGCCTTCCCAGTCACCTTCCAAAATTGAAATTTAGTGAGGGGAGACCCATCTTGGTGACAGAAAAACGGGCCATGGTGCGTGCCACGCAGTGCAAGGAACTCCTGTAGGGCACCAACCGGACAGATGTCTGCCAAGGAACATCGTAGCAGTCTTACACCACTGCCTACGCCGTGCTGATCTGTTTTAGAGGAGCGTATCCTCAACTGAGCCCAATCATTGCAAACATAGACATCTTCGAGTTCTAGTGCCCTACGACTTGCATCCGCCTTAGACAGCATCACAAGCTCGCTGATGCGGAGCGCTCCAACAAAGGCCACCGTTGTAGCCGCATGAAACAGGGCTGCCTCATACCTATCGAAACATAGGTCATGCCAGCCCCGTGCCAGTTGGGTAAGGACCCCAGGGGAAATTGGGTGGCGGTCGTCCAGGCTACGCCCACGTTCCCGCACCCACCCCTCCAAAACGTGTCTCACATGGAAGTCAGCGGTACTATCCACATGACCTCCCACCTTGGCCATAAAAGCCAGCGCTGACAACCTGGATGCTATGGTGTGGGGTGCAAGGCCCTGGGCATGCAGGTAAACCATGAAACAAAGGACGTGGGCCACTGGGATCGGCCAGGTATCTGGCAGTCGAGATTGGGTACAAAATGTCCGAAAGGAAACTAACGCATGGTGATACGCCTTACGCGTGCGTGGCGCCAGCGACATGCCGATCGCCCGGTTCACCTCTCCTTGCCAAAGGTCCATATCTCCTCTGGGAGTGGCGAGGGAAATTCCTCCGCGTCCGGGGCCAAGGCGCGGAACCGGGAGATCTGCAGGCGGGACAAAGCATCAGCAATATCGTTATTGACCCCCGGGACATGCCTGGCCCTGAACAATACATTGAGGCGCAGGCTGCGCAATACAAACTGGCGCACTAGTTCCATGACCCTGGGAGATTTAGAAGTCTGTGAGTTGACAATGTGGACAACTGCCGCATTGTCACACCAGAAATGCACCACCGAGTTGGCCCACTCCTCACCCCATAGCACCAAAGCCCCCAGTATGGGAAAAAATTCCAAATATGTGAGATCCCTCAGGCGACCCGTGCCTGACCAGGCTGGTGGCCATCCACCATAGGCCCACTTCCCGTTGAAGTACATCCCATAACCCAGGGATCCCTAGGCATCAGACTGTATCTGAAAGCGAGGTGAAGCCAGGAGGTCAGACCTCCAAAATGAGACCCCATTGAACTCCCTCAGGAACTGGAGCCATATGTGCATATCTGCCCTGATGCCCCGTGTCAGTCTCACCCTGTGATGGGGCCTGGATAAGCCTGACATGGCGTCGCACAAGCGCCGAGCAAATGCCCTGCCAGGTGCGACCACCCTGCAAGCGAAGTTAAGGTGACCATGTAGCACCTGCAATTCCCGAAGGGATGCCTTGCGCTTAGCCAGCAATCCCGAAATGAGGGCCGCTATCCTGGCCACCTTTTCCCCTGGCAACCTAGACGCCTGCGCTACTGTGTCAATCTCCACCCCCAGGAATACTAGCTTAGTAGATGGGCCTTCGGTCTTTTCGGGCGCCAAAGGGACACCAAGTTCCTCCATTAGCGTCTGAAATGTGTTGAGGAGACGTGTGCACGTGTCCCAGCCCCATTCACCCCCGAACAAAAAGTCATCCAGGTAATGGGCTACAGACCGAGACCCTGACCTACGGACAAATGCCCACTGCAGGAATGTACTAAAACGCTCGAAGGCCGAGCAGGATATGGAACAGCCGAAAGGCATGGCTTTGTCGAAATAATATTCACCCCTGAATTTGAAACCCAGCAACTCAAAGTCGCCCGGGTGCACCGGCAGGAGACGAAAAGCCGACTTAATGTCGCACTTAGCTAACAGTGCACCCGGGCCACATGAGCGCACCATGCGCAATGCCTGGTCAAAGGATGTATACCTGACCGAGCAAAGGTCATCAGGGATAGCATCATTGACCGAGCGACCGGCTGGGTAGGACAAGTGATGAATCAGGCGGAACTCGCCCGGGGCCTTCTTGGGCACTAGTCCCAGTGGGGATACTTTAAGGTTGGAGAACGGGGGCACGGAAAAAGGGGCCAGCGACCCTGCCCGCATCAACCTCCTTATTAATGCTGGCAGCAGCCACCTCCTCCCTTCCTCTAAGTGACAAAAGGTTGGGTGCGTCTTGAGGTGACCTATCCCCCGTGAAAGGAATACGAAACCCCAGTTGAAAACCATGAAGCAGGTACACTGCATCTGCCCTCCTCGGGTACACTGCGAGCCAACGCTCCAGCATGTCCACATTAATTGGGGAGGGGGCCTTTCAGTGGACCCGCTCCCTCAGCGGCAGTCCTACCCGCCCCTTGTCCACCCCTACCCTTGCCCCTGAATCCTCCCGGCCTGGGACAGGCGGAGGCAGCATGGGGGCCAGAACAAGAGGGACACTCATGCCTGTACTTGCAATTCTTTCTGTTGCAAGACCCATTGGACGAGAAGGTCCAGCACAGCAGGCGGGCTGGAACCCCCTGCCCCGCCACTTGGCGGGGAACCTGTACCAGGGCCGCTCGTTGCACCGCATGTCCACAATGATATCTCTCCCCGGGCGCTGGGCGCGTGGGGGTCATATACAGAAGCCACAGCTTCTGGCAGGGCTCGTCCCACCTCATCTCTGGGTGCAGTGGAATCCTCATGCGGAATTCCTCGTCGTAAGCCAGCCACGACGGACCCGGGAAGTCAACCATAGCCCTGTAAATGTTGTCCAAATACTGGACCATAGGGATGGCCAGATCCGGCCTGGCCCTGAGGTAAACAGCCATGTAAATTAGGTACGCTGGCAACCAATTTGCCCATGTATGTGGCGGCTTACGACGACGTGCCTGCTCCTTATCCTTCTCATCCTGCCCTTCCCTCTCTTCCTTGGTGGGCTCCCTGTTAAGAAGGGAGAAGATGTCCACATACTCGCCCCTCCAGATCTTTTCCTTGGTGGACTGGGCCAGATGGTCCCCTAGGGGCAAGGAATACCCCGCTGTCGGCAATGCCGACACCGGCACAGAGGGAAGTGCGGGCAAAGCAAAGGGGGCCTGTACCAACCCGGACACCCCCAACACATTCCCTACCGCATAGGGGGTGCCACCCCAACCCAGGCCCTGGGTCAGGGATGAAGTCGCCGGGTGGGCCGGAGGCGGCTGCACCGCCGCACCACCCGTGCGAGGCCATGGCCACTGAAAAGCCCCCCCAGGGAAGTCAGTTGTGTGGGTGCACTAGCTTGAACTGCATACTCACCCGATGCACCCCCACGGGCCGCCCCCACCGGGGGTTCCGGCCCGCTGGGGGCGTCGAAGCTCACGACCGAAGCTGAGCTCGTCGACGGGGCCAGATCAGCACAAGTCTGCTGCGCCTGCTGAGTGGGGAGCTGCGAGGCAGTGGCCGCCACCGGCCCGCGCGCCTCAGGCAGCTCGACCCGACCCGTCGCCTGCTGCTGCCCGGCAGCCAAAGGATCAACCTGGAACCCGAAAGATGCCCCCGCTTGGTTGGCCCTTGCCAGTGATGCCTCGAGGGCCGCTACGCGGGCCAGAAGGGCCTCCACGTTAACATAGCCCCCAGCCCTGACAGGGGGCAAAGGGCCAGCCGGCCCACAAGTAACGGGCACCTGTCCAGGTCCCTGTGCCCCAGGGGCCGGATACAGCCAAGAGCCCATGCTCGGCCCTTGAGGGGCCGTGGGCATGCCCTGCCAAGGCAGGGAACCCAACCACCCCCGATGGCTCGATCCCCCCATGGGGAACTGTGCACCCAGGGAAGAAGGCCCAGCCGCACGGACCATGCCAGGGGCAGTGGCCATCGTTTGCGGGCCAAGGGCCGAGGCCCCAGCCGGGGCAGCCTGCGCGCGCCGCGCATCGGGCCAAGGGGCCACCGATCCCATCCCACCGGTCCCAGTGGGCTCCGCCAAAGGTGGCTGCTGGGCGGGCGCAGTCGCGGTCCTCCGACCCGGCTGACGCCTCCGCGCAGATCGAGCCACGTTCGCAGCTGCCTTCTTCTTAGAGGGCATAGCTGGTCTAGCTGGGAAGCTGAAGAAAGGAAAAACTGCGCCGAAAAAGGCTTCCCCTGAAAGGACACAAGCGACGGAGGTAAGAGGGAAAGACTTCTCCGCTCCGTCGCTTCGCAAAATGGCAGCTCGGCTGCCTCATGGCCAGCCCTTTTATTAGGGTGCTGGCCACGCCCCTAACTACCCGGATGCCTTCGTCCGGTGGGGGGGCCCCGCAAAGAGCGCGGCGGCCATTTTGGTGCCACGCTTGCATTGTCCATTTTTACTGGTTCTTAGTGGAGGGTTCAACAGCAATTCCTATAGCCTATTTTATAACCTTGGAGAAAGGACTGAACAGAAATCAGAGCAAGCCTGACAGTTTCCAACTTCTGTGAGCTATATGACAAATCTTATACTTCCCAAAAGAGTTTTCCAAACTCTGTGCCCACGTAAAGAAAAATATAAAATAAACTTAAATCTTTGCTTGCTGTAGAAGCCACCCACTTTCCCTTTTGAATGAGTGGGAAATGTACATTGTAGTGATTGAGAGATCATGTATTTCCCTCTGGATGTAGGATGATAAATATTAAAGAATGAATGAAAACACTCTTGATTTGTAGAGAGGTAAAAGCAACATTCCAATCTCCAGAGCCCTGTTGGGTAGTTTATTTTATTTAGCAAAAAGAGTGATGAAATTTGCACTAAAGAAGTCAACACTTTGGTAACCCTGAAGCATTCTGACTCTCAGACTGCACAAACTGAATTGAAAGCAATAAATCCATTCCTAGGCTGGCTACTCACTTTAACTTGCACATTAGCAGATGTGAAGCATATCACCTGTTTAACAAAAGGTGCCTTTTTAAAAGGGCAAATGATTGTTATTTGGGCAGAAAATACAAGTGCTTCAAAATTAGTCATTAATAGGAAAAATGGACAGAATCAGCATGGTTTATTGCCTCTAGAAAAGCAAAGGTATCAATGTTAAATATTTAAGAACAAGTAAATGTTTTATTAAACAAAAGGTACTGTCTGTTCAGCAGTAATGATAATTCTCCGCTGATTGACACCCAACAAATAAAAGGATTATTACTGTTCACTTATTCCCAGAAATTCTACGTGTTAAGCCTTTCACCCCTCAGCCAGAACAAAATATTCATGCAGCATTTATAATCTTTGCAAATGGCAACACTGTTGTTATACCTAATAGTTCTATGCATTTTGTGGGGACAAGTAAGAAAGATTGGGGAGATGCCTGAAGGCAGTGGAATATTGTTTTTGCTAATATATTCCCTTGGTTTGCTTTTTGAACTCGGTCATTCCCTGCCTTGCAGCTGTAGTTAATGAATGGCGAGATTATTCAAATGAGCCCAAAGCAAAATATTATTGTTAAATTTTTCAGGAAGCAGGCAGTAGCTAGGACCTAGATGGCACCAGGTTCATTGGTTATGCTTAAGGGTTCGTACGTACCTTTTGTTGCCCTAGAAATATAATTGTGTTCAGCCCTGCCAAGCTGATCTCCACTCAGAGCAGCTGCCAATGAGTCAGTGTTAAAACAAAGGAAGAGAGATCAGGCTGTCACTAGTAGATGGAAAGCCAAGCACTGGTGAGGTTATGGAACTGCCTTTCATATGCAGATAGCAGCATAGTTAATAGAATATCCAAATGCTTGCATTTGGATATACTGTATGTGAGTTTGAAGCCATATGTTTACCTCCTGCCCATTTACCTAGGATGTTGTCTGCAAAAAACAGAATGGAAGGGAAGCAGAAATGGAGCTCCGTCTAGACACATAAAAGAACGCCCAACACAAGATTCATTTTCAGCCAAGAAAACTATGAATTAGATTTAATTTAGAAGTGACAAACAGCCAATCTAATAGGATGAGATCACAAATTAAGAATTCCTCTGTTTCCCTAAGGAATTTGTGAGGAGATATTATACATCTCATGAATAAATATAGCAACCTAAGGTGTTTATTGATTCACACACCATTTGTTTGAGCATATGCCCCAAGGGGGCAAAGAAAGAAGCCCATTATTATTGACAACATAAGAGCGATAGTTATATTCGCAGACAAAAAGTACATTTAAATTGTGCCTCATGGTGAGGACTTGAGCCAACCAAAGCCTGTAATTCAAAGTTAAGGCTGATATTATGTCAGACGGCACAGTGTCAGCAAAAGTGACACTAGCGCTTTTGCATTTCTAGGCATCTGCAAGTTTATATCTCAATTTTAAATATACTGCTGCATTTTTTCCTTTTCAGAATTCTCGTGCACGCATGCACACACACACACACACCACTTGCTTATTTAAAATTTTTGAATTTGATTGCAAATGACAATTATTGATAACATAGTAAAGAATCTCCCCATGTATTTGTTCCCATATAAATACTGTAAACTCAGTTGATGCCCAGATTGTTTGTTTAGGATATAATTCCCTAGGAGGTTCTCTCCAACATAACTAGTAGTGGGCATCTGCAGGCTCGCACCAGTTCGCCAGAAATGGTAGCAGAAATTCTGGCTGGCCCCACCCACCCAAGTTTTGAAATAAAGTAGTCCTAATTTGGGTGCAATGTAAGGCTTTCCCCCTGGCCACTCCCACTATACCATGCCCACAGTGTGGTAGTAAAAAAAAAATTGAGCCCAACACTGCACATAACCCATAACAACATCTTGAATGGAGTGGAGTGATTAGCTTAGTATCAGAACAGCTGGAGGGACTGCAGTGGCTCAAGTGGCAAATATGCTGACTGGGAGGCAGAAGGTCAGCAGTTCGATTCCCAAGTACTGCAGGACAGAATGAGCTCCAATCTTTGTCCCAGCTCCTGCCAACCTAGCAGTTCAAAAGCAAGAAATTGCAAATAGATCAATAGGGACCGCTTCGGTGGGAAGGTAACAGCGTTCCATGCACTCCGGTGTCTAGTCATGCCTGACACATGACCACGGAAATGTCTGCAGAAGCAGACAGCACTGGCTCTTCGGCTTTGAAACTGAGAAGAGCACTGAACCCTAGAATCGGATACGACTGGCTTTCGAGCAAGGGAAACCTTTGCAGAACAGATGGCAACATTCTGCACTAGGAATGTCAATCTTGGCTTTTTTCATTGTTACAGATGAGGAGGAGGAGAACAGCAGCAGCAGTGGCAATAACAATAACAACATTTTTCTCCCAGGGAGGGGGTGATTATGAGTTTTTGTACACTTTTCACATTTTCACATGTTCTTGGAGCACACAAAAGTCATTCACAGAGTAGGGATCTTTCTGCTTCCCTTCCTCCACCTTCATCATCCTTCCTTCCTTACATTTCTTAAGTTCATCCCAACTCTCACCAGCCTAATTTGAAAAACTCCTGTCCATATTCCTATCATACTCCTACGCTTCTCACTCAATCCCATTCTCGTGATTTGCTTTACATACTCTCCATACTCTTCAGTACTCTTTCAATCATCAAATGCAATCATTCCCATTCGAATCACCATCCACTGCCTCTGTTCAGTCCAGTTCTCACATCTGATCTGGTTGTAATCAGTGGTGGCATTCAACTATTATTTTTACTACCTACTCTGCGAGCATGGTATAGTGAGCGTGGCCAGGGGGAAAGACTTGCATTGCACCTGAATTAGGACTACTTTATTTCAAAATTTAGATGGGCGGGGCCAGACAGAATTTCTGCTACCGTTTCTGGTGAATCCCACCACTGGTTGTAATCCATTCCCGGGCCTCACCTCCACCTCTCAGCCATCCTGGATACTCTTTGCCAGAGAGAAAGTAAATGAGAGGAGAGAATGTCAGGTTGAAGTTGCACTCAGAATTTGGTTCTAGCCAGGAAATTTAAAAAAACCTTACACGATTTATAAAAATGTCTGAGCTGTTACAGTTATGAAGCTATGAGCTGCCATCTCAGGAGGTGTGTGTGTGTGTGTGTGTGTGTGTGTGTGTGTGTGTGTGTGTGTGTGTGTGTGTGTGCTAATGCAGCCAAAAATAGTGTTCAATTACAGAATCCTTTTGTTAACTAATCAATCTGAATATGGCACAAGCATTTGGAAATTCTTGCTCCCTTATATCTGAATTATGCCCTTATCAGGAGGAACCTAAATTTAAGTTTCAGAATAAATACATGCAGTTTAAATACATGCAAGGAAAACTAATATTAGTTCAACAGTTAGAAGGAAAAACTACTCAAATAAAAACTAATTGGCTCTAAATAATCCACATAAAGAATTTTGAAATCCAATTATATAACAATCCGGATCATATTTGGTCACTCACAGCATTAGAAATCTACTGTATAGAAGATGTTAAGATGGAATGAGGATTAATTTCAACAATTTATCAAAATATTTTCATGAAGAATATAGCTATATAGGAAGTAAGACAGTATATGACACCAATTTAAATATCAAAATATCAGAAGAATCATGGACAAAGATATGGATTCCTCAATTGTATAAAGCAGTGCCAGCTAAACATGTGTTAAAAACAGTACATATTTGGTATTTATACATTACAAAATTAATTATTAAAATTAATAAAGAGACTACAGATATACATCCTGAAGAAACTGTGGCTCTTAAGGGTCATTGGAAAAATGTGGATTTTTTGCTCTAAAACCGAATCATTTTGGCAAGAGGTAATGGAACGGTTTAAAAAACAACAACACATCCAAAAATTATATCTAATGAAATGTTATTATTTTTTTCACTGTTTATGGGTGGGAGTGAGAACTTAACTGATAAAGAGCTGAAATAAATGAAATAAAATGGAAACAGAGAAAAGGGGGAAAGGAAACTAGAGTTAATGTAATGAAATGAGGACAATGAAAAATGAGATAGAGAAGATGACATAGAGTCAAAAATAAGGAAACTATTATGTTAATAAAGTAAGCAGGAAAAGGAAGTGGATGCTGGTTATTAAGGCAACAAGGGCAACCAAAGTTCAAATGCAGCCAAGTGAGCTAGTTAATAGTATTGCTAGCACCACACAGAAGAAGCTCTTTGCAGGCGCACCCCCAATAAAGGACTCAGACACTGATAAAAGTGGATAACGGCATTGGGCCACATTTATTGATTCATGCCCTAGTCCGAATTATAAATTTCTATTGGTAATTGACCAATCATAATTCTTAAGGCAAGCAGGCCGAAGTAACACTGGTAAGGTACCACCCAAAATTGCCAACGGCAATTGTTACAATGTATCTATTTGTATCAATTTGTTTGTTGACAACAAACAAATTGTTGACCGTAGTCAATATCTAACTAATGACCCCACCCTCTGACGCGTATCCGTAAAATCACGGGGTGATGCATGCTGTCTAGCTGTAGCCATCACCCCGTCGCCTGGTTCGTCGTTGACCGGACAACGTTTAACCAACTTATGCCTGTCTAGTGTTGTCCAGTCAATTGCGAACCTGCCGGATACCTGTGGGTCATAAATGTTTACCTTACCAGTGCTACCCGCCCATGTGACCAAAGTCAACAGCAGCAACAGAAAAACCCCTATATCAAACCATAGCAACAGTGTGGGATGGGCAAATAAGCCAGGACCCCAGAGCCAATTGTGAGTCCCAGCCAAAAATTCCCACCCGGCCCTGAAGCGACCAAAATATCACACTGTTAACTAGGGAGGGGGTGGAGGGGAAAAACTTCTCCGCTCCGTCGCTTCGCAAAATGGCAGCTCGGCTGCCTCGTGGCCACCCCTTTTATAAGGGTGCTGGCCACGCCCCCTAACTACCCGGATGCCTTCGTCCAGGGGGGGGGGGGCGCAAAGAGCGCGGTGGCCATTTTGGCGCCACGCTTGCATTGCAGGCGCACCCCCAATAAAGGACTCAGACACTGATAAAAGTGGATAACGGCATTGGGCCACATTTATTGATTCATGCCCTAGTCCGAATTATAAATTTCTATTGGTAATTGACCAATCATAATTCTTAAGGCAAGCAGGCCGAAGTAACACTGGTAAGGTACCACCCAAAATTGCCAACGGCAATTGTTACAATGTATCTATTTGTATCAATTTGTTTGTTGACAACAAACAAATTGTTGACCGTAGTCAATATCTAACTAATGACCCCACCCTCTGACGCGTATCCGTAAAATCACGGGGTGATGCATGCTGTCTAGCGGTAGCCACCACCCTGTCGCCTGGTTCGTCGTTGACCGGACAACGTTTAACCAACTTATGCCTGTCTAGTGTTGTCCAGTCAATTGCGAACCTGCCGGATACCTGTGGGTCATAAATGTTTACCTTACCAGTGCTACCCGCCACATGGAGAGGCTTCAATAAAGGCTCAACGCCCCCCCCAGACCATCAGCTCGGTCAACAGGCCTGCTCGCCAATCACCCAACAGGAGGTCCATACCTCCTCGCGACAGATGGACCCCATCCCCTGCATAAAGTCCATAATTTTGGAGACTAATGGCGGGGTGACGACTGACCCGCCCCCAACCCTTGCCCACAAGGAACCGGGCCACAGCCCTGTTCACCATGCGCCTAGCGCGGTCCAGCGCCTGGAGGTCGAAGCCTCCCCTATAAGCGTGCCGCGGGACCATATCTGACCAAACAAGGGTCGTGGCGGGCCATACATAATGTAGGTAGGCGAGGTCACCGCAAATCGCATGCTTCAGCGATAGGCCGGTGACCTGTCCCAAATCGTTGCCCCCAAGGTGTATAATTAGAATGTCAGGCGGGTCAGCATTCCTCCCCGAGAAGGGGAATGGCAACAGCTCCCGCCATAACATCCCGGGCTTACCATACCATGTGAGACTTGCGTATGCACCCAGTCCCAGTCGGGGTCCCCACTCTGTCGCCGCAGCGTAACGCGTTGCCCTGTGCACGTAGCTATGGCCCACCAGCCATACTGTCACCGGTGTAATACGACACCCAGGGTCTGTCAAGGGAAAAAAACAAGGGGAGGAAAAAAGGTGCGGTGACTCAACCGGCACTCACGGTGGAAGAGGGCAGACATAAAACTGAAAACTCTGTGAGCCCCACCTCCCCATGCTGCGTATGTCAGCCCCGGAGTACCCATAAGCAGCCGCCGTAGAAGCCGCCCCTATCCTGAATGAATGGGTGCCGTAACGGGCCCCAGGGAGGCCCACCCTGGCGAGTGCCTTCCCAGTCACCTTCCAGAATTGAAATTTAGTGAGGGGAGACCCATCCTGGTGACAGAAAAACGGGCCATGGTGCGTGCCACGCAGTGCAAGGAACTCCCGTAGGGCACCAACCGGCCAGATGTCTGCTGAGGAACATCGTAGCAGCCTTACTCCACTGCCTACGCCATGCTGATCCGTTTTAGAGGAGCGTATCCTCAACTGAGCCCAATCATTGCAAACATAGACATCTTCGAGTTCCAGTGCCCTACGACTTGCATCCGCCTTAGACAGCATCACAAGCTCGCTGATGCGGAGCGCTCCAAAAAAGGCCACTGTTGTAGCCGCATGAAACAGGGCTGCCTCATACCTATCAAAACATAGGTCATGCCAGCCCCGTGCCAGTTGGGTAAGTACCCCTGGGGAAATTGGGTGGCGGTCGTCCGGGCAACGCCCACGTTCCCGCACCCACCCCTCCAAAATGTGTCTCACATGGAAATCAGCGGTACTGTCCGCATGACCGCCTACTTTGGCCATAAAAGCCAGCGCTGACAGCCTGGATGCTATGGTGCGGGGTGCTAGGCCCTGGGCATGCAGGCAAACCATGAATCGGAGGATGTGGGCCACCGGGATTGGCCAGGTGTCTGGCAGTCGAAATTGGGCACAAAATGCCTGAAAGGAAATGAATGCATGGTGATACGCCTTACGCGTGCATGGCGCCAGCGACATGCCGATCGCCCAGTTCACCTCTCCTTGCCAAGGGTCCAAATCTCCTCCGGGAGTGGTGAGGGAAATTCCTCCGCATCGGGGGCCAAGGCGCGGAACCGGGAGATCTGCAGGCGGGACAAAGCGTCAGCAATATCATTATTAACCCCCGGGACATGCCTGGCCCTGAACAGTACATTGAGGCACAGGCTGCGCAATACAAACTGGCGCACCAAGTCCATGACCCTGGGTGATCTAGAAGTCTGTGAGTTGACAATGTGGACAACAGCCGCATTGTCACACCAGAAATGCACCACCGAGTTGGCCCACTCCTCACCCCATAGCATCAAAGCCCCCAGAATGGGAAAAAATTCCAGATACGTGAGATCTCTAAGGCGACCCGTGCCCGACCAGGCTGGAGGCCACCCACCATAGGCCCACTTCCCATTGAAGTACATCCCATAACCCAGGGATCCAGAGGCATCAGACTGTACCTGGAAACGAGGTGAAGCCAGGAGGTCAGACCTCCAAAATGAGACCCCATTGAACTCCCTCAGGAACTGGAGCCAGATAAGCATATCTGCCCTGATACCCCGGGTCAGCCTCACCCTATGGTGGGGCCTGGATAAGCCTGTCATGGCATCGCACAAGCGCCGAGCAAATGCCCTGCCAGGTGCGACCACCCTGCAAGCGAAATTAAGGTGACCATGAAGCACCTGCAATTCCCGAAGGGATGCCTTGCGTTTAGCCAGCAAGTCCGATATGAGGGCCACTATCCTGGACACCTTTTCACCTGGCAACCTAGAAGCCTGCGCTACCGTGTCAATCTCCACCCCCAGGAATACTAGCTTAGTAGATGGGCCTTCGGTCTTTTCGGGCGCTAAAGGGACACCGAGTTCCTCCATTAGCGTCTGAAATGTGTTGAGGAGACGTGTGCACGTGTCCCAGCCCCGTTCACCCCCGAACAAAAAATCATCCAGGTAATGGGCTACAGACCGAGACCCTGACCTGCGGACAAAAGCCAACTGTAGGAAGGTACTGAAACGCTCGAAAGCCGAGCATGAGATGGAACAGCCAAAAGGCATGGCCTTGTCAAAATAATATCCACACCGAAATTTGAAACCCAGCAACTCAAAGTCACCCGGGTGCACCGGCAGGAGACGAAATGCCGACTTAATGTCGCACTTAGCTAACAGCGCACCCGGGCCACATGAGCGCACCATGCGCAGCGCCTGGTCGAAGGATGTATACCTGACCGAGCAAAGGTCATCAGGGATAGCATCATTGACCGATCGGCCTGCTGGGTAGGACAAGTGATGAATCAGGCGGAAATCGCCCGGCGACTTCTTGGGCACTAAGCCCAATGGGGAGACCTTAAGGTTGGGAAAGGGGGTGCAGGGAAAGGGCCAGCGACCCTGCCCGCATCAACCTCCTTAGTAATGCTGGCAGCAGCCACCTCCTCCCTTCCCCTGAGTGACAAAAGATTGGGTGCATCTTGGGGGGACCTATCTCCCGTGAAAGGAATACGAAACCCCCTTGAAAGCCTTGAAGCAGGTAAACTGCGTCTGCCCTCCTAGGGTACAATGCGAGCCAACGCTCCAGCATGTCCACATTAATTGGTGAGGGGGCCTTTCGGTGGACCTGCTCCCTCAGCGGCAGTCCTACCTGCCCCTTGACCACCCCTACCCCTACCTCGCAGTCCCCCAGGCCTGGGACAGGCGGAGGCAGCATGGGGGCCAGAACAAGAGGGACACTCATGCCTGTACTTGCAATTCTTCCTGTTGCAGGAACCATTGGACGAGAAGGTCCAGCACAGCAGGCGGGCTGGAACTCCCTGCCCCGCCACCTGGCGGGGTGTCTGCACTGGGGCTGCTCGTTGGACAGCATGTCCACAATGGTATCTCTCCCAAGGCGCAGGGCGCGTGGGGGTCATGTACAGAAGCCACAGCTTCTGGCAAGGCTCATCCCACCTCATCTCTGGGTGCAGGGGAATCCGCATACGGAATTCCTCGTCGTAAGCCAGCCACGATGGGCCCGGGAAATCACCCATCGCCCGGTATATGTTGTCCAGATACTGGACCATCGGGACGGCCAGATCCGGCCTAGCCCTGAGGTAAACCGCCATGTATATGAGGTACGCCGGCAACCAGTTAGCCCACGTGCGCGGCGGCTTACGACGACGTGCCTGTTCCTTATCCTTCTCATCCTGCCCCTCCCTCTCCTCCTTGGTGGGCTCTCTGTTAAGAAGAAAGAAGATGTCCACATACTCCCCCCGCCAGATCTTCTCCTTAGTAGACTGGGCCAGATGGTCCCCTAGGGGCAACGCCGACACCGGCACGGTGGGAACTGCTGGTAAATTAAAAGGACACCCTGACACCCCTAACACGTTCCCGACAGAGTAGGAGGCACCACCCCAAACCGGGCCCTGGGTCAGGGGTGAAGTCACCGGGTGGGCGGGCGGCGGCTGAACCGTCGCACCACCCATGTGAGGCCACGGCCACTGAAATGCCCCCCCAATGTAGTCAGGTGTGTGGGTGCACTGGATTGAACCGCATGCTCACATGCTGCACCCCCGCGGGCCGCCCTCACCGGGGGTTCCGGCCCACTGGGGGCGTCGGAGCTCACGATCGCAACTGAGCTCGTCGCTGGGGCCTGATCAGCACCAGTCTGCTGCGCCTGTTGAGTGGGGAGCTGCGAGGCAGCGGCCGCCGCCGGCCCACGCGCCTTAGGCAGCTCGACCCGTCCCGCCGCCTGCCGCTGCCCGACAGGCGAGGGATCAACCTGCAACCCAAAAGGCGCCCCTGGGTGGTTGACCCTCGCGAGCGATGCCTCAAGAGCCGCTACGCGGGCCAGAAGGGCCTTGACGTTGACATACCCCCCGGTACCCAAAGGGGCCAAAGGGGCAGCCGGCCCGCAAGTTCCAGGAGCCGGTCCAGGTCCCTGGACCCCAGAGGCCGCATACGGCCAAGAGCCCAGGCCCGGCCCCTGAGGGGCCGGGGGCATGCCCTGCCAGGGGAGGGAACCCAACCACCCCCCATGGCTGAAACCCCCCACAGGGAACTGCGAACCCAGCAGGGACGGCCCCGAAGCATGGACCATGCCAGGGGCATTGGCCACTGATTGCGGGCCGGTGACCGCGGCCCCCGCCGGGCCGACATGCGGACGCCCCGCCTCAGGCCAAGGGGCCACCGACCCCATCCCACCGGTCCCGGTGGGCTCTGGCAGAGGAGGCTGCTGGGGAGGCGCAGTCGCGGTCCTCCGACCCGGCTGGCGCTGCCGCGCAGAGCGAGCCACGTTCGCAGCTGCCTTCTTCTTGGAGGGCATAGCTGGTGTCTGCTGGGAAGCCTAGGGAAAGAAAAGCTGCGCCAAAGAGGCTTCCCGGTGAAGAGCAAGAGCGACGGAGGTAAGAGGGAAAAACTTCTCCGCTCCGTCGCTTCGCAAAATGGCAGCTCGGCTGCCTCGTGGCCACCCCTTTTATAAGGGTGCTGGCCACGCCCCCTAACTACCCGGATGCCTTCGTCCGGTGGGGGGGGGCGCAAAGAGCGCGGCGGCCATTTTGGCGCCGCGCTTGCATTGTCTAAGGAGGCAGGCCACCTCTCTCTAGGCTTGACTTCATGATACTGGAGAGATGGCATAGAAATCCTTTCCTCACATGGGCCCGATACAGTTTGTAAGGATAGGCTCCCTAGCCAGAGGCCAAAGCAGACAGTAGCATGCTTAAATGATGCCATCTGTGGAGTCAATGACCATGGATCAGCCACCAGTCCCTCACTTTCTTTTACCTCATGTGTGGCTGACATTTGAGCCAGAATTAAAAGCAATCCACCAATCAGAGTTGTTGCTGTTATTTGTAAAGCATGGAGTTGGACACAAAATGTGCAATAAGGAAAAGGTGTGCAATTGGGAACTGGTAGTTCAGCGGGGGGGGGGGGGGGTAGACAGGTTATGCGTATCACTTTATTAAGAATCTAAAGGACAGACAGTGTCCTGTAGCAAAATTTATATAAGAGTTATAAAGGATTAGGAATTGTCCAACCATATTAAAATAAACTTTTTCTTTTGGCTGAAACTTTCACTTATTTACCTTCACCAAAGTTGGCAGACCTTATTGACTAGTTTAAGGGACTGTGGGGCTTAAGACACTGAACTTGACAACTGGAAGGTCAGCAGGTCAGCAGTGCGATTCTCGAGTACTGCATGATGAAATGAGCTCCCCTCTCTGACCAAGAAACTTCCAACCTAGCAGTTCGAAAGCAAGAAATTGCAAGTAGACAAACAGGTACCACTTCAGTGGGAAGGTAAACACAGTTCTGTGCACTCCGGTGTCTAGTCATGCCTGACACATGTCCATGGAAACAACTGCAAACGCAGACAGTGTTGGCTCTTGGCGTGCATGCATGCGTTTAGGGGCTTGAGTAGTGCTAGAGAAGTTCTCCACAGTCCAAGAGCGAGATGCTCTATTCAAAGAACACCAAGTCAGAAAGCTACTGCAAAAAGTAGGAGCTCAAACAGTGTGTGAGGTCAGAGGAGGACATGCTCATCCCGCCATCTTTCTCAATCTGTGAGCTGAGACAGATATTTCAAGGCACCTCAGGTTAGGGCTGGCTGGGCCCAAGACCATTTACTTTCAAGAACTGTAATATATATTCTACATCATATATTATTCTTTGTCAATGCTGGAAGCAATTCCATATGGTTAATAAGAGTTGCATTTCCTCATTACAAGGAAATGAGAACCCTTAACCTTTTGGCAGAGCAGAAGGTGAAAAGCATTCCCTGCTAAGGCTCTGTTTTAAGTGCATGATATTGGAAAAGTTATTTCCCACAATGAGATGTTAACAGTGGTAATCTCTTCCTTTCAGGATATTTGTGGGGGAGGGATCCTAGTTCCAGGTGGCCAGGTCTATTTTCTACAACATATGTTAGTAATAGTTTCCAAGGCTGTAAATTTCTCAAATGACTATATTGAGCAGAAGATCATGACAACTGCAGTTGCAATAACTTGATGAAGCATATTAAAAATTAGTGTTAACCCAATTATGGATGTGTGTGATTTCATATCCATATGGCAATTTATTTTAACAATTAACATCAGTCCATCTGTTCCTTGAGAGGAGAATAATAAAAATTAAGCTTTATGGTGGTTAATTTGTTTATTTCTAGGGGGAGAAAGGAAGATGTAAGATCCATCATGGAGTTCAATGGGCCTCAGCTTTTCTTTAATGCATTTGTTCAGAGCTTAGGAAAATTACTTTCTTAGACAACAACTTGTAGAATCTCCCCGTCAAGATGGTCACCCTGGCTGGGGGATTCTAGTAGTTGTAATCAAATTATAAGTAGGTTACTTTTCCCTGCATATGCATTTTGTACGGCAAAATGTTAGCTGCCCTGCAAATAATTAACATTCATTTTGGACCTCAGCAAACCCAACACATTCTCCATCAGGGTTGACTAAAATATGAGTCATGTGCAGCCAACCTAACCATTTCTGCATCTATCTGAACCCTGTAGGCACTACTACCCCAACAAGGGTATGCTGCCATCATCCCAAATCTTAGATGTTCAGCTTGAAATGGGACAGATGGGAACCACACCTCTTGCTTTTCTCCACAGCTGCATTTCCAGGAGGCCGCTTTGGTTGGGAAATAAGGTAGTGTTGCTTGCATGCCATCTTCATTTTGATAAATAACTTCATGGCTAAAGCCTTATGTGAAGACCAATTGTAAAGGTAAAGGTTTCCCTTTCTCGAAAGCCAGTCATATCTGACTCTAGGGTTCAGTGCTCATCTCTGTTTCAAAGCTGAAGAGCCAGTGCTGTCTGCTTTTACAGACATTTCCGTGGTCATGTGGCAGGTGGAAGGGAAGCACAGCATAACTAGACACCGGAGCGCATGAGAAACAACAACAACCTAGGTTCAAATTGGATATTCCATGTATTGCACCACAAGTAGCAAGTAGTGGAGGCATGTTAGCCAGAGTAGTAAAAAATGGAATCAAATAACTCAAGAAAGGAGGATCTAGCTTCTTTTCTCTTCTTTTGGTAAAGAGCCAAACATGTGCATTTCACAACCAATCATTTGCCATCTAAACTAACTATATCCAAGGTCAACAACAGAAACATGAATGAATCCCAGTACACCATAACTTTGCAGAAATTTGGATCTGAATGCAACCATTTCTGCATCATTCTGAAGTGCTCTAGCTACTGTATAATAGTTCTAGTATTCAAAGCTGCTGATGAACGTAGGCTTAGTTCGTTTTTGGTTGCCTTCTGATTGCATAGTTCAAAAGAATCTTCCCTGATCTATCTGTAAGTTCTTCTACAACCATTTTGTGATAGGAATGGATTTCATTGGTTATTGAGTCTCCAATAAGTCTTCCTTGAGAACTATTGAAATGGTAGCCATGTTAGTCTGTGCAAGTATATCAGAGAGTAAACAAAACAAAACAATGACAACAAAAGACAAAAGTCTTTTTGCTGTTGTTTTTGTTTACTCTCTTGATAATGTTTGTCTTTTAGAGGTTAGGGTTTTTAAGGGGTATGGGGACAGGTTCTTCTGATACTTTGTGAGTAGACATGCTGAGACTTAGGTATGGTGTGTATTGTTCAGAGATGGGCACCATTCCTATATCAGGACAATATCCTGATCTGGTAACCACAGACATTCTGGCTTTGATATTCTACGAATTTTAATCCACCCCCTCAAAGAAATGTTCTCATCTCTGGTTTTGAAATTGAGAATGGTTGTGTTATTTTCTGTTCCACCTTAAGCTTCAGCTGACCCTGAGAAGTGAATTGCTTCAAGTACCACAGAAAGTTAACAAGAAAGAACAGAGAAGCAAAATGCTGTTCTGTTGTGTCATTTCATGGTTATTTCCATCCATTCCTCAGAAACTCGCCTTTTGCTATTTGAGCCATAATTGATTTTAGGAAACAAAAATCATGCACTGGAAAATGCCATATCCGACACTGATGTTCTCTCACCAGAGCAATGCATATCCAGTCAAGTTTATCATGGACAGTTCCTTTGGACAGAACCCTCCCAATGTGGAACGACATTGTATCTATGAAAAGTAAGGGTAGATTGATCACCGTGCAAAACAGCAGCACTCACGTTCCACATTGTTCCATCTCTGAACATCTTGTCTAAACCTTTGTTCTCTAGCAATGACAAGACAAATGGTGTTTTACTCTCTCCAAACAGGTGTGCTGTGCTTTGCTTAACATCGAAATGCATTGACAGTACTGCAATGGAGGACATTTGTCTTTATCTTTACAGGACTTGACAAGAAGCATGATTGTAGCTGGAAGGGTAGCCAATAATAAATAAATAAATAAAAATCCTGTACAAGAGCTTTGTTATTTATCATTTTCTGAAATGGTGACCAGCTTCTACTGGAAAAGATATTATTTGTCAAATTGCCATGGAAAATAATTATTTTTGTTCCCTAGACAATAAGTATATCTCACAGCCTTTCTGTGCTGATCTGTAAGCTAGTTTACTAGTTTGTCTGCAAGCATGAGAAACTCAGAGCCCATTTGAAGGATATGTTTGGTGCATGGAGATCATTAGATTAAAAAAAAAATCATGATGAGGGCTCATGGAAGCTAGATATTAGAATCACTTCCTGGGAACATCCACAATCTACAAACAGAACAAGAAGGGAGAAATAAGGTGAGATGATAATTTGGAAATACATAAAAGAGAACTTAAGGTTGCAGTCTTAGATACATGTTCCTTGCTGTAACATGCTGGTGGTGGGGCTTACTTGCAAGGAAGAATAATCTTAGTAGTTTGTTCTGGAATAAAAAAAATAGGTTTGTCAAGTCTTAAGGCACTGGCTAAACTCCCAGGGAACTGCTATGGTTGGGAAAATGAAACTCAGAGCAAAAAATGCAGGGAGAGTAGAAAGAGGAATTGTATGTGAGATTACTTTGAATATTGAGTGCCATTCTTTATACATTCCTAGCTGTCTCTGTGGGGTACACAGAAAGATCTTCCTTGAAGATTGTGGTATTTTTAAGCCACAATTGGGCATACCCCGGGCAACAGCCACCTTGTGCCAGCTAATCTTTCTCACATTAGGTTGGGCAAAAGGAACTGCAGAATAAACTCACCATAACGTGTCTTCATTTTGGCAGTTTCATTTCTGACCTAGACACAGAAGAAGAAGCTGTCTCTGTGTGTTGTTGTTCAGTTGCACAGTCAAGTCTGACCCTTTGCGACCCTATCGACCACTACACACCAGCTCCTCTTTCATCTGCCATCCTCCATAGCCCGGCCAGATCTACGCCCACCGCATCAATGATGCCATCTCATCCTCTGTCGCCTCCTTCTCCTTCTCATTTTGATGCTATTTCCTAGCATCTAGGCAGTGATGTGCTGCTCCAGGTTCCCACCTGATCCCAGGAACCAGGAGCAGAAATTTTCCCAGGCCATGCCCATTTGGTTGGCCACGCCCACCTCCATAGCCCAGGCCATTGTGTGGCCGGTCACGTGGGCGTGGCCCACAGAGTTAGCCACACCCACATTTAGCCATTCCCAGGGTGTGGGTAGTAAAAAAATGTGCAGCTCATCACTGCATCTAGGCCTTCTCAAGTGAGCCCTCTTCACATTTGGTGGCCAAAGTACTTGAGCTTCAGCTTCAGTATTTGTTCTTCCAAGGAGCAGTCAGGTTTGATTTCTTTCAAATCTCCTTGCAGTCTCTGTGTGAAGGTGTTCTTTATTTGTTGTGCTTCCCTTCCACCTAATCTCTTTCTCGTCTTTATGACAGGGGCCCATTCTGTAACATTACAACAACCTGCTATGATCTCATATTTAGGCCCTGAAAACCAGGAACTCAGATGCTGTTGACCTAACAATCATACAAAATAGAGAACCACATTGCAAACATATATATGTTGCACAATAAACTTGTTGAAGGCAACCTAACCTGAGAAGGGTGAGTGCCTGGATGGAAGATAGGCAGGAATCTCATTGTGAATAACTTTGAAACCTAACAGTAATAAACATAGGCAGCCTCTGGTCTGCTCAGCGGAAACAGCTCATCCTATCACTGTAGAATGAGGTATCCCCATTTCTCAGAGCACAGGTCAGTAGTAATAATAAATAAAAGACACAAGTCTATTATATGGTTGGCAGTTCCCCCTGTCCATGGAAGTTCATCAAGAAGTGCTAGCAAATAACAAATGAAATCAGATAATACAGCACCAAATCCATCCATTTCATGGTGACCAACACCCTAGATGACAACTAAAATCAAGGAAAAGCTTTCTGTACACGACTCAGGCTCTAAATACTAAACAAGAAGAGGCTAAGATAAACCTATGGAAAGCAAAAACAAGATCTCTTCCTGAATGGATGAATTGAATTCCAAAGAATGTTACAAAGGAGGACATGATTTTGGCAGGACCACCTGGAAGTCATTTAATAGACTTGAAAGTGAGTTATGAATATAAAGTATAATCAAGAAAATTTCAGCTATGAAGATATAGGGCAATTTTTCTGTGAGGTGGTGTAATTAATTCAGCATTTATGTGCATTTATACCCTACGGAGTGTTTCATGTGCCACATGACCACAGAAATGTCTACAGAAGCAGACAGCGCTGGCTCTTCGACTTGGAAACAGAGATGAGCATTGAACCCTAGAGTCAGATACGACTGGCTTTCAAGCAAGAGAAACCTTTACCTTTACCTTACCCTACTTACATGTGCAAAAGAAGAGCTCGTAAATGGCCAATATAATGCTACTGAACTAGCCTGCTGCTGGTCAAAAGTTGTCTAAGCGTTTTAACGTTGTAATTTGTTTGAATTTTATTTAACACTAGCATATTTTGCCCGGTGGTGCCAGGCTTTTTAAAATTGTGTTGGATAGTAAAGGGTTTCAGTTTTTTTTTTCTTGAACCAATGGTGCTGGGCTGTTTTAAATGGTGTTGTAAGGTTTTGTGATTTTGTGGCTTCAAGGCGCTGCGTCTGCCTGTGGCGGACTTGCGCTCCCAGTGTTTTTTGGGTGTGGGTTTTTTTTTTGCGTGCCGGCTTCCTCAGTGCCGGGCTATTTAAATTGGTTTTTGAAGGTTTTTGTTTTATGTTTATGCAAATTTTATTTTATTTTAATTTATTTAATATAATTAATTTTATTTAGTTTAAATTTAATTTTTTTATTTTTTAAATCTTCATTTTTACGCATTTTTATTTTTTGTTTTGTTTTGTTTTGAGTGAAAAGTGATTTCTGTTTTTTTGGGGAATTTTTTGAGATTAGTGTGATTATTTTCGAATGTTTTTATAACTTATTTGATTAATTTTGGAATTAATCTTATTAGTTTCAATATTTTTGAATGTTTTTTCTCTTGTGGCCTCTGGGTGGGGGTGGTGAGCTTTTCTTCCTCTCTACAGTTTTTCTCTTCTGTCCTCTGGGTGTCGCTTCCGGTAAGTATTTTCTTTATTTTCTCATTTGAGTCCTCAAGGATAGAAGACGTCTTATGGTAAGCTCTCTGGGTGTTTTTGTTTTGGGGGGGTTGGTTTTTTTGGGGGGTCTGTGTGTTTTTTCTTGTTTGTTTTTGGCTGTTTTTGTGTTTCCGTTTTGGATTTTGGATTTTTGTTTTTGAGTGTTTTTGATTGTTTTTGGTTTGTGTTTTTTAGTTTACTTTTTCGGGGGGGGGGGGGGGTTTCTTTCCCGCAGGCCATGCTGGCTGGCCTGTGGGAAGGAAGGGCAGCAGCGGCGGGGGGGGTGCTTTCCCGCGGGCCATGCTGGCTTGCCCGTGGGAAGGAAGGGCAATGGCGGGGGGGCTTTCTTTCCCACGGGCCATGCTGGCTGGCCCGTGGGAAGGAAGGGCAATGGTGGGGGGGGGGGTCTTTCTTTTCCATGGGCCATGCTGGCTGGCCCGTGGGAAGGAAGGGCAGCGGCAGCAGGGAGGGTGTTCTTTTTTTCCCCACGGGCCATGCTGGCTGGCCCGTGGGGAAGAAGGGCAGCGGCGTTGGGAGTTTTTTTACTTTTATTTTTTGTGCGCCGGCTGGCCCATCAAAAGGAAGGGCAGCGGCGGGGGTGGTGGTTCTTTTTCCCCCCACGGGCCATGCTGGCTGGCCCGTGGGGAAGAAGCATGAACAAACCACCAAATTCCATCCAACAAAAAGTCCTTTACTGCAGGAAAAGCCTCAATGGCTGAGTGAAAACGAAGCTCTCCGGTTTACAGCTCGAAAAGCTTTTCGAGCTGTAAACCGGAGAGCTTTGTTTTTACTCAGCCATTGAGGCTTTTCCTGCAGTAAAGGACTTTTTGTTGGATGGAATTTGGTGGTTTGTTCGTGCGTTTACTCAGTCCTGCCATTGTTTCTTCATTATACCGTGGGAAAGAAGGGCAGCGGCGGCGGGCATTTTTTTTCTTTTATTTTTCGCGTGCCAGCTGCCTCAGCGTTCTGCGTGCTAATGGTACGTAGGACGCTGGGGCTTGTAGTTTTGCCTGCACATGTTTGCTTACTTCAGCAGTTTCCTGTGTTTTTTTATTGGCTATGGCGCATTTCTGAACGTTCCTTTTTCCGCGCCGCTCAGCCTGATTGGCTCTGGTGCGGCATGGCACAAGGAATGTTGGGAATTGAAGTTCCCTTTTTTTTGTTTGCGTCCGGGGGGCTCCTGCCCCCGGGCGAAAATTTCAACCCAACAGTTACCTACGAACCGGGTTCGGGCGAGTGAACGGAGGCCCATTACGGGCTAGTGGGGCCTGGTGCAACATCCTTTGTCACATTCCAACGGTTAACGCACCATTTTATAGGTATAGATACAGTATATGTCCATAACTTTAAATTGTGCAATAATCTGATAAGAAGGGAGGAAAAATAGAAATGAAACAGGAAGGATTTGAAGATCGATTGATTGATTGATTGATCAATCGATCGATCCAATTCGATCCGATCCGATTCGATTCGATTCGTATGCCACCCACTCAGCATACGCCGACTTAGGGCGGCTCACAAAAAAATCACAACATATCAAACATTACAGTACAATAAAATATAACAATACAATAAAATATAACAGTGCAATAAAACGTAAAAGACCAACACATACATTAACAACTGTACATTGACAACAGGCTGGGTGGGTGAGGAGCCAGGGGCTAGAGCAAGCAGTTTTTAAACATTTGACTTTTGGTTCTCATCTTATGGTTAACTTTGGAAATTGCACATAATATTCAAGTTGTTTTGAAGAAACTGCAGGATTTAAAAACTTTTTTGGCCACTAGGGCAAAAATACATTGCAGGCGCACCCCCCAAATAAAGACTCAGACACCGGTATATGGATAAAGGCATTGGGCCACTTTGATTGAATAATGCCCTAGTCCGAATTATAACTTTCAATTGGTGTACTCATCCAATTGTAATTCTTAAGGCAAGCAGGCCGCAGTAACACTGGTAAGGTTCCTCCCAAAATGGCCAATGGCAATTGGCTACAATGTATCCATTTTGTATCAATTTGTTTGTTGACACAAACAAATTGTTGACCGAAGTCAATAAACTATCTACTGACCCCACCCTCTGACGTGTATCCGTCAAATCATGGGGTGATGCATGCTGAAAAGCTCCTGCCATCACCCCTTGCCTGGTTCGTCGTTGACCGGTCATAGTTATTACACCTGTACCTGTCTAAGTGTTGGCCAGTCAATTGCGAACCTGCCGGATACCTATGGGTCATAAATCTTTACCTTACCAGTGCTACCCGCCACACGGGGAGGCTTCAATGAAGACTCACCGCCCCCCCCCCCCCAGACCGTCAGCTCGGTCAACAGGCCTGCTTGCAAATCTTCCAAAAAGAGGTTCATACCTCTAGTCGACAGGTGGACCCTATCCCCTGCATAAAGATCATAATTTTGGAGACTAATGGTGGGGTGTCGGATGACCATCCCCAAACCCTTGTCTGCCAAGAACCGGGCAACAGCCCTGTTCACCGAGCGGCGAGCGGGGTCAAGGGCACAGAGGTCCTGTAAGCATGACGCGGTATGATGTCTGACCACAGCAGCCGTGTGGACGGCCACACATAATGCAAATAAGCTAGGTCACTGCAAATCGTGAATTTTAAAGAAAGGCCAGTGACCTGGGTGAGGTCATTGCCCCTGAGATGCAGTACAAGGACATCAGGCGGTTCAGCATCCCTGATGGAGAACAGGAATGGCAACAGTTCCTGCCATCTCATTCCGCGCTTACCGTACCACCGTATGCGTGCGGTTGCACGCAGTCCAAGCTGGGGTCCCCACTCTGTCGCGGCAGCGTACTGCGCTGCCCAGTGCACGTAACTGTGGCCCACCAGCCATACTGCCACCAGTGTGTGGGGACACACAGGGTCTGTAAAAGAAGAAAAAAGAGAACAATGACTTAACTGGTACTCATACCTGAAGAGGGCGAACATATAATGCAAAACGCATAGATCCCCATCTTCCCATACGGCGTATATCAGCCTCAGAGTACCCAAATGCAGCCGCAGTGGACGCAGCACTTATCCTAAACGAATGGGTGCAGTAACGAGCCCCGGGGAGGCCAACACTGGATAGTGCCATACCGGTCATCTTCCAAAATTGAAATTTAGTAAGGGGAGACCCATCCTGGTGGCAGAAAAACGGGCCAGGGTGCGTGCCACGCACTGCCAAGAACTCCGGTAGGGCACCAACCGGACAGATGTCTGCAATGGAACATCGTAGCAGTCTAACTCCACTGCCTACGCCGTGCTGATCAACTTTTGAGGACCGTATCCTCAACTGAGCCCACTCATGAGAGACATAGACATCGTCGAGTTCCAGTGCCCTACGAGTCGCATCCGCCTTAGACAGTAGTACCAACTCACTGATGCGGAGTGCTCCAAAGAAGGCCACCGTGGTAGCCGCATGAAAAAGAGCCGCCTCATACTTATCAAAACACAGATCATGCCATCCTCGTGCAAGGTGGGTAAGCACCCCTGGTGAAATTGGGTGGCGAGTGTCCGGGCAGCGGCCACATTCCCGTGTCCACCCCTCCAAAACATGTCGTATGCGGAAATCATTCACACAGTCAGCAAAACCCCTCACCTTGGCCATAAATGCCAGTGCCGACAGCCTGGATGCTATAGTGCGAGGAGCCAGACCCTGACTGTGTAAATAAACCATAAATTGTAAAATTTGTTCGACTGGAATGGGCCACACTTCGAGCAACTGAAGTTGCACACAAAAGGTTCTAAATTGAACAAAAGCATGGTGATACGCCTTACTCGTGCGGTGTGCCAAAGACATGCCGATCGCCCGGTTCACCTCTCCTTGCCAAATGTCCAAATCTCAGCCGGGAGTGGCAAGGGGAATTCCTCTGCTTCCAGAGCCAAGGCGCGGAACCGGGGGATCTGGAGGCGGGATAGATAAAGCATCAGCAATATCATTGTTAATACCTGGTACATGTCTGGCTTTAAAAAGCACATTCAGGCGTAGGCTATGTAGCACAAATTGATGGACCAACGCCATCACCCTAGGTGACTTAGACGTCTGAGCGTTGACAATGTGCACTACCGCAGCATTGTCACACCAAAAATGGACCACTGAATCGGCCCACACCTCGCCCCATAGCATCAAAGCTCCCAGGATTGGAAAGAACTCAAGGAATGTAAGATCGCGGAGGCGATCCGTGCCCCACCATGCTGGAGGCCATTGGCCGTAAGCCCACTTCCCCTCAAAGTAAATCCCATATCCCAGGGAGCTGGAGGCATCCGACTGTACTTGGAATCTAGGGGAAACTAAAAGGTCAGATCTCCAAAAGGAGACCCCATTAAATTCCCGCAGGAATTTAAGCCAAACCAAAAGGTCAGCCCGCATGCCCCTGGTCAGTCGGACCCTATGATGGCACTTTGACAGGCCAGACATGGCGTCACATAGGCGCCGCGCAAATGCTCTGCCAGGCGTAACCACCCTGCAGGCAAAGTTAAGATGGCCATGAAGTACCTGAAGCTCACGAAGTGACACTTTACGCTTGGCCAGCAAGGCCAAAATCATTGCAGAGATCCGGATGACCTTGTCAATGGGTAACCGGGATGCCTGTGCGACCATGTCAATTTCAATACCCAGAAATGTGAGCGTAGTGGATGAGCCCTCGGTCTTTTCGGGCGCTAAAGGGACACCCAGTTCCCGCATTAGCATCTGAAATGTAGTGAGGAGACGCGTGCACGTGTCCGAGCCCCGTTCACCCCCGAACAAAAAGTCATTGAGGTAATGGGCTACAGACCGAGACCCGGACCTGCAAACAAAGGCCCACTGGAGGAAAGTGCTAAAACGTTCGAATGCTGAACATGAAATAGAGCAGCCAAAAGGCATGGCCTTATCTACATAAAACTTCCCTTGGAATCTAAAACCTAATAGCTCAAAGTCCCCCGGGTGCACTGGCAGTAATCGGAATGCCGATTTAATGTCACATTTAGCCAGGAGGGCACCGGGACCACAAGAGCGCACCATCCGTAGGGCTTGGTCAAACGACGTATACCTGACCGAACAAAGGTCATCAGGAATAGCATCATTGACAGAGTAACCCGCCGGGTACGATAGATGGTGGATTAAACGAAATTCCCCCGGGGCCTTTTTAGGTACTAACCCCAGAGGGGAGACCTTCAGGTTAGGGAAGGGTGGTACAGAAAAGGGGCCCGCCACCCTCTTGGCCTCTACCTCTTTGGCAATACTCAAGGCAGCCACCTCCTCCTTACCCTTCAGAGAAAGTAAATTGGGGGCATCTTGGGGTCCCCGCACTCCTTTGAATGGGATACGGAAGCCCCACTGGAAACCCTCCAGGAGGTACCTAGCGTCCTCCCTCCTTGGATAAGTTGAGAGCCATCGCTCCAACATATACACATTAACTGGGGAGGGGGCCTTTTGACTGGCTAGCTCCATCAGCAGAAGCTCTGCCCGCTCCCTGTCCACCTCTACCTCTGCCCGGTGACCCACCGGCCCGCAGGCACGCAGCGGCGGTGTGGGGGCCAGTGCAAGAGGGACACTCATGTTTATATCGGCACTGCCGCTTATTGCACACGCCGTTAGCCGAGAAGCTCCAACACAGCAAGCGGGCTGGAACCCCCTGCCCCACTGGCTGGCGGGGAGCCTGTGTTGGAGCAGCTCGCTGCACGGCATGGCCACAATGGTACCTATCGCCAGGTGCCAGACGCGTGGGGGTCATGTACAATAGCCACAATTTTTGACAGGGCTCATCCCATCTCATCTCCGGGTGTAGGGGCATCCTCATTCTGAATTCCTCATCGTAAGCCAACCACGATGGGCCAGGGAAATCCACCATCGCCCTGTAAATATTGTCCAAATATTGGACCATAGGAATGGCCAGGTCAGGCCGGGCCCTAAGGTATACCGCCATATAAATAAGATATGCCGGCAACCAGTTGGCCCACGTGCGCGGTGGCTTACGACGGCAGGACAGCTCTTTGTCTCTGTCGTCCTGTCCCTCTCTCTCCTCCTTAGTGGGCTCACGGTTCAATTGGGAGAATATATCCACGTACTCCCCCCGCCAAATCTTTTCCCTCGTGACCTGGGACAAATGATCACCAAGGGGCAAAGAATAACCAGCTGTTGGCAAAGCCGTCACCGGCACATTAGGTATCTGGGGCATACGCAGCGGGACCTGTACAGCCCCTGCGATGCTCGGCACTGGCCCGGGGGCGGAAACCCCCACCCTCAATGAGGTGCCATTTTGAAACCAAGGGGCACTGGGATAGACTGGTAACTGATGCCCACTCGCCTCAACTTGACAAGGCCAGGGCCACTGAACCCCACCACTGGAAGTGGGCTGTGATGTAGGTGCACTAATTTGAACCTGATACTCACTAGGTGCACCCCCGTGAGCCGCCCCCACTGGGGGTTCCGGCCCACGGCGGGCGTCGGAGCTCGCGACCGGAATCGAGCTCTGTGGCCACACCTGACTGGTCCCTGTCTGCAGCTCTGGACAAACAGGGAGCTGCGAGACACCGGCCGGCACAGGCCGGAGCGTCTCAAGCAGCTCAACCCGGCTGGCCGCCTGGTGCAGTGTGGCAGCCGTCGAGGTAGCTGGTGGACACGAAGGGCCCCCGGCAGAGAGAGAAGGGCCCCCTCCCATAGGAGGCTGTGCAATCCCCAAGGACGCCTCCAGCACTGCTACACGTGCTAGTAAAGCATCCACTGCCACAGATCCCCCAGCATAAGGTGGGCCGGGTTGGCCGGAAGGACCACTAGGAATTTGGAAAGGGACACCTTGGCCAGCATAGTGAGAGCCTTGGCCAGCATAGGGCCATGCCCAAAACTCCGGCCCATGAGGAGCCGGAGGAGGAACGGGTTGCGTACCCGCACCAGGCCCTCCCCCACTGTCTTGACCCATGGCCGGCAATTGCGGGCCGAGGGCCGAAGCCCCTGAGGGGCCGGACTGAGGCCGGCCAGCCAAGGCCTGCTACCAAGTGCCACCCTGAATCACCCCACCGGTATCGGTGGGCAAGGCTGGGTTAGTGCCCTGCCGCGGGGGCGCAGCCCTGGTCCTCCGACCTGATAGTTGTCCCCCATCCTGCGCAGGGCTCGAAAAAGTCCTCCCCTTTGGCCGTGGCTTCATCGCCGGGGCTTCCGTTTGGGAGGCATCGTCGAAAAGAAAGAGTAGGATCCCTTGCCAGGGATCAAAACCAAGTGCCGAAAGCGCGCAGCAGCCAGCAAGCAAAAGGCTCTGTGCGCGCTAATCCTCCCTTCCCAGCCGGGAAGGTATCAAGGGCTAAACAGCCGAAGACTACGATAAACAGCGACGGAGAAAACTTCTCCTCTCCGTCGCTATTTCTAAAATGGCAGCTCGTCTGCCTCGTGGCCACCCCTTTTATAGAGGGGTGGCCATGCCCCCTAACTCATTTTGGCGCCGCGCTTTCATATTAATTACACCTATTTGTAAGGAGAAAAAATGTTTGAAATATGAGGTACCTAGTTTATATAATTCAGTGAAAAGTATCATTAAAACCTAAGTGATCCAGTTTTTTGTGAGTAGATCCAGATCCAGATGTCTGAAATGTCTTTTTTTATCTGGGCTGCTTCTCTCATTGCTGCCTGCTCAGGGAAACCTTAGCAGGCAGCAATCAAATAATTTTGATTTTGGGGTAATCATTATGCCTACAAATATTTGAGATATGGCCAAGCAATGGAAATTTGTTCGAATGGGGGAAAACCCAGAATAAATAATCCCACAATAATATCTTCTGAATTCAAAGCTCCCCACTACCTGTCAAAATCTAAATGTCCCAACACAGATTCAGTTATTTAGCCTTAATCAAAGGAAATCCAGGGAAGTCATCTGTTGCTGCGGTGATGAAATGAGTTGGAGAGAGACTAGAGTGACAATTATGGAAATCTCAGAACAGATCCTAATGAACTATTCAACCCTAGGCCTTGATGTGCTGGTTTCAGCAGCGGCCAAGAGTGCATTTAAGGGTAGTTTGCCAGCTGAACCGATTTTCTAAGATGTCTGATCAGGATAATGTGCCACATGCCTTAATTACTTCCTGCTTGGATTACTACAACACACTGTGTGTGAGACTTCGTTTGAAGAGTATTCAGAAAATCCAACTAGTTCAAAATTCTGAAGCCTGGCCGCTAACTGGCATTGGTTACAGGAAACATATAGCTCCACTCTTAACAACAGCTTCATTAGCTGTTCAGTCTGTTTCCGGGTCCATTTAAAGTGCTGGTTGTGACTTGCGAAAACCTTGCAGCAAATCTGAAAATGAAATAAATAAAAAACAAAATATTTCTAAATGGGAGAAATAGTCTAACCTGGCCAGAGATGGTGAACCTTAGCACTCCAGGTGTTCTTGGACTTCAATTACCAGAAGCCCAAGTCAGCACTCCTGCTGATTAGGGATTCTGGGAATTGAAGTTCAAGAACACCTGGAGTGCCAAGGTTTGCCATCACTGTATTAGGGTTTGATGGGAGGGTTTCCTACAAAAGGATAGGGTTTGATGGGAGGGTTTCCTACAAAAAGGAACAAAATGAGAAAACACATGGATGTAACTCCCAGTATACAGACTTACCTGTATACTGTATTATAAACCAATTTCGACTTCACTATTCTTTGTTTAGTACTCCATGCTTTGATTCCATTTATCCTAATCTCTGGGCCAAAACTATATTTTTGTTAGAATCATGATCACATTTCCATTTGTTGCTCATATATATTTCATATATCAAGCTGATGGTGAAACATTGAATTTGTTGTACTTTTGGCATGGAGTGTAGTGTAGTGATATCTATATCGATAAAGAAGGGATGTGGCTGTGCGTGTGTGGAATACGTGTCCACACATGTCCACCCTATCCTGTAATGCACTGGCCACACTTACCTTTTGTCCCTGAGATCATCACCTCAAGGGTCTGGAAGCCGAGAGTTGGGCCAATGCCCCACAAACGTGGACAAAAAAAGCTATGAGTCCCAGCATCCTCTGTGCCGCAGCACGCCTCAGCCAATCAGGCAGGAGGACATGAGCATGGAGGAGGCGGGACAGCAAAACACTTCCCCAGGAGGTGAAAGCAGAGAACAGTGCTCCGTTCTGTCCTCGCCACACGCAGGAAAGCGAGCACCTACCCTGGGGGCTGGAGGCCGAAAGCACAGCTACCTTCAGCCCCCGCCTACCGGGGGAAGTGAACCAAGGCAGCAGGCAGGTGTCCAACAGGGAATGCGCCTTCCCTGCTGGGCACCCGCCTGTCTCCCTTCCTTGCCCCTCCTCCGTGCTGGTTCAAAGCTGGCCTCAAACCAGCGCTGAGGAGAGCCAAAGGTGGCAGGTGGGTATCCGACAGGGAAGGCGCCTTCCCTAGCGAACAAATGCCTGGTGCCCTTACTTGCCAGCTCCCCTCTTTCCCCCATTGCTGTGTCGAGAGCAGCTCTTGAAACAGCAATGGGGAAAAGGGAAGCTGACAGTCAGGCTACTCTTCGTCCAGGGAACGTGTGTCCCCAGGGGGAAAGCAGCCTGGCAGTCACCTTCCCTCTCCTCAGGGCCCAAGTGACCCGACCGGCGAAGCCTGGTAGCCCATGCTTGTTTACATATAAATATGAATGCATATACATAGCACAAAAAATGACCTTTGACATTTAAGGTTTGTTTTAAACAGTGTGGCTCTCTCCAGATATTTAGCTTCAACTCCCTTTATATCTCTACAAGGATATGTTCAGATGCCGATGGCATTTTTACGTAAAACTTCTGCCGAGCACAAGGTGACCTAATCCTATGCATAAAACAGTAAACTTTAGCAAAATATTATACATTTTGTATAGCGGTTAGACATTCAGTATCATATTTACAACTGATAGGACTTTAGTATTCAGCTCAAATTCTGTTATTATCAAATTTGGCATCTGCAGTAAGAATAATAATACAGGGAAAGGCTGAAATGTTATTATTGTATATAGCTGTATTGTTATTTTGAAATGGTTGTTAATCACATCATGCCAGATCATTACAAAGCTCCATTATGGGTATGAAAGGCAATTTATTAGGCATTCCCTAAAGTCTTCCTTAAACTTTGTGGTCTATGTTTTGTTAAAATGTTGCATAAAATTAATGTAAAACTATATCATAAATATTTAAGCACTTCAGTGCTACTGTTGTACTCTGCACTGTCTTTTGCTGTAAACAATTTGGCAAATGTACTTGATAGAGAAAATATAATTCAGATCTCAGTGGAGGAAAAGGCCAATGAATTGGGTCCCTGAACATCCAAGACATCTACCAACAATCTATGGCATCATTTTGATGTCTATTAAAGGAGTGTCTAGTGTATCATCAAAGCCTTAATGATTAGGAGGATATTATTTCAGGCCCTGTAGTTATGAAAGGAAACAACTACTGGTGTTATTTTGTATTTCTATTATTTCATAGAGCTCCATGACACAGCTAAGGCATTACTGAACTGCGTAGCTACTTTACTTGCTCAAGGCATGAACTCAGAACTCATTCGCTTATTAGTATATTCCTACATGAATTATAGTTACTTTCTCTTGTTCTGCCCTGTTCTCCAGACTGGCAATGCAAACATAAAGTACATTTTACTCTGGCAGTTTATGACGAACACCTATAGGATCACATTGAGAATCCGAGTAAACAACAGCCTGGCATTGTTTGCTATTTTTATTATCCAAAATCAAATCAATCTTTATTACGGTCCAAGACTGGCAGAGTACAGCAAAAGGAACAGAAGTTAAAATGAGGGTACTTAAATTACATCAAGAGACAGAAGTTAAAATGATGTGAGGGTGATCTGTCTGTAGCATATGTCTCTCCATTGATAGCCAGGGTTAATTATTTAAATCTATCATATTTCTTGGGCAGGGCAGGATCAAAGAGCTGGATGCTTTTTTTCCTGTGTTTAATGGCAGACAGTACAATGGTCACTTTAGCTATAATGAAATATTCCAGCGAACATATGTCACCCAATCCTTCCTCTCCCTGTGGCTGCTGTTTCTCCCTTATTCAGTGTCAGTATGTAAGGATGGGACAACAGTGACCAGCAAGCCATTACCCTTGGACATCCCCATTCCAGAGTTCCCAACCTCCAGTTGTCTTGTAGGTCTGGGTAGCCACCATTGGTTAGACAAAGCTAAAGTAGCAGAGTGTTCCCTGAGGGGAGGAGAGGCACTAGGAGGCACTAGGGTGGTATACAGGAGTGGGGGGGGGGCAGATATATAAAAGAGGCTCTAGAGGACACAGAAGGGGGAGAGTGTATGATGGGAGTAGGAAGTAGGTGTGGGAAGTGTGGAGATTTCCCTGTGGGATGGCATCTTTTTATGTTAATTACCTGTTAGTTTAATAGGTTAATGCCTAGTGATGCTAGTAATGTTTTTATTTTCTGTCTGTCATGTATTCCACTTAGTCTAACTGAAGCCATTTTGGAAATGGCTTACATGGAAGTGGGCCAGGATACCTAAGAGACCGCGTCGCCCCAAGAGTGTCTGCCCCCCCAACCAGAGCAGGCCAGAGGGGCTCCCTTATTGTTCCATCAGCTAGAGGGGCACACCTCTCTAGCACAAGGAGGAGGGCCTTCTCTGTGTCTGCTCCAACTCTGTGGAACCTCCTGTCAGGTGAATTACAGCAGCAGACGGAATTGCTGCCCTTTAGGAAAGGGCTCAAAACCTGGCTGGCAGGACAAGTTGGGGGGGGGCTGATGGGGAAGTGGTCACCACCCTTTGGCTCTTCTAAGATAAAGTGTCTCTCTTGTATTGATGGGGGTGGGTAGGTCTTTTAACTGCCTTTTAATGGATTTTACGGGGTTTTCTTTTAATGATTTTATGGGGAGCCAACATGGCTTTTACAAGGGCAAATCATGCCTCACTAATCTGTTGGAATTTTTTGAGAGTGTCAACAAGCATGTGGATAAGGAGGATCCAGTTGACATTGTTTATCTGGACTTTCAGAAGGCTTTTGACAAGGTCCCACACCAAAGGCTCTTGAATAAACTTACCAGTCATGGAATAAAGGGACAGGTCTTGTCCTGGATCATCAACTGGCTAAGGAACAGGAAACAGAGGGTAGCACTAAATGGACACTTCTCCAAGTGGAGGGAAGTAAAGAGTGTGGTCCCCCAAGGTTCAGTACTGGGACCCCTGCTTTTCAACCTCTTCATAAATGATCTAGAGGTAGGAGTAAAAAGCAAGGTAGCCAAATTTGCTGACGACACTAAATTATACAGGGTAGTGAAAACTGTGAGAGATTGTGAGGAGCTCCAGAGGGATCTCTTGACACTGGGGGAGTGGGCAACACAGTGGCAAATGAGCTTCAACATTAGTAAGTGCAGAGTGATGCATGTTGGGGCAAAGAACCCCAATTACATTTATAAACTGATGGGGTCTGAACTCTCTGCGACAAACCAGGAAAGGGACCTTGGTGTCCTGGTGGACAACTCAATGAAGGTGTCAACCCAGTGTGCCTCAGCAGTGAAAAAAGCAAACTCAATGCTAGGGATCATTAGGAAGGGTATAGAAAATAGGTCAGCAAGTGTCATTTTGCCTCTTTATAAATCTATGGTGAGGCCCCGTCTGGAATACTGTGTACAGTTCTGGTCGCCATACCTCCAGAAGGATATTATGGAGCTGGAAAAAGTGCAGAGGAGGGCAACCAGAATGATTAGGGGACTGGAACATCTTCCTTACCATCTGAGACTGCAACGGTTGGGCCTCTTCACTGTTGAACGATGACGTCTAAGAGGTGACCTAATTGAAGTTTATAAAATCATGCACAGTGTGGACAAAGTAGATAAGGAAAAACTGTTTTCCCTATCGCATAACACTAGAACTAGGGGACACTGCATGAAACTTTTGGGTACTAGTTCTCAAACAAATAAGAGAAAGTACTTTTTCACCCAGAGGATCACTGGTCTATGGAACTCCCTGCCAGAAGAAGTGGTGACAGCTGTCAGTCTTGACAGCTTTAAGAAAGGATTAGACAAGTTCATGGAGGACAAGGGTATCAATGGCTATAATTATGGATACTTAAGGACAAACTCCGGGTTGGAGAGATAGGCAGGATATCTCTCAATGCCATTTCCAGGGAATCCTAAGAAGGTGAAGGCATCTGCTTGGGAATACCCTGAAGGAAATGGTGAGCCAATGTGTGAGACAGAATGCTGGACTGGATGGGCTGTGGCCTGTTCCAGCAAGGCTGTTCTTATGTTCTTATGTTCTTATGTTCTTATGGGATGATTTTATATGTTTTATGCTTGTTGTGAGCCGCCCAGAGCCATCCTAGGGCAAGGGGGCGGCATATAAATTTAAATAAATAAATAAATAAATAAATATTAATCCACCATTGTACCCTGTAACTGGGAAAGCACCTCTTGTACTGTTCCCAATGTCAACCTCTGGGAACAGTACCAAAATATGCTCCTATCTCGCATTCCGAGATGGGGACATTGATATCAAGCCACTGGCTATTACGAAGTGCACAACAACTTGTCACTTTGAGTAGTTAATTAGCACATTTCTGAGGCATTCTTCTCAGAAGGGTATAAAAACCCACCCCAAAAGGAGTAAAAACACCGTCCTTTGGAAATGTTGCGAGAGCTCTTATCGAATGCCATCTCGATGGGTCTCGATGGGTACTATCTTGGATGAGGTGGCAAGACCGCCGCTTCACAATCTAGGCAAGTGGTAGCGTATAGCTTTTCATTTCTTTGATTTTACTTTTTAAAATGTTTTACCTTTATTATTAGTTTAGTCAGTTATTTTTCATATCTCTGCATTTATTGGACTTTTGATACTTTTACAAAAAAAACCATAAAGACTTGGTTTGTCGAGGCTTACTCCCATTTGCTCCTCCTGCCAATGGAGCAAATTGGGGAGGGGGACTTTAACAATACAGCCTTAGTCCTGAAAGGAGAACTATTTCTAAATTGTTTCAACTTCGTGGAGTCTGTTGCCAAAGGGAAGGAAGATTCGCTCCTCAACCCTGGATCCAGCATTGCTGCCGAGGTAACAGTTTACTCCCCCACACCTTTCAAACTGCCAAGGCTAGAAGTTCCCCAGAAGCAAGATAAGGGTGTTTTGTCATAGGAATTGGCTGCCCGTCCCAAGGGGGATTGCAACTTAATTTCATCTGTGACACTAGTCACAGATCGCCATTCCTATTTGAGCCTATGAGCTGGAATTCTCCGGACCAAACCTCTCTTTACCAAGCCTCGAGAGAGCCACCCTTTTGGCCAGTTAGCCATCACCGCTTCCCGGCCTGTGCCGCATGCACGCAGCTCCAAGTCGGAGCCTAAGTCAGGTGCCGCCAAATGGGGAGTGTTGGCAATAGAAAGAACTAGAGGGGGTGATGAATGTCAACCTTTGCAGGACGTTGGAGGAGAGCCATATGAAGGCTACCACAGGGAAACTGAGGAGGATCCCCCACTGTCATCTGGCTGGACTTGTGTGTACAAAGAGGACCCTGACATGTTGTCTGGGTGCAGTTGAGGTCAGGATACCACAGGAGGAGGCAGCACACCAGGCCCAAGAGGAGAAACCGATTGAGCCACACACTTGAAATGAGCAACCATGGAAGGAGAGATGCTGGTGCTGGGAAGGTCCCACTATGGAGGCCCAAGAACAGAACAAAGGAGTGGAGGCTATCAAATCCAAGCAACAGGGACATTACATTGGTATAATGTTATAAGACTTAGGTTCCAATAAAGTGAACTGGTACAAGGGCAGACCTATAGGACTGAGTGCTCCATGGGGTTGGGGCAAGGAACCATGTCTCATCATGGGGAGTCATTGTACATAGTTGGCCATTGTTCACAAATAAAGTTGTTTGGAGTAAGAGTTAGTCTGAGGAGTCAGGTTTGGGAAGATGGAATGTGGTGGGCTTACAGAGTATTACAAGGGAAACATGAGCTTAGGATCCTCATGGTTGTCTTGTAATGTGTGATTTGAACACTAAGCTAGGTTACAAAGGCCAAAAGTCTGTTAGGTGGGATAGTTTTCTACAACACGAATAACATCCCTGGAAGTGGCAGATCGCAGCTGAGTAAAGGTTTCCTTTTGTTATTTGGTGAATGAACATACCTTCACCATGCTGTGTCCAAGCCATAGGCATGGAAATCTTTCATCAGCCCCAAACTGTTGCTGCCAATTATGCCATTCTCATTGCACAGGAACTGTGCAAAAGATTTCAACCAAAGAAACAAAAAATTGTCTTCCCTGAGAGGGGAAATTAATGTATGGAGCAGATAGGAACACATAAAGCCAAATTAAACTCTTTCCAATAAACATTTTGTACTGTGTGTTATTTATTCCATCCACATGAGAGAGTGTGTGATTAAGCAATGGACAACTATTGGGCCTATAGTTGTTGCTGCACTACAGTTCCCATTATCCCTCTCTACTGATTATGCTGGTTAGAGTGACAATTCAGAATATCTGAAGGGTCAATTATTTAGCAGCCACTGAATTAGGGTCTTATTTATTTACATTAATTACATAACTTATTTATGAGTTCATGACACCCAGTAGATAGAGTGATGGACTAGGGCGCAGAAGCCCTGTGTTTGAATCCCCACTCAGCCATGGAAGGTAACTAAGGGGTGTGTGTGTAACTGGGGAAAACTACCCCTTAAATATCCCCCTTACCTTGAAAACCATGTTAGGGTTGTTATAACCCAGTTCTGACATGACAGCACATGTCATAATGACATGACAGTTCTGAATTTACTATCAGCTGTCATTTCACACAATCAAACTCATTTCCCCACCCCGGTAAGGCATCTCTAGAGAAGAGGGGAATTTCTGTTTGTCTTTCAAAAGTGTTATTGCCAGGAGAGTTAATGCTCTCGGGCATCTTTTAATATACTCTGGATGGCAGGTCTTCAGCTATAGCCAGTAATAACAGACAAAGGCCAAGCAAAACAACACCAACTTGACCACCAATTGGTAGCTGTTATACCTGTTCCGGAAAGCTGTTCCGAGGTTTTCTAATGCAGCCTCCCCTGCTTAATAGCCTCAGGGTTATTGCCCCCTGGTTTATCACACAATACAGCTGACTGCATGTTGAATTCCCATACAGAAAACCTTGTACAGGAAAGAGCTTGCTGTGCTAAAACATTACTTGGTCAATAAAAAATAAATAACCAAGATGAAAACGGTAACAGCCACCATCTCGTTGCACTAAAGCCACAGACACTATAGCACAGAACATAAGGAAAGCAATAAAGTACTACAAACATGGCCATTTCAAATTGAAGTAAAAGCTAGACAGGAAGACAGAAGCTGAAGGACTTCTAAAATGAAATAACAAACCAAACCCAGAGAATCCATCAAACCAGTCCGGAAGATTGCGCGACAAAGAGTGAACACCAGTGTCAGGAAACGGCTGAAACTAGAAAGATAGAAAAGATTTTTAAAAGCCTATCTTTTTTCCTCTCCATCTTCTATTTTGCATTTCAATTCATGCATGAAACATTTTAAAAATGCATGGCTTAAGGGGGAACCCAAAGTCAAACCACCTCTTGGAAACACTCCAGTTGGTCAGTTTATTGTGAGAATAGTGGGAATATTTTAAGTATGGGTTACATACTTTGTAAAGAACATGAGAGCTCCAAAATTGTCAAAGAGGCTGCTTGAGAGGCTGGATGGGCTTTAATCCCCTCTGTGCCCCCAACACAAGGTGAGAGCAAAGCATCATCCTACACGCCCACCTCTCTTAGCCTTGGGGTGGGAAAAACACCCCCATTTTTAAGCTGCTTGCAGCTATCACTTGGGGTGTGCATTCTCTGTGGAATAGTCTCCTTATATCAATACCAATACTTCTATATCAGTGGTGGTGAACCTATTTATTTATTTATTTAGCCACATATATGCTGCTACTCTCTTGCCTATGCAAATCTGGGTGGCTTACACATATAAAAATCACAATACAGCTTGCACAAAGAGATAAAAACATAAAAAAATATAAAATTGTTTAAAATTTAGCATACCCTCCCCCAGCAACCACATTATAAGAATTCTTTTTAAAAAACTAAAGCTGAAGGCCCGAGTAGCGCTAGTATGAGACACCCTTGGGTTGGCCATTGTTCCAGCAGCGTGCGCCCCTACACACACACACACACACACACACACACACACACACACACACTTGCTACACCAGCCAAGTCTTAAGGTGTTTTCTAAAGGGTAGAAGCTCCACCTGGAGATGTAACTCCATTGGCAGAAGGTTCCATAGGGATTGTGCAGACACAGAAAAGGTCCTCCTTGTGCTAGAAAGGCAAGCCTCTCTAGCAGATGTTGTTTTTAAGGAGCCCCTCTGGTCTGCTCTAGTTGGACAGGCAGATGTCCTTGGGGTGATGCGGTCTCTTAAGTACCCTGGTCCACTACCATGTAGGCCTTTAAAGGTCATCACCAGCACCTTGAATTGCACCTGCAGGCACATTGGTAACCAATGCAGCTCCTGCAACAGGGGTGAGGCATGAGCATAATGCCCACATCCCATCACCACATAGGCAGCTGCATTCTGAACCAGTTGTAGCCTCCAAATGGTCATCAAGGGCAGCCCCATGTAGAACGCATTACAATAATCTATGGCATGCGTGCCAGAGAGGGCACTCAGAGCCCTCTCTGTAGGCACACATGCCATTGCCCTAGCACAGAGTTCTCCCCACCCCTCTGCCCAGCAGCCCAATGGGTGCACTTCCTCCCTACCCCCAGCACAGAGTTCAGCTTGCCCTCTGTGGTGCAGATGGCAGCCTGTTGAGTTTGGGAACTTGGTCTCTAAAAGGTTCGCCATCACTGTTCTATATGCATTACTCTGGCCCAGCTAAAACAAAAACAAAAAACAGCCCTACTGCTGAACCAAAGATGGTTCAGCCTTCACAAGGGTTGGGGTGGAAATTATTTTTGATGTCATGTGTGTTATACAATCACTGGGGGGAAATTCTATGATGGGGTCTCAAAATTAGCCTCAAGGAGAGAAAAAATATTAAATAAACTCTCAATTTCTCTTAGTCTTCCTGATTTTGTTAGACCAGGCTTTTGGATTCACTCTAACACCTCTCATAGCCTAACTAGACAGCCTAAATTTCAGTAAGAATAATTGTGAGGGAAATAGAAAGAATGTTCATATGGCTGTACAATGAATCTTCCTTTTACCACAGTACAACTACAAGCACCAACTAATCTGAAATTGTAGATGGAAAGTGTATTGGCCAGAGGGTATTGTGTTCCTAGTGTCTCTCATTTTGGAAGTTAAGCGACGACGACAATGATGTAAAAATCTACCATAGATTCATTTGAAGACTGGTATGAAATTAACAGTTCAAGAGCTAACCAAGGACTTAAGAACTGTTAAGATAATGTCTATGTACAGTGGAACCTTGGTTAACGTAATTAATGCGTTCTCCGGGATGTTTCTTACAGCGAAAATTATTTTAACCAAATTCCCCATAGGAATGCATTGAAAACTAAAATACTTTACCTAAAATGTGGTTTCCCATAGGAATGCATTGAAAACCAATTAATCTGTTCTGGAAAAAATTCTGTAAATTGAACCACAATTTTCTATTGCTTTTTATGTTATAGGTAGTTCCAAGTAAAGTTGTTTGTTGTAAAGTCAAATAGATCCAAAAATTCCAAATATCTAGGGCAGGTGTTCCCAACCTATGGCTCATGAGCTGGGCACAGCCCACATCCATCAGGCCCATCACCTTCATCCCCTCCAACTCGGAAGTGGAAGTAGATGCATTTTTCGCAAGCATGGGTGCATGCCCACACATGCACAAACACACTTGCAACTGTCATAAATGTAGAAGTGGGCACATTTATGGCAGCCATAAATGCACCCACTTCTATTTCCAGGGGCATGGTCTTGCCCGCTCAGATGACCAGGGGCGTGGTCAGGTCCACGGCGCAGAAAGGTTGGCCACCACTGAGTCCTTTAGGTATTGTGGGCTCCTATTACAATGGGTACAACCATAAATTTCTTCAATTTGCAATTTCTGGATCTCCTGGCATAGCAATACAGTATCAATAAACTCGGCCTTCTTTTCCACAACAGTTATATATCAGGTGTGGTGTGAGTCAGATATCTGTCTGTTTGAATTTTAAAGTCCCACAGGATCTTGACTCTCTCATTTTCTAAAACTTTTTCTACCTGATGTTCTCTAATAATTTTTACTGCATTCCAATCAAAACTTCTGGCAAAGTTTCCAAAAAATAATTTTTCCAACCCTGTTATGGTGTTGCAAATAATTAGTCTGTGAAATTCTGCTGCATCCACAGCAAAACTTGTATCCTTCTTCTGGTATTCTTCATTATCTAATTTTAATCCATCACCTTTGACAATTTTGCCTACCTGAACAGTAATTGCTGCATATTTGTCGATTGCAAATTGCATTCTGATGTTCTTACTAAATTCATACATACTTTCCAGCAAAGTATTCAATTCAGCTATGGGAATGATGATTATAATGATGATAATGTAATGATGATAATGTAATGCCTGGATAACTAGTGGCAAGGTATTCTGCTGCAGAGACAGAATTTGGTAGTTTAATTCCCCACTCTTGCTAGAGAAGAGATAACCTGTTAGTCCTGGGCAGGTTGCACAATACCAAGGTGGCCCCAGAAGAAAATGGCAAACTATTTCTGTGTATTCACTACTTAAGAAACCCTGGAAAGGGTCTCCATAAGTCAGAATCAACTTGGTAGCACGTAGTTTTAGTTTAAAGTCATCTAACACTTTAAATCAATTGTCTGTGTTAAAGTTACTTATTGCTACTTTTATTATACCAAAGCTTAGCCTCATTCAGTCAGCCATCATTAAAACATATTTGAATAAATAAAATAGAAATCAGAAAGTCAGCGAATGTTTTACAAGTGATGAATTTGTTTTCTTTTTCTTTGGCCACCCACTATATATAGCAAATTATCAGACTTTCATTTATTTAATTAAAAAAACAACTTCTTATAAATGCGGCTTTTTGCTTCTACCTGGAATGTTGACATCATTCATCAAGAACGCTCGCAAGCCCAAAGGAGAAAAAGCTAGAGAGGCATAGAGCGCGAAAAAATAAGAAAATAAGAATATAAAGATTATATTGTTTTCTGATGAAGAATTCCGAAAAAGGTTCTAAACTGGTGAACTTTTTAAACAATAAAACAACATGAAGTAATATAAGAGAACTATAGTCTGTTATATATGACCTTCCTTCACTAGCAGCCTCGAACGGCTTCTACTCTTTTTGCTCTACCTGGATGTTGACATCATTCATCAAGAAAATGTTTTTCTTCAGGCTCACATTGCAGTTTTGGCTGTTTGGTGAATCAAATGTTTGTTTTGCTTATTGAACTTAAAGCAATAGATTGGTCAGACCTCATCTTATAAGTTGCTTTTGTTTACAGATTTGCTGTGTTGTGGACATCTAAAGAAAGTTCACAAATGTCACATATGTGAACCACAAACAAATAATTCAGATTCAAAGCTGGAACAATGCAGTTCTTTTTCTCTACTTGAAGTGGTTTTTTAAAAAAATAAAATAAAAAGAACACACAACAAAGTTAGTTCAGAGACTACTTGTATTTAACAGGGATTTAACAGTTCCTGATATGACCTTCCTTCACTAGCAGCCTCGAACGGCTTCTACTCTTTTTGCTCTACCTGGATGTTGACATCATTCATCAAGAAAATGTTTTTCTTCAGGCTCACATTGCAGTTTTGGCTGTTTGGTGAATCAAATGTTTGTTTTGCTTATTGAACTTAAAGCAATAGATTGGTCAGACCTCATCTTATAAGTTGCTTTTGTTTACAGATTTGCTGTGTTGTGGACATCTAAAGAAAGTTCACAAATGTCACATATGTGAACCACAAACAAATAATTCAGATTCAAAGCTGGAACAATGCAGTTCTTTTTCTCTACTTGAAGTGGTTTTTTAAAAAAATAAAATAAAAAGAACACACAACAAAGTTAGTTCAGAGACTACTTGTATTTAACAGGGATTTAACAGTTCCTGATATGGAACTTTTAAAAGATTTATAGTGTAAATCTATGCTTAAATTCAGAGTATGTAAGATAAAAACATCTATAAAGAGTAAATAGAGAATAATAAAATAGCAATAATAATATGTGTGAAACCAGAACTGCATTATAGATGCTGTTTCTTGCACATTTCGCATTTGGAAAAAACTTTGAGCCTCTCTTTTGCCCTTATAATATATTTCCTCTCTTTTTTGGTAATGCATACATGTCTGCCCTACTTGGTGATTTGATTACTCACTGCTAAATCTTTGAAACAACTGAAAGACATGTTTGAGGTGATCTATGTTATAGAAGGCTTAGAGGACACATCAATCAGAAAGCCAGACAGGCACTGAGACAAGAACAGAATCATAAGAAGAAACTGCAGACTCTGTTTAGATTTAACTAGATCCAGTGCCATCGACAGTAATAACCAAATTATGCAATAATTCTCTTAACATCAGCAGCACTTTGATCTGAGGAACAACAGTTAAATAAACCAGCATCTATTGATATGATAGGTAGTTCCAGCAATCAATTAGTTTGTTTCAGCCATAAAAATGAGCCCTAAGCTGTAGCAAAATGGATGAAGTGTCAAGTTGATTCTAAGCAGTTCTCCCATTGGCCTATGTGGTATTTTCCTTTTTAGCTGAAACATGGCTCCCTGCCTTTTTTCCCTATTTTGTGATGAGTTTTTTGGGGTTCTTGTGAGAGGACTCGTGGATAGGGGTTCCTCTGTAGGTTAAACCTATGCTGTGTGACTGAGTCCTCAAAAAGGCTGCTGATGAAAAACAGATCTTTCTGTTTCCTTCTTGTTATTCTGATTCAGTAGAGCTGCTCTGAAATATTGAAGCTGAATCTAAAGTACTTTGGACATCAAATGAGAAGAGAGGATTCACTTGAGAAAGCCTTGATGCTGGGAAATGTCAAGGACTAAAGAAGAAGGAGATGGCAGAGAATGAGATGGCTAGATGGTATTGTTGACGCAATGGGCATACAGCTGGGTGGGTTGAGGAGGATGGTAGAGGATAGGGGTGCCTGGAGTGTGATGGTCCATGGGGCCGCAAAGGGTCGGACTCGACTATGTGACTGAACAACAACACAGGCTGGGGCCATATTCCCATTTAGGCCCCACACCTGTCCCGCCAGCCAGGTTTTCAAACCTTTCCTAAAGGGCAGCAATTCTGTCTGTAATGTAATCTCAATTCTGCTGGAACCTCCTGCCAACAGAATTGAGGTTACAGACAGAATTGCTGCCCCTCAGGAAAGGTTTGAAAACCTGGCTGGCGGGACAGGTGTGGGGCCTAAATGGGAATACGGCCCCAGCCTTTCGGCTCATTTCAAGTTAGTGTCCCTCCCTCTGTGTTGCTGTATCCCTTTTATTCTTTTATGAATAGGGTGGGGGTAGGAGGGTGGGTAGGTGGGTGGGTGATTTGGAGTTTTTAATCTGTTTTTATATGGTTTTAATCTGTTGTAATCCACCCTGAGTTGGGTTCACCTGAGTGGGAGGCATAAAAATTAAAAAATTAAATTAAATTAAACAAAAAACCATGGAACATGAGTGGGACCATTATGTTCCAATGATTTACCATGATTCTCTGTTTTCTCAGCCTCATACTCTGTTTGATGATCTCCTGGAGGTTGCTGGTGTCATTTGTGATTTTGCTTGTTACCCAACTTGTTCTCTACATTTCTCTTGACAAAGAATTTGTTCTTCAGTGAGTCTTTCCTTATTGTCCTCTATGCATCCTTATGGCCTCCTTTCATCAAGGAGGCTACTTGGTACTATGTGATGTGGTTTCTTTTCAACCACTAGGCCACAGTCCAGGCAGGGGGACATTTTATCCCACAGTTTACAAATCTTTCCTCCACGGGTAAATCTTCCTCAGATCCCATGGGCCACTTGTATTGTGTTCCTGTCCATCGATATGGGCATGCTGATATAAGTTTCAACTTATTGATTGGCATTTAAAAGTAGGGTATAAATGATAAATTAATGTGTGAGATCAAAATAGACAAAAGAATTACTAAAAGTGATAATTAAGCTGCTATGTGGGGAGAGTTCTTAGAATTTGTTCTGTTGAAGGGCAAGGTCAGGCATCTGCAAAAGAAACATTGAGTGTTTGAAAAGAAATTAGGTTATCAAGCAGAGAGGAGAAAAACAGAAGAGAAAGAAAATGATTTGTCTTTCTAAATGGTCCTGAGGATGGTGGAGAACACAATGTTTTGTTATATTTTTTATTTTTTATGTCAGTGTAAAATAAAATAAATAGGTATCTAGTAGGGTTGCTCAAGTGGTTAAGATGCTGAACTTGATGACTTGAAGGTTGGCAGTTCAGCATTTTGATACCCGAGTACTGCACGATGAAATGAGCTCATGTCTTTGTCCCAGTTCCTGCCAACCTAGCAGTTCGAAAGCAAGAAATTGCAAGTAGATAAATAAAGACCACTTCAGTGGGGAGGTAAACAGTGTTCCATGCACTCCGGTGTCTAGGCATGCCTGCCACATGTCCATGGAAATGTGTGCAGACGCAGACAACGCTGGCTCTTTGGCTGTAAACTGAGATGAGCACTGAACCCTAGAGTTGGATACAACTGGCTTTCGAGCAAGGGTGACCTTTACCTAGGCCAGTATGGACTGCAGCACCATGGACAGCTTCAAATGAGCAACTTGCTACAAGGAGTCCAGAAGTGAATCAAGGCTTTATGCAACCTGCTGTATGGTTCACCAAACAGATGCTGGCCAAATTCCACTTGAAGAGGGTTCAGATTTCCAGTGGGTAGGAGCTGGACTACTGACTGCTGCATGATGGTGATGGTGAAATCATATGATCATAATGCTGCACTGGCTGCCATTGCTTCCACTTCACTTAATTACTGATTGCTCTTTAACCTTTAAAGCCCTAAATGGTGTCCGTGTGAGTGGATGTCAGGGAGCATGGGTTCCTGGCTACTTAATGACATCATTTAGAGCCCTGGTGGTGCAGTGGTTAAACTGCTGTACTGCATCCAGAATGTTGTGAGTTCGATCCTGGCCAGGGCTCAAAGCTAATTAACTTGTGAACCGCCCAAAGAGTGCACTAAGTGCTATGGGGAGGTATATTTATTTATTTTTGTTTATATTCAAATTTATATGCCGCCCAATCAGGTAAACCCAACTCTGGGCGGCTCCACAACAAGTTAAAACACACATAAAACAGTACAACCAATTAAAACCCAACATACCCACCCACCTACCCCATTCCTCTTAAAACCTACATAAACCCACATTAAAAAATAAAAAATAAAAAATTTGACAATTAAAAGAAATGAGGGCTTAATTTATAAGCCAACAGGCAGGGGCCACTCTTCCATCTGGGCCCCACACCTGCCCTGCCAACCAAGCCAATACAAGTCTAATTGCTATTGCTGTTATCTTGTTATGAAGCTACTCATACACTAATTTCTCTAGGAGATACCCTCTCTAGAACAACTGCAAAGAAGCTTTCTCCTGTGTTGTTCCCAGCCTTCGGCATGCACTTCCTACAAAATTATGATTTATTCCCAACCTCATTGTCTTTAGAAGGTGTATGAAAACATATCTTTTTCAACTGGGCTATGAAACTATGTTGTATTTTAACAAATTCTAGATTGAGCTGATTTAAAATAGTTCATGTTGGTATGTGTTTTTATCCCTGCTTGTTGGAATCTGTTTTATAAGCCACCTCAAACATAGTGGTAAGTAAACAAACAAACTTGTTCACCTAGTTCCTATAGTTCACTCGTATCAAACCATTATGATGTATATATTCCCTGCTCATGTAATCTGAAGTGGCTGAACAGTGATATCATGTTAAAGGGTCTGAAATAAAGGACAATCTGTGACAAACGGCTATGGTATTTTTCCTACCATTACATTGAAACCCCAATGCTTAAGTAAAATGGAAATGTGCTTTCAAGCAGTGTGCAGCAGCCAAAAACCTAGAGAAAATGAAAAAACACCTTCCAGTTATTGAGAAGAGATTAAATTTAATTTCTTAATGATGCATGTGGAATTTACCAAGTTGTGGTTAATGATAAAAGTAAATCTAGAGAACAGGCTTTGAGACTTTGAATGCTGCATCAGGCTTACCGGTGATGGTATCTTTAATTATGGTAAAACAAAATATAAGACAGTCTAATGGGAAATACAAATTACTTGTTAAAATTATTAACTGGGTTAATGTGTTTACATTTGTTTATGTGTACAGGAATAATCTCAAATATTTGACTGCAATAACAATATGTGTAAAGATCAATTAAAAGTCATGGAGATGAGATATTAGATTTCAGAACTTAATAGGATTTCATGTGCACTTGTTATATTATGTTATCCACTTATAATTGAGCTTCCATCACATCATAGAATCTGTCACCTTACCAATTTATTTTTCCAACCCTTAATGAAATTTATATTTACTTTCAAAAATATTTTCAAACACATGATTCCAGAAGAGCTGTGTACTGCAGGGATTAGCACATACCAAATATTTACTTCTAAAACCCTAGGCTCAATCTGATGATACATCTAATTGAGTTTGTGCATGATCTCCTGTAGCATTTATCCTTAAGAGAGCAATACAGCTGAACACTGGTTCTTCCAGCTAATTATCCAGGTAGAAGAAGGTATCCTAGTTTCTAAATATTTTATTTGTCTTGAGTAATAAGTTTCTATTTTATTGGCTCCTTTCAATATGGGCAACAGCAGGAACAAGTGAGAGGGGAAGAATAAAAACATAATAATGCATGGCAAATTATAGCATAAGAATGAACTCTGGGTAACTGAACCAAGGATACTTCTCTTCAAGCATATTGCTTCTCACAGTAGCAAGACAGGTGATTTAGGGAATCCACACACTTCTGGAAAGATACAACACCCTAATGAAAGCATCAGATAGGAGAGCTCAGGCCAGGAATACAAAGACCTGAAAGAGGGCAGTTTAATCAGGATGAATGACTTCTCTTGGAGGATAGAGCTTAAGGAATTGGATTTAAAGGAGGCCATCTTGCCCTGGAAAGCAAATAGAAGATGAATAGATGGAAAAGAAATGGAGAATAAAGAAATAGAAGGTAACAAGGTACCATATGGGTAGGGGCGGAACGCAAAAGAATGTACATTGTGCTGGGCAAAGGCTTGTATTAACAAATTGGAGACCATCCACCCATTTTGTAGAATATTTTTAATAGAGGCAAGATGCCAAAACAAAGAACCAGTGATTTATATATATTTACCTAGTCTTCAGAATAAGAGAAATCACCACATTAAACAGCAGAGGCAGTGTTTAGCAGGAAAGAGAAAAGCAACCACTATTCCAGCTATTATTTTCATTTCACAATAAATACTCTAATTTTGGACTCTACAGTCAGCTCTAGAGTGAGAAACATCAAGCCCTGTGATGTGAAGTTACCACCAGCCAACCCTGTAAGAACACAAGGCATAACTGTTTTCATAATCTGATCCCCAGCAGTTCCTATACTATTCCTAAATGTAGCTATAGCCATTAAAAGTCTGATTGCAAGGAACTTGCCTCATCTTCTAAGGTCGCATCTACATATTACATTAGATCTTTCTGGAAGTTATGCCAGGTGTTGCTCTTGTTTTTAATTAACACCAAGCATCAATCTCCCAGTGGTGATCATAATCAGAACCACAGTGTGGAAGAATCAGAGATAAAATTGTTGCATTCCTTCTCAACACCCTCAATTTCTACCAGGGGTGAGAAGAGAAAAAGAGCTTTGCTTAGTCTTTTATGACTCTTGGAACTAGCCTGATTTGAACAGATGAAGCATCTCATTCTAGTGAGAGGAGAACTCTGACATTAAATCTGGTGGATAAATAAATAAATAAATGATGACACAGTGAAGTTATCTGCTGCTATGGTATCAGTGATAACCATGTATCAGGGTAATGCAGTGGAGTAATGAATAGTGGACCAGCGTTTATGATTCCTTTCAACTCTGTGTTTCTAACAATAACTGTGCCTGATGAGGCTTCAATTGCTCTTATAACTTGCAACAAACTAAATGCATTCATTGTGCAGTGCCCTTTCTGTATAAAGGTGAATGCTATAGTGGAATAAGGGCAAGGTTCGAAGGTTTTTGGCTGCATCCACATGAAAGCTATGCCAGACAATTGAACTCCTACTATGGTCAGACAAATGCGCTAGGTCAGTGATGGTGAACTTTGGCACTCCAGCTGTTCTTGAACTTCAATTCCCAGATGCCCTAATCAGCAGGAGTGCTGACTTGGATTCTGGTAATTGAACTCCAAGAACACCTGGAGTGCCAAGTTTCACCATCACGGTGCTAGGTTGTGCATTCATATTTTTTAAATTGTCAAAGCTTTCCCATCAGATTTTTGATTTGTCAATTCTGAAAAGCTTTTATCAAAAATGAAAAGCTCTTATCATTAATACGTACTCGGTAGATATGGCATTCCTCCCCCTATGAATAATTCACTTGTGTATGCATGAATACTCTATCTACATGCAAATAACATCATACAAGAAATATTTTGTTCTTCTGAATATTGGTGAATGGAAAATAATAAAGAGGGGATGAACTTGGTTAAAACAAACAGCCAATTAAAACTCTGATTTTATGAATGCAAATGCTATTTCTGAAATTCTCTGCCAGTTCTTTTCTCTTCCTTTGGGATTTCTAAATGCCATAATGAATATATGAGAAATGTAAATATGTTTTCCCTGGCTAATAAAAAAACACTTTTTGATGCATGCTGCTAGGGTGCCATGATATCCACAGGAGTTGCATATTTATCCAGCTCAGGATGAGCACAAATTGAACTGAAAATAATTAAATCCTAACTCCAGCGACATCCAATTTCTATCTGCAAAAGAAACAATTGGCTAGTAATCTTGAGTGCACCAATTCCATCTGATATCAAAAACTAAGTGGGATTGAGCCTGGTTAGCACTTGGGTGGTGGGCCCACCAGGTAATAATAGAGAGCTCCAGTATGGGGAGGAAAGAATTTGTTTGAAGCTCTGCTCATACACAGCTAGTTACAGTTGACAATATTGAACTAGGTGGACCAATTGTTTGACTCAATTAAGTGGAGCTTTCTATGTTCCTGTGCTTTTCAGGGAAAGTTTACAGGCACAACCATCAGGAAGGTTCATAAACATTAAGAAACCTAGAGAGAAACAAGTAACCTCATTTCCTCCATTGTTACATTTTCCCAATATTCAGTGAAAAGTCATAAAAATGAGGGTTCTTTATTTTGACTCTCCACATAAAACAGAACCCCAGTTTTCCAAAATTCTTGTGTGGGCTGTCTTCACATGAAGACATGAAACTCATCTTAGAATACATATAGAAGGAAATGATGTGGAGCAGTGGTGGGCAGTTCCCTCCCAGCATGTTGGCAGACTGGGATTCTCTAATGTCTAAACAGAGCAGGGCACACAGGACACACATAAGAAATTCTTGACTTAGCCCAGATACATTTTAGTCCACGATCACTTGGGGACAGGAAAGAAATCACGTGGTTATATATTTTGCACCTCCCTAAACTACCAACACCACCAAAAACACAGTCTTGCCTGGGAAATGTGCTGATTTGCCAAGGCAGTGATGCCTCTGATGTAAAAAAAAATACACACAAAACTATGCAGATGCATTTGAAAAATGTGAAAAGTTAATATGTATTTTATTTTAAAATGTAGATAAGAAACGCACATATAGAACATCTCCAGTATTGAAACAAAAAGAAATGAATAATTCTGCTAGCAAAATGTGATGTATAGATTTTTACATCATTAGGGGCATGTCATGACAAAATTAGTGACTAAATAATTACGCATAAACTGTTGGGAGGAAATTTTTGGAACTTTCATTTAGAAGGCTATTGCTCTCTGTTTCTGTATTATCTGTTACCCAAGGGGCTAACCAGTTCACCATCTACAGTTTTCCCCTTCTCTCAATTCAACCTTGAAGGGTCCATCTTAAATCTCATATTACTCCGCTTGCATTATGATTAAGAGTTATAGAACCTGCCACTAGGCTGCTTGTTCAATATAGCAATATATAACATGACCACTAAAATGCCATATCATTTAGCCTAATATTATTCAGCCTAACTATTCAGCCATATAAATCAGCCTAATTTTCCTTGTATTTAAGCCTTTGCAAAATTGATCAGAAACTATATGCAGGAAACTATATGCAGGTGAGATCATCTGTTCCCACGGGGTGCGGTACCACCAGTACGCGGATGACACACAGTTGTACATCTCGGCCCATGGGGACCCCAGTGATGCAGTCAAAGTCCTTTCCAGATGTTTGGAGGCTGTTGGGGTCTGGATGAGGGGAAATGGGCTACAGCTGAATCCTAGCAAGACTGAGTGGCTATGGATAGGGGGTCCTGCGTTATCCCGGGAGCTACCATCTTTGGTTTTGGATGGGGCTGTTTTGCCCCAGACCAACCCGGTGCGCAACTTGGGGGTCCTTCTGGATTCGCGGCTGCTGCTAGAAGAACAGGTGGCAGCTGTGGCCAGGGGGGGCCTTCACCCAACTTCGGGTGATTCACCAGTTGTGCCCGCTCCTGGACTGGGACTCTTTGTTCATGGTCACTCACTCTCTGGTGACCTCCAGACTAGACTACTGTAATGCGCTCTACATGGGGCTGCCCTTGATGACCATTTGGAGGCTGCAGCTGGTCCGCCTCTCTGGCACAAGGAGGAAGGCCTTCTCCGTGTCCGCACCGGCCCTTTGGAACCTCCTGCCTGTGGAACTGCATCTCCAGATGGAGTTGTTGCCCTTTAGGAAGGAACTAAAGACCTGGCTGGCGGGCCAAGTTTGGAGTGCGGGTGGGGATGGGGGTACCGTTGGGTGGTTGGTATAGAGAAGTGTGCCTTCCCCCAAGGTCCCTTCGGTACTTGCGCACCTTTTAGGGGTGGGTTTTTTAACTTTTAACTTTGTTTTATCATGTGTCTTTTTATGTATTTACTGTCCACTATGTAAACCGCCATGAGTTGGGTTGTACCTGAGTGGGTGGTATATAAGTGTGAAAAAAATAAATAAATAAAATAAACACCACTCTGGCAGAGAAGATATGTAATATATATATAAACCAAATGGACCATAGGGAAGGAAAGCCTTCATCCGGATCCAACAAAGATTGAGAGAGAGAGAGCAGAATAGTGGTCAAAATAAAAAGCTACTTGTTCCAATTAGCTAATTAGTGAGATTAGATAGTCAATGTGAAAGCATAGCGAAATAGAGTTTCAAACTAGGCTCAGGAGACTGTGTAGAAATGCACATTGGTGAATTTGCAATCGTAAACCAATATTTGACATCTCACATACTGTGAAAAGTTTTCTAGGGTCATCATAAATCCGAAACAAGTTGGCACATAGCATGAACTAAGTAATTATTTTATTATAAATAAAAAAACTTGAATACATTTTACTTTTTAAAAAGCAAGACTGTAATCTTATTTTTAACACAAGTACTTTTATTTCATTAAATATTATTATTTCTGTGTAAGGCAAATTCATTCCTTATATATAATTCATTTTACAAATTACATTCAGTAATGTGCTTGTTTATGAATGCATTATTGATACTCAGATCAGTTAGAACCTCCTTTAATAAAGCAGTACTGAGCACAGACCACGAGCAGCAAATTAGTTCTTGGGTGGCTAAATAGTTCCAAAACATAGAGACTTGTTGCAAGAGTGACTGAGAGAAAACAGATGTTAATCCTTATCATGGAGCTTCCTGGCTCCGGCCTGAATCCTTTTCAAGTTGCTCAACAGTGCAGTTCATTGCATCTCCCACAGGAATTGGACCCTTCCTTCCTTCCCTCTTTCTTCTTATTCCAATCAGTGATGCACCACTAAAAAAAATTACTACCCCCACTATGGGCATGGCTAACTCTGTGGGTGTGGCTAACTCTGTGGGCCCTGCCTACCTGGCCTCCCTACACATGGCCTGGGGTAGGGAGGTTGGTGTGGCTGACCAAGTGGGCATGGCCTGAGGGAATTTCCACTACTGGTGCCCGGGCACCGGTGGGTACCGGGAGCAGTTCAACACTGGTTCCAATGCATGGTGGGCAGGCTGAGAGACTCAGCATGTGAAGACATACCTAGGGCTGGCAGAGACTCCTGACCCTTGTATGCTGTATGTATGGCATGTGACACACCCCTTTCCCTCATGCTGGACCTGGAAGTGGAGAAAGGAGTACAAGAAAGAAAGGCAAATGTAATAATCCAATGAAAACATCTATGTCACCCTCAGAATCTGTTAGGGGTTTCAGGATGGCTCGGCCCAATAACTCTGAAAAGTCATTCACTTATATTTAAAGTCTATATTTCCACTGCCCGCATGGAAAACAGTGGTGGTCTCAAGGATCAGGGATGGAAGAAAGGGTCAGAGGGTATGTGAGGGTCCTTTAATAGGGTTAGGTGAGGTCAGAGGTACGGGGTTTGGAGGAGTAAGGTTACACGAGCAAAGCATTGTGGTACATGTAGTTCAGGGCAGTGTGATATTATATCTGACAAAACCCCTTCTAATATCATACGAACTGAATACATTGAGTATAGGATTGACCATTTTCATTCACTAAGACATAGACTATCAAACAAGTATTCATGCTGGGCTAAAGGGAGTGGCTTGGTCAGAATATCTGCTATTTGTTCCTTTGTCTCGCAATGTGTCAGTTCTATAAAGTTCTTTCTTACCATCTGTCTCACATTCCTGCACTTGATATCAATGTGTCAGGATTTACGTTTCACAGTCTCACCCTTTGCTATTTCTATGGCCGCCTGGCTATCTTCGTGAATGGTGATGGGAAGTTAGGGTTTCTCCCAGATGAGAGAGATCAGTTGGTTTATCCAGATTAGATCACATGTGGCATTGGACAGGCAGATATATTCCACTTCGGCAGTGGAAGTGGAAACCAGTTTCTGCTTCTCGGTGCGCCAGTATATAGGGCTTCCATTTAGCATTACTATGTAGCCAAATGTGCTCTTTCTGGTTCCCGAACATCCGCCCCAATCAGCATCTGCGTAACACGACAGGTTGATCTCTTCATCCACTTTAGGAGTGAGTAGTAACTTTGTGTCCATGGTACCCTTTAGGTATCTCAGCAGTCTCTTGACAGCTGCCCAGTGGTAGGCCTTTGGATTACCAGAGTGACGTGAGAGAAGATTCACCGCCAGCGTAATATCAGGCCTGGTCCAGTTGGCTATGTGTAGTAGTGATCCGATGATGGTTCTCCTCCCTCATAAGCATTTTTCACGAAGTCTGTTTGCATAGGTGTTCCACATGGGTGAGCATTCGACATGTTGCATCTGTCAAGAAGCTCGGCTATCTTCTCCTTCTGGGAGATTGCAAAACCGTTGCGTATTCTTGAGACTTGTACCCCTAAATATTTGTTCACTTCTCCTAAGTTCTTTAGGGAGAATTCATTTTGTAGCCCTTGGGCGAACTCATCACATTTGGACTTGCTTTTCCCAAAGTACAACAAGTCATCAACATAAACTAGCACCTTTTCAACGCCCTCTGGTGATTTCCTTAGAAAAACACACTTGTCATCCTCGACTGGGAAAAAGTTCAATTGTTCCATTGCCTCAGTCAGGCATTCGTGCCATCTCCTACTGCACTGTTTTAAGCCATAGAGGCTCTTGCTGAGTAGCAACGTCTCCCCTCTGTTGCGCCCAAAACCGGGTGGTGCCTTGATGTATATTTCCTTGTCTAGGGCTGCGTGAAGGTATGCTGTCTGCACATCAAATTGGTACACCTGTTCCCCGAGTATGGTTGCCATCACCAGAGTGGCCTTTACACTTTCTGGTTTCACTGTGGGAGAATATGTGTCCTCGTAATCGTCTGGGTATCGCTGGGTGAACCCCTGGGCTACAATAGTCTGTTCAGCATGTAGTTAGAGTACAGCAGTGCTTCCCCCCAGTATGAGAAGCTCAGGCCTGCATCCTCTATCACGCATCTGATCATGGTCTGGAGCACCCCATTCCTTCGTTCGGCGACCCCATTTTGGAAGGCTGAGAATGGTGCTGTCTTATAATGTAGCATCCCCTTCTCGGTTATCCAGTCTTGAAATTCCTTTGATAAAAATTCTGAACCTCTGTCTGTCATCAGTTGTTTTATGTTTGTGTCGTGCTGTGTTAGCACTCTCTTGTAGAAATCTTTGAACTTGCTGAAAGTTTTGTCTTTGCTTTTGAGCAGTGGTTCCCAAAGTGGGCCCTATGCCCCACAGGGGATTTCAATTCCCAGAAACCTAAGTCAGTATATTGGCTGATCAGTGCTTTGAGGAATTGACTTAGGCTTCTGGGAAATGGAGTCCAAGAACCAAAGTTTGGGAAACACTGCTTTTGAGGGTATACACGAAACCATAACGGCTGAAGTCGTCGACTATCGGCAAGAAAAACCTCTTCTGGCCCAGGGACTTTTTGAGTGGCCCAACCAGGTCAAGATGGACCAACTGGTATGGGTGGTCTGATCTCCTGGTGGATGACTTCAGCCATGGTTCAACTCTTGCCTTTGAGCTCTTGCATACGGAGCACTCCAGGTAATTTTCACAATTCCTGACCTTTAGTCCTTCTGAACATCCTAACATTTTCTTGACTATAGGGAAACCTATGTGTCCCAATTTCCTGTGTAGTAGGTGTGCACACTCATCATGTGTAGGCCTCCCAATGGATATCCTTGGTGCTCTCTGCTTCGTCTCGTTGACCCCTTCATTTCTCCTGGGGCTGTGAGAGGCATTGTTCTCCCCTTCCGGGCCTTCATCCTTGTGTTCACTGGGGTTGTCCGTTGCATGCTCCCGTGTTACTCCTTCGTCGTTGCCATTGAGTAATCCTATGGTGGCTTGCTCATCATCGTTTTCTTCGGCTATGAAGTATGGTAGGCCGCCTATGAACTCTACCTTCCCTATTTCTTCTCCCCTTCTTTAGATGAATGCCTTCCTGTTTTCAAAGGTTATTCTTAGGCTGGGATCTTCAGTGAGTCTTGTGGTTGCCAGGATGTTGTAAGGAATCCCAGGGACATAAAGGACGTCTTTGGCTGTCCCGATTCCGGGGATGAGAACATCGCCTCTGCCGGTTAGCTTTGTGTGTTCCTGGTTGGCAACTTTGATTGCGAAGGAGTCCTCCTTGAAGGAACTGAATATTTCTCTGTGGCATGATGTGTGGGTGGTGGCCCCAGAGTCAATCAGCTATCGCTGCAGGTGAGTGGTTGATGGTCCGCCTGCCCTGTTATAGTTGGCCCCTTTTCCGTGCTTGACCACATTTACTGAGTCTCATTTGTGTTTTTCTGGCTCTCTCTGCAGCCTAGGTTCTCTTCTTGGGCTGGGCAATCTCCATCGCCTGTCCTCCCTATTCTTGTCGTCCCTGTGCCTGTGTGGGTATTCATCCTGTGACCCATATCTTGGCCTTGGGGTGCCTTCGCGGCATGTCCGGTCACATGGGGTGTCACATTCAGATCCCCTCCTGTCCTTATGGTACCTTGGGTAGTCCCTCCTGGTGTGCTTCCTTGATCGGCACGTGTAGCACTCGGGGGCTGAACTAGCTTGGTCGGTGAAACTGACCTTCCTGCGTGGCCTGTCTTCCCTACGTGTTGTGGCCCTGTCTCTTCTAAGATTATCCTCAGCTGTGAGTTTTCTGGTAATGCGTTCCAAAGTGGTGTTGTCACTTCCCAGATTGTCTAATTGGGTCAGGAAGTAGTCCCAGCTTGGATCGAGAGAGTTGTAAATAACACTAATTAAGTGTTGTTCAGTTACGATTTCACCCCTCATCAGTAGGTCAGATCTCATGTTATTTAGTTTCATCAGGTGTTCACTCGTGGTTGTTCCCTTTTTAATTTTGTAAGCGGAAAACTCTCTCAATAGCAAGCAGGTCGTACTCCTGTCACTGCAATAGAACATGTCAAAAAGTTTCTCCCAGACATCATACACAGGTAAACCCTTCAGAATGCTCCCATACATTGCAATATCAATGGAACTTAAAAGTAAACAAAATACCCTGTGGTGCAGTCTGTCCACCTTTAGGGTCCATGGCTTCTTTGGTGGATCTTGGATCAGGTACAAAGCCCCCTCCCTCATCAAGATTACCTGGAATTGTTGTGCCCAGTCCATGAGGTTCTTCCCAGTCATGCTGAGGATTGGGAAGTTGTGTTGTATTTGGCTCTGTTGGTTGGCATTGCTTCCTTTGCTGGAGCTGGTCTGGTGTCCTGGGCTGTCTTCAAACTGACAGTAAGGGATTGGGACACAGACCTTTGCTTTTGAATGTCCCGCTTGTTGTTTTCCTGGTAGCCTGCAGGGAGAGCTCGCTGGTCCTCTAACCTTCAAGCAATCTGGAGTGACCTGCTCTTCCTCCTCTTCACCAGAGGAGGAGCTCACCTGGCTGTTCTGCACCTGCGCGGCTCCCATCTTCATCGGCTGCCGAGGTGAGTGGACCTCTGCTCCGGGGGTCCTGCTTCTTCGGGTCGAGGCACTACTGGGAGTTCAGCTTTGCTGCCGGAGCTGCTTTGGTCATCAGAGGGCCCCGTGGAGCCCTGGTGAGAAGGTCACCTCCCTGCCGGGTCGATTGGGTCTCGCGTTGCCGGGGCTCTGATTATTCGGACAGTGGGCTCGCGCGGGCATCAGCTTCCTCATTCCGGCTTCCCCTGCGGTTGAGCTGAGTAGGCGATGGACTACGGTAGGTCGTTGGCTTTCTTTTTTCCCCGACGCACGTCTCCGGTTCTCCCATGCAGGTGCGGGTTCTGTGGTGCTAGCGTCCCTCGCATCCACGGTCGTTTGGCTTAGGGGAAAAATCGTGTTCCCTGCGGCCCCTCGTCATGGGATGTTGGTGGTGACCTGCTTCGGGGAGCCTGTCACACGCTCTCCGCTCTCGGTAGCTTGTTTCCAAGGAGGAATCGCATCCCCTTCAGCTTTTGGTTGCGAAGAGGGCCCCTGCCCCCCGGGAAAGATCACTCGGGTCTTCCCACTCCGCTTCTGACTCCTGGGGGCTAAGGGTCGGCATGGTCCACATGTCCACCCCCCAGGGTTCCAGGGCCTTTTTCTTCCTTCGCGTGGCTGGGGCGCACGGGTCATCCTTGGGCATCGTTGTCTCAGTGCGGTTACCCGCCTGCATGTTTGAATCTAGGGCCGTCGCTTGTGATTGGTCGGCCATCTTGGCTAGATTCAAACCCGGTGTGGTGCATGGGGTTCCCGCCGCAAGGTTTTCGGGGGTAGAGCGTACCACGCCATTGGTGAGTAGTTCACCTTCATCATTCATCAGGGCCAGTAGCTCTGCCATGGAGATTTTTCTTTTTCCTGTCTGTTCTATCACCTTGTAAATTTCGGTTATCGGGATTGCGTCTTGGTCATCCTCTTCTATTACCGGTTGAGGTCATGCGGTCATTGGATCCGGAGTTTTGGGTCCTCCTTTGGGTCCTGTGGGTTTGGCCCTTGTCTTGGCCCCCACTTTGTTTGACCGGGTTTTCTTTTTGGTCATTTTGTTTGTTTTGGAGTTAATTTTGGGCAAACCAAACCTCTGCTACCATTTGTTAGGGGTTTCAGGATGGCTTGGCCCAATAACTCGAAAAAGTCATTCGCTTATATTTAAAGTCTTTGTTTCCATTGCCAGCATGGCGGACAGTGGTGGTCTCAAGGATCAGAGATGGAAGAAGGGTCAGAGGGTATGCTAGTGTCCTTTAATAGGGTTAGGTGAGGTCAGAGGTACAGGGTTCGGAGGAGTAAGGTTACACGAGCAAAGCATTGTGGTACATGTAGTTCAGGGCAGTGTGATATTATATCTGACAGAATCAAAATCAAACAGAAGACTCCCTCCCTCCCCAAATAGGAGCCAGACAAACAGCAGCTAGAGGTATTGCATACTGAACAGGTTGTTGGCAGAATATTTTAATGATTTTGAGGGAGATATTATGTAACATGTATTTATGAAAGAAAAAGAGCCTCCTCAAAGATTATGGTATTTTTGAACCACAATTAGGCGTACCTTGGGCAATGGCCACCTTGTGCCAACTAATCTTTCTCACACAAGAGGTGGCTTCATTTTGGCAGTTGCATGTCTGGCCTAGACACAGAAGAAAAAGAAATCCATCAGGGCCAATATATCCCTGAAGTTTTCTATCTCATACTTGCTCATCTGCTCTCCCTCAGTGGTGGCAGCAATAGGGTGTCACAAACTCTTTCATTGCCCCATCCTCTCCTATCCCTCACTTTCGGTTATATTGACATGGCATGGACTTACACAGCTACCCAGGGGCAGAAAGCAAGGACCAGATTGTAGTAGAAAACAAAAGAGCCTCCACCACACTAAGGATTTCTTGGTGCAGTGCAGAAGCATGAGAAAAGCTAGGTAGACTGAAAGTATAAACTAGGTTGGGAGAGTGGTTGCATACATGGCAATTCCCACATCATTGTCCAGAAAAAAACATACCACCCAAAACCTGGATTATTGAAAGTTGGGGGAACTAAACAGGCACACCCATGCCCAAAACACAGGTTCACACCAATTATTGACAATTTGAAAGTAGTGTGAGTAATTACACTTCAGCAGAAGAATGGCAGCAAATTACATTAAACCCAAATGTGCATCAGCTGTTAAAGGAAGGAAGGAAAGAAGGAAAGAAGGAAGGAAGGAAGGTGGAATCACTTCACAAGCTTAATGCATAATAAACCTCCCATCTGTTTTCCTTCATTGGCTCTGTAAAAAGTTGTTGAAGGATATGACATTCCTGGAAGGATAATTGCAATGTCTGAATCATAAGAAAGACTTCCGAGTTTGATAAATAACACTTAGTAATGTTTTCAACACCTAAAAGCATCAAAATGAAACACAAGCAGCAGTGAACTTCCACCTTACCCCTGTTTTTCAGTAGCAAGACATGCTTCAGCAGTAGTTGTGCCAATGACTTAAAAATCAATATTTTAAAGTCAGTATTGTCTTTTGCAGATTTATTCTTGTGTGTGCATGTGCACATGCATACAAAAGCCAGTCTTCATGAACCTCATTGCCTAACCTTTCTTTATTTAGTGTATGAAAAAGATGAGTTTTTGGTTTTTTCAAAACTGGAAGTGGCTAAGACAGGTATTTTTGAAAAATGAGAGAAAAGCTGCATTACAAAGGGGGTTGTGATCCAATTCATATCATAGGATGCAAAATTGGTCCTTGAACCCACCAAAATGGACCTGCATGATCTTCAGAATGTATGAGATGGTAGCAGACCAATCCTTAATAAAGATGTAATTTGCTTGCAAAAGAGTTGAGCTTGCAAAAGAGTTGAGTTGTTAGGATTTGCTTTTGATGAATGGCATATTTAAGAACAAAAACCTGGCTTAGAATTAGATTTTGGATAAGAAAGTATTCTATGCTGACAACAACAAAACCATGGGGGAAAACAGATGAAGTACAGTGCTGCAGAACTGGAATTTATTAACAATTTTATTCAATTATTCTGTGATGAGAACTTTTTCGATGTTCATGTCTATATTCAAATCTGATTTCTCAACCAAACTTTACGTTATTTATTGTTTTGACACCTTATGAATTTAAAAATCCATTCATTTTGTTTATACCCCAGCTTTTTCCTCAAAGAACCAAGTAATTTGTTTTTAAAGCAAAGGCAATCACACTTATATACTGCCCTATAGTACTTAGTGCACTCTCTGAGTGGTTCACAAATTAATTAACATTTTATCCCCAACATGCTGGATACTCATTTTACCGACCTTTGAAGGTTGGAAGGCTGAGTCAACCTTGATCCAAGGTCAGGATTGAACTCACAACTTTTGGTTGCAGTACAGTAGTTTAACCACTGCACCACCAGGGATCAACAAATGTTCAGGCAGTTAAAAATATGATATATTACAATATAAAATGTATGCTATGTTATGTTATATGATATGTTATGTTAATAAACATTTAAACATATTGCATATTAAAACTATTGAACAAAACAATTAGAACACATTTTACAAAGTAAAAAGATAACCAGCTCATTATCCTGATTTACTGTATTTTTCTACATACATCCATCAATTTTATTCACTATATTTTCATGCTTACCTACTTAACACATTAAGTCCATTATCCCAGGGAAAGGGGAAACTGAACTTCACTACTACACATCTTGCCTCAGAGGTTGACAATAATAATAATAATAATAATAATAATAATAATAATAATAATAATAATAATAATAATAATAATAATAATAATAATAATAATAATAATAATAATAATAATATTATTCTGGGTTGAGAGGATTTTTTTTTTTTTTTGCTGGAGAAACTCTCCTCAGAGGATGCCAGAATAAGGCTCATTTTATGTCCCCAAGATCATTTCCCACCGAAGTGGTCCTTATTTATCTACTTGCAATTTCTTGGTTTTGAACTGCTAGGTTGGTAGGAGCTGGGACAAAGACAGGAGCTCATTCCATCCTGTAGTACTCTGGAATCAAACTGTTGACCTTCCACCTCCCAGTCAGCGTCTTAGCCACTTGAGCCACTGCAGTAGCCATCACTATTTCTTACTGCAAGATCTGATCTATTTGGTGCCCTACTTTAAATTACTAATCACTAAAATAGTCTGGCCAGGTTATCCTGCTATGATAATAGAGTAGACCATACTGCCAGCAACTCAACGCCAAGTGTCAGGCAGTGGTTAACTAACCTGACAACCCTGAAGACCAGTGGCCTTGACAAAGTCCACAAGGAAGGGTGATGTTTCCCAAGTGGATTATATCCCACTTGAATCCATCTTGATGGAGCACAGCAGCTTCATCAATACTAGCCTGGGGCTGAGGAGGAGTTTGCGTGCCAAAAGGGCTCAGGACCAGAAAGTGACTCACAGAACTGGATCAATGGTATGGCTGTCACGCTGCAATGCAGAAGGCAGATGAAAGGCCACTGCATTATATTCGCAGGACAGTCTTCATGCCATTGCAATGATGATTGCCAATATTCGGAATCAGATACAGCACAACAACAAGAAGAAGAATCTCTAAAAAGTGATGATTTATAAAATGATTAGATTTTGCATTAGGGAATTAAGAACTAATAAAATATATTTAAGCATATCAATCACAATGTAATGGATAGAGTGATGGCGTAGAACTCAAGACATCTGGTTTTAATCCCAAGAAATTGGGGGGAGAGGGGTATCACTGGTAAAACCTCTAATTAAATATGTTAATATTGGTGTTGCTGCAAGTTTGCAACTTGACAGTACATAATGCACACATTGGCTGAACTCCTTCAGCTTTGTGTAGTTAGTTGCACTAGAGTAGGTCCATTGTATCAGAGGGGATTAGGTGAATCTATTCCCTGCTAAATTCCATTGATTTCAGCCAATATATTTTTACTGCATATTTCAAAGAACCAGCATATACAATAGGAGCAAAGAAAGCCAATACATAAAACAAAATATGTCAAAAATGTAATCAATATTTTAAAGCATCTTCTAAATCAGCTCTTGTTCTTTGTAACAGCAACATCCATACAACTATTAAATCTGACCTAATGTCTCTTCGCCTTCAAAATATAGTTAAACAGGTAAATTGTTTTATCCCCATAATCTAAGAGTGATATACTAAGAGTACACAACCCACAGTCTTTCGGCACAGGTTCAAAACTTAAGGCCCCATGTCCCTGCTGTTATAAACTAAGAGAACATTACTAACCACCCCATATCTTACCATTTTTATCTATTCTTCCACCTTTGACTTGGAGCATTATACTTGCTACTGATATGTGATTTTGGTCCAATTCTAGGTAGTCCTGCATATGTCTCACAGAAATGGGACATAGAAGTTACAAGAAAAATGGGACATATGAATTACAAGTCACTTCATTGGGATGAACCTAACTTGTAATTAATTTAAAATTAGTTTGACTAGGTCTCTAAGTCGGTGGGGGAAGGGGGAGTGTGTGTGTGTGTGTTCCTGTGAACTTCATTAACACAGATTGTCAACATCCACCAGATGTTATTGACAACCCACTTCAAGACAGGTGATTAAAACCATACACCAGCTGCTGCCAGCATTAACCAAGCAAGGGAAATGCCAATATGCTTCTGACATTCACATGAACATGCAGATATATGGATGCATAATTGTCTCAGTATTGAAAATGGGCAAGGGGGGATCTTCTATAACTGCTTTGAAGTTTCACATATTCTCAGTTTATGTTGGATGAATTAATGTAGCAGCTTAAGCCAGAAGAGTTGCCATGGTTACACTGGAGAACTTCTAAATATAGCTCATGATGTAACCAGCTAAACTGGCTGTGTACAAAATAGATGTGTGTTTGTATGAAGGTCTGCTGTAATAGAATCCTTTGAGAGCTACCCATCTCACTCCATAATACTGCTTTTGAAATTATTCCTGTGGTGCCAAGGTTTCTTGCCTCTCCAGGCACTACCATTTAGCAATTTAAAGGCTGCAACTTTTTTGTAATTGTTATAGATTAGATATATCAAAGGGATCTGCTGCTCTTTATATTGGTCTGTTATGTTAAATGTAAAATTACACACAACACTTTATTCCCCAACTGTCCAAGAGAAAGACCACTAGTTTTATAAGCACATACAATACAGAAACTCAAAATCTTGTTATCAGGTACCATCCATCTCCTTGAATAATAACTGTATCTATTTTCCTGACAGCCACCTACCCATCACAATCTCCATTTCAGGGTTGCCAGCCAGATGTAAAAAACAAATTAATACAGAGCAGCCTGTGTTGCTGCTTCTGCTACTTTTAACCCTCTTCCTAGGAAACTGAGGTAATACAGTATGTCAGTTTCTATAGACATATATGTCCCAAACCAACGAGCTCCAGTCTATTAGCTAGAGCAGGGGTCCGCAAGGTTTTTGTGCCATGGGCCGGACCACTCACCGTCAGAGAGATGAGCGGGCAGGACACAATGGCGGTGGGTGTGTTTGCAAATGTGTGGACATGTTTGCACATGTGTGAGCATGTTTGCACATGTGTGAGCATGTTTGCACATGTATGGGCACGTTTGTGCATGTGTAGGCACATTTGTGTATGCACGGGCATGTTTGTGGCATGCGTGTCTGCATCCGCTCCTGCTTCCGGAGTCATCGACGTGGGCTGGATAGAATGGCATCGGGGACTGGTGCTGGCCCACAGGCCATAGGTTGCGAACTCCTGAGATAGAAGCTCCAGCCCATGAATCCCACTAGATATCAGAGATTTTCAAGAGGTGAAATGCCTAGTTCTGTATCAATTTTTATAATATAGTACCTAAAATGTCCTGTGTTTTTCTTGTTCTTCTTTTACCACTTCGGGTGATGAGGGAGAAACAAGGTTCGTATTCTGGCACTTCTAGTGGCCTCCATTGGTGTTATTTGTTCTTGTAATATTTCTTTGATGCTATCTCTCCACCTTCCTCTGGATCTGCCTCACATTCTTTGTCCTCCTCTTTTCACAAAAGCCTTGTATGGGATGTAATTCTAAGGCATTCTCTCCAAATGAGCAAACCACTTTATTTGTTGTCTCTGTGTATAGTTTAATGTTGGTTCTATTTCAATTCTTTCCCTTATAATCTCATTTGTGATTTTATCCCTTCTAGTCATTCCAGCAGCCTTCTCTGATGACCAACTTTCCTTTTTATTTTGTTGCACATGTCCATGTTTGCACTGGTAACATATGGTGGGAATTATTGTGCTTTGTAGAAGCAGTGACAGACTTACATTCTTGGGATCCAAGATCACTGCAGATGGAGATTGCAACCATGAAATAAAAAGGCGACTAATTCTTGGAAAGCAAGCTATGAGAAATTTGGGAAACATAGTTAAAAGTAGAGACTTCATCTTGCAAACAAAAGTCCACATAGTCAAAGCAATGGTATTTCCAGTAGTCATGTATGGTTGTGAGAGCTGGATTATAAGGAAGGCTGAGTGCAGAATAATAGATGCCTTTGAAATGTGGTGTTGGAGGAGAGTTTTGAGAGTACCCTAGACAGCAAGGAGAAAAAAATTGTCAATCTTAGAAGAAATCAACTCTGACTGCTCCTTAGAAGGACAAATAGTAAAGATGTTATGTAATTCCAAAGTACTTTGGACATCAAATGAGAAGAGAGGATTCACTTGAGAAAGCCTTGATGCTGGGAAAGGTAGAGGGCAAAAGAAGAAGGGGCAGACAAAAATGAAATGGCTAGATGGTATTGTATACGCAATGGGCACAGAGCTGGGCGGGTTGAGGAGGATGATGGAGGATAGGGGTGCCTGGTGTGCGGTGGTCAATGGGGTCGCGAAGGGTTAGAATCAACTGTGTGACTGAAGAACAACAACAACAAGTGCTTTGTATGAGGTGTTTCTTTGTGATGGTTGGTATTGCCTTGTGTTGTAAGAGTGGAAATAACTGTCCCAATATTTTGTTTGCCTTATTTTTCTCTATGTTAACCTCTTTATCCATTTTGCTATCTTCAGTAAATGTTCCTAGATATTTGAACTCTGCCACTTCTTTTAGACTTGTCCCCTCTATTTTGATATTCAAAGTATGCTGTTTCTTTCCAATTGCCATTACCTTAGTCTTTTCTTTATTGATTCTCATATTTTGCATTCTTGGTTCATGGACCTAAGGTTTGCTGTAACGAGCCAAAGTAAGTAATTGCTAGGATTGGGAGAAGTATGGTGTGGCTTTGTGATGACTGGTGTCAGAGGTCTAGAATAAACCTAGCTACGCCCAGCAGGTTACTCAAAATAGATGCAGGAGAGCTAAGGACAAGGAGAGAAGGCCAAAGGCTAATTCTGACAACTGGTATTGCAGGCGCACCCACCCAAATAAAGACTCAGACATCAGTATTGGATTAAAGGCATCGGGCCACTTTTATTGAATAATGCCCTAGTCCGAATTATCACTTTCAATTGGTGTATCATCCAATTGTAATTCTTTAAAGCAAGCAGGCTGCAGTAGTACTGGTAAGGTTCCACCCTAAATGCCAATGGAAATTGGCTACATGTATCAATTTGTATCAATTTGTTTGTTGAAACAAACAAATTGTTGACCGGAGTCAATATACTATCTACTGACCCCACCCTATGACGTGTATCCGTTCAAATATCAAGGTGATGCAGGCTGTGAAGCTCCTGACATCACCCCTTTCATAGTTCGCCCTTGACTGGCCAAACCTGTTTCCCCTGTACCTATCTATGTGTTGACCAGTCAATGCGAACCTGCCGGACACCTATGTGTCATAAACCTTTACCTTACCCAGTGCTACCCGCCACACAGGGAGGCGTCCATGATGACTCACCGCCACCGCCCCCAGTCCGTCAGCTCAGTCACCAGGCCTGCTTGCACATCTTCCAGAAAGAGGTTCATACCTCTGGCCGACAGGTGGACCCCATTTCCTGCCTATAGGTCAAATTTTTCGCAAGCCTATCCCCGGATGTCTACTGGCTGTCCCAAGCCATTCTCAGCTAGGATCCGGGCAACAGCCCTGTCCACTGACTGCCGGGGAGGGTCCAAACCACGGAGGACCATGTCTCCTCTAAAACGGTGTCTCGGCACGATGTCAGACCATGGCAACCACGTGTACGGCCATAAATGATGTAAAAAAGCCAGGTCACTGCACCTCGACATTTTAAGGAAAGGTCAGTAATCCATGTGAGATCATCGCCGCCGAGGTGCAGAATAAGAACATCAGGCGGCCCAGCATCCCTGATGGACATCAGGGATGGCAACAGTTCCCACCCTTCCATGCCGCGCATACCATACCACCGCATACGTGCGGATACACATAGCCCGAGCTGGGGTCCACACTCTGTCACCGCAGCATATTCTGCCGCCCAGTGTACATAGCTACGGCCTACCAGCCCCACTGCCCCCAGTGTGCGGATACACACAGGGTCTGTAAAAGAGGAAAAGGAAGTAAGGACATAACTAGGTACTCATACAGTGAGGGGACGTACATATAAGGAAAATACGGGCAAACCCCCCACGTGCCCACACATATCCGCCTCCGAGTACCCAAACGCAGCCGCGGTCAATGCGACGCCAATCCTAAATGAATGGGTGCCATAACGGGCCCCACACTGTGAAGTGTGGTACCGGTCACCCTACAGAACTTAAATTTGGCAAGGGGAGACCCATCATGGTGGCAGAAAAAACAGGGCAGGGCGTGCAGCAGGCACTGTCAAAACTGTATGTAGGGCACCAACCGGACAGATGTCAGCAAATATACATCATAGCAGTCTACACCACTGCCTACTCCATGCTGATTGGCCTTTGAGGAACAAATCCTCAACTGAGCCCACTCCTGGTTGATAGAAACATCTTCGAGTTCCAGTGCCCTACAAAACACGTCCCCCTCCGACCATGGGACCAGCTCGCTGAGTCGCCGAGCTCCAGAAAAAAATCTACAGCGGTAGCTGCATGAAAAGAGACTCCTCCTACCTACTGCAACATCATCTATGCCAACCTCGTGCAAGGTGGGTCATAATATCTGTGAGAATAGGGTGACGTATGTCCGGGCAGCGGCCATGTACACGTGTCCACCCATCGATTACATGGCATATGCAAAAGACCCTCGCATAGTCAGGAAAACCCCGTTCCCTGGCCATGTATATCAAGGCGTAAAGCCTGGTGGCTATAGTGCATAAAGCCAACCCCAGATCATAAGGGCGGACGATACATTATAAAACCTAGGTAACCAATGGCGGCTACATTTTTGGGCAATTGCCTTTTCCCACAAAATACTCTAAAGCGAAGGAGTGGATGCTGATGCGCCGTGCACGTGCGAGTTGCCAAGGCATGCCACTCGCCCGGTTCACGTCTCCTTGCCAAATGACCATATCTCAGGCAGGAGTGGAGAGGGTAGTTCCCAAGTGTCTGTAGCACAGTTATTAATGCCTGGCACATGTTTGGCCCTAAGGAGCGCCTTAAAGCGCACGGACCCAAGAACAATAGGCGAGCTAAGGCCATGACTCCAGTGGATTTAGACATTTGGGCATACCGCAGCATTGCCACACCAACAGCGAGGCACAGAATTAAGCCATCTGTCCTCCTAGAGCCTAAAGGGTACCCAGAATTGAGAAAATTTTTGTAAACGTAAGATCGCGTAAGCGATCCGTGCCCTCCCATCCCTGGGGCCAATGACCGTAGGCACGCTGTCCTTAAATAAATCCCCCCACCCCAAGGAGCCGGAGGCATCCGACTGTAGTTGGAACTGGGGCTGACCAGAAGCTCATGCCTACAAAAGGAGCCAGCATGAAAGTCCTGCGGAATGTGAGCCAAACCAACAGGTCCGCTCGTAAGCCCCTAATCAGCTGTACCCTGCGGTGTCGTTTATCAAGACCCACCATAGTGTGTCCCAGACACCAGGTGAAGGCACTGCCTGGTGTTACCACTCTGCAGGTGAAGTTGATGCGGCCATGCATCACCTGCGACACTTGGAGAGGCACCTTCCACCTGGCAACAGTGCCACATTGCAGCAGGAGCCGCTCCCCTTGACCGACAATTCGGTCACCTGGCCCTATTGCACGTTATTCAAAAGAGAGGTGCATCCACTTGTTGACCGATGAACCCCATCTCCAGAATACAGGCCAAATACCTGCAACCCTATCCCCAGGTGACAAATGGCTGTCCCCAAGCCATTCTAGACCAGGAACCAGACAACAGCTCTGTCCCCTGACTGTCGGGCACGGTCCAACCGCTGAGTCAAAGTCTCACCTATGATATTGCCTCGGCATGATGTATGACCATAGCAATCGTGTAGACGGCCATAAATGGCCAAAAAACGCCAGGTCACTGCACTCGGAAGTCTATAAGTCCGGGCCAGCAATCCGTGCAGATCACCACCTCCGAGGTGCAGAATTAAAACATGTGGCGGCCCAGCATCCCCAATGGACATCAGGAATGTCAACAGTTCCCGCCACCTAAATGCCGTGCACACCATACCACTGCATATGCGCGGATACGCGTAGCCCGAGATGGGGTCCCCATTTTGTCAAAGCAGCATACTGTGCCGCCCCAGTGCACAGAATTGTGGCCCACAAGCCACACTACTACCAGTGTGCAGAAACACACAGGGTCTGTAAAATCAGGAGGGAGAATAGAGGGCAGTGAAGGGACGGACAGACAGAACAAATTGGGCAAACCCCCACCTGCCCATGCAACATATGTCAGGCTCCAGGCACCCAAACGCAGCCGCAGTTGATGCGGCGCCTAACCGGAAGGAATGGGTACCAATTCTAGTTCAGTAAGGGTAGACTCAGCTTGTCAGCAAAAGACAGGCCAGGGCGTGAACCACACGCTGCCACAAACACCTGTGGGGAAGCAATCGGACCTATGGCAGCGCCAGGCTAGTACCCTCTTCCAGCTGATCAGCCCTTGAGGAGCGAAGCCTCCACAGAGCTCACTCCTAATCGAGCAGCACATAATCCATGTCGAGTGCCCTGCAAAAACACGTTCCCTGTTGAAGATGGCGGCAGCTAACTTAATCTGAGTGCTCCAGATCAAGGGACAAATGTGGTTGCCCGAAAGTAGGCCCTCCATACAGAGCATAAGCGCTGCCACGTAGGAGTCATATATATTAACTACAAGTGCTAGCAGGGCTCATCGCTGGCATCTCAGGGTGAAGGGCCGCCCTAATCATAAGCTAACCATGATGGGCCAGGGAAAAACCACCACAGCCCCGTAATCATTGTCCAAGCACTGGACCATTGTGATGGCCAAATCAGGACGGGCCCTTACATATCCTGCCACGGATGCCCAATAGGCCGGTAACCAATCAGCCCATAGGGAGGCAGCTTGCGGCAACGGGGCAACTCCCTGTCCCTGTCATCCTGCCCCTCAATGCCCTCATCAGTGTGTTAACGTTGCAGGAGGGGGGGAAATGTGAACATATTCCCCAAGTCCCATAGTCTTGCTAATAGCCCAGGACAAATGGTCACCCAAAGGTATAGAGTAACCAGCCGTTGGCAGAACCACCGTTGGCACGGATTAGAGTGAGTAAACGCATAATCGGCCCTTCGGGCCCCAGAGAAATTAAGTGAAAAGCATAGGAGTGATCACCCCAGTAAGAACCAGGGTGTAACTGGCCTGTTGCGACAATGGCCACTATACCCCCCAGCGTGATGAGCTAGTTTCACAGGTGTGCTGATTTGACCAGGATACTCAGTGCACGCCCACAGGCCACCCCCACTGGCGGTTCCGGCCTGTGGTGGGCGTCGGAGCTCGCGATGGCCCTCGAGCTCTGTGTCCCCGTGCATCCAGGCCGGATGGGGAGCCGCGAGGTGCCAGCCTGAGCTGGCCTGATGGCTTCCAGCAGCTCAACCCTGTTGGCAGCCCGCTGCGTGGCCATGGCCAGCATGTGGGCCGGAACCGCCGAGTTGGCACGCCCACCATCGAAGGTGGTGGAGCAATGTCCATTGATGCCCCCAGTGCCGAATTGCGGGCAGGGAAGCATCCACAGCATCTAACCCACCGGGACAAGGTGGGCCGGATGGGCCGGATAGCCCAACCGGGTAAGTGATGCGGGATAAACCCATGTGATAATCCCTGGCCAGAACAGGGGCATGCCCAGTAATCCGGCCCATGAAGTGCAAGAATGACGGCGGAGCGGAAACCCACACCGTGCCCAAGTGGGCCACTATGCCCCAAGGGGGGCAAAGAAGCAGCGGGGGTAAGAACCCCAGTGGAGCAGGCCTGTGCCGCCCACCACCCGACCCCTCAGCCTGGGCTCATTGGTGGCAGCGCATCTAATGACCCTACCACCCACCTGTGGGGGTGCCATCCGAGCCCCCCGGCCCGGTGGCACCCCAAAAAAAATAGAGGGGGTGGCCTGAAACCCCCCCCCCCCCAGGTGTGACCAAGGGGGCCACCTGAGTAAATCGTATCGCTTCCTGCAGTACTCAGGAATCAAACTGCTGACCTTCTGCCTCCCAGTCAGCATCTTAGCCACCTGAGCCACTGCAGTCCGGTGCTGATCGGAGGAAGGGAAACCTCCGATTTTAAAAGAGAGAGACACGTAAATGTCTCTCTTCTGAAATTTTTTAACAAAAGGAGCCTCTAAAAGAGGCGAGCAGGGGAGGAAGCGACGGAGAAAAAAGACGGGAGCTCATTCCGTTATGGCAGCCAGGCTGCCTCGTGGCCACCCCTTTTATGGAGGGGTGGCCACATCCCCTAACTAACCCGGATGTCCGAGTCCGGGTGGGTGGGAGGCCCGCAAAGAGCGTGGCAGCCATTTTGGCACCGCGCTTGCATTGCAGCCATAAAGGCCATCCTGGTTCACCCTGCAAGGATCTAGCAAAAGGTGCTCTGGTGAAGTTGTGACAGGCCCAGCAAGCCAATGGATAGTATATTGCTACAGAAAACCAAACAAGAGATCCAAATGTCCTGTGTTGCCTTTATTAATTTTTCATCCATGCAGCTTTCCAAAATCTTTCAGAGTAATGAAGCTGAAAAGAACCAAGTGTTCTTAAAATCCAACTTCTGAAGGTCAGGATCAACCAAACAGCATATCATTATAAGCAAAAAGCATGTTAGTGTTCCAGCATTGCAGTGTTCTTTGAGCTTCATCTCTGAGCTATGAGTTGTGCAAATGAGTTGTGTTTCTCTTTGAATCACCTATCGCAAAACAAAACAAGCTAATTTGTAAGCTAAGGGAAGGCAGGGCAGTTTGTATATTGACAAGTATTCAGCCAGCACTTGAAGAATTCCAGCTTTTATCTCTCTTACCTAGTTTCACCATATGAGTTAGAAGTATTGTAACTAGATTTGAATAGTTAATTCCTCTCCTGTGCAACTTCGTGTCATCCACCAATTACGCCCGCTCCTGGACTGGGACTCCCTACTCTTGGTCACCCATGCTCTGGTCACCTCCACACTGGATTATTGCAACGTGCTCTGCATGGGGATGCCCTTGATGACCATCTGGAAGCTACAGCTGGTTCAGAATGTGGCTGCCTGGGTGGTGTCGGGGTGCAGGCGTTATGTCCATGCTTTGCTGCTGCTATGGAGAGCTGCATTGGCTGCCAGTATTCCTCTGGGTGTAATTTAAGATGCTGGTTTTGACCTTTAAAGCCCTTCATGGTAGTGGGCCAGGATACCTAAGAGACCACATTGCCCAAAGGTTTTCAACCCGTCCTACGAGAGCAGGTCTTAGGGGCTCCATAGTGTTCCCATCAGCTAGGGAGGCATGCCTCACTGGGACCAGGAGGGGAGCCTTATTGGTATCTGCTCCGGCCCTATGGAACCTCCTGCCACCAGAACTGCGCCTCCAGGCGGAGTTGCCCCCCTTCAGGAAGGCTTTAAATGCATGGCTTTGCCAGCGGGTGTGGGGAGCATCTAGCACCACAACCCAGCCCTGCTGGCTTATCTAGCCCTGGCCGGGTTTTTTTCCTGCCTAGGTGCCCCTATTTTAAAGGGACTAGGGATGTTTTATGGATATTTTTTATAGATTTTAGGTTTTTTAGATGGTTTTAGTATTTGTTTTAATTGTATGGGGGATGGGTTTTAATCAATGTTGTGAGCTGCCTTGGGTCGCTGAGGCGAAAAAGGTGGCCCTACATATCTAAAAATAAATAAATAAATAATAGCTAAGATACAATTACATTATAGTATGACCATAGTTAAACCAAAAACAATTTCACTTTTCTTGGCATGTTATTTTTTAGTTGTTCTCATACATTTAGGGGTGAGACCTCAGGAAATGAGCAATAAATACTACATAGGTATATTTCTGACTCCCAATTCCAGCATTCCCTTTCTTTTATAGTGATTTATCTTGGTAAACCAAGACCTGGGGCTATAGCACTTAACATACAACCCTCAATCTTTTAGGAGGCTTCTCCAACCTTTTATGACCCCAAAAATATATAGCCATCAATTTTTAACAGAAGGTTGCCCCTGAAAGTCTCTGCAAATCTTTGCCCCCTTATCCCCAGAATAAAGACACAGATACAGGAGTTGGAGCTTCAACTTTATTAACTACTAGCAGATTTTGCCCGGCAGTGCCGGGCATTTTAGAAATTTGTTGGGCAGTTAAGGGTTTTTTTTTTTGTTTTCCTGAACAAATTGGGCTGGGCTGTGTTCAATGGTTTTTAAAGGTTTTGTGATTTTGTGACTTTGAGGCGCTGTGTCCGCCTGTGGCGGACTTGCGCTCTCAGTATGTGTTTATTTTTTATTTTTTGTGCGCCGGCTTCCTCAGTGCCGGGCTCTTTAAATTTGGTTTTGGAGAGTGAAGGGTTTCATTTGTGTTCTTGAACAAATGGTGCTGGGCTGTTTTTAATGGTTTTTAAAGGTTTTTTGATTTTGTGGCTTAGTGGCGCTGCATCCGCCTGTGGTGGACTTGCGCTCCCAGTGTTTGTTTGTTTTTTATTTTGATTTTATTTTTGTTCATGCAAATTTTATTTTGACTTATTGAATTTAAATATTTTTAATTGTAAATTTAATTTGGTGTTTTATTTTTTGGTTTGGTGTTTTGTTTTGTTTTTTGAGTGAAAAGTGATTTATGGGGGGGTTTTGTATTTTTTGAGAGTAGTGTGTATATTTTTGAATGTTGTGCTAACTTATTTTTTGCATTTTTGAATTTTGAATTTATCTTTGCAGTGGCAATGTTTTTGGATGTCTTTTTTCTTTTGGCCTCTGGGTGGGGGTGGTGAGCTTTGCTTCCTCTCTACCATTCTCCTCTTCTGTCCTCTGGGTGTCGCTTCCGGTAAGTGTTACTTCCTTTTTGTTGGTCATTCGAGTTCCTGTCGCCATGAAGTGAAGACGTCTTCATGGTAAGCTCTCTGATTTATTTATTTATTTATTTATTGGGGGGTTGAGTTTTTGTTGGGGGGGCTGTTGTTTTTTGTTGTGTGTTTTTTGTGTATGTGTTTGTGTTAATTTTTTTAAGGTTAGATTTTTGTTTTTGACTGTTTTTGATTGTTTTTGGTTTGTTTTTTGGTGCATCCTTTTTTTAGGGGGGGGTGCCTTTTGTTCTCATGGGCCATGCTTGGTGGCCCGTGGGAAGGAAGGGCACTTGCGGCGGGGGTGTCTTTTCTTCCCATGGGCCATGCTGGGTGGCCCGTGGGTAGGAAGGGCACTTGCGGGGGGGTGCCTTTTCTTCCCATGGGCCATGCTGGGTGGCCCGTGGGTAGGAAGGGCACTTGCGGGGGGGTGCTTTTTCTTCCCATGGGCCATGCTGGGTGGCCCGTGGGTAGGAAGGGCACTTGCGGCGGGGGTGCCTTTTCTTCCCATGGGCCATGCTGGGTGGCCCGTTGGGAAGAAGGGCAGTTGCGGTGGGGGGGTGTGGGTTGCTTTTATTTTTGGCGTGCCGGCTGGCCCTTCGAGCGGAAGGGCAGCGACAGCCAGGAGTTTTGTTTGTACTTGTGTTTTTCGCGTGCCGCTGGCCCTTCAAACGGAAGGGCAGCGGTGGCAGGGGGGTTATTTTTTTCCCCCACGGGCAATGCTGGCTTGCCCGTGGGGATGATTGGCAGCGGTGGCAGCTTTTTTTAGCTTTTATTTTTTGCGCGCCGGCTGCCTCAGCGTACTGCGCGCTAATGGCGCGTAGGACGCTGGGGCTTGTAGTTTTGGCTGCTCGTGTTTGGTTTCTGTGGCGGTTTTTCTTTTGTGGCTTTTTTTTTTAATTGGCTGCGGCGCGTTTTCGAACGTTCCTTTTGCCGCGCCGCTCAGCCTGATTGGCTCTGGCGCGGCGCGGTGAAAGGAACTTTGGGAATTGAAGTTCCCTTTTTTTGTTTGCGACTGGGGGGCTCCTGCCCCCGGGTCGAAAATTTCAACCCGACAGTTACCTGCAAACCCCATTCAGGTGAGTGAACGGAGGCTTGGAAGGGGCTAGTGGGGCCTGGTACAACATCCTTTGTCACATTCCAATGGTTAATGCACCATTTTATAGGTATAGATTTAAACTGTGAGCCAAGAGCCCCAGAGGATGCTATCTACCCCTGCTCTTGCCCTTAAGGTGAGTCCAGCTGCCCCTACTGGCATTTCCACATTTCTGGCCAGTGCATATTTCTGCAGTGACACTTATGGGCAACCAGCCATCGATCACTTGCCCACCAAATAGGTAAGGCCACTGTGTGCCACATCTATACCCTTCCCATCACTGTCACTAAATCTTAGGATCTGGGTGAGTTGGACATAGGGCACAATTAATCACCCAATTTTTGTGGGAACTCACCTTTACTAAATCTCCCATCAGCACTACTTGCCAGTTGTGACCTATTTAAAGTTGACTACACTACTACTTGCCAAATACCCTCAGCCAAAAGCATGGGATAGGCAGAAAAACACCTGCTAAGAATTACATAGGAACTGGTGACTATACCTACACTGTCAAAATTAAATGTACTTTTTAAAAGTGCTCTAGAATCTACTTCAGGAAACTAGATTTGACTTCTCCTGTTTTCTATATGTCATTCATGAATCTCCAAATTCAAATTCATTTGTATATCTTTTCAATTGAAGAGTTTTCCTGCTTCTTTTCTCAATGATTGCATTAGTGAAAAAGTGTTTCCAATCTTCACTCTACAGTATGCAATAAGCAAGATGTCTCTGCAGTTGTGTGCATCTAGGACCTGGATTTATTTGCATTATGAATGTCTCATTGTGCCACTCTGGCCCAGAGACCTGCAGACTGGGATACACCTCAAAGAATCACTTGCAAATCTGTAGGTCTTCACTTTCACTTGTCCCACATGAAATTCAGGCAGCAGGTTAGAGGAAAGGAGTACAACAAGAAGCCACAGAGTAACTGATCCTACAGGACTACTTCCAACATCATGTTAGTATTCTCCGGAGCATCCCTTCTCTCATTTACCTATCACTCTGGCAATGAGGCTATTCCAGTGAAAAAATTTCTTCCATCAGCAGAAAAGGGATTCCCTGCCCCTTATAACCCTCTGTTCTGTCAAAAGACCAGAAGCTCCCCAACTTCTTGATTCATCTGAGAGAAGGTGAGGTACCTCATCAGCAGAACTACCCATCTGGATCTTGGCCAAGCATATTAAGCTATTTTATTGACCAAAATTGTATTCTTTTCTGACCATCTGACCTTGTTTTAAGAAGCATTAGTTATGCAGTGTCATCAATGCACCTGCTACTGTATAAAATGCAGGATAACACATCCCTACCCTGAGGAATATGTTCAAGAAAGGTGAATCAGGAGAAAGGTTTATGCAATTGTTTCAGTTCAATATGTTCTCATATTATTTTGCATGTGAATGAGTCAACTTTTCTTCAGTTCTAAGGGGAAATGTTGCATCGAATGAGCATTTGTTTTACTTCCAGAAGCTATATATGCAATATATATGACAAGCCCAGACTTTCACTTCACTATTTTTAGCCAAGAAATCATTCCTGAAGCAGGTTCTGCCCTTACATCAATTTTGCAGCAAAGTTTTCTAAAAATATATCACCAAGTTAAGTAACTTCAATCTGGAGTTAGCAGTAGCTATCCTCTATGGATTCTGACCTGAAATTTTCTGCCAGGAGGAAAAGAGAGGATTCTGATTCCTGTCTCAAAAAGACTTCCTATAACTATTATATAATCTACTTGTCTATGAGTTTGGCAAGTTTTGGGAGTGAGCACTAATATCTTGCTATTTATTTTCTTGACTGCTAACCCATATTATTTATGTTTATTATTGGTTTTTAACATTTGGCTTAAATATTGTAGAGTGTTCTGACCTTGGGAGTTCTAACTAGCCTTACTCTCACTTCCCATCTGTACCAATTTGCTGAGAAAGTGTTCACCCAACTGTACACTACCCCTTTAGGATTTGAATGATCGGCAACTAGCCAAAGATGCATGGAAATCCCTGTTAATTTTTTTTCTCCCATAAATATGTACCCCCAACAAAAATAATGGTTCCAAAAGGATTAATAAGATCCTTCCATTTTTTTCTCTCTGATTGCTGTGTATACCAAGTGAGTAAGAACATATAATTTAAATTATTTTCCTAATATGTGCAGTAAAAGGGACATAGCTTCGGATTCTTTTTCACTAACCTAAATTAAGATGTATTTTGGATGGTGCAGCACAACAGAGTTCATTTAATTAATCAGTAATTAATGGTCCTCCAAGATGTTGAACTGCAAATCCAATGTTATCCATTATTATTGACTCTATTGGCTAGGGCTCATGGGAGTTTCAGTCCAAGAATCACAAGGAGTTTCTTCTGCTACTCTAGCATCTTTACATATTTATGTAGTATTATTTTTGTGACTTACTACTTCTGTTTCACTGGTTAGATTCTATGAAGACTGTATAGAACCTCTAGAACAGTGGTTCTCAAGGGGGAGCATATGCCCCACAGGGGGACTTCAATTCCCAGAAGCCTTAGTCAGTACACTGACTGAACAGTGCTTTGGGAAAATGACTTAGGCATCTGGGAATTGAAGTCCAAAAACCAAAGGTTGGGAAACACTGCTCTAGAACCTTGATTCCACAGAGGACCAATTGCTGAGGAACAATAGCTTCCTCTTCAGCTCTTTCTTGCTTGACATTCTTCTCACAGGATATTTGATGGTAAAGGCCCTTCAGGGGAAGGAACTCTCCAGCTGGAGTGTATACCTGAGTTGGTTGCACTGCACTCAAAATCTTATTTCTGAAGATATGTAACTCTCCAGTCGTGAGGACAAAGTTCTGCTAGAGTATTATCCTTGCCCTGTGTGAGATCAGAATACTTCACAGTATTTTTATAAGAGAGAAAGAGCTAACAATGTTGTGAACATAATACAGTAATAGCACAAAATAATATTGCTGCTGTTTTGTTTCATGGGCTCTTAAATATTAGAAGACTCAGAGATGTTGTTTGCATCTTTTTTCATAATAAAAGGGGATGAACGGGGAAAGGTTTCCTCAGAGGTTATTGATACATACTGATGACGGGAAAATAATACTCCTTGCCTTACTGTCATCTTGATATATGGAAGCTCACAGCTTTGAAATGTCCTTGTTAAAATATCTCTTAAGTTTAGACATTAAATCAATAGAAAGAATATTTGCATCCCATGTTTAGGATGGCACAATCAATATAGAATTACTTAATTAACTCAATGGTTAAGTCTATCCCATTCTACTAAAAAATAAAAACCTTTGACAAGTTATTGAAATCCACCTGTTTATGAGGCAAGAAAATACCAGGCCCTCTAAAGTGCTAGGTATGGATGCTACAATAATGCATTCCATAATCTACCTATTTTATTGTGGGGGATGAGGGGGCTAATCAAATGTGCTGCATCCTTTATACTTCCTAAGCTTTCAAGCAATCATACCTTAAATGAATTATCTCTCCACCTTTGTTAAACAAGATAGTTCTTAACTTAAATTCACTATGATTTCTTTCTACTATGGAGGCCTTTTCTGCAATGTAATTAATCATAATATCATTGGTCATATACCTAAACACTTTAATCATGCTCATAATTCATTCTGAAAGGAAGCATATGAAAGCTCAGCAGTCCAGGAGAAAAAGATTTGTGTTCCCAGCAATGCTATTTATACTGTTCTATATGTGTGCAAGGGACTGTGGTGGCTCAAGTGGCTAAGACACTGAACTTGAAGACTGGAAGGTCAGAGTTCAATACCTGAATTGAGTGAGCTGAGCTCCTGTCTCTGTCCCAGTTCCTGCTAACCTAGCAGTTCAAAAGCAAGAAATTGCAAGTAGGAAAATAGGTACCATTTTGGTGGGAAGGTAAACAGCATTCTGTTCACTCCGGTGTCTGGATATGCCTGCCACATGTCCATGGAAACATCTGCAAATGCAGACAGCACTGGTTCTTTGGCTATAAACAGAGATGAGCACTGAACCCTAGAGTTGGATACAACTGGCTTTCGAGCAAGGGAAACCTTTACCTTTACAATTGGTCTTCACATAAGGCTTTAGCCATGAAGTTATTTATCAAAATGAAGATGGCATGCAAGCAACACTACCTTATTTCCCAACCAAAGCAGCCTCCTGGAAATGCAGCTGTGGAGAAAAGCAAGAGGTGTGGTTCCCATCTGTCCCATTTCAAGCTGAACATCTAAGATTTGGGATGATGGCAGCAGACCCTTGTTGAGCAAGGGCAACCTTTACCTTTAGCTATATGTGTGCAATATGGCAGTCAAGCAGTGGTATTATTTTACAGCAACAACAACAACGACGATGATGATGATGTGCCATCAAGTCAGCTCTGTTGATCCTCTCCAGGGTATTCTGAAGTGGCTGTGACTGTGCAGCTTGCCCATATCTATACAAGCTGGCTCTTCTCCAAGGAGGCATAGTGGGGAATCAAACTCCTAACCTCTGGTTCTGCAGCCAGCCCTCTTTTTTTATCACTATCGCAATATGCAAAATGGCACAGAATTGCCCATTTCATAAAACTGAATTCACAACTGTGTTATGAGTCATGATACTTTGTTCCGTTGGTAAACAATCCTTCTTAGCACTGTATTGTCAAGGTGAATTATATATGTACTCAAGAAATTTATAGATGTGTTCTCTAGAAATGAATAGCAGGCTAAAACTAAAGGTCCAATTAAGTCAATGTGCAGATTCAGTGCAGAATGTGATCCACTTCTGCATTGGACAGAGGTATGGGACATGTACAAAGAACTATCATTCTCCACATGAGCTGTTGTGCTGTCTATACATCAGCTATGGCCAAGACATTATGTTGTCTAAAGCAAAGCAGCAAATTATGGCTGGGATCCAGTAATAAATTGCAACTAGTGTAGAACCATTGAATTGATGGGGAATTGGTGAGTTCCAACATCTATGTAAATTCCGTTGATTCAATGGCCATACTCTAGTTGTGACTTACTACTAGATTTCAGCCAATAGCTCTTCTGTACTCACATCAAGGTGATGACAGTTAAATTATTCTGGAATTTGAACCAGAAAATGCCATATGTTCCTCTCCCTGCCTACAGTATTACAAATACAACAGCAACAACTGGTTAAAGTGCTCATCATTTACTATCTTTTAAAAATAGTCCAAATTTGCTACTTGTAGTGGCTTAATAATCTGTCTAATGATAGGCCAGCCATTTTGCACACATTTTGGATGGGAGATTGAGCCATGCAGGCAATGCATACAGCCATCTTGATGTCTTCTTCCCTAAACATTATCCACTGAACTGTGGGATGTGGCCACTTACTGTTATGCCAGCTATGGAGGAGACTGGATTAGCATGTTGCTTCTATTTGCATCCTTATTATCTAGGCATATGACACTGGATATGGATTAGATATTCAAAAGCAAAGATTCCAAAGAATAGGAGGGTGGGCCGAGAGCGAGAGTGGTGGGGTGCCGGTCATGCATGCACACAGACCAACTGCTGCCCACAAAGCATAGTGCAGCCGAGAAATACAGCAGTGCCCATGGCCGGAACGCACAGGGCCACGGCACCCATGGCCAGAATGCACAGGGCTTCAGTGGCAAGGCATGCGGCCGCTGTGCCCAGCACAGCAATGGGGGCCAAGAAGCCATCCCCAAAATAGCCAGGAAAACGTCAGGCACCCCTAGCCAAGGGGCACAGAGCCACTGCGGCAAGACCCCTACCAACCCCGCGTGAAATGCCAAAACCTATAAAGCCTTACCATGCCATTGGAATCGCCTCCACCGGGCCCTAGGAGAGGGAGAAGGGGAAGAAGACGAAAATGGGGAGGATGGGAGAGGAAGGAGGAGGAGAAAGGAAACACAGGGAGAATGGGGAAAGAGGAGGAGGAGGAGAGGAAAAACTGCCCCCTCCTTTCAAACACACACACGCACACACACACACACACACGCACACACGGACAAGCTGGCAGTGGCCGCAGCCTTGCTAGCAGGCCTGGGGTAGAAGAGCCTGCTGTTGCTGTGGCAACAGGGGCCTCCGGACAAGCAGACTGCCTGCAGGATAGGGAACGGGGTGGGGGCGCCTGACACAGGACTCTCCTCACCCAGGACTGGGTCCAACCCGGGCACAGCTGGGTACCCCTGTGTATATATATACATACACCATAAACCATATCTTCTAGCTAAAACTTAAACAGTTATGAAGAGTAATACTAACAATATAGGCATTTGGTATTTTCATATATTTATCCGAAATGCTAACAAGCAAAGAAGAGATTATTTCTGAAGAATAAGAATACATATTACATGTGTTCATATGCCTATATGGAATGTTTTGAAATGTTGCTTCTGGTTCTTCTCTGAATCTCTGAACCTTCCTCATCTAACTTGACCTCACATTATATTAGATGTGTTAATTATGGAGAAAATAAGCCAGTCAAAATAATGGAGTGATGAACTGGTAATGATAATCTTTTAAAGGCCTAGGTTCATGGTAATTAGAGAGAAGGCCAATGGCTCTAGGGATGGGGGGGAAAGGTTTCCTGGGAATACATTTCATTTCAAATGATAGAATACAATTAAAACCTGAACAGTTAAATGAATTATGACAACCACAATTATAAATGGGTTTTTTTCCTTTTATACATGAAAGCCTAATCCCCTCTGGAAAAAACAAACCCAACACTATTCTACTTATTCTTAACTGTTGTAGCCATTTATTTCTAAATAAAGCTGTCTGTAGGTCAGTGTTTCCCAACATGGGCCCCACGCCCCACAGGGGGACTTCAATTCACAGAAGCCTAATTGGCTGATCAGTGCTTTGGCAAATTGACTTAGGCTTATGGGAATTGAAGTCCAAAAACCAATGGTTGGGAAACACTGCTGTAGGTTAAAGCAATGCTGTCCATAGGGTAGACTGGGTACTAAGCATCTTATGCCCTAAGATTTCAGGTGCAAAACATGGGGCCAGGGAAAAGAGGGTGAGGCAGGCAATAATTAAGAGCAGAAAAGCTAAAAAATACATATCAGGGGAAGATAACGGGACAGATTCTAATTTGCCCTCATAAATTGCTACCAGACATCTGTTATACCCCAGGGTCACCATCTTCTACGTATGAGCCATTCTTTACTGGACAGAGGTGTGCCACAGGCCAGAAGTCCTGAACGGCCAATAAACCTCAATGCAGCCATGCTCGCCATTTCCCAGGCAGGTGTGCCTCGGAAAAAATAGAGGAACCCGTTAGCCGACCCCCACAAAAGCTGTTACAATACATTCAAAGGATGAAATAATAAACTCTGGTGCTAGTTGGGAATTTTCTCCACCTCCAGTGCTGCCCTTGAGATTTGGCTCATCTTGGTGTCCTGCAGAAACATAGCAATGACTTAAGGCTGTAGCTGGCACCTTCAGATTGGGCAACCTTAGTTGTGTGAGGAGAAAGGAAATTATGGCCTCTGGTAGCCTCTGAAAGAATTTCCACAGGCCAAAGTGACCTGCTGAGGTTATGGTCAACTTCTATGAAGCAGAACTAGTTAGGAGGTATACTTCAACTTAGGAACTATGTAATAGACTGGATGTAGTTAAGACAAGATGGTGTATTCAAGGTGTTACAATAACCCAACTTTCCAGGATGAGATCCCACCCCACTTTTTGCTCTAGTCGTGAACCATTGTGCTTGCTGTATTTACAGATGGGACTTTTCTAGTGTATTTGCTCTGCCTCAAACACAGAATTGTACAGCAGATGAGACATTGTAATCCTTCTATGTTTTCCCACCATCTCATCTCCTGCTCTTTTTCTTCCCCTCCCCCTTTGTTTCTATGGAAAACAAATTTTGAACAAAATAGGTGTAGAGACACCTTAGATCTTACCAGCTTTCTAGACCTTTGACAGTATGACTGTTCACCCAAATAACTGGAGTTAGGAAAAGCAAGCAACAGGATCTTGCCTCTAGAGGGGCAGAATGTAGCAAATAAGTAGAAGTGGTTTATAGCAGATCTGTAAACAGACTGAAAAGCATTTAGCACCAAGGATCACTGGAAGTTTTCGCCATTGGCAGTGTGTGTGCATGTGTCAGATCTTTGTGGAAGTAGGGTAGTTGATTGATGCTGAAACCCATTTGTGTCTCTTGCTGTCTACTATTTATTTCACTGTCAAAGCCCTTGTGCTAGTTCATGTTTGAGGCTACACCATTACAATTATCCTGAAATGTCAGAGTCTACCCTTTTCACACAAATGTTGCACTTGCACCTGTGCCTGTGCCTTTTATTTCAAGATGGATGAATTCCTGTCATATGTCAGGGGCCTGGCATTGGGTTAGTCCTCATATACAACACAGCTATTCCTAAAAGATCAAGAAGAGGCCAAAGAATTTTTATGATATAGCTGATATAGCTGATATGATGCATAGAGTATAGTATAGTATAGTATAGTATAGTATAGTATAGTATAGTATAGTATAGTATAGTATAGTATAGTATAGTATAGTATAGTATAGTAACAATTTAATATGTGAAAACTTTTTACCTTTCTAAGATTACAAAGGGAAAAGGAGAAAGCTTTTTATCCATAAAACTGATACAAGCTGAGCAAGGCTGTTGAGGACATGACATTTTGGGAAACACTCATTCACATTACCCATAAAGAGTCACAATATGACAGAGACACCCTGATGGCATATAACAACAAGAAGCATAAAATTAGTAACTTCAGTCCATGCCAAACAGGCAGATAAAACCTCTATTCTGATTTTTGGGGTTTACATTACCCATAAAGTCAATGTGCATATGCACTTCCAAAATTTGCAGCAGGCATTCTTTAATTGCCTGCTAGGAACAGATTCAAAGTTTTGAATATTCTTATATTTACCAATAGGATTCAGCCAATGTACCTGTTCATTTATTTATTTATCCTGCTAATTAGAAATGGATCTTAAAGTTCCCTTTTAGGAAGCTGAAATGGTTTTTAAAATCTAAGCACTTTTCTGGAGAAGATTTTATCAGGGATGTAGGGGGAGGAAAATGCCTCACAAAGGATACTTTGGGCACCCAGAATATTTCTCTTTGGAACACCCGGCAGGGCGGACCTTTGATCCAGCATCCTGCTGCCTTAATGAGCACTCCTCTCCCTAGCCCAATTCACTAGGGTCAGAGTAGCCTTCTGTATATGGCAGGTAATATTAATCACTTGGCAGAAGCTAGGCTTCTTAGTGCTGAGGTCTATGACACACAGCTTATGATTTGCTACTACTCCTCCCCTTAACAGACAGAGCCAGCCCTCTCACCTCCTTCCATCTGGCTTCCGGTGTTGAAGTGATGAGGACAATTGGAGTCACTTCTGCTCTGCTGGGTTTCCTTCTCCTTCTTGACAAAGGCAGGCAAAACACAACTGGCTTTTGAAGATTTATTGAAGGAAACACAATACTGGATACAGATCTTAAATTAACCTAAACTACATAAAACACAAGCTAATAAAACAAATAAATGAAATGAAATCTTAATAGCTCCCTAGCAGGTTACAGCTTGCTGGTTTGAGGCAGTTCTGCCCCTCATGGCTGAGTTTTAGCCCTGAAGAGTCATGTTGGGCAGCTATTGGACAATAGCTCCCACCAAAATCAAGTTCAATGTGTTGAGAGACAAGGGTTTCACCCTTGCTCCAGAAGTGCCTTCTGAGTGCTCAGAGTGGGCTCCTTTTATTGAGAAAAGGTGCTTTGGAATGTGGTGATCTAATGGGAAAGCACCTCCATGCTGTCCTTGGACATTTGCAGGTGCAAATGTCATCTGTTTGACATGTGGCCCCCACTTTTGCATTCCCTGGGAAAGTTCAGTTTTTCAGGTGTCCTGGCAATTATAATTTGATTGACAGGAGTGGAGACGTCATCTCCCTCGTGGTGTGGTCAGTTGACCCAGCTGTCAATCAGTATCCTTGTGGGGACTGCAGGTGTTCCTTGGAATGTGTCCAGTCCTGGACACTCACTTTTCCCTCCTCCCTTTGGGGAGGCAACTATCCTAGCTATACATCACTGTCATGTCAGACTAACAGCCTGGCATTCCAACGTGCTTTAAAATGAGAGCTGGCTTTCTAAGCCTTAGAAATCTACAATATGTGTCTTAACACTACATGGATCAAATGTCACCTTAAAATCAAGACAAGGTCACATGTGGAAACCATGACAGATTTATTTGCAGCAGGTGAAAAAATTTGGTTTTGTTCAATGTTCATTACTCAGTCAAACAGCACAAATTATGTGTAGGTAAATAGTAAGAAGATGAAAAAATCAGAAACTCAAAGGAGGTGTCAAATAAACCATGAGAATTATACTACTTATTAAATAAAACTACATGGTAAAAAAAAAACTAGATCCATAGTATGACCATAAAAGACTAGATAGATTTTCTTTTTTTCTTTCTCTTGAAACATCTGTATATGGGGTGTGTGGCCTAATGGCAAACTGAACGGACTGAACTTTCTTTTACTCGGAAAGAACGATGATGAAAGAGGCTTTTTAAAAGAGTTTAAAATGTTCTGGAGACATTAAAAAAAGGTGGAGGAGAAAGATTAAGTCAACAACTGATGGAATTTACTTTGGACTGGCTGAAAAACTGAGTGAAAAAGGAGAGAGACGTGAGTTTCGAATTTCAAAGAGGAGTGGGGGCTGGGCGGACTTTGCCAGTGTAGGAATGGGAGATTTTTCCTAGCCGAGGACTGGGTTTGGACTATGATCATTGCCTAAAGTGATAAAGGCAGCAAAAGGCAAGCAAAAGGCAAGCCGGCAGCCGGACTGAGGGGGGGTGAGTTTGCTGAGATTTGAAGGGGGAAAGCGAAAGTGAGCCTCATTCAGCCTGGCTAGCCCTGAAGCATTCCGGAGCTGAGCAGAGCTGTGAGGAACTTGCTTGGCTTGGAAACTGAAAGCTGCTGCAGAGGGTGAGTTCTTGGAAGTGGTGGAGGGGGAGGAAAAGTGGAAAAGCAGAAAAGTTTATTGAATATGGGGATTCTCCCCCCCCCCCTTGGAAAATATTAAAGATTGGATGATGGACATTGATGATTAAAAGAGGAGAGCTTGGTGGCTTGGAAACTTTTCCCTTTCTTTGGATTTTTGGATATTTGGATACAAAGAAGAAGAGTGGAGTTGCTGTGATTTGAGTCCCATCACATTAATATACTGAACTTCAATATGGAATAAGATGGCGCTGGGTGTCTGATCAGTGGTGTCTCTTGGAAAGTATTGTTTTGTCTTCTTCATTTTTGGGACCGGAAGTTTGTTTTGCCTTCTCTCTTTTTTTCCATTGGATTACAAGCATCTTGGGTTTTTTGTGCAGAAGTGGTAATTGGTTATTACTTGCTTAAAGGGATATAAGGATGGTTAAAAGAGTGTGGGCTGACTGTGTTACAGAAGATATATTTTTTGTGGAGATAAACTGGAGGCTGTCTGCAATTGGAACAGTGTTTGAATGAAACGTCAGGGAAGAGGGAAGGAGAAGGAGAAAGTGGGCTGGATAAGAGCAGAGAGACAGTCATCCTCAGATAGGATTTTTAAAAGGCTCACCAGGATAGAACAAGAGGAGTCGGAGATGAAGAAAACAATGCAACAGGAAATAAAGGATTTGGAGGAACAAGAGACTGTGAGAAAAATTGCACAGCAATTACAACAACAGCAAAAAATAGTGACAACTCCACCTACGATGGCATCTGCAGCTGTGAAATCTATTGTAATAATGACAGCAAAGGTAACAACAGCAACAGCTGCAACAACCACTATAACAACCACAGCTGCAACGACACCGGCGGCAGTAACAACAACAGCAACTATAATGACAGTGACAACCCCATCAATGTTGCCAATAAAGGGGGGGCAAGGGTTTAAATCAGATGTTGATAAATTTAATGAGAAAGTGGATAATTTGGAACAAAAAATTGGAAATAAAGAGTTTAAAGATATAATTGTCCCAAAATTATTAAAATTGTATAATTTTATTTTGGATGGAGGTCAGATTCCACCCTCTTGGTATATAACTATAATAGTATTATTGCCAAAACCTGGGAAAGATTTGGAAAAGGTAGAGTCATATAGGCCCATCTCTTTAATAAATCAGGATACTAAGATTTTTACGGCGATATCAGCAAAAAGATTAAATAGCTTCATGGATAAATATATAAATAATGACCAGGCAGGATTTATTAAAGGTAGATACATGGCGGATTTAACAAGGCGAGTTATAGATTTAATAGCCATTGCAGGACAAACTAAAGAGAAGGTAGGATTATTATCTTTGGATATTTTCAAGGCATTCGATTCTTTGCAATGGATAACAATTAATGAGATAATTAAAGGCTATGGATTTGGATGTAGGTTTATAAAAACGATAGAACAATTGTATCAACAAGGGTATGCCAATGTTAGGGTAAATGATGGCCTTACGGAAGAAGTAAGATTAGAAGCGGGAACAAGACAGGGATGCCCACTATCCCCAATATTATTTATAATGGCGATGGAAATATTAGCAAACAGTATAAGGGAGGATAAAGAAATAGAAGGAATATTAGGAAATAAAGTTAGTTTATATGCTGATGATACTCTTATAATTATGAAACATCCGGGGAAGACGTTGGGGAAAATACAGAGGCATTTGGAGGAATTTGAACAAATAACTGGATTGAGGATAACAAGGGAGAATTAAAAATAGATTTAAACTACACATTAGAAATAGTGTGAGATATTTGGGGATAAATATTTCAAGCAAAATAGAAGATTTAAGAAGATTAAATTATGATAAACAAAAAAAAGAACTCAAAGCAAAAATTTCACAATATAAAAATTTGAAGCTGTCTTGGTTTGGCAGGGTAGCATTGACTAAAATGATGTTATTACCCAAAATAATTTTTTTGTTTGAAACCCTACCGATCCAACTTACAGATAAATAAATTAAGGAATTTCAAGCTTTAATAAATAATTATTGTAATGGGGGAAGAAGAGCTAGAATACCAAAGAAAATGTGGTACCAGTCACAAAAAGAAGGGGGCCTGGGAATACCGAACTTGAAAAATTATTATAATGCATTCCATATTAAAAATGTAGTTAAGATTTGGGAGGAAATTGAAATGATGGAATTAAAGGAGTTGGGTAAAAGTGTGTTTCTAGGGAATGAAAAAGGAAAAATAATGGTTAAAAATAGAATGATGAGCAATGTTGGGAGTTTGGAAGAAGGTTAAAATGAAACTAATCCCGGATATATCACCAATAATTGAGCTTGAAGATATTTAAAAATTCCCAATAAAAATTGATGATAGGATGAAGGAAATTGTATTAAAGAACGAGATTTTCCTGTTGAAAGATTGGATACGAGTTTGTAGAGATGATGTGAAAAAACAAGAGCTGTATGATCAAATGAAGTTAAATTGGTTACAGATTATGAGGATAAATAAGTGGAATAATAGTTATGTGAGAGAGCAGAGTCTGGAAAGAAGCAAAACTGAATTTGAAGAGTTAATATGGAAAGTAAGAAAGTTGGAAATTGGAATTAAAGGTATGGTTAGTAAAATATATAAAATAATAAATGTAGTAAGTAATTCACAAGAGACATTAAAAATGCTTGGGAACAAGATTTGAAGATAAGCATAACCAAAAAAGAGTGGGGAAATAAATGGGAAAAAAGAGGTATGAGATCCATGTCCGTCAGGGTTAAAGAGCATAATTTCAAAATGTTGTGGAAATGGTACTTGACCCCATTGAAACTGTACCAGATAGATAAAAAAATAAAAAAAATTGTGTTGGAGATGTAAAAATACATTGGGCACATATGTACATATGTGGTATGAATGTAAAAAGGTTGAGAAATTTTGGGAGGAAATTGAGAAGGAGATGGTTAATATTATGAGAACATCTCTCAAATTGGGGCCAAGTAACATCTTGTTGATGGACGTAGATAATATGAACCTAGATGATAAGAAAGAATTATTGGCTATAATGCTTACTATGGGTAGAATGTGTATAGCAAAAAATTGGAAGAACGATATAACATTAAAAGTAGATGATTAGTATAAGGAGATGTGGGATCTCACATTGAATGAAAAATTAACATGGGCGTTGAATTTTAAAAAAGGAATAATTAAAGAGAATAGATTCTGGAATACATGGAGACAGTTTGTGGATCATGCTTTGAAGGGAGAGGGGAAGAATAGACTGTCACCAGACCAATTGAAGTTTTGGGCACAGTAGAAATCAATGGGAAATACCACATCCTCCCGGGCAATGTAAGTACACAGGGTGAATGATGTATAGACTGTAATATTGGAATAAATTGATAGGGATAGAAATAGAAATAGAAATATAATTGTTTTAGACAAATTGATTTGAATAGAAATTAGATAAAATAAGAAGTTACTGGTTACTAATGTTTAAGAGCAAAGTTGGGATATCTACCATCGTGATAATAAAACATTAAAGAGACAGTAAGTTAAATGTTAAATTTCAAAGGTGTTATATTTAGACATATATACATCTAATTTTATTGTTTAAAGATTTTTTTTCTTTTAGTGATAATGTCAAATGTATCATTTATATATTTGCCTATTTTTTTCTTCTTTCTGTATTTGTATGTTACTTTTTTCTGAAAATCAATTTTAAAAATTAAAAAAAGAAACATCTGTATATAATACTGCCAGGGGATGTTAAAAATCTTAGTTGCATTCATGGACTCTCCATCTTATATATTTGGTATATAATTGACTCATCTCCCCTGTTTTAGTGCCTTATTCTTCCATTCCCACTGACAATAGCGTGGATGTATTTATTTATTTATTTATTTATTTATTTATTTATTTAGAATTATTTAACCGCCCCCTCAACAAGGCGACTCCAGGCGGTTTACAATTCAAGTTACTGAGTTCTTAAGTTACTGAATTCTTAAGTTACTGAGGTTGTTTTAAAAAGAGATTTTATCTTTCATTTTTGAAACTTATCTAGACATACCCATCTCCAATGAAACACAAACAGGCATTTAGAAATCATTTACTTAGCTGGCTGGATAGCTCAGTGCTTTGGAGTCTGATTTTCTACTGTGCCTCCTGAAAGTAGAGCCATCCTGTGTGACCTTGGGCATACTGCACAGTCCCAGGATGACCCAAGAAGAAGGGAATGGCAAACTACTTCTGAGTTCTTGCTATCTAGACAACCATGGAAAGGATCCCTATAAGTCAGAGTTGACTTGACATCACACAATTATTAACTTATTTTTGGATAGCCATTTTCTTTCTCAACTGATAAGCCCTTGGTTGGCCATGTTTGCTGTTTAAGGAAAGAATAAAGTCAATACTTTTACATTTTCCAATACTTTAGCTAGCAGTGTACATTTTCTTTGAAGTTCAACCATATAAGAAATGAGAGAGCTACAGAGAACTTCACTATGGTTCTTAAATCTGCAAGATAATTTGACTCGCAGTACCTGGAGGTAAACTGTCAAATCTTTTGGAAAGTGAAGTAGGAGAGGAAGTTTAATAAGGTTTTATGGCTTCATGACTGGTCAAACCTACATCTACGAGTTTCTAAAATAACTGCTTTAAAATAAGACTTCAGTAAGTGCTGCTTAAATTCATCACTTTATATTGACCAGGCTGTAAAGTCATGTCTTTTTAGATGTGAAAGAAAATGAACAGTCATTCAGCTTAAAGTGTGAAGGGCATCAAAAAGGCAATGTAGATCAGAAACAACATGTTCTCTCATATGTCTTAGTGGCATTACATTTCTATTTTATTCTTTGTGGAGGGGGGAGAAGAAGATTACAGACTGAAGGCAATGTGTTCAGCTTTCTGTAAATGAAAGTAGTTAACAAATTCTGCACATTAAGATTAGGTAAATCTTGCTCAAAAGCCAATCATATCCGACTCTGGGATGCGGTACTCATCTCCATTTATAGCCAAAGAGCTAGTGTTGCAGACATTTCCATAGTCATGTGGCAGGCATGACTAGACACTTCATGACTGGTCAAACCTACATCTATGAATTTCTAAAATAACAGAACACTGTCTGCCTTCCCACCAAAGTGGTACTTATTTATCTACTTGCAATTTCTTGTTTTCAAACTGCTAGGTTGGCAGGAGCTGGGACAGAGGCGGGAGCTCACTCTGTCATGCAGCACTCGGAAGGTTTTAATATCCGATCCTCAAATACAGTACAGTATATAGCATTAATCCTTAGGGGTTTTTTCCTGTTTGAACCAGCCATCTAAACCTACTCAACTTAACAATGCAATATCTGTAACATTGTCTCCATCATTGGCAGACATTTCCTCTGTCTTCTTTTCTTCTGGCTTGAAACTATTTTATGATTGAATTCTATTTTTGCTCTGTGTACTGTTGGGCAATGAAACATTTTTATCTGCTTCTTATGGGCCTTTCTTTTATTCATACAGCTTAATGACATTATTGTGAGCTGTTCGGGGCTGTTATGCAGATGAACTTCCTAGAATAGATGCTGCTTTAGAATATGCTGTTACTTTTTTGTAGATCCCACAGGCCCTGCTAGAATACTATTGAAAACAACTGTGATTGTTATCTCATGAAAAATATGTTAGATGTCACATTAACTTCTCAATGTAGGACTCAACTAATCAAACCCAGGACAGTTTCCTTTTAAAAAAAACTTGAAAGATACCCACTGTTTTAATTTAAAAAACAAGTGTTTAATTGTGTTTTGTTTACTTAAGAGAGTTTGCTTCTAAAATAATATATGGCGGTCTTTTTTTTACTTCTGACAACATAAGTAAAGGTTGATTTGTTTATACATATATTGTTCACCTTTGATGAAACTACCTTCTAATTGATGTTGACAAAGTTTCAGATTGATGGGATGTGAAGATAGTCAAGGAAATGTGTTGACCTGACTTTTTCTGCCTACCTTTCATTCTACTGAAGGGAAATGAATTAACTGCTCATGGAGGACATTCATCAGTCTGCAGCATATTAAAGAGCATCACCAGATTGGGTCATGAGTATTAAAGAGAGCCATCTGTTAGAGAGAGATCTGAGTGATAGCCTATAGGTAGTCCTTGCCAACACAGGGAGGGCATAAAGATCAGTAGAAAGAGCTGGAGAGTCCTGGGGATTGTATTTGGCTTTTTCAGCATCCAGCTCATGCATTTTTCAATTCATCACATGGAAAAAAAGCAAGTGCAACATTAAATGGCACCATAAGAAAAAAAGGTGACACTGTATTTAGCACTATAAGGAATGAAGGATTTTTTTCTTATCAGCTAGCTGTTTAATGGCAGGAATATATTTTTATTGTTATTTTTTAATAAAACATAAATAAAGACAACAAGAGATTGAAATAAACAACAAATACAAAAACAACATTATACAATCATACTATGTTGGAAACTCCTGCTTTACCAAGTAGGACAGTGTATATATGTCCTTATTTTGTTAAATCTACAATCTATATAATTTATAATTGTCCGTCAGTAATCTTTTTAACATAAAAAAGATGAGCTGAAAATTTTAACAATGTAATATTCAAGGTAGAGGCTGAAGAACATTATTGTTTTAGAGGAAAATGTTCATTTTTTAAAGAAACATCTAATTAAATTGACTAAACTGACAAAATACTAAACTGTGGACATATCAATATTTTGCACATATTATGAAAAGACAAGACTCCCTGGAAACGACAATAGTACTGGGGAAAGTGGAAAGAAGAGGGGGAAGGGCAAACATAAGATGTATTGAGTCAATTAGGCCTTTAGTTTGTGAGACCAGAACAAAAGAGTTAATGACAGATTTATAGAATCACCATAACCTGGAAATGATTTGCATAAAAGAACAACCAGGGGGAAACATTCTAAAGGGCTGAATTCAGGGACAATATATTTGGTTGTGGGAGACTCTGCTAGAATTGCTTGCTGTTCTCAAATTTTATTTTCTGAAACCTTATCAAATAAGAAGAAGGGGGGAGATGAAACCATAGAGGGAGATACAAAGGTTTATGAAATAGTTCACAGAGATGAAGAGCTGGACAAATATACTCAGTGTCATTTCTTACAAAATGCAGAACATGTTAACCAGGTTTGAGAGATTTTCATACAGTATTGAATTTGATCTATATTTGGAAATTAAAGATGCACTTTGGATTCGGCTGAATCAAATGGGCTGCTGAGAGGGTTCAGGGGCTGTCCAAAGATCAAAATATGGTTGAGCAACTCTGAAGACATGTAGAGATGGCAGACTGGTCATGGCAAATCGGAAGAGCGGTTGGGGTGTATATACACAATGTGGAAAGAAAACACACCCAAAAAGAACAAATATAAACATACAGATATAACTGGAATGTACTAAACCACATCAAAATGAGTATAAACTAATGAAAATCAATGCAAAAATAACAACTTTAATATATTATACGTAGAAATAAGTGTGAGTTATTGAGCAAAAACGACAAGTAAGTTGCTGAGAAACATAACCATGACATTAAAACAATCACCCACACGCCCTCAAGACCCTGCAAAAAACTAAACTATGACAACGGAAACTCCCTGTAAGATATCCTGGTGAAGTACATGCGAACAGTCTGTACGGTAGCTCAGTACGTGATTTATAATCCGTAAACAATCTTGGAGTGGTAAAAGAGCTTCGATACTGAAAGCGCGGCGCCAAAATGGCCGCCGCGCTCTTTGCGGGGCCCCACCCCACCCGGACCCAGACATCTGGGTGATTTAGGGGGCGTGGCCACCCCTCTATAAAAGGGGTGGCCACGAGGCAGCCAAGCTGCCATTTTAGAAATAGCGACGGAGAGGAGAAGTTTTCTCCGTTGCTGTTTGCTGTCCAGTCTTCGGCTATTTCACCCTTGAGCCTCCCTGATCGGAAGGGAGGATCGCACAGAGCCTTTTCACTCTGGTGGCTCTGTGCTTTTGGCGCTGATTTCGATCCCTGGAAAGGGATCCTGCTCTTCTCGACGGAATGCCTCCCAAGCGAAAGGCCCCGGCGCGGAAGCCGCGGCCAAGAGGGAGGAGTTTGGCGGGCCCTGCGCAGGGTCGGAGGACCAGGGCTGCGCCCCTGCAGCAGGGCACGACACTGGTTTTACCCACCGATACTGGTGAAGAGGGGCCGGCTGGAGTATGGCCCTCGGCTCCCCAGCCTCAGGCCAGCCCTTCGGGGGCTCCGGCCCTCGGCCCGCAGTTGCCGGCCATGGGCCGGGACAATGGGGGAGGGTCTGGTGCTGGCACACAGCACGGTTTACCTCCGGCCCCTCACGGGCCGGAGTTTGGGCATGGCCCTATTCTGGCCTGGGCTCTCAAATTGGGATCCTGGTCTAATGCCTAGCGGGCCGTCCGGCCCACCTGGCCCACTTTATACTGGGGGTTCCGTGGCAGTGGATGCCTTGTTAGCACGTTTAGCGGTGCTGGAGGCATCCTTGGGGATTACACACAACCCTGTGGGAGGGGTCCCTTCCCTATATACTGGGGGCCCTTCGTGCCCGCCGGCTACCTCAACGGCCGCCACACTTCAACAGGCGGCCAGCCGGCTCGAGCTGCTTGAGACACTTCGGCCTGTGCCTGCCGCTGTCTCGCAGCTCCCTGTTCGTCCTGAGCTACAGCCGGGGAGTGGTCAGATGTGGCCCCAGAGCTCGATTCCTGGTCGCGAGCTCCGACGCCCCCCGTGGGCCGGAACCCCCAGTGGGGGCGGCTCACGGGGGTGCACCTAGTGAGTATGGTTCAAGTTAATGCACCCACATCACAGTCCACTTCCAGCGGCGGGGTTCAGTGGCCATGGTCTCGCCAATTTGAGGCGAGTGGGCATCAGTTGCCAGCCTATCCCAGTGCCCCTTGGTTGCATACTGGCACGACATTGGGGGTGGGGGTTTCCGCCCCCGGGGCAGTGCCGGGCATCGCAGGGGCTGTCCAGGTCCCGCTGCATATGCCCCGTGTACCTCATGTGCCGGTGACGGCTTTGCCGATGGCTGATTATTCATTGCCCCTTGGTGATCAGTTGTCCCAGGTCACGAGGGGAAAGATTTGGCGGGGGTAGTACGTGGATATATTCTCCCTATGAACCGAGAGCCCACTAAGGAGGGGAGAGATGGACAGGATGACAGAGACATAGAGCTGTCCCGCCGGAGTAAGCCACCACGCAGGGGGGTGTCCGCCCCCGGGACAGTGCCGAGCATCGCAGGGGCGGTCCGGGTCCTCCTGCGTATGCCCTTTATACAGAATGTGCCGTCGATGGCTTTGCCAACGGCTGGTAATCACTTGCCCCTGGATGATTATTTGCCGCAGGTCATGAGGGGTAAGGGCTGGAGGGGGACATGTGGATATTCTCCCTATTGAACTGTGAGCCCACTGAGGAGGAGAGAGAGGGACAGGACGACTGAGACAAAGAGCTGTCCCATTGTCGTGAGCCACCGCGCACCTTGGGCCAACTGGTTGGCGGCATACACCGGCCCTCTGGAATCTCCTGCCAACAGAATTACGTCTTCGGACGGAGTTGCTGCCTTTCAGAAGGGATCTTAAAACCTGGCTGGCGGGTCAAGTGTGGGGTGCTGGTGGAAGGGTAACCACCATGGGGTGGTTGGTGTAGAGGAACTCTTCCCCATGGTGCCTTTCGATCCTGCAGCCCCTGCTTTTTAGGGGGTGGGTAGTCTTAATTTGTTTTTACTGTTTTAACTGTTTTTAGGATTGTGATTATATATTTGAAATGTTGTATTTATTATTGTATTTGTGAATATTGTATTTACATTTGTAAACTCCTTGGGTTGCCCTGGGGTTACGTTTATGTTGTTAGCCGCCCGGAGTCGGCCTTGTGTTGAGTGGGCGGGATATAAATTGAATAAATAAATAAATAAATAAAAATAAATACCTTGTATATATGGTGATGTGCCGCAGGGTCCGGCCTGATTGGGACATCCTGATGGTTCCATCCATCGCTAAGATTTACAGGGCGATGGTTGACTGGATGGGCCCATAGCAGTTGGCTTATGGTGAGGAATGTGGATGAGGGTGGCTCTATACCCTGAGAGGAGGTGGGATGAGCACTGTCAGCAGTTGTGCTCGTGTGCATCACTCCCACGTGACTGGTGCCTGGTGATAGGTACCATGGTGGTCATGCTGAGCAGCGGGCTGCTCAGACACAGGCTCCACACTAACTGGTCGGGCAGGGGGTTCCAGCCCGCCTGCTGTGTTCGACCTGCTCAGCTGGCGATGTGTGTGCTAAGCGCCAGTGTCGTTACCGACTTGGTGTCACCTTTTGCGCTGGCCCTTACGCCGCCTCCGCGTGCACGCGGGTTGGTTGGTTACGGGGCAGAGGTAGGGGTGCACAGGGGCGATCAGAGCTCCGTCTAAAGAACTAGCCTTGACAAAGCTCCCCCCTCCCCAATTGGTGTACTCAGGCGGGAGAGATGGCAATCAGCTCATCCAAGAGGGGATGGGGCGGGGTACTTGCTGGAGTGTTTTCCATGGGGCTTTTTGTATTCCATTCAGGGGTGTTAGGGGTCCCAGGATGCAACTAATCTGGTTCCCTTGAAGGGTAACGAAGAGGGGGCTCCACTGTGCACAGCTAAGGGAGTTGGGGCTATGAGAGTAGCGGGGCCCTTCTTGGAACCACCTTTCCTAAGTCGACTGTCTCCCCTATGAGGCTCGTACCGAGCTAGCACCGGGGTGAATGTCATTTAATACTCCATTTAGCTTACCCTGTGGGTTATCCATTCAGGGATGCCATTCCTGATGACCTCGCTCAGTCAGGTACTCGTAGTTGGTTCGGCCCCTATGGGTGGCATGCTCACCCAGTCCTGGTGCTGTTCGGGCACAGTGCAATATGCACTCGGATTTCAGATTATTGCCAGTGCACCCAATGGATGTGCAGCTATTGGGTTTTTAGGTCCCGAGGGGAATTTTACTTAGATAAGGCCAACCCCTTCTGACTGAGTTAATACATGTTCAGCACTTGGACGATTCGGGATTTTCATTCAGTGGGCCTTTCCTCACAGGTAGGGGTCTCGGTCTCTAGCCCATTACCTCGACGACTTTTGGTTCGGGGGTGTACGGGGCTTGGACATGTGCACGCGTCTCCTCATTACATTTCAGACACTCAGGTGGGAACTGGGTGTCCCCTTGGTGCCTGAATAGACCGAGGGCCCAGCTACTAAGCTCACATTTCTAAATCGACTCTGTCACACGGGCATCCGGGTTAACCATGAATAAGGTGGCTTGGATCTCCGCGGCGATTTTGGCATTGATTGCCAAACATAAAGTGTCCCCTTGTGAGCTGCAGTTACTTCATGACCACCTTACTTTTGCCTGCAGGGTGGTTCCGTCCGGCAGAGCATTGGCCAGGCGCCTGTGTGACGCCATGGCTGGCCTGTTACAACGTCGACACAGGGTCCGGCTGATCAGGGGCATACGGGTGGACCCTCTGGTCTGGCTCAAATTACTCCTGGGTTTTAACGGGGTCTCTTCCTGGAGATCAGACCTGATGGTCTGCCCTAGATTTCAAGTACGGTCGGATACCTCTGACTCCCTGACTTATGGGAGTTTACTCTGGGGGTGGGTGCACGGATCGCCTCCGCGATCTTATCTTCCTTGCGTTTCTCCCCATTTTGGGGAGCACTGATGCTATGGGGCGATGAGTGGGCCTACTCAGTGGTCCAATTTAGGTGTGGCAATGCGGCAGTGGTGCATATTGTCAACACCCAGACATGCAAATCCCCCAGGGTTATGACATTAGTTTGTCTATTCCTTTTGAGAAGCCTACGCCTAAATGTGCTGTTCTGGGCCAGACATGTTCCAGGTATTAATAATGACATTGCTGCTGCTTTCTCCCGTCCGCAGATCCCCCGGTTCCGGGCCTGACTCCGGAAGCAGAGGAGTTCAACTCGCCACTCCCGGCCGATTTCGGACGTTTGGCGAGGAGAGGCGAACCGGGCATGTCATTGGCACCTCGCACGCGTAAGGCGTATCGCCATGCATTCATGCGTCGTGTTTGGGAGGGGCGGGCATGGGAACGTGTCCGCCGCCCGTACACGCGTCACCCTAGTGCCCAGGTTTTTGACCCACCTTGCACGAGGCTGGCATTACTTATGTTCAGATAGGTGTGAGGTGGCTCTTGGCCACGCAGCTACCAGTAGCCTTTTTGGAGCGCTCCGCATCAGTGTGTGGGTGCCAGAGTTGGTACCACCTGTGTAAGGCGGATGTGTCTCGTAGGGCACTGGAACTCGACGATGTCTCTGTCACACATGAGTGGGCTCAAGTGGGTGGGGATACGGTCCTCACAGATTGTTCAGCACGGCGTAGGCAGCGGAGTTAGACTGCTACGAAGTTTTATTGGAGACATCTGTCCGGTTGGTGCCCTACATGAATTTTCGACAGTCCCTGCTGCGCGCCCCAGCCTGTTTTTCTGCCACCATTGTAGGTCTACCCTTACCATAGTACAGTTCCTGAGGGTGACCGGTGCCGCGCTTCACGGTGTGGGGCCCGTTTTGGCACCCATTTCTTTAGGATAGGCGTCGCGTTGATCACGGCTATGTTTGGGGTACTCGGAGGCGGATATGCGTGTACGCACAATTTCAGACGTGTACGTTCCCTCACGGTACAAGTAACTAAATCTTTTTTCTTCTCTTTTACAGATCCTGTGTGTCTGTACACACCGGTGGCAGTGGGGCTGGTGGGCCGCAGCTGTGTACGCTGGGCAGCAGTATATGCTGCAGCGACAGAGAGTGGACCCCGACTGGGCTGTGTGCATCCGCACGTATGCGATGGTATGGTATGCGCGGCACATGGGGGCGGGAACTGTGGCCATTCCTGATGTCGTCGGGGATGCTGGACCACCCGATGTTCTTGTAGGCACCTCGGCGGCAACGATCTTATATGGATCACTGCTGTTTGTAAACTGTCGAGGGGCTGTGACCTGGCGTTTTATATCACGTAAGGCTTACATACGGTCGCTAGGGTCTAACATCGTGCCGAGACACCAATTTAGGGGAGACGTAGATCTCCCTAGTTCGGACTGTGCCGGCAGTCAGTGGACGGGGCTGTGGGTCCGTCCCTTGCTGAGCATGGCTGGGAGACAGCCATTGGACACCCGAGGATAGGCTTACAAAAATTTTTGCTGGTAGGCAGGAGCAGGGGTCCACCTGTCGGCTGGAGGTATGTACCTCGTTCTGGGTGTGGTGCAAGCAGGCCTGGCGACCGAGCTGACGGTCTTGGGGGGCGGTGAGTCATCAGGGATGCCTCCCCGTGTGGCGGGTAGCACTGGTAAGGTAAATATTTATGACCCATAGGTATCCGGCAGGTTCGCAATTGACTGGCCAACACTTAGACAGGTACAGGTGTAATAACGTTGACCGGTCAACGACGAACCAGGCAAGGGGTGATGGCAGGAGCTTTTCAGCATGCATCACCCCGTGATTTGACAGATACACGTCAGAGGGTGGGGTCAGTAGATAGTTTATTGACTACGGTCAACAATTTGTTTGTCTCAACAAACAAATTGATACAAATTGATACATTGTAGCCAATTGCCATTGGCAATTTTGGGAGGAACCTTACCAGTGTTACTGCGGCCTGCTTGCCTTAAGAATTATAATTGGATGAGTACCAATTGAAAGTTATAATTCGGACTAGGGCATTATTCAATAAAAGTGGCCCAATGCCTTTATCCATATACCAGTGTCTGAGTCTTTATTTGGGGGGTGTGCCTGCAATGAAAGCGTGGCGCCAAAATGGCCACCGCACTCTTTGCGGGCCCCCCCCCCACCCGGATTCAGACATCCGGGTGAGTTAGGGGGCATGGCCACCCCTCTATAAAAGGGGTGGCCATGAGGCAGCCGAGCTGCCATTTTAGAAATAGCGACAGAGAGGAGAAGTTTTCCCTCCACCCCCTCCCTAGTGAACAGTGTGATATTTTGGTCACTTCGGGGCCGGGTGGGAATTTTTGGCCTGAACCTACAATTGGCCTTTGGGTTCTGGCTTTTTTGCCCATCCCACACTGTTGCTGAGGTTTGACATAGGGTTTTTTTGCTCTTGACTTTGGTCACTTAGGTGGGTAGCACTGGTAAGGTAAATATTTATGACCCATAGGTATCCGGCAGGTTCGCAATTGACTGGCCAACACTTAGACAGGTACAGGTGTAATAACGTTGACCAGTCAACGACGAAGCAGATGACGGGGTGATGGCAGGAGCTTTTCAGCATGCATCACCCCGTGATTTGACGGATACACATCAGAGGGTGGGGTCAGTAGATAGTTTATTGACTACGGTCAACAATTTGTTTGTCTCAACAAACAAATTGATACAAATTGATACATTGTAGCCAATTGCCATTGGCAATTTTGGGAGGAACCTTACCAGTGTTACTGCAGCCTGCTTGCCTCAAGAATTATAATTGGATGAGTTCCAATTGAAAGTTATAATTCGGACTAGGGCATTATTCAATAAAAGTGGCCCAATACCTTTATCCATATACCGGTGTCTGAGTCTTTATTTGGGGGGTGCGCCTGCAATGTATCCAGGACTAAACTTCGTGTTGATGACTGACAAGGGAGAATGAAGAGACTAAGACCATGCAGGCAGAGGAGCGGCGTGGAACACTAGGTCTCAATATGCATCCGGTAAGTGGACATTTTGCGAGCCTTTTTTAAGAGTCTGTAAAGTAATCACAAAGCAACTATGCCATAACAACTGACCAAAGACGGACGTGATACGAAACAACAGTCACAAATGTTAAATGAAATACACAATAAATAAACAAGCAATGAACAATGAACAAACATATCTAAATCTAAGCATCATCAAAAAGACCATGTACCTAGAAAACTTTAATAGCGCGCGTCAAACCTCCATGGTGTTATTCTTTTTGGGTTAGAGCATTACTGTGCTCCAGTACTACTGGAGTATAAATGCCTTATTTTCTAATAGTTAGCACGTGTGCAGTCTCTTCAGCTTGATTAACCTAGTTAAATTGCTAATGTATCAAATACGAAGGATTTAAAGGAACGGAATATGGGAGCGGTAGAGCTGTGTACATGAAGATGAGATCATAAGAACGCTGACAGATCCAGATCTGTATCAAGCCTGACAGTGATAACGTGCCGAATCTGTGAATGTAGAACGCCTCCCTCTGAAAGAGGGTTCTACATGTTTACTGGGGCGATAAGTCTCCAAAACTACGATTTTCAAGTCCCTATGTGTGTGTTTGTTTTGAATAAAATGGGCAACCATCGGGGCAGTGGTGATATGATTTCTAATGCGTGATTGGTGTTCCCCTAGTCTAAGCTTGACGGGTTGTCTAGATTGGCCAATATACGCCCTCTGACATGTACAGAGAATCATGTATACTGAGTCCTGTGTGTTGCAATTTGAGAAAGTATTAAGGTGGAGAGAGAAACTACTCCCAGGTATTTGTACAACGTTGGTACGCCACATGTATGAACAGAACTTGCAGTGCCTGCAAGCATGGTAACCCACAGGCAATCTAGAGGAAATGACTTGACGTGGTACAATGTCGGCTCGGGAAACCAAACTCGCAATAGTGTTGGTTTTTCAAAACCCCATGGTGGGTCGCTCTAGGCACCCTGGTATGGTATCAAGAACATGCCAGTGTTTCAGAATTGTGTTTTTAATCTTATTCGCTAAGCTCCTCAAAACTTCCTCAGGACAAAACGAGCCTTGGAACCTGAAAGACAGGTAGGAAGTTTTAACCTGAATTGAAACCAAGAGTAATGTTGCCAGGTGATGACATCATCCTCATTGTGTGGCATAATGTTGCACAAGAAGATTTCAGCCAGAAAATGATATCTTTGAAATCAATAGCATCAGTAGAACGGATGCTTCCTTTGACTGATATAAACAGTCAAGCATTTTCTGTCTACCTTCTTTCCTTAGGTCATCTTAACACTGTATGTATCATGAAGAATTACAAAAAAAAATAATAACAGCCAGGCAGAAATTTTTAATAGTTTTCAAAGTTAGTTTCTTTGTTGAGCCTGTTGATGTCAAATGATCTTGTTAACTTTCTAGCTTGGCCTCTCTTCTACAATATATGGAATTACAGCAATGGGAGAGGTTTATCTTTGTTATTTCTAAGTCACATGATTTGATCCCTCCTGTGTCTCGATGAGTGGCATAGTGGGAAAATGAATTAGGCTTTGAGTTATTTGAGTGCTGCCAGTTTTTGTTAAAACAAATTGAGGACAAACCACCTGTGTGTCAAAGAAACTGCAGATTTGGCTTTCTGTCCTTTCCTCATGACATATATACCATCTGTTCTTCGTTTTTGAACAGGTGAAGTCCTGGGCCATTTTACTAGTTCTGTTTTTCTAGTATTACTTGTGCCTAATGTATCTTCAGTGCATAATTCCTTTCAGAGCCAATTCTAATTTTGATACAAAAATGTCAATGTGTTGTGGAAATGTACAACATGAAGCTGGTCTTGCTGTTATTTTATTCCCACATATGTCAGTACAAAAACAAGAGAATGTTTCATTCTATTTAAGGGCAGGATCATACCTGTCAACCACGGCTCTGGAAAATATGGGACCTGCGCAAATGGTTCTGCGCAGGTCGCCTTCTACGCATGCGTAGAAGGCTACGCCGCTTGCGTAGCCTCCTACGCAAGCAGCATAGCCTTCTACGCATGCGTAGATCAGGGCTATGCAAGCGTAAAACCCTTCTACGCATGCGTAGAAAGTTACACCGCTTGCGTAGAAGGCGACCTGCACAGAAGGGCTGCGCAGTACCTCCTTTCCTCCGCTGCCAAATTCCAGAGTTTCGGCGGGGCGGGAAATGGTGCAAATCGGCGCCGAAAACCGTGAAATCCTGGCCAATCTGGGAAGGTTGACAGGTATGGGCAGGATCAGTGTGCAATATATATTTACCCCTCGTATGGTAAAGGGTATTTTCCTATCAGTGTTATTGAGGTAATATTCAACATTCAATGCTTTTAGGCTCCTGTCTGTGGATTGAAGAAGGCTTTTATTTAGATGTGAATAAAAGTGGGGGGGTTTGCAAGCAATCTCTTATCCACACATTCAAGAAAGTCTTGCTAGTGAACAAGGAGCTTTGTTAAATTGTAGTGATGGAGTACAGTGATATCTAAACTGAGAGTTCCCTCCACTGCTGAGAGTCCCTCACAGGTCGAAGTTAGCAGCACTAGTCCTCTGCAAGGCTGAGTCCCATTGGGGCCCCAAGTTAACTCTATTGGGGTCAAAGAATCCTTAATCCCTGTAAGGGGTGGTTTCCAAGGCATGCCAAAAGCAAAGAGGGCTCATAGAACCTGTTCCATTCCTCCCAGTGGTAGCTGCTGCTGTAGTGGTGGTGGTTGTTGTTACTGCTGCTGATGCTGGAGATGACACTGTGCTGGAGATGACACTGATGCTGAATATGACATTGTCTTTTGCATCTCCAACATTATCTCTGGTTTGAGGTAGGTCCCATATGGCCCTCGGTTTGTGGGTGTCTCAAAACAATTATGGTGAGTAGAGTGTCAACTTGAACACTCATACTCATCATCATCGACTGGAAAGCCAGATCTATTAGCAATAGTCCAGTATCCCACTGGCACTCAGCAGCTCTTTGCAGGCGCACCCCCCCAATGATGGACTCAGACACAAATGAAAGTGGATAACGGCATGGGCCACATTTATTGATTCAAGCCCTAGTCCGAATTATAAATTTCTATTGGTAAAACGACCAATCATAATTCTTAAGGCAAGCAGGCCGAAGTAACACTGGTAAGGTACCACCCAAAATTGCCAACGGCAATTGTTACAATGTATCTATTTGTATCAATTTGTTTGTTGACAACAAACAAATTGTTGACCGTAGTCAATATCTAACTAATGACCCCACCCTCTGACGTGTATCCGTAAAATCAGGGGGTGATTCCAGCTGTCTAGTGGTAACCATCACCCCCTTGCCTGGTTCGTCGTTGACCGGACAACGTTTAAACAACTTATGCCTATCTAGTGTTGTCCAGTCAATTGCGAACCTGCCGGATACCTGTGGGTCATAAATGTTTACCTTACCAGTGCTACCCGCCAATGTGACCAAAGTCAACAGCAACACAGAACAACCCCTATATCAAACCATAGCAACAGTGTGGGATGGGCGAAAAAGCCAGGACTCAGGGGCCAATGCGAGTCCCAGCCAAAAATTCCCACCCGGCCCTGAAGCAACCAAGAAATCACACTGTTAACTAGGGAGGGGGTGGAGGGGAAAAACTTCTCCGCTCCGTCGGTTCGCCAAAATGGCAGCACGGCTGCCTCGTGGCCATCCCTTTTATTAGGGTGCTGGCCACGCCCCTAACTACCCGGATGGTTTCGTCTGGTGGGGGGGCCCGCAAAGAGCGCGGCGGCCATTTTGGCGCCACGCTTCCATTGCAGGCGCACCCCCCCCCAATGATGGACTCAGACACAAATGAAAGTGGATAACGGCATGGGCCACATTTATTGATTCAAGCCCTAGTCCGAATTATAAATTTCTATTGGTAAAACGACCAATCATAATTCTTAAGGCAAGCAGGCCGAAGTAACACTGGTAAGGTACCACCCAAAATTGCCAACGGCAATTGTTACAATGTATCTATTTGTATCAATTTGTTTGTTGACAACAAACAAATTGTTGACCGTAGTCAATATCTAACTAATGACCCCACCCTCTGACGTGTATCCGTAAAATCAGGGGGTGATTCCAGCTGTCTAGTGGTAACCATCACCCCCTTGCCTGGTTCGTCGTTGACCGGACAACGTTTAAACAACTTATGCCTATCTAGTGTTGTCCAGTCAATTGCGAACCTGCCGGATACCTGTGGGTCATAAATGTTTACCTTACCAGTGCTACCCGCCACCCGGAGAGGCTTCAATAAAGGCTCGACGCCCCCCCCAAGACCGTCAGCTCGGTCGACAGGCCTGCTCGCCAATTACCCAGCAGGAGGTCCATACCTCCTCGCGACAGATGGACCCCATCCCCTGAATAAAGCCCATAATTTTGCAGACTAATGGCGGGATGATGACTGACCCGCCCCCAGCCCTTGGTAGAAAGGAATCGGGCCACCGCCCTGTTCACCATGCGCCGAGCGTGGTCCAGGGCCTGGAGGTCGAAGCCTCCCCGATAAGCGTGCCGTGGGACCATATCTGACCAAACAAGGGTTGTGGCGGGCCATACGTAATGTAAGTAGGCAAGGTCCACGCAAATCGCATGCTTCAGCGATAAGCCAGTGACCTGACCCAAGTCATTACCCCCAAGGTGTATGATCAGAATGTCGGGCGGGTCGGCACTCCTCGATGAAAAGGGGAATGGCAAAAGCTCCCGCCACAACATACCGGGCTTACCGTGCCATGTGAAATGTGCGTATGCACCCAGTCCCAGTCGGGGTCCCCAATCTGTCGCCGCAGCGTAACGCGCTGCCCTGTGCACGTAGCTGTGGCCCACCAGCCATACTGTCACCGGTGTGATACGACACCCAGGGTCTGTCAAGGGAAAAAACAGGGAAGGAAAGATACATGGTGACTCATAAGGTACTCACGGTGGGAGTGGGCGAACATAAAACTGGAAACAGTGTGAGTCCCACCTCCCCATGCTGCGTATGTCAGCCCCGGAGTACCCATAAGCAGCCGCAGTAGAGGCCGCCCCAATTCTAAATGAATGGGTGCCGTAACGGGCCCCAGGGAGGCCAACTCTGGCCAGTGCCTTCCCTGTCACCTTCCAAAACTGAAATTTAGTGAGGGGAGACCCATCTTGGTGACAGAAAAACGGGCCATGGTGCGTGCCACGCAGTGCAAGGAACTCCTGTAGGGCACCAACCGGACAGATGTCTGCCAATGAACATCGTAGCAGTCTTATTCCACTGCCTACGCCATGCTGATCTGTTTTAGAGGAGCGTATCCTCGACTGAGCCCAATCATTGCAAACATAGACATCTTTGAGTTCCAGTGCCCTACGACTTGCATCCGCCTTAGACAGCATCACAAGCTCGCTGATGCGGAGCGCTCCAAAAAAGGCCACCGTTGTAGCCGCACAAAACAGGGCTGCCTCATACCTATCGAAACATAGGTCATGCCAGCCTCGTGCCAGTTGGGTAAGTACCCCAGGGGAAATTGGGTGACGGTCGTCCAGGCAACGCCCACATTCCCGCACCCACCCCTCCAAAACATGTCTCACACGGAAATCAGCGGTGCTGTCCGCATGACCTCCCACCTTGGCCATAAAGGCCAGCGCTGATAGCCTAGATGCTATGGTGCGTGGTGCCAGGCCCTGGGCGTGCAGGTAAACCATAAAACGGAGGATGTGGGCCACTGGGATCGGCCAGGTATCTGGCAAGTAATATTGGGAACAAAAAGTCCGAAATGAAAGCAACGCGTGGTGATACGCCTTACGCGTGCGTGGCGCCAGTAACATGCCTATCGCCCGGTTCACCTCTCCTTGCCAATTGTCCATATCTCCTGCGGTAGTGGCGAGGGAAATTCCTCCACATCCGGAGCCAAGGCACGGAACCGGGAGATCTGCAGGCGGGACAAAGCGTCAGCAATATCATTATTCACCCCCGGGACATGCCTGGCTCTGAACAGTACATCGAGGCGCAGGCTGCGCAATACAAACTGGCGCACAAGATCCATGACCCTGGGAGATTTAGAGGTCTGTGAGTTGACAATGTGGACAACAGCCGCATTGTCACACCAGAAATGCACCACAGAGTTGGCCCACTCCTCACCCCATAGCATCAAGGCCCCCAGTATGGGAAAAAATTCCAAATATGTGAGATCCCTCAGGCGGCCCGTGCCTGACCAGGCTGGTGGCCATCCACCATATGCCCACTTCCCATTGAAGTACATCCCATAACCCAGGGATCCCGAGGCATCAGACTGAATTTGAAAGTGGGGCGAAGCCAGGAGGTCAGACCTCCAAAATGAGACCCCATTGAACTCTCTCAAGAACTGGAGCCATACGTGCAGATCTGCCCTGATGCCCCGTGTCAGTCTCACCCTATGATGGGGCCTGGATAAGCCTGCCATGGCATCGCACAAGCGCCGAGCAAAGGCCCTGCCAGGTGCAACCACCCTGCAAGCGAAATTGAGGTGGCCATGTAGCACCTGCAATTCCCGAAGGGATGCCTTGCGCTTAGCCAGCAAGTCCGATATAAGGGCAACTATCCGTGCCACCTTGTCTGCGGGCAACCTAGAAGCCTGCGCTACCGTGTCAATCTCCACCCCCAGGAATATTAACTTATCAGACGGGCCTTCGGTCTTTTCGGGCGCTAAAGGGACACCGAGTTCCTCCATTAGCGTCTGAAATGTATTGAGGAGACGTGTACACGTGTCCCAGCCCCGTTCACCCCCGAATAAAAAGTCATCCAGGTAATGGGCTACAGACCGAGACCCTGACCTACGGACAAATGCCCACTGCAGGAAGGTACTGAAACGCTCGAAAGCCGAGCAGGATATGGAACAGCCGAATGGCATGGCTTTGTCAAAATAATATTCACCCCGGAATTTGAAACCCAGCAACTCGAAGTCACCCGGGTGCACGGGTAAGAGGCGAAACGCCGACTTAATGTCACACTTAGCCAACATTGCACCTGGGCCACATGAGCGCACCATGCGCAATGCCTGGTCAAAGGATGTATACCTGACAGAACAAAGGTCATCAGGGATAGCATCATTGACCGAATGGCCGGCTGGATAGGACAAATGGTGAATCAGGCGAAACTCGCCCGGGGACTTCTTGGGCACTAGTCCTAGTGGAGACACTTTAAGGTTGGGGAACGGGGGTGCGGGGAAAGGGCCGGCGACCCTGCCCGCAGCAATCTCCTTATTAATGCTGGCGGCAGCCACCTCCTCCCTTCCCCTAAGTGACAAAAGGTTAGGTGCATCCTGCGGTGACCTATCCCCCGTGAAAGGAATACGAAAACCCAGTTGAAAACCCTGAAGGAGGTACACAGCGTCTGCTCTCCTCGGGTACGATGCGAGCCAACGCTCCAGCATGTCGACATTAATTGGGGAGGGGGCCTTTTGGTGAACCCGCTCCTTCCATGGCAGCCTTGCCTGCCCCTTGTCCGCCCCTACCCCTGCCCCTGTATCCTCCTGGCCTGGGACAGGCGGAGGCAGCATGGGGGCCAGAACAAGAGGGGCACTCATGCTTGTACTTGCAATTTTTCCTGTTGCAAGAACCACTGGACGAGAAGGTCCAGCACAGCAGGCGGGCTGGAACCCCCTGCCCCGCCGCTTGGCGGGGTACCTGTACTGGGGCCGCTCGTTGGACCGCATGTCCACAATGGTATCTCTCCCCAGGCGCCGGGCGCGTGGGGGTCATATACAGAAGCCACAGCTTCTGGCAGGGCTCATCCCACCTCATCTCTGGGTGCAGCGGAATTCTCATGCGGAACTCTTCGTCGTAAGCCAGCCATGACGGGCCCGGGAAGTCAACCATAGCCCGGTAAATATTGTCCAGATATTGGACCATGGGAATAGCCAAATCCGGCCTAGCCCTGAGATAAACGGCCATGTAAATCAGGTACGCTGGCAGCCAATTTGCCCATGTGCGTGGCGGCTTACGACGACGTGCCTGCTCCTTATCCTTCTCGTCCAGCCCTTCCCTCTCCTCCTTGGTCGGCTCCCTATTTAGAAGTGAGAAGATATCTACGTACTCGCCCCTCCAAATCTTTTCCTTGGTAGACTGGGCCAAATGGTCCCCCAAGGGCAAGGAATACCCTGCTGTTGGTAAAGCCGACACCGGCACCGAGGGAACTACGGGTAAGGTAAATTGAGCCTGAGCCAGCCCGGGGATCCCCAACACATTTCCCAGCACATTGGGGGCAGCACCCCGCCCCAAGCCCTGTGTCGCGGGTAAAGTCGCTGGGTGGGCCGGGGGCCATTGGGCCGCCGTGCCACCCGAGCGAGGCCAAGGCCATTGAACAGCCCCCCCCCCGAAGAAGTCAGTTGTGTGGGTGCATTAACTTGGACTGCATACTCACCCGCTGCACCCCCGCGGGCCGCCCCCACCGGGGGTTCCGGCCCGCTGGGGGCGTCGGAGCTCACGACCGAAGCTGAGCTCGTCGACGGAGCCAGACCAGCACCAGACTGCTGCACCTGTGGGGTGGGGAGCTGCGAGGCAGTGGCCGCCACCGGCCCACACACCTCAGGCGGCTCAACCCGACCCATCATCGGCCGTTGTTCGGCGGCCAAAGGAGGAACCTGGAAACCTAGAGGTACCCCTACTTGGTTGGCCCTCGCCAAGGACACTTCAAGGGCCGCAACCCGTGCAAGAAGGGCCTCCACGTCGACATAGGGCCCGGCCCCGACAGGGGGCAATTGGGCAACCGGCCCAAAATTCACGGGTACCTGACCAGGTCCCTGAGCCCCAGGGGCCAGATAAGGCCAAGAGCCCATGCTCAGCCCCTGGGGAGTCGTAGGAACGCCCTGCAAGGGCAGGGAACCCAACCACCCTCCGTGGCTTGCACCCCCCATGGGGAACTGCGCACCCGGGCAAGAAGGCCCTACCGGACGAACCATGGCAGGAGCCGTGGTCGTCGTTTGCGGGCCAAGGGCCGAGGCCCCGTCCGGGGCTGCGGGTATGCTCCGCGCATCAGGCCAAGGAGCTACCGATCCCATCCCACCGTTCCCGGTGGGATCCGCTAGAGGTGGCTGCGGAACGCCTCCGCGCCGATCGAGCCACGTTCGCGGCTGCCTTCTTCTTCGAGGGTATGGCCAATGCAGCTAAGAGTCTAAATAAAAGAGAAAGCTGCCCGAAAAGGCTTCCCTCAAGAAAACACGATCGACGGAGGTAAGGAGGAAAAACTTCTCCGCTCCGTCGGTTCGCCAAAATGGCAGCACGGCTGCCTCGTGGCCAGCCCTTTTATTAGGGTGCTGGCCACGCCCCTAACTACCCGGATGGTTTCGTCCGGTGGGGGGGGCCGCAAAGAGTGCGGCGGCCATTTTGGCGCCGCGCTTCCATTCTCATAAACATCTCCTCAGTCCTCTTTCTCCTTTGTCTGGAAGTATCCATCTCCTCCTTCCTTCTGGCAATATGTTACCTCTTGTCATCCCAAACTACCCTGGACTCCTCCAGGTCATCCTTTATGGAACTCAAGTGGAATATTATACCCTACCCTTCTTTTCATCTGATATGGCCCATACCCGTCAAGTGCAGCTCCGGAATATACTATTGATCAATAAATAGACATGAGAGTGCCTGGAAACACATACCCATTTCCTTGCACTCACTCTCAGTATTCCATCCACTTACTCGGTTTGATGGTTCCTATTCCGGGAACTGTGAATGGCTGGTCTCCTGCAAATACCAGAAGTGATTCTTGGAACTGTGGTGCCCTCTTATGAGTGAACAAGCTAGGCTTGGAGGTCTATATTTCTGTGTCAGGAGGACAAGGCTTAAAGGTAAAATGCTGGATGACTCTCCTCATTTGTCAACAAAACACTACAGGTCTGGGAGTTGTGCACCATTCTTTTCAGGCTCTGTGCAAAGCATTTTCTTCTATGTAATCTTTGCAGTTCCTTGCTGAGAACTCTTTCTTTGATTAATATGTTGCTTTTCTTCTTGGAGCTGATAAATACCTATAACTATGTTAAACAATTTACTTTCAAAGGAAGCTTTTACTCAGCTCTATGAAGTTGCCTTAAAACATGAAATGCATATCAGGTTCAAAATAGGTGAATTACTAGGTGAATTACTAGGTGTTGGCAGCTCTTTATCTTTTCCTTGCTTTCAATATTTAATTTCACTACTGAAGCCTGGAGTTGGAGTATACACCATTCTTCCCTACACACACACACACACACTCCCACCCTCACTGCCTGACTCGCACTGGGTGAAGTTTTTTAAATTAATTATGCTAAATTATTAATAGCTCATGATGTGAAACATTACAGGATCTGAATAAGGCAACACATCACAGTTTTTGTGGGTTTTATCCTCTCGAATATCCATCTACATAGAGCAGAGGGGAGGTGGAATATTCACATACACTGTACATGAATTAGAGCTTCTCCTGAGAATTAAACAATCTATGGCCAAAGACATCTTGCATCATGTTACACACTTCAAAGATGATGATGATGATGATGATGTCATAAGGTGTGAGCTTTTGGCAATAGCAATTACACTTACTTACTGGCCCATAACATTTGGAGCAGCAGCTCCTCCGGTGGCTTAGTGGTTAAGACACTGAGCTTGGAGACTGGAAAGTCAGATTTCAATACCCGGAGGGCTGCACAGAGACATGAAAGGAGCCTCATTCGGGTGTCCCCAAAATCCTGTCAAACCAGAGTAATCTCTGACATGAAATTATTATTACATTTGGAGCAGTAGTCTTTTAAAGAATTCCCTATCCTTCAGGTCCCAAGGTTCCCTTGGGTGCTGTTTTGACCTGAGGAAGCCTTTGGGAACATCATAATTGGGAGGGTTGGTAATGTAATATCCCAAAATTGTCACTGACAGTAATGGCAAAGTTTTGAGGGCATTAGAAGATTCCTCCTCTGTTCTGTGGCTTACAAACACTTTCCCTGAGGGAGCCCCAGAATCTAACCTAATGTCCGATAAAAGCCCACAGCTGAAAACATCATCAGCTTTCATGGGTGGAATTGTATGCAAGAGGATTTTGACTAGTAGGTACAATTATGTATAACTATATCCTTGGTTTTATGATTGTCTGGAGAGATCCTTATCTCCATTCCACCACCTTCCAAAGAACATTTGGTGATGGCTTAAGAAAGGGCCTTCTCAATGGCTTCTCCCATGCCTTGGGGGGGGGGGGTATTGCCCCATAAATCCAATTGCCCCCATCTGTTAATAGGCAAGGAACTACTTTTTCAGGCAGGATTTGAAGCAACATATGGAGGCATATTGGCTTTCTTATTTGCTGTCAGGTTGTCTGCAACCTATGGTGACTCTATGTTGGAGAAATCACTAAAATGTCCTGTCCTCAACAACCCTGCTCAGCTCTTGTAAATATAAGTCTGTGGCTTCCCTCACAGAGTCAACCCATCTCATGTTTGGTGGGGTCTGGGAGATGCTTTATTCATTAGAATTTTATTTTAATCTTTTAAAAAGTTTTTAATCTTGATTAATTGTTTTGTATATATATATTTTTATTGTATTTTAGCTTATTATTGTTGTATTATTTCAATTGTAAGACACCTTGGATCTCTTATGGGGAGAAAGGAAGCATATAAATAAGGTAAATAGATAATTTTACTCAAGGTAAAGAGTACCCTGGGAAGAGAGACCCTGGATGTATACAGACTTCATGGCTAAAGAACCTGAGAGACTGGTGTGGAATGTCCTCAGAAGAACGGTTACGAGGAGTTAAGAACAGGAAGACTATTGCCATGATGATAGCCACTCTCAGGAATGGATATGGCGAAGAAGAAGAAGCAACATCCAAGGTAACAATACAGCCGGTAGCCTTTAGTCCAAATTTATATATCATCATAAACTACATGGACTAAAAAACTATTATGATCAATCCCATGCATTACCCATGCATGATTTATAGATCAGCGGAGCCCATTGCCAAAAACTCTTAATTGATATGAATGAACTGTTAAGTTATGAGCACTTATTTCTGTTTGCTGTACAAAACTATATTAAAGCAATGGCAAGGAAGACTCTTGGAAACCAACATGGCAACACACAGTTTACAAGGAATTGTGCATCTTGTCTCCCAGTCCCCATGGTCACATTTTCTCTGATTCATTCTTTTCTGAGCTATGACTTAATTGCTCTACTAAAAAGCACAAGGACCTGCCAGCAGATTAGGCATCTGGCCTAATCTGGTGCATAGTAGCTTTATCACATAGATGGCCAGCATTTTACTGATAGGCCTTCTGCACTTTTAATAGTTCTGAAAATATGGGGATTTAAAATCTCTGTAGAACTATGATATGAAAAGCAACAGCTGCTGAGAATCCATCTTCTATGCAACCTATCAAAGGTTGCAAGAATTTAATGTTAAAACGCTGAACACCTGCTTGGTATTGCTTACAGAAGCACCCGCAATTCACCACACGCCCGCAGAGGTTTGAATATTTGGGCTATTTAAATGTATGCTCAAGTTTGAGCTTGGCAGTGACTTTTTGGACTACAGTTCCCAGAATCCCCAGTGGCCATTCTGGTTGGGAGGTTCAGGGAACTTTACTCCAAAAGCGTTTGAATGTCCGCTGCCTCTGTCAGGATCTGAGGCAGCTTCAGGGCTCCAGCTGCTAGGAGGGCAGCTGTGATTAGATTCACAGCCTGCTCCAGCTGCTGAAGCCTTGATGACCTCCACCTAAGAGCCCTGGGAGAAGAGCTAAACAAGAACTGGCTCTTTCCCCTGGAAGCTACCTCATTGATGAAGATTTGAGCCTTGTTGTTGTGATTCATGTGGGTTCCCTTCCTGCTCTGCCCCAGTCCTGTAAAGATGAAAGGGTATATGGCTCCTGCCCAGTGGTGAGCATAAAAAAAATATTACACACTGTGGGTGGGGCTAATGTTGTGGGTGGGGCTAACATTGTGGGCATGGCCAAATCTGTGGATGTAGCTAAATCTGACCATGTGACTTGCTGGGGTGGCCATGTGACTGGAAGGACAATCTAGTCATGCCCTGCCACATGGCCATGAAAACGTTTGCAAACACAAACAGCAGTGGCACATTTTACTTCCGCTTCTGGGAGCGACGAGGGCAGCGCGGGCTGGATGAATTGCAGTAAATCCATTCATGTGGATTCACAGGGTGCTTGGGCTTCTGGGAATTGAAGTCCAAGAACATCTGGAGTGCCAAAGTTTGCCATCACAGCACTAGGAAATAATCTTTCTTGTGAAGTCTGCAAGTCTCCTTCCTTTCCTTTAGAAAACAATGAAAATTCTGCTTTTTAGAGAAGCCTTTGGGGAGTCTCTTCTCAAGTTTTCCTCATAATTTATTGTATTACTGTCTAATATCCTGTACTGTTTATATGTTTCTAATTGTGTAAACTGCCCAGAGTAGCTTTTAAACTACAGGGGCAGTACAGAAAATGAATGAATATAGTAGACCAGAATTCTTAATGCTGGCACACAAGGAATGGGTCAATGCAGGGAGCTTGCTCTCCTATTTGATTAAAAGACAGGATGCTAGTTGCTATGCTTGTTGGGAGAGTTCTATAATTCAACTCTCCCCCAACCCCATGTTTTCCCCCTGAACTTGAAACCTATATATATGTAGTCTCTAAGTCTTGTCAATCAACATGAGAAGACTGGGAGCAGGAGCAATGAAAGACAGGAAACCTTTTCACACTACACATACTGGACAAAACCCAAGTCCAACCTATGGGGAAAACATTTCCAGCAGATTATTTGCTGTTTGGTATAATTCTGTTTGAAGATTCCACTTTCTTGACATTGAAAGATGTAGCTTTCTATGAACACCCATGATTAACATTATCATTAATACTGTTACTATTATTACTTTTCCTCTTGCTATTACAATCAGTAGTATGCTGAGGTATTTTCTGAATCAGATATACAAATGACAAGGTAGGAACTGAGGCATAAGTACTACTGTTCATAGTAAAACAAAGAACTTAACTCATAATGCCAAACCACTCACAGTTGGTGAGACACGAAAAGTTAGTTTAGTTATATCTCTCCTGTTTAATTAATTTGGCTGCTAGTCACTTAATGACAGCAGGGGTTTGTTAGCTTGTTTACTTCCAAGCGACTTGCCATCTTTGATTAAACTCCATGTGGATTTATGGCTATGTTCTCCCCATGTTTCTCTGACCTTTAAGGCAAGCTGATAAAAATCAAAGGTCACAAATTCTAAAAGTACTGATTCTAACAATAACGTCAGACAGTTTCCCTGTAAAAAGGAGTGATCTTTCCTTTTATATCTCTTTCTCCCCCTTTTGCTTCTTCTCTTTCCCACTGTTTCAGGTTGAGGATGAAAATTAACATGAATAAAATTAATGGTTTAATTTTGCAGGAGAAGAGAAGGGCTTGCAGTGCTCCCTGAGGGGAAAGGGTTTTTGTCTTTGTTGATGACCTAAACATTCCTGCCAAGGAGAAAGAGGGAGCCCAGCCTCCCGTTGAACTGCCGCAGCAACGGATTGACCATGGCTATAAGTTTGACAGGTATAATAAATATTAATTAGTGTGCTTGTCTACAGAGAAGAAATGGTGTACACTGTTTCTCTGAAGCGTTAAATTGTAGTGTTAGTCTTTATAATTCTTCATCTCTACCACCACAACAGGAAACATTTTGAGTTACATGATTCCCCATATAGGAAAAGAAATAAAGGTTTATACTGTGTAGTGAATTACAGCAATATAAAAGCAAGCCTGAAGCAGCAAGTGAGAGAAAAATCAGTTGAATATTTACTGAGAAAATACAACCAGGTTTACTCCCAAATTGACTGTAAGCTCCCAGTTCAGAAATGAAATGAAAACTTTGGTCTTTGTGAAAAAAATGGGTTGGCAAAAAGAAAATCCATCAAAATGTTTGTCTAACAAACAACCAAGGTTTGGTACAATAGGCAAGATTTGAGAATGGTATGCATTTTTGTTGACCAACTTAACTAGAGATGGCTTAACACTTCTGAGAATGTTGTGCCTTAACAGCAAAGCTAGAGATAGCAATAACTGCTATAAAATCTAATTTAGGATACGTCTGCAAGGGCAAACAACAGGAACACTACGGTTAAGAATAAACAGTGCCCAAATAAAAGCAGAAGTAGATTTCTCTGTGTCTCCGTTTTCCAAAAAACAAACCCTTGCAACTTCTCTGGGCAATGAAAATTAAATGCTGGTATTTTCTACATCCTTTAATGTAACAGTTAATAATTAAATGCTCCCTCAGGAACTCATTTGATGGAAAGTCATTGGATATAGTAATATGCTGATTATCTTTTGCCATTTAAAGGAATATATGCATTAAGATGCTTTGCAACCCTATTTGTGAGCTGTCTGTATTCCCTGAAATAGTGGGCATGCTGTGAAATATCTGAATGCCAGTTCTGGTTTTACAGCTGATATGGGGATAAAACATATACCCCTATGAGTGCACATACTGGAAAATTTCAGCTGATATCCTGAAATTCTGTGGATATCTTGGGTTGTTGCAGGGAAGGGTACCATGCATCCTGAGCTAGGCAGAAACATATAGTGCAGCAGTGCCCAAACTATGGCGTGTGGGCCATATCCAGCCCACGGGCCATAATCTGGGCACCCCTGGTTTAAGCAGAGAAAATGGCAGACTAAAAAATCTATCCCATCCTGTTGCAAAACATATCTGTTGCAAAACAGATTGCAAGGCACATTTTACTCCCGCTTCCAGTGGGAGGAACCACATGACCGGCCCACTAAACCACATGACCAGCACGTGGCCCAAAAGGTTTGGGCACCCCTGATATAGTGGGTGTAACCTGCCTGTACCAGTGAATATAATTTTATGATATTGTTGTCATTACCTGCCATCAAATCACTTATGGTGACCCCATGAATAAGTGACCTCTAAGACTCCTTGTCCTTAATAATCTTGCCCAACTCTTGCAAACTCAAGACTATGGAGGCAATCCATCCTATATTTGGTCTTCCTACTTTTCTGCTGCCTTAAAAGCTGTTTCCATTTTTTTTATACAAGGGGGGGATTACTGATTGCACACACACTGCCTCTAAGCATCTCAGAAGTGTTTTTATTAGACTGTTCTTACATGCAGCCCAGAACACTTTGAGACAAAGGACAAACCAATACCTATTCCTCTTTCCGTATGCATAAAATAACTGGTATGAAAGTTAAATCTTCTCTTAATGGACTTGTTAGGATGAAGAGTGAAGCCTTTGAGTTACAAGGGCGTGGTTGCGGAAGTCTGAGACTACAGTGAATGTGCAGGAACCAAACAGATACTGTAGTGTGAAAATAGTTGTTTACTTATGGCAAAAACAACGGTTGAAAGCAAAGATCAAGGTAAATTCTTTTTCAAGCAAAACATAATAGTAGCAGATAGCAGAATGGTGTTCCAAAGCAAAACAGAAGTATTCATTTCTTTTTACCAGTTCTCAGTAAGTATTGAGAGAGAAACTGTCCAATCAGTTCTCCTTCGTATAGTTTGTGAATCCCCACTATTGGGGTTATGCGCCTGCGCAGAACATCAATCGGAGGCTTTAAAGCTAATTGGCTAAAAGTTTTGGCGGTAAGACCGCCCACCCTTAGGTGCCAGTCCGCCATTTTACCTCAGTTCTCTTCTTTCCGCCTCAGCAGCAGGATGATCGTTGAGAGCTTCCTGAATTTTTTTGGTCGATTCCTTGTGAAAAGACACTAATTCTCTCAATTTTTGCCAGCAATCTTGTCCTCCGGGCAGGATTGCCACCCCGGTGCTGTTTCTTCCTTTGAGGACTCGGCTACCGTCTGTCTCGGTCACCAGTTCCCCCCCACAAGGGGGTGGTGGCTGGCTGGCCTGTCGGGGTTCTCTTCGCCTTCGTAAACATTCTACAGCTTGAACTCCCTTCCTTTGGAAGAATTTTTTCATCGTTGCGGCCTTCAAACAGTGCTGTACCTGCTTGAAGAAATTCCCGGCATCAGACGGGCACAGTCAGTGCCTCTTTTGTCTCAGAGAAGTGCACCAAAGCCAGTCCTGCGTCCATTGCAAAAATTTCACCCAACTGGCTGTTCAAAATCGCAGTAACTGACTGAAAGCACACTTGATGGAACTTGCCCTCACTCCGGCTGGTGCACCTTCAACTTCCACCACGATGAGTACGCCTCCCCCTGAACGGGCTACTCAATCGTCTTCATCCTCTCTTCTTGTTCGCAAGAAAAAGAAGAAGGACAAGAATTATGACAAGAAAAGGAACCACAAAACGGATGAGCGTCAGTCGCTTCCGCCAACTCCTCGGCCTCCGGTATCTCCTGGGCCCTTACCACCTTTCTCCATCGCGAGATGTCCCTCGCCATGGTCTTCTGCGTGGAGTTGCCATTCGTCGTCTGACTCCCCAAACAAGGGCCGCAAGGCTGGGGCTCCAGCTCGCCCCTTGGGCTTGCCTTCACCACCTCGTGAAAGGGGACGTCTCTCAGCTCGACAACTCTCGGTCTCACCGAGGCATCGGACTCCGTCCATTGACGAGCTTGACAAGCTGGCGGTCACCATCCTGGCCACCGTTTCGTCTCCAGTTCTACCTGCCACCGTTTCATCTCCCACCATTTCCCCTAAGCCGGCGGGGGTCGATGCGGCCCAGATGGACCTGTTCAGAGGGATGTTCGAGGCCATGGTGACATCATCCAACAGTTTAGGGCCACAGTTCCTGCGGCCTCTACGGCTCCGGGACCAACCACCGTAAGCCCCAGGGACCCTGACCCTGCTGTTGCTCTGCTACCCTCTCGAGGGTCGAGCAGTCGCTCCGCCGGCCCACCCATATCGTCTTGGTGCGGTCTGGACATTGATGTGACGAGCGCTCAGCCCATCGACCCACCCAGGCGCAGTCCCGATGTGGCTTCGAGAGTCCCCCCCCCCTCATCCTCCAATGATTCCAGTGCGTCCTTGGAGGAGGGGGATGTCGACGCGGAGAAGATGCCCGACCAGGCTATCGGGGTGGTCGACCCACCACGTGGTGAGGATCAAAGATCCCTTACTGCTATGCTGACCTGGCTGGGCACGGCATTGAACCTGCGCGTGGACCAACCACCTCTGGAGGGTGAGGACCAGATGACGGCCAAACTGGACAAGAAGGCCATCCATCTGGTCCACATCACTATGCTCCCATCCATATTGACGTCAGCGAAGGCAACATGGAAAAAGCCCGTTTCAGCCCACTCCGTTTCGTCCAGGCTCGATGGAATGTACAGAGTCTTGGATGAGAATGTTGAGTTTCTCCAGGTGCACCCACTATCGAACTCTCTCGTTGTGAAGGTTTTCCAACATAAGACAGCCGTTAGTGAGTTTCCGGTACCTTCGACTCCGGAGGGGAAGAAGTTGGACTCGGTGGGGCACAAGTTCTATGCCACCGGTTCGCTCTTCCTCAGAGCTGCGAACTACTCTGCCGTCATGGGCTTGTATCAGTCTCATCTGTGGGAGCGTGTGAAGACCCTCACCGTGAGACTGCCGGCTGACCTCCAGAAAGAACTCAACTCGCTGGCTGAGGAAGGGGACTTTCTGGTGGAACAACAGATGAGGACGGCAAGGCATATCAACGACTATGCTGCCAAGGATATGTCCTCCGCCATCCTCCTGTGGCACCATGCCTGGCTCAGGGAAACCTCCCTCAATGACTCGATGAAGAAGCTCATCGAGGAGTTCCCTTTCAATGGCCAAGGCCTTTTTGGCCAAGACACTGACAAGGTGCTCAATGAGTTGAGGCAGACCAACTCAACGGCCAAATTTCTGGGGCTCACCACACCGGCTCAGCCGACGAAACCAAGATTCCAGCCCTTTACTCAGCAGTATCGGGGGAATCTTCAACAACAACAAGGTGGATCGGGTGACCAACCCAGGACTACCTTCTATAAGTAACGGCGCCAACACAAGCAGCGTTACCAGCCCTATGTCCAAGGTAAACATACCGACTCCAAATCCAAGTCCCGGGTTTGAAGTCACGCAGGCCAAGGCTCTCTCACTCTAACTCCCAAACCTCCCCCTCCAGAACTTCCTCCAGTCATGGTTCGGCATCACGAATGACCGGTGGGTCTTGAAGATCTTGTCCGCTGGCTATGCCATCAAGTTCGACCAGATGCCTCGGGTAGGAAGACACCGTTTCACCACCTCGTCCCACCATCTGGAGGAAGAAGTTGCAACCCTTCTCTCCAAGGGTGCCATCGAGATGGTACCAGTCACCAATTGGGACAGTGGTTTCTACTCGAGGTACTTCGTTGTCCAGAAGAAGGACGGAGGCCTCCGCCTGATTCTGGACTTACGTCGCCTCAACAAGTGCATCCACACCAGGAAGTTCCAGACGGTGACTCTCCAGACCGTCCTCCCACTCATCAACAAATGGGACTGGTTTATTTCCATATCAGCATCCTCGAGGACCACAGTCGATTCCTGCGTTTCAGGATAAGAGACTGTCTATCAATACCATTGCATACCGTTCGGTCTGGCCACAGCACCCAGGGTTTTCACCAAATGCATGGCTCCAGTGGCTGCCTTCCTTTGTCAGAAGGGAATCAGGGTCTTCCCGTACATCGACGATTGGTTGATAGTCTCCCCCACCAGATCGTCAGCCGTTCGGGACACGGCATTCACCGTACGTCTCATGGAGAGTCTTGGCCTCAGGATCAACTTTACCAAGTCAAAGTTGGAACCTTCACAGCAAGTGGAGTACATTGGAGTGGTACTGGACTCGCTAGCAACCAGGGCTTTTGCCCCTCAGAAATGCTTACTAGACATTGCACAGGGAGTAAGCGACTTCAAGCACAAGCCCTTCATCAGAGCAAAGAAAGCTCAGAGACTGCTGGGCTTGATGTCCTCAACAATGGTGGTGATCCCTCACGCCAAGTTGAAGTTCCAGTCCTTACAATCGTGGCACCTCCATGGGTTCGATCCGCTCACGGAGAGCCAGTCCAAATCATTGACTCCATCCCCAGAACTGGTGGACCAGCTGGTGTGGTGACGACACCCCTCAATGTGGCCACGGGGAAGAACTTTTACCTCCCGCAGCCATCCTTTTAGGTTCTGACCGATGCAAGCAACCTCGGCTAGGGAGCTGCTTGCGGGACTCTGACGGTCAACAACATGTGGTCTCCTCACGAGATGGTGCACCATATCAACTATCTGGAACTGCTGGCCATTTGGAAGGCCCTACGTTCCTTCGAGGCTCTACTCACAGGCAATGTGGTTCAGATAGCATCCGACAATACTACAGTGGTGGCATATCTCAACAAACAAGGAGGGTCAAGGTCCACAATGTTGCTCTATCTCGCAGTGCAACTTTGGGACTGGTGCCTGGAGAGACACATCTTCCCAATTGGAGTACACATCCAGGGCAAGTTGAATGTGCTGGCCAACCACCTCAGCCGCCTCACCTTGACCACCCACAAGTGGGAGCTGGACAACATTGTGTTTCAGTCCCTTTGCAGGGCATGGGGGATTCCGAGCATCGATCTCTTTGCGTCGGAGTCCAACAAGAAATGCCACAGGTACTGTTCCAGGGCGGGCATTGGACTACACTCAGAGGGCGATGCCTTCATGAAATGGTGGGATCGGGACTACCTGTACGCCTTTCCCCCATTTCCTCTGGTTCAGAAGGTCCTCACCAGGATGTACCAGCAACAGACCAACGCAATCCTCATTGCTCCGGCGTGGCCTCATCAACCCTGGTATCCTCTTCTGTTACACGTGTCGTCACAGTCTCGCAAGCTGCCAGACTCGCCGACTCTCTTCCAAATGGAGCACGGTCAACTCCACCATTCAGATCTGCCCAGCCTCCACCTCACCATGTGGAGGATAATCCCAGACTATCCAGGATCTTGGAGTTAGCACGGTGACCCTCCACGAGGAAGTCCTATGCCTCCAAATACAGGCGCTTTCGTGCCTTCCTGGAATCCCAGCAAGGGTCTTCTCCACAGGTGGGACTGCAGGACATCATGGCCTACCTCCTCCATTTGGCGGAGTCAGGCCTTAGCATCACCTCTATACGGGTCCATCTGGCAGCAGTGGTGGCTCACTCTCTGGCTGGTTTACCTGCATCTGGTGGCTTCCGTGACCAAACGGTAAAGCGTTTCCTCAAAGGATTACGGAACGCCTTTCCACCAGTCAAGACTCCAACTGTGCATTGGTCATTGTCTACCATTATAAATGCACTCACCAAGACTCCTTTCGAGCCTATGGCTACCGCGGATGTTCGTCTCCTCACTTGGAAGACTGCATTTCTGGTGGCCATTACGTCTGCTCGATGAGCTGGTGAACTGGTTGCTTTGCGGGCAGATGCTCCATTTCTCAAGTTTTTCAATGACCGCGTGGTGCTCCACACAGACATCACCTTCCTGCCGAAGGTAGTCTCCCAGTTTCATATGGCGCAGACTATCTCCTTGCCAACCTTCTTCCAGAACCCCAGCAACGTCCAAGAAAGGACTTGGCACACGCTGGATGTGAAGCGAGCTTTATTGTTTTACACCAGCAGGACACGTGAATTCAGGAAATCACAGCGTCTGTTTGTTGCCTATGGGGGAAAGTTTAAAGGTGAACCCATCTCTGCCCAGAGGTTCTCCAACTGGATTACGTCGACCATCTATTTGGCCTACGAGTCTGCCTCATTGCCACCTCCACCACATGTCAGGGCACATTCTACAAGGGCGGTTGCCACCTCCACTGCCTTTTTGGAGGGTACTCTGCTTGAGGACATTTGTAAGGCTGCCACCTGGTCCAGACCTTCTACATTTGTCCAACACTACAGGATGGATACCAGAGCCACTGTAGACGCTAGACTTGGTCATGTCATCCTTGCCAGGGGGCTCCAGGCGCCTCGACCTTGAGGATCCATCCTACCTGACTGTCATCTTCATCGTGGGATCATCTCATCCGACTGCCCACCGACCAAGTAAGTGTGAGCTTGCTAATCTCCCAATAGTGGGGATTCACAAACTATACGAAGGAGAAAGTTCGGTTTCACTTACCAGTGATAACTTTCGTTCTTCAAGTATATAGTTTGTGAATACACACTACCCACCCTACCTCCTCTCTTGAGCTGCATGGATGAGATCATTTGGTTTATCCTGTGCTATGCTTAAGTATGGAACTGAGGTAAAATCGGGGACTGGCGCCTAAGGGTGGGCGGCGCGGTGGGGGGTCTTACCACCAAAACTTTTAGCCAATTAGCTTTAAAGCCTCCGATCGATGTTCTGCACAGGCGCATAACCCCAATAGTGTGTATTCACAAACTATATACTCAAAGAACGAAAGTTATCACTGGTAAGTGAAACCGAACTTAGTCCAGTTTCAAGCAGAAGTTCAGCAGCAGTTGAACTTCGGGCAGCAGTCTGTCATCAGGCAGTGTACAACATTCAGCTATGGTGAGCCTTAGCTGTGTTGAGCATTAAAGCTAAGTGACTATTGCTACAAAACCTCCTTTTATCCACAGCAATGGCAAGTTAATGAGATAACACAATTAACCTGCTCTAGCATGAACTCTGTATTCTTAAAGGACTAAAGTAGATATATTATCCTTCCCAAACAGTTAGGCGAAGACTTAAACCCTAACAGGACTTAATGTAATGAAGTCTGTGGGATCCACAAGAAAGAGCCATTATCATTGCTACCTGCAGCATCTACCATTAAGGAAACTGTCTGATGGTAGGGCTGGGCCTAGCACCATTGGAAAACTGTGTTAACTGGGCCTTTGAAGAAATCCATCTGGGCTTTCTTTATGATCTTACCATCTAGTCAAAAACCATAATACAATTCTGAAAGCAACAAACTATCTGTGTCACCTTCTGCAATGAAGCCTTGAAGAACAACAACAACAAATGTCCCATTGACTAAACTCTGCAGGGGATCTAAATGATGTTCTTTTCAGTTTGATGCTCTCTCATGTTTTCCATTTGTTTCTTCAATTATTTTCTTCCTAGAGAAAATCTCTTAAGGAAACAAGAGGAAGAACTGTGCAATGCCTTCTCTTTGCAGGCGCACCCCCCAATAAAGGACTCAGACACTGATGAAAGTGGATAACGGCATTGGGCCACATTTATTGATTCATGCCCTAGTCCGAATTATAAATTTCTATTGGTAATTGACCAATCATAATTCTTAAGGCAAGCAGGCCGAAGTAACACTGGTAAGGTACCACCCAAAATTGCCAACGGCAATTGTTACAATGTATCTATTTGTATCAATTTGTTTGTTGACAACAAACAAATTGTTGACCGTAGTCAATATCTAACTAATGACCCCACCCTGGGACGCGTATCCATAAAATCACGGGGTGATGCATGCTGTCTAGCTGTAGCCATCACCCCGTCGCCTAGTTCGTCGTTGACCGGACAACGTTTAACCAACTTATGCCTGTCTAGTGTTGTCCAGTCAATTGCGAACCTGCCGGATACCTGTGGGTCATAAATGTTTACCTTACCAGTGCTACCCGCCCATGTGACCAAAGTCAACAGCAGCAACAGAAACCCCTATATCAAACCATAGCAACAGTGTGGGATGGGCAAAAAAGCCAGGACCCGAGAGCCAATTGTGGGTTCCAGCCAAAAATTCCCACCCGGCCCCGAAGCGACCAAAATATCACACTGTTAACTAGGGAGGGGGTGGAGGGGAAAAACTTCTCCGCTCCGTCGCTTCGCAAAATGGCAGCTCGGCTGCCTCGTGGCCGCCCCTTATATAAGGGTGCTGGCCACGCCCCCTAACTACCCGGAGGCCTTCGTCCGATGGGGGGCCCCGCAAAGGGCGCGGTGGCCATTTTGGCGCCGCGCTTGCATTGCAGGCGCACCCCCCAATAAAGGACTCAGACACTGATGAAAGTGGATAACGGCATTGGGCCACATTTATTGATTCATGCCCTAGTCCGAATTAGAAATTTCTATTGGTAATTGACCAATCATAATTCTTAAGGCAAGCAGGCCGAAGTAACACTGGTAAGGTACCACCCAAAATTGCCAACGACAATTGTTACAATGTATCTATTTGTATCAATTTGTTTGTTGACAAAAAACAAATTGTTGACCATAGTCAATATCTAACTAATGACCCCACCCTCTGACGCGTATCCGTAAAATCACGGGGTGGTGCATGCTGTCTAGCTGTAGCCATCACCCCGTCGCCTAGTTCTTCGTTGACCGGACAACGTTTAACCAACTTATGCCTGTCTAGTGTTGTCCAGTCAATTGCGAACCTGCCGGATACCTGTGGGTCATAAATGTTTACCTTACCAGTGCTACCCGCCACACGGAGGGGCTTCAAAGAATGCTCGACGCCCCCCCCAGACCGTCAGCTCGGTCAACAGGCCTGCTCACCAATCACCCAACAGGAGGTCCATACCTCCTCGCGACAGATGGACCCCATCCCCTGCATAAAGGTCATAATTTTGTAGGCTAATGGCGGGGTGACGACTGACCCGCCCCCAACCCCTGTCGACAAGGAACCGTGCCACAGCCCTATTTACCATGCGTCTAGCACGGTCAAGGGCCTGGAGGTCGAAACCTCCCCTGTATGTGTGCCGCGGGACCATGTCCGACCAAACGAGGGTTGTGGCGGGCCATACGTAATGCAGGTAGGCAAGGTCGCCGCAAATTGCATGCTTTAGCGATAAGCCGGTGACCCGGCCCAAATCATTGCCCCCAAGGTGTATGATCAGAATGTCAGGCGGGTCAGCATTCCGGCCTGAAAAAAGGAATGGCAACAGCTCCCGCCATAACATCCCGGGCTTACCATACCATGTGAGACTTGCGTATGCACCCAGTCCCAGTCGGGGTCCCCACTCTGTCGCCGCAGGGTAACGCGCTGCCCTGTGCACGTAGCTATGGCCCACCAGCCATACTGTCACCGGTGTAATACGACACCCAGGGTCTGTAAAGGAAAAAACGAGGAAGAGAAAGGTGCGGTGACTCAACTGGTACTCACGGTGGAAGAGGGCGAACATAAAACTGAAAACATTGCGAACCCCACCTTCCCATGCTGCGTATGTCAGCCCCGGAGTACCCAAAAGCAGCTGCAGTAGAAGCCGCCCCTATCCTGAAGGAATGGGTGCCGTAACGGGCCCATGGGAGGCCAACACTGGCCAGCGCTTTGCCGGTCACCTTCCAAAATTGAAATTTAGTAAGGGGAGACCCATCTTGGTGACAGAAAAACGGGCCATGGTGCGTGCTACGCAGTGCAAGAAACTCCTGTAGGGCACCAACCGGACAGATGTCTGCCAAAGAACACCGTAGCAGTCTTACTCCACTGCCTACGCCATGCTGATCTGTCTTAGAGGAGCATATCCTCAACTGAGCCCAGTCTTTGGCAACATAGACATCCTTGAGTTCCAGTGCCCTACGACTTGCATCCGCCTTAGACAGCATCACAAGCTCGCTGATGCGGAGCGCTCCAAAAAAGGCCACCGTTGTAGCCGCATGAAAAAGGGCTGCCTCGTACTTATCAAAACAGAGGCCATGCCAGCCCCGGGCCAGTTGGGTAAGAACCCCTGGGGAAATCGGGTGGTGGTCGTCTGGGCAATGCCCACGCTCCCGCACCCACCCCTCCAAAACATGTCTCACACGGAAGTCAGCGGTACTATCCACATGACCGCCCACCTTGGCCATAAAAGCCAACGCTGACAGCCTAGATGCTATGGTGCGAGGTGCAAGGCCCTGGGCATGCAGGTAAACCATGAACCGAAGTACATGGGCCACTGGGATCGGCCAGGTTTCTGGCAGCCGGAATTGGGTACAGAAAGCTCTGAAAGAATTGAATGCGTGGTGATACGCCTTACGCGTGCGTGGCGCTAGTGACAAGCCAATCGCCCGGTTCACCTCTCCTTGCCAATGGTCCATATCTCATCCGGGAGTGGTGAGGGAAATTCCTCCGCATCCGGGGCCAAGGCACGGAACCGGGAGATCTGCAGGTGGGACAAAGCGTCAGCGATATCATTATTGACCCCCGGGACATGCCTGGCCCTGAAGAGGACATTGAGGCGCAGGCTGCGCAACACAAACTGGCGCACTAGGTCCATGACCCTGGGTGATTTGGAAGTCTGTGAGTTGACAATGTGGACAATGGCCGCATTGTCACACCAGAAATGGACGACCGAATTGGCCCACTCCTCGCCCCATAGCATCAAAGCCCCCAGGATAGGGAAAAATTCCAGATACGTGAGATCACGCAGGCGACCCATGCCTGCCCAGGCTGGTGGCCACCCACCATAGGCCCACTTCCCATTGAAGTACATCCCATAACCCAGGGATCACGAGGCATCGGACTGAATCTGAAAGCGAGGGGAAGCCAGGAGGTCAGACCTCCAAAATGATACTCCATTGAACTCCCTCAGGAACTAGAGCCAGATAAGCATATCTGCCCTGATACCCCGGGTGAGCCTAACCCTATGGTGGGGCCTAGATAAGCCTGTCATGGCATCGCACAAGCGCCGAGCAAATGCCCTGCCCGGTGCGACGACCCTGCAAGCGAAATTGAGGTGACCATGTAGCACCTGCAGTTCCCTCAGTGATGCCTTGCATTTAGCAAGCAAGTCCGAGATAAGGGCCACTATCCTTGACACCTTATCCCCCGGTAACCTAAAAGCCTGCGCTACCATGTCAATCTCCACCCCCAGGAATACTAGCTTAGTAGATGGGCCCTCGGTCTTTTCGGGCGCTAAAGGGACACCGAGTTCCTCCATTAGCATCTGAAATGTGTTGAGGAGACGTGTGCACGTGTCCCAGCCCCGTTCACCCCCGAATAAAAAATCATCCAGGTAATGGGCTACAGACCGGGACCCTGACCTGCGGACGAAAGCCCACTGTAGAAATGTGCTGAAACGCTCGAAGGCCGAGCATGATATGGAACAGCCAAAAGGCATGGCCTTATCAAAGTAATATTCACCCCGGAACTTGAAACCCAGCAACTCAAAGTCGCCCGGGTGCACCGGCAGGAGGCGAAACGCCGACTTAATGTCGCACTTAGCCAACAGCGCACCCGGGCCACATGAGCGCACCATGCGCAGCGTTTGGTCAAAAGAGGTATACCTGACTGAGCAAAGGTCATCAGGGATAGCATCATTGACCGATCGGCCGGCTGGGTAGGACAAGTGATGAATCAGGCGAAACTCGCCCAGTGACTTTTTGGGCACTAAGCCCAAGGGTGATACCTTAAGATTGGGGAACGGGGGTGTAGGGAAAGGGCCAGCGACCCACATACTCCCCCCGCCAGATCTTCTCTTTGGTGGTCTGGGCCAAATGGTCCCCCAGTGGCAAGGAATACCCTGCTGTCGGCAAAGCCGACACAGGTACGGTGGAAACTGCGGGCATCTGGAAAGGAGCCTGGACTAACCCGGTCACCCCTAAAACATTCCCGACTGGGTAAGAAGCACCCCCCACCACGGGGCCCTGGGTGATAGTTGAAGTCACCGGGTGGGGCATCGGCGACTGGACCGCCGCACCACCCGTGCGAGGCCAAGGCCATTGAAAAGCCCCCCCCAACGTGGCCATGTGTGTAGGTGCACTATTTTGGACCGCATACTCACATGCTGCACCCCCATGGGCCGCCCCCACCGGGGGTTCCGGCCCACTGGGGGCGTCGGAGCTCACGACCGCTATAGAGCTCGTCGACGGGGCTTGACCAGCACCGGCCTGTTGATTGGGGAGCTGCGAGGCAGTGGGGAAAGCCGGGCCACGCGCCTCAGGCAGCTCGACCCGTCCCGTCGCCTGCCGCTGCCCAGCAGACGATGCATCGACCTGCACCCCAAAAGGGGCCCCAGGGTGACTAACCCGGGCCAGGGATGCCTCAAGGGCCGCAACGCGGGCCAGGAGGGCCTCCACGCTGACATAGCCCCCTAAACCAAGGGGGGGCAAAGGGCCAGCCGGCCCACTAACTACAGGCGCCGGTCCAGGTCCCCGGACCCCGGGGCCTGTATAGGGCCACGATCCTAAGCCCGGGCCCGGTAGGGCCGGGGGAGTACCCTGCCAGGGGAGGGGACCCCACCCACCCCCAAGGCTGGAAGCCCCCGTAGGAAGCTGCGCCCCAACGGAGGAAGGCCCAGCGGAATGGGCCATGCCAGGAGCGGTGGCCACTGCTTGCGGGCCGAGGGCCGTGGCCCCTACTGGGCCCGTACACGGACCCCCAGCCTCCGGCCAAGGGGGAATTAACCCCATCCCACTGGTCCCGGTGGGCTCGGGCAAAGGAGGCTGCTGGGGAGGCGCAGCCGCGGTCCTCCGACCCGGATTGCGCCTCCGCGCAGAACGAGCCGTGCTCGCAGTCGCCTTCTTCTTTGAGGGCATTGCAGCTAGCCGATGGGAAGCCGAAAAAGGAGGAAAATCAGCAGCCAAGAGGCTTCCCGGCGAAGGGTAAAAGCGACGGAGGTAAGAGGGAAAAACTTCTCCGCTCCGTCGCTTCGCAAAATGGCAGCTCGGCTGCCTCGTGGCCGCCCCTTATATAAGGGTGCTGGCCACGCCCCCTAACTACCCGGAGGCCTTCGTCCGATGGGGGGGGCGCAAAGGGCACGGCGGCCATTTTGGCGCCGCGCTTGCATTCTGAACAGTATGAGTTCTCAGTCTAATTCTAAAAGCAGTATCATCCAAAGTCCAGGTAAACTAGGTAAGAGGAAACTTTTATATTTTTTTTTGAAAAACATAAACTACATCAGTCTATGTGAGGAAATATCTGGAAAAATCAAAGTAAATCAAGGGGAGCACTTTCTAAGCCTAATGACTTGTGGCACCTTTCTTGTGAGAACAAATGGTTTGCTCAACAATACATGACATATTTAAAAGCAGCAGACTTTTTTAATGTTATCCTTCTGGAATGGCTCTGAGGATTGTGTGGTCCTGGTTTTCCTCATTTCTGAGGGGGTGGCATACAAATCCAGTTGTTGGAGGGCAAGAGGTCTAGCCCTGGGCTCCTACAATATAGGGTGCCACAGGGTTTGGTGCTTTTTGCCTCTCCTGTTTAATATTTACATGAAACCACTGGGGGGAATCATCCGTTTCCACGGGGTGAAGTATCATCAATATGCAGATTATACTCAATTGTACATCTCAGCCCATGGTGATCCAGGTGATGCAGTGGAAGTTCTATCCAGGTGTCTGAGGGCTGTAGGAGTCTGAATGGGTGACAACGGGCTACAACTGAATCCTGGCAAGAATGAGTGGCTGTGGATTAGGGGCTCCGTGTTATCATTGGAACTACCATATTTGGTTCTGGATGGGGCTTTTTTGCCTCAGACAGACCCGGTGCGTGATCTGGGGGTCCTCCTGGACTCACTACCCCTGCTCAATGAGCAGGTGGCAGTCGTGGCTAGGAGGGCTTTTGCACAACTTCATGTGATCCGCCAGTTATGCACGCTCCTGGACCAGGACTCCTTGCTCATGGTCATGCACACTCTGGTCACCTCCAATCTTGACTATTGTAATGCGCTCTACATGGAGCTGCCCTTGATGACCATTCAGAGGCTGCAAGTGGTCCAGAATGCGGCTGCTTGGGTGGTAATGGGGTGCGGGCATTATGCCCGTGCCTTGCCACTGCTTCAGGAGCTGCACTGGTTGCCAGTGTGCCTCCGGGTGCAATTCAAGCTGCTGGTGATTACCTTTACAGACCTACATGGTAGTGGATCAGGTACGTAAGAGACCACATCACCCCACAGACATCTGCCCATACCACTAGAGCAGACCGGAGGGGCTCCCTGATTGTTCCATCTCCTAGAGAGGCTTGCCTCTCTAGCACGAGAAGGAGGGCCTTCTCTGTGTCTACTCTGGCCCTGTGGAACCTCCTGCCTTCTGAACTTCATCTCCAGGCAGAACTGTTATCCTTTCACAAGAGCCTTAAGACCTGGCTGGCGCAACGGGTGTGGAGGGAGTCAGGGGAGATAGCCATCCTGGGCTGGCTTGTTTAAGTTTTGCTCAGGCTATCAGCTTTTGAAAAATCTTGTGATGCGGCATTGGGAGGGCATTTTTTTTTTAAAAAAAATTTTTTTAACAAATCTAATTTTTAATGCTTTTTAAATGTTTTTGCAAAGGCCAGAGTCACCTTGGTGAGGGGGCGGCAGTATAAATGTAATAAATAAATAAATGTTTTATGATGTTAATTGATTTGTGATGCTGTGGCTTATATGATGTCATGTTTTATTTGATACTGTGATGTCATGTTTTATTTGATACTGTATGCCATTTGTATCTTATTTCATTGTATTGCGATATATGTATAGTGTATTAGATGTGGTATTGTTGGGAGCCACCTGGAGTCGCGTTGTTGAGGGGGCGGCATATAAATGCAAATGCTGCTGCTGCTGCTGCTGCTACTACTACTACTACTACTACTAGTAGTACTACTACTACTACTACTAGGTGTTGGGTTCAACTCTCACAGTACTATTATATTTATATCCCATGAAGCTAAAAAACTGAACTTTAAAGTTAGCATACTTGCGAAAATATTATTTTTAATCCATAATAAAACTTTTCTTTATGATTAAATGATCAAGCTTTCTGTCTAATTTCAAATGATTCATGAGAAAGTTTTTAGGAGCAAACTATTGAAAACGCAAGACTGAAATTAACTGTTCTCATTTTACATTACAGTACTTAGAAAACTAACGTATACTTGCTCAAACTGGTTACTGGCTTTTAAGCCCCTTCTTTAAACACATCTAAACATTGTCTTGTCCCTCATACACACAAAGTATAAAGACTTGTTGAAGAAACTAATCCAGAACATGTTGAACCCAAAGCAAAAATCATGTAAAGTATCAAGACTGAGACCCATGTGAACATAATAGATACAATCCAACCAATGACCAGGAATATCCAACCCATCAGCACACAAAATACTTTTCTATATGTCTCACACATATTTAATAAACAAAGGCTTCCAGAAGATGGCAGCCCAGAGGATGGCCCTTTTCCCATGTCAGTGAAGAAGGTAAAGCAACCATACCATGTTTATTCCTTACACAGCTTTCTGGTAGTTTAAAAAGGATGCTAGTTTGACAACTGAGCTAAGACCAAATTCATATGAACTTCTATTGATCTCCAGAAACTATAAGTATGAACAACAACCAAAAGCTTATGGTGCCTTACTCCCGCTCTGCAGTTTTGGTATGTGCATACTTTGCAAAATGAGAGAATGCAAGCTCGGTGCCAAAATGGCCGCTGCGCTCTTTGCGGGCCGCCACCCCACCTGGACTCATACATCCGGGTTAGTCAGGGGGCGTGGCCACCCCTCTATAAAAGGGGTGGCCACGAGGCAGCCTCGCTGCCATTTTAAAGAGAAGCGATGGAGCGGAGAAGTTCGCTCCGACGCTGCTCCCTTCGGCTGTCTGCCTTTTTCCTTTTCATTCTGATCCGAGGATATCTCTCCTCCGATCAGTGCTGCAGCGCTTGGGTGGCCATGGCACCCAACCAAAAGTCTCAGGCGACCCCGAGGCCGCGTCCTAGGGGGAGGGCTTGGCCTACCCCTCGACCTCTTCCTTGGGACCGCCACCGGGCCGGAGGGCTCGGGCGGCCGCCCCACGGGGGGGTGGCAGTGTTACAATTCCCACTGCCACCAATGAGGGTGACCAGGCCTCTGCTTACCCGCCCAGTCGCAGGACTCGGGCGGGGGCTGCGCGGGCCTGCCCCCTGGGGTTTCTACCCCTATACAACCTTTGCCCGGCATGGGGCATAGCGGCCCATTCGGGCACAGCGTGGGATCGCGCCCCGCCGTTCCTCTGGCCCCCCATGGGCCGGATTATTGGGCATGGCCCTATTCTGGCCAGGGATTGCCACACGGCTTTCCCCTTCCACCCGCTCATCAATTGCCCGGTGGGCCATCCGGCCCACCCGGCCCACCTTATTCTGGTGGATCTGACACTGTGGATGCTCTCCTTGCCCGCATATCGGCACTCGAGGCATCCATGGGAATTGCTCCACCACCTTCGGAAGGTGGGCTTGGCAGCTTCTCAGCTGCGGCCCACATGCCTGCTACTGCAGCCCAGCGGGCTGTCAACAGGGTTGAGCTGCTGGAGGCCATTAGGACAGCGCAAGCTGGCACTTTGCAGCTCCCCATCAGGCCATTCCAGCAGGGCATCCCACTGGGGACTGGTCCGGCTTGGCAGGGACGCACGGAGACACAGAGCTTGATGGCCATCGCGAGCTCTGACGCCCACCGTGGGCCGGAACCCCCAGTGGGGGTGAGTATCCTGGTCAAGTTAGTACACCGGTAATACTAGCTCATAACACTGGGGGGGTCCAGTGGCCATGGCCGCAACAGGCTACTGCGGGAGGGCAGTTCAATCCACACTACCCTGTTACCTCCTGGGCTCCCAATTACCCTCAGGTTCTTACTGGGGTGACCGCCCCTATAACTCTGCCTAACTTCTCGGGGGTCAGACAGGGCCCATTATGTGTTCCCCCACTTCAATCCGTGCCAATGGCGGCCCTGCCGACCGCTTGTTACTCCCTACCCCTGGGCGACTATTTATCCCAGGCTACTAGGGAGAAGATATGGCGTGGGGAATATATTGACATTTTCACCCTCCTGAACCGTGAACCCACAAAGGAGGAGAGGGAGGGGCAGGATGACAGGGACAAGGAGTTGTCCCATCGTCGTAAGCCGCCTCGCACTTGGGCCAATTGGTTACTGGCCTATCTGATATACATGGCAGTCTACCTAAGGGCCCATTCTGATTTGGCCATCCCAATGGTCCAGTACCTGGACAATATTTACCGGGCCGTGGTTGATTTCCCTAGACCGTCATGGTTGGTCTATGACGAAGAATTTAGGATGAGGGTGGTACTTCACCCTGAGATGAGGTGGGGCGAGCCCTGCCAGCAGTTGTGGCTGCTGTATATGACCCCTACGTGGCCAGCACCTGGTGACCGGTACCACTGTGGCGATGCCGTACAGCAGGCTGCTACTACACAGACTCCCCGCCAGGGTTGTGCACCAGGCACCAGTGTAGATTCAGGCACGAGTGCCCTTCTTGTTCTGGCCCTCATGCTGCCTCTGCGTGCCCGCGGGCCGGTGGGTCACGAGGCAGAGGAAGGGGTTTTCAGGGGGTGGCCAGAGTTCCCTCTGACAGTGCTACCCATCCAAAAGGCCCCCTCCCCAATTAATTTCCCGGTGCTTAAACACTGGCTGCGTGCTTATCCTAGACAGGATGATGCACTCTACCTGCTTGAGGGTTTTCAGTTTGGCTTCCGCATCCCATTTAAGGGTGTTTGTGGGCTCAGGATGCCCCGAACCTACTGTCTCTCAGGGGTAATGAGGACATTGCTGCAGAGAAGATAGCCAAAGAGGTTAGAGAACAGAGGGTGGCAGGGCCATTTAACGACCCCCCATATCCTAATTTGAAGGTATCCCCTCTGGGTTTAGTTCCTAAGAAGTCCCCTGGTGAATTCCGTCTAATTCACCACCTTTCTTACCCTGCGGGTTCCTTGGTCAATGACGCTATACCGGATGACCTTTGCTATTTCAGGTATACGTCCTTTGATCAGGCCTTACAGATGGTACACTCGTGTGGTCCCGGGGCGCTATTGGCCAAGTGTGATATCAAATCGGCATTCCGATTGTTGCCAGTACACCCGGATGACTTTGAGCTGTTAGGTTTTTGTTTTTGGGGCAAGTTTTATATGGACAAGGCCATGCCTTTTGGCTGTTCCATTTCGTGCTCGGCCTTTGAACGATTTAGCACCTTCCTCCACTGGGCTTTTGTTTGTAGGTCGGGGTCCCAGTCTGTAGCCCACTAAATCGACGATTTTTTGTTGGGGGGTAGACATGACATGGGCACATGTGCACACCTACTCACCACTTTTCAGGTGCTCATGGGGGAACTGGGTGTCCCCCTAGCACCTGAAAAGACAGAGGGCCCAGCCACCACCCTTACCTTTTTGGGTATTGAAATCGACACCGTCGCTCAGACATCCGGGTTGCCTATGGAAAAGGTGACTCGGATCTCTGATGCGATTTTGGCAATGCTTGCCAAGCATAAGGTGTCACTCCAGGAGTTGCAAGTGCTTCACGGCCACCTCAACTTCGCCTGCAGGGTAGTGACACCAGGCAGAGCCTTCGCCAGGCATCTGTGCGACGCTATGGTGGGCCTTTCTAAACGACACCACAGGGTACGGCTGACTAGGGGTTTACGAGCAGACCTTTCGGTTTGGCTCACATTGCTAATGGACTTTAATGGCATCTCCTTTTGGAGATCTGAGCTTATGGTCAGCCCCCAGTTTCAAGTACAGTCGGATGCCTCTGGCTCCCTGGGGTATGGGATTTATTTTGAAGGACAGTGGGCCTATGGTCAATGGCCTCAGGAATGGCAAGGCACGGATTGCTTACGTGATCTTATGTTCCTGGAGTTTTTTCGAATTTTGGGTGCCCTTATGCTCTGGGGGGACAGGTGGGCTAATTCTGTGGTTCAATTTTGGTGTGACAATGCTGCTGTGGTGCACATTGTCAATGCCCAAATGTCTAAATCTCCCAGAGTTATGGCCTTAGTTCGCCAATTTGTTCTTAGGTCCTTGCGCCTTAATGTGCTCTTCAGGGCCAGACATGTGCTAGGCATTAATAACGATATTGCCAACGCTTTATCCCGCCTGCAGATCTCCCGGTTCCGTGCCTTGACTCCAGATGCAGAGGAACTTCCCTCTCCACTCCTGGCCGAGATATGGACATTTGGCGAGGAGAGGTGAACCGGGCGATCGGCATGTCTTTGGCACCTTGCACGCGTAAGGCGTATCAGCCTACACTCCTTCAATTTAGGACCTTTTGTAGGCAACAGCAATTGCCCGAAATGTGGCCGATACCCGTCGACCAGGTTTTACAGTATATGGTGCACCTTCATGATCAGGGGTTGGCCCCACGCACCATTGCCACCAGGCTTTCCGCCTTGGCATTCATGGCCAAGGCACAGGGCTTTACTGACTGTGTGAGTGACTTCTGCATATGCCATGTATTGGAAGGGTGGACACGTGAACGTGGCCGCCGCCCGGACACACGTCACCCTGTTTCACCAGGTATTCTGTCCCACCTTGCCCGAGGTTGGCATAGACCAGCTACAACCGTAGCTTTCTTTGGAGCTCTGAGAATCAGCGAGCTGGTCCCATTGTCAAAGGGGGACGTGTTTCGCAGGGCACTGGAACTCGACGATGTGTCTATCAACCAGGAGTGGGCTCAGCTGAGGATTTGTTCCTCGAAGGCCGATCAGCATGGAGTAGGCAGTGGTGTTAGACTGCTACGATGTACATTTGTTGACATCTGTCCGGTTGGTGCCCTACATACAGTTTTGACAGTGCCTGCTGCGCACCCCGCCCTGTTTTTTCTGCCACCATGATGGGTCTCCCCTTGCCAAATTTAAGTTCTGTAGGGTGACCAGTACCGCACTTCACAGTATGGGGCCCGTTATGGCACCCATTCATTTAGGATAGGTGTTGCATTGACCGCGGCTGCGTTTGGGTACTAGGAGGCGGATATGTGTGGGCACATTTTTCTGCCACCAGGATGGGTCTCCCCTTACCAAATTCCAGTTCTGGAGGGTGACCAGGATGGCACTTCACAGTGTGGGCCTCCCCAGGGCTCGTTATGGCACCCATTCATTTAGGATAGGCGCCGCATCAACTGCGGCTACGTTTGGGTACTCTGAGGGTGATATATGTCGGATGGGCAGGTGGGGATCCGCACGTTTTTCGTTATATGTACGTCCGCTCACTGTATGAGTACCTAGTTATGTCCTTCATTCCTTTTCCTTCTTTTACAGACCTTGTGTGTCTACGCACACCGGTGGCAGTGTGGCTGGTGGGCCACAGTTATGTGCACTGGGCGGCACAGTATGCTGCATCGTCAGAGTGGGGACCCCATCTCGGACTGCGTGCATCCGCACGTATACGATGGTATGGTGTGCACGGCATGAGATGGCGGGAACTGTTGTCATTCCTGATGTCAATCAGGGATGCTGGACCGCCTGATGTTCTGATTCTGCACCTCGGTGGCAATGATCTTGCACAGATCACTGGCCTTTCCTTAAAACTGTCGGTGTGCAGTGAGCTGGCGTTTCTACATCATTTATGGCCGTATACACGGTTGCTATGGTCTGACATCGTGCTGAGACACTGTTATAGGGGAGGCATGGATCTCCATGGTTTGGACCGTGCACGGCGGTCAGTGAACAGGGCTGTTGCCCGGTTTCTTGTTGAGAATGGCTTGGGGACAGCCATTCAACACCCGGGGATAGGGTTGCAGGATTTTAGCCTGTATGCAGGAGATGGGGTCCACCTGTCGGCCAGAGGTATGCAGCTCTTTCTGGAGGACGTGCAAGCGGGCCTGGTGACCGAGCTGTCAGTTGGGGGGGCGGTGAGTCATCATGGACGCCTCCCCGTGTGGCGGGTAGTACTGGTAAGGTAAAGATTTATGACCCATAGGTATCCGGCAGGTTCGCAATTGACTGGCCAACACGTAGATAGGTACAGGGGAAACAGGATTGGCCGGTCAAGGGCGAACCATGAACGGGGTGATGCTAGGAGCTTCACAGCCTGCATCACCTTAATATTTGGAAGGATACACGTCAAAGGGTGGGGTCAGTAGATAGTATATTGACTTCGGTCAAAAATTTGTTTGTATCAACAAACAAATTGATACAAATTGATACATGTAGCCAATAGCCATTGGCATTTTGGGTGGAACCTTACTAGTGCTACTGTGGCCTGCTTGCCTTAAAGAATTACAATTGGATGATACACCAATTGAAAGTGATAATTTGGACTAGGGCATTATTCAATAAAAGTGGCCCAATGCCTTTAATCCAATACCAGTGTCTGAGTCTTTATTTGGGTGGGTGTGCCTGCAAAGTCACATGCACAACATAAATTAAAAGGAAAGTCTTTAACCAGTAGTGATCTGGCACTGATGATGACATTATTCCATTTGCACGAGTAGAATTTGCCTAACAGGATTTTAGCCAGTAAGTCCTTAGTTTTCTTGTGGAGGAGAAATCAAGAACCTATCAATCAAGTATGAATCCAAATGATATACTCTGTCGGTGAGACTTCTCACTGATGTTGGAGGTGCTGAGCGGAAAGGACTTTGCGTTTGACTTTCAGTATTAACTGTATGTTATTGAATTTTGTATATCGTATTATTGTATTTATTGTGCATTAATGTATTTTGTAACGTACTTGCTGCTCTCCTTTTGGGGCTATATTTTGAACTGTATTGTTATTGTATCTTATTGTAATTGTGTTCTATTGCACTCTTTTGTATTTATTGTATACTGTGCGGTGTTGAGCTTTCTCTTCATGTTGTAAGCCGCTCTGAGTGGTGCTCGCACCAGCAGGGCGGGTATAAATAAACCTTCTATTCTATTCTCTAGCTAAGTGGACATATCCATCTCCATTTCCAATGTAAGTTCATTTTAATGAGTATTGATACCAATCTTTACATGAGAAACTCTTCTTCTTTTTGTTGTTGTTCCGTATCTGATTCTGAATAGTGGCAATTATCGTGGTGATCAGCCATGAAGACTGTCCTGCGAATATAATGATGTAGCCATCTGCATCGCAGCATGACACCCGTACCACTGATCCAGCTCTGTGAGTCACTTTCTGGTCTGAGCCCTTTTGGCACACAAAGTCCTCATCAGCTCCAGGCCAGTACGGATGAAGCTGCTGCCCTCCATCAAGATGGATTCAAGTGGGATTTAATCCACTTGGGAACCATCAGCCCTTCCAAGGCCGCTAGTCCTCCAAGTTGTCAGGTTAGTTAACCACCACCCGTTGCTTGGTGTTGAGTCGCTGGCAGTATGGTCTACTCTATTACCATAGCAGGATAATCTGGCCAGACTAGATCACTAATTTCCACACTAGCTTTTTTAAAAACTGATATTTTTGTATCCTCATGTAGAAAACCACTTGAGACAGAGAATTGGCAAGACTTTGTGAAATAACCATGTGTATGCACAGTAATAGGTTATTGGCAGCTATTTATTGTTTAGTGACAGCTTCAGAATATATGAAAAAATCTAAAGGGAGGCAAAATATAGTGGCAGAGGTGTCAAAATAAAGTGTTTCTCTAAGAGAACAAAGGTATAAAGGTGTGGGGTTTTTTTTTTTTGAACAAGAGCTATGTTAGCATAACCCAGGGAGCACAACAGGAATGGAAGGAACAGATGTGATTACAATGAAGTACATCATATCTCTGTGTCCATGGTGCATTCCTCCTGAAGATCATTAGAACATCTGTTAGATATTTGAATGGTTGTAAGAGAACAAATTTAGAAATACTCGATGAGCTGAGCATGTAAACTACAAGCATGCTACAGAAGGATTGTTAAAAGGAGAGGCGAAGATGTCAAAGTGTGCTCAATAGGACTGAAAGTGCTAAACAATCTGTGAAGTGCAGAAATAAACCAGAATGGTGTTGCCAAAAAAAGAAAAAGCTCTTCTCTTTGAAGAGAAAGATGAAAATAAATTTGGTCTGGGAAATAAGATAATGTCAGATATACTGCCAAAAATAGTGCAAACAGCAGTAGAATTAGCCATGTATGTTGTGTTTGAATCACACACGATCTGTACAAAGTTGTAAAGGGCACCGAGTGCCCTAGATATGTGACAAAATGAACCATGACACCCATTATGTGCCAATTCAGTTAAGGATGTATATCTGATTCTGCAAATGAGCATTCAGGAGAAAAATGATTGTTATATAGATCATATTTCTCATCTTGAAGGATGAGAAATCAGCTAGAACTGATTTCTGGATATTATTGAAAGCCAATGTAGTGTGGTGCTCAGAGTGCTGAACTGGGACCTGGAAGGTCCAGATGTACAGTGAACATCAGACCTTCCAAACATCTGTTGACACCCTGGGGCTCACTAAGCCATAGAATTCACTAGGTCACCTTGGGCCATTAACTTTTTTTCTCAGCCTAGGAAGGTTGGTATGAGAATGAAGTGGAGAGAAGAGATATCTGTGCCACCTCTGGAAGAAAAAGCAGGCTGACAATGTAATAAATAAACAGAAAGAGGCTGAAATTCTGTCACTTTTCCATGCAAGCAAAAGGCATAGCATTCACTAGCTCCTAGCTGGCAATTAATGAACTACCACTGCAATTCACAAACATGCTGGCTTGGGATGCATGCAAAAATCCCAACAGCAACTTGTTAATTGCTATAAACAAGTGAATATCATGCCTTTTGCATTCTGCTGGTGTAACAAAGCAACATATTTTCAGCCAATATCATATGTCAGATGTCAGACAGCATTTCCCATCTGTCTCTTTTTCATGAAACAAAAATCATGCATCAAGGACAAATTAAAAAACAGTAACTTTATCTCTGTTTAAAACTCTCATTTGTTAACTAACTGATGTCAAACCACAATTCCCCATACTGAAATGTAGAAACTGTGGGGAATCAACTTTACATGTTCAAATAGAAGGATACTTCATGAGCAGGCAGAGTTAAATGTATTCCAACTCTAGACAGTTTGCTAGGAGACTGATACTATGCATGTTTACTTAGATTAGGTTATGGTGTCATCAATGGGATTTTCAACTGAATAGGGCTATCTAAACAGAGTTTTGGCAGCTTAGCTTGTTACTTTGAACTAACATGGCATACTGCTCTCTTCCATTAAGATGGAACCAAGAGTTTTGCGTTAAGCCCAGAATGGGCCTGACTTCTAGGATATTCCTCCTATGACAATCAGGTGGAGTCTACTAAAAAAGCACTATAACACTGTGAGAGTTTTCTGACTGCCTTGCAAGCTTATAAGATCCAAAGAATCACTGATAAGCTCCATCTATGTCTCACTGTCCATGCATGACAAATCAATCAAGTATGTGCACAGCAGTTATGCATTCTCCCAGCATATAAAACAGATGAATAGAGGTTGATTTATTATTTTTCCCACACAGTGGCACTGATCACAAGATTATAAAGTTAAATTTATGTATATCATATTTTTAAAATTACTAGAACCAACTGTGTGGGCAGTTTATGGCTGATTGGTTAAAATGATAGAATCCCTAACTCAGGCAGAGAATCAAACAGTGTTGCCAGGCTGCATTGTGCTTATTTTGATGTTAAAGAAAGTGTTTAGCAGTTCCCTTTGACTTTCAGGGCTTTCATTTTTCTTCTGAGCCTTTCTCTGTCTAATATACTCACCCAAAAAAACCTAGCAGGGGCTGAATGTCAGGATGATGTGATTTCTCCAATAGTGTGGAACCTTTCCTTACCAAAGACAAATTGTGACTAAGACGCATTGTGATGGCTTATACTGAACAACAGCTTGATGCTGGAGAAACTGGGGAAAGGGCTGTGGGGAAAGGAATGTTGTTGTTCAGTCGCACAGTCGATTCCGACCCTTTGCGACCCCATGGACCATCGCTCTCCAGGCACCTCTGTCCTCCACCATCCCCCTCAGTCCTCCCAGTTCTGTGCCCACTGTGTCTACAACACCATCTATCCATCTCATCCTTGGCCTCCCCCTTCTTCTTTTGCCCTCCACCTTTCCCAACATCACGGCCTTCTCAAGTGAATCCTCCCTTCTCATTTGATGCCCAAAGTACTTTAGCCTCATCTTTACTATTTGACCTTCCAATGAGCAGTCAGTGTTGATTTCTTCTAAGATTGACCTATTTGTTCTCCTCGCTGTCCAGGGTACCCTCAAAACTCTTCTCCAGCACCACATTTCAAAGGCGTCTATTCTTCTGCGTTCAGCTTTCCTAATTGTCCAGCTCTCACATCCGTACATTACCACTGGGAATACCATTGCTTTGACTATTCTAATTTTTGTTTGCAATGTGATGTCTCTGCTTTTCACTATGTTCACCAGGTTTCTCATGGCTTGTCTCCCAAGAATCAGTCGCCTTTTTATTTCATGGCTGCAATCCCCATCTGCAGTGATCTTAGATCCTAAGAACGTAAAATCTGTCACTGCTTCTACTTCTTCCCCATCTATTTTCCAGGAACTGATCGGGCCTGATGCCATTATCTTGGTTTTCTTGATATTGAGTCTCAAGCCAGCTTTTGCACTCTCTTCCTTCAAACCGATCAAGAGATTCTTTAGGTCTTCCTCACTTTCTGCCATTAGGGTGGTGTCGTCTGCATATCTCAGATTGTTGATGTTTCTCCCAGCAATTTTGATCCCATATTGTGATTCCTCCATCCCTGCGTTGCGCATGATGTGCTCTGTGTATAAGTTGAATAAGCAGGGTGACAAAATGCAGCCTTGTCTTACTCCTTTTCCTATTCCAAACCACTCTGTCATTCCGTGTTCTGTCCTAACTGTTGCTTCTTGGTTCCTGTACAGATTTCTCAGGAGGCATATGAGATGCTCTGGTATTCCCATCTCTTTAATCACTTGCCACATCTTGTTGTGATCCACACAATCAAATGCCTTAGTGTAGTCAATAAAGCAAAAGTATACTTGTTTCTGGTATTCCTTTGTTTTCTCCATGATCCAACGTATGTTGGCAATGTGGTCTCTAGTCCCCCTGCCTCTTCTGAAACCAGCCTGCACCTCTGGTAATTCTCTTTCCACATGCTGCTGAAGTCTATCCTGTATTATCTTGAGCATCACCTTGCTGGCGTGTGGGATGAGCGCAATTGTTCGATAATTTGAGCATTCTTTGGCATTGCCCTTTTTTGGGATTGGAACATATACTGATCTTTTCCAGTCCTGTGGCCACTGTTTTGTTTTCCAAATCTGCTGGCATATTGAATGCAGTAATTTGATGCCATCATCTTTTAGAGCTTTGAAAAATTCAACTGGGATACCATCATCTCCACTAGCTTTGTTGTTTGCAGTGCTCTTTAGGGCCTTTCTGACTTCACTCTCCAGGATGTCTGGCTCAGGTTCAAATTCTTCATCATTGTGACTATCAGGAGTGTTGAGTTCCTTTTTGTAGAGTTCCTCTGTGTACTCTTTCCATCTTTTCTTAATCTCTTCTGCATCAGCTAGCTCCTTTCCGTCTTTGTCCCTTATCATGTTCATTTTTGCTTTAAATGTTCCCTTGATTTCCTGGACTTTTTTGAAAAGGTCTCTGGTTCTGCCTCTTTTGTTGTTTTCCTCCATTTCTCTGCACTGTTCTTTTAGGTAGTTTTCCTTATCTCTCCTTGCTTTTCTTTGAAATTCTGTGTTCAAAAGATTGTATTTTTTCCTTTCTCCTTTGACTTTTGCATTCCTTCTTTCCTCTGCTATTTTAAGAGCCTCATCAGACAACCACTTTGCTTTCTTGCTCTTCTTTTCTTTTGGTATGGTTTTCTTTGCTGCTTCCTGCATGATGTCCCTCATCTCTGTCCATAATTCTTCTGGCACTCTCTATCTTGGGCATCAGTGAGCTCAAATGGACAGGGATGGGCGAATTCAGCTCTGGAAACCATCACATCTACTACTGTGGACAAGAAAACCTTAGAAGACATGGAGTAGCCATAATTGTCAATAAAAGAGTGAGAAGAGCAGTAATGGGATACAACCTCAAAAATGACAGAATGATGTCAGTAAGATTTCAGGGCAAACCCTTCAATGTTACTGTGATCCAAATATACGCACCAACCACGGGTGCAGATGAAACCACAATGGACCAGTTCTATGAAGACTTACAACACCTCATAGAACAGACACCAAGAAATGATGTCCAAATTATTTTAGGAGACTGGAATGCCAAAGTAGGCAATCAAAAAGTGGAGGGAATAACAGGCAAGTTCGGTCTTGGAACACAGAATGAAGCAGGGCAAAGATTGATAGAGTTCTGCCAAGAGAACGCACTGGTCATAGCAAACACCCTCTTCCAGCAACACAAGAGGCGACTTTACACATGGACATCACCAGATGGCCAACACCGAAACCAGATTGATTACATACTCTGCAGTCAAAGATGGAGAACCTCCATACAGTCAGCAAAAACAAGACCTGGAGCAGACTGTGGCTCAGATCACAACCTACTGATTGCAAAATTCAGGCTTAGACTAAAGAAAATAGGGAAAACAAAGAGACCAGACAGATATCACCTAGATAGCATCCCTAAAGAATACACGGTGGAGGTGATGAACAGATTCAATGGCTTAGACTCAATAGAGGGAAAGGAATGTAGCATTTATGAAAGAGGGGGAAATAGCCATTTGAGGAGAAAAACCATAACAAGGGAAGGGTGTTCTTCATGGATACTATAAGAGACAGTTAAAACATTTGGGTATAATTAAAATGACCCTCCTCTTTTAGCTTTCTTATAAAAGAATGTACTCTCTTCATTTGTTATATGGACCATATTATTAGTCCTGTAGGTCTCTTTAGAAAGCTAAAGAGCTTTTGAGTGCGGTCTAGAAAATATAACTATCTCAGACCTTTGACCTATCCAGTCCTGGATTGTTAATTATAACATGTTAAAGTGATATGGCATTTGTTTCAATCTGCTGCCCATAGCATGCCAGTTGTGTGTATAGCCCCTTCCCTTCAGAGGCTTTAACTTTTGGTACCTCCATGAAACCTCTTTTTCTCTTTAATAAGCCATTGCTAACTGGTGCCAAACATAGATTCCTCATGCGTGACTAACGGCATTTCCAGAAAGACATTTGTACCACTATTTGGTAGACTGCAGGGTTGGGATTGGTCCATCCTTTTTGCCCAGAGACCGTACAGCATCATCACTGGAATGGACAAATTTACCCACCTCACACCTTCCTGCATTTTTGAACCCTTCTCAGGAGCTTCTGTTCTTTGGTCTGGATGGATATACTTTAATCTACTCCATTTTCAGTGCATGAGATCACTGGGAGTAGATTAAAATCAAGCTATGGAACTGTCAAAGCTGCCAAGGCTTCTTCTGGTTTAAATTTCTGATGTGGTGAAGTGGCTTTATAAATGAGCAGCTTCAGGATACTGGCAAACTGAACACTTCCTCTCCTCTTCTGAGGAAGGATAGGCGAAGTGTGCTAAATCAGGGCTTCCCAACCTACAGCCCATGGGTCGGCCCTGGCCCCAGATGCTATCCCATCCGGCTTGTCGCTGCCTCCACTACACCTGGAAGTGGAAGCAGGCATGTTTACATCATCCATAAAACACACCCATGCATGCACAAACATGGCTGTGGTTGTCGTAAATGCAGAAGTGAGCGCATTTAAGACAGCTGTAAATGCACCCACTTCCACTTTCAGGAGGCATGGTCTGGCCTGCTCAGCAGTCTGGGGGGCATAAAAAGGTTGGCCACCCTGTACTTGATCATCACTGATGCACTGAATCACTTAGATTAAATTATATAATTATTTGCCTTTGTGTGAAGTGTAAATTGAAACAATGGCTGAGCACAGCTTCTCACTTGGCACTACATACAAGGACATATTTTTTTAAAATAATAATAATTGAAGTGAATAATAATTTCATATTCCCTGTTCATCCACCAGAGGAGCAAGGGAAGTGTTCAATTTACCAATATCCTGAAGTGGTTTGTAAGCCACTTCAGCACAATGGAAATAGGATTACTTGAGGTCAACATGACATTTGAATGCATGGATGGTATCAAGTGGCATATTGCTCCTCTTCTCAACCTCATCCAACCCTATTTAGACCACACCAGCCCACACCAATAGAGCCAGTGTGGTTGCAACCTGTTGGGACTCAGCTAGAGCTGGAACTTGCAAACTTTAACATGCAAAAGATACTTATAACTATCTCCTTGATGTAGGTTTTTCTAGCCACATTTTAAGCTAATGAATAATATTTGCATTAGCTGATTGAGTCTTTGAAGGTGGACTTGCAGTACATGTTGATAATTGATATATATTTATTTTAGTGCTCAAGCCATGATTCAAAGGTTCCATGATTCAAAACATTGTTGTTAAAAAAAACACTCAAGCAGTTAAATGGATTCACATGCTGAAATATTGCTTAGTAGGAGAGGAATTGCTCACTTAGTTTGATTACAGGTGTGGTGAGCATCTCAGCTTTACATGCCCTCATCTAGAATAATGGTTTGATGAATACTCATATGATGCAAAGAATCTATTTTTCCTTCTTGAATTCCATGAAAGTGCGATCTAAATATCATTTTATGTAAGCAAGCAAGCAAGCAAACAAAAATTACTGGAATCATAGATATCCTTTTAACAGCAACATGTGAAAAGCCTATATCCTTTCATTTACAAAATAAATAAGAGTAGCTTGCCCTTATTTTAAGAGCAGACTCTGCCCTGTTTTCTGAAGTAAATTATAACACATGGATAATGAGTTTTTTTTTAATATTAGCTGCTAAAGAGTTTTATTGTCTTCTTGTGATGGTGGTGTGGTTGTGCTTTAATGTATAAACTTCTTTTAAAAACCATGTGTGCCTTTTATGAAAGACACAAACCAATTTGACACTAGTCAAGGACACAACCATGGTTATACTTATGGGGCCCCCTAGTGGTGGAAGATTGGAAATGATTTTCTATGCTATATGAATCATGTTCCAGTAAATCACAATCTAATTTTACAGCAGAATTTGGGATTCCAGTCATGTTGTATACTGATACTGACTCACATCTAGATCAGGGGTGGTCAAATTTTTCATGCCATGGGCCAATCATGTGATTCCGGGAGCCGGTCACTATGTCCTGGGGGCTGGATCCAGCCCTGATGCGAATTCATCTGGCCCACGAAGCCCTCATCACTCCTGGAAGCGGTAAAACGCGCCCATATGGGCGTGTTTTACTTCTGCTTCCAGAAGCGATGAGGGCTTCGCAGGCCGGATGAATTGGCATTGGGGGCCGTATCCAGTCCCCAGGCCAAAGTTTGGGCACCCCTGGTCTAGATGCTTTGTATAACATAAGTGTTTGGGTTAACAGCTGAGATGGTAAACTTACTAACACTTCTAGTGTCCCTATGGGGGCTGAGCTGCTGCTAGCCTTCTTCTGAAAGTGGAGAAGCCCGTAGGACAGCAGAATGAAATGTTTTCATATATACTTTGAAAATCAACATTATAGTGGTAAATTTTGGTGACAAAACTCTACATTTGTTGAACGCCAGTTATTTAGCACCCCTCTACTAAGACACTTCTACAGGAACTGAATACTTGCAAAATATTTTCAGGTTCTAGAAACAAGTGCAGCCTGATATCATAGCACTTTAAATGAAATTTGATTGAAGTATACTTTAGCTGAAATACATGGAGATAGGGTTTTAAAAAACTGAATGTGAAAATAAATTTAGAGCTAATTAAGTCTGCTTAAAGAATGTCTTGACATTACAGAAGGCAAGGGCTGATTAAAACTGGGGTGAAAAATAATGAGATGCATGTAGAAATGCTTTTCATAGAGGGATACTTGAGGGAAAATATTCATATTATGGAGAAATGACAGGTATAGTCAAAGGTCTCTCAGAACAATAAGAGACTCAATCTTACCAGCTTTTATATATGTTTTGACCCTGTCATAAGTATGAATATCTATCCCTTATAAACATAAGTGACTTTATGTCAGCTAAAACAATTAATTTTTATACTGAATAGTGTTAAGCACCTTTTCCTGCTTTTGATAACTGAATTTCTTTCAGTGCTGAAAAACGTTCTGATAACATCTCAAGCTCAATGCATTAAAAGGCTGCCAGGTTCCCAGAAGATTTTGGTTCATAAATGATCAGTGAAATTGAACTGAACCTAGCGAAAGCTGAAGAGCTTTATGGCTGGCTTGTTGAATTCATGAGTTACATAGTGGCTGTGCCTTTCTGTAATCTTAGGCAAGCTTCAGAGTCAGGGCCGTAGCCAGGATTCTAGATTTTTTTAAAAAAAATGGGGGGGGGTGTTTCAGGAGGAGCAAAAAAATTCAGGAGGGGCAACAATGTCACACTCACATATATAACATTGACACCACAGGGAGGGGGGGCCTGTTAGCTCAGGAGGGTTTTTGCCCACCCCCACCCCCCTGGCTACGGCCCTGAGTTCCAAGGTAGATTGCCAGGAGAAGGGAATGGTAAACTACCTCTGACTGCTCTATACCTTGAAAATCTATACTCTTATAGAAAGGGTCGCCAGAAGTCAGAATTAACTTGATAGCATGCTTTTATTACAAGGCACTACATAAAACATTGTTTCACAATGTGGGGCACACACCCCACAGGGGGGCTTCAATTCCCAGAAGCCTAAAACAGCACATTGGCTGATCAGTGCTTTGGGGAATTGACTTAGGCTTCTGGAAATTGAAGTCCAAAAACCAAAGGTTGGGAAATACTGGTATAGAGGAAATATATTTAGTAGGATCACAATGGTAGAGAAGCAGGCCATGTATTAAAGTAACACAGAAATAAAGGAAGAAACTAAAATGGAAATTTAGTTTGAAAACACAGCATTTGGCAGGAGAGGAGAGAAGTCTCACAAGGTAGCACTGTAGAAGTGGACAAAGGCTATACAAGTGTATATTCCCAAAACAATGCCCCACAACTAGTCATTTCTAGATAGTTTCAGCATATCATGATATTCACTTACTTTCCAAACTCAGCCCATTAGCTCATGTAGCCTGTGGTTGTTCCCAATATTTTAACAATATCACCTCTAGTTACATCTTCTAATCAGTAGGGTAGTCTAGTGGTTCGCAGCACATGGTAAGAAGATCTTTGGTAAAATGCAAAAGTAGTCTAAATGGAATGCAGTTAGCAAAAATTCACACTCTCTTAGCCCACAGGTCCATTTGCAAGTGAACTACTGGAATTATTATCCATTCTACTATCTTCTTCTTCTTCCATGTCCAGGCCAGATGTTTAACTGCCAAAAAGAAGCCACCTTTTGGTGAGTTCATTTTGCAGTTCCTTTTGCCTGCTGACCTCCAAGACCAGGCCTCCCGGTGCCTTGGGGCAGGAAAAAAAGTATATTCGGATCAAGTTGTGGCCGACAATGATGACAATTCATTCTACTATGAAAGTTTTATTTCTGTTATTTCCGATTATTTCCAACAGTACTACTTACTTCTTAAAACTTACTGTGAATAATAAATTCAATAACAAAATGCCTGTGAACATAAAAATATCCTTCTGGAAAAACAGCATTTTTGTGATTATTGGGCATAAGATACAAAAGACTGAGACCCGCGTTTCATTTTCTTTCTCTGTGTTCCAAACACTGTAACACTTTTTTACTGCCTCACACACAATTAGCTCTCAATATCAGGTAATATAATTTATTTCAAAGAGTTGACAATGAAGGCTTACCTACAGTAGAGAAAAGCATCTTTTAAAAAATATATGTATAAATTGAGCAGCTACTGTATGCAATGTTGCATTATAGAGTACCTGTGTAGCTTCATTGTTAGCAATATAGTTCCAACTTTGTTAAACACAACAGTTTAATAATGAGGTACTCCATCATGAAGTCATGGCGTAATGAAAAGGGCAAAACAACAGAACACCTATGTGGCCTATGCTCTAGCAATTTGAATATAAGGGAGAAGATGATTCAACTGTTTAATCAATTGGGGGGAGTTTTAGCTGTGCTCTTTGCTATTCTATCAGGCATTAATACATAATAAACCTGCCACAAATAAGAGTTGCAAGAGATATGAAACATGAATGAGTGGATTATTATTATGAATATTTTATTCGTATTATAAATATCATATTCCAGAAAAACCAGAATTTAACTGAATGTTTCACATAGTTTAAGATCTGTTTGTTAGCCTACGGAGTTTTTCCATAATTTCTCAGCTATAGAAAATATAAGTTATTAAATCTGCTGCAAAGGAGAATTCTGGTCTTTATCAATTTAATTCTATAGGCATTGTACACATGTCTGAACAATATAAGCAAACACATTTTAAACATTATAACCATTAAAAGAGCCATCACATCTATGAGTTACATAGATGAAAAGAAAGATGCAATTCTTCACCATAATAAAGTTCTTTTCCATAATGTGGGGAAAACACATCTGTCAGGTATTAATCAACTAGAATATTACATGGAAAGACAACACTTCAGAATGCTTCATTGTGGTTTTAACTTTTTAACACTCAAGTCCAACACACCAGCCTTTTCTTGCCATCATTCAGTCAAAGATAATATCCAATAGGTGCCCATTCCATTCTCATAAGTACTATATTTCACATTTCAATGAACATATTATATTGTATATACATCTCAATCTGGCTCAATTATAAGTATTTGGTTAAAACCATAGCTTTTCACAAAATACAAAACTACAGGCAGATGCTTAGAACAGTGGTTCTACAAATCAACTTAATCAAATCAGTCTCTACAATGTCTTATTGCAAATGATATCTGTAGCAAGATACAGTATTTTATTGGACATGTTTACATCTAATCTTTTGTACTAATGCTCTAAGTAGTCTTTTAATTTTTAAAAAAATTGCCAGGCAAAAGGTAACTGATCTCACAGAATTAGATTTACCATATAAAGTATTTCCAAAGACTTCAATGTCTTCATGTTCATGCAATGGGCAGTGCGGTGCACAACTAAGAAGATCACTGGCATTATTAAACCTATGGATAAAAATAGTAAACAATCCTCTTCTCCTAATCCATGCTGATATAACTGCCGGCTCAGTCCAATGATTAAAACCTAGACACCCTGCTTGGTGCACTGCAATCAATCTACAGAATAACAATTTCAATATCTCACATGCCTAGATGGAACTCTGGCAACATCTATCTCCAATTCCCCATCATCACATAATCAAGAATCCCTGCGAACGGCCAGCTGGATTTTCCATTCCAACAGGGCAGTGGGGGATGCTGAACAGAGTGAGAACCAGCAGTAGTAAATGCAGAGCCACTCTGTTCACATGGGGATGGAAGTCATCTCCCCAATGTGACTGTGAAGAAGGAGACCAAACCATGGACCACATTAAATTTAGGTGTCCTTTACGTACATTTGGAGGTACATTGGAGGACTTGCATAGTGCCACAGATGAATCCCTTCAATGGCTTTCAAAGCTGGATGTAGAAGTCTAGCTAGGAACTTGAGATGGACAATTTGTGCTTACTGTATTTATCAACACTAATGTAGACAACTGAGGTTCAACATATGATGAATAAATAAACAAATAGATCAGTGTTGTGGGCGGCATAAAATTTAAAAATTAAATTAAAATTAAAATTTTCATTTCTCAGAGATGAGGCATTCATGGCTCTTCAGTTATTGTTGGATTGTAGCTTCCTCCCATCATTCCTCAATATTGGACACCTTTATTAGAACAGAAATAAGTTATCCCAAAAACATCTGGACAGCAACAGTTCTCATAATATACCTTCTTTCTTAAATAGGTTGAAGGGATTGTGTGAAAGCAAAGCTCTGGCAGAACACTATCCTGAAAGCCACTCCTATAGTACTTCTTTTACATAACAAATAGGATGATTTTATCTGATTCTTTTGATAAACTGTTTCTTTTTCCATTCATCAATGCCAGCAATCTTTTTTTAATACTTGCCTACTCCAGATCTCTATGTCATCTGATACTTTTGACTGATAGTTTACAACTGATTTAGTCATTGCATTAATTATACCTTGTTTGTCTGTCTCAATACAGTAGCCAAACATAGGTGCTGCTATTGCCTATCCGACTCTCCAGCCTAATCTCAACACAGAGCTGTTTTTGTATCCCAATGTGTTGGAATTTCTGTCCTCAAACCTTCCCTACTTCTAACCCCTTCTCTTTCTCTTACAACTACATACAAAACAGCTGGGGAGTGGGTTTTGGGAGTGTCTGATAGACTGCAGTGGGAAACATCATTTGGCCCCTTCTACTTCAGCAAAGTTCCACTGTTCTACCAGCAGAAGTTCAGCACTGGTTTCTACCCCATATGACTGCACCATAATTATGTTACTATCGAAATATGTGTATATTGCTTATTCCCTGCAAATAGTTCTCAGCTAATTGACTAATTGATAAAGAATGGCTATTACCCAGCAATTTGTAATTTGCAATCATGAATTAATTTCCACTATTTTGGAATTTAGAATCTATGTTGTTCTTCTGTGGAAATATATGACACTTTCCAAGTTCATATTCGGGCATTTTTGGTCCTAGTTGTGGTCTCTCTCCTATTTTCCCTCAAAAGTGTTAGATATTAGTATCTAATATTCTATTTCAGGAACAGTGTCCTTTTGTAAGATCTTCACAAAAGACTTTGTTCTGATACAACTGGAAAACTCATTTAAGAACTTGTAGACTTTAACCATTCTTTTGATTCCCAGGTTCTTACTGTGATGCATACTTATATCTGTCTGCTATCACTTTTAACTATCATAGTTCCATAATACAGGAATCCTGGCATAATAGTTGGGCAAGGTACTTAAAATTCCACCTTAAAAAGCTCTGCTGCATGCCTCTGATCTTCAAGAGAGGGTTAAATTTTCCTCCTCAAGCCACAAATCCCAGGATTCTTTAATTAAAGTTATATCAAACTGACACATGTCGGTCTTTAAGGCGCCACAGCAGTTTTTGTATTTTTGTTTTGTTTACTTTCTGACAGTGCCGCAATCAGGGGGGGACAAGTAGGACTCCTATCCTGGGCCCAGAGATGACGGGGGCCCGGAGATGACGGGAAACCACCGATGTGCACATGCACAAACAGACCACGCATGCGCAGAAAACCATGGGGGCATGCCCAAAATGTGGCGTGGCACATACCGGGCCCAGAAATTTCTGATGTCAGCCCTGCTCTCTAATATGCTTGCACAGACTAATGGCTATCACTTCAAAAATCTGTTCAATGTAGATGCATTTTTAAGGAAGACCATACCTTTTTTTAAGATTTAACCAGTTTATAGCCAGAAGCATTCTAGAAATGACTGGGGCTGTGGTGGCAAACCTTGGCATTCCAGCTATTCTGGGACTTCAATTCCCAGAAGCTCTGATCAACAGAATTGCTGACTTGGGCTTCTGGTAATTGAAGTCCAAGAACAGCTGGAGTGCCAAGGTTTGCCTCCACTGGACTAAGGAAACCTCTTTCTGGCTTGGGACCAATTTCCAATTTGGGGAATGTTTCATGAGCTGCAGTCCAACAGCTAATGGGCCAAGGACAGAGCTGGAAGGAGGGAAAGTGGAGTGAACAGAGCCACTGCAGTTTTCATCAGTTTGGATGTTTTCCCACTAAGCACAACAAAGACAGGGTTTCCACAGTTGAATTCTGTGCCACAGCTTGCAAAGTGCACATTTTAGTCACATATAGCAGCATTCAAAATATCTGCAAAGAGGACACGTGCATTCCAAGCAACAGCTTGCGAAGTGTTTTCTTCATGGGAAATTAAAGGTTAAAATTCATGGGGAGAATCCTGTTCACTAAGGTGAACTTGGGAGGATAAAGATGTAAGTGTGGACGCTGGCTCTCCTTCATGTAATCACTTACTAACTGGTTGCAAAATTGGGCATGCAATCTGCAGTATGTTTGAGCTCTTTGAGACATCTAAAAGGAGGGGGAAAACCAGTGGTAACTCCCTTTCCACACAAATTGTTTCCTAACAGGATTGTGGCTTTTGTATCTTTAAATACCATATGATCTCTTGTCACTAACTACAACTAGCAACTAAAGAGTGTTTTTTCTCAGATAAACATCTGTTGGAGGCATTGTGGAAGAACCAAAATGCATGAAGTCCTCTACCCTGTCCTTCTTCATATATGTCCTCAGATTTACAGTATTGACTACACAGAACTCCATGCAGTACATACAAACCAGGTTGTTAGTGTTTACCTTATTCTCTTGTTGTTACTTCTTACTTTTATTATATTATATTATATTATATTATATTATATTATATTATATTATATTATATTATATTATATTATATTATATTATATTATATTATATTATATTATATTACAGATATTTAAGGTTGCAATTTATACATGTTCATATAGGAAGAAGGTACCATGATAATTTGTTATGCCATTTGCTGTCAAGATGGAACCAATTTCTGATGGTTCTAATAGGGCTCTCAAGGTAAATGAAACAATTAAGGAGAAGTTTTACCAGTTCCACAACTCCAATGAGTTTCCATGGCGGAGCAGGGACTCAAACCAAGCCAGGGCCATAGCCAGGAGAGCATGGGGGGGCAAAACCCCTTCTGAGCTAACAGCCCCCCACCAACCAACCCCATGGTGCCAATATTATATATGTGAGTGTGACATTGTTGCCCCTTCTGAAATTTTTTTGCCCCTCCTGAAACCCTCCCCCCAAAAAAAAACCAACAACAACACACACAACCCCTAGAATCCTGGCTATGTACCTGAACCAAGCCTTCCTAAATCCTAGTCCACAACAATATCCTCTACATCACACTGGGTATTACAGCAGGCATCACAAAAAGATGATCAAAAAATTGGTATTTTAATCACCAAAAAGAAGGGTAAAAGAAGGCAATTGTTTTTATACAATTGCATATGTGAATTTATATCCATAGATGCAAAACTGGAAAGCACAATTCCCAGAGAAAAGTAATTCCCAAGGGTTGTTGTTGTTGTTGTTTTACAGCTGATCCCTAACACACTCAGTCAGCTGGAAAAAAATCCTGCCTGTAGGTCAACAATACAAGGCTCCCAGGGTAAAATTTACTCTTAGACTTCAGCTGCAGTTAGTAAACATGCAGAGCCTCTGGAGTCTCTTACATTCTTCAATTCGATCTGGACCCATCTGCTATCCTGTTTACCAGAGCTAGTCCCCACAAAAAGTTTGCAAATAATATCATTTTTGATTACTGACATTTTCCCTCTACAATTATTATTTGCAAAGATTAATTTCCCTGCATTATTTGATCACGGATACTATTTGTCTAAACAATATGATAACACATACACACATAACAAATCCTTTGAATCCTTTGGATTTTCTTCTAAAATTGGCACCAGCTATTGCTGATAGGAAGTGTATTGGCAGGGATTTCAGCCCCATACTGACTCCGTAGATTCCCCCCCCCCCATCCATTTTTTAATTTATCAGGTGCAGATTAAAACCCCATCTCTTGTCCTGTTAGTAAGAAGAAGATTAAAATTAAATCAAACATTACATTTCAAATACACATACACACCTGGTCTGGCCTGCAATACCAAGTGGTAATGCCAGTTTAGGTCATTCATTTCTCAGATTTTGGCCTATAGGAGTACATCCCTTCTAAAAATACAACAAATATTTTTGTATAAAACCTGTAGTTTTAATTAGACTGAACGATATATGGACAATCTCCCAGGTGAAATCTGGTGTGATCCTACCATTAGAAGATTTATAGCATCCTGATTTCAAGTGACAGATTGGAAGAGTCAATTGAAATATACCAAGCTGTGAATAACTAGTTTATCAGCATCTCTTTACTATTACCAAGACAGCAACATCCCATTCTCTAAGCTTTCAGAGGCAAAACATGATAGGAGAGATGGGTCCTTGTTGCCATATAAGTGGTTCCATTCTTGAAGTCTACAGGAGCTATAGCAACATTTGGGCGAGAAACATAACTCAAAACAGACATTTCTGATTTGCTGGAAGTTGCCTTTTAAATGATGATATCAGTTTCCTCAGCAGCCCAAGGACACAAAAATGTCAACTTCATTTTATCTGAAACAGGATGGAGGATTTTTGAAATTATTATTATTCTGTGATATTTTCTTTTTCTAGAAGCCACTCATCTCCTTATACAGGTACTGTCAAACTGTTGAATAAGTGATATTCTTCAGCGTTTGAAATTTAAGTAGATAGACTCCTGCTGATAAACTTAAGTTTCAATGTGACATGATGAAACTTTAATATAAAAAAGGGAATGCATCTCATTGTCTTATTTTCCAAATTTGAATATTGTTTATATTCTTCCAATGGTCTTTGAAGCTGGCCGCAGCAACATGAGTAGCCCAGTTACATTGACAATCTCTTCTTATATGTTCTACGTCTCATTAGTGTCTAACCCTAATTGATTATTCAAAAGTCTCCTAGGAAACATTATCACTCTGAAATGTCTGCCAAAAATATAGATTTTTGCTTTTTTGTGGGAAAGACATAGATCTAAGGAAACAGTCTAAACGAGGGTCTGTCCAGAATAGGAAAATAAAAGCAATGGATCTCTTTTATGCAACTAATCAAATATAATTGTTCAATAGCCAGAAAACCCCAAATGATATCATCTGCTAATAGTGACATTGCTCACAAGAATCAGTATATCCTTTGTCCTGTTCAGACACTTGGTGGCCAAAATGCAATTGCTGTAGATTGCAGATACCTGCAATAGCTTACACTTCATTCACTCTTTTTACACATATGAGCCAAGGATGTCAACTCTAGCAGTAGTTCCCAACTTTGAGACCCTAGATGTGCCTGGACTAAAATTTCCAGAAACCTTCACCATTGGCTGTGCTGGCCAAGATTTCTGAGAACTGTAGTCCAGAAACATCTGGGAACCAAGGTTTGGAAACCACTATTCTAGAACTTTCCTCAGTTGGTCAGTGTGGAAGGTCTGTCATGGCATGAACATCTGTTGTAAATTGAGCATGTTAACACTCTCCAAGAACTGCTTTTCTGGCTTTTTACAAATTCACACAGCCAAATTGACAGGGTTAGGGTTCACAGGAATCTGTTCTGCAGCTGCTTATGTCTTGAAATTATGCCGGTGAAATCACATTCGTTATTTTGAAGTGTTGCTATATTTTATCTTGTGAACTTTTCTCTTGTTGTTGTAAATCACTCTGAGCATGAGTAACCATGAAATGTAATATTGTACTGCATTGCTGTATCCATGCTAAAACATTTGATAAACACTATTCAAGTCTTGTCAAACAAATGTTTTACCAGGCACTACAATAACACCAAATCATTTTGAGAGGGCTTCACATATATTTGTCTTGTACCAAGATAATACTTTGACTGTCCAAAACTCTTTGAACTCTTTTAGAAAACCATTTCTTTTTTTAAAAAAAAGCCAAAGATTTAACATTTGTTCTAGACTATATCCAATTTTTCAATACAGCCTCATGAAAAGGAAGAAATAGCTAAGAGCACTTGTTTTTCTCCAATTTTGTAAAGGTTTTTGAGATTTGGCATGCCATCACTCACGTAATTATTATGTGCACCATTGATTCTGAAAGATTCATATTCTCTGCTTATATTTTTATTGATTAAATAGCTGCAATTTTCCTGAAAGAAGAGCAAGGATCTCAAGGTATTAAAAAAGCTGAAAAAATTAATGTGACTTATAGATATACTAAATCCACTGGGTCTTTTAGATAGCCAAGAGAGGAAACTTTTCTCCTACACTGCAAATGAAAAGAAGAAATAAATAAACTATTGATTTTGGACATTTTAAGATCATTTTTGCATGGTGTGTCATGTTTTGGAAGAACTGTTTCTTGTGTTGACTAGTCCCCCCACCCCCTTCTAATGAGACCAATATATAATCAAGTTAATGAAACTTCTATCCTCTGAAGGCACAGTTTACAGTACTGGGAGAAAAATTGTTCATCTGAAATAAAAATAAAGATTCCAGAACTGATGCCTGATACCATAAATTCACTTTGTGGGTCCGTAAGCGATTATCAAGTAACCTGTTATGTGGCAGAAAGAATCACCCTTCATTTACTCTGTAATGATATAGTATTATATACATGGGACACTATACTGAAATTGCCACAACATATATTAATTTAATTGGCAAGCAGTTGGCTCTGTAAATAAATGAAAAATTTCTTCTTTATAGTTCTTGATCGAAAGATGGAGGAGCTCTGCTCACAAGAAATCAGTACTTTATTTTTCCTTAAAAAGACAGAGGATTTTTAATGTGCTGCTAAAGTCATGATACATTTTCTTTTCTTCATCTGCCATTTAGAAAACTATTACCAGTCATCAGTGGAGCAGGGGCTGCATTGACTCAGTGGTTAAGAAGCTCACCTTGTTAGCTGGAAGGCTGGCAAGTCGGCAGTTTGAGACCTGGGTGCTGCATGATGGATTGAGTGCGCCTCTCTGTCCCAGCTCTTGAGGACATGAAAGGAGCCTCATTTGGGCATTCCCTGAGCAGTTTCCTCTGCAAAAATCCTTTCAACCCAGAATAATTTCTGACACTAAATTATTATTCAAGGAGACTGGGGTGGGAAAAGTGGAACGGTGGTCTGCTTGTCATCCAAAAATACTCCTTACCTTTTCCAGCCTCCTGAACACTCCATTTTTTTAAAAAAAAGTTGGAAAATTATCACCTTCTTCTTCTAGGAGGCATGAGAGTGATTTCCATTTTATAGCTTCCCAGTGCCTCTGAGTCTCTGCTTTAAAAATGAATTAATTGCCACAAAAGGGAGAAAAGGGCTTTTTCACTTGAAAAAAAATTAGGTTGAGTTGGGGTTGAAGGTACAGAAGCAGGTGCAGCCCTGGAAAGCCTCAGAGGTGGACATGTATGGACCCCAGATCTTTGGAAGCCTTAATGGTAGAATTTTTTGGTCCTGTTATAGTGTTCTAAGTAGATATTTCAGTTCTGATGACATCAACACATGTGGCTCAGTCAAGACTTTATCATAGACTGGGATGAGAAAATTGTGGCCCTTCATACTTCTCAGGCCCCCAGAACCTCAGTAAAGTTAGTATGATAGTTGTAAGTAACTAAGAAAGCTCTAATCCAAAACAACTTGACAATGAGGGAATGCCAGCCCAACTAGGTGAAATTGACACACTCTGTACTGGTGTTTCATCCACATTCGTAAGGCTGATTGAATGTACAGTATTGACTTAATAAGCCACACATCATCTGAACCTGACAGATGGGTATTAGTAAGTCTCAAGGTGCACAACTACAAATTTAACTGCAGAGGGGATTTTTCACATCTCAAAGTCTTTCTCTCTATATATAAAAGGGTCAGCCTAGCCTGAATTAGATGTTCTTGTTGAACAGAAGCATGCAGCAGTATGGGAGGAGTGTTAACCCTTTGAATTTCAGACTGATTACTTGAGTATTTTAGTGTATGAGAACCAAGACAAAGGAACAGCCGAAGGATTGGCTTAACACATCTTTATTGCATGGTGGTCAGGGGGAACATGAGGTAATGGCGGACGAGCAGCTCCATATATATGGTGGTTATACATTTGAATGTGGCTCCACGATAGCCCATTGGCTACCGTTGGCGTGACGTCATTTCTGGTCACGCCCTTCTTGTCCAGGTGAGGTAGTGGCGGGAATCTTCCCGCGCTGTAGTTCTTTGGGGAATTGGGACCTGTGAGCTGGGCGCTCGCTATTGCCACCAGGTGGTCATTAGCTCGCATCCTAATTGCAACGGTTACATTGAATACATAGGTTAAAGGCATAGCATTGAGAATACAAAGCATAGTATTTAAAACACAACGTTGAGAACACAACATCCCTCCCCCCTAGGATGAGACGAAGTCTCTCATCCAAGATGGCTTATTGCAAACGCGCTTTGGGCGTGCTGCTGGCTGGCTTGTCCCGGCTCCTTGTCCTGCAACGGGAGAGGGAAACTCGTTAGTGACTTGCCGCGGCTCTGCGGCTTGTGGGGAAGGGTCGGAAAAACCGGGGGCACTGGGGACTAACAAAAAACCCCGCTTCTCGCTTGGATGGGTGGGGGACCACTCTGGAAAACCCCCCCGGTTTTGTAAATGAAAATCAGAATTATCCCCTAGAGTGTCATTAGAAGGATTCCGCAGGATATCTATGAGGACAGGATCGGACTCCTTTCCCTCCCCCCTAGGTGGGGACCACCGGCCCCCCTCTCCTCCCCCTTGGGCTGAACGGGTGGGGGAGAACCCTAACGTTGAATTCTTCTCTGCGCCGTCTGCGCGTTGTTCGTCTGGAACCCGGAGCCGGAGCTGGTCCGCGTGCCGCCTCCAGAGGAGACTGGCACTGGTCTCCACACAATACGACACGGGACCCGTCTGCCCAACGATGACGCCCGGGCCCCAGGCTGGCCCCGCGCTCGCGTAGTTCCTGCAATGCACTGGGGCACCCACTACGAAACTCCTCGTGGCCTCTAACCCGATGTTCCTCCCTGCGTCCTCCACCCTCGTTGGGTCTAGTCTGGTCAGGATCGTGGTCAGCTTCCTACGCATTAAGAGCTCTGCGGGCGAGTACCCTGAAGCTAGGGGGGTCACCCTGTATCCCAGCAGGAACTGACACACTTGTAGGTTGAGATCCCCGGGACCCATGCGCCTCAGCGCGTCCTTGGTGGTGCGCACGAGGCGCTCTACCTGGCCGTTCATTGCCGGGTGGAAAGGGGCGGAGGTGATGTGCCGAATGGCGTTGATCTCCGTGAACGCCCTGAACTCAGCGGACGTGAAACAACTAGCGTTATCGCTAATTAGGGTGTCGGGTATACCGAACGTGCTAAAGACCCTCCGCAAATGCTTCACCGTCGTTGCCGAAGAGGTGCTCGTGACTGGAATTACCTCCAACCACTTGGAGTAAGCATCCACCACGAGGAGAAAAAGTGTCCCTCTAAATGGCCCCGCAAAGTCGATGTGCACCCGCGACCATGGCCCCTTTGCCGCGTCCCATTCCCTGTGTGGCAGACGCGCCTCTTCGGGTCGGAAGCATTGGCATCTCTCGCAAACGCCCACCATGTGCTCAATGTCGGCATCTAATTGGGGCCACCAGAAATAGCTCCTGGCCAGAGCCTTGGAGCGCACAATCCCAGGGTGGCTGACGTGCAGCAGTTTGAGCACCCTAGGCCTCAGGGATTCGGGGACTACCACCCGCTGGCCCCACAGAAGGCACCCCCTCTCTATGGACAACTCTAGCCTCTTCCTGAAAAAGGGGGCGAACTCCGCCGCCGGGGGGGACACTGGCCACCCTTTCTGCACCCAGGAGCTGACTAGAGCAAGCGTTTTGTCCTTTCCGGTCGCCTTGGCGATGTCTGCGGGTACAAAGGGGGGCGAATCTAAGACCTCTATCAAGAGCACCGGGCGGTCACGTTCTTCCTCGCCCACGATGCTGCTAGCGTTGGGGAGGGGAGACCTCGACAGGGCGTCCGCGTGGCTTATCTCTTTTCCCGGTCGGTACACCAAGGCGTGCTGATACGCATTTAAGAAGATGGCCCACCTTAACATCCTAGGGGACAGGATTTGAGGAGTGGGTTTGTCTGCAGTGAAAATGCCTAGCAGGGGCTTGTGGTCGGTCACTATGGTGAAAGGGCGGCCATAGAGGAAATCGTGGAACTTTTTGGTCCCCGCGATTATTGCTAGCGCTTCCCTGTCTGTTTGAGCGTAGTTTCGTTCCGCTTGGGACAGGGATCTGGAGTAGAATGCTACCGGGGCCTCTCTCCCGTTCTCCAACACGTGGCACAGCACCGCCCCCGCCCCCACTGGGGATGCATCACATATCAGAACCACCGGTTTCTTGGGGTCAAAATGGGTGAGAATGGCGTCAGACGCTAGGAGTTGTTTCAGGTCACTGAATGCCTTCTCTTGGCTCTCGCCCCACTTCCACGCCTCGTCCTTCTTAAGTAGCTTGTGAAGTGGCTCTGCCACCGATGCCTTCTGCGGCAGGAAGGAGTGGTAAAAGTTTAAGAGCCCTAGGAACGACTGCAATTCGGGCTTGGAAGTGGGGCGAGGGGCATTTCGAATGGTGGCCACCTTTGATTTGGAGGGTTTGATTCCCTCGGGGGTCACCCGGAAACCTAAGAACTCAACCTCTTTGGCGAAGAAAACGCATTTGTCTCTCCGCAACCTCAACCCCGCCTTTTCGAACACCGCCAGCACTTTGTCCAGCCTTTCAGCCAACTCCTCCTCGCTCCCCCCCCCGTTATCAACACGTCATCAAAGTATGGCAAGACCCCATCCAGTCCCTTTAAGAGGCGTTCCACGAGCGACTGGAAAATACCCGGCGCCGAGTTCACGCTGAACTGTAGGCGCGTCACCTGGAACGCCCCCTTATGAGTGACTATCGTTTGCGCAGCAGCTGCAGCTGGGGTTACTGAGAGTTGCTGATAGGCTTGCGCTAGGTCAAGTTTGGCGAAACACTTTCCCCCATGTAACCTGGCCAACAGGTGGCTGACTACCAGCACCGGATACGCATTTGGGCGGATCGCCTTATTAATGGTGCACTTATAATCAGCGCAAATGCGAACCTCCCCGTTGGCCTTTAGCGCAGTTACAATCAGAGTTTCCCACTCCGCGGAATCAACAGGAACAAGAATCCCCTGGCCCACCAATTTGTCCAGTTCCGCCTCTATCTTGTCCTTTAGTGCGAAAGGCACTCTGCGCGGCTTGAGTCTGATAGGGCGGACCTCCGGGTCCAGGTCAAATGCTACTGGGGGTCCCTTGAATTTTCCGAGTCCTTTCTTGAAAACTTCGGGGTGCGCGTCACACACCTCCTGTATTGGGTCAGTCCCGACGGCATGCACCCCCCCAATGAACAAACCCAGGGGCTTAAACCATTGAGTCTCGAGGAGGCTGCAACTTCCCCCCTTGAGAACAACCAGGGGAAGTTCCACGGCGTGTTGCTTGTATTGGACCTTGAATTTTCCAACCCCCAACACCGGAATGCTATTTCCCTGCACGTCCCGCAGCGTGGACCTCAACGCTTTGAGCTTAGGGCGCACGTGGGGGGAAATTCCCAAGAACTCTCGCTGGGACATAATTGAGTAGGACGAACCCGAGTCTATCTCCATCCTAACAGGGGCCCCTTGCACCAGTATCTCGACAAAATAACGTGGGTGTCCCAAGGACACGCTGTACACAGGGGCCTCGTCGCTGCTGTGGTCGGAGATGCGGCCTATGCTGTCCTGCTTCCTCGTGGGCCGGGCGCCCTCCTTGGTCTTCGGCGGCCGGTCTGACGGGCCTTTCTGGTCTCTGCACCGCCGTCGGCAGACCTTGGCGATGTGTCCCCGGCGTCCACAGTTGTGGCACTCGGCCTTCCGGAACGGACACTTGATGCAGTCATGGGCTGCTCCACAGCCGTCGCAGCGTCGGCCGTCCTTCCGCACCTTCCGGACGTCCTCATCATCGCTGCTCTCCGTGGACGATTTCGGCGTGCGCCTGGCCGCCTGCACCGAGCCCGCTGCCTTGTCGGGCTGTGGGGGGCTTTCTCTGAACCCCTTGACTCCGGCCCTGGTGGCCTCCGTGGCCTGGGCCGCCTTCACGACCTCGCGTAGCGTCGGGGGCAGCTCCTGGTTCATCAGTTTCCGCTGAACCTCTTCATCCCACAGGCCGCACAGCAAACGGTCCCTGAGGGTGATTTCCAGATTTTCCCACTTGCATGGGCCGGCGGCCAACCGCAGGGCCGCTGCAAAAGCGGCGATGGACTCACCAGGTGCTTGAACTCTCTTCCAGAACGCGTCTCAAGCCGAAAACATCGAGACCGTGGGCTGGAAATGGTCGCGCATCACCTTTAGAAGCTGTTTGGCCGTTATCTCGCTCACTTTCTTCGGTGATACTAGGTCCACCAATACTCGTTTGGCGGCATTTCCCAGCATCCGCGTGAGGATGGCCCACTTATTTCCCTCGTCCGTAATGTCGGACACCACCAGCGTATCTTGGAAGTCCATTTCGAAGAGCTCCCAGTCTTCCGGCTTGTTGATGTCGAAACCGGCATGTGTCTTGGTCTCGTGGGAAGCCATATCCAACCTTCGTCGCCAATTTAGTGTATGAGAACCAAGACAAAGGAACAGCCGAAGGATTGGCTTAACACATCTTTATTGCATGGTGGTCAGGAGGAACATGAGGTAATGGCGGACGAGCAGCTCCATATATACGGTGGTTATACATTTGAATGTGGCTCCACGATAGCCCATTGGCTACCGTTGGCGTGACGTCATTTCTGGTCACGCCCTTCTTGTCCAGGTGAGGTAGTGGCGGGAATCTTCCCGCGCTGTAGTTCTTTGGGGAATTGGGACCTGTGAGCTGGGCGCTCGCTATTGCCACCAGGTGGTCATTAGCTCGCGTCCTAATTGCAACGGTTACATTGAATACATAGGTTAAAGGCATAGCATTGAGAATACAAAGCATAGTATTTAAAACACAACGTTGAGAACACAACAAGTATACTGCCTCCTTTGCTAAGGAATTCCACCCATGCTTCTTCCTAAGTAAATAACTAAGCTTGTGATGAGATAGGGAAGGTGATGGAAGTTTATCTTCCAGCTTGCTTGAAGACGTCATGGCTTCTCCTTTCATCTCTAGAGAATAAAGACAGCTCTTATACAGCTGCATCTGTATCGGGGTTGGTTTTAGGCATCCTGTGACCAATCTCGATGTTTCACTTAGGGCCACATTCACCTGCCCTGCATGCTTTGATCTGCTAGTCCAGTGTGGTGCAGATCAAAGCATGCAGGGCAGGTGGATGTGGCCCTAAATGAAACAGTGAGATTGGTCACAGGATTCCTAAAACCAACCCTGATACAAAAAGTGCATTACTTAGCTGGCATCCCTCCATCAAAATTCCATCGAGAAAGTGCTGTTCAGAGAGAGTGAGTCAAAGCAAGTTCCTTGGAAACACACCTGCTATTTGATCACCAACCACCAAAGCAGAGACTGAAATCAAGGCACAGTTTCCACATTACTTCTGCTCTCCCAAACAAGCAGCCCTCACAGACCGCCTTAGAACTATGGAAGGCAAGCAAGGATCTAATAGATAACTGAGCAGAACCACATGTCTCTCTACCGCCTGGCCAAGAACAACCATGGCTTGTGTGGAAAACTCTAAATAGACTGTGTTCAGAGGTAGGAGGATCAAGGGCTAATCTGAGAAAGTGGGGTTTACCTGTAGATGACAGCCTGAGTGAATGTGGAAAAGTACAAACTATCTCCCATATGATACAATGCACACAATGCCTCTCAACGTGCACTGAGAAGGACCTTATGTTGGCAAGAGGAAATTCTGTTGAAGTGGCCCGACATTGGGCAGATGTCATCTTTCATTCTATTCTGTTTTTAGATGTATTAATTTTTGCTTTGTCTGTTATTATATGCTAGTGGTGCATCTGACACAAATAAAGAAATAAACTGTATAATAACAAACTTGTGATCAGCAATGCTGGCTATCAGTGGGCAGGGGGTTTACAGCCTAATGTGATAGTCCTTTGTCTCTAACCCACTGGGGAAGTTCATTTTCCTGCCCTCAGCTTGCCCCTACACTCTTCCTGATTGTTCACTTGTTTCTCCCTCATCCTTTTCTTCTTTCCTCTTGATTTCAAACTCCATACAGCAAGCATGGGTACTCCTCCACATGGAGGAGACTCTTTTTCTCCTTTTATTCTTCTGACTGTAACCACAGATCAGAACTGTAAGTGCAGATTCCCTTCTTTTCACTTTAAATGTCTCTAGAGTGATTTTGTTATGCAAATAGTCATTGTGAGATAAGCTGTAGTGCTGTGACTTGGGCCATTCTCTCATGCTTTCTCTGTTGCTGGTTTTTACTTATAACCCATACTGTGCTAACCTAAAGGAAGAGCCTGAAGCAGGGATTCGCAACCTTTTCTAGCTGAGGGCCTGGTCACGCTCCCTCAAACAACTTTGGAGGCCAGACGGCCATTTTGCCCTGCCTGCCACACATGGCACTTCTGGGTGTGATGGAGGCAGTGTGGGGCCACATGAAAAGGTATCACGGGCCACATCTGGCCCCTGGGCCGTGGGTTGAGAACCCCTGGCCTGAAGTCTACAACCTCTCTTCCTTGAAGGTACAAAAGAAAGGTGTGAGAACAAAGAGGCATGAACAATCCTAAAAAGTTGAAATAAAATCAGCACTGGTTAGATAAGGTAAAGGGCAGTCTTGGAAGCTGGATGAAGTCCCCTTTCTATTCATTCCCATGCAAAGATATACATTTTCTTGTAAGTGTCCAGTAATAATCAAAATGTCCATTTACCCACTGCATAAACTGAACTTTGCACCTTTTGCATGCAAACCATGTGCTGTCTCACTAAATTATGTATGGCCTTTCCCAACTACATTAATTAGTAAGTCATAATTAGTATGTATTATTTTATTGTTTTTGTTACATACTATCAAGTTGCTTCTGACATATGGCAACCTAATAGAGCAGGAGTGCCCAAACTTTTTGGTCGTGGGTCAGTCACATGGTTGAGCGGGCCAGTCACATGATTCCTCCCACTGGAAGCGGAAGTAAAACATGCCTGCGCATGTGCATAACGCTGCAGTAAATGCACCCACGGCTGTCATAAACTTCCACTTTCGGGAGCGACGTGGGTGGTGCAGACTAGATGGAATGGCAGTGTGGGTCAGATCCGGCCCATGGGCTGTAGTTTGTGGACCCCTGTAATAGAGTTTTTGATGTATGTGAGATATTCAAGGAATAGTTTACCACTACCATCTAGTTAGTTTTCATGGCCAATCAGGGATTTGAACCAACTCTCCAGAGTCCTAGACCCATGATGGCAAACCTTGGCATTCCAGATGTTCTTGGACTCCTAGAAGCAGAAGTAAAACACGCAGAGCGACGAGGGCAGTGTGGGCCAGATGAATCGCAGTAAACCCATTCATGTTGATTCACGGGGCTTCTGGGAATTGAAGTTCAAAAACATATGGTGTGCCAAGGTTCACCATCACTGTCCTAGACTGTCTCTCTGTCCCCTACACTGCACTGTCTCTCAAAGGATTACATTTGGCATAATAAGTATTGCTCCTTCACTTTAGTCATAATATCTAGCTTTTACTGCCTTTGTGAAAATAATGGGTACAAACCATAATGTTCACAAACCATGTCATCTTCTGGCAGAGATATAGCACCTTGCTTACTATTAATCCTATAAGAAAAGAATTTTAAATGTTTCTGTAAATGCCTTCCAAAGAAGTCATGAAAGGAAAGCTAACAGGTAGGAAGAAATGTAAACACTTATAATGAAACCATTAAATAGTTATTCAGCTATCTGAAGGACAAAATTTGGAGGAAAGGTAAAATGTGATTTTTCAAAAGCCATAGTTCAACAGCAGAAATATGTAATTAAAAGACTAGCAGCACAGACTTTGCAAACTTGTTCTCCAAAGTCAGCCCCATTGTTGTCAATAGAGCTTAGTTTTGGTGGCTGGAATGTCAGCCTAAATAGGTGAAACAACTAGCTGAAAGGTACCTCCAACCTGACAGCTTTCGTAGTATTACTTTAACCGTAACATCATGAAATAAGCAGGAGAAACCCTGAAACCCTGCACATATTTAGACAACTGATGTCAATGACATTTAGACAACCTAACAGCTTGATTGCGACCCAATTTTTTTTGTAAGGAAAAAAAAATCAAGATCAGCATGGAAATGAAAATAGACAATAACTGAGACATCTGCTGCTTGTTAACGCTATCAATGTAGGTTGCAGCAATTTTCACAGTCTCTAACTTGCCTTGCCTCCTCCTTCTTCAATATCCAGGTTTATCTCTTCTCCCCCTCATCTCCTTTTTTATACAACTCATTGTTCTCTTCTATGTATGAGTGTAATGTACCATCAAGTTGGAACTCTAACAGAACATTCATGCCAAATTAGATATTTAAGAAGGGGTCTTACCTGTTCAATGTCACCCTATGCCAGAGTTTCTGTTTCCAAGCAGGGAATCAAACCCAGACTCCTGAGTCCTAATCTATCAGTCTATACATTACATCACACAGGGTCTCTATTGTTCTCTTGGAAGACAATTGAAATTTATATTTGCAATTCCTGCTATTACAGGCCACTGACTTCAGAGCCCTGTACAAAGATTATTCCTGAACTCAAACTATACTATTGCTATCCCAGTTTAGTTCTCTCTATTAAGCACTGTGGCACACATGTATGACATTTGGGGAACAAACACTTGACCATTTCATTTCCCATCTGGTTTTGAAATCCAGTCTCTTCTAAATTGTCTTTTGGTGTTGCAATTTGGAATGTTGTTTTAAAGAAGATCGACCTAGGCATTCTACTCATGTAGCATCCATATTCCATATGATGACTTTTAAGCAAGCAATCTGCAAAACCTCATTCTAAAATAGATCTGATAATCTTAAAAGTGCCACAAGATTCTTCTTTCCTCTTTTGTAGGTTTTGTTTTGTTAAGCTTTTGTTGAAGGGACCTAAGAATGTATTTATAATGACTGCCTTGTAACCATGGAAAGAAACATTAGAGTTTTCACCATCAACTCTAAACTAGCATAAGCATTTGCAGAAGGATGATATTGTCTGTTGTCTTCTTATCATGGTTCTGTTTCTGGATGTCAGCTTTTAATCTCCAGATTTAAGGAAAAGGACATCATTTACAGTTCTCTTGCAGTTCTATTTTGAATAACTGGTTTCTGGAATATGAATGTTGTCAGGGAGACCATGATTCACTCTGCTTGCTCTGGATGTACTGGCAGGAGACAAGGTGATTAGCACTCTATGCAAACAAACACCACCACAGTTGCTCTGAACTTCTTGTTTTAAGTATGTTTATAGACCCTGAGCCCTCTTGATGCAAGGAGAATTAATACATGCTAACTGGATTCATCTTTTTAAAAATATTCTAATTGGTATGATACTTGAACCCATTCTATTATGAGAGTCTGGCCTCAGTGGTCATTTCCTAATTTGCAGAAAGTTCAGCACTGCTAGGAGCGAAGGCCAGACTTCTGAGTCAAAAACAGCTTCATGCTTGCCTCATTTCACTTTATTTCACAAACTCTTCTCCTGTGCTCTCACGCTCTCTCACTCTCTTTCTTAGTATTTTTTGCACTTAGAAAAGTCTCAGCTTCTTCCATTAGAGGAGCGGCACTGAAGTATCCTTCTTTTAAAACAGCATGACACAGTTCAGTGTCTAGAACGGGCTGCTGAGCAGGAACTGCCAGAAAGCTTGTTTTTAATTTTCTCCACAGGATGGAACAATGTGTAACTTCTCTGCCGAGTAACTATCCCACAGAAAAGAAAGAATGGAATAAAAGGCATATTTGGTAAAAACTGAACAAAAGATAAAATTGAACACACAAAAAAGATCTTCCCAGCTGTTCTGCCTTTATTCACAGACTGAGAATTTATATCAAGAGAATTCTAGTTAGGACAAAGAATAAGCCTCACATAACAGAAGTGAACTGTATTACCATTTGGAGTGTCTGGAGGTAATGAATTTGATTCAATTCTAATTAGAGACATTACAGCAAACTATGGAAATCTCAAATCTGTGTTATTAAAGAGACCATGATAGTAGAGACAAAGAATTATGCTACCATTTGATGATACCCTATTGGATATTTACACCAGCATAACTATTGTTGTAATTTGCATTGTTGAATTGCCACAAGTTAAGAAGACAGCATCAGGATTTACCATCACACATGGGATCACTCTACTGGTAAAGTTATAGTAGACATAACTAATTATGTCTTAATACTATTCATTGTTACTAACACGATTCAGGCCATTGATGTTATTAATTTAAAAAAGGAGAGATTCCTAGATGTGTAGTATTATTTCTACAATGTGTACTCACTGCACCTTTTTGGACCCAAGACTGTACTTTCACAGCATCCTGATGGGTTCACCCAAGAATTTGCCACCTGGGAGTGGGATGTCTTTGGACAGCATTATCCTGGGGCTCAGGACTCACCTGGGAGGGGCAGAAACAGGACTATGCAGGAATCACCTGGCTCTCAACAAGTAAGAGGGGATTACCAGTTACAGTTAACAATAAAGTTGTGGCCCTAGTAGTTAAACTTCATGTCTTATTCCAGTGTTGGGATGGCAATGGAGAGGGTTATCAGATACAAATGATTGATACTCATAGCTTCACCAGGTTACAACTATAACTCTAAACCATGGTTTATCATTATGTCCATATTTACCCATTGAAAGCGCGGCGCCAAAATGGCCACCGCGCTCTTTGCAGGCCCCCCCACCCGGACTCAGTCATCCGGGTGAGTTAGGGGGCGTGGCCACCCCTCTATAAAAGGGGTAACCACGAGGCAGACGAGCTGCCATTTTAGAAATAGCGACGGAGAGGAGAAGTTTTCTCCATCGCTGTTTTTCCTTATTGAAAGGAGGATCGAAGCACCCGGAGCCTTGGATTGCTTGGCTGCCGCGGTGCTTAAACGCTAGGAGTTCGATCCCTGGGTAGGGATCCTACTGCGACTTTCTTCTCCTAGGGAGACATGGCTCCCAAGCGGAAGGCCCCGGAGCTGAAGCCGCGGCCAAGGGGAAGTAACTTTTCCGGCCCTGCGTCGGATGGGAGCCAGCCTTTCGGTCGAAGGACCAGGGCTGCGCCCCCACAGCAGGGCGATGTGCCAGCCTTGCCCACTGGTACCAGTGGGGCTGGTCAGGCTACCACTTGGCAGCCGGGTTCCAGCTTGGTAGCTGGTCAGCTACAGGCCGGCCCCTCCGGGGCTTCGGCCCTCGGCCTGCCTTTCCCAGGCATGGGACAGGGCAGCCCGGGGGGGGGGCTGGTGCGGGTGTCCAACCCACTGTTCCTCCGGCCCCTGATGGGCCAGAGTTTTGGACAGGGCCCTATTCTGGCCCTGGCTCTCCTTTGGGTTGCCTTTTCCTCAACTGACTAGTGGGCCGTCCGGCCCACCCGGCTCGCTTTGTACTGGGGGCTCTGGGGCAGTGGATGCTCTGTTAGCACGGATAGCAGTGCTGGACGCATCACCGGACATTGCACAGCCTCCTTCAGAGGGGGGCGTTACTCTTTCTTCAACAGGGGCCCCTTTGTCGACCCCGGCTACCTTGCCGGCCGCTATGCTTCAGCGGGCGGCCAACTGGGGCGAGCTGCTTGAGACGGTCCGGCCGGCCCCAGCTGGTATCTCGCAGCTCCCCGTTCGACCTGATGTCCAGGCTGGGAGCAGTCGGGGGTGATCCCAGAGCTCGATTCCGGTCCCGAGGTCCGACGCCCGCCGTGGGCCAGAACCCCCGGTGGGGGCGGCTCACGGGGGTGCACCTAGTGAGTATCAGGTTCAATTTAAGTGCACCAACACCACAGCCCACTTACAGTGGTGGGTTTCAGTGGTCCTGGCCTCGTCAAGTTGATGCGAGCGGGCATCAGTTACCATCCTATCCCAGTATCCATGGTTTCTAAATGGTCCCTCATTATGGGCGGGACTGTCCACCCCTGGGGCAGTGCCAAGCATCGCAGGGGCTGTCCAGGTCCCGCTGCGTATGCCCTCTATACAGAATGTGCCGACGATGGCTTTGCCAACGGCTGGTTATTCCTTGCCCCTGGGTGATCATTTGTCACAGGTCACGAGGGATAAGATCTGGTGGGAAGTACGTGGATATATTCTCCCTATTGAACCATGAGCCCACTGAGGAAGAGTGAGAGGGACAGGACGACAGAGACAAAGAGCTGTCCCGTCGTCGTAAGCCACCGCGCACCTGGGCCAACTGGTTACCGGCATACTTTATATATATGGCGGTATGCCTCAAGGCCCGGCCTGATTGGGCCATCCCAATGGTTCAATCCTTTGATAATATTTACAGGGCGATGGTTGATTTCATGGGCCCATCGTAGTTGGCTTACGATGAGGAATTTGGATGAGGGTGGCCCTACATCCTGACATGAGGTGGGATGAGCCCTGTCAGCAATTGTGGCTCTGGTACATGACTCCCATGTGACTGGCGCCTGGTGATAGGTACCATTGGGGTCATGCTGTGCAGCGGGCTGCTGCGATACAGGCTCCCCGCTGACCGGTGGGGCAGGGGGTTCCAGCACGCCTGCTGTGTTGGACCTTCTCAGCTAGCGACGTGTGTAATAAGCGCCAGTGTCGTTACCGACACGAGTGTCCCCTTTTGCGCTGTCCCCCTCGCCGCCTCCGCGTGCCCGTGGGTTGGTGGGTTACGGGGCAGAGGTAGGGGTGCACAGGGGGCGATCAGAGCCCCGTCCGACGGAACTAGCCATGCCAAAGCCCCCCCCTCCCCAATTAGTGTACTCATGCTGGAGCGATGGCTCTCAGCTTATCCAAGAAGGGATGATGTGTGGTACCTGCTGGGGGGTTTCCAATGGGGCTTTCGTATTCCATTCGGGGTGTTAGGGGCCCCAAGATGCTACTAATTTAGTTCCCTTGAAAGGTAACGTGGAGGTTGCTGCACTGAGCACAGCTAAGAAAGTTGAGGCTATGTGAGTAGCGGGCCCCTTCTTGGAACCACCTTCCCTAATTTGAAGGTCTCCCCTCTGGGGCTAGTACCGAAGTAGAACCCGGGTGAATGTCGTCTAATCCTCCATCTAGCTTACCCTGCGGGTTCTTCGGTCAGTGATGCCGTTCCTGCTGACCTTTTTCAGTCAGGAAAACGTTGTTTGTTCAGCCCCTAAGGGTGGTACGCGCATGCGGTCCCGGTGCTTTCCTGGCACAGTCTGATATGCACTCAGCTTTCCGATTATTGCCAGTGCACCCAAGGGATTTTGAGCTATTGGGTTTTAGGTTCCAAGGGGAATTTTACTTAGATAAGGCCATGTCTTTTTGACTGCTCTATTCCATGTTCAGCATTCGAACGATTCGGTACTTTCATTCAGTGGGCCTTGGCTCGCAGGTCGGGGTCCCGGTGTCTAGCCCATTACCTCGATGACTTTTGGTTCGGGGGTGAACGGGGCTTGGACACGTGCACGCGTCTCCTCACTACATTTCAGACACTCATGTGGGAACTGGGTGTCCCCTTAGCGCCTGAATAGACTGAGGGCCCAGCTATTAAGATCACATTTATAGGCATTGGAATTGACTCTGTCGCACAGGCATCCGGGTTACCCATGGATAAGGTGGCTCGGATCTCTGCGGCGATTTTGGCATTGATTGCCAAACATAAAGTGTCCCCTCGTGAGCTGCAGCTACTTCATGGCCACCTTAACTTTGCCTGCAGGGTGGTTACACCCGGCAGAGCATTGGCCAGGTGCCTGTGTGACACCATGGCTGGCCTGTTAAACGTCACCACAGGGTCCGGCTGATCAGGGGCATACAGGTGGACCTTCCAGTCTGGCTCAAATTCCTCCAGGGATTTAACAGGGTCTCTTCCTGGAGATCAGACCTTATGGTCTGCCCTAGATTTCAAGTACGGTCGGATGCCTCCGGCTCCCTGGATTATGGGAATTTACTCTGAGGGTAGGGGGACTTACGGCCGAGGGCTTCATGCATGTCTGGGCACAGATCACCTCCGCGATCTTACCTTCCTTGAGTTTCTTCCCAAATTGGGGAGCACTGATGCTATGGGGTGACGAGTGGGCCAACTCAGTGGTCCATTTTTGGTGTGACAATGCGGCAGTGGTGCACATTGTCAACACCCAGACGTGCAAATCCCCCAGGGTCATGGCATTGGTTTGTCAAGTCTTTTTGAGAAGCCTACGCCTAAATGTGCTGTTCAGGGCCAGACATGTTCCAGGTATTAATAAAGATATTGCTGATGCTTTATCCCGCCTGCAGATCCCCCGGTTCCGTGCCTTGCTCCGGAAGCAGAGGAATTCCACTCGCCACTCCCGGCCAATATTTGGACATTTGGCGAGGGGAGGTGAACCGGGCATGTCATTGGCACCTCGCACGCGTAAGGCGTATCAACATGCTTTCATGCGATTTAGAACTTTTTGTGAGTAACTACAGTTACCTCAAGTGTGGTCAATATCAGTGGACCAGGTTATACAATGCATGTTTATCTTTGCAGTCAGGGTTTGGCCCCCCGTACTATAGCCTTCAGGCTTTTGGCACTGGCATTTATGGCCAACGTGGGGGGGTTTCAATGACTGCGTGAGTTACTTCCGCATGTGACGTGTTTTGGAGGGGTGGACACGTGAACGTGTCCGCCGCCCAGACACGCGCCACCCCAGTTCGCCAGAGTTTCTGACCCACCTTGCACGAGGCTGGCATGATTTATGTTCGGATAGGTGTGAAGTGGCTCTTGGTCACGCAGCTACCACGGTAGCCTTTTTGGGAGCACTCCGCATCAGTGAGTGGGTACCAGAGTTGGGTACCATCTGTGTAAGGCGGATGTGTTTCATAGGGCACTGGAACTCGACGATGTCTATGTCACACATGAGTGGGCTCAATTGGGGATACGGTCCTCAAAGGTTGTTCAGCATGGCATAGGCAGTGGAGTTAGACTCCTACTAAGTTTCATTGAGACATCTGTCCGGTTGGTGCCCTACATGAATTTTCGGCAGTGCCTGCTGCGCGCCCCAGCCTGTTTTTCTGCCACCAGGATGGGTTTACCCTTACCAAAGTAAAGTTACTGAGGGTGACCGGTGCCGCGCTTCACGGTGTGGGGCCCATTTTGGCACCCATTTATTTAGGATAGGTGTCGCGTTGATCGCGGCTACGTTTGGGGTACTCGGAGGCGGATATGTGTGTACGCGTATTTTCTTATATGTACGTCCCCTCACTGTATGAGTACCTAGTTATGTCCTTCACCTCTTCTCCTCTTTTACAGATCCTGTGTATCTCTGCACACCGGTGGCAGTGGGGCTGGTGGGCCGCAGCTATGTACACTGGGCAGCAGTATATGCTGCGGCGACAGAGAGTGGACCCCGACTTGGGCTGTGTGCATCCGCACGAATGTGATGGTATGGTATGCGCGGCACAAGGGGGCGGGAACTGTAGCCATTCCTGATGTCCGTCAGGGATGCTGGATCGCCCAATGTTCTTATTAGGCACCTTGGCGGCAATGATCTTATACATATATATTCATAAACTGTCGAGAGACAGTGACCTGGCGTTTTATATCATGTATGGCTTACACACGGTCGCTATGGTCTAACATCGTGCCGAGACACCAATTTAGGGGAGACGTGGATCTCCGTGGTTCGGACTGTTCTGGCAGTCAGTGGACAGGGCTGTTGCTCGGTCCCTTGCTGAGCATGGCTGGGAGACAGCCATTGGACACCTGTGGATAGGCTTACAAAATTTTTTGCTGATAGGCAGGAGAAGGGGTCCACCTGTCGGCTGGAGGTATGCACCTCTTTCTGGAGGACGTGCAAGCGGGCCTGGTGACCGAGCTGTCGGTCAGGAGGGGGGCGGTGAGTCATCATGGACACCTCCCCATGTGGCGGGTAGTACTGGTAAGGTAAAGATTTATGACCCATAGGTATCCGGCAAGTTCGCAATTGACTGGCCAACACGTAGATAGGTACAGGGGAAACAGGATTGGCCGGTCAAGGGCGAACCATGAACGGGGTGATGCTAGGAGCTTCACAGCCTGCATCACCTTGATATTTGGAAGGATACACGTCAAAGGGTGGGGTCAGTAGATAGTATATTGACTTCGGTCAAAAATTTGTTTGTATCAGACGAGATCGGGCGTGTTCAGGGTGGTATGGCCGTATCGGTTGCGGAGCATCATGGTGGACTGACCGGTATCGTTTTCTGTTTGTTCTGAAGGGAGAGCCGCTTAAAAGCGGGAAAGGAGGTATTTTGGAGTTGCGTTTTGGGCTCAAAAGTATATTAAACGGAGTGTGAGATCAATATCTTCAGCCAGGTTAATTTGGAGGGTAAAATATAGAGAGGTTGCCGAGAAATCAGAGATCTTTTGGCTGTGGACAAGTTGTTATACTTTCTCCGCAAGAGTTTGGGGCGTGTTTCCTCTCAGGCTCGAAAGGTTTCGAGAATGAAAAGACTGACTGACTGAGTGAGTTTACCGGTCTCTGCAGATTTGGGATACAAAACTATTTGAAAAAAGAAAGGAAGAAAGGAGAATTAAGAACTTTCTCTTTGAGCCTTAAGTTTTGGAATACTGAATACTGAAATTTTGGAGATTAAAAGTCGGACAGTGGGATCTAACAAGAGGACTTTAATAAGCACTCAACTTCGCAGATTCTCATGCTCAAGGACAGCCTGAGGTAACTCGGGGCTGTCTCTGCAGGGGAGCGAGGTATGAGTGTGGAACTAAGAAGACTTGCTAATTACTCAGTCTTTGTTATTTAATTGCGGAACTAAGAAACTGATGTTGAAACAATTCCACGCCCAGGCTGTTTGATTAGGCTGTTTGAAATGTGCCAGTAATCTACGAGACACTTCGAGACTGAAAGGTTGGAAGACCTCCATCTTCGGGGAATATAAACAATTAAACATACAGCGAAACTTGGGGTTTAAAGAGGAATGAAAGGAATGTAAGAAACTGAGAGGAACGGAAAGTACAGTAGATAAAAGCGGGGCACAGACACCGAGTGGAGCAAGGTGAGGGATCCCGGAGCTCCAAAAGAGACTGAGGCTAACAGAATTAACAGAATTAAAATATTACAGTAAAAGACTCTCTTTTTGCTGGATTACAAGGACGGGAGTGTGGCTATAAGAAGGCAGTAAAGAAACAGTGAATATTGGATTATCGGACTATTGGATTCCCAGCGGCTTATGGACACTAAATAGCTAATAAAAAGGTCTTTCATTGTGTGCCCAGTTAAAATTCGGACTGTTACAGGATTGTGCACTTTGCAAGCAGAAGTAGAAAGCAGAAGGATAGAGGACTACAGAGGGATACAGCATTGCTAAAAGGAGCATAGGGTTGCAAGGCTCCAAGGACTCAGGGACTCACCAGCTGGGAATTTAATTTGCATATTTCCCCTTATCTTGGTTTTGGAACACCTGGGGTTTTTTTTTTCTTTCTTTTGAAAGAGGGGATTTAAGAAAGGGAAAATTGAACGGCTCTCTTAAAGCAGTATTTGATTGTTCTCCATTTAAACTTTGAATTTATTATTCCCTATTGGTATATAATCAGATATATTCTACATTTTTTTCTACATTTATTATATTATAAGTATATTAATACACTATTGAACTGTTAGTTTAGGATCCTGTGGTTAAAAGGCAGCAGTTTAATGAGCAAAAAAATTGATAATTTTGAACAGGATTTAAAGTGGGTGAGAACAGATAGATTGGAGAGAAGAGAACAGGAGGGTAGGAGAAGAAAATCGTTGCAGGAAGAACTTATCGAGATCCAAGAACTAGAAGAGCTGAGGAAGAAAGTAGCTGAAAGGAGGTTAAAGATTAAACAACAAGAAGTCTTAGATCAGGAAGAGAAAGAAAAACAAATAGAAGCGGGGGGTCAAGAGATTTTGATAGGAGAGGAATCAAGAAGACAGATGGCTACCAAAAAAAAAAGGGTTTGACAAGGGGAGGGTTAAAGAGGTAGAAGAGGAGCAGGTTGGTGATAGAGGCCCAAGTCCAGATTTAAATGATTTAAGAGGAGACCTGGAGCTTAGGTTTGATAAATTAGAGGAAGAACTTCAAGCTAAACTACAAACATTAGAAGATCAGCGAGCAAAAGACAATCAGAAATTTCAAAAAGAAATAAAAGAAAGTATCACACAAGCATTTAAGAACACCAAGAAAGAGTGTACCAATTTATTGAAGGAAATAGATGAACTAAAGGAGGGGGTGAATGCTATCAGGAAAGAAGTTTGGGAAATGAAACATGAGTTAAGAGAAGTCAAGGAGCAGGTACAGTTAAAAGAGGAGAAACAGAAAAAATATGATAAAAGGCTGGAAAGAATGGAAGATCAGGGGAGAAGGTGCAACGTGGTTATTAGGAATATACCAGAACGGAACCCGGATAACTTGAGACAAAGATTGGTAGAATGGATTAACGCAATGGGAATGGGGGAGGAAATGGAATTGGAGGATATAGATAGTGTGTACAGGCTAGGACAAAAAAGGAACCAAGAAAGACCTAGAAATGTTTTTTTAAGATTTGGCAATCTAGGACAAAAGTTAAGGATAATGAAATATGTTAACTCCTCGGGGGATGATGCTTTAAAAATGGAGGGGACACAGCTAGAAATATATAAAGATATTTCGTTAGAAGAACGCATTTGGAGACTACAAATTAAGCCAATCACAAAAAAATTGCGTGAGAAAAACATACAATATAAATGGAGACTGTAGGAATCGGGGCCACTGGGGGCCGGAAGGTCCCGGAGGAGGACTGATCAAGTGACGACACGAGACAAGCTGCTGGATCGATCAGACACTTTATTGGTCAAAGGCAGAATCATTTATAGGGAAAAAGTGCAACGGTGGCAAACTGTCCTCTGGCAAGGCATTACCTCATGCGTTGACACATGTTAATGGGAAAACCTTCAAAGGGGAAGTTAATTAACTCGGGCAAACAGGTAACAAGATTGACCATTGTCTTGGGATTTAGGCAGGGGTAAACATGGCTTATTTGCACCAGGGATTTCCCCAAACCGGGAGATGAGTCATTATGGTTAATAGAATGCGTGAATCAGCTATCTGCTTACTCGGCAGAGTCGCGGGTCAGGTCACCTTAATTGGGTGAATGAAGCCCTATACTTTTTTTCACCCCCCTTAATTTGACGACCGGTGAGCCCACTGGCCGGGAGCCTGTCTCACCGCAGTGGTCTCTGGTCTATTCCGTGCCCTGTGGGGCACAGGGAATCCATATCTCCCCTTTATTTTCTATTTAAGAACCTGACCCGCGACCTTACGCAAGATAGGCATCAGCTGTTGAGCGGGGATGACGTCACGGGATTTCTCTCTGGGGCGGCACTTGGAGATCAGCGAGGGAATACACTGAGCAAAGCAACAGAGCGTAATGCCTAGTATGGCTATTCCCACCACTATCTGAAGCACCGTCTGTAGCCACCCCCAGGGGATCCATGACCACATCCAATTCCATAGGGAACCCCACCAGGCTCCCCACGCGGAGCCTTCCGTAATGCCTGCAACAATGGAATGCAGGTTCTTGATCTGGTTTTGTATTTTCCGGGAGTTGTCAGTAAGGTTAAAACAGCACATCCCATGGACAGATTCGCACCCCAGGTGGTGCAATAAGAGGAGGTAGTCGATAGCCGCTCGATTATCAAGAACAGCTTGGCGGAGTTCCACCTGCTCTTGATTAAGGAGCGCTATCGCTGAGGAGGTATGATTGATGGTTTTTGCTAAACCGCAGGCCAAATGACCAATTCTCCGTGCGTTGCCGGTGGCCAACCCCGGCACGCCGATCAAACTGACGGATAGGGAAACATACTCAGCGGGACTCATTACTCTGATGCTGCTGTCACAAGAGCTGTCTAACTGGGTTGTGCGTGTGTGCCGAATGAGCGGGGAAACATTCACATGGGATACATTTGTGTCACTAGAACGTGGGGCAATCATGTCCCTGGTAGGGAGTACAAGTGTCAAGCGACTAATGCAACACATTGAGTCCGACAGATTGGCAGGGATGTAGTTCCAGGTGTGCTGGTTGCAGGTAAAGAACCACCCTGAGGGCAGGGTGACATGAGTGTACAATGAGATGAGGGTCTCCGGTTTATTGCAAGTCCAGTTGCCAACGCCAGGGTCAATACAGGGGCGCCGTGCCTGACCGTCTGCGGTGCAACCGGTCATGCGGGTACAGGCGGCGCCCGGGCTGACCGCCACCCGAGGGGTATGGAGGGTGGCTGCATCAGCCGGCAAGGTTGGGGTAAGTTGCTGTCCCCCCCAGCGTGCATATGCCGAGAAGGCGGTAGGAGAGTGAGGGGCAAAGGATGCTTTTCGCAACCAGGCACTGTCCTCGGTGTGCTCGTCCGGAGTATGGCACACCGGGATGAGACAGGTGCTGAGCATGGATGCAGAACCAACGTCCTGCTGTAAGCAAAAATCGGACTGGTTGACGAGACCCGCCAACCTTTCCCACAAGTTGTACTGCATTCGTGTAGACAGGTCTTCATCAGGCGACAAACCGTCGGCCTGGATTGAGGCTGCCTGGGCGCCTCCCCCCAAAAGCAGGGAGAGGGCCAGGACTATGGAGATCGCCACGGTGTTGGCATGAATCTGGGCCAAGACTGCAGCTGTGAGGTTCTCCGGCGTCGGTTCCTTCCCCTCGCGCTGGACGGCGTCCTGAGCGTCATGGCAAAGAACCTTGACCATCCCCCAGGTGACTTTAGGGATCGGCTGTCGCCTCCTCCGACGGATCCTCTCGCGTAGGGTGAGGTCCTTCATCTCCGGTATCGGACTCGGGCCGGTCTGGTTCCACGCCATGCGGTTCCGTGTGGGGTTTGACACACCGAGCTGGGATCCAGATGACACCTGTAGGAGACATAACTGCAGCATACCCTCTCCCCCAGGTGACGAGCGGCACCGGCCCCCTCCAAGTGGGGTCCGGTGGCACTCGGTACCGGACCATTGGTCGCGGGAGAGCTTCCGAACGGCGGAAATGCCTCTCCTGCGGCGTGCAATCCGAAAAAACATTAAGGTGATTGTATGTGAACAAAACCTTGTTTAAGCAAAACTGTGCTGCTCCTTGTGACTTGGGGAGGGCAGGAGGTTCCCCCCTTTCTATTTGTTTGTCAAGATAGGACTTTAGCGTCCGATTGACACGCTCTACGATCGCCTGCCCTCGCGGATTGTAGGGAATTCCAAAAGTGTGCTTGATGTCCCAAGTCGCCATGAAGGCGGCCAACTGCCTAGAGCAGTAGGACGGTGCGTTATCCGTTTTCACGTGCCGTGGCTTGCCCATCGCCGCGATGCAGGAAAGGAGGTGCTGCTCCACGTGGGTTGCCGTCTCTCCTTTCTGCGCCGTGGCCCAAACGAACTGGGAAAAGGTATCAATGCAGACGTGCATGTATTGCCATCTGCCAAACTGCGGCACATGCGTGACGTCCATCTGCCATACCTGGTTGGCCTCAGTCCCCCGTGGGTTGACCCCCCACGAGGGCCCCCCCGGCGCCCCGGCGCAATGCTGGCAAGAGCGGACTATACCCTGGGCTTGAGAAAGCGGCAGATTGAACTGTCTGGCGAGTGCCTTGGCATTTTGGTGAAAAAATGCATGACTTTGGATTGGAGTAGTGAAAACTCCCAAAACTGAACGTTGCTGAATTTCCTTTGCGGCCGCGTCCGCTCTGCTATTGCCCGCGGAAATCGGACCCGGTAGGTCTTGGTGACTTCGGATGTGGGCAATATAAAGCGGCTCCGTGCGGTTTCGCAAATGAAATTGAGCGGTGAGAAACAGACTTAGTAAATTCTTGTCTATCGCGGGAGTGATGTAAGCTCCCGGTAGACTGTGCAACAAATTCCTTACGTACAGGCTGTCAGTAATAATATTCAAACGCTCCTGGGCGAAGGTGCGCAAGGCAAGGTTCACGGCTGCCAACTCTGCCCGCTGAGCGGACCTCTGTGGAAGAGTTAGCAGCGTGTGCCAAGCTTCGCCCTCCTGCCAGGTCAAAACACCATAGGTGCGACCTCCGTCTGTGAAAACTGTCCTGGCCCCCTGAAGCGGGACCAGCGAGAGCAGTTCGAACAAGCTGACTGTTCCTGTCTGTAGGGAAACGAGTCTAGGGTCCTTGGGCAAGTGGTACGCTAAACTCCCAGTGAAACCTTCCAAGGCTATCGGAAGCGAGTCACCTAGCTGCACTAATTGGTGAATTTGTTCCTTGGTGAAAGGAACCACAATTTTGGCCAAATCATTTCCTGAAATGTCCCTAGCTCTCAGCCTGCCGCGGTAAATCACCGCGGAAACCAGCTCTTGGGGCGGAACGATGTTCCGTGATGATGTGTTAGGCAAATAAACCCACTCCACAATTTTCGCTCCCTTCTCTGAGTCTACGCCTAACGCCCCAGTGAACATGGACCCTGACCGTACGATGTACAAATTCAGGATCGGGGCATAAGGCCCCTGGGCGATCCTATCCACCCACCTCTGGCTGAGAACTTGGTTCACTTTCTCGAGCGCCAAGCGCGCGTCTCGAGAGATTTTTATCCGGTCTGCCGGCTGCTTACCTAAAGTTAGCAGCGAGAAGAGCGGCTTTAAGAGATCCGTATCCAATCGGAAATACGGTCTGGCCCAATTAATGTTCCCTAAAATCTGCTGTAACTCTACCAGGGTGACTGAGTCCTGTAAAACTATCTGGGGTAAAACCGGTGCGGCAAAAGAACGGAGAAGCCGATGACCCAAGTATGAAAAGGGCTCGGTTTTCTGCACCTTCTCTGGGGCTATGAGTAGACCCTTGTCCCCCAGGCTGGCCTGGAGGTCAGAAAACACTGCGCTGCCGAGTTGCGGCAACGCCACTAAGATATCATCCATGAAATGACACACAATAGCCTTAGGGTAAAGGCTTCGAAACTTTGCCAGCGCGTTGTGAACATAAATTTGGCACAGGGTGGGCGAATTGAGCATGCCCTGTGGCAAAAATTTCCACGCGTAACGCTGCGTGGGCTCTCCGTGGTTCACAACCGGCACTGTAAAGGCGAACCTTTCCCGGTCCCGGGGGTCTAAGGGGATTGTATAGAAGCAATCCTTGAGATCTACAACTAGAATCTCCCACCCCTCGGGAATCATATTTGGATTCGGGATGCCGCATTGAAGCGGACCCATGGGCTGAATACATTTATTGATCTCTCTGAGATCGTGGAGGAGTCGCCACTTCCCCGACTTCTTCTTAATTACAAAGACTGGCGAGTTCCAGGGACTGGTGGACTGCTCTATATGTCCTGCGTCTAGCTGTTCCTTCACTAGCTGCTTTAGGGCAACCAGTTTTTCTCCCACAACCGGCCATTGTTCTACCCAGACCGGAGTATCAGTGAGCCATTTAAGTGGCAACGCCATTACCCGAAGGTAAGGGTGGCACCGTACTGCTGGAGAATGTCTCGCCCCCAAAGGTTGACGTGCACGTCAAGAATGTGCGGCCGAACTACCGCCGTGCCGTCAGCCCCTGGGATGGTGACTTCTACGCACTCTCTGCTCCTAAACGCTTCCTGAACGCCCCCTACCCCCCACACATCGGAGACCGGCTCAATGGCCCACTCCCTCGGCCACTGGCTCCTGCTTATCACGGATACATCAGCTCCGGTATCGAGGAGGCCTGAGAACACCCTTCTGTTCAAAAATACCTCGATAACGGGGCGCTGCTTCCACTCAATGTTGGTCTCCACTGTCGCTAAGACCTGGTATCCTTGCACTGCCTCAACCGCGCTCAAGCGGCCTGCTGAGCCGGGCTCTGAGCTGTCACTGAGCCTCCCCTGGCTGCCTGCTGGCGAGTGACAAGGAACCATGATCAGTTGCGCTAAGGAATCTCCCTTGTGAATGGTCTGGGGCAGGTGTGTCCAGAGTTGGACCTGGAGAACGCCTGAAAAATTCGAGTCAACGACTCCTGGAATTATGAAAATTCCGCGTGCTCCAGCTACACTACGGGGCAAAACTAAACCTAAAAAGCCTCTGGGCAGGGGACCCATGTACTGGGAATCGACCAGATAGACTGTGCCTGGCAGGTCGCATGTAACGTCTACCTGACAAGTCAATTCTAGCCCTGTGCTACCCTTGGGGCTGGCCTGTGCCCTCGTAGTGCCTGGAATGTGCCTGGAACCTAGTCCAGCTCTGGGAAGTCCGGATTCTGGGGAATGAGAGAAGTCTCTGTTTGGACTGGGGCCAGAGACATGCCCGCGTTCCGGTTTCCCGAACTCGGACAAAACTTGGCCCAATGATAGCCTTTCCTGCACTTTGGACATGGGGTTTTCGGGGCTGTGGACTGGCTGAACTTTTGTCCGCCTCCCTTTGATCGGCATTCTTTAGCGAAGTGCCCGACCTTGCCACAAGAGTGACAAGCTCCCCTGGTCTTCCCCTTGGGGTGAGATCTCTTTCCCCCCTGCACTGCTGCCGCTAGCAGACCCATCTTGTAGGAGTCCGTGCCGACGTCAGAACAGGCCCTAATCATGTCCGACAGCGTCAGGTCAGGACGATTGCCTAGGGACTGCAAAATCTTACGGCAGTCCAAGTTGGCATTGTCCTTGGCTAGCTTGATCATGAGCTCTTGCTGGGCTTGCTCATTATCAATCTGCCTGGTGATTGCCTCCTCCAGGCGATTGATAAAGTCCATGTAGGGCTCTTGGGCTCCCTGCTTGATAGCGGTGTAGTTCTTAGCCGCTTTGCCAGATGCTGGGATCTTGAAGTACGCCCTATAGGCGGCTTCAGCGGACATTTCGAGAGTGGCGAGAGGCAAGTTGATTTGGGCGTTAATGGCCTCAAAGGCACCTGAGCCATATAGCTGCTCAGCGATTACCGCGCCTCCCATTCTCGCGGCTCTGGCCTGTGCCTCGAGCCGGTACTCGCTGTCCCAGATCATGTACTGGCTAGGGGTTAGCATCATCCTCATGACGGCTTTCCAGTCGTGAGGAATCCACATGGTGGCTTCACACGCTTGCTGAAGCGTGCCCCTAGTAAAACGACTTTGGAGCCCTGTCTATGAGATTGCTTTCCGTAAGGCCATGAGAAGCTTGTACGGGACTGGGGAATGAACTATCTGTTGCGCGCCTGTGAGCGCGTCCATCTCCATTCGGATTGGACAAATCTGTCTAAGCTCAGCTAGTTGTTCTGCTGACAATTCCCCCTTCTTGAGCTCTATCTCTGCTGTGCGCTGAAGGGCACTCTTTACAACTAGGGAAGCTGGCGCTGTCAGAGGAACGCCTGCGCTCCTCATTCCTTGCGTTCCTTCGGTGACGTCTGCAGCTGTCACCGGGGGAAGGCTTCCCTCGCTGCTATGCTGATAGCTGAATGACGGACAGAGCGCCGTGGGCGCAGCCGGGTGGGCTGGCTGACCTGAGGGCTCTTCTAACGGGGGTTCTAGGGCCTCTGTCCGGGCTGGCTCGATCTGCTCTAAGAGCCTCCTACACTTTTTCCATGTGCTGACTACCCTGCCGGGCGCTTTGGGGGGTTGCTGGATGCAGTCTCCTATCTGATCCCAGAGCTTCAAGGTTAACGTACCTACTTCTGGGTAAAGCAGGCAGTGTCCCCTGAGGTACGCCAAAAGTCTCGCTAGCTCTCCGCTGTGAAATCGCAACTTAAAAACCCTGGCCAGGATTCTGAACTCTTCCTCACGAGTTCTTTGGCTAGCGGACGGACTTGGTCTATGAGAGCAAGTCCCCATATTACCTGTGATGGGTCCTCCGAAGTTTCCTTCTCGGGCCGAGAGTCGACGCGTCCTTTTACAGGCAACAGTTCTGGCGACGAGTGTCTGGGGTAGCTGTCGGAGCGTGGACCTTCTGTCCCGGGCCCTCGGCGGCCACTGCAATGCCAGGGGCTCACAGCCTGCCCTGACCGGAACGCGTTTTTTCCTTTCGCGAACCTCCCCAAAGCCGGGAAAAAGGTAGGTAGGAAGGTCTCTTGGGAATGCCTCGCCGCGGCCACTCCTCTGTCCGGCTGGCTGCCGACCAGAGTGCCGCGCAGTCCTCCGGGACAACGGGTCGCGGTTCAGGCGTTGAACCGGACCGCGTGGATCGTTACTCACGAGTAGACCTCTCCGGGGTCCTCTTACTCACGAGTAGCATCACGTTGGGGTCACCAGCTGTAGGAATCGGGGCCACTGGGGGCCGGAAGGTCCCGGAGGAGGACTGATCAAGTGATGACACGAGACAAGCTGCTGGATCGATCAGACACTTTATTGGTCAAAGGCAGAATCATTTATAGGGAAAAAGTGCAACGGTGGCAAACTGTCCTCTGGCAAGGCATTACCTCATGCGTTGACACATGTTAATGGGAAAACCTTCAAAGGGGAAGTTAATTAACTCGGGCAAACAGGGAACAAGATTGACCATTGTCTTGGGATTTAGGCAGGGGTAAACATGGCTTATTTGCACCAGGGATTTCCCCAAACCGGGAGATGAGTCATTATGGTTAATAGAATGCGTGAATCAGCTATCTGCTTACTCGGCAGAGTCGCGGGTCAGGTCACCTTAATTGGGTGAATGAAGCCCTATACTTTTTTTCACCCCCCTTAATTTGACGACCGGTGAGCCCACTGGCCGGGAGCCTGTCTCACCGCAGTGGTCTCTGGTCTATTCCGTGCCCTGTGGGGCACGGGGAATCCATAGGAGACCACATAAACAATTAATTTTTACAGTGAAGGGGAAGAATTATTGGATTAGGGAAGAATCTGATGGCTTAGAAATTTTGATGGAAGCTAAGATTATAGAAAAAGGGTCTACAGAATGGAAGGAACTTAAAGATGTCTTAATAAATGTGGGCGTAGCGCCCATGTTAGAACGGGAAGAGGAGGAAGTTGAAGGAGCAGAAGGAGGGAAAGACTAGGTCATTAAAGGATAAAAAGAGAGAATCTACTGCGTGGAATAAATTATGACAAATTAAGATAACCATTTGTAATAAGAAATAAACAATGAACAAGAAACGGATGTTAAGTATTAAGGTCCACTCGCCACCCGCAACCCCCCCTCCCCTCTTTGGTTTTCAAATGTTACTTTTAGTAGAAAGTGGGGAGGGCAGAGGTTTTTTTTCTTCCCTTTTTCCCCCCCTCTTATTTGTTTGATTGTTGGCTTGTTTAAGCTTTGTTATTTTTGTATATTTTTTTTCTTCTTAAGATAATTGTATATTATTTAATTTAAGATGCGCTGGAGGAGGGAGAGTATAACTTGTTGTGGGTTGAGGTATTGGTTCACATATTATGGGGAATTCTGCAGTAACAGTAGAGAAAGCACTAAATATGTATACTTAAAAAGTTAAAAATTATCTCATGGAATGTCAGGGGCCTAGGGAACCAAATTAAGAGGAAACGTGTGGAAGGAGTTCTGAGAAGGGAAAAAGCGGATATCATTTTTCTCCAGGAGACACATCAGAAAAGTGAAAATAAGAATAATATTTATGTTAAAGGGATGGAAATATATGAGAAAAGCCTAGGTTCAAGTAATTCAAGAGGGGTTGCTGTATTAATATCGAATAAACTAGATTTTTCATTGAGCAAGAACATTAAAGATAAGGAGGGAAGGTTTCAGCTAATAAAAGGTAAAATAGAGGAGGAAGATTATACATTTGTCAACGTATACTCACCAAACAAGAATCAAGGGATCTTTCTAGATAAAATTCTACCCATTATAAAAAAAGAAAGATCAGTAAATTTAATTATAGGGGGAGACTTTAGCTTAATCAGGTCAGGATTAGATACAAGAAATAATCTTAGAAAGACTCAAGATAAATTGATTGACAAATGGATAGGGAAATTAGGATTATGAGAATGTTGACAGGTAAAAAAAATATATTTACCTTTTGCTCCTTAAAACATAGATCTTACTCTCGTTTGGATTATTTCTTTGTGTCAGAAAATATGCTTAAGAATTTAGAAAACTTTAATTATGGCAATTTTAATATCTCAGATCATACATTTATTTCGATAGAGATGCGGCTGAATAGCAGTACCTACCGAAATAAGGTATGGAGGATGGATACTAAACTATTAAAAAAATGAAGAGATAAAAAAAAGATTAATAAATAAATGGATAAAGAATTGGGAAGATAATGACACGGGCGAGGTGAAATCACATATTCTTTGGGACGCAATGAAAGCGGTTATTAGAGGTGATTATATACAAGAGAAGGCAATATTTGAAAAAAAAATGAAAAGTCAAGTAATTAAAAGAGATAAAGATATAAAAGAACTAGAAAAGAAGCACGCAGCTACAGGAAGTAACTCAATTTGGAATAAATTACAGGCATTAAAAAAGGAAACAATTGCAGTAGAAGTTGAAAAGGTTAGGGTAGATTTGGCATATTTAAAAAGAAATGATTTTGAATTCAATAATAAAGATATGAAAAATTTAGCAATAAAAGTAAGACAAAAAAAAGTAAGGGATATATAGAGGCTCTAATTAATAAAGAAGGTATAAGGCAGTATAAATTGGAAAATAAATTATCAGTAGCAGAAGAATTCTATACAAAATTATATACAGAACACAGAATTGATGATAATGTACTTCAAGCATATTTGGATAGAAACTTGACATACCAATTAAAGGAAGAACATGTAAATATAATGGAACAAGATATTAAAGACAAGGAGATTGAAGAGGTAATTAACAACTTAAAAAAGGATAAAACGCCAGGAGAGGATGGTATCCCTTCGGAATTTTATAAGGAATGCCGAGAGGTATTAATTCCCAAGTTAAAAAAATTATATAATTATATATTGGAAGGGGGGGAGATCCCCAAGTCTTGGAGTAATTCGATAATGGCTCTAATTCCTAAACCTGGAAAGGATAAAGAGAATATAGAAGCATATAGACCAATATCATTATTAAATCAGGATGCAAAAATTTTTACTTCAATAATTAACAATCGGCTTAATAAATTCATAGACACTTATATTGGAGAAGACCAAGTAGGATTTGTTAAAGGAAGACAAATGGATAAATTAATAAATCGGTTAATTAATATTATTGATAAATTAAAAAATAATAAACAAAAAGTATGTATAGTGGCATTAGACATATATAAAGCATTTGATTCAATTCAATGGAAAACAATAAAAGGAATATGTGAGAAATTACAATTCGGCCCTAAATTTAATCATGTGATAGGACAATTGTATAAAGAAAGTAAATCTAAAATTAAAATGAATAATTGTCTGGGGAAAGAAATTGATATAAACGCGGGGACAAGACAAGGATGTCCACTGTCCCCATGTCTATTTATACTGGCAATGGAATTACTAGCAAATGATATAAGGCAAAATGAGAAATTAGTAGGAATAGAAAATAAAAAAATAAGTCTATTTGCGGATGATACCCTATTAGTTGTAAAAGATCCTTTAAATAATTTAAACAAAATACAAGAACATTTAAGAGCCTTTGAAGAAGTAACAGGATTAAAAATTAATTGGACGAAAACTGAGGCTATTACATGCAATTTAACCCAGGCGGAAAAGGAAAAAATTGGAGATAGATTTAGTATTACAATAAGAGATGAATTGAAATATTTGGGAATATTCGTGACGAACGAACCAAAAGATCTATATAATATTAACTTCAAAAAATTAAGAAATAAATTGAAACCATTACTAGAACAGATAAAACGAGCAAAGACTTCATGGTTTGGAAGGATTAATATTTGCAAAATGAAAGTTATACCCAAATTGAATTTTTTGTTTGAAAACTTACCGATTAAAATCAAAGAGTCAGAACTAAATAAATGGCAAAAATTGATAAACGGAATTTGCAATAATAATAAAAGAGCAAGAATTAGTAAAGGATTATGGTACATGAAGAATAAACAGGGAGGGTTAAACATTCCAAACATTAAAGCGTATTTTCAAGCCTTTCATATAAAGAAATTAATTAAATTATTAATTCAGCAAAATGAGGTAATAGGTGAAGGGGATCAAGAAGAATTTAAAAAATTAAAAGGTGAAATATTTCTTGCACAAGTAAATAATAAAACAGAGATTAAATGCTTTTCTATAAAGAATATTTATAACGTATGGAAAGGGGTTAAGAGGAAATTGGCACCAGACATTTCCCCAATTTTAGAAATTTTAGATTTCCAGAGTTGCCCATTATTATCCTCGCAAAAAATAAGACTTATTCTATTGCAAGAAAAAGTGTTGTTAATAACAGAGTGGATTAAAAATTGCAATACATATCAGAAAAGGAAGGAGGTATATAATAAATTAAAATTAAATTGGCTACAAGAATTGGGGATGGAGAAATGGGACAAATCGATAAGGGGGATTATAGGAGTACCTAGGGTAAAGACGCCCTTTGAAGAATTGGTCTTGGAAATAAGGAAAGGGAAGATACGATTTCAGGGGTTAGTAGGTAAACTGTAGCAAATGCTTATCCCAGGGGAAGGATCACACTATACACTTAAACGAATTTGGGAGGAAGATTTAAATATTAAAATTGAAGAAGAGTGGAGGAAAAAGTGGGGAAACAGAATAACAAAAACTATGTCAATCAAGGAAAAGGAGCATGTTTGTAAGGTATTTTGGAGGTGGTACCTTACCCCAATCAGACTCAAGCAAATGGATATTAATAAATCTGATTTGTGTTGGAGATGCAATGAACAAAAGGGGACATATTTGCATCTGTGGTGGTTTTGTAAGAAAACAAATACATTTTGGAAAGTGATAGAGAAGGAGATAAACGAGATTCTTGGCATAACAATGACTTTAGAACCCAAACTAGCTATATTAGGAGAAATAGGAAAAATGAGATTAAGTGAGGGTAATAAAGAATTAATTTTGACATTGTTGCTGGTTGCTAGACAGCTGATAGCCCAAGAATGGAAGAGTAACGAAAATCTAAATAAGAATAGGTGGTATAAAGAGGTTTGGCAACTGGCACTAAATGAAAAATTAACTAGCCAAATTCGGTTAAAACAGGGTTTTAAAATCAAAATACAATTTTGGGAAATCTGGAAACCTTTCATACAGCACGCGTTAACAAGTGAAGAAAGAAGTAAGCCTGGCCCCTGACATGATTCAATTTTGGAAGATTTAAGTATATTGTGCCAATTGAAATTGCTGCAGAATAGGGCTTTGCACGGATTAAAAGTTGAAAGAATGAAAGAGTGAACAAGATTTTGATATATTGTTGTTATTCCTTTCTCTTTTCTTGGTGTTTTTTTTCTTTATTGTTAGTTTTAAGTATTTATATGTTTATGTTTGTTTGTATTTTATGATTATTAATAAAAAAAATTTAAAAAAAATTGTTTGTATCAACAAGCAAATTGATACAAATTGATACATGTAGCCAATTGCCATTGGCAATTTTGGGAGGAACCTTACCAGTGTTACTGCGGCCTGCTTGCCTTAAGAATTACAATTGGATGAATACACCAATTGAAAGTTATAATTCGGACTAGGGCATTATTCAATAAAAGTGGCCCAATGCCTTTATCCATATACCGGTGTCTGAGTCTTTCTTTGGGGGGTGCGCCTGCAATGAAAGCGCGGTGCCAAAATGGCCACCGCGCTCTTTGGGGGCCCCACCCACCCGGACTCAGACATCCGGTTGAGTTAGGGGGCGTGGCCACCCCTCTATAAAAGGGGTGGCCACGAGGCAGACGAGCTGCCATTTTAGAAATAGCTACGGAGAGGAGAAGTTTTTCCCTCCACCCCCTCCCTAGTGAACAGTGTGATATTTTGGTCGCTTCGGGGCCAGGTGGGAATTTTTGGCCTGAACCACAATTGGTCCTTGGTCTCTGGCTTTTTTGCCCATCCCACACTGTTGCTAGTGTTTGAGCAAAGGGGTTTCTTTGACTTTGGTCACTTTAGGCGGGTAGCACTGGTAAGGTAAATATTGATGACCCATAGGTATCCGGCAGGTTCGCAATTGACTGGCCAACACTTAGACAGGTACAGGTGTAATAGCTTTGACCGGTCAACGACGAACCAGGCAAGGGGTGATGGCAGGAGCTTTTCAGCATGCATCACCTCGTGATTTGACGGATACACGTCATAGGGTGGGGTCAGTAGATAGTTTATTGACTCCGGTCAACAATTTGTTTGAGTCAACAAACAAATTGATACAAATGGATACATTGTAGCCAATTGCCATTGGTAATTTTGGGAGGAACCCTACCAGTGTTACTGCGGCCTGCTTGCCTTAAGAATTACAATTGGATGAATACACCAATTGAAAGTTATAATTCGGACTAGGGCATTATTCAATAAAAGTGGCCCAATGCCTTTGCAGGCGCACCCCCCCAATAACGGACACAGACAACATTGAAAGTGGATAACAGCATAGGGCCACATTTATTGATTCAATGCCCTAGTCTGAATTATAAATTTGTATTGGTAAAACGACCAATCATAATTCCTAAGGCAAGCAGGCCGAAGTAACACTGGTAAGGTGCCACCCCAAAATTGCCAACGGCAATTGGTTACAATGTATCAATTTGTATCAATTTGTTTGTTGACAACAAACAAATTGTTGACCGTAGTCAATAACTAACTTATGACCCCACCCTCTGACGCGTATCCGTGAAATCACAGGGGTGATGCATGCTGGTTAGCAATCGTCATCACCCCATCGCCTGGTTCGTCGTTGACCGGACAACGTTTAACTAATTTATTCCTGTCTAGTGTTGTCCAGTCAATTGCGAACCTGCCGGATACTTGTGGGTCATACTGTTTACCTTACCAGTGCTACCCGCCAATGTGACCAAAGTCAACAGTAGGAACACAGAAAGACCCCTATATCAAACCATAGCAACAGTGTGGGATGGGCAAAAAAGCCAGGACCCGGAGCCAATATGGGTCCCAACCAAAAATTCCCACCCGGCCCCGAAGCGACCATAATATCACACTGTTAACTAGGGAGGGGGTGGAGGGGAAAAAACTTCTCCGCTCCGTCGCTGAGGTAAAATGGCAGCTCGGCTGCCTCGTGGCCACCCCTTTTATAAGGGAGCTGGCCACGCCCCTAACTACCCGGATTCTCTGTCCTGTGGGGGGGGCCCGCAAAGGGCGCGGCGGCCATTTTGGCGCCGCGCTTGCATTGCAGGCGCACCCCCCCAATAACGGACACAGACAACATTGAAAGTGGATAACAGCATAGGGCCACATTTATTGATTCAATGCCCTAGTCCGAATTATAAATTTGTATTGGTAAAACGACCAATCATAATTCCTAAGGCAAGCAGGCCGAAGTAACACTGGTAAGGTACCACCCCAAAATTGCCAACGGCAATTGGTTACAATGTATCAATTTGTATCAATTTGTTTGTTGACAACAAACAAATTGTTGACCGTAGTCAATAACTAACTTATGACCCCACCCTCTGACGCGTATCCGTGAAATCACAGGGGTGATGCATGCTGGTTAGCAATCGTCATCACCCCATCGCCTGGTTCGTCGTTGACCGGACAACGTTTAACTAATTTATTCCTGTCTAGTGTTGTCCAGTCAATTGCGAACCTGCCGGATACTTGTGGGTCATACTGTTTACCTTACCAGTGCTACCCGCCACACGGAGGGGCTTCAAAGAAGACTTGACGCCCCCCCCCCCAGACCGTCAGCTCGGTCAACAGGCCTGCTCGCCAATCACCCAACAGGAGGTCCATACCTCCTCGCGACAGATGGACCCCATCCCCTGCGTACAAGTCATAATTTTGTAGACTAATATCGGGGTGATGACTAACCCGTCCCCAAGCCCTGGTGGCAAGAAACCGCGCCACTGCCTTATTGACCGCGCGCCTAGCGCGGTCAAGGGCCAGGAGGTTAACGCCCCCTCTGTAAGAATGGCGCGGAACAATGTCCGACCAAACCAGGGTTGTGGCAGGCCAGACATAATGCAAGTAGGCGAGTTCCTCGCAAATCGCATGCTTGAGCGATAAGCCGGTGACCTGGCCCAAATCATTGCCCCCCAGGTGGATGATTAGAATGTCAGGCAGGTCAGCACCCAGGCCAGAAAAAAGGAAAGGCCGCAGCTCCCGCCATAACATCCCAGGCTTACCATGCCATGCGAGACTGGCGTGGTCACCCAGTCCCAGTCGGGGTCCACTCTGTCGCCGCAGCGTAACGCACTGCCCTGTGCACATAGCTGTGGCCCACCAGCCATACTGTCACCGGTGTAATACGACACCCAGGGTCTGTAAGAAAATTGAGAAAAAAGGCGGTAAGGTGACTGGATTGGTACTCATGGCGGGAGTGGGCGCACATAAAACTGAAAACATTGCGAGCCCCACCTCCCCATGCTGCGTATGTCAGCCCCAGAGTACCCAAAAGCAGCTGCTGTAGAGGCTGCAACTATACGGAACGAATGTGTGCCATAACGGGCACCTGGTAGGCCCACCCTGGTGAGGGCTCTGGCCGTCACCTTCCAAAACTGAAATTTAGTAAGGGGAGACCCATCTTGGTGACAGAAAAACGGGCCGTGGTGCATGCCACGCAGTGCCAGGTACTCCTGTAGGGCACCAACCGGACAGATGTCTGCCAAAGAACAACGTAGCAGTCTTACACCACTGCCTACGCCATGCTGATCTGTTTTAGAGGAGCGTATCCTCAACTGGGCCCAGTCTTTGGCAACATAGACATCTTCGAGTTCCAGTGCCCCACCACTTGCATCCGCCTTAGACAGCATCACGAGTTCGCTGACGCGGAGCGCTCCAAAAAATGCCACCGTTGTGGCTGCATGAAAAAGGGCTGCCTCATAATGATCAAAACAGAGGCCTGGCCAGCCCCGGGCCAACTGGGTAAGAACCCCTGGGGAAATAGGGTGCCGGTCGTCCGGGCAACGCCCGCGCTCGCGCACCCACCCCTCCAAAACATGTCTCACCCGGAAGTCAGAGGTGGTATCCACATGACCCCCCACTTTGGCCATAAAAGCCAACGCCGAGAGCTTGGATGCTATGGTGCGAGGTGCGAGGCCCTGTGCATGCAGGTGAACCATGAACCGCAGAACATGGTCCACCGGGATAGGCCAGGTCTCTGGCAAGAGAAATTGATTAGCAAATGCCCTGTACGAATTGAATGCTTGTTGATACGCCTTACGCGTGCGTGGCGCTAGTGACAGGCCAATCGCCCGGTTCACCTCTCCTTGCCAATAGTCCACATCTCGTCCGGGAGTGGCGAGGGAAATTCCTCCGCATCCGGGGCCAAGGCGCAGAACCGGGAGATCTGCAGGCGGGACAAAGCGTCAGCAATATCATTATTAATCCCTGGGACATGCCTGGCCCTGAACAAGACGTTGAGGCGCAGGCAGCGCAGGACAAAATGGCGCACTAGATCCATGACCCTGGGCGATTTGGAAGTCTGTGCATTGACAATGTGTACAACAGCCGCATTGTCACACCAGAAATGCACCACCGAATTAGCCCACTGTTCGCCCCATAGCATCAAAGCCCCCAGAATGGGAAAAATTCCAGGTATGTGAGATCCCGCAGGCGACCTGTGCCTGCCCATGCCGGTGGCCACCCACCATAGGCCCACTTCCCATTGAAGTACATCCCATAACCCAGGGATCCTGAGGCATCAGACTGGATCTGGAAATTGGGGGATGCCAGGAGGTCAGACCTCCAAAATGAGACCCCATTAAACTCCCTCAGGAATTGCAACCAGACGAACATGTCTGCCCTGATACCCCGGGTAAGCCTGACTCTGTGGTGGGGCCTGGATAACCCTGCCATGGCGTCGCATAAGCGCCGGGCAAAAGCCCTGCCCGGTGCGACCACCCTGCAAGCAAAATTAAGGTGCCCATGTAGCACCTGCAGTTCCCTCAGGGATGCCTTACGCTTGGCCAGCAATTCCGAGATAAGGGCCACTATCCTGGACACCTTATCACCCGGCAACCTAGAAGCCTGCACTACTGTGTCAATCTCAACCCCCAGGAATACTAGCTTGGTCGATGGGCCCTCGGTCTTTTCGGGCGCTAAAGGGACACCAAGTTCCTCCATTAGCGTCTGAAATGTGTTGAGGAGACGTGCGCACGTGTCCCAGCCCCGTTTACCCCCGAATAAAAAGTCATCCAGGTAATGGGCTACAGACCGGGACCCTGACCTGCGGACGAAAGCCCACTCTAGGAAGGTACTAAAACGCTCGAAAGCCGAGCATGATATGGAGCAGCCAAAAGGCATGGCCTTATCAAAATAATATTCCCCCTTAAATTTAAAACCCAGCAACTCAAAGTCGCCCGGGTGCACTGGCAAGAGGCGAAAAGCTGACTTAATGTCACACTTGGCCAGCAGGGCACCCGGGCCACACGAGCGCACCATGCGCAGCGCATGGTCAAACGATGTATACCTGACTGAACAAAGGTCATCAGGGATAGCATCATTGACCGATCGGCCGGCTGGGTAGGACAAATGATGAATAAGGCGAAACTCACCTAGGGACTTTTTGGGGACCAAACCCAGTGGCGAGACCTTAAGATTGGGAAACGGGGGTGCGGGGAAAGGTCCAGCGACCCTGCCCGCGTCTAACTCCTTTTTAATGCTGGCCGCAGCAACCTCCTCCCTACCTCTGAGGGATAAAAGGTTGGGAGCATCCTGAGGGGACCTATCACCCATAAAAGGGATACGAAATCCCTGCTTAAAACCTTGAAGGAGATACTCCCCGTCCTCCCCCTTCGGGTACGATGCGAGCCAGCGCTCCAGCATGTCCACCTTAATTGGGGAGGGGGCCTTTTGGAGAACTAGCTCCATCCGTGGCAGCCTTGCCAGCCCACTGTCCACCCCTCCCTCTGCCTCGCGCCCCCCCAGGCCTGGGACAAGCAGAGGCTGCGTGGGGGCCAGAACATGTGGGACACTCATGCTTATACCTGCAGTTCTTTCGATTGCAGGAACCATTTGATGAGAAAGTCCAGCACAGCAGGCGGGCTGGAACCCCCTGCCCCGCCGCCTGGCGGGTAACCTGCGCTGGAGCCGCTCGCTGGACCGCATGTCCGCAATGGTATCTATCCCCCGGGGCAGGGCGTGTGGGTGTCGTATACAAAAGCCAGAGCCTCTGGCACGGCTCATCCCTTCTCATCTCGGGGTGGAGGGGAATCCTCATACGGAATTCCTCATCATATGCTAGCCATGAGGGGCCCGGGAAATCAACCATCGCCCTGTATATGTTGTCCAAATATTGGACCATGGGAATAGCTAAATCCGGCCGCGCCCTCAAATATACCGCCATGTATATTAAATACGCGGGGAGCCAGTTGGCCCAGGTACCCGGCGGCTTACGGCGGCGTGCCTGCTCCTTGTCCTTCTCATCCTGACCCTCCCTTTCCTCCTTGGTGGGCTCTCTGTTCAGGAGTGAGAAGATATCCACGTACTCCCAACGCCATATCTTTTCCCTGGTAGCCTGTGCCAGGTGATCACCCAATGGCAAGGAATACCCTGCCGTCGGCAAAGCCGAAAAGGGGACAGCCGGCCTGGCAAAAGGGGCCTGAGCTAACCCAGCCACCCCCAGAACATTCCCTGCAGTGTAAGGACCAATGCCCACCCCAGTGCCCAAGGTGGCAGTCGTCGTCGCCGGGTGGGTCGCCGACAGCGTGGCCCCCGCACCACCCGCGCGAGGCCAAGGCCATTGAAAGGCCCCCCCTTGATTGGGAATGTGTGTGGATGTACTCGCTTGCACCGTATACTCACATGCTGCACCCCCGCGGGCCGCCCCCACCGGGGGTTCCGGCCCACTGGGGGCGTCGGAGCTCACGAACGACGTAGAGCTCATCACCGGGGCTTGACCCGCACTTGATTGCTGGCTGGGGAGCTGCGAGGCAGTGGCCGAAACCGGGCCACGCGCCTGCAGCAGCTCGACCCTCCCCGCCGGCTGTTGTCCTCCTGCCGACAGCACCTCAAGAGGAACCCCGAAGGGGGCGCCCGCCTGACTGGCCCGAGCCATCAAGGCTTCCAGGGCCGCAATGCGGGCCAGCAAGGTGTCCACGTTGACCATGGGCAAAGGGCCGGCCGGCCCGCCTGGTCCAGGCATGGGTACAGGTCCCTGTACCCCGAGCACCGAAGCCCGGCAGGGTTGGTGGAGAAACTTGCCAAGGCAGGGGGCCGCACCACCCCCCAAGGCTAGAGGGCCCAGGGAGAGGCTGCGGCCCAAGAGGAGTAGGCCCGACAGAGTGGGCAGGAGCAGGAGCGGTGTCCACCGCTCGTGGGCCGCGGGCCGGAACCCCTTCCGTCATTCCGCTGGCCCCGGCCGGGGCTAGCAAAGGTGGCTGCTGAGGAGGCGGCACCGCGGTCCTCCGACCTGGGTTGCGCCTCCTAACAGCGCGAGCTGAACTCGAAGCCGCCTTCTTCTTCAAAGGCATCTCCTCCGAAGCAGAAAAGGGAAGCCGGCAAGGCAGAATCGCTAACAAAAGGCTTCCCGGTAAGCTAACGAGCGACGGAGACACAGGGGAAAAAACTTCTCCGCTCCGTCGCTGAGGTAAAATGGCAGCTCGGCTGCCTCGTGGCCACCCCTTTTATAAGGGAGCTGGCCACGCCCCTAACTACCCGGATTCTCTGTCCTGTGGGGGGGGCGCAAAGGGCGTGGCGGCCATTTTGGCGCCGCGCTTGCATTATCCATATACCGGTGTCTGAGTCTTTCTTTGGGGGGTGCGCCTGCAATGTTTTACAAATAAGTAAAGCTTTGTACACCTAGCCTTAAATCCAACAGACTGATTTCCCTAAATCAGGGGTTCTCAACCTTTTAAAGCCAGGTCACACTCCCTCAGATAGCTTCAGGAGCCAGATGGTCATTTTGCCCTTCCTCCACCACATGGTACTTCCTGGTATGGTGGAGGCAGCCGGGGGGGCACATGAAATGGTGCCATGGGCCGCATCCAGTCTGCTGGCCGCATGTTGTGAATCCCTGCCCTAAATACACAGCAGTAATAAGATGTAGGTCGCAAACCTTTGTATGTATACCTGGAAATGAGCCAAACTGAAGAGAACTGGATTTATTTCTGTGTCAAAACATGAATAGGATGTAAAGAAGACTAAATATTGTCAATAGACTGTTCCCTATTCAGTCCACCTACCCAGCTTTGTTGCCGACCATGTCTCCCTCTTCCTTTCACTCCCCTTTGGTGTAATGGGAAAGGTGTCTGGCCACCAGTATTTTTCTACAACTTAGAGCCACCTTCACACCCCTTGAGTCATAGGTTTGTGGAGTCACCACAGGAAGAGGTCTGGTACTGAACAAAGCAAGGCCAAGATACATTCTAGGAAAGTTAAAATGGTGGTTGCAGTTCAGCCAGGGGGAAAGCCCTGCATTATTTCAAAACCTGGATGGGCAGGGACAGCCAGAATTTCTGCTACTGGTTCTGGCAAAATGAGGCAAACCTGCTGAATCCCACCACTGCCTAATGTGGTCTAAAGTGAAATGTTCCTCCTGGACAGTCTCCAAAGTCTTGTAACTCACCACTGCCTTTTACAACATGGAGTTGGAATGGGGTAAAGCAGGTTTATTTATTTAGTACTCCCCTTCCAAGGCAACAGGGAGTACCTCACAAAGATTGGCCAAAATCCTGTTGCTTACAGTAGGAAAACATGATAGAATAGGCTGTTTAGATCAATGAGGATTTCATGGGTCAACTGCTCCATATGTTTCATTGATTCAAATGGGCTTACTCTAATAGCAACTTATTTTACTAAAGTCAGCAGGTGAGCAGTTTAAGACCCGAGTGCTGTATGACAGAGTGAGCTCCTGTCTTTTCCCCAGCTCCTGCCAACCTAGCAGTTCAAAAGCAATAAATTACAATTAGATAACTATGTACCACTTTGATGGGAAGATAAATAGCATTTTGTGCACTCTGGTGTCTAGTTATGCCTGCCACATGACCATGGAGATGAGCACCAAACCCTAGAGTTGGATACGACTGGCTTTCGAGCAAGGACAAACTTTACCTTTACTATACTAAAGCAAGTCACAGAGTAAAACAATATGAATCAATAGAATTTATGAAGCAGTTGACTCACCAAAATCCCACTGAGTCAATGGGCCTATTTTAGTGTGATTTGCTACACTAAGCAACTGGATTTTGGCCATTGAGCTAATGAAATTTTAAGTCTTAAGTGCTCTCATAGCACTCTTGCCTACAATACAATATTCCATTCCTTCACTTCAGGTCCAAGTTCAGAGATGTGGATAAAAATATTGAGATGTTTATCCTTGTTTCCTGCTATTGCAGGAGGTAATGAAGAAGGGCAGGTGCTAACAACTACAACTGTTTGGTTGATCATCAAGTCCAGTTCTAAAATGTTTGTTGTGCGTCATAAAGCAATACAATATCTTTCCCAAAATACAGACTGAAAACACCAAGCAGGAGAAAAAAGAATTAGGAAATTAATTTTGTTCACAGGGGTCAGTTTAAAAATTCTGCTGCGGACTAATTGAGTGCTAGGTGTTGATATTTTTTGGCTAGAAACAAAAGCTATAGTCGTTAATACTGCAGAAAATTTCTATATGCCATTGTGCCAAGTGGATATGAAGTCCTCATAATTGTTCCTGTAGGATTTGCTGCAAATTTTTGGCAAGGATATGATTCCATGATAGAAATATTTGCAAAGACATCCTAAAACTATCGCTTCTGCTGTTGGTAATGGTTTGGCTTTTATTAGGCATAAGTGAAAAACAAAACAACTTGCAAATTCTCAGGACACTAATGTGACAATAACAGCAGTTTAGAAAATGTATCATCTATTGTCATTTTAAAGAGCTTTGACTGATGTATTAAGTACTGAATAAAGGATTCGAGCTGAATAATGTATTTTTCTATGGCAAAAAATAGTATTTGATCCTTACAAATGTACAGTGAGAATTAAAGAGGAAACATTCTACAGTGTTCTGAACACACTGGGTTGAAAACCAGAGTCTGCTTTCAATTGGCAGAAAGACAGAGCTCACACAAAGTGCCATTACCCACTTCTCAAGGACCTCACCCCTTTCTTTCCCTGTTCCACACCTCACCCTATTGAGGTGAGATCCCTTGACTATTAGTGTAGTATTTTCAGAGGGCTGCAGGAGGAGCTGTGGGGAAAACAAGATTAGGAAAGTCCCCTTCCACCTTGCCAATTGCAGGTACAGTGGTACCTCATACAGCGATTTTAATCCGTTCGACGTTATTGTACAAAACAATTGCTATACGATGCATGCACCGTATAGCGATTTTCCCTATGGGATGCATCATACAATGATATATTTTTTTTTTGCTAAGTGGTTTTTCCCATTGAAAAATTGTTGTACTATATTTTCCATAGCAAAAACTGTTATGCAGGATGCCATTCCCCCCCAAAACTTAATTGTTTTACGATTTCATTGCTATACGGGGCAATTATTTATGAGGTTCCACTGTATTTTGATTAGAATCAAACCCACTTGCTTTTTATGTGCCATAGAATTCTACATGGCTTGTCCACAAGTGAATTCTAAGCGGCCACCTTTGCAAGCATTTACTCAGTCATCATTATATTCTGGAAGCTCACTACGGATTTGCTAAATGTCAGGCAATGAAATTTAAATGTCATTGTAGTGTACAGAGGCCAGAATAAACTGGCTATCATTTACCTATATTATTCCATAATTATTCCTCACTTTTCTTTACTTGGTGGAAAATTCAGCAGAAATGAGGATTAATGTGTGGAGCTAATGTCTTTGGCAGAGGGCTCCTAAAGGGCCCTTTTGGTGGAACTGGCCAATTGAGCTCATTAAAAAAATAAGATTGCTCCTAATTTTGCTAGAGTGAAAAGCACTGGTTGAACTACATTTGGAGTAATCGTATGGGGCAGATGGCAGGAAATGTATATATGAGAGTTGTGTCAGGTAACTGTGAATACCACAAAACCTAGTACTGTACAAAACAACTCCTTAATCTATAATGGTCCAAGACTCAAGCTTGTTCTATTGCAAGTAAAATCATGTACAACAAAGCCTGGACAAATGACTAGATACCAGTAGGAGGCCTCTTCTTGATGGGCAAAGACTTTGTATTTGGCAAACAGACATTTGGGAGGGATTTTTCCTGCTAGGTCAATTATTTGTGCTGTTTCACAGGGAAGTTGCAATCAGACTTTAGCTTTGGCTTCATTCTTCCTGTTCTCTGCTGACATTTCACCTTGTGACTTGTGCCTAATTAGGGCTTCCTCTTCACTCTTCCAAGAAAGATTCCTCTTCTGTGACATTCTGCCTTCATCCCAATGTCATGAACCTTTCTCGATGGTTAATCATGGACCCAACGGAATCTACATCTTATCTCTGAATAAAAAAATTCCCTTCAATAATATAATCATAATTGTGAGTCATCTAGTCAATTCTGACTTATGGCAACCCTTTTCAAAGTTTTCTAGGTAAAGAAAGCTCACAATCTCTGATTCTTTAGGTAAAGGCCATATTTTGTTGATCCAAAACATCGGCTGCCATACAGGCTAAAAGGTTCCATGAGAACTCTAGACTTGTTTCCCCTGTAATACACAATTGTATTACACAATTGTGTATTACACAATTTTTTTTCTTGATGAATTTCAAGGAAAGTTGGTAGTTTGCATCAGGTTGGCAGCCAAGAGATTTGTTTGGGACACCTTTAGTGCCAGGCATTATTGATATAACCAGCTTGAAAGCAGCCACACTGTGAAGACAGCAGTGATAGCCAGAGGAAGAGATCAGTAGGTAATAACCACCCTAATTGAAGAGAATAGGCAGCATCGATGCTCCACAGTTGCCTTAAGTTCTATACCACTTGAAATGATCACCTCATCTTGCCTAAGGACTGGACCATCCCTATCTCCATACACACAAAGAATGTATATCAGGAAGTTAAGATAATTATTGGCTCATATACTGTATTAGAAGCAAGAAGATAGGCAGTTTCCAGAACTATACCATGCATCATATTTTGTGGTGTACTCCATTTGTTTGGTTCTTTGATTCAAATTTTTTGTAGTCCTTTCACACTTTTCTTTCATCCTTGCTGTTGTGCTTCCAGTTAGCAGATGAAGGCCAGGTATATTTTATTTCCAGCAGATTCTAAAGAAGACTCTTCACCTTCTTTGTGTTTTCTGGATTGGAATAAGTATTTGCCGGTCACTTTGCAAAACTCAGAGCAAGTTCTCAACTCCTTTATTTTTAATCAGTCATTCTTTAAATTTCAGTTAATTCTAAAGCAAACCAAGGGATAGCTAGGATATTCCTTCATCCAATGTTTTCTTCCCAAAACATGTTCTGTCCAAATATGTCTATAATACAGAAATGTTGGTACATTTTCTGGTTTCTGTATGCCTGTTTAAAATAGAAATGATCTTTAGATATATTATAATAACACTTGTTGTTCAGTCGCAGAGTCGATTCCGACCCTTTGCGACCCTATAGACCATCGTCCTCCAGGCACCTCTGTCCTCCACCATCCTCCTCAGCCCGCCCAGCTCTGTGCCAACTGCGTCCATGATGCCATCTAGCCATCTCATCTTTGGCCGCCCTCTTTTTCTTTTTCCCTCCACCTTTCCCAGCATCAAGGCCTTCTCCAGAGAATCCTCTCTTCTCATTTGATGTCCAAAGTACTTTATCTTCATCTTTACTATTTGACCTTCTAAGGAGCAGTCATGATTAATTTCTTCTAAGATTGACCTATTTGTTCTCCTCGCTGTCCAAGGGACTCTCAAAACTCTCCTCCAACACCACAACTCAAAGACAACTATTTTTCTGCATTCAGCTTTCCTAATGGTCGAGCTCTCACACCCATACATTACCACCGGGAAAACCATTGCTTTGACTATGCGGATTTTTGTTTTCAAAGTTTCTCATAGCTTGTCTCCCAAGAATCAGTCGCCTTTTTATTTCATGGCTGCAGTCACCATCTGCAGTGATCTTAGATCCTAAGAATGCAAGCGTGGCGCCAAAATGGCAGCCGCGCTCTTTGTGGGGGGCCCCACCCGGACGCAGACATCCGGGCTAGTTAGGGGGGCATGGCCACCCCTCTATAAAAGGGGTGGCCACGAAGCAGCCTGGCTGCCATTTTGCGAAGCAATGGAGCGGAGAAGTTTGCTCCGACGCTTCTCTCCCCCTTTATCGGAGGATATCCTTTGGGAATTTGCGAGGATATCACTCCGACGCTACTTTTATTCTGATCGGAGGATATTCCTCCTCCGATCAGTGCCTGCTTGGGTGGCTATTGCACCCAAGCGTAAGGTCCAAGCGGCCCCCAGGGGGGGCAGGGTCATCATACCCACTGCCGCCAATGAGGGTGACCAGGCCTCTGCCTACCCACCCACTCAGAGGACTTTGGCGGGGGCCGCACAGGCCTGCTCCCCTGGGGTTTCTACCCCTGCTGTGCCTTTGCTCAGCTTGGGGTATAGTGGCCCACTCGAGCACGGTGTGGGTTTCTGCCCCACCATTCTTCCGGCCCCTCGTGGGCCGGGTTATTGGGCATGGCTCTATTCTGGCCAGGGATTACCACGAGTTTATCCCTCATCAATTACCCGGTGGGCCATCCAGCCCATCCGGCCCACCTTATCCTGGTGGGTCAGATGCTGTGGATGCTCTCCTGCCCGTATTTCGGCACTGGAGGCATCAATGGGCATTGCTCCACCACCTTCGGTGGGCTTGCCAACTCTGGTGGGCTTGCCAACTCTGCGGTTCCGACCCACATGTCGGCCACAGCTGCGCAGCGGGCCGCCAACACGGTTGAGCTGCTGGAGGCCATCAGGCCAGCGCAGGCTGCCGCCTCGCAGCTCCCCATCCGGCCTGGACGCATGGAAACACAGAGCTCGATGGCCATCGCGAGCTCCGATGCCCACCACAGGCCGGAACCCCCAGTGGGGGCGGCTCGTGGGGGTGCACCGAGTGAGTATCCTGGTCAAATCAGCACACCTGTGACACTAGCTCATAACGTTGGGGGGGTACAGTGGCCATGGCCGCAACAGGCCAATTACACCCTGGTTCTTACAGGGGTGACCATCCCTATGCTTTCCCTTAACTTCTCGGGGGTCCGATAGGGCCTATTATGTGTTTCCCCACTCCAATCCGTGCCAACGGTGGCTCTGCCGATGGCCGGTTACTCCATACCCCTGGATGACCAGTTGTCCCAAGCTATTAGCAAGATGATGTGGCGTGGGAAATATATTCACATTTTCCCCCTCCTGCAACGTGAACCCACTGAGGAGGAGATGGAGGGGCAGGACGACAGGGACAAGGAGTTGCCCCGTCACCGTAAGCTGCCTCGCAATGGGGCCAATTGGTTACCGGCCTATTGGGTATCCATGGCAGGATATATAAGGGCCCGTCCTGATTTGGCCACCCCAATGGTCCAGTACTTGGACAATATTTACCGGGCCGTGGTTGATTTCCCTGGCCCGTCATGGTTAGCCTATGGCCAAGACCTTAGGATGAATGTGGCCCTTCACCCTTAGATGCGAGCAACAAGCCCTGCTAGCACTTGTGGCTAATATATATGACTCCTACGTGTCCAGCGCTTATGCTCCCATACGGAGAGTCTACTTTCAGGCAACTACCTCTGTGGCTTTCTCTGGGGCTCTCAGATTAAGTGAGCTGCTACCACTTTCAACGGGGGACATGTTCTGCAGGGCACTGGAACTAGAAGATGTGTTGCTGAATCAGGAGTGGGCTCTGGGGAGGTTTCGCTCCTCAAGGGCCGGTCAGCCGGAAAAGGGTAGTAGCCTGGTGCTGCCATATGTCCGGTTGCTCCCCCACATGTGTTTGTGGCAGCGCGTGGTTCACGCCCTGGCCTGTCGTTCTGCTACCAAGACGGGTATCCCCTTACTGAATTACAATTGGTACCCATTCCTTCCGGATGGACGCCGCATCAACTGCGGCTGCATTTGGGTACCCTGAGCCTGACATACGTTGCATGGGCAGGTGGGGGTTTGCACAATTTTCTCTGTCTGTTCATCCCCTCACTGCATGAGTGCCTTGTTCTGCCCTCTATTCTCCCTCCTTATCTTACAGACCCTGTGTGTTTCCGCACACTGGTAGCAGTGTGGCTTGTGGGCCACAATTTATGTGCACTGAGCGGCACAGTATGCTGCTTCGTCAGAATGGGGACCCCATCTCGGGCTACGCATAACCGCGTGTATGCAGTGGTATGGTGTGCACGGCATATAGATGGCGGGAACTGTTGCCATTCCTGATGTCCATTGGGGATGCTGGACTGCCAGATGTTTTAATTCTGCACCTCGGAGGCGGTGATCTTGCACAGATCGCTAGCCTGGACTTAAAGACTTCCGAGTGCAGTGACCTGGCATTTCTTTACCATTTATGGCCGTATACACAGTTGCTATGGTCATACATCGTGCCGAGGCACTATTATAGGGGAGGCATTGACCCCCGCGGTTGGACCACGCCCGGCGGTCAGTGGACAGGGCTGTTGCCTGGTTCCTTATCCAGAATGGCTTGGGGGACAGCCATTTGTCGTCCAGGGATAGGGTTACAGGAATTTAGCCTGTATTCTGGAGATGGGGTTCACCTGTCAGCAAGAGGATGCACCTCTCTTTTGAATAACGTGGAAGAGGGCCAGGTGACCGAATTGTCAGTCAAGGGGGGCGGACCTCTGTGGCGATTTTGGCAATGTTGCCAAGTGTAAGGTGCCTCTCCGAGAGTTGCAGGTGATGCATGGCCACATCAACTTCGCCTGCAGAGTGGTAACACCAGGCAGTGCCTTCACCAGGCGTCTGGGTCACACTATGGTGGGTCTTTATAAATGACACCGTAGGGTACGGCTGACTAGGGGTTTACGAGCAGACCTGTTGGTTTGGCTCACATTCCTGCAGGACTTTCATGCCATCTCCTTTTGGAGGTGTGAGCTTATGGTCAGCCCCAGTTCCAAGTACGGTCGGATGCCTCTGGCTCCCTGGGGTGTGGGATTTATTTTAAGGACAGTGTGCCTATGGTCATTGGCCCCAGGGATGGCAGTGCACAGATCGCTTACGCGATCTTACGTTTCTGGAGTTTTTCAATTCTGGGTCCCTTTATGCTCTGGGGGGAAAGGTGGGCTAATTCTGTGTTTCACTTTTGGTGTGACAATGCTGCAGTGGTGCTCATTGTCAATGCCCAAACGTCTAACTCCCCCGGAGTCATGGCCTCAGTTCGCCAATTGTTCTTGGGTCCGTGCACTTTAATGTGCTCCTTAGGGCTAGACATGTGCCAGGCATTAATAATGATATTGCCGATGCTTTATCCCGCCTGCAGATCTCCCGGTTCCATGACTTGGCTCCAGACGCAGGGGAACTTCCCTCTCCACTCCTGGCTGAGATATGGACATTTAGCGAGGAGACGTGAACCGGGCGAGTGGCATGTCTTGGCACCTCGCACGCGTACGGCGTATCAGCATACACTCCTTCACTTTAGAGCCTTTTGTGGGCAACGGCAGTTGCCTGAAATGTGGCCGATACCGGTCGACTAGGTTTTACAGTATATGGTGCACCTTCATGATCAGGGGTTGGCCCCACGCACCATAGCCACCAGGCTTTACGCCTTGACAACAAGAAGAACAAGAACACTCCCAAACGATGAGTGACGAAAGTGTGTATTTCTCTTCAATATACAAAAGCATACATTAGATAATCTTGCGTTGAGATGTGGAATAACATAAATGCAGTATATTCACTTCAAATCGTGAAACTGATAAGTCTCTGAAGGAAAACATAAGTGGTCAACGCCAAAGTTCACTGCAATAGGCTGAGTAAAGAGTTACTAGATACTCTCAAATGTAATGAGCGCCCGAGTGGAAACCTGCGCGGCTGTAGCTAAAGCATGTGTTCGAAGCCTAATGCGTTGTATGGTATGCGTCTTAGTGGGATCTTGGTTAACAACAAGTCACTGATAAAGTTATATATCTCGCTTGCGGGGAACCTGATAACAATAATATCAGCGGCGGGTTTCCATGTGGCGATCAGTCTCAAAGAGTTGTGGACAAATAGGCTCAGTCTCAAAGAGTTGTAGACAAACAAGCGATGCCCTTCCGGTAGTGGGTCATTTCGAGTAGCTTTTTCAAGCGTCTACAAGTATGACACAAAAGCATAAGACCTGTGATACAATGGTACATAAATGGCTACAATATAACACTAAACATGTGATGAATATATATCAAATATATAAGCTAAGTAAATAACAATAATAAAGGAACGGACAGGTTACATACCTAAGACGAATTATCTCGCGCGTATCGCACCTCTACATAGACTCTTCTAGTGTGTGCACGCGTTAATTGCTTACAGGAGAGCACTCCATATAACACGAACATAATTACTCATATAATTACAAACATATGTTACAGTTTGAGCGCGTTTCTTTCGACTTCTAATCGAGCCTGTAATCTGCTTAAAGGGGCAAAAGGCACAAATGCGGACAGGTAAGTTAAAGAGACAAAAGCGAAACTACAAAAATGCAGAAAGTTCCCATTCAGTATTTAATCCATGTGGCATGAGGGTATTAAAACGATGGATGTAGAATGCCTCCCTTTGCAAGAGGAAGCGTTCCACATCCATACTCTGATATTTGTTTGGCACAAAAGTTTCCAATACAACAACCCTAATGTCTTTAGGTGTATGTTTATTTTTGAGAAAATGGGTAACCAGAGGAGCAGTCAGGACCTGATTCCTGATACGGGATAAATGCTCTCCTAGGCGTATCTTAAGTGGTCTCCTAGATTGACCCACATAAGCTAATTGACAAGTACACATTATCATGTAGATGGAATCCTTAGAATTGCAATTAGAAAACGCGGTTAGTTCGAGAGTAAAGTTACTAGTTGGCAATTTCACGCTCTTGGTACGCCACATGTAAACGCAATACTTACAATGTCCACAGGCAAAATGCCCGGAGACTGCTATGGAAGACCTGCTGATGGGAGCAGAAATATCAGTTCGAGAAATATAGTTAGCAATAGTCTGCGTTTTACGGAAACCTATAGTGGGTCGCTGCTGGCAACCTGGTATGGAGTCTAATATGTGCCAGTGTTTGAGAATAATATTTTTAATGCGGTTGGCCATGGGAGTGTAATCCAGAGACCAAAATAGACCTAGTTGTGTTGGTTCAGGATTAGTACTACCTCTAAACAGCGTGTTCCTGGCGCGTAAGTCTGCTTTGTTACGTGCATGATCAATGATATTTCTTGGATATCCTCTATTGGCTAAAGTAGTCGAAATTTTTCCGATAAAATGGGCTGAATCCTTGATGTAAGATGGAGAGCGTGTAGCGAACGTATGTATGTAATTGTCTATATATTTGGCTACTGGTTCTAATAAAGAGTTGTTTGCAGAGATAATTGGTCTGCAGGGGATGACATCATCATCCTTATGGAATTTATGAATTTTAGGCAGTAGATAAAATATAGGGACCCTCGGAAACTTGTTAAGCAAGAACCGATAAGTGCTCTCGGTAATATAATCCATGGCCAGCCCTTCTCGTAACACTGTCAAAAGAATGTTAGTAATATGAGAGGTGGGGTTATGTTCCAACTTGAGATAACAATCCGTGTTGGATAATTGCGACCATGCTGCTTTAAGATAGTCTTTCTTATCGAGGACCACTACCCCACCCCCTTTGTCTGCCAACTTTATCACGATGTTCGGATCATTCCCTAGATCTTTAAGCAATCGAATGTCACTGTAAGGCAGATTGAAAATCCTATTGAACCGGGATTCCGCTAAACCAATATCACGGGCCACTAATCTTTTGAATACTTCAATTGAAGGGTTATCGATATTGGGAGTGAAAATTGATCGGGGAGAAAATAGCTTGGGCGGACCTGATGAATCTGGCGATTCTTTGAAAAACGCTCTAAGTTTTAATAATCTAATTAATTTGAAAACATCAATTTTGGTCCTAAATGGTGAGTATCGTGGTGTTGGAACGAACCCCAATCCCAAATCTAATAATTTTAACTCCCTTACCGTAAGATTTCTGCTGGATAAGTTGAAGACTAGGGAAGGGCTTATCTCTTCCTGGTCCATTTCTGGGGTCTTTGTCCTAAAAAATGATTTCTATTGTTAGTCTTGGAAGTGCTAGCCCCAGTGGGCTCATATCTATAGCAGTTGGTCCTAAAATTATATTTTTTCATCCGCTGAAGATTCCGCGGGATCAGAATCGGTCGTTTCGAAGTCCGTTGTTTCAACTGGTCTCGTCCAAGTCACTTGTTTTTGTGTGGCCCGTCTGGTGAATTGCCAACGATGAATCCGTTCACTCTGGTAGTCGCTTCTGTCTCTGTTTAATTTCTTGTTTTTAAACGCTAAGATTTCATCTTTAAATGTCTTCAGTTTGTTGTCCATGTCCGCGTAGTCAGGGAGCGATCCTCCCGGAGCAGAAGTGGCCAAAAGGTTTTTAAGATTTGTAATATCTTTGTCGATTGTTTCCATCTCTTGGTGACATTGATCTATTATAAGTAACATAAGATCGAAGGAACAACGATCTAAAATTGCGGCCCATTTTTCAAGAAAGTCTTTTTTATTGGCAAACAATGTGGGACCCTTGGGCATACGTAAGCCCCTAGGTATGATGGAAGATTTGTAATATTCTGAAAGGAACGAGGAATGTAAGTCAATACGGATGCGTTTTTTCTCGAGATATTCCAACTTATTAATGTCTTCATTATGAATATCTGTATTAAGATGCAATGGAGTGGCTCTGTTAAGGATTCTATCTCTGTCGGCGGTGGAGAAAGTAAAGCCTTTGTCCGTCATGCCGTAATTAATGATAATGCTCAAGTGGGACGGCTGGGGTGTAGCAAGAGCAACAAGAAGAACAAGAACACTCCCAAACGATGAGTGACGAAAGTGTGTATTTCTCTTCAATATACAAAAGCATACATTAGATAATCTTGCGTTGAGATGTGGAATAACATAAATGCAGTATATTCACTTCAAATCGTGAAACTGATAAGTCTCTGAAGGAAAACATAAGTGGTCAACGCCAAAGTTCACTGCAATAGGCTGAGTAAAGAGTTACTAGATACTCTCAAACGTAATGAACGCCCGAGTGGAAACCTGCGCGGCTGTAGCTAAAGCATGTGTTCGAAGTCCCCGAAGCCTAATGCGTTGTATGGTATGCGTCTTAGTGGGATCTTGGGTAACAACAAGTCACTGATAAAGTTATATATCTTGCTTGCGGGGACCCTGATAACAATAATATCAGCGGCGGGTGTCCTTGACATTCATGGCCAAGGCACGGGGCTTTACTGACTGTGCAAGTGTCTTCTGCATACGCCATGTATTGGAAGGGTGGACACATGTACGTCGCCGCCGCCCGGACACACGTCTCCCTGTTTTCACAGGTATTCTGACCTACCTTGCACGAGGTTGGCATAGTTTATGTTACAGTAGGTAGGAGGAGTCTCTTTTTCATGCAGCTACCACTGTAGCTTTCTCTGGAGCTCTGCGAATCAGCGAGCTGGTCCCATGGTCAAAGGGGGACGTGTTTCGCAGGGCACTGGTACTCAACGATGTGTCTATCAACCAGGAGTGGGCTCAGTTGAGGATTCGTTCCTCAAAGGCCGATCAGCATGGAGTAGGCAGTGATGTTATACTGCTACGATGTACATTTGCTGACATCTGTCCGGTTGGTGCCCTACATGCAATTTTGGCAGTGCCTGTTGCGCACCCTGGCCTGTTTTTCTGCCACCAGGATGGGTCTCCCCTTACCAAATTTCAGTTCTGGAGGGTGACCAGTACCGCACTTCACAGTGTGGGGCTTGTTATGGCACCCATTCATTCAGGATAGGCATCGCATCGACTGTGGCTGCGTTTGGATACTCTGAGGCTGATATATGTTGGATGGGCAGGTGGGGGTCCACACATTTTTTCCTTACATGTACACTGTATGAGTACCTAGTTATGTTCTTAATTCCTTTTCCTTCTTTTACAGACCCTGTGTGTCTACGCACACCGGTGGCAGTGGGGCTGGTGGGCCGCAGCTATGTACACTGGGCGGCAGAATATGCTGCGGCAACGGAGTGGGGACCCCATCTCGGGCTGTGTGCATCCGCACGTATGCGGTAGTATGGTATGCGCGGCATGAGATGGCGGGAACTGTTGCCATTCCTGGTTTCCATCAGGGATGTTAGACTGCCTGATGTTCTGATTCTGCACCTCGGCGGTGATGATCTCGCACGGATCACTGGCCTTTCCTTAAAATGTCGAGGTGCAGTGACCTGCCATTTTTACATCATTTAAGGCCGCACACATGGTTGCTATGGTCTGACATTGTGCCGAGACACTGTTTTAGAGGAGATATGGATCTCCGTGATTTGGACCATGCCCGGCGCTCAGTGAACAGGGCTGTTGCCCGGTTCCTTGTCGAGAATGGCTTGGGAACAGCCATTCGACACCCGGGGATAGGCTTGCAGGATTTTGACCTATATGCAGGAGATGGGGTCCACCTGTCGGCCAGAGGTATGAACCTCTTTCTGGAGGATGTGCAAGCAGGCCTGGTGACCGAGCTGACGGTCAAGGGGGTGAGTCATCATGGACGCCTCCCCGTGTGGCGGGTAGCACTGGGTAAGGTAAAGATTTATGACCCATAGGTATCCGGCAGGTTCGCAATTGACTGGCCAACACGTAGATAGGTACAGGGGAAACAGGATTGGCCGGTCAAGGGCAAACTATGAAAGGGGTGATGTCAGGAGCTTCACAGCCTGCATCACCTTGATATTTGAACAGATACACGTCATAGGGTGGGGTCAGTAGATAGTATATTGAATCCAGTCAACAATTTGTTTGTGTCAACAAACAAATTGATACAAATTATACATGTAGCCAATTTCCATTGGCATTTAGGGTGGAACCTTACCAGTGCTACTGCGGCCTGCTTGCCTTAAAGAATTACAATTGGATGATACACCAATTGAAAGTGATAATTTGGACTAGGGCATTATTCAATAAAAGTGGCCCAATGCCTTTAATCCAATACCGGTGTCTGAGTCTTTATTTGGGTGGGTGCGCCTGCAAAGTAAAATCTGTCACTGCTTCTACTTCTTCCCCATCTATTTTCCAGGAACTGGTGGGACCTGTTGCCATTATCTTGGTTTTCTTGATATTGAGTCTCAAGCCAGCTTTTGCACTTTCCTCCTTCATTTCCCCCATGGAATCTGCCACAATATCCCAGAATGCATACCATATACCACACACTGATGAGCTGCAAGCATTGTAGTTGAGATGTGAGAAGAGAAAACATGGGGTAAGAGTAGTCAGGAAGTTTCTATATAAAATAATTTTATTTGGAAGTTCAAAAGATATGAAGTTGAATTATGAAGATTCTCTTTAATCCTCTTCATTGCCTGTATTTCATCTGAGCAGTTCTGGCTGTTTTCTCTCTCTTGCAGTCATGTAGTGAAGGGAATGATCAGCAGGTCTTGATAGTATATGAATTCCAAGCTGGCAATCAAGAATCACATGCAGTTCATTGTGTAAGAGGCAAACTCCACAACGTCTGATTGAACAAACAGACAGACAGGGTATGTCTCTGGTGCCTTCTCGTTGACAAGTAACATAGGAAGAACAGTGATGGAAATAAATGGAAATTTAAGAAATAAGCTTCCCATTGTATTCAGCAGAGCCTATTCTAAAATTAGTGCATTTGCTTCCAACCAAAAATCAGCAGCCTTTTCAAACAAAAGGGGAGGAAAATATGGGATATAAAAGACAAAACAGAAAGAAAATAACAAAGCCAGAATATGTTAATTCCTCTGCATCATAAGTGAGACAACAACTAGTTCGTGTCATTCTGATTTGTGAGCCAAACAAATGAACAAAACCAACCCAGTTTTAACATCCTACTAAACAAACAAACAAAAACCAACACTGATCATGTATCATTTAGCAATTAACTGAAGATACCAGTTAGAACAAAGATTTAACATTTTTGATGGCATGCCAATAAACCAAAACTTCTGTTTGACAATAAGCATCTATGCATGATCACAAAAAAACTTTAAAGCATTGGGTTCAAAGCAATCACAACCAAGGGCAGCTCCTGGAATGCTTTAAATTACAATCCTTTTCATGTGAGCTGCAGCCCAAAAAAGTAACTTTTTCAAGTTCTCCCTGTGAAATCTTTTGGATGGAAGACTTATATGTGTTTCTATCTTGGGGAATTTGAGGATCACCATGGCTGGTATGTTTGCTTTATTTTTATTTCTTTATTTTATTTCTTAGATTTGTATTGCCGGGGCAACTCTGGGCCACTTACAACAAATCACATTCCCAACATGAAAACATCCCCACAATAAAAGATATAAAACCTCAAGTTAAAATCATCAAAACCTAAAAATCCTCTGCTCCAATTCTCAGTTAGCTAAAACTAAAATAAAAAAGCTAAAAACCACCCCGGATGGCCATTATATCAACCAACCGGGGGGGGGCACAGCCCCACCGACAGCCCCACACACCTGGTGAGCTAACCATGTTTTTAATCCCTTTCTAAAAGGCAGTAGCTCTGTCTGGAGATGCAACTCGATTGGTAAGAGGTTCCACAGGACAGGAGCAGATATGGAGAAGACTCTCCTTCTAGTGCCAGAGAGATGAGCCTCTCTGGCAGATGAAACCTTGCTTAAATGATTATTTACTTGTACTACATTAAGCCTTTAGACATGGACTAACGTTATGTGGCTCAGGGTGCTTCACGTACCAGACAACATCTGCATGATATCAGAGGTAAGAGGTTCTTCGTTGTAACCCTTCCCTTGTCAACATCTCAAATACACTGAGAGTGTTCTTTTCCATCATTTGCTGTGTTTGATCCCATATCTATGGTCACCTGTCTCTCTTGGAATGATAAATGTTTTTGATTATATATTATTGATATGGAGAGGGATAAACCCAGAACAGGGTATGTTATCTTTTTGAAGGTGAAGGGGTACAAGTATAGCAATGTAAGAACCTATAATTATATAATAACATTTATAAATCCTACAGATGGAGAGGGCACATAGATATTACTATTATGTATATGTTTGTATAGGGGCTGCAGTGACTTAGATGCTGAGCTTGAATACTGGAAGGTCACTAGGTCAACAGTTCAAGACCTAAGTGCTCTGTGAGATGGAGTGAACACCTGTCTCTGCCCCAGCTCTTGCCAACCTAGCAGTTCAAAAGCAAGAAATTGCAAGTAGATAAATAGGTACTACTTTGGTGGGAAAGATAAGTGTTCCATGTACTTTGGCGTCTACTCAGATGCAGATGCAGACAGCACTGGCTTTTTGATTGTAAACAAAGATGAGCACCAAACCCTAGAGTCAGATATGACTGGCTTTTGAACAAGGGAGACCTGTTTGTACATGTTTCTTTTTGTTTGCGATTGTTATTATAATTTTTTTTAAAAACCACCACCAAAGCATATGCCATTTATGCTAGCCCACCACTATGTAACCTTGTCTCCCCTATTCAGAAAAACGACTGCATGCACCCCTGTTGGCACCAACTGTAAGATTGATAGAGACCAAAGAGTTCAGTTCTTCCTCAACAATATTCCTAAACAGGAAAAGAGAGAAGTTTGTACTCTTCCTGTTCATGACCCACTTGGATAAGCATGGGATTAAGGACATGGAACTCAGCACCCTTCTGCCCTGACTTCTTTCAAGATTAAAATGCAGGATTCCTCTCTCTTCAGGCACAGAAGAACTCAGTCCCTAAATAATGAGGAATTGCTGTTTTGGGGTGTGCTGAAGATCCCTTAGAGCCATAATGGCAAACTGGCACTCCAGGTATTCTTGGACTTCAGTTACCACAATACCAAGTCTGCACACCTAAGGCTTCTAGGAATTGAAGTTCAAGAACAGCTGGAGTACCAATGTTTGCCATCACTGCCTTGGAGGTTCCATAGGTTTAAGTAAGTGACTCTGCTCTGTGCATGACTTACTGTGATCCAAATCAATAAATACATTGCTGGTAAAACAAACAAACAAACAAACAAAAAGCACATTTCTAAAAGTATCAAAATAGAAGAACTATTAGAATTCATTTGAGACTTTTCACATCACTAAAAAGACACTGTCCTCTAGTACCTGCTAAACTAATCTTTATTAATGACAGGCCAGAGAGCAATCCCCCTGAAGCAAGTCTGAGACTTTGGAAAGGTTGCACCTGCCAAGTCTAGTTGTTTATTCTACACTTAAGTTTCCTGTGGCATTGTTTTATAAAGTCTGCAGAAGCAAAATAGTACTTGAGTGTCTATTCTAGCATTTGCTAACTATAATACAATGGAACAATTTATGCTTCTGTTCAATTTGCATATCATTACCATTTCTCTAATCTGTATTTATTTTTAAAAGAAAGGGTTTAAATGCACACCTCATCAGCTATATTTCAATATTTGAGAATTAGCAAAAATGCAAACAACAGTAAGCCTTTAATGAGATGTATCTAGCTATTTCCTTCACATTAACTCTGTTTCAGGGATTCCTCTAGCATCAATAATGTGTTAACAATTTTTTCTTGAACTCTTGTTTCATTTATGCTCATATCTGTTGAAATGTATATACAGTACTTATACTTACAAAACTCACAGGTCCTTGCTCAAGACTATGGTAAAGGCTAAGTATTTTGATTATGTATATCTTAGAACAACAGGGCCATGCATCATAGATCTGATAGGAAAAGAGGAAGCACATGTAATTACATTTAGGCAACCCTATTCCTTGACTGAGTTCACATGGAAATTGGGTGATACCTCCAAGTTCTGTAGTCTGAGTAACAGGTAGGATCCCACTTTGAAACAGTGATAAAAGATAACCCCTACTCTGACCTAAAGCTACCCATGGCACATGGCTAGACCAGGTCTCTTGTATGTTCCAGCTGTCCTAAACAAAAACTGTTTCTGCAATATGGGTTATTTGAGGCTTCAAAAATGGCTTCAAGTAATGTCAGGTTCCTTCAATATAATCAGATAAAGGATCCAGCAAATTCTTAGGAGAAAATATAATTTGGCTGCTGATTATGGAAATATATAAAGAATTCATATAATTCTTTGGTGGGTCCTGTCAGTATTAAGCCAAGTTCTCTGCTTCCTTGGCCATCAATTATCTCCTGTATCATTACTAGGAAAACATGAACAGGAGTATCCAGTATCATATTATTCAAAAGCACCTTTGTGGAGGCCTAATGTGATCTGGGCAATGAGGGAACCAAATGGATTTGGTTACTAAAGCTAACACATGGTAGAATCCATTGAGCCTTCTGAAATTTTATAAAACAAAATGTTCCAAACACGGAACAAAACAAATTATTTTATTAGTCTAAAAATTGTGTGGGTTTGCATGTGTGGGTACAATTGCTGTAGTGCTTTCACAGTTCTACATGTCCTGCTCTGGAAACATTATGATAAATACCTGTACATGACAGGAATGCTGCAAGTTGGATATGCTGTTTAACAGAAGCGGGAAGCAAGCAACGTGCCGCCTGATGGAAGTATTGCCTTTTTCTGGATCTTGGCTACTTTGTTTTGAATACTTGGGGGACTTCATGTTTGTTTGTTTGTTTGTTTGTTTGTTTGTTTGTTGGTTGGTTGGTTGGTTGGTTGGTTGGTTGGTTGGTTGGTTGGTTGGTCCACCTTAATAACTATAAAAGCCCTTAAAAACCCTTAAAATGCTAAAAAGAAACCTACTGCTCCCCAGCCCCAATAATTAAAAAATCTGATTAAAAGCGAGCATTCCTCCCTATATAAGCCAACTTGGGGGGGGGGGTACCCCCATCACCACTTCCCCACACCTGCTTTGCCAGCCAGGTTTTGAGTTATTTCCTGAAGGGCAGCAACTCTGTCTTGAGTTATTGCTCATTTGGGAGGAGGTTCCACAGGGCTGGAGCAGATGCCGAAAAGGCCCTTCTTCTAGTGCTAGAGAGACGAGCCTCTCTAGTGGATGGTGTTTTTAAGGAGCCCCTCTGGTCCGCTGCAGTGGGATGGACAGATGACCTTGGGGTGAGGCGGGCTCTTAAGCAACCTGGACCACTACTACCATGTAGGGCTTTAAAAGTCATCACCAGCACCTTGAATTGTACCCAGAGGCACACTGGCAGCCAATGCAGCTCCCTTCGTAGAGGTGAGGCATGGGCAAAACATCCACATGACATCACCGCATGGGCAGCTGCATTTTGAACCAGCTGCAGCCTCTGAACGATCATCAAGGGCATCCCCATGTAAAGCGCATTACAATAATCCCATCTGGAGGTGACCAAAGAGTGTGTGACCATAAGCAAAGAGTCCCTTAATATCTGTTTAAGAAAAATAAACATGAGTTAAAACTACACAAGCCTGGTGCAGGATATAGCTGAGATTTATTAGCTCACCTAGGACAGGTTGCTGGCCACCATTTATTTACTACTAGCTTAGGTGACTAATGACACCTGACACATGAGCAACTTTTAAAGTCATATAAAGCAAGAAGAAGTAAAGCAATTTCACATAAGATCTTAATAAATACAGCAATATTAAACATGCTGATGCCAGTATTGAGAATTTGGGCGGGAAAATCCTTTGATTAGAGTTGATTTTTGAAACAGTGATTCTATTAGAAGAACCCATATACCTCTGCAGATCTCAGACTTAATCCTTCACATCAATGTACAGCACATAGAAATGAAGTTGCAAAGAACTGAAACTTTGGAGAAAATTCTGTGTCTGGCTGGAGTTTTATTTGAGAATAGAGGAACAGATGCTGAAATCTTTATAGGAGGCACTGGAGAAATTGGTTTATGGAATGCCTTGCTATATTTCATTGTAAATATAAACCTTCAAAATGACTATCCAGCTTCTCCTACTATCTTTAATGCTTAATTTTGACACACCATCATTTTCAGTCATTTTTTGGACATTTTACAAAGTCCGGGTGCTGTTTAGTACCAGGTGATTGGCTTTAATGAATTAGCAGCTTCACAAATTCTTTTTGCATCCCTGTGGAATTGGAGCAATTAAAAAGTTGTGCTAATTTGGCTTCTTTGTGGAAGGCATATATTGGAAGAAAACAAGTTTTTACATTAGGCTCCATCAGCAACAAACAAATCACCTTAATTGCCTACATAATGAGAGGATCCTTTCATAGATGTTGTGCTTCAAGAGTCTGTGGTGAAACTACATCTATATGTTTTTTTCCAAAATAAGTTACAATTCAGCAGAAGCAGTTCAATGAAATCTTAATGCATTTGCTTAGTCTTTGATGCCCGAGGTTAATTAGCTTTGACAGAATGGAAAGTCTTGCCAATGGGGTAATAGAAAATTGAATAACCTGTGCAAGCATAGTGGTTGTGCAAGTGCTGATCTCTATTAAGAAAACCCAATTGCACATTCATGCGTCACTGTGCTGGCAGGATTTTCCATTCAGGGGGAGTTCAATAGGATACTGGCGATAACATTTAAATCAATAATGTTCACAATAGCTTGCAGTTGATGATGGGATTTGTACCCATACATTTGCAAACAATTGTAGGCCATCAATTCTGTCTTATGGAAACCTTTCCCTAGGTTTTCTAGGTAGAAAAATGGTTTACCATTCCCTTCTTCTAGGACAGGGGTTCCCAACCTTTTCAAGCCAGGAGCCGGGTCACGCTCTCTCAGCTTTGAGGGCCAGATGGCCATTTTGTCCTGCCTGCATGGTGGGGGAGTAGACATTTTGTCCCAGTAACTTCAAAGGAGTGGCCATTTTGTTTCTCAAGTGCCCTTGGAGAAGTGTGGGAGCCCACATGAAATGGCGTTGTGGGCCAGATCTGGCCTGCAGGCCTTAGGTGGGAACCCCTGTTCTAGGAGCTGTCTGGAACTATGCACCTTGTCCAAGTCCACACATGCTAGCTCCTTTCCTAGGAGGCACAGTGGGGAATCAAACTCTCAAACTCTGGCTCTGCAGCCAGATACCTAAACCACCGAATTATCCAGTAAATCATACATGCAGTGCTGGCATCTGAAATTTCCGGGCACATGGGGGGGCACACATTTTGGCCATGCCCCTGTGGTTTCCTACACATGCATCGTTTGTTTGTGCATGCACACACCAATGGTTTCCCGGTGCCACCACACCCCTGTGGTTTTCTGCGCATGCGTCATTTGTTTGCACATGTGCATATCAGTGGTTTCCCGGCCACGCCGGGGGCCCGTCATCTCCGGGCCCGGGACAGGAATCCTGATGGTCCTCCATGATGGCAGCCCTGAATACATGGTATGAGATGGACAACTTTTAGTGTGACCCTTCACAAAATATAGGTAGGGCTCCTTTGTTCTACAGAAATGATATTTTAAAGCATAAACAACCTAATCCAGAAAAGGTAAATTGAAGCAAGCTTTTGTGTGCACAATTTTGTTTCTATATACAGTCCACTTACAAAACAGAGTAGTCCACTGGATAGATTGTGAATTTGACATCTCCTAGGTTTTTTCTTTAGTAAGGCACCTTTCTCATTCCCACTGATCCAGGGACATTGAAAATATGCAGAAAATATTTCACCCACAAGCCCATCTATCCCTTTTATGCCTATAACAATAATATGTGCTGAGTTTGGGTGAAAGTTAGTAAAGTCACCCTGTGGGTTTCTGATACAAGAGGGGTATATGAAGCCTTTTCCCTTGATGCATCTCTAAATTAGGAAAACCTAGTAAACAAGCTGAGTCTCTGATTACTAAGTTTTGTCTCTGCTGAAGGCTCAGCAGGACTGCTGGAAGCAACATAGAAGAACAGAATCACAGGATTGGGTGCAACCCCCATCAAAACAGATCTAGCTTGTTATGCCACTGTACTAAAAAAAATACGTGTGTGTTATGTGATATCCAAATTATAGTGACTCTAACAAGGCTTTCTAGGTATGTCAGTTATTTAAGGAGTAGTTTTGCCTGTTCAATCTGTACCTCCTGCCATGAGTTTCCATGGCTGAGTGCAGATTCATAACCAGCTCTCCTGAGCCCTAGTCAGTCACTCATCCCACAACATCCCACTGGGTGTCACTAAAAAACTACAGATGGTCAAATTTCCTTTGATACATAGACATTAAAGATGTAACAGCAACAACCATTTCTGTTTTGTGTTATTCAGAATCAGCTCCAGACTACATTTACTAAGAGGAAAATCATGTGGAAGAGTCAGGAGTAAGGCTCTAGATGCTCCACTGAGGAGGAAAAAACCGTGTTCAAATATTTTGTGTGCAAAAAAGAGGGATCCAAAATCCATTACTTTCTAATGCAGGGGTTCTCAACCTATGGCCCATAGGCCGGATCTGGCCCATGGCACCATTCCACCTGGCCTATGCCCTTGCTCCCACCACTGCTGCCATCCTTGTCCCCGCCACTTGGCTTGACGTGTCCCTAACGTCACTCCATAGCAGGGCAGATGTTGTAAGAAGGCTTACAACATCTGCCCTGCTACAGAGCGGTGTTAAGGACACACCAAGCCAGACGGAGGTGCCAAGGATTAAGGCAGCAGTGGCGGAAGTGGAAGATGTATGCAGCCACCTGTGTCTTTCTTGAAGGCTGCTCTGGCTGAGCGTGGGCAAGGACAGTCAGGACCCCTCCTTCACCCATGGCAGGCCGGTAAGCAGGGAAGTGGCAGCAGCATGGGGGAGAGTGTTGGTGGCAGCGTGGTGTGGGGAGTGTTGTTGGGCCGGACTGGTTCCTTGAGTGAAAAGGCTCACCTGCTACATACCTGTTTAAATTTTTAAAAAGTCAGTTTGGAGGTTAATCAATACAGCACTTTCAATGACTCAATTTTAAATTTATTTTCCTGATCTATATTATTTGTAACCTATCATTGTGATATGTTAAATCTAAATACTACTCTCATTTGTTCAGCTGCTTTTATTTGACCTTTAATTTCTGGTGTTGAGCATATTCTCGCCCTTTAAAAAGAGGTCCTTTCCTAAAGCTTCTTCTATGGCTCAGCTTGTTTACTAGGGCATACCTCTCATGAGAAATATTCTGTGTTTTTCTCTCTATTCTTAGTTCAGTCTGTGCTCATTGTATAATATGACTGTAAAGGAGGAATAGTTTATCCTTTTGTTTTCTTAAACATACGAATAGTAGGCTTAATGCAGATATACATATTTCAGAAAGGGCAACTGGGAAGATGCTGTTCAGATAGGAATTTTCATTCATCATGGGCAAAACTGAATGATACAGTAAACACATCATTAAAAGCAGAACTTCCTTAAGAAGAAAAGCTTGTTCTGACATGAGCTTGTCACAATCTACATTTGGCAAATAAGGGTATATTCAGACAGCAATTAAAGATAACAGTGATCTCTCTCAAAGCAACCCTTCCATCCATGCAAGAATTAATCCATCTTGCCTTCCCAAAAAAGAAACCTAAAAACCCAGCTTGAACACTGATAAAGATCAGGCTGATTTGCAATCTCCTGCATGTTGTGTGGTTGATGAGAAAAATAGCTCACAATGGACTGTGTCACAATGGACTGTGTCCAAGCTATATCCCTGTCTACTTTAGTTGTATAACTGATCAGTTGGGAAATAGCACCGCTGTCTCAGGTACACATCATTAAAAGACTTGTGTGCCTGGTGGGATAATGACATAAGAAATACACATTTTTCTTAGTTTATGACCTGACACTACACACATACACTCTGCACCTTTGTGAGAGTTCCCTACAACTCACAAGGGAGCTTGGGGAAACAAGTCCCAATGGAAGCTGCCTCTGCAAGGAACCACATGGAAGTAAGAGGGCTGTTTTACCTTCTTGCCATTTGATGGCTCTTAGTCCCATAATTTGGCTTGAGTTGTCTCCTCCTTATGATCTACTCTTCTGAGTTAAATGTATCTGTGCTTCTCAGGAAGGACTTCAATCCATGGACTTCAACCAGTCCAGCATGTCTGTAGTCCTCCCACAGCATTTCCATTACTGACAGTTGCTGGAGTAGTGTAAAAAATATAATAGCCATAGTGGATCAGAGAAAAGCCCTGTCTGGTACACCATTCCTCTCATAGCAGCCACACAATTGCTTAAGGGAAGCTCAGAAGCAGTGCGTGACTTAGTAGCATCCTCCTGTTCAGGTCTATGGAGGCATGAAGCCTCTGATACAAAAATGGATATGTATTTTTCACGGTAGCCATTTATAGATTTGGTCTCTACAGGCTTGTGCAGGCTTTGTGTAAAGCTGTGCACATTCATAGTTATCACTACTTATTAGGCTTGTGAATTCCACACTTTAACTATGTGAAGTTATTGTAGATTCAGCCCAGTTGTTGCAGGTAATGTAAGAACCAGTCCGAAGAACATAAGAACAGCCTTGCTGGAAAAGGCCACAGCCCATCCAGTCCAGCATTCTGTCTCACACAGTGGCTCACCATTTGCTTCAGGGTATTCTCAAGGAGATGCCTTCACCTGTTTAGGATTCCCTGGAAATGGCATTGAGAGATATCCTGCCTATCTCTCCAACCCAGAGGTTGTCCTTAGGTATCCATAATTATAGCCATTGATACCCTTGTCCTCCATGAACTTGTCTAGTCCTTTCTTGAAGCTGTCAAGACTGACAGCTGTCACCACTTCTTCTGGCAGGGAGTTCCATAGACCAGTGATCCTCTGGGTGAAAAAATACTTTCTCCTTTTTGATTGAGAACTAGTACCCAAAAGTTTCATGAAGTGCCCCCTAGTTCTAGTATTGTGCAATAGGGAAAACAGTTTTTCCTTATCTACTTTGTCCACACCATGCATGATTTTATAAACTTTTTACAAAATGATAAAGAAAAGTATCAGTGTGGGTTTGCAAACATCAATGGCCGATTCTAGAGAGGCTTGAGGGATTCAGTTCCAGTAGAAACAGACCAGAATCTCTTTTCCAACACTAAAGCATAAGTTGGATTTGGAACTCGTTTATCCCTTGGTTTTTGCATTCCCTGACTTTTCTTGACTGATATAATAAACATCAACAAAGCATTTTAAATGCACTTTGGCCTAATGAAGCGCAGTTGGGAATGTGTGTTCTGGGTGAAAATACACACAGAATATAAATTCAAATGCAGTTATAAATGAAAATTACTGCTTTATTTATTAAATTTGCTTTTTAACCATTTTTCACCCACTTGTATACTGGTGCAATATGTAAGAGTATGTAAAAAAATAAAAAAACAATTATACAATAAACCACTTATTCATTTGTTCATTCGTTCGTTTGTTCGTTTTGTATCATTTGTGGATGCCTTTCTCCCAATGAAGGTGAAAGTGGATCAGAAATGGAAAGGAACATATGGATGAATAAACACAAGTGAAAATGACATAGACTGAAAATCAACTGATCTGTACATCCAAGGGCTGTAGCCAGAGGGGGACCAGGGAAGGGCAAAGAACCCTCCTTAGGTAACAGCCCCCCCAAGCCACCCTCTGATGCCAATGTTATATATGTGAGTGTGACATTGTTGCCCCTCCTGAAAATTTTGGGGGCCCCCTGAAAAATGGTTTTTTCCTTCATCTAGAATCCTGGCTATGGCCCTGGTAAATCCCTCGTCCATCCCTGGACCAGAAACTGCTAAAAGGTAAACACTGCCTTGTTTTCGTGCTGTGTCTTACTTCTAGCACCAATGCTTAATGGTTGTTCTAGTTAAGGTTGTGATTTCCCTTTGCACCTTATCACACTATAACAGGAATAGATGGTTTCTGTCAGCAAATCAACTCATTGACTTGTGTTGTTGTGACTTCTTGAATAGACCAAAGGTCAGTCTGTCCCACTAATCTGTTTCTAGCAGCATTCAGACTGATGCTTCTGGAAACCTCATAATAGAATGCAAGCGCGGCGCCAAAATGGCCGCCGCGCCCTTTGCGGGCCCCCCCCACAGGACAGAGAATCCGGGTAGTTAGGGGCGTGGCCAGCTCCCTTATAAAAGGGGTGGCCACGAGGCAGCCGAGCTGCCATTTTCCCTCAGCGACGGAGCGGAGAAGTTTTTTCCCCTGCGTCTCCGTCGCTCGTTAGCTTACCGGGAAGCCTTTTGGTGGCGTTTCTGTTTGGCTGGCTTCCCTTTTTTCGCCTCAGGAGAGATGCCTTCGAAAAAGAAGGCAGCTTCGAGTTCAGCTCGGGCTGTTAGGAGGCGCAACCCAGGTCGGAGGACCGTCGTGCCGCCTCCTCAGCAGCCTCCTTTGCCATCCCCGGCCGGGGCTGGTGGAATGGGGTCTATCGCCCCTTGGCCCGATCAGAGTGCGGGCGCGGAGGGCGCTCCGGCCCGCGGCCCGCGAGCGGTGGACACCGCTCCTCCTCCTGCCCACTCCGTCGGGCCTATTTCTTTTGGGCCGCAGCCTCTCCCGGGGCCCTCTAGCCTTGGGGGGTGGCCCGGCTCCCTGCCTTGGCAGGTTTCTTCACCAGCCCTACCGGGCTTTGGCGCTGGCCAATGGCCATATATGGGCCCTGGGGCGCAGGGGCCTGTCCCCATGCCAGGATCGGGCCGGCCGGCCGGCCCTTTGCCCATGGTCAACGTGGACACCTTACTGGCCCGCATTGCGGCCCTGGAGGCGTCTTTGGCCCAGGCCAGCCAGGCAGGCGCCCCCTTCGGGGTACCTTTTGAGGTGCCGTCGGCAGCAGGACAACAGCCGGCGGGGAGGGTTGAGCTGCTGCAGGCGGGTGGCGCGGCTCCGGCCACTGCCTCGCAGCTCCCCAGCCAGCAACCTGGTGCGGGTCAAGCCCCGGTGATGAGCTCTACATCGGTCGTGAGCTCCGACGCCCCCAGTGGGCCGGAACCCCCGGTGGGGGCGGCCCGCGGGGGTGCAGCATGTGAGTATACGGTGCAAGCAAGTACATCTACACACATTCCCAATATAGGGGGGGCCGTTCAGTGGCCTTGGCCTCGCGCGGGTGGTGCGGGGGCCACACTGCTGGCGACCCACCCGGCGACAACGACTGCCACCATGCCCACTGGGGTGGGCCCCGGTCCTTACACTGCTGGGAATATCCTGGGGGTGGCAGGGTTAGCTCAGGCCCCTTTTAGTAGGCCGACTGTCCCCTTTTCAGCTTTACCAACGGCAGGGTATTCCTTGCCATTGGGTGATCACTTGGCACAGGCTACCAGAGAAAAGATATGGCGAGGGGAGTACGTAGATATCTTCTCACTCCTGAACAGAGAGCCCACCAAGGAGGAAAGGGAGGGTCAGGATGAGAAGGATAAGGAGCAGGCACGCCGCCGTAAGCCGCCACGTACTTGGGCCAACTGGCTCCCCGCGTATTTAATATACATGGCGGTATATTTGAGGGCGCGGCCGGATTTAGCTATTCCCATGGTCCAATATTTGGACAACATATATAGGGCGATGGTCGATTTTCCGGGCCCCTCATGGCTAGCATATGATGAGGAATTCCGTATGAGGATTCCCCTCCACCCCGAGATGAGATGGGACGAGCCGTGCCAGAGACTGTGGCTCTTGTATATGACACCCACACGCCCTGCCCCGGGGGAGAGATACCATTGTGGACATGCGGTCCAGCGAGCGGCTCCAGCGCAGGTTACCCGCCAACCGGCGGGGCAGGGGGTTCCAGCCCGCCTGCTGTGCTGGACTTTCTCGTCAAATGGTTCCTGCAATCGAAAGAACTGCAGGTATAAGCATGAGTGTCCCACATGTTCTGGTCCCCATGCAGCCTCTGCTTGTCCCAAGCCTGGGGGGGCGCGAGGCAGAGGGAGGGGTGGGCAGTGGGCTGGCAAGGCTGCCACGGATGGAGCTAGTTCTCCAAAAGGCCCCCTCCCCAATTAAGGTGGACATGCTGGAGCGCTGGCTCGCATCGTATCCGAAGGGGGAGGACGGGGAGTATCTCCTTCAAGGTTTTAAGCAGGGATTTCGTATCCCTTTTATGGGTGATAGGTCCCCTCAGGATGCCCCCAACCTTTTATCCCTCAGAGGAAGGGAGGAGGTGGCTGCGGCCAGCATTAAAAAGGAGTTAGACGCGGGCAGGGTCGCTGGACCTTTCCCCGCACCCCCGTTTCCCAATCTTAAGGTCTCGCCATTGGGGTTAGTTCCCAAAAAGTCCCTAGGAGAGTTTCGCCTTATTCATCATTTGTCCTACCCAGCAGGCCGATCGGTCAACGATGCTATACCTGATGACCTTTGTTCGGTCAGGTATACATCGTTTGACCATGCGCTGCGCATGGTGCGCTCGTGTGGCCCGGGTGCCCTGCTGGCCAAGTGCGACATTAAGTCGGCTTTTCGCCTCCTGCCGGTACACCCGGGCGACTTTGAATTGCTGGGTTTTAAATTTAAAGGGGAATATTATTTTGATAAGGCCATGCCTTTTGGCTGCTCCATATCATGCTCGGCTTTCGAGCGTTTTAGTACCTTCCTAGAGTGGGCTTTCGTCCGCAGGTCAGGGTCCCGGTCTGTAGCCCATTACCTGGATGATTTTCTATTCGGGGGTGAACGGGGCTGGGACACGTGCGCACGTCTCCTCAATACATTTCAGACGCTAATGCAGGAACTTGGTGTCCCTTTAGCGCCCGAAAAGACCGAGGGCCCATCGACCAAGTTAGTATTCCTGGGGGTTGAGATTGACACAGTAGAACAGGCTTCTAGGTTGCCGGGTGATAAGGTGTCCAGGATAGTGACCCTTATCTCGGAATTGCTGGCCAAGCGTAAGGCATCCCTGAGGGAACTGCAGGTGCTCCATGGGCACCTTAATTTTGCGTGCAGGGTGGTCGCACCGGGCAGGGCTTTTGCCCGGCGCTTATGCGACGCCATGGCAGGGTTATCCAGGCCCCACCACAGAGTCAGGCTTACCCGGGGTATCAGGGCAGACATGTTCGTCTGGTTGCAATTCCTGAGGGAGTTTAATGGGGTCTCATTTTGGAGGTCTGACCTCCTGGCATCCCCTAATTTCCAGATCCAGTCTGATGCCTCAGGATCCCTGGGTTATGGGATGTACTTCAACGGGAAGTGGGCCTATGGTGGGTGGCCACCGGCATGGGCAGGCACAGGTCGCCTGCGGGATCTCACATACCTGGAATTTTTTCCCATTCTGGGGGCTTTGATGCTATGGGGCGAACAGTGGGCTAATTCAGTGGTGCATTTCTGGTGCGACAATGCTGCCGTTGTACACATTGTCAATGCACAGACTTCTAAATCGCCCAGGGTTATGGATCTAGTGCGCCATTTTGTACTGCGCTGCCTGCGCCTCAACGTCTTGTTCAGGGCCAGGCATGTCCCAGGGGTAAATAACGATATTGCTGACGCTTTGTCCCGCCTGCAGATCTCCCGGTTCCGCGCCTTGGCCCCGGATGCGGAGGAATTTCCCTCGCCACTCCCGGACGAGATGTGGACTATTGGCAAGGAGAGGTGAACCGGGCGATTGGCCTGTCCTTAGCGCCACGCACGCGTAAGGCGTATCAACAAGCATTCAATTCGTACAGGGTTTTTGCTACTCAATTTCACTGGCCAGAGACCTGGCCTATCCCGGTGGACCATGTTCTGCGGTTCATGGTTCACCTGCATGCACAGGGCCTCGCACCTCGCACCATAGCATCCAAGCTCTCGGCGTTGGCTTTTATGGCCAAAGTAGGGGGTCATGTGGATACCACCTCTGACTTCCGCGTGAGACACGTTTTGGAGGGGTGGGTGCGCGAGCGCGGGCGTTGCCCGGACGACCGGCACCCTATTTCCCCAGGGGTTCTTACCCAGTTGGCCCGGGGCTGGCCAGGCCTCTGTTTTGATCATTATGAGGCAGCCCTCTTTCATGCAGCCACAACGGTGGCATTTTTTGGAGCGCTCCGCGTCAGCGAACTCGTGATGCTGTCTAAGGCGGATGCAAGTGGTAGGGCACTGGAACTCGAAGATGTCTATGTTGCCAAAGACTGGGCCCAGTTGAGGATCCGCTCCTCTAAAACAGATCAGCATGGCGTAGGCAGTGGAGTAAGACTGCTACGGTGTTCTTTGGCAGACATCTGTCCGGTTGGTGCCCTACAGGAGTACCTGGCACTGCGTGGCTTGCACCACGGCCCGTTTTTCTGTCACCAAGATGGGTCTCCCCTTACTAAATTTCAGTTTTGGAAGGTGACAGCCAGAGCCCTCACCAGGGTGGGCCTACCAGGTGCCCGTTATGGCACACATTCGTTCCGTATTGGTGCAGCCTCTACAGCAGCTGCTTTTGGGTACTCTGGGGCTGACATACGCAGCATGGGGAGGTGGGGCTCACAATGTTTTCAGTTTTATGTGCGCCCACTCCCGCCATGAGTACCAATCCAGTCACCTTACCTCCCTTTTTCTCAATTTTTCTTTCAGACCCTGGGTGTCGTATTACACCGGTGACAGTATGGCTGGTGGGCCACAGCTATGTGCACAGGGCAGCGCGTTACGCTGCGGCGACAGAGTGGGGACCCCGACTGGGACTGGGTGACCACGCCAGTCTCGCATGGCATGGTAAGCCAGGGATGTTATGGCGGGAGCTGCGGCCTTTCCTTTTTTCTGGCCTGGGGGCTGACCCGCCTGACATTCTAATCATCCACCTGGGGGGCAATGATTTGGGCCAGGTCACCGGCTTATCGCTCAAGCATGCGATTTGCGAGGAACTCGCCTATTTGCATTATGTCTGGCCTGCCACAACCCTGGTTTGGTCGGACATTGTTCCGCGCCATTCTTACAGAGGGGGCGTTAACCTCCTGGCTCTTGACCGCGCTAGGCGCGCGGTCAATAAGGCAGTGGCGCGGTTTCTTGCCACCAGGGCTTGGGGACGGGTTAGTCATCACCCCGATATTAGTCTACAAAATTATGACCTGTATGCAGGGGATGGGGTCCATCTGTCGCGAGGAGGTATGGACCTCCTGTTGGGTGACTGGCGAGCAGGCCTGTTGACCGAGCTGACGGTCTGGGGGGGGGGGCGTCAGGTCTTCTGTGAAGCCCCTCCGTGTGGCGGGTAGCACTGGTAAGGTAAACAGTATGACCCACAAGTATCCGGCAGGTTCGCAATTGACTGGACAACACTAGACAGGAATAAATTAGTTAAACGTTGTCCGGTCAACGACGAATCAGGCGATGGGGTGATGACGATTGCTAACCAGCATGCATCACCCCTGTGATTTCACGAATACGCGTCAGAGGGTGGGGTCATGAGTTAGTTATTGACTACGGTCAACAATTTGTTTGTTGTTAACAAACAAATTGATACAAATTGATACATTGTAACCAATTGCCGTTGGCAATTTTGGGGTGGTACCTTACCAGTGTTACTTCGGCCTGCTTGCCTTAGGAATTATGATTGGTCGTTTTACCAATACAAATTTATAATTCGGACTAGGGCATTGAATCAATAAATGTGGCCCTTTGCTGTTATCCACTTTCAATGTTGTCTGTGTCCGTTATTGGGGGGGTGCGCCTGCAAAGATCTGTATGACGTCTATGCCTAGCTTCAAATTTCACATGACAGAAAATCAAGGTTGTCACTTCCTTCCAGGGAGTGTCAGTCAGAAACTGAATGAAAAAAGAAGGACAAGGAGAATGTTTTACCCGTCCCCTATAGAAGGTCCACAAATTTTGAACAACCAGAGATGCTAACTGAAAACACAGAGAGCTGTAAATATGAAAAGGATTAAATGGCAGCCCTGTTTTCTTCCAGCATCGCATAACCCAAAAGTTAGGCTCTCGTCTTCCTAGATGCAACTACAGTATATGCTGTATAGGAAGAAAGTTGTACCAGAAAATGCATTCTTAAAGTTGTACCATGAAGAGCTGTTCATTTATTTATTTATTTGCTGTCTTATTCCTATGACCACCTGGAAATTTTCATGATCTCATGTGAGACAAATTTTAGAATATAGCATGTGTTTCTTTCCCAGTGTGTAGCTGTATTGTTCCTCCTCTTGACAGGAAGAAAAATGTTTGCCTCTGTAAATTCAGCTGGCATCATTCAAGAACAACACAGGGGAGCAAATATAAACAGCATCTACATGTCTTTTAAAAGAAAACCATTGCTCCATCTGTAGCAGAAATAATGAGATTTGCAATGCTGTGTTGTGAAGTTTCTGGACCACTAGAGAAAGTCCTTGAATAAATTTACTTGCCATCAGAATACATTTCCAGATCCAGTGGTCTCTAATCAACTTCTTCTTTGTTTTGTGATTATTTTAGCTTTATTTTATCTCCTGTGGCTATTGTGTGGGCGATAAGCCAGGTTGCTTTTTCCTCTTTCTCAGGAAGAAGGGACAGTGTTGGAATTCTTAGTATTCAACCTTATTAGGATTAAAAGGTAAATTTCTTGCTTTCGAACTGCTAGGTTGGCAGGAGCTGGTACAAAGACGGGTGGTCATTTCATCCTGCAGAACTTGGGAATCGAACTGCTGACCTCCTGCCTTCCGGTCAGCATCTTAGCCACCACAGTCTCTTATTAGGATTAGAAACTGTATATAACAAAGAAAATATTTTTTGTATTTTCTTAGGGAAGGTCTGATCCTATTTTTGGTAGTGAATTTATTCAGTCCCACAGTGTACCTATGTGTATAACCAATTAAAATCAAAGCACCTGATGGATTGTCACAGATTTCACTTACTGAAGTGTGGCATAGCATCACCTTATTTAATCTCTAGTCCAAGAAGAGAAAAACCATTGGTAGCAAAGGGATTTTGTTTTTTCCAATTACTGAGCTTTTTTAAAATAAAAGATAAGAAGTCTTTTAACCTTTTTTTATATTTCTAACAATGGAGAGTTGACTACAAATGGCAGAGAAAGCTGCTTTTTCTGATTAAAGGTTAGATCTCCACATTCTCATCACAGGGCAATGCCAAATAAAATTAAACACACAAAGTGGCTGTTTATCTCTCTGCATCAATCAAATCTGTAATGTATTGGTGATGCTGCTGGCATTGATTGGAAAACTGGGATATTGAACGTTTCTTCTACTAAGAATAAAACTGCTAGAACAGGAGTGCCCAAACTACGGCCCATATGGGAATGTTTTATTTCTGCTTCCGGAAGCGATGAGGGCATTGGGGGCTGGATGAATTGGCATGGGGGCTGGATCTGGCCCCTCAGGCCTCAGTGACTGGTCCCCTGAACCATGTGACCGGCCCGCAGCCCAAAAGGTTTGGGCACCCCGTACTAAAATATTTGCCATCTTTACAGCTTCTGTGAAGGGAGGGACTTAGCGCATGCGCGCGCACATGCACACGCACGCACGCACGCGCACGCACACATGCATGCACGCACACACACACACAAGCCAACTGGATTGTAAGATTATATCATGCCTCAGAATGCTACAACTGGCATGGCTATTCTCAGTGACTGCTGCCTGAGTCAAAGGATGAGTTAGTGCACCCTTCCATGCCACGTTCAGAAGCTGAATGGACGGAGTACACAGAAAGAGCCTCCTCGAAGATTGTGGTGTTTTTGAACCACAATTTAGCATACCCTGGTAACAGCAGCTTTTTGTTGCCGGCTAATCTTTCTCACACTAGGCCAGGTGAAAGGAACTGCAGAATGCACTCACCAAAAGTTACCTTCATTTTTGCAATTTCACATCTGGCCTATACATGGAAGAAGAAGAAGAAGCTGAATGGACTGGTTGTAGATTAGATAGCTAGATAGATAGATAAATTTTTATTGTCATTGTCCTGCACAGAACAATGAGAATGAAAATTATTTTTTACTTCCGCACTAGCAATGTGTGACAGTATCTTTCCCTAAAACTGAGTGCAGTAAACTAGATCTGGGATGCCAAACAAACTGTACAGGAAATTTTGTCCTCTAATTAAAGGGTATAACTGGGATATATTACTACTGCCCTTTCAGCATCTGCTGATGGAGACAGCTACCTTACTTTTCCACTCTGATAGCAAGAGCCAATAATAAAACAGATTTTTAGAACCAGGAGGAATTGTAAATTCCCAGTGCAACTAAGTCCAGTGATTTTAGTAGGCCTAAGTGCAGATAAGTCTGTGTTAGACTAAGGTTTACATTTATGATAACAGGGATTGTCATATCTCAGGGCACTGTCAAAGTCCCAGTAAATTACTTCATCACTCTCAATTGACTACAGGAATCACAAGCATACTGCAAAGGTACTCGCATGTATGTTGAACACCTATTTGTTTGGGTACACAGAAAGAGCCTCCTCGAAGATTATGGATACATTTTATATTTTGTACCCTGGATGATGGCAACTTTGTTTTGCCAGCTAATCTTTCAAACACCAGATCATTATGGTTTTTTTTAATCTGGACAAGAAAGAAGAAAACGACCTATTTGTTTACAAGTGCAAGAAATCTACTTACTTTCTCACACTCATACATATGCACCTGCACACATACACACAACCATATACCTTCTATGCATATGACCCAGTTATTTATTATCAGTGGCATATTTATTTACTATGGCATATTTATTTTGTTCTGATTTGTAATTTTGTAACCTGTAATTTGCAATTGTATACTTTATTGTATTTTGTGTGTTGTTCATGTTGTTATATTGTATTTCATTTGTTATACTGTATTTGATTTACCTGTTGTAAGCCGGCCTGAGTCGGCCTGGGCCGAGTAGGGCGGGGTATAAATCGAATTAATAATAACAACAACAACAACAACAACAACAACAACAGGTTGTTGTTTTTAGGTCGAGATCATGCAGAAGTTGTTTACCATGCCCTTGCTCAAGGGGGTGCCCTGAGACTGTGCAGTTTACACATGGCCACACAAGCTGGCTCTTCTGGGATGCACAATGGGGAATTGAACACCCAGCCTTTGGCTCTGCAGCCAGATACCTAAGTTATTGAGCAATCCAGCAACCTATTTATTAGTTATATTTATATCTCACTTTTCCTTCAATGAGCCTAAGATAGTATACATGGCCATCCTCCTTTTCACTTCATGCTTACAAAGTTACAATAAAACTTCAAAGTGACTCACATAGAGAGCTGTTGACAGTCCCAAAGCTACACAGTTAAACTCATGACTCAGCGGGGACTTGAACCTGGATCTACCGAATTCAGGGACAACTCTTCATCCAGCAATATAGCCATTACACCATACTGTACACTCTGCTTTCATCTTGCAGGATAAAGTCTGGTAATACCAGCTTAAGTCTTCATCTGTATTAATGTATCCATTTACATCTCTTGGGTACATAGCCATGCAAACTATCTCCCACAATGATTTGCTAGTTCAAGACAATAGCTGAACAATAGTTAGACAGAAACACTATTGTTTTCGTGGTTTTTGAGATACAGTTTTATGTGTTGCATCATAAAATATTCAAAGACCGAAGCTACTGTGTTGTTGTTTTTTTTCAAATCCCAAAGTATGCATCCAGCAGCTTGAGTAGAAATCCTTCTTTGCAGGCGCACCCCCCCAATAACGGACACAGACAACATTGAAAGTGGATAACAGCAAAGGGCCACATTTATTGATTCAATGCCCTAGTCCGAATTATAAATTTGTATTGGTAAAACGACCAATCATAATTCCTAAGGCAAGCAGGCCGAAGTAACACTGGTAAGGTACCACCCCAAAATTGCCAACGGCAATTGGTTACAATGTATCAATTTGTATCAATTTGTTTGTCAACAACAAACAAATTGTTGACCGTAGTCAATAACTAACTCATGACCCCACCCTCTGACGCGTATCCGTGAAATCACAGGGGTGATGCATGCTGGTTAGCAATCACCATCACCCCATCGCCTGGTTCGTCGTTGACCGGACAACGTTTAACTAATTTATTCCTGTCTAGTGTTGTCCAGTCAATTGCGAACCTGCCGGATACTTGTGGGTCATACTGTTTACCTTACCAGTGCTACCCGCCCATGTGACCAAAGTCAACAGTAGTAATGGAGAAAGACCCCTAAATCAAACCATAGCCACAGTGTGGGGTGGGCAAAAAAGCCAGGACCCGAAGCCAATATGGGTCCCAACCAAAAATTCCCACCCGGCCCCGAAGCGACCATAATCACACTGTTAACTAGGGAGGGGGTGGAGGGGAAAAACTTCTCCGCTCCGTCGCTGAGGCAAAATGGCAGCACGGCTGCCTCGTGGCCACCCCTTTTATCAAGGCGGTGGCCACGCCCCTAACTACCCGGATTCTCTGTCCTGTGGGGGGGGCCCGCAAAGGGCGCGGCGGCCATTTTGGCGCCGCGCTTGCATTGCAGGCGCACCCCCCCAATAACGGACACAGACAACATTGAAAGTGGATAACAGCAAAGGGCCACATTTATTGATTCAATGCCCTAGTCCGAATTATAAATTTGTATTGGTAAAACGACCAATCATAATTCCTAAGGCAAGCAGGCCGAAGTAACACTGGTAAGGTACCACCCCAAAATTGCCAACGGCAATTGGTTACAATGTATCAATTTGTATCAATTTGTTTGTCAACAACAAACAAATTGTTGACCGTAGTCAATAACTAACTCATGACCCCACCCTCTGACGCGTATCCGTGAAATCACAGGGGTGATGCATGCTGGTTAGCAATCACCATCACCCCATCGCCTGGTTCGTCGTTGACCGGACAACGTTTAACTAATTTATTCCTGTCTAGTGTTGTCCAGTCAATTGCGAACCTGCCGGATACTTGTGGGTCATACTGTTTACCTTACCAGTGCTACCCGCCCATGTGACCAAAGTCAACAGTAGTAATGGAGAAAGACCCCTAAATCAAACCATAGCCACAGTGTGGGGTGGGCAAAAAAGCCAGGACCCGAAGCCAATATGGGTCCCAACCAAAAATTCCCACCCGGCCCCGAAGCGACCATAATCACACTGTTAACTAGGGAGGGGGTGGAGGGGAAAAACTTCTCCGCTCCGTCGCTGAGGCAAAATGGCAGCACGGCTGCCTCGTGGCCACCCCTTTTATCAAGGCGGTGGCCACGCCCCTAACTACCCGGATTCTCTGTCCTGTGGGGGGGGCCCGCAAAGGGCGCGGCGGCCATTTTGGCGCCGCGCTTGCATTGCAGGCGCACCCCCCCAATAACGGACACAGACAACATTGAAAGTGGATAACAGCAAAGGGCCACATTTATTGATTCAATGCCCTAGTCCGAATTATAAATTTGTATTGGTAAAACGACCAATCATAATTCCTAAGGCAAGCAGGCCGAAGTAACACTGGTAAGGTACCACCCCAAAATTGCCAACGGCAATTGGTTACAATGTATCAATTTGTATCAATTTGTTTGTCAACAACAAACAAATTGTTGACCGTAGTCAATAACTAACTCATGACCCCACCCTCTGACGCGTATCCGTGAAATCACAGGGGTGATGCATGCTGGTTAGCAATCACCATCACCCCATCGCCTGGTTCGTCGTTGACCGGACAACGTTTAACTAATTTATTCCTGTCTAGTGTTGTCCAGTCAATTGCGAACCTGCCGGATACTTGTGGGTCATACTGTTTACCTTACCAGTGCTACCCGCCACACGGAGGGGCTTCACAGAAGACCTGACGCCCCCCCCCCAGACCGTCAGCTCGGTCAACAGGCCTGCTCGCCAGTCACCCAACAGGAGGTCCATACCTCCTCGCGACAGATGGGCCCCATCCCCTGCATAGAGGTCATAATTTTGCAGACTAATATCGGGGTGATGACTAACCCGTCCCCAAGCCCTGGTGGTAAGAAACCACGCCACCGCCTTGTTGACCGCGCGCCTCGCGCGGTCAAGCGCAAGGAGGTTAACGCCCCCTCTGTAAGAGTGGCGCGGAACAATGTCCGACCAAACCAGGGTTGTGGCAGGCCAGACATAGTGCAAGTAGGCGAGTTCCTCGCAAATCGCATGCTTGAGCGATAAGCCGGTGACCTGGCCCAAATCATTGCCCCCCAGGTGGATAATTAGAATGTCAGGCGGGTCAGCCCCCAGGCCAGAAAAAAGGAAAGGCCTCAGCTCCTGCCATAACATCCCAGGCTTACCATGCCATGCGAGACTGGCGTGGTCACCCAGTCCCAGTCGGGGTCCCCACTCTGTCGCCGCAGCGTAACGCGCTGCCCTGTGCACATAGCTGTGGCCCACCAGCCATACTGTCACCGGTGTAATACGACACCCAGGGTCTGCAATAAAATTGAGAAAAAAGGAAGGTAAGGTGACTGAATTGGTACTCATGGCGGGAGTGGGCGCACATAAAACTGAAAACACTGTGAGCCCCACCTCCCCATGCTGCGTATGTCAGCCCCCGAGTACCCAAAAGCAGCTGCTGTAGAGGCTGCACCAATACGGAACGAATGTGTGCCATAACGGGCACCTGAAAAACCCACCCTGGTGAGGGCTATGGCTGTCACCTTCCAAAACTGAAATTTAGTAAGGGGAGACCCATCTTGGTGACAGAAAAACGGGCCGTGGTGCCTGCCACGCAGTGCCAGGTACTCCTGTAGGGCACCAACCGGACAGATGTCTGCCAAAGAACACCGTAGCAGTCTTACTCCACTGCCTACGCCGTGCTGATCTGTTTTTGAGGAGCGAATCCTCAACTGGGCCCAGTCTTTGGCAACGTAGACATCTCCGAGTTCCAGTGCCCTACCACTTGCATCCGCCTTAGACAGCATCACGAGTTCGCTGACGCGGAGCGCTCCAAAAAATGCCACCGTTGTGGCTGCATGAAAAAGGGCTGCCTCATAATGATCAAAACAGAGGCCTGGCCAGCCCCGGGCCAACTGGGTAAGAACCCCTGGGGAAATAGGGTGCCGGTCGTCCGGGCAACGCCCGCGCTCGCGCACCCACCCCTCCAAAACGTGTCTCACACGGAAGTCAGAGGTGGTATCCACATGACCCCCTACTTTGGCCATAAAAGCCAACGCCGAGAGCTTGGATGCTATGGTGCGAGGTGCAAGGCCCTGTGCATGGAGGTGGACCATGAACCGCAGTACATGGTCCACCGGAATAGGCCAGGTCTCTGGCAAGTGAAATTGAGTGGCAAAAGCCCTATATGAACTGAGTGCTTGTTGATACGCCTTACGCGTGCGTGGCGCTAGTGAAAGGCCAATCGCCCGGTTCACCTCTCCTTGCCAATAGTCCACATCTCGTCCGGGAGTGGCGAGGGAAATTCCTCCGCATCCGGGGCCAAGGCGCGGAACCGGGAGATCTGCAGGCGGGATAAAGCATCAGCAATATCATTATTAACCCCTGGGACATGCCTGGCCCTGAACAAGACATTGAGGCGCAGGCAGCGCAGCACAAAATGGCGCACTAGATCCATAACCCTGGGCGATTTAGAAGTCTGTGCATTGACAATGTGTACCACAGCAGCATTGTCGCACCAAAAATGCACTACCGAATTAGCCCACTGTTCGCCCCATAGCATCAAAGCCCCCAGAATGGGAAAAAATTACAGGTATGTGAGATCCCGCAGGCGACCTGTGCCTGCCCATGCCGGTGGCCACCCACCATAGGCCCACTTCCCATTGAAGTACATCCCATAACCCAGGGATCCTGAGGCATCAGACTGGATCTGGAAATTGGGGGAAGCCAGGAGGTCCGACCTCCAAAATGAGACCCCGTTAAACTCCCTCAGGAATTGCAACCAGACGAACATGTCTGCCCTGATACCCCGGGTGAGCCTAACTCTGTGGTGGGGCCTGGATAACCCTGCCATGGCGTCGCATAAGCGCCGGGCAAAAGCCCTGCCCGGTGCGACCACCCTGCACGCAAAATTAAGGTGCCCATGTAGCACCTGGAGTTCCCTCAGGGATGCCTTACGCTTGGCCAGCAATTCCGAGATAAGGGTCACTATCCTGGACACCTTATCGCCCGGCAACCTAGAAGCCTGCTCTACTGTGTCAATCTCAACCCCCAGGAATACTAACTTGGTCGATGGGCCCTCGGTCTTTTCGGGCGCTAAAGGGACACCAAGTTCCTGCATTAGCGTCTGAAATGTATTGAGGAGACGTGCACACGTGTCCCAGCCCCGTTCACCCCCGAATAAAAAGTCATCCAGGTAATGGGCTACAGACCGGGACCCTGACCTGCGGACAAAAGCCCACTCTAGGAAAGTACTAAAACGCTCGAAGGCCGAGCATGATATGGAGCAGCCAAAAGGCATGGCCTTATCAAAATAATATTCCCCTTTAAATTTAAAACCCAGCAATTCAAAGTCACCCGGGTGCACTGGCAAGAGGCGAAAAGCTGACTTAATGTCGCACTTGGCCAGCAAGGCACCCGGGCCACACGAGCGCACCATGCGCAGCGCATGGTCAAACGATGTATACCTGACCGAACAAAGGTCATCAGGTATAGCATCGTTGACCGATCTGCCGGCTGGGTAGGACAAATGATGAATAAGGCGAAACTCACCTAGGGACTTTTTGGGAACCAAACCCAATGGTGAAACCTTAAGGTTGGGAAAAGGGGGTGCAGGGAAAGGTCCAGCGACCCTGCCCGCGTCTAATTCCTTTTTAATGCTGGCCGCAGCCACCTCCTCCCTTCCTCTGAGGGATAACAGGTTGGGAGCATCCTGAGGTGATCTAACACCCATAAAAGGGATACGAAATCCCTGCTTAAAACCGTGAATGAGATACTCTCTGTCCTCCCCCTTTGGGTACGATGCGAGCCAGCGCTCCAGCATGTCCACCTTAATTGGGGAGGGTGCCTTTTGGAGAACTAGTTCTCTCCGTGGCAGCCTTGCCAGCCCACTGTCCACCCCTCCCTCTGCCTCGCGCCCCCCCAGGCTTGGGACAAGCCGAGGCTGCGTGGGGACCAGAACACGTGGGACACTCATGCTTATACCTGCAGTTCTTTCGATTGCAGGAACCATTTGACGAGAAAGTCCAGCACAGCAGGCGGGCTGGAACCCCCTGCCCCGCCGGTTGGCGGGTAACCTGCGCTGGAGCTGCTCGCTGGACCGCATGTCCACAATGGTATCTATCCCCCGGGGCAGGGCGTGTGGGTGTCATATACAAGAGCCACAGTCTCTGGCAGGGCTCATCCCATCTCATCTCGGGATGGAGGGGAATCCTCATACGGAATTCCTCATCATATGCTAGCCATGAGGGGCCCGGGAAATCTACCATCGCCCTATATATGTTGTCCAAATATTGGACCATGGGAATAGCTAGATCCGGCCGCGCCCTCAAATATACCGCCATATATATCAAATAAGCGGGGAGCCAGTTAGCCCAGGTACGCGGCGGCTTACGGCGGCGTGCCTGCTCCTTGTCCTTCTCATCCTGACCCTCCCTTTCTTCCTTGGTGGGCTCTCTGTTCAGGAGTGAGAAGATATCTACATACTCCCCCCTCCAAATCTTTTCTCTGGTAGCCTGTGCCAAGTGATCGCCCAGTGGCAAGGAATACCCTGCCGTCGGCAAAGCCGAAAAGGGGACAACAGGCCTGGTAAAGGGAGCCGGAGCTAACCCTGCCACCCCCAAGACATTACCAGCAGTGTAAGAGCCTAGGCCCACCCCCGTGGGCATGGTGGCAGTCGTTGTCGCCGGGTGGGGCACCAGAGGGGTAGTCCCCGCACCACCCGAGCGAGGCCAAGGCCACTGAAAGGCCCCCCCTATATTGGGAATATGTGTAGATGTACTCGTTTGCACCGTATACTCACATGCTGCACCCCCGCGGGCCGCCCCCACCGGGGGTTCTGGCCCACTGGGGGCGTCGGAGCTCACGACCGATGTAGAGCTCATCACCGGGGCTTGACCCGCACCAGGTTGCTGGCTGGGGAGCTGCGAGGCAGTGGCCGTAGCCGCGCCACCCGCCTGCAGCAGCTCAACCCTCCCCGCCAGCTGTTGTCCTGCTGCCGTTAGCGCCTCCAAAGGTACCCCAAAAGGGGCACCTGCCTGACTGGCCCGGGCCAAAGACGCCTCGAGGGCCGCAATACGGGCCAGTAAGGAGTCCACATTAACCATGGGTAAAGAGCCGGCCGGCCCACCTGATCCTTGCATGGGGACAGGTCCCTGCACCCCAGGGGCCGTATATTGCCATTGACTACCGCCGAAGCCCGGGAGGGCTGGTGGATTAACCTGCCAAGGCAGGGAGCCGGGCCACCCCCCAAGGCTAGAGGGCCCCGGGAGAGGCTGCGGCCCAACAGGAATAGGCCCAACCGATTGAGCAGGAGGATGAGCGGTGCCCACCGCTCGCGGGCCGCGGGCCGGAGCTCCCTCCGCGCCCGCACTTTGATCGGGCCAAGGGGCGATAGCCCCCATGCCACTAGCCCCGGCCGGGGATGGCAAAGGTGGCTGCTGGGGAGGCGGCACCGCGGTCCTCCGACCCGGATTACGCCTCCGAACCACCCGAGCTGCATTCGCAGCAGCCTTCTTTTTGGAAGGCATCTCACCGCAGCAGAAAGGGAAGCTAGCTAGTAAACGGAACTAAAAGGCTTCCCGGTAGCACCAACGAGCGACGGAGACGCAGGGGGAAAAACTTCTCCGCTCCGTCGCTGAGGCAAAATGGCAGCACGGCTGCCTCGTGGCCACCCCTTTTATCAAGGCGGTGGCCACGCCCCTAACTACCCGGATTCTCTGTCCTGTGGGGGGGGGGCCCGCAAAGGGCGCGGCGGCCATTTTGGCGCCGCGCTTGCATTGTGTTCACTTGATGGACCGCTTATACTTGCTGGATTTTTTTTTAGAGGGAGCAAAGTAATTTTGTGCAATTAATCATAGCAACACATATTCTTATTTGAAATGGAATGGAGGAGTGAATGACAGCAAGAAACAGAGTACCCTCTTGTGGATAAGTGCCATTCCACTGCACGGTTTTGACTGATCTTGTATGAAGAATTGATAGGCAGGTGCCCTGAAACTCTGCTGAGATGAGTTTGTCCTTCCTACATCTTATCTTGAATGAGAATGGCTCACTAGGAAGAGCAGAGACATGACTAGACTGGTAAGTGTTGTACCATTTTACAAGAAAAGGAGAGCTCACTTCTAAAATTGGAAAATGTAAATATGCCATTCCTCTCAAAAGCTCTTCCTCATCTACATTACGTCTTCATATATATTTAAATTTATGTACAGACAGGTTTTGATATACTCAGATTTTAATTTACTTTTTGTCCAACTTTTTGATAAACAAAGCATTAAGTGCAAACTTTTAAAAAGCAAGTACTAATACTCTTTTGTCTGGAAACAAAACTGATCAAACACGCTGTGTTATCCACAATAAAACCAGCAAGAAATTAAATAAAATATTGGCAGAAAATTACAAAAAAATTGACAATCAGCAAAGCAGATGCACTCCCCCCCCCCAAATTTTGCTTTAAAATGGACATTACATTATGATGTTCTACAAAATAGTCATTAACCTTTTCTTAAAATAGTGGTGAGAAAAGGTGTGCATTGACTGAAAGCTCTCTTCAGCAAGATCGTTGTACTACCTTGGTGTTCTTGCACATAGAGAATCTCTGAACTAACTCTTAGAACATTTGCCTATCAATATGTGGGATATTTAGTTTAAGAGTCAACTGAGAGGTGACAAAATAATGCAGCCTTCCAGATGTTGTTGAGTTGTGTTCTCCTGACTGATGAAAGACCTTTGCTTGTCATGCCACATTTTCCTCACCTATTTATCTTGTACATAATAAAATCCTTTCTTTTGTGATTGGTCACTGGAAAGCATGCAGGTTTAATTGAAAGATTGATTTCTGAGGCCCGTATCTCTAAGGAAGTCCCACTGTAGAAAGGGATCAGATAAATCAAAAGCAACATGAATTCCCCTTAATGTCTGGCTTGACCCTGATACTACAGATCTTCTGAGCTTTTGCATGTGATGTATTCAGATTTATTCTTCAGACAATTAAATCAATATGTAAATTCAATAGCATGCTAATAATGCAGCATTATGGAAAAAGGCAAGCCACTTGGGGCCCCTGTAGAGAAATAATCTTTGCTGTCCATTTCTATGGAAATGTTATTACACTTTCCATTAATAAAAGTGACTAACAATTAATGTTTCCTTTGATTCTGTAGTTGAGAGGGGGAAATGCTCTTTCTGATTTGGATGAGAGGGTTATTATTTTGCAATATTGTCTGAGATTTGAAGAAATGGAACCTTTCCTGGAAAAATGTGTGGTGACTGGGTATATTCCTTCAGCCAAACTGAGAAGAGCACCTCATATCATACCTGTCAAGTATCCCATATTGGCTGGGATTTCCCATATTTTGGCGCTCGTTCCTCCCCTTTTCCACTGCCGCCCCGTATTTTGAACGGTGGGGGAAGGGGTTACTGCACATGCGTGCATGTGCAGAACCCATTTGTGCATGCGCAAACATGTTCTGTGCATGCACAATGCATTCTGCACATGCACAAATGTGTTCTGCACGTGCGCACCTTCTCATGCACAGAAATTTCCCATATTTTTGGGAGCCACGCTTGATGGGTATGCCTCATATTTCCTCATCATTTTGATGGTCTCAACTATCTTGTGTAGCAGGTAATCTTTATTTCTATATTCCATCTGGAGAATGCAGCTTTCAGAGCATCTCTCACTCATGGCCACCCACAATATCCATGGGCCATTAAAAGTGATTTAAAAAAAAAAAAAGAAGGTTCATATTCCCTTATGCTAGGGGTTCTGGCTCATCCTAACAGATGAAACTGCTAAATTAGAAATAGGTAAGAAAGAAGTGGATGCCCTAATCAAACTGACAAAGAAAGCGGAGCTAAAGTTATTTTGCTGTAAGATTTCTCTGCAAGTGGCTGAGGAGTTGCAGTTGTAAATTGGATTTAATATTGATCAGACTATTCGTAGAGCTAGAGGAAAATTGGATTCCATAAATTTGACACTTGGGATTTTGGTTTCTAATTTAATACAGAAAAAATATAGTTAGTTATCCTAAAGTATCATGAGTATTATTTTTTTTAACTGGCATTTAGGATTTTACAGTATTGCTATTCAGGATTATTGATAACAGCAAAAGGAATGCATCTCCATTCGTGAATGTAATATAGGGTGCAAAGAAAGCTTTCTTGGATTGAGGTATAATGATAGAAGTCTCTTTAACTGGAGATTTCCTCATTCTTTCCTGCCACACTTCACCCTCTGCCTCCTTACCATCTGTGTCTGTCACCTCCTTGTGGGGCAACCCGGCCCTTATGTGCTCCCCTGTGACTTCACGTGGCCTCAGCTAAACAGTGTGCAGGGCTTAGATTACTCAGATTAGGTAGCAAAATGTGGCCAGTTTAGTGTGGTCCAGTCAGCTCCTTATCCCAATTCAATAGACACAAAGAATATATATTTTATGAAGTTTATTTAAGTGAACTAAAGAAATGAATATAACATAGGAAATCAGACTTGCCTTCTACTCATTTAAAGAATGCATACAAAAATAAGAAAACATAACTTGTCTTGGCCCTTCTGGCCCCACAGGTCCATCTGTGAGGCTCCCTCCCTGGAGTTCCATGGCAAAAGAGGAAGTAAAATTCCTCACACTCTGGTTTTGTTCTTTTGATATCAACCTCCCCACGTGTAGTATCTCATCCAATTGAAATTAGTTTACATTCCAATCTGTCTGGTATGTGTCCTAAAGCATCTCCCACACATTGAAATCTCCATCTTGAATGGGCTAAAGAACAAGGTAATTTGGTAGGCAAAATCTCATGAAAAAGAGCAGCTCAGAAATCAGCTTTTTCATGACAGAAGGTAACATGTTGGTATTCTGGAACTTTCTATCACTGTTCTAGTATGGGCATTCTTGTGGTTCATGCCTTATGAACTGCATTATTTCCTTAATATATTTAATTAGATTAATTCTTAGAATTACTCAAAAATTGTATTTAATGTAGAAGTCACTGGCCTCTTGTTGGCAGATGTCCACCATGTCTTCACTAGCACTATTTAGTAGTTACTCACCTGATTTCATCCAGCACATAAACAAATGCCTAGCTGCTCCATCTTGGCTTTCTCTGTGTGGATAATCATGTATCTGAGAAGGAGCGGCCTCTGCTCACACACAGACTCTTCATACAAGAAAGAAACACAGTTTATCAGGATTCACAAGTACAGTAATACCTCAGATAACATTTGCATTAGATACACTAAAACCGCATAACATTAAGCAACCTGGGAAAAAATTGCATCGCATAACATTAAAATCCTATGGGATGCATCGGATAACGTTTGCTAAAGCCTGTGCTGGTTACAATGTATCTCTATGAGTTTTAACATTGTGTTATTCATCCCATAGGATTTTAATGTTATCCGATGCATACATCGAATAACATTAAAAATCAGATAACACTAAGACTTATGGAACCAAATTTTAGCATTATCCAAGGTTTTACTGTATATGGATAATCAGCATACAACAGTATTGACACTTTGCATTGTTGCCCCTTCCACGTGAATAAAGCATCAAGAGAGATTACAGGATCTGTGTGTTCCTCTTCTGATTTGTAGATAACATCAGAGCAGTAATATCTGAATAGACAACATCTCAAAAACTTTTAAAGTACAGCTTAGAAATAGGCTTTTCCAGTGCCTGAAAAAGTTATCTTTCTGGCTTAAAAGTTACAGAATTCTCATACAAGCATAGAAAGTAAGAAATATTGAGCAATATATTCTTACTCTCCAGACCAGAACAAAAGTGAACTTTAAAAAAGAACATGAAAGCTGGTTCAGGACTCAGCTATCAGAAAAGGGAAGGCCACTTCTTTCAGGATATTTGCCTATGATGTCTAAGGTTGGCTGTAGGAATGGCTTCCTGGTCATATCCTTTGGCTCAACATCTTCATACCAATAAAAGTCATAATAAGCTTCTATGACAACCCTGTCTCATTCCCTGCTGGACTTACCAAAGGCATTTTGTTCTTCAATCAGAGCAGAAAATTATGTCTCTGAATCTCCCAGTCAAGTTGCATAGCACCAGAGTCAGATGCTTGGTTTTGGCATACGAATATGCACATTTCTGAAGAATGTCATCTTCCCCCTGGCAATAAGCTAAGAAATAATTATTTTCTTATTTTAAGATAGTGTGGTGTCCTCCTGTAACACCCCAATATACTGCCTGAAATAGACACCTAACTCAGCCTAGTTGTAGGACAAAAAGAGGAAATCTTTAATTTCAAAAAATCGCCACAGCTAATGACATTATGAGACTTAAAAGAGTAGCTATGAAGGACCTAGAGAAGATCCTCAAGTGAAAATGTATCACTGAAGACCAAGGCCAATGAATGTAAGAGTGAGGCAATGTATGTTAGAGCTAGGCAATGACAAAAGCTGAAGGGGGAAAACTCAAAATATGGCATTGGAGGAGAATCTTATGGATGCCATTGACTACCAGGAAGATAAATAAATTGGTTCTAGAGCAAATCAAGCCTTAACTCTCCACAGAGCAAGAAATGACTAAACAGAAGTTATCATATTCTGGACACATGATGAAAAGAAAAGACCCATTAAGAAAGATAATAATACGAGGAAAAGCTGAAGGCAGCTGAAAAAAGAGGAAGGTTAAATGATCGATGAATTAAGTCAACAAAGGAAGCCACCGCTTTTAGTTTAAAAACCTGAACAGGGATGTTAATGTCAAGAAACTTTAGAGGTCACTATACGAAGCAATCTGATGACACACAACTACAACAGCTCTGTAATAGAATACAGCAAAACCAAAAAAAAGAGCTTTGTGCTACTTTATAAATAAAAAGATAAATACACTGCTTTCATTCACTGCATTCCATGTCTATGGATGCATAGCATATCATTTCAGATACTTGACAGATAATTACATGCAGGTAGGCAGGGTGGAGTGCGAAATGCAACATAAATTCAAACAGACCGGCTTGGTGATGATCTTAGCAGTGCTAGTTATGGATTGTTTAATAGTCTCTGGGAGGTGACAAGTACAGATTTTACAGGTGCTCATTGAAAACCATTCAAAAGTAACTGATAGTGACAAGGACATCAAAACATAGGTAGGCAGATTACACATGTATGGGAAGAAAAATCTTTGTCTAAGCCAATCATTACATTACATAAGAATTTGGCCTATAAATATACATTTTGGTGAATAATTGAAATCAGGGATGGCAAAAACAAAATAGAAATGCAAAAATTGCAAGGTCAGACAGCTATGTAGAAATACAGACAAATTTATACAGATGACCGGATTAACACTATAGTGATATTAGCTCATCTATGCAGGTACAGTATAGGTAAAGGTAAAGATTTCTCTTGCTCGAATGCCAGTCATATCCGACTCTAGGGTGCAGTACTCATCTCTGTTTCAAAACCGAAGAGCCAGCGCTGTCTGCTGCTGCAAACGTTTCCATGGTCATGTGGCAGGCATGACTAGATATGCACGGAACACTGTTACCCTCCCACCAAAGTGGTCTCTATTTATCTACTTGCAATTTCTTGCTTTCGAACTGCTAGGTTGGCAGGAATAGTATAAGTGTCTGAATAATCTAGCTATCATTGTTCAGTCGCACAGTTGAGTCTGATCTTTTGCGACCCTACCGAGGCTCCTCTGTCATCCACCATCCTCCAGATCTACCCAAATCCACACCCATGATGTCAACAATGCTGTCTAACCATTTCATCCTCTGCCGCCCCCTTCTCCTTTTGCCTTTGATCTTTCCTAGGATTACGACCTTCTACAGTGAGTCCTTATTTGGTGGCCAAAGAATTTGAGCTTCAGCATCTGTCCTTCCAAGGAGCAGTTAGGGTTGATTTCCTTTAGGATGGACTGGTTTGATCCCCTTGCAATCTTTCAAAAGTCTCCTCCAGCACCACAGTTCAAAGGCGTCTATTCTTCTGCGCTCAGCCTTCCTTATGATCCAGCTCTCACATCCATACATTACTACTGGGAAGACCATCGCATTACCTATGCAGACATTTCTTGACAATTTGTAAAGCCTCATCAGACAGCCACTTTGTTTTCTTGCATTTCTTTTTTTTTTTTTTGAGATGTTTCTAATTGATGCTTTCTTGTGCAGTGTCACAAACCTCTGTCCATAGTTCTTCAGGCACTCTATCATTTCTAATCCCTTAAATCTATTCTCCACTGTATTTTCAAAAGGGATGTGATCTAGGTCTTACCTGAGTGACCTAATGGTTTCTCCTACTTTCTTCATTTTAAGCCTACATTTTGCAATCAATAGCTCATGATCTGAGCCACAGTAAGCTCCAGGTCTTATTTTTACTTCCTCTATCTTTGACTGCAAAGAATGTAATCAATATGATTTTGGTGTTGGCCATCTGATGACGTCTGTGTGCAGAGTCACCTCTTAGGTTGTTGGAAAAGAGTGTTTACTATGACAAAACTATATTAGACTTTGCCCTGCTTCATTTGTACTCAAAGGCCAAACTTGCCCATTATTCCAGCTACCTTTTGGCTTCTACTTTGGCATTCCAGTCCCCTATGATGACATAGGCATCTTTTTTTGTCAATTCTAGAAAGTATTGTTAGTTCTCCATAGAAATGGTTGATTTCAGCATCAGTGGTTGGAGCATAGACCATACCTGTCAAGTATCCCGGATTGGCTGAGAAATCCCGTATTTCTGCGCCCATTCCTCCCCTTTCCTGCCACTGTCCCCTATTTCAACAGAGGGGAAAGGGGTTACTGCACATGCGCGCCCATCACAAATGGGCTCTGTGAATGTGCAAAGGGTTTTGCAAATGCGCAAAGGGGTTATGTGCATGCACAAAAGAGTTTTTGCCTTGCATGCACACCTGGGCCAGAGCAGTTCCCATATTTTCCGGAGCGGCGCTTGATGGGTAAGGTATAGACTTGGATTACTGTGGAGTGGAATGATTTGCCTTTGATTCAGACTGAGATCATTCTGTAATTTCTGAGATTGTACTGTATCTCATTACAGTACTGCTTTCCTCACTATGTTATTAACTATAAGGGCCACTTCACTTCTTCTGAGAATTTCTTGCCTACAATAGTAAATATAATGATCACCTGAATTAAATTCACCCATTCCCATCTACTTTAATTCACTGATTCCCTGGATATCAATGTTCAGTCTTTCCATGCTATGTTTGACCACATCCAATTTACCTTGATTCATAGATCTTACATTCTAGGTTCCTATGCAATATTGTTCTTTACAGTATCAGACTTTCCCTTCACCATCAGACACATCTGTAAGGGACAACACACCCACGTTATTCCACTATCATAGGACTCATTCCACCTGCCAGAGACCTGTATCCATTCAGGAAGCCCACACCACCTTCAGAGTGTCACAATTCCTTGGCATCCTGAGAGGCACCAGTTGTGACAGAGTGCTGTATATGATGTAATACTCCACAACTCCCTTTTTTACAGCCTCTACCGCCTCTCCCAAGGACCCAGGAACCGTGATCTCACCAAGTCACAGGGAGTGTGGTTGTTCCAATAGTGGTGTGGATATAGCAGTAGCAGTGTGTGGTTGAAGCAGAGAGCAGAATGCCACTGCTATGCCCAAGTAGAAGCCAACTCAGAAAAGTTGTAAAAGTCCCAAAACAAAACTTATATTTTTCCATTTTATAATTCATAAGGCAAAGCATTAGACCTGTAAAAGTAAAAACAGTCCATGTTGCTGTAAAGAAGAAAAACCCAATGCCCAAAGTCCATAAAATGTCCAGAAGCCTGTGGAGAATAAGATCCTCTCAATGGTCCATTAGTACATCAGTCCATGAAATGGCAAAGTATCAGAAATATCCATCAGTCCATGAAATATTTCAAAGTATTAGAAATGTCCATAAAATGGCAAAGTCCAGGCAAGGCATTTCCAATAATCCATCAGCATCCAGGAAGGGAAATCAATGTCCAAGTATCCTAGCCCCGACAAGGCTCATCCTGCCAATTCCTTTCCAGGATCTTGGTTCAGCCAACAAAACAGCTATTCAGCAGCTCATTAGAGAACTGGTTTGAGGGCTCAAAAGCACCTCTTTTTAAAGGGAATATGAGGGATTTCCTCCCTCCCTAGGAATTCATTAGGTAATGGAATACATTTGGTAATGGAAAAGCACCTAGCTTCTCCTCCCCTTAGGAATGTGTTCACATTATGAGAAAGTCCCTGTTCTCACAGGTGTCTCCCAGAGGTGTCTAAGAGTTGCCCTTTCCCCTTCTACCTCTGTTCTCTCTCCTTCCACCTTGGACCTGTTATGTAATGGGGCAAGGGCCAGAAAGGGGAAAGGTTGAGAAAAGGTTGAAAAGTTCCCTTCCTCTCTGTCACTACCTGGGTAGAGTGTAAGATTAGGACACTGCTGATTACCTAATCTCTAAGGAATGTGGTCACTAAGGGTCATGGAGCCCTGCCAAAAGTTTACTCTCAGTCAATAACAGTTTGAGTATCCCTATGGCTCTATCTCACTGATGTCATCCCTCTGGAATGTCTGAGGAATGCACTCAGAAGAGTAGCACTTTAAACAAGCTCAGGCTGATTCTCAATCTTTTTAAACACATGTAAGTAACTAAGTGATTAACTATCAACTTATCTAAACATTTTACTTTACTCCTAAGCAAGTGAACTAAATACACACAATTCAACCTTCTAACTCTAAGGCAAGATAAACTTATAACTACTTTACTAACATTCTATCTTATCCTAAGATACTACACATTTTAACTGAACTTCTAAACAGTTTGTTTAATGCAGACACACACACAGAATGAAGTGCAGCATAGGCACTGCATAGCATACCAGGATCATGACACAGAGACCTGTGGTCCTGCTCCAGGTTAGAGAAATCTATGATAGGTTTCAATTACTGATTGTTTATGCTTACATACCAGCCAGATCAGGTAGGACATGCAATGTGAATTAACAAAATGCAGCATTGCCATTAAAGAAATAAAAGAACTAGAAATCGCTCACCAGTCTATTCTCCATAACAGTGATGGCATACATTTTAGAGACCTAGTGCCCAAAATCAACAGGCTGCCATCCACGCCGCAGAGGGATGGGGTGAACTCTGTGCTGGGGGAGGGAAGAAGCACTCTCATTGGGCTGCTGGGCAGAGGGGCAGATGGACTCTGTGCTGGGGCAATGGCACGTGTGCCCACTGAGAGGACTGAGTGCCCCCTCTGGTACATGTGCCATAGGTTCACCACCAATACTCTATAATAAGTACAACATCTTCTGTTTCAAGGTAGCTTTTATTTAAATGAAGAAAAATAGCTCAGAGTTCAAGATCAGGAACAAAATACAAAAAAGGAACATTTTTAGATAGATAGATAGATAGATAGATAAATCTTTATTGTCATTTTCTCCTTTTCCAGAATAAAACAAGAAAGACATATCTAGCTATATTTTCTGGCCTGACCTAGCCAGCTAATAAATTTGATTACATCATTCTACTGTTTACTCACAAGCTCATTCCTTCTTCTCTGAGGGAGCACATACGACACATAATCGTAATCCTCCTCAAAATCATGGCACTTCTTCACATTCCAATATAACAAAATCAAATTTTCATCTCTCTTACCACCTCTTCCTGGATATTAACCAATAAAATTACAGCATACAACGTCCATCATTCCTAATTCCATTCTCACAGTTTTCAGCCTGTTTTGACTATTTTCAAAAGTAAACTAATCAGCACTGGCTTGAAAGCCATTTCTAAAGTTTCTTTAACCCCTGCTCAGGGAACAAAGAACTCAAAGAAACTATCTTAACTCATTAAAAGCAAAGGCCCCATTTTAATTCATTACATCATCAAACCACGCAAGCCCCTTTGCCACAGCAAGGGAACAATCCTTGAGGAAAATCTAGCTGTTCTCCATGCATTTTAAGAAAAGAGCAGCAGTTCACACCAAAAAAATGGGCCATATATAGCTCATTGGCTCTAAGCTTGTTGTTGATCACACTTGTCAAAAAAAAAACCATCCATGGCAGTTGATTTGTGTTTGGGAAAGAAATTGTTGACTGATGCAAAAAACGGAGTCAGCTTCTGAGATTCTCCCTTACTTGGTTTTTCTATGTAAGCGGTAGTGAGTATAAGAGACCATCCTGACTGCTGCCACTGGTGTTTCAGCATTTACGCTGCCATTTGCTATGTAAGTTCTGCTATCCTTTTTCTGTTGAGAATGAAGGCACAATATTGTGTAGCATATCAGGTCATTTTCCTATATTTTGAATTATGAATACAAAACACAATATCCCAACAGAGACTTTTAGAAGAATTAACCTAATCTTTAATTTAAAGTTTCCGATCACTCACCTTAATTTCCCAGACTCCCTAGGATCTCTTTCAACCCTGGGGAAACTTTAGAATCCACAGGATTGGAATGGAAGCCTTCACTATCCTAAAATGGCTATTGTTGATCCTTGCAGTGAGTGTGGCAGCTGCCATTTTCAGACACTAAAGGCTCCTCTCCCTAGTCCCAAGATTTCTCAAACCAAAGGTGATTCTTAGGCAAGCTCAGAACCTGCAGGCAAGGAGTTAGATAGAAAACTTCAAATTAAAGATTAACATTTGTGTGTGATGGCATCACCAACTTTTACACTTGTGGAGTTACACAGGAGAGTTTCAGCCATTAAATCTTTGACAGGCCAGAAGACATATTTTATCAAAGTGATTTGGGATCTTTTCAGTGGTGGGCATCAGCAGGTTTGCACCAGTACACGCGTACTGGTAGTAAAAATGGATGGCCATGCTCACCTCCCCGCTCCACCCACCTCCTTCTAGAAGAAGCTTTGGAGGGGGCTGGCTCCATTTCCCCCTTCATCAAAGGCTTTTCCTGGGCTCCGTTTCACCCCAAAGCACATCCCCAGCCACTCCGGAATGGCTGGGGAGGCGCTTCAGGGTGAAATGGAGCCCTGGAAAACCCTTGGACAAGGGGGGGAGCTTCAGAGGTTCGCTAAAGAGTGATGAAAATAGAAGAGGCTTCATTTTCATAGCTCTATAGCGAAGAACAGTCACATGGCTAACAGGCCACACCCACCCAGTCACATGACCACACCCACAGTGTGGATGGGAAATATAATCCCACCACTGGATCTTTTGTTTGTGTTTGCTGTCCCTATGAGAGACAGCATCAAGTGGAGCCTAGGGGATGGACAACACACACTGTATCAAAATTACATGCGGGGGTTATGCAGGGAACACCAGCTCAAGAGTACACTTTGTAATACATAAAATCCAGGATAGAAGGGAAAGTGTTAAATGAAAGCTGTATAGAAGATATAGGCTTAGAAGAAGGAATTGAGCCCTGCTCCAGAGACCTGGAGGCAAGGGAGAGTGAAGAATGAAAGTCTCATGCAGCTAGATAACAAAGATAAGAGACAAAAGGTAGAGTAGGAACAAATCAGGGTGTGAAAAGAGTTCAAAAAAAGAAAGTTTCTACTGGATGCATAAGTGAAAGAGTACATTGTCACAGATGACAGTAGGGTGGCAGTTTAAAGTGGCTAAAAGGACTGCAATGGTGAACAAAGAGATCTGGATTAGTGTGACCTCTGGCAATGAAGGAAATTGTACTATTTTTCTTAAGGGAACAAGATTGCAAGATTCTGTACCTTGGAGCCACAGAGATTATTATTATTGTTAAATGAAGTATTGAATCAGCAGGCCAGTTGGTGGACAAAGGCTGCTCTCCGAACGAGCTACAACAGGGGTTCTTCAAGGAGCAGCAAGCTCTAATTGTTCCACTGTGGAAACTTACAGTAAAATGACAGCATTTTAGGAAGAATGTGGAGAAATAAGCTCTTTAAGGGAGATTGTTCATGACTTTAATGTCTCGTTTTTTAACCCAAAACATCTCTGATAACAACTGCTCCAGTCTATAAATGGTCTTTAAATCTGCAATACTTCACATTAAACATATTGCTCTGTATGTCCAGGTGAAGTAAATATAAAACTAAAAAAACAACCCTGAAAATATTTTTTCCATTGCTTTTAAAGGTCTTTTTCACAGCATGCATGATCAGTAGCTTGAACACAATCCCAGCTCTGTATGTTAACAAAAACGGGTGGGATGAATGTAACAAAATAAATCAGCACAAACAAAGCTTTAATTACCATAGTTATTTACCAAGTAATGTCTTTCACATTTTGCTTAACAGGTGTCTTGTTCAGAATTTCCTTCGTAATTATCTACTCACTGGAAGACTGCACTAAATGTCAGAGTATCGCTCCAGACTCATAAAGTGTAGCCGATGCGATCAACATCTTTATATACAACAGATGAAAACCTGCTTGGCAGTCTCCCAACAATTTCCTGCACAGCAAATGTATCAAAATATGTTCACAAACATGCTCAAAGAGATGGGCAGGCAGCACTTGAATATGCACATTTGTATATTGTCCACTAGCTTTTGCATTTATTTTATTTTACTTTGCTATCCTGCATGCACATGGACAGGATGATGGATAAATATTTAACCCAGTCAATAAACCATGCAATAAGAAGGAATTAGGTTCATTGGAAAAGTCTAGGATCTGAAAGAATTTGCCGATTATGGTACGGAGCTATGAAAAAGGTATCTTCAGTCTCACAAGTAGCCATAGTCTCTTCTTATTTTTATTTATTTAATTGTTTACTTTAATATATTTATATCTTACCCATTGTTAATGACCACTCTGGGTAGTTTACAACACTAAAACAATGAACCATATCAAATTATAACACAATATAACATAGCACACAGGTGTCAGGTCATTTTTAAAACCAGCTGGTACAAGAACCCATACTAACTCCCAAAAGTGCACTACAGTCACCCCAACTGACAATTGGTCTATTACAAGGGGAAGGCTTTGTGGAACAGAAAGGTCTTCAATGCTTTGCTCAAAGCCAGCAGAGTTGAGGCAAATCTAATCTCTGCTGGCAGTTTGTTCCACCTTCTTTCTGGTCACCTCCTTTCTTGCCTTTTTATGGGTGTCCACCCAAGGTTTAATAATAATTTAGGTGAACCAGGTATAATTCCTAAGGAAGAGGTACTCCCTCAGATAGCTTGATTCTAAGCCTTCTTCTTCCTCTTCTCTTATTGCCATAATTATCTTCATGCTATCAGGCAATCGCTACATCCAATTCTCTTTATGATAACTTCCATGGTATGCCAACCTGGCATGATGGCAGCCCATGCCAGCTGCAGAATTTAAAGAATTCTGAGTTTTCAAAACAGCAGGACAGGTTTTCAGGTATCTTTTACTGCTGAAATCTGGGCTGGCCTAAGGAGTGAGCAAACTGGGCAGTCACCCAGGTACTGAGCTCTGGGACACATCAAGCAGAGGAGGGTGGGGTGCCTCAAGCTGAGCTGAGCTGAGAAGACACCAAGTTGAGCTGGATTGGGGGTTAAGCCAAGCAGAAAAGGGGTGGCATGCTGAGCTCAGTGCCTGTATTTTTTTAATGTGCTGTCTACAGTGAGCTACAAAAAGTCTGGAGCTACTGGGGGGAAAAACAAAAACAGAAAATGTAAAATCTGTTACAGATGTGTTGTATTGGATGCTAGTGATCTTCCATTGCTCAAAGTGTGAGTTTTAAGCTTTGGCCCATGCAAATTCTAGCTCACTGGTGTTTCTCTATGATTGTCATCTTTTGAAATTCAGACACACTACATGATTGAGACCTTCTTGGAATCCAAGAAATGGAGGATGGAGGGATGTACCAAAATAAGACCAGCAAATAAAAATAAGCATTCTTGGTGCTTTTCATAGACATGTCTGAGGAAATGCCTAACAGCAGAGCCTGTTCCATTGGTAGGTTTAGCAATCCGGTCAATTTTGGAAATCTGTAGGGCTTACCCATGTCTAGGTGAGGAGGAGAGTGCTTGAACAAACTCCTATCAGCACGGCCATAGCCAGAGGGGGGCCAGGGGGGCAAAAACCCTCCTGAGCCAACAGCCCACATCCCCAACCCAACCCAGGATGGCAATGGTGTGTGTGTGCGTGTGCGCGTGTGCGTGTGCGTGTGCGCGTGCGTGCGTGCATGCGTGCGTGCGTGCGTGCGTGCGTGCGTGCGTGCGTGCGTGCGTGTGTGTGTGTGTGTGTGTGTGTGTGTGTGTGTGTGTAAGAGAGAGAGAGAGAGATTGTAGCCCCTCTTGGGGGGGGGAATCCCCCCCAAAAAAATTTATCTAGGATTCTGGCTACTGCCCTGCCTATCAGCCTTTAAGAAGCCCATTTTTGGGCCAGCTTTTGAGATGAAAAATGTGCATGTGTTGAAGTTGGAACCAAAACATGTTCTAAGTTTCATTAGTTACTTGCAAAACTAGATATTCAATCCATTTATTTATTTATTTATTTATTTATTGTTAAATTTCTATACCACCCACTCAGCCAAAGCCGACTCCGGGCGGTTCACACAGTGGGTAAAAACAGATAAAAAATCAGCAATAGGAACCCACCCCTTTCAAGAAAGTGTCATGGCAGGCTTCCAGCTGAACAGTTAGAAGACAAAAATTGTGACTATAGAATATCTACACAGTTTTTATCCACACTCATGAATTTTTTTATCACTATGTATGGGTGTAAAAGCCAGATAGTGAAAAAAGCTGACAGGGGGGCGGGATGGTTTGTTTGAAATATGGTACTGGAAAAGAGCTTTGCAGATAGACTGGACTTGACAGAAAAGCAAACATATGGATCCTAGGGCAAATCAAGTCTAATGGATGAAAGGAGGCTCTCCTACAGATCATGAGGGAGGAAGGTTCTCTGGAAAAGACAATAATGCTGGTAAAGGTAAAGAGCAAGACTAAATACAAGGTGGATTGATTCTGCAAAGGGACCATAGGTTTGAGTTTGCAAGACCTAAGCAGGACTGCTGAGGTCGAGACATTTTGGAGAATACTCATCCATAGAGTCACCATAGGTCAGAGGCAACATGATCGCACAAAACATCAACAACAATATAGTTGCACCTTAGCTTTGGAAAAAGCAATTACTTCAATATGACCAGTATATCACAGATAAAAAATAGCAGAAGGCAGACTGACTTTCAGTAAAACTTTTCAACCTTTCCTCTTTTTCATTGAGGAATATTTGATAGGCTGGGTCCCTGGAAGGAACATAATTTGTCAACCACCACCTTAAAGTGAGGGACAGTTACAACTGTGAATTACATAGTAACTTTGACAATTTTCAACATGAATTGTCATTGAGGTTGCTGTGCTTTGTGTTTTTCTTTTTCAGACTACCAAGCATCATTAAAACTACACTGCATACTTTGAAGATTATCTTTAAGGGAAAGAAGGTATATTAGCTAAGAGTTTGCAGCTTCATTTAACTTGGCCATGATACATTAGTTAGAGAGATAATAGATTTGCTCCCGTCCTCCTTATGCTGCCCCCATTAGTCGTAACTGTCCAGGATTACCAGGGGATGCATAAGGCCTTAATGCAAACACACAAAAATTAATATGACTGTCACTTAAGATGAATAAAAGCTGGTTTAAAAAAGAAAAAAGGAAAGGAAATAAAGCTATTAAAGGACACAATGGGACAGCCAAACAATCACCCTTGGTAGGAACATTGTAGAATATTTATGGATTATTTCAGCACATGCAAAAACTGTGATGTGGAAGTTTTAAATTCTTTTTCTTCTCAGACAAGTGCTATATGGATAAGAACAAAGAAACTGCTTCACAATAAAAAGCACAAATGAAGTTTCATATATTTACAAGCCTTTATTTAATTGCAGCTGCTCTCTGTTAATCAAATTTACTAAGAATCTAACTGTTTCTGGCTAGCTTTGGGTACCTGTTGCCCTAAAGCACTGATAATTAATGCCAGCTAATAGGGAGCAAACTGCTTTCTTAAAGTCTCTCTATAATTAGATGCTATCCTGTAGGCTTCAAGAGCCAGACTCTTCAAACTAATAAAGTCTTTCTCTGACATATATTCCCAGAAATGTTTATTTTCCTCTCTTTTTTCTGTACGTAATCCAACCAATTCTTGCTATAAAGCTTTTTTATTCCACTCCAAGTGCCTTTAGATTGCATGCTTGTTGAATTTCCAAGCAAGGCTTGTTCTTCTAACCATTTCACCATTCTATGCTTTCCACCTATGTAGGGTGAATAGGCTTAGCAGGTCTGTAATTTGCCACATCCAAAATGGATTTATTTGTAGGATCTGGTACTACAATGGCTACGTTCCCACCCTCTCAAGAGAATGATGTGTGTGCTTAATTTGGCTGAAATTAGTAAGACTTAAACTAATCAAGAGTTGTTTCTGAATGGTGGGCAACAAAAACTACAAATAGGTAAAGGTCACCCTTGCTCAAAAGCCAGTCGTATCTGAGTGTAGGGTTCAGTGCTCATCTCCATTCAAAGCCAAAGAGGCAGCACCGACTGTCTCTGCAGACATTTCCGTGGACATGTGGCAGGTATGACTAGACACCGAAATGCATGGAAGGCTGTTTACCTTCCCACCAAAGTGGGACAGAGCTGGGACAGAGACAGGAGCTCACTCCATCGTGCAGTACTCGGATCTCAAACTGCTGACCTGCCAACCTTCTAGTCATCAAGTTCAGCATCTTAACCACTAAGACAGTGGTTTAAATATTGTTTGGCTGTATGTAATAGTTACACATTGCCTTATTGCGCAATGTGTAATCTCTCGTCCACATAACTCCCATTTATCCTGTTGCACAGTGCACATGTGGAAGTGCTTTGTGAATAGGACTTCCATCTTACTAGGAGTTTCATTAACATTACAGCAGCTTGTTGCACATGCAGATTGTGCAACAGGATTTCATCCAATTCAGTTTGGGCCCAAACAGTTACAGTCATTGCTGCCCAGTAGTTGAAATCCTATTTATAGAGCTATGATGCATAAGGTTGATGACATCTTCTGTAGTGTTGCTCTGTGAACATGATTTTAGCCAATTGCTTTAGCTCCTGTAGCCAAAGCCTGTAGAATTCATTTCATCAAGATTTAAGAGCAACTATCGAACTGCAGTGGCTCAAGTGGCTAAGACGCTGACTGGGAGGTGGGAGGTCAGCAGTTCGATTCCCGAGTACTGCAGGACGGAATAAGCTCCTGTCTTTGTCCCAGCTCCTGCCAACCTAGCAGTTCAAAAGCAAGAACAATAGACCCTCACATAACGACATTGTTCCCCAAGTAACGTCGCTATAGGGAAAATGTCATTGTGCGGTTTTCAATGGTAGCTGCACCATCTAGCAGCAAAAAACTGTCATTAAACGCACAACAACATTAAAAAAGTCGTTAATCTGCACAACAACTTTTTTCATCATTGAGCAGATAGTCACATGGCAAGTGATGACACGTCGGTAAGTGGAAATGACGCTATTCGAAAGCGTTGTTAATCAACGGTCCACTGAAATTGCAAGTAGATAAATAGGGACCACTTCAGTGGGAAGGTAACAGTGTTCAGTGCCTAGCCATGCCTGCCACATGACCACGGAAACGTCTGCAGAAGCAGACAGTGCTGGCTCTTCGGCTTCGAAACAGAGATGAGCACTGCACCTTAGAGTCGGATACAACTGGCTTTCGAGCAAGAGAAACCTTTACCTTTATCTCTGAATTAGAGTTGTAAGATTCTATGAGATCAAAGTTAATCTTGAGGAGAAGTAATAATTTTGTTTCTATTTGTTTTCAGTAAACACATACCACAATTTGGACATTTCTTCTTGTTCAGGATAACTAGAACCTGTGTTTTAAAAGATTGAATATTGAATTTTCAGTATTTTTAAATTTCATACATTTCAGCTACCCAGGCTCAGGACTTGACAATTAAAAGTCTGGTCATTCATGCCAATTCAGAGATGTCACTTCTCTTTTTTCCCCACCCCTGCTTTCTGAAAGGTTCATCTTCAATGACCCTATGATGTTCCTGGCAATAGCTGTAGATACTGCATTTGGCAAGTACACATTGGATCTTCAGCCATCCTAACTAGTAGCCAAGGCGGTCCCAAACACCATGAATTATCTAATCTCCCTTTTACAGGCATACAGTTTAGCAGCCATCACTATATCTTGTGGTAGTGAATCATATGGTTGAACCATCTGCTGTTCTACTTCTTATCTCACTTCATTCAGGACCCCAGGATCAAGGCAGAAAGAGAGTTCTCCATATCCATTTTTCCATACATTCACAATTTTACATGTATCTAGACTGGCTCTTCTCCCAGGAGGCTCAGTGGGGAATTGAACTCCCAAAGTGGGTCCATAAACAGATGCCTAAACCACTCGGCTATCCAGCCAACTAGAGATTACTTTAGTGTTCATTAAACCCAATGCAGCAGAGCTGGTGGTGATAGTTCTTGCTCATCTAGATTAAGAATCACCAAAAAAAAAGCCCCAAATGTTGAAACAGCCCCCAATGTTGCTGTAGCCTCTTTACCATTTGGTTTCTCTTTTCTGGACATTTTCCAGATCTACAGTAGTTGGGCACTTCTGAAGCTCTTGACCTGTGAAGATGAGATGTTGAAGGAGTGCAGCCCAGCTCTATTTCTCTCAAGGGGTGTATGTGGATGCCCAGTTGGTGAGTGCTCGAGAATCCCAGGGGGAGCCTTCTGAGAATGAGATGAAAGCAAAGCTACAAGGGCTACTAGAGTGGACAACTATAGGGCATGGTGCCTAAAATGGTGAGAAAAATGAAGCTAGCAGACCATGACAAACAACCCCTTGGGGGGAAAGTTCCAAAGAAGAGCTACCACAGGGGATAAAGGCTTAGAATACATATCTATACTTCCCCAGAGGGGATCAAATTGGAGCTGTGTATTATCTCAAAGGACAATAAATCATACCTGAGTATAACCATCCATATCCATCTCATGCAAATGTGACATCTAGGGTGCACCTAACCCCACTGGAAGCAGGGCAGATGTGACAGTAATTTTCCAGCTCTCTAAAATATGCATCTGCTCTCTCAGATTAATATCAGGGAGTTTGAAATTAATGGAGCTCACTCTTTTAACACCTTTTTAATGGCTTATGTCACAAAAAGCACTTGCAACCTTATGGAGCAAAGCAATTAAACAAACCCTGAACCCCATTCCTGTTGAGGAAAGAATGTGAAGAGGTGCTTAATGTTATGCTTAATCATGAACAAAGACAAAAGAAACATCTTCTAAGGAATGAAAAAAGCCTGTGTTTTTTCTAACCAATGTAATGGAAATCTGGATTTCCATTATAACAATACTGTTGGTATTGTCAAAGTACTCTATAATTAGAATGAAATAAAGCATAATTCATATTTCCGACCCTACAGATGCAGTTTTAGCAACATTAAATGCCATAGCGAACAGCTTGAACAAAAATATCTTCTCACCTGTAAACACAGGTTTCCTGCTGTGTTGCTATTTTCACTGACACAATTATGTTTTGCATAGTAGCTAGGAACTATGGGAAAAGTAGTTATTTACATCCATTTGATGGATCCCAGAAACCTGCAAAACTATATCTTCCCAAAATTGTTAGCTACTTGCTGTTGCAGTCTTCGTGGTACCAAAATAGAATGGAAAGAGGAAAGCTCTAGAAAGCCAAAGGCTAGAAAGGATTGGTTACCACCACTGTAAGTGAAGGAAATGGGAAGGTGTAGCAGGGATTTCATATGGAGGGATTAATAGATTAATTCCACCTATTCATTTTTAATGAAAGATCCACCCTCTATATCCCAAGTCTCACAAGGAAAGATAGCAAATGCAAGCGCGGCGCCAAAATGGCCGCCGCGCCCTTTGCGGGCCCCCCCCCCACAGGACAGAGAATCCGGGTAGTTAGGGGCGTGGCCAGCTCCCTGATAAAAGGGGTGGCCACGAGGCAGCAGAGCTGCCATTTTACCTCAGCGACGGAGCGGAGAAGTTTTTTCCCCGTCGCTCTGTCGGACCCCTGTGGCTCAGGGGATTAAGATCACTGCAAATGCTCTCGTGCTCCGGCTTTCCAGTCAGTGGGTGCTGAGCCCTGGATAGGGATCGTGTTGCTCTATACTCCTTGAATGGCTGGTGAGTGTAAAAATAGAGCGACGGTGAGGAGGAGTTTTTTCCGTCGCTTTATTCCCTTCTGCCTCTTTGCAAGAGGCTTGAGTTGCCAGCCTTTGTTCGAGGCTTCCTTTCGGCTTTCCAGCCTATTGCCTTCAGAGCGCGGGGGAGCAGAGAAGTTTGTTCCGTCGCTCACTGATTTTTTCCAACTTAGGGGTGCCCAAACTTTAAGTAGGACTGCAGTGTATCCAGTGCTACAGAAGCTGACTGGGTTGTTTAAGGTCAGTGTTTCAATTTCTGCGCACGCAGGACAGGATGAGCTCCCGTGCCGTGCCGTTTTCAACCCCAGGCCGGCCCTGCGGGGGATGCGGCCCTTGGCCCATGGCGGCCCGCCAGGGGCCGGGACAGTTGGGGGGAGGGCCTGGTGCTGGCTCACAGCATATTTTTGCCAATTAGGGGCTGGAATTTTGGGGCATGGCTTATTCGGGCACAGGCTCCGAATTCAGGGCCTCTGGCACACTTCCTGTCGGGCCGTCCGGCCCGCCTGGCCCACCTACTGGGGGTTTACTGTGGCTGGGGGTGCCTGGTTGGCACGTTTGGCTGTACTGGAGGCATCCTTGGCAATCCAGTGGGTGGGGGGTACTTTTCCGATCTACCGGGCCCTCTTTGTGTCCGCCGGCTACTTCCACCGCTGTCACTCTGTAACAGGCGGCCGGCTGGGTCGGGCTTATGGAGACAGTCCAGCCTGTGCCTGCCGCTGCCTCGCAGCTCCCTGTTTGTCCGGTACAGCGATTGGAATGCGTTGGAGGTCGTCCTAGAGCTCGATTTCGGTCGCGAGCTCCGACGCCCACGGTGTGCCGGAACCCCCAGTGGGGGCGGCTCACGGGGGTGCAACTAGTGAGTATGGGGTCAAGTTGAATACGCCCACATCACAGTCCACTTTCAGCGGGGTGGTTCAGTGCTCTTCGCCTTGCCAATTAGAGGCTAGTGGGGCATCACTTGTCATTCTATCCCAGTGCCCTTGGTTGCATTATGGCACGACCCTGGGGGTGGGGATTTCTGCCCCGGGGCAGTATGTGGCACTGCATGGGCTATCCAGGTCCCGCTGCGCATGCCTGGTCTACATTTTGTACCGACAACGGCCTTCCCGATGATTGGCTAGCCACCACGCACGTCGTGGTTGGCTTATGGAAAAAAGAATTCCGTACAAGAGTGCCCCTACACCCGGAGATGAAGTGGGATGAGCCCTGTCAGAAGCTGTGGCTTCTGTACATGACCCCACGCGCACTGCGCCTAGGGAGATGTATCATTGTGGAATTGTGGTCCAGCAAGCTGCTCCAGCGCAGGCACCCCGCCAAGTGGCGGGGCAGGGGGTTACAGCCCGCCTGCTGTGCTGGACCTTCTCGGACAATGGCTCCTGCAATGGGAAGAATTGCAAATACAGACAGGAGTGTCCCACCTGTGTTGGCCCCCACGCGGCCTCTGCCTGTCCCAGGCCTAGAGGGATGCGGGGCAGAGGGTGGGGCAGACAGGGGGCTGGCAAGACTGCCGCAGATGGATCTAGTCCACCGAAGGGCTCCCTCCCCAATTAAGGTGGACGTGTTGGAGCGTTGGCTCACATTGTACCCGAAGGGAGAGGATGCGGGTTATCTCCTTCAGGGTTCTAGGCAGGGGTTCCGGATCCCTTTCATGGGTAATAGGTCCCCTCAGGATGCCCCCAGTCTTTTATCCCTTAGGGGGAGGGAGGAGGTGGCTGCTGCCAGCTTTCACAAGAGGGTCTATGCGGGCAGGGTCGTTGGACCTGTCCCTGCACCCCTGTCCTGGGGAGCATATTATTTCAATGACGCCATGCATTTTGGCTATTCCATGGGGGCTCGGTATTCGAGCGTTTCACCACTTTCCTAGAGTGGGCTTTTGTCCGCAGGTCAGGGTCCCGGTCTGTAGCCCATTCCCTGGATGGTTTTATTCGGGGCTGAACGGGGCTGGGACACGTACCCACGTCTCCTCAACACATTTCAGACGCTAATGGAGGAACTTGGTGTCCCTTTAGCGCCCGAAAAGACCGAGGGCCCATCTCCACAGCTAGTATTCCTGGGGTGGAGAGTTACACGGTAGCGCAGGATTCTAGGTTGCAGCGGGAGAAGGTGTCAAGGCTAGTGGCCCTTGTCTTGGTCTTGCTGGCCGAGCGCGTGGCATCACTGAGGGAACTTCTGGTGCTACATGGTCACCCCAGCTTTGCTGGCAGGGTCGTCGCACCAGGCAGGGCATTTGCTCTGCGCTGGTGCGACGTCATGGCGGGATTATCCAGGCCCCACCACAGGCTCAGATTTACCCAGGGTATCGGGGCAGACGTGCTTGTCTGGCCATAGGTCCAGAGGTAGTTCAACGGGGTGTCATTTTGGGGTCTGATCTCCTGGCTCCCCCTTGCTTTTAGATGCAGTCCGATACCTTAGGATTCCTGGGTTTATGGATGTACTTCAATGGGAAGTGGGCCTATGGTGGGTGGCCACCATCCTGGGCAGGCAAGGGTCGCCTGCAGGGTCTCACGTATCTGGAATGTTTCCCTACCCTGGGTGCTTTGATGCTATGGGGCAAGGAGTGGGCCAACTCGGTTGTGCAATTTTGGCATGGCAACGCGGCGGTTGTCCGCATCGTCACTCCACAGATTTCCAAATCGCCCGGGGTCATGGAGCTAGTGCGCTGGTTTGTGTTTTGCAACCTGCGCCTCAACGTTCCCTTCAGGGCCAGGCATGTCCCAAGGGTTGATAATGATATTGCTGCTGCTTTGTCTCGCCTCCAGATCTCCCGGTTCCGTGCCTCGGCCCCCGGATGAGGAGGAATTCCCTCGCCACTCCCGTATGTGAGATGGACCGTTGGCAAGGAGAGGTGAACCGGGCGATTGGCCTGTCACTAGCGCCACGCATTAGTAAGGTGTATCACCACGCACTTAGTTCCTTTAGAGTATTATGTACCCGATTCCGACTGCCAGGAACCTGGCCTTTTCCAGTAGCCCATGTTCTGCGGTTCACGACTTACCTGTATCCCCAGGGCCTTGCACCACGCACCATAGCATCTCAGCTGGCGGGTTGGCTTTTAGGGCCAAAGTGGGAGGTCCTGTGGACAGCACCAATGACTTCCGGGTGAGACATGTTGGGAGGGGTGGGTGCGCGTGCCCGGGCGTTCCCTGGGCGACCGCCACCCCATTTACCCAGGGGGTTTATGACCCAGTTGGCCCGGGGCTGGCCTGGCCTCTGTTTCGATAGATGAGGCAGCCCACTTCATGCGGCTACAACGGTGGCCTTTTTGGAGCCCTCCGCGTCGGCGAGCTTGAGATGCTGAGTAAGGCGGATGCAAGAGTTTTCCAGGGTTTTTACCCAATTGGCCCGGGGCTGGCCTGGCCTCAGTTTTGATAAATGAGGTAGCCCACTTTATGCGGCTACAACGGTGGCCTTTTTGGAGCCCTCCGCATCGGCGAGCTTGAGATGCTGAGTAAGGCGGATGCAAGATTTACCCAGGGTTTTTACCCAATTGGCCCGGGGCTGGCCTGGCCTCTGTTTTGGAAATGAGGCAGCCCACTTCATGCGGCTACAACGGTGGCCTTTTTAGAGCGCTCCGCGACAGCGAGCTTGAGATGCTGTATAAGGCGGATGCAAGTGGTAGGGCACTGGAACTCGAAGATGTCTATGTTGCCAAAGAACCGGCCCAGTTGAGGATACGCTCCTCTAAGACAGATCAGCATGGCGTAGGCAGTGGTGTAAGACTGCTACGGTGTTCTTTGGCAGACATTTGTCCGGTTGGTGCCCTACAGGAATTCCTGGCACTGCGTGGCAGGCATCACGGCCCGTTTTTCTGTCACCAAGATGGGTCTCCCCTTAATAAATTTCAGTTTTGGAAGGTGACAGCCAGAGCCCTCACCAGGGTGGGCCTACCAGGTGCCCGTTTTGACACACATTCATTCCGTATTGGTGCAGCCGCTACAGCAGCTGCTTTTGGGTACTCTGGGGCTGACAGACGCAGCATGGGGAGGTGGGGCTTGCAATGTTTTCAGTTTTATGTGCGCCCACTCCCGCCATGAGTACCAATCCAGTCACCTTACCGCCTTTTTTCTCAATTTTCTTACAGACCCTGGGTGTCGTATTACACCGGTGACAGTATGGCTGGTGGGCCACAGCTATGTGCACAGGGCAGCGCGTTACGCTGCGGCGATAGAGTGGACCCCGGCTAGGACTGGGTGAACACGCCAGTCTTACATGGCATGGTAAGCCTGGGATGTTATGGCGGGAGCTGCGGCCTTTCCTTTTTTCTGGCCTGGGTGCTGACCCGCCTGACATTCTCATCATCCGCCTGGGGAGCAATGATTTGGGCCAGGTCACCGGCTTATCGCTCAAGCATGCGATTCGCGAGGGACTCGCCTACTTGCATTATGTCTGGCCTGCCACAACCCTGGTTCGGTCGGACATTGTCCCGCGCCATTCTTACAGAGGGGGCGTTAACCTCCTGGCCCTTGGCCGCGCTAGGCGCGCGGTCAATAGGGCGGTGGCGCGGTTTCTTGCCGACGGGGCTTGGGGACGGGTCAGTCATCACCCCGATATTAGCCTACAAAATTATGACTTGTACGCAGGGGACGGGGTCCATCTGTCGCGAGGAGGTATGGACCTCCTGTTGGGTGATTGGCGAGCAGGCCTGTTGACCGAGCTGACGGTCTGGGGGGGGCGTCAGGTCTTCTTTGAAGCCCCTCCGTGTGGCGGGTAGCACTGGTAAGGTAAACAGTATGACCCACAAGTATCCGGCAGGTTCGCAATTGACTGGACAACACTAGACAGGAATAAATTAGTTAAACGTTGTCCGGTCAACGACGAACCAGGCGATGGGGTGATGACGATTGCTAACCAGCATGCATCACCCCTGTGATTTCACGGATACGCGTCAGAGGGTGGGGTCATGAGTTAGTTATTGACTACGGTCAACAATTTGTTTGTTGTCAACAAACAAATTGATACAAATTGATACATTGTAACCAATTGCCGTTGGCAATTTTGGGGTGGTACCTTACCAGTGTTACTTCGGCCTGCTTGCCTTAGGAATTATGATTGGTCGTTTTACCAATACAAATTTATAATTCGGACTAGGGCATTGAATCAATAAATGTGGCCCTATGCTGTTATCCACTTTCAATGTTGTCTGTGTCCGTTATTGGGGGGGTGCGCCTGCAATGCAAGCGCGGCGCCAAAATGGCCGCCGCGCCCTTTGCGGGCCCCCCCCCACAGGACAGAGAATCCGGGTAGTTAGGGGCGTGGCCAGCTCCCTGATAAAAGGGGTGGCCACGAGGCAGCAGAGCTGCCATTTTACCTCAGCGACGGAGCGGAGAAGTTTTTTCCCCTCCACCCCCTCCCTAGTTAACAGTGTGATATTATGGTCGCTTCGGGGCCGGGTGGGAATTTTTGGTTGGGACCCATATTGGCTTTCGGGTCCTGGCTTTTTTGCCCATCCCACACTGTTGCTATGGTTTGATATAGGGGTCTTTCTGTGTGCCTACTGTTGACTTTGGTCACATTGGCGGGTAGCACTGGTAAGGTAAACAGTATGACCCACAAGTATCCGGCAGGTTCGCAATTGACTGGACAACACTAGACAGGAATAAATTAGTTAAACGTTGTCCGGTCAACGACGAACCAGGCGATGGGGTGATGACGATTGCTAACCAGCATGCATCACCCCTGTGATTTCACGGATACGCGTCAGAGGGTGGGGTCATGAGTTAGTTATTGACTACGGTCAACAATTTGTTTGTTGTCAACAAACAAATTGATACAAATTGATACATTGTAACCAATTGCCGTTGGCAATTTTGGGGTGGTACCTTACCAGTGTTACTTCGGCCTGCTTGCCTTAGGAATTATGATTGGTCGTTTTACCAATACAAATTTATAATTCGGACTAGGGCATTGAATCAATAAATGTGGCCCTATGCTGTTATCCACTTTCAATGTTGTCTGTGTCCGTTATTGGGGGGGTGCGCCTGCAAAGGTTAGCAGAAGCCAAGATAAAAAGGTGTCTCCTGAAGTTTAGTTTAGATTTTGTACTGTCCTTATCATAATTTGGAAATTATGCCTTTATTACATTTTGCAGAGTTTGTGCTAGCAAACAGAACAAATGCTATGAAAATGAAATACTTTGTGTAGTGAATGTCACTGGAATATCCCTGCAAGAAACAAAACTTGCTGGTGAGCTGGTTCTGTGTAATGTCCTGTGAATTGATGAATTTCTTAAGTTTTCACCCAGATCTAAATGTAAGACAAAATTCTTAGAGCAGACTCTCCCTCAAATGCTTTTGCCTGTAGCCTCTACAGAGGAGCAATGAACGAGTTTCAGTGACCTGGGATCCAAATGTCCCCATTTCTTAACCTAAAGTGGGAAGCACCTGCCCCTCATCTACAGTGGGTGTCAGGATCCCTTCTGTCTGGATCACAGACTGCTGTATGAATATAATCCTCCCTTTTTCAGTCCTTGCATACTTTTGAGTGACAGGGTATTATCTATATCACTCAAATACTAGGCCTGGGGCAATGCTATATGGCAGTGATGGTGAACCTATGGTATGCATGCCAGAGGTGGCACTCAGAGCCTTCTCTGGTGGCACATGCGCCCTCACACCAGCACAGAGTTCACCCAGCCCCTCTGCCCAGCAACCCAATGGGAGCACTTCCTCCTTCCCTCAGCACATAGTTCACCCCGCTCCTCTGCTCAGCAGCCAATGGGAGCACTTCCTCCATCCCCCAGCCCAGAGTTTGCCACGCTGTGTTGGCACTTTGCAATAAGTAAGTGGGTTTTGGGTTGCAGTTTGGGCACTCAGTCTCTAAAAGGTTCACCATCACTGCTGTATGGCCTCAACATAGCTGACATTCTTTCTTTTGGGATTAAGACCTGCCAGCTGCAGGAATCTGGGAATTGCGGTTCATGGAAACCAAAGGTTCCCAAGTTTCGGCTCACCTTCTGCAAGTGACATTTTGTTAATGGATATGCCATGGAACAAACTGTGAAAAAAGCAAAACAGGAAGGTTGAAGCTGTCAAGCTCCTGCTAGACCATAATAAAGTGGACTCATCATCCCACCAATTTGCTGAGAGTGCTCTCATTGCACATTAAAATGAAAAACTAGTAATGGAAGGACAGTGTCCTAAATACTGTGTTGTTATGATGCTACATGTACTGCTACACGTTTTATTGCAACCATAATTTCAGTAAACTACATCAAGCTTCATCAAAGCCTGTCCCCTCAGGTTAAGCAGCCTGGATAAAAATATCTCCTGCAATTTTTTTGGTCTTTTTATCTTTTGTTTGAAAGAGAATTTAGTTGAATCATTTTTTTTCTTATTTTTAAGGATTACATTAACACATCCCACCTTAATTTGATCATCTTTTCAGCTGTAGTCTTCATATGAGTCCTTTTGTGCTCTTTTCTTTCAAATTCTTTTCATGTTTCCTTTGTTCCCTTCCTCTTCTTGAGACCCTGTATTTTTTTTTATTCTTTAGTTACAGCCTTTCCCTATATAACAGAAATTAACATTAAAGAAATAAAAACCAGAGGAATAAACTACATGAGCCAAAGACAGGGGTCGAGGTGAGGATATATTTTTGTAAGTAAAGAAAGGTGTCATATTAGGAACTCTTTCTTGTCACAGTCGCGTTAGGTAAAGATAAAAGTAGCCCTTGTTCAAAAGTCAGTCATTTCTGACTTTAGGGTTCAGTGCTCATCTCTGTTTATAGCAGGGATTCTCAACCTGTTGGCCCATGGGCTGGATGTGGCCTGTGGCACCATTTCATATGCCCCCCTTGCCTCCACCACACCAGGAAGTGCCATGTGGTGGAGGAAGGGCAAAATGGCTGTCTGGCCCCTGAAGCTGCCTGAGGGCGCATGATATAGCCCCCAGCTTTAAAAGGTTGAGAACTCCTGGTTCATAGCCAAAGAGCCAGCACTGTCTGCATCTGTAGACATTTCCGTGGACATGTAGCAGGCATGCCTCCAGAGTGCACGGAACGCTACAGTCACATTTTTGTTGCTGTTCAGTTGCATAGTTGAGTCTGACCCTTTGAATCGCCATGAACCACTGCATGCCAGGCACCCTTATCCTCCACCATCCTCCAAAGCCCACTCAGCTCTATGCCCATTGCGTCAACAATGCCATCTAACCATCTCATCCTCTACTGTCCTCTTCTCCTTTCGGAAGAGGACACTCACATTACAACCCCAATAAAAAGGGCAGTGACTTTTTTAATGACTGCATAAAATACATTTTCAAAATAGTAAAAAAAAAAACTTGGGAAAGAGTTGTTTCTTATAGTGAGGTAAGGTGTAAAGAACATTGTGAGATATTTTTATTTTATTTTGTTAAGATGAGAGTGGGTGGAGCTACTTTCCTCAAGCTCCCATGGAAATATATAATGAAAGCGCGGCACCAAAATGGCCACCGCGCTCTTTGCGAGCCCCACCCCACCCGGACTCAGACATCCGGGTGAGTTAGGGGGCGTGGCCACCCCTCTATAAAAGGGGTGGCCACGAGGCAGCCGAGCTGCCATTTTAAAATAGCGACGGAGAGGAGAAGTTTTCTCCGTCGCTGTTTCCTGTCCAGTCTTCGGCAATTTAGCCCTTGGGCCTCCCTAATTGGAAGGGAGGATCGCACAGAGCCTTTTCACTATGGTGGCTCTGTGCTTTTGGCGCTGATTTTGATCCCTCGAAAGGGATCCTCTCTTATTGACGGAATGCCTCCCAAGCGAAAGGCCCCGGCGCTGAAGCCGCAACCAAGAGGGAGGACTTTGGCGGGCCCTGCGCAGGGCGGGGGGCAGCCCTCGGGTCAGAGGACCAGGGCTGCGCCCCTGCAGCAGGGCACGGTACTGGTTTTACCCACTGATACCGGTGGAGAGGGGCAGGCTGGAGTATGGCCCTCGGCTCCCCAGCCTCAGACCGGCCCTTCGGGGGCTCCGGCCCTCGGCCCGCAGTTGCCGGCCATGGGCCGGGACAATGGGGGAGGGTCTGGTGCTGGCACACAGCACGGTTTACCTCCAGCCCCTCATGGGCCGGAGTTTGGGCATGGCCCTATTCTGGCCTGGGCTCTCAAATTGGGGATCCTGGTCTAATGCTTAGCGGGCCGTCCGGCCCACCTGGCCCACTTTATACTGGGGGTTCTGTGCGGTGCTGGAGGCATCCTGGGGATTACACACAAACCCGTGGGAGGGGGGCCCTTCCTTATATACTGGGGGCCCTTCGTGCCCGCCGGTTACCTCGACGGCCGCCACACTTCAACTGGCGGCCGGCCGGCTCGAGCTGCTTGAGACACTTTGGCCGTGCCTGCCGCTGTCTCGCAGCTCCCTGTTCGTCCTGAGCTACAGCCGGGGAGTGGTCAGATGTGGCTCCAGAGCTCGATTCCTGGTCGCGAGCTCTGACGCCCGCCGTGGGCCGGAACCCCCAGTGGGGGCGGCTCACGGGGGTGCACCTAGTGAGTATGGTTCAAGTTAATGCACCTACATCACAGTCCACTTCCAACGGCGGGGTTCAGTGGCCATGGCCTCGCCAATTTGAGGCGAGTGGGCATCAGTTGCCAGCCTATCCCAGTGCCCCTTGGTTGCATACTGGCACGACATTGGGGGTGGGGGTTTCCGCCTCCGGGGCAGTGCCGGGCATCGCAGGGGCTGTCCAGGTCCCGCTGCGTATGCCCCGTGTACCTCATGTGCCGGTCACGGCCTTGCCGACGGCTGATTATTCATTGCCCCTTGGTGATCAGTTGTCCTGGGTCACGAGGGAAAAGATTTGGCAGGGGGAGTACGTGGATATATTCTCCCTATGAACCGAGAGCCCACTAAGGAGGGGAGAGACGGACGGGGTGACAGAGACATAGAGCTGTCCCGCCAGAATAAGCCACCACACAGGGGGGTGTCCGCCCCCGGGACAGTGCCGAGCATCGCAGGGGCGGTCCGGGTCCTCCTGCGTATGCCCTTTATACAGAATGTGCCGTCGATGGCTTTGCCGACGGCTGGTAATTACTTGCCCCTGGATGATTACTGGCCGCAGGTCATGAGGGGTAAGGGCTGGAGGGGGACAGGTGGATATTCCCCCTATTGAACTGTGAGCCCACTGCGGAGGAGAGAGAGGGACAGGACGACTGAGACAAAGAGCTGTACCATCATTATGAGCCACCGCGCACCTTGGGCCAACTGGTTGGCAGCATACCTTGTATATATGGTGGTATGCCGCAGGGCCCGGCCTGATTGGGACACCCTGATGGTTCCATCCATCGCTAAGATTTACAGGGCGATGGTTGACTGGATGGGCCCATAGCAGTTGGCTTACGGTGAGGAATGCGGATGAGGGTGGCTCTATACCCTGAGAGGAGGTGAGACGAGCACTGTCAACAGTTGTGCTCGTGTACATCACTCCCACGTGACTGGTGCCTGGTGATAGGTACCATGGTGGCCATGCTGAGCAGCGGGCTGCTCAGACACAGGCTCCACGTAACTGGTCGGGCAGGGGGTTACAGCCCGCCTGCTGTGTTCGACCTGCTCAGCTGGCGATGTGTGTGCTAAGCGCCAGTGTCGTTACCGACTTGGTGTCACCTTTTGCGCCGGCCCTTACGCCGCCTCCGCGTGCATGCGGGTTGGTTGGTTACGGGGCAGAGGTAGGGGTGCACAGGGGTGATCAGAGCTCCGTCTAAAGAACTAGCCTTGTCAAAGCCCCCCCCCTCCCCAATTAGTGTACTCAGGCTGGAGCGATGGCAATCAGCTCATCCAAGAGGGGATGGGGCGGGGTACCTGCTGGAGGGTTTTCCATGGGGCTTTTTGTATTCCATTCAGGGGTGTTGGGGGTCCCAGGATGCTACTAATCTGGTTCCCTTGAAGGGTAACGAAGAGGGGGCTCCACTGTGCACAGCTGAAGGAGTTGGGGCTATGAGAGTAGCGGGGCCCTTCTTGGAACCACCTTTCCTAAGTTGAATGTCTCCCCTATGAGGCTCGTACCGAGCTAGGACCGGGGTGAATGTCATTAATCCTCCATTTATCTTACCCTGTGGGTTATCCATTCAGGGATGCCATTCCTGATGACCTCGCTCAGTCAGGTACTCGTAGTTGGTTCGGCCCCTATGGGTGGCACGCTCACCCAGTCCTGGTGCTGTTCGGGCACAGTGCGATATGCACTCGGATTTCAGATTATTGCCAGTGCACCCAATGGATGTGCAGCTATTGGGTTTTTAGGTCCCGAGGGGAATTTTACTTAGATAAGGCCAACCCCTTCTGACTGAGTTAATACATGTTCAGCACTTGAACGATTCGGGATTTTCTTTCAGTGGGCCTTTCCTCATGGGTAGGGGTCTCGGTCTCTAGCCCATTACCTCGACGACTTTTGGTTTGGGGTTGAACGGGGCTTGGACACGTGCACGCGTCTCCTCATTACATTTCAGACACTCAGGTGGGAAGTGGGTGTTCCCTTGGCGCCTGAATAGAGCGAGGGCCCAGCTACTAAGCTCACATTTTTAAATCGACTCTGTCGCGCGGGCACCCGGGTTAACCATGAACAAGGTGGCTTGGATCTCCGCGGCGATTTGGGCATTGATTGCCAAACATAAAGTGTCCCCTTGTGAGCTGCAGTTACTTCATGGCCACCTTACTTCTGCCTGCAGGGTGGTTCCATCCGGCAGAGCATTGGCCAGGCGCCTGTGTGACGCCATGGCTGGCCTGTTACAACGTCGACACAGGGTCCGGCTGATCAGGGGCATACGGGTGGGCCCTCTGGTCTGGCTCAAATTGCTCCTGGGTTTTAACGGGGGTCTCTTCCTGGAGATCAGACCTGATGGTCTGCCCTAGATTTCAAGTACGGTCGGATACCTACGGCTCCCTGACTTATGGGGGTTTACTCTGGGGGTGGGTGCATGGATCGCCTCCGTGATCTTATCTTCCTTGCGTTTTTCCCCATTTTGGGGAGCTCTGCTGCTATGGGGCGATGAGTGGGCGTACTCAGTGGTCCAATTTAGGTGTGACAATGCGGCAGTGGTGCATATTGTCAACACCCAGACATGCAAATCCCCCAGGGTTAGGACATTAGTTTGTCTATTCCTTTTGAGAAGCCTACGCCTAAATGTGCTGTTCTGAGCCAGACATGTTCCAGGTATTAATAACGACATTGCTGCTGCTTTCTCCCGCCTGCAGATCCCCTGGTTCCGGGCCTTACTCCGGAAGCAGAGGAGTTCCACTCACCACTCCCGGCCGATTTCGGACGTTTGGTGAGGAGAGGCGAACCGGGCATGTCATTGGCACCTCGCACGCGTAAGGCGTATCACCATGCGTTCATGCGTCGTGTTTGGGAGGGGCGGGCACGGGAACGTGTCCACCGCCCGTACACACGTCACCCTAGCTCCCAGGTTTTTTGACCCACCTTGCACGAGGCTGGCATTACTTATGTTCAGATAGGTGTGAGGTGGCTCTTGGCCACGCAGCTACCACGGTAGCCTTTTTGGAGCGCTCCGCATCAGTGTGTGGGTGCCAGAGTTGGTACCACCTGTGTAAGGCGGATGTGTCTCGTAGGGCACTGGAACTCGACGATGTCTCTGTCACACATGAGTGGGCTCAAGTGGGGATACGGTCCTCACAGGTTGTTCAGCACGGCGTAGGCAGCGGAGTTAGACTGCTACGAAGTTTTATTGGAGACATCTGTCCGGTTGGTGCCCTACATGAATTTTCGACAGTGCCTGCTGTGCGCCCCAGCCTGTTTTTCTGCCACCAGGATAGGTCTACCCTTGCCGAAGTAATGTTACGGAGGGTGACCGGTGCCGCGCTTCGCGATGAGGGGGCCCATTTTGGCACCCATTTATTAGGATAGGCGTCGCGTTGATCGTGGCTACGTTTGGAGTACTCGGAGGCCGACATGCGTGTACGCGCAATTTCTTATATGTACGTGCCCTCACTGTGTGAGTACCTAGTTATGACCTTAACCTCTTCTCCTCTTTTACAGATCCTGTGTGTCTCTACACACCGGTGGCAGTGGGGCTGGTGGGCCGCAGCTATGTACACTGGGCAGCAGTATATGCTGCGGCGACAGAGAGTGGACCCCGACTTGGGCTCTGTGCATCCGCACGTATGCGATGGTATGGTATGCGCGGCACAAGGGGGCGGGAACTGTTGCCATTCCTGATGTCCATCGGGGATGCTGGACCGCCCGATGTTCTTAATAGGCACCTCGGTGGCAACGATCTTATATGGATCACTGCTGTTACTAAACTGTCGAGGGGCTGTGACCTGGCGTTTTTATCACGTATGGCTTACACACGATCGCTATGGTCTAACATCGTGCCGAGACACCGATTTAGGGGAGACGTGGATCTCCGTGGTTCGGACTGTTCCGGCAGTCAGTGGACAGGGCTGTTGCTCAGTCCCTTGCTGAGCACGGCTGGGAGACAGCCATTGGACACCTGAGGATAGGCTTACAAAAATTTTGCCGGTAGGCAGGGGAAGGGGTCCACCTGTCGGCTGGAGGTATGTACCTCGTTCTGGGTGTGGTGCAAGCAGGCCTGGCGACCGAGCTGACGGTCTTGGGGGGGGGGCGGTGAGTCATCATGGACGCCTCCCCGTGTGGTGGGTAGCACTGGTAAGGTAAATATTTATGACCCATAGGTATCCGGCAGGTTCGCAATTGACTGGCCAACACTTAGACAGGTACAGGTGTAATAACATTGACCGGTCAACGACGAACCAGGCAATGGGGTGATGGCACGAGCTTTTCAGCATGCATCACCCCGTGATTTGACAGATACACGTCAGAGGGTGGGGTCAGTAGATAGTTTATTGACTCCGGTCAACAATTTGTTTGTGTCAACAAACAAATTGATACAAATGGATACATTGTAGCCAATTGCCGTTGGCAATTTTGGGAGGAACCCTACCAGTGTTACTGCGGCCTGCTTGCCTTAAGAATTATAATTGGATGAGTACCAATTGAAAGTTATAATTCGGACTAGGGCATTATGCAATAAAAGTGGCCCAATGCCTTTATCCATATACCGGTGTCTGAGTCTTTCTTTGGGGGGTGCGCCTGCAAAGGCTCAGTGGCTAATTCAGCTTATCCTTCTCAGAGCTAACTCATTGTTATACAACATGAAGTATTAGTGTCAATATCTCTTAATGCTGCTATATAAAATAAATAAAATAAAGATGCCTAAAAGCTGCTACTGCCTTTATAAATCAGCATTACCTGGGAGAGTCTGTTTCCAACTGAGGAGGCAGATGTAGCCAATCAATATGAGGGATTTGATTGATGGTTGTACCTGTCACCATTAACCAAGCGTATCTATACACATGCCATCACCTTCCCTTTCGCTCTTATTTTCCTCTCCCATTTTTGTAGCGAAGGATTTGAATTAGAGGCTCTAAACTATGAAATTGATTTTTCCCAGGTGTGAGCAATTTATTTCAGGAAGGATCGATCCTGCAAAGTGTTCGATGACCTCATTGTTAACAGATGCTGAGCACTGGGAGACATGCTCTGAGGAGAGCAGAGCCCCTTAAAACAAACTGTCTGTGATAGGCTTCACGTCTACAGTCAGGTATCCTTTTAAGGCTCATCTGTTATCTTCTGCTCAAATTAGAAATCTGTTCCTGATTACCAAACACCTCCATTGTTTTGGGAAAGTAGAATTTTGTCCCCAAAGTGTTCAGACAAGATGTGTTTTGCATTCAAGTATTAAAACAGAGAAATTACAACAGAGCCTCTAAGTTTGTAATGTGCAAGAAAGAGAAGCCTTTTTGAAGGCATTGTTAGCCGTCAGTTGACTATTGATCCATATGATCATTCTAGGCTTGAGTGGGAACTCCAGAACTCCATTTTGTTTTGGGTTTTCCTTTAGCAGAATTTTCCACAATTCACAAAAATTGAATGTGAGAAGAGGTGAAACTGATAGACCTATCTATAATTTAATTCCATTGATAGTTGAGTGTTTAAGTTCATTTTTGAGTCAATTTGTAAACTTCCTTTTAAAAAAACTAATCATGTTAATAGTTATTTAGTGTTAATATTTTTGAAGTGGTAACCACGTTAGTCTGTGCAAGCAAATCAGAGAGTAAATAAAACAACAAGAAAGACAAAAAATGTTGTGGCACCTTAAAGACTAGTATTTAAATACATGAGTTCATCTGTAGACAACTTTTTTGTTGTTTTGTTTATTCTTTGGTATTAGTGTTAATAGTTATTTAGAATAATAATGAGGACGTTAAATGGGAGGACGAAAGGGATGAAATTAGAGAAAAGTCAAAATTTTGTGGCACCTAAAGAAAAAGTTGTTTTTCAGCATGGGTTGTGTGGTGTGAGAATGTTCACAGCACGATCGCTGTGTCTATTGGCAAACCATGGTCATAAATCGTGGGTGATCGTTCTCCTGCCTCATCTGTTTATGCCGAAACTTAGATGCCTGGTGCCTAGGCCTGGGCCTCTAGCTTGGGCCTCTGATACCATGACTCAAGGCTGTCAAGCCCTCCCTATTATACCCAGGGATGGCACGTAGTTACCTAATCTACATGCAGCTGCTTAACCAATCAGTAAGGTGTGCACGAGGCAGGCACGCTGATATTTAGCCAATTATGTAACCTTATGTTATCGCAGGTAACCAATAAGGATATATTGCGTACTCTTCTCTGGAATGTCTTTGTCCTGTTATTCCTAATAAACTCCGTCCGGGCTATCTTTGCCCAATGCCTCTTCATGAATCAAGCCTCCGTTGTCTCCTTGATCCCCAAACACTTCATCTGGCGACCCGCGACGTGATTGCTGGATCCCAACTCCCCGACTCACCGGCTGGAATAGCCCCCTGGTGCACCTCAGCCTTCAGGCTCCCTCAGCTTTCGAGCTCCCGATTGTGAGTATGGGGGGGGGGACTTTCTTTAGGGCAAAAGACCCATGCAAAGGAATTGCAGAAAATCATCAAGGAGAGTGGATGTCCAGCCATCACGCTTAATAGTCTTGAAGACTTCATTAAGGAAGTCGAATGCCAATGTCCTTGGTACCCAGAAATTGGATCACTCAAACGGGATGATTGGCAACGAATTGGAACAATTTTATTGGAGAACCTAGGGCAGCGGTTCACCATTTATTGATTTGGCAAAGAATTAACGAGGCAGTCAGGAAATTAGTACCAGCAGAGGCATCCCTGACCAATCCTCTGACTCATCCACCCGAGGACCCACCACCTCCTTATCCAAAAGTGCTGCCCGCTATTTTACCACCTACGGCACCATTGGTGCTGTCTATCCCGAGCCTGGTTCCCCAGGCGCCGCCTGCCTACCCTGGCGGTGTGATGGGAAATGTTCGCTCCGCTATACATTGAGCCAAGAGCGATGGGGTTTTGTCCCTGGAGGAGGCGGAAGAGTGGCAAGGAGAGAGTCCTTCTGCTTTTCCCATTACGGTTGAGGTAGGGGTGGGGGCAGATGGGAATCCAGAGGAACGTATCCATTGGCAAGCTCTGTCATATACAATAATTAGGGAACTTAATAAAGCTGTTAGAGAGGCTGGTGTCCAATCAAATTTTGTGCAAGGGTTGCTTGAGGGAATTGGGAATGGGTACACGATGCTGCCCCAAGACTGGAAGGATTTGTTTCGAATGATTTTGACTGCTTCACAGTATGTTGTTTGGGATAGTGAATTCCGAGCAGCTGCGGTGGCGGCTGGTACGCCACAAAACACCCCTGAGCAGATTTACGGAGCAGGTGCATTTGCTATCCTCCAACAGCAGATGCAACTCCCTCGGGAGTCTTTCCACCGCACCTTTATGTGCGTCATGAGAACTTTTAAAAGGGTCCCAGTCTCTGGGAAACCCACACGCTCCTTTACTTCCACACAGCAGCAGCCCGTTGAACCCTACTCACAGTTCATTGATAGATTAAAGGAAGCCATACAAAGACAGATAGACAACCCTGATGCCCAGGGAGAACTCCTGAAATGGCTGGATTTTGAGCAGGCCAATGCCGATTGCAAGAAGATTTTGCAAAATGTCATTCACCGCCCTGAGTATAGTTTAGCTGACATGATTCAAGCCTGTATGGAGGTGGGCACTCAAACACATGAAATGGCCCTTCTGGCTGGAGCACTTCGTGCCGGAAACAAGCCCACTGGCAATTGTTTCAACTGTCAGAAACCGGGCCACTTCAAGAAAGACTGTCACGCCCCCGGAGTGGGAGCGCATAAGGGAGGTGGAAAGGATGTCAGGCGCCCCAGCAAGAAGTGTCCCCGGTGTGGCAAAGGCTACCATTGGGCTAGCCGGTGCAGAGTCAACCCCTCACCACAGGGAAACTAGATACCGGGCCCTCCCCGGGCCCCGGAAAAATAAAGGGGACACGGGTCGATCAGCGCAAGGCTGCTACTGCTGGCAGCGCTGGTCTCGATCTCGTTAACACACAGGACATGACAACTGCGTTGCCTGGGGAGCTTCTCCTGATGCCTGCCTACCTTACTGGCCCCTTGCCAAAAGGGACCGTTGGTTTGGTACTGCCGCGTTCATCAGCGGGCAAACATGGCATCATGATAGTTCCTGGCGTGATAGACGCAGACTACACAGGCATCATTTATGTACAAATTTGGAGTCACCTCCCATTGCAACTGCGCAAGGGGGACTCATGGGCACAATTGATCATCGTTTCTTATGAGACCCCAGGGGGAGCGGAGCCCACCCTTCGCAGAGGGGGGTTTGGTTCCACCCGTGCCGGGGCCGATGGAGATACCTATCATCCACAGGTTGCCGCCCTTCGAGAGCAGATAGGACAACAGAAGCCGACCCGTAAGTATTGGGTAAACGGTAAGTTGTTGGAGGGATTGTTGGATATGGGGGCGGATGTCTCTGTGATAGCCGCTGGGCACTGGGATCCCTTGTGGCCAACCGAAACCACTCCCTCAGTTTGGGGCATCGGTGGTAGCCAGGCCTCCCGGAAAAGTGCTCAGTGGTTATCTGTCAGTCTCCAACCTGGCGGGCCTGAGATTGCTCGCATCAAGCCCTGTGTTTTACAAATTGATCTCAATTTGTGGGGGAGAGATTTGCTGGCGCAAGTTGGCACCACCCTCATAACTCATGAATAGCCATCAACATTGTGCTCTTCCACTCACGTGGAAGACCGATCAGCCCGTGTGGGTGGAGCAATGGCCACTTCCGCAGGAGAAGTTGACTGCGCTTAAGCAGCTCGTTCAGGAACAACTGGACGCGGGTCACATTGAACCGACTAGTAGTCCGTTCAATACCCCGGTATTTGTCATCAAAAAGAAGTCCGGGAAGTGGCGGTTGCTCCATGACCTGCGGGAGATTAATAAGATAATCGAGCTGATGGGCTCGCTCCAGTGTGGAACCCCGAACCCAAATTTGATACCCCATGATTATGAGATGGCTGTCATTGACCTCAAGGATTGTTTTTATACCATTCCCCTTCAGGAAAAGGACCGGAAGTATTTTGCTTTCACGGTCCCGGTGTTGAATAACTCCCAGCCCACAGTCCGGTACCATTGGAAGGTATTGCCAATGGGAATGCTCAATAGCCCCACCATGTGTCAGTTTTATGTAAATGCAGCTCTCATGCCGTACAGAAAGGCTTACCCTAATTTGATCATATATCATTATATGGATGACATCTTGGTGGCCAGGACCTCCCTCCCAGAGGGGTGGCTCCCTCGCCTTCAGGAGACCCTGAGCCTTTATGGCCTAATAATCGCCCAGGAAAAGGTTCAGTTAGCCGAACCTTTCTCCTATTTTGGGCACCGCATGATGGCTGCGTACTCTATGCCAGCATTGCCGCAGATTGAAATTCCGCCTACTGTCAGTTATGTCACCCTGCAGCAGATACTTGGAGCTGTCAATTGGCTCCGCCCTTATTTTAAGCTTACCACCGCTGGGCTCAGCCCCCTCTTTGACGCTCTTAAAGCGGGGAAGAATCCAGGAGATCTGATCACCCTTACCGCCCCGCAACGGGAGGTCCTTTCCATGGTTAACTCTGCCATGGCCAAGGTCTGGGTTGATAGGGCTGAGCCAAATTGCCCCCCCCCCCCCAAGCTCCTTTGCTTGGGAGATGTGAAACAATTATATGCTGTCATACATCAGGAGCCTTCAGATGGGAAAATTCGTATTTTAGAGTGGTTTTATCTTTCACACACCACAATAAATACCATTACACCCTTTTTGAGCATGCTGGCGCAGGTCGTCTCTAGAGGTCGCCGCCGCTGTCTCGCCCTGTTTGCCCTGGATCCCATGGAGATTGTGGTTCCTGTTCCCCTCGCAGTTTGGGAAGCGGGACTGCGCTCTTCTACCGAGCTGCAACTTGCTATGGCAGATTTTACAGGCCAGGTAGTGTACCACTCTCCTAAGGATCCTTGGCTCCAGGTTGCTCAGCATATACCTTTGAAGCTTTTCCACCTCCTCTCCCCCATGCCCCTTTTGCCGGCTCTCACTGTCTTCACTGATGGTAGCCCGAGCCATGGGGTGGTTGCCTGGCAGGAGCAGGGGACATGGAAAAGTCAATTTATGCTGCCGCAGCACTCGCCACAGCGCGCAGAGCTTGCAGCGGTTGTCCTTGCCTTTAGTCTGTTTCAGGATCAGCCTGTTAACTTGATCTCTGATAGCCTGTATGTCACCAATGTCATGTCCAACATTGTGGGAAGTTATGTGTCACCTTCAGTAGATAGCAACTTGCTGTCACTGTTCCTGTCTCTACAAATGCTGCTCCAACGGAGAACAGTACCCTTTTTCATTGCACACATTCGTAGTCATCAGCCATTCCCCGGGCCCTTGACCGAAGGGAATGACCGTGCAGATGGCGCATTACGTGCCATGTATTGTTCTCCCATTGAAAGCCATGCTTTGCATCATCAGAATGCCAAAGCTCTTGCTAAAGAGTTTAACATTCCCCTTGCGGATGCAAGGGCCATAATTCAGCAGTGTCCACAATGTTCACAACAGCCCCAGAATCCTGCTGCAAGAGTAAATCCTCGCGGTCTGGGTGCTAACCAGCTTTGGCAGATGGATGTTACCCATTTTGCGCCTTTTGCACCATGGAAATATTTACATGTTTGTGTTGACACCTACTCTGGCTATATCTGGGTCACGCCCCAGAAGGGAGAAAAGGTCAAACACGTTTGCAATCACCTTGTCCGCTGCTTCGCGGTCATGGGAAAAACTGACCGTTTGAAGACCGATAACGGCCCCGCCTATTGTTCTACTGCCCTAGCGGAGTTTTGTACCCGCTGGCAGATTGTCCACACATTCGGCATCCCTTATAATTCTCAGGGACAGGCCGTGGTCGAACGGGCCAATAGGACACTGAAGGGTGCACTGGATCGCCAAAAAAGGAAAGGGGGAACTGTCCCCCTCTCACTTCCGGAAAAGGAGGAGTGGCTTGCTAGTGTACTGTTTACTCTAAACCACCTTAACTTATCTCAATTTAATTCTCAATTTTTATCCAGGGCTCAGCGTCACTACCGCCAGCTTGAGGTACTGCCTGCCCCCCAGGTCCAGTACAGATGCCTGCTGGACCCGGAGTGGAAAGGGCCTGTTCCCCTCATAACCTGGGGAAGGGGCTACACCGCCGTGTCTACGCCAGAAGGTCCTCTTTGGGTCCCTGCCCGGTTTGTTCGACCGTGGAAACATGGCATGGCATCAGGGTCTCAGCAACCCCATTCCAAACTTCAACCTTCACCTGCACGAGCTCCCGGAGGGGAGACGGAACCAAGGGGGAAGGCAAAGGGGGCAAAACCCGCCGATAACCTGGGGCCAGGTGAAAGCATTGTCGGATGAAGCCCAGTCCGTGCTGGATGAGATCCGGGTGGAAAAGACTCCTGAGAACTTTGTTGTTGCTATCATAGCTTGTCTAAATGCTAATTCTATAATGATTCTTTGTTGCTACATGCTTCTCTTTCCAGGGGTGCTTGCCATCCAAGGTGAGCTGTCCCAACGCTTTGAGTATAACCTGTGGTATGAGCTTGCCCGCATTTCTAATCAAACTGAGTTTTGCCTTAAGCAAAGCGTTGACTCCTATCACCTGTTAAGCACCTGTCTCATTCTCATTTGCTACACTCCCCAAAACATCAGTAGGTCAGTGTTGGGTTATGATATGGCCAACTTTAATGACAAGGTCAAAAACAAATATGCTCTTAGCCCCCTTTGGGGAAAGGCAACCAAAGGCTGCCCCTTGATGCCCTGTCTCTCTATACTCCTATTGTAGCTGTTAGTAATGCTAGTAAATGTGCCAGGGTTGTGAACTGTACTCAACATGCCAAAGCCTCGCTGTTTCCAGCCCGGTTGCGGTCTTAATTGCACCGGGAGAGAAACAGAGGACCTTCATTTTAACTTTCAGCACATTCTGTTGCCTTCTGGGTGGTTCTGGACCTGTGGGTCATGAACTTGGAACTATATTCCTGCTAACCTCTCTAAAACCACTTGTTGCCTTAGTCGTATGATTGTTGCTTTGCCCAACCGCACTACGCTGGTCTGTCAGCATCCCACCCGCAAACGCATCACCCGGGGTACTGCCACTGAGCAGTTACCCTCTGATTGCGATAGCACTGTTAAGGTGCTTTCCCAGGCCGAGTACACATCCTTGGCCATCAGTCTTATTGGCGTGCCTGGCCTGGCAGCCGGGAATGCAAGGCAGCTTGGAAAGCTTGCTTGTGCATTTGTAAAAGCCGTTAATCACACTTCCCAAGCTATTAGCCTCCTGAACAGGGAGCAATTTCAGCTTCGCAACACCATTTTAGATAACCGCACCGCGATCGATTATTTGCTGATGTTGCATCATCAGGGTTGTGAGTCTGTGCGTAATATGTGTTGCTTTAACTTATCCGATAATTCTAACAAGGTACAAAACCAATTGGATTCTCAAACCAAAATTGTTTCTGATATTAAGCAAAATCCTCCGCCTTCGTGGTGGAGCACTCTTTGGTCCTGGCTTCCCAACGGAGCTTGGGTACGGACCATTCTGCAGTATGGTTTAATTATTCTTGCCATTCTGATAACTGCCTGTTGCTTTATTCAATGCATACCTTCATTGCTAGCCACCTGCCTGCAAGGATTTCACTTGCTGCCTCGTGCACGCAAGGACCAAATTTATTATGCTTATAAGCTTCTTAAAAACAGAAAGGGGGAGATGTGAGGATGTTCACAGCACGATCGCTGTGTCTATTGGCAAACCATGGTCATAAATCATGGGTGATCGTTCTCCTGCCTCATCTGTTTATGCCGAAACTTAGATGCCTGGTGCCTAGGCCCGGGCCTCTAGCTTGGGCCTCTGATACCATGACTCAAGGCTGTCAAGCCCTCCCTACTATACCCAGGGATGGCACATAGTTACCTAATCTACACGCAGCTGCTTAACCAATCAGTAAGGTGTGCACGAGGCAGGCACGCTGATATTTAGCCAATTATGTAACCTTATGTTATCGCAGGTAACCAATAAGTATTGCGTACTCTTCTCTGGAATGTCTTTGTCCTGTTATTCCTAATAAACTCCGTCCGGGCTATCTTTGCCCAATGCCTCTTCATGAATCAAGCCTCCGTTGTCTCCTTGATCCCCAAACACTTCAGTGTGGTTCAAAGTTCACATCTTCACACACAAGGAATGTAAACACAAGGAGAGTCCTTTATATTTCCATGCATTTTTTGTTGCAGAGTTTTGAGCTTGAGCTTTTGGTAGAATTTCATTTCACTGAGCAGTAGAGATACAGAGACCCACAGAGGAGAATAGCTACAAGTCTCCCAGGGTTCACCCCTTTCTCATTAACTGGCACTTAAAGTCTCAGTAACTCACTCTAACACATGTGTAGGAGAAACAATAAACATGTTCCTTTACTGACAGTTACTTGGTATTACAGACCTGTGCATGCTTATTTCTTTACTGCATGCATGCTAGCAACTAATCAAACAGACCAACAGGAAAAAAACAAACTGACACCAACCAAGAGAGAGCAGGTAAGAACACAGAGGCTAGAAAGACATTTGGCAAGTTGTGGATAAATAGGTAATCACTCCATCCCAGAAAAGTCCCTCCACATGATTCCTACTACAGGCAGCATGTGAGGTTGTTTAAAAATCATTAACATTCCCATACTTGTGAAAGTCTTGGCCACATGAGAATATTAGTAACAGACAATGTGACAATGGGTCAGTAATGCAGGAATGGGATTATCAAGATGTGCTTGAACTAATAGGCCCAACCAGGTTGACATAATAGATCCCCTCAAAACTGTCGTTTCAAAGTGGCTGTTGTAAAAAGGGAGACTGGAGAGGGAAATAGCAGAAATTGACTACATAAACAAACTTCAGTAGGGAGGATCAAAACTTCATAGCACATTGCATATATCAAAACCCAGCTTTCTAGAACATTTGACCTCTGTCCCAAAAGCAGTTCTTAGCATCTCTGTGACAGCCAAGTCTACCTGACATTCAGCTTCTTGTCCAGGCTGGGGCCTGCTACCTTGAACAATTAACAATTTAATAATTCTATTCCCTTTTCAAGAAACATTGTCACCTTGCCTATGATCTGCTCACCTGCTTGTGATTCTTACCACCATGGGGATATGTATAAAGTTAGAGGACATATGTTTGCTCTTCTTGTGTAAATTACATATACTTGTGCAGATCTAAAGTAAGGCATGAGGTGATTGTCAATTAACAGTGCAGCACCTTTGAGGAGAAGTTTCTGGGAAGCCCAGGGGCTGCAGTCTGCCCAGAGGAACGTTACTACCCCCTATAGTGCAGAACTACCATAGCAACACCTCTTGGAAATCATACTCTTTTGAAGGTAGTGTCTTCTTTTTCCAATTCGTCTTTGACAGACATGGGCAAGGATAGTTACAGTGATGGGGAACCTTGGCACTCCAGGTGTTCTTGGACTTCAATTCCTAGAAGCCCTGATCAGCACTCCTGCACTTCTGGGAATTGAAGTTCAGGAACATTTGGAGTGCCAAGGTTCACCATCACTGGTCTAGGACCAAGATACTCCTTTGACATCCATGCTGAAAGTTCCACTGTGACTGAAAGTTCTCAGCCATAAAAAACCTATTGTTTTTCAGCACCTTTTCATTATTTTGTCAGCCAAAAACCGCTTGAACGCGCCCCTTTTCTCATTCCTGCCAGCATACTAAAGTATTCTTAGTTTTTATGTTGATTGCCCCAGCTGTTTCAGTTCCCAATAACTGTTCTCAAACTTCTTTTATATCTTTGCTACATGCGTGATTGTTTCTGATTCATCTAAAAAGCCATTTACCCCTATTCTTATTCTCTTTATAACCAGTCCTCTATCCCAGCTGTTCTTTTCTCTTTCCTACTCAGCGCTTGCCTTTGAAGCTCTCATACTGAAAGGGGTGTGGTTTTTTTTAGTACTTGAAAGGATTCAGTATGCTGTTAAATCCCTTAAGAGATATTTCCCCGTGTAGGTGTCTCAGAAACGGTTTACCCAATAAAGAGAGATCTTTGGACAATGTTATTGGAAACAAACTTCTCGTCTTTGTGCAATGTCACTGTTACCTTATCCCTTTGAGCTACAGCCAAATGCTATACCTGGAAGACACATGCCATACCTGAATCAGCTTTGTTTAAGCTTCATTATAGTCACCTGCTTCTCTCTTTCTTACAGCAGTTCATACAAGGTATTATGAATGTAGAATGGAGATCCAGTCTTGTACAATGTTAAGAAAAGAAGGTGTGTGGTTATTGTTCATGTCTTATTGAGGTTTTTTAAATATAAAAAAGGTGTTTCCATTTCCTTTAAAAATCGATTTCATCTTTTAAAAAAGAAAAAGTGTGAATAGTAAGAACAAGAATTATGTCTTCTGTTTAACACATTTATGTACTTATGCTTATTTGAGTTAAAAAAAACTCTACTCTCTTTCTTTATTCATGTTCAGATGCACCACCAGCATATAATAAACATACAAAGCTAAAATTAACACATCTAAAAATAAAAAGGGATTTAAAAGGGCTAGATGACATCCGCCCAATATTGGGCCACATCAACAGCATTTCCTCTTGCCAACATAAGGTCCTCCTCAGTGCACATTGAGGGGCATCATGTGCATTATATCATATGGGAGATAGTTTGTGCTTCTCCACATTCACACAGGCTGTCATCTACAGTGAAACCCCACTATCTCAGATTAACCCTTGATCTTCCTACCCCTGCATGCAGTCTATTTAAAGCTTTCCACACAGGTCATGGTTGTTCTTGGCCAGGTGGTAGAGAGTCATGTGGTTCTGCCCAGTTATCTGGTAGTTCCTTGCTCGCCTTACATAGTTCTAAGGCGGTCTGGGGGGGGGGGTTGTTCAGCAGGGGGCAGAAGTTGTGAGGAAGCTATGCCTTGATTTCCGTCTCTGCTTTGACTCAAATAGCAGGTGTGTTTCCAAGGAACTTGCTTTGACCCACTCTTTCTGAGCAGCACTTTCTCAATGGAATTTTGATACAGGGATGCCAGCAAAGTAATGCACCTTTTGTATTGGGGTTGGTTTTAGGCATCCTGTGACCATCTTCCTGTTTCATTTAGGGCCACATCCACCTGCTCTGCATGCTTTGATCTGCACCTCACTGGACTAGCATACTGTCCTGCAGAGTAACATAAAGCTAGCATAGAAGTTCTTAATGTGTGTGGTTGGGTACCCCAACTTGTGCCTATTATTTCCCTCAGTCTATTGTTCCTGGCCAAAACCTTGTTTGGTATTAAGGCCTCATGGTTTTTATACCTCATGGTTTTTCAAATGAAAAGCACAGACTTGAGTTTTTAGGCAGTTTGGCTTCAGTTGGTTATCCCTATCATAAATAGCCATTAAATTCAAAGAAAAACTCTACTTAAGCCATATGACTTTTTGAAGTTGTATATTTAGATATAGTTAGGAGAGAAAATTAGACACAACGATAGTGAGATGAGAGCCAAGCACAGGAGGTTAAATGTAGAGTTGGTGCTCCCAGCAACTTTTGGCTATCTCCAATAAAGCAGACAGATGGGTTACTGAACTTGAATATAATTGGTGGCTTTGGTATCTTATACTACAAGGTTCCATATAACATCAAACAGGATCTTTGCTGGGTTTAAGTGATCCAGACGGAATTTATGGAACAATGGGATACATGCAGACTCTGTCAATATATATTTGGGCTCACTGAACAGAACTTGTGACAGTCCCAGTTTAAGAAACAGGAGGGGAAAACATAGTTTCCTGATTGATTTCTTTAAACTATTCATTAGAGTCCTCGACTTAATCCTTAATTTGCCAGTTTGGTTTGTACCATATTATTCAACAGTGCTGGTATTTAATGAAGACACACTGGTATTGTATTTTAACTGTGTGTTGTTCTTATACTATGCTCCATATTTAGTGAAAACTTCCCATTTTCAGTTTCCAAAGTAATAAAGCTATATCTAATTTCTGTGGTGATGTTTGTGTCTGCTTGTATTGTAGCAGTTCTCAGTTGCTGGTGAGCTTTTTACCTAATGCTGTATACTATACTTCATTATAACAATTAATCTCTATCTACTCTTAAAGTTTTCTGTTTATGAGTTAAAAAGATTAAAAACAATAGACACCAAACAATAAAGAGAAAGAACACAAGAACACAGAACAGAAAGAAGTGGGACTCTGTTTGAATACATTGGCAACAAGGAAGATGAGCCATGTGATCCATATTTAAATTGTGAAGAATGCAATACCTTTATGGGATCACTAAAAAAAAAACATTGTGCGAGCTTTCATGATTCATGATCACTTCTTCAGACATGCATTAAAATGTTCATGGTGGCTGGTCTACCAGGCTTTTTTTCTTAAGAACAGCAAAAAGATTTCTCAGTGTAATGATGCCACTCCCACAGGAAGTTGGGTGTTTTGCTCCTAATTCATGTGGCTGAAAGGAATGATTGGTTAGTGCCAGATAGACATACAGTCATCCCAACTCAAAAAAAATCTTTCCCAGTCACTCCTAACTACAGGCAGTAGGTGAAGTTATAAGAAAAAATCCCTCCAATGTGTAGCACTAGCATGCAAGTGGCAACATCACTTCCTGCATGTGAAAAGCAATTATAATAAGGGAAGGGCTATGGGCTCCCCTTGACTAATGGCAAGTGTCCAGGTATAGAATATCTGAGTACTGTCTGAATACCCACGGAGGCTTTCCATGCATGCTAGAACACACGTATACAAAAACAAGGTTCCATCACTTTCGTGTTCAAGGAATGAAGAAGCAGACAAATGAAGTAGTGAAATTCAGCTCTTTATTAGTGGGGTTTGAACACAGTTTGGATGGGGCAAAACTCAGACTTATATACACTATAAACAGTAACAGTAACAATAATACAACAAGCCCATTGGCTAACAGAGTGTGCACATTTTCGATCCACTTATTTGCATAAGAATAGATACATGAGAAAGATACATTCCGCTCCTATAAACAATAACAATAATACAACAAGCCCATTGGCTAACAGAGTGTGCACATTTTTCAATCCACTTATTTGCATAAGAATAGATACATGAGAAAAGATACATTCTGCTCCTGTCAGAAAACACAGTTAACGTACATAACAATCACATACAAAGAATATTTATGGAATATTTATGCAGCATAATTTCCCCACTTAGACTGTCAGCTTCTATACATCAGAAAGCATCCTGAACTGTTCAGACTAGCTCATGCTCAATCTAACACCTTAACAGTGTTGCTGACAAACAACTTCATTTTGGCAGTGAAGTGTTAGCATTAAACAAACCTTTCATTTCCTTATCCCAAAGAAGTATTTATTTGGACAGCTGTTGGATCAGCGTACATACAGCTGGATCTATTTTGGTATGACTATGAATCCTTTCCAGATTAGAACAAGAATATATCATGCACAAACTCACAAGTCAACATAATGGCTGAGACTACAGTTGCAGCATGTATAAAAAATGCCACAAGAAAGGTGATAGGGATGGAAAGGAAATATTCAGAAGTACACCTATGGTAAGCCTGATGTATCTTACATTTTATCTAAAGGATCAGAGTTTTGCGGTTTGGTTTCTGTCATTTTGAAAGCAGCTTCAACTATGTAAATGAAAACACAGACCAAAACAGAACAGCAATGACAAAAAGGAGCCCTATCCTTAATACAATCAAGATGATTGTTTGCGGAGTCCTCCTTCTGATCTTCTTGTTCCATATGGAACTAACCTGGTAACTTGGAATGAAAGAAATCTCAGAGGAACAAATATCCCCACCTCCTTGCTGACCAAATTTACTGGATTAAATTGGCTTTGTGCTTCTATTCCTGTGCTTTCACGAAAAATGGGTTCTTCCCACAAGATATTTGAAAATTACTGGCCAACATATTATCTTTGTAAAGGGCACAGGGGTGAATGGCACTAGCATAAGTTTTTATAAAGACATAAACAGAGATTATGAGTTCTTGAGATCTGATGTTTATTAAAGTGTTTATTGGAGCCTAGTGGTCCAGTAACAAATGATACAATAAAACAAACTGAGTTATTTCCAATAAACAGAAACTGCACACTGCTGGCATATTTGATCTATTTTTTAAATCATTCTGTGTTTGCAGCCTTCCAAAACCTTTCTTCACATTTAAATTAGTGGCGTACTACTGAGCAATACTGAGATCTTCAATTTGGGAATAAGTGGCTAAATGTTTGCCTGCTCTACAGCAAGTTAAATCACCAGCATATGTTGTTAACCATAGGCAACCCACAAGATTGGCAAAGTCATTAAGCAATATAATTTGACACCATATGTATATATAAAAGAGGGGACATACTCGATGCCTCTTTTCCCCCAGGCTTCTAAGTTAACTGCATAGTTTCTATTATATTTTTTAAAAAGACAGCTTCTGAGGGACACATTCAGGTGCAAACTATGATCTAGAAGTGTTGAACCTTCAGAAACACATGGACAGCTCCACAAGTCCTGTTGTCCAAGGACCCCTCCACTGTGTCCTTTCAAACATACCGAAATGCCATTTGTTTAAAAACCAGTGAACACAATTACAAGAGAGGAAAGTAGAGGGGGAAGCACTTCCTCTGTCAAAGACCTGACACTTGTGCAATAGCAGTCCTTTCCTTGGGTACGGAGAAAGAGCCTCCTTGAAGATTCTGGTATTTTTGAACCACCATCGGGCATACCCTGCTAACGGCAACCTTCTGTTGCCAGCTAATCATTCTCACACTAGATCAGGTGAGAAAACTTGAGAATGAACTCACAAAAAGGTGCCTTCATTTTGGCAGTTTCACATCTGGCCTAGACACGGAAGAAGAAAAAGAAGAAGTCATTTCCTTGAATGGTGCTTCCAGGGGTGAGGTGTCCTCGGAACCAAGGCATGATGGGACAGGTGGTCTCAAATGTGCTCCAACACAAATGATCTCAAGGACCAGTCCTTGCATAATGCCTTGGTTCTGAGTACACCCGATAGAACTGGCATTTAAGGAAAGAAGACAAGTCTGCAGAAAACTGGCCTTTTGATACAGGAAGTGTGCAGCTTTTTTTCCTGCGCTGCTGGAAGAGGATGGTTTTATTTTAATTGCATTAAATATTTTATTTGTTTGTTTATTCAATTTGTATAGCCGCCCCAATCGACATGTGACTCTGGGCGGCGTACATAAAATCCCCAACATTTAAACTATAGAAACCCTTATAATTCCTAAAAACACTGAAAAACTACCTCCCACCTGCACCAATTAAAAATCGAGTTAAAAACTTTTAAAAGCACGAGTGATCCTGCTCTAAATGAGCCAGGGGGGGGGGTGCTCCCTCTCCACCTGCCCACACCTGCCCTGCCAGCCAGGTTTTCAGCTCTTTCCCGAAGGGCGACAGCTCTGTCTGGAGACACAGTTCAACTGGCAAGAGGTTCCATAGGGCCGGAGCGGATACCGAAAAGGCTCTTCTTCTAGTGCTAGAGAGGTGAGCCTCTCTAGCAGTTGGTATTTTTAAATAGCCCCTCCAGTCCGCTCTAGTGGGATGGGCAGTTGTCCTTGGGGTGATGTGGTCTCTTAAGTATCCTGGTCCACTACCATGTAGGGCTTTAAAGATAATTACCAACACCTTGAATTGCACCCGGAGGCACACTGGCAATCAATGCAGCTCCTGTAGCAGGGGTGAGGCATGGGCATAATGCCCGCACCCCATCACTACATGGGCAGCTGCATTCTGAACCAGCTGCAGCCTTTGAATGATCATCAAGGGCAGCACAATGTAGAGCATATTACAATAATCCAGTCTGGAGGTGACCAGAGCATGTGTGACCATAAGCAAGGAGTCCCGGTCCAGGAGCAGGCATAATTAGTGAATGACATGAAGTTGTGCAAAAGCCCTCCTAGCCACGACTGTCACCTGCTCATCGAGCAGGAGTCGTAAGTCCAGGATGACCCCCAAATTAAACACCGGGTCTGCAGCAAAAAAGCACCACCCAGCTCCAAAGATGGTAGCTCCCAGGATAATGCGGGGGCCTTGACCCACAGCCACTCAGTCTTGTCAGTTGTAGCCCATTGTCCCCCATCCAGACCCTTACAGCCTCCAGACACCTGGATAGGACTTCAATAAATATTTATGGGACATGGAAATAAGGAAATAGTACATTTGCTACCCTGTCTCAGCAACTATCTCATTGGCTCTAATGGTCAGGGTGGCCCTGCGGGAAGACTGTTGTTAATTAGTAAATAAGATAATATTATCTGTATTTGCTCCAAACCCTCAACTCATCTGTCATTTCTTCATGTTCTAGAAGGGAACAGATGTAGGTACTGGATCAGAACCCTGATTTAAGACTGGATTAAAATCTACAGCACAACTACACTTCTGAAACATACTAATCTCTGCAGAACAGGACAAAATTTCAGAGCAGCCCATTCACAAGATCCTTTACATATCCTAATCAGAGAAAGAGGCCCTATTTGCTTGTGGTTTACTTCCCATGCTACTCTGGAAACACTAAAATAGTATGAGAGAAGAGTATATAATATTGTCAGACTGGGATCATCTGCCAGGACAGTTTTGGCATGGAGAACTACCACCATCAAGGGGGAAACACATTTACTGAAGAATAAGCACTATGGCAACTGCAAATAAAACCCCTCATCTCAATACCATTCTGCATTTATCTGAGAATGTCAGTGCCCATACAGGTGGAGTGATCCTGGATCTTGGGTAAATTTGCCAGTTTCAGAATTATAGGTGGGTCCAATGTTATGATTCAGTTGAAAGCACAGAATTACTAGCCAGTTACAGAACAGGAAGTAGAAAGTACACATGACAGTCACATTCGAACCTGTATAGATTTATAGATGATAAATCTACAGTTGATTCATGTAGCTTTCTTAGATTTAGAAAACCAGATTCCATTTTAAAGTACAATGATGTAATGCCAATTAGCAGATGTTAGAATGTCCAGGTGTTAGTTCAGCATTCTTTCACCCACTCACCGGACATGCTGACGCCAAATATAAGATAAAGGAATTTTTTTACCAGTCCTGGACAAATTCCTTGAACATCTGCTATCCCAAGGGAGGGGAGTCCCCCTCCTGTCAGTCAAACTAATCACCCCGGACACCTGCAGATTGAGTCATCTCAAGAATGCACAGATGGGGGCTAGATGTCACACAGCACGTACACTTGTCTCATTTCTCAAGGGAACACAGGTGCACGGCAATGAGATCATTATTAGGTCATCACATTCCTTAGCTCATTCTTTTATTATAAAAAGAGCACTGTTTGAGCAGTGAAGCAAGCACACCCCAGAGCAAAGGCGAAGGCCCTGGCTCTCAGCCACTTCATAGGCAAGATGTCTCTTCGGGATTAGAAGAAAGCCATGCAGGGCTCTTCAGCCCCTACCAATTAAGAAGGTACCTGCTAGAAAAGTTAGCAAGATATATTTTTATGTTTATTTCTTTGTTTTATGTTTTTATGTAAGTAAGATCTGTAACTGTGTTTCTGACAATAAAACTACAAAAAGCCTGAAGTTTGAGTGCCTGCCTTTTATATGAGAAAGCAGCTTGGAAACCAACCAGAGCAACCAGAAGATACTTCAACGGTCCTCGTCGCCCAGCCAGAAGGAAGAGGTGAGAGGGGATTGCTCTGTCTAAGGGAAGGAAAGAGTAAGCAGTATTTGGAAGCTTAGCTTCAGCCACGGAATAAAATTACTTGCCATACGCAGAAGGCTTCTCTTACCCTGTTCCCCAGCGAATCGGGCTAGGGGAAGTATGCTCATAGAGGCAGCAGATCGCAGGATCTCTGGTCCGCCTTGCCGGGTGTTCCTAAGAAGTTCTGGGTGCCCAATGAAGCCACTGTGAGGCATTTTCCTCCTCCTACGTCCCTGACAGGAATAATTGACAACTCTCGCAATGAAAGGGTAGGGTTAGCCAAGGATTTGTGTCAAAAATAATCTAGAATTATAGGTAGGTAATGAGATGGCCAAGTCTACTGAAGGCACTAAATTATTCAGGATTTTAAAAATAACAAGGGATTTCAAGCATTCTCAATAGGTATGTACAAACCTAATAAATTAGCAATAAAATGTGAAATGCAATTAGTCAGTAAATATAAACTAATATACATAAGGGTAAAAAGGCCTAATACCAGATATACAGGGTGGATTGTAAATTGACCTTGACTGGCCAAGATGGGCTATAATGGATAACTCAATTAAAACAATGACCCTGTGTGCAGTGTCAGCAGAAAAATGTTAATTTTATCCTATGGGTCATTAAGAAAGGTTTCAGTTAATAGAACTGACCCCAGGAGGTTGTGAATTATTAAGAGTTTTCTCCCTGATGCTTTCTTACACAAAAAAGCCTAAAGTAATAGAAGTGTGTACAACAAAAAATTTGAGCAAGAATATTTCAACATATACGTATACTACCAATTATTTGTTGTATACGTTCATCAGATCAGTCCAGTACCCGGTTATTTAAGAGAGCTAAGCTTTGTGACAAATTTCCAAGGTTGCTTTTGAGCAAATAGCTAAGTCACATTCACAGAACTGGATCTCTTATCTTTCTAAACCAAGCATTCTCAACCTGAGGCCCACGGCGCCATTTCATGTGGCCCCCCACTGCCTCCACCACACCAGGAAATGCCATGTGGTGGAGAAAGGGCAAAATGGCCATCTGGCCCCTGAAGCTGTGTGAAGGAGCGTGACCCGGCCCCTGACTTAAAAAGGTTGAGAACTCCAGTTCTAAACAGTTTGAGGGTAAGGGTGCAGTTTGCCACGTCTCAGCCATCTATGTTGCTACATCAGTCTGAGAACTCAAAATCAAACAGATCCTATGTCACCATTTTCACCTTTCTATGCCTTCTTTGCTCTCTGGCCAGGTTATTTTGTTATGGCAATAGAGTAGACCATACTCAACGCTGAGCGTCAGGTAGCAGTTAACTAACCTGACTACCCTGAGGACTAAAAGTCCACAGGGAAGGGTGATGGTCCCCAAGTGGATTAAATCCCACTTGAATCCATCTGGATGAAGGGCAGCAGCTTCATCAATACTGGCCATACCTGTCAACCTTCCCAGATTGGACGGGATTTCCCGTTTTTCGGCGCAGATTTTTGCCATTTCCTGCCCGGAGCTGCCGAAACCCCAGAATTTGGCAGTGGGGGAAAAGGCGTTACTGTACATCCCTTCTGCGCAGCTCACTTCTACGCATGCGTAGAAGGCTTTTACGCATGCATAGAACCCTTCTATGCTTGCATAGAACCCTTCTACGCATGCGTAGAAAGCTTCTGTGCAGAAGGGGATTGTAGAAGCCTTCTACACATGCGAGCTGCGCACAACAGTTCGCTTTTACGCATGCGTAGAAGGCTTTTATGCATGCGTAAAAAGCGACCTGCGCAAAACCGTTCTGCACAGGTCCCAGATTGTCTGGAGCCGCGGTTGACAGGTATGATACTGGCCTGGGGCTGATGAAGATTTTGCATGCCAAAAGGTCTCAGGACCAGAAAGTGACTCGGTGGTATAGGTGTCATGCTGCAATGCGGAAGGCAGATGAAAGGCCACAGCATTATATTACAGTAAGACGGCTGGGGTGTAGCAAAAGCAGCACGGAGAACAACAACAACACTCCCTGACCATGAGATTGGAGAAAATCGAGTATGTGTCTTTAATAAAAGAATGCAAGCGCGGCACCAAAATGGCCGCCGCGCTCTTTGCGGGGCCCCCCCCACCGGACTTGGACATCCGGGTAGTTAGGGGGCGTGGCCAGCACCCTTTAAAAGGGGTGGCCACGAGGCAGCCGCGCTGCCATTTTGCGAAGCGACGGAGAGGAGAAGTTTTTCCCCAATCGCTCCGTCACACTTCCCTTTAGCTGGGAAGCCTTCTTTAGGCAGCGGTTTCTTCTGCGCTTCTTTCTCCGGCTTCTCAACGATTGGCAGCAATGCCTTCCAAGAAGAAGGCGATGGCGAATGCGGTTCGCACTTCCAGGAGGCGCCAGCCGGGTCGGAGGACCGCGACTGCGCCCCCTCAGCAGGCCTCCTTTCCGGGGGCGCCCGCCGGTACCGGCGGGATTGGGTCGATTGCTCCCTGGCCTGAGGCTGGGCAGCCCTAGGCCGGCCCTGCAGGGGATGCGGCCCCCGGCCCGCAATCAGCGGCCACCGGCACGGACTTAGTGCATAGCCAGGCTGGGCCTTCTGGCTTTGGCATGCAGCTTCCAGCAGTGGGCTTTAACCAAGGGGGTTGGCTGGGTTCCCTTCCCTGGGAGGGCATGCCCCCTGCCCCTCAAGGGCTGGTGGTTGGGGCATGACCATATGCGGGCCCGGGGGTCCAGAGACCTGTCCCGGTGCCAGCGACTGGTGGGCCGGCTGGCCCTCTGCCCCCCGTCAGCGTTGGGGGTTATGTCAACATGGATGCCCTGTTGGCCCGCGTAGCAGCCCTCGAGGCATCTTTGAGGGTAGTTAATCCATCCGGGGCACTGTTTGGTTTACAGGTCAACTCAGTGCCTGCCGGTTTTCGGCAGGCGGCCGAACGGGTAGAGCTGCCTGAGGCAAGTAGGTCGGCACCAGCCGCGGCCTCGCAGCTCCCCACCCAGCAGATGCCGCCAGCTGGCAGTGGTCAGGCAACGTCTACGAGCTCGGTTGCTGTCGCGAGCTCCGACACCCGCAGTGGGCCGGAACCCCCGGTGGGGGCGGCCCATGGGGGTGCAACTTGTGAGTACACGGTCCAAACTAGTGCACCTGCATTGCAACCCACAACGGGGGGAGGTTTGCAGTGGCCGTGGCCTCGCCTGGCTGGGGAGGCGGGTCAGCCGCTGCCAGCCAATCAGGGTGCGGCTTCCACACTTCAAGGCCCCTCTTGGGGCGGGGTACCCTGTCCTCCAGGCAATTTAATGGGGGTGGCGGGCCTGGTCCAGGCTCCTTTCATGGTGCCCAGCACCGTCAATGTTCCGGTGTCGGCCTTGCCGACAGCAGGTTATTCATTGCCCCTCGGGGATCACCTGGCCCAGGCTACCAAGGAAAAGATCTGGCGGGGGGCGTATGTGGACATTTTCTCCCTCTTGAATAGAGAACCCACCAAAGAGGAGCGAGAGGGGCAGGACGAGAAGGATAAGGAACAGTCTCATCGACGTAAGCCACCACGCACGTGGGCCAACTGGTTACCCGCATACCTTATATACATGGCGGTGTACCTCAGGGCCCAGCCTGACCTCGCAATTCCGATGGTCCAGTATTTGGACAACATATACCGGGCGATGGTTGATTTCCCTGGCCCATCGTGGTTGGCTTACGATGAGGAATTCCGTATGAGAGTGCCCCTACACCCGGAAATGAGGTGGGATGAGCCCTGCCAGAAGCTGTGGCTTCTGTATATGACCCCCACGCGCCCGGCGCCAGGGGAGAGGTACCATTGTGGACATGCGGTCCAGCGAGCTGCTCCGGCACAGGCACCCCACCAGGTGGCGGGGCAGGGGGTTCCAGCCCGCCTGCTGTGTTGGAGCTTCTCGGCCAATGGTGCGTGCAACAGGAAGCAGTGCCGATACAGGCACGAGTGTCCCTCTTGTGCTGGCCCCCATGCCGCCTCCGCGTGTCCTAGGGCAGGCGGACTGCGGGGCAGAGGTAGAGGTGGACAGGGAGCAGGCAGAACTGCCGCAGAGGGAGCTGGTCAGGCAAAAGGCCCCCTCCCCAATTAATGTGGACATGTTGGAGCGTTGGCTCACGATGTACCCGAGGAGGGCAGACGCAGCTTACCTGCTTGAGGGTTTTCAGCAAGGGTTTCACATTCCTTTCACTGGGGACAGGTCCCCTCAAGATGCACCCAACCTGTTATCACTCAGGGGAAGGGAGGAGGTGGCTGCCATGAGCATTGCTAAGGAGGTTGCTGCAGGCAGGGTCGCTGGCCCTTTCCCTCTCCCGCCATTTCCCAACCTCAAGGTTTCCCCGTTGGGGTTGGTGCCCATGAAGTCGCCGGGGGAGTTCCGTTTGATACACCACTTATCTTACCCAGCTGGCCGTTCGGTCAATGATGCTATCCCTGATGACCTTTGTTCGGTCAGGTATACATCTTTTGACCAGGCCCTGCGTATGGTGCTCATGTGGCCTGGGTGCACTACTGGCTAAGTGCGACATTTAAGTCCGCGTTCCGCCTCCTGCCAGTGCACACGGGCGACTTTGAGTTGCTGGGTTTCAAGTTCCGGGGTGAATATTATTTCGACAAAGCCATGCCTTTTGGCTGCTCCATTTCATGCTCGGCATTTGAGCGCTTCAGCACCTTCCTCCAATGGGCCTTTGTTCGCAGGTCAGGGTCCCGGTCTGTAGCCCACTACCTTGATGATTTCTTGTTCGGGGGTGAACGGGGCTGGGACACGTGCACACGTCTCCTGAATACATTTCAGACGCTAATGAAGGAACTCGGTGTCCCTTTAGCGCCCGAAAAGACCGAGGGCCCTTTGACCAAGCTCACATTCCTGGGGGTTGAGATTGACACGGTTGTGCAGGCATCCAGGTTACCTGCTGATAAGGTTTCACGGATCGTTGCACTCATTTTGGACTTGCTGGCGAAACGCAAGGTGTCCCTTAGGGAGCTCCAGGTGTTACATGGCCACCTCAATTTCGCTTGCAGGGTCATCGCACCTGGCAGGGCATTTGCTCGACGTTTGTGCGACGCTATGACTGGCCTGGCCAGGCCCCACCACAGGGTCCGACTGAACAAGGACATGAGGGATGATATGCTCATTTGGCTCCAGTTCCTGAGGGAATTCAATGGGGTGTCATTTTGGAGGTCCGACCTTTTGGTTTCCCCTCGTTTTCAGGTTCAGTCGGATGCATCTGGGTCCCTGGGTTATGGGATTTACTTTGAAGGGAAGTGGGCCTATGGCAGATGGCCGCCAGCCTGGTGGGGCACGGATCACTTGCGCGATCTCACGTACCTGGAATTTTTCCCCATTCTGGGAGCTTTGATGCTATGGGGCGAGGTGTGGGCCAATTCGGTTGTCCATTTCTGGTGTGACAATGCGGCAGTGGTCCACATTGTCAACTCACAGACGTCTAAATCTCCAAGGGTCATGGAACTGGTTCGCCAGTTCGTGCTGCGCAGCCTACGCCTCAATGTGCTTTTCAGGGCTAGACATGTTCCAGGTATTAATAATGATATTGCTGACGCTTTGTCCCGCCTGCAGATCCCCCGGTTCCGAGCCTTGGCCCTGGACGCGGAGGAATTTCCCTCGCCGCTCCCGGACGAGATATGGACGCTTGGCAAGGAGAGGTGAACCGGGCGATCAGCATGTCGCTCGCCCCCCGCACGCGTAAGGCGTATAACCATGCATTCAGTTCATTCAGGGCCTTTTGTGCCCAATCACGGCTGCCTGAGAGTTGGCCCATCCCAGTCGCTCATGTCCTCCAATTTATGGTTTACTTACATGCCCAGGGCTTAGCCCCCTGCACCATAGCATCCAGGCTGTCAGCGCTGGCATTCATGGCCAAGGTGGGTGGTTTCGCTGACAGCACAAATGATTTTCGCATACGACATGTTTTGGAGGGGTGGGCGCGGGAACGTGGGCGCAGCCCGGACGACCACCACCCTATTTCTCCAGGGGTACTTACCCACCTTGCACGGGGTTGGCATGACCTGTGTTTTGACAGGTATGAGGCAACCCTGTTTCACGCGGCTACTACGGTGGCCTTTTTTGGAGCGCTCCGCATCAGTGAGCTGGTGCTACTGTCTAAGGCGGATGCGAGTCGTAGGGCACTGGAACTCGAAGATGTCTCTGTTTCCAATGATTGGGCTCAACTGAGGATACGTTCCTCTAAGGTTGATCAGCATGGTGTAGGCAGTGGTGTAAGACTGCTACGATGTTCCATGGCAGACATCTGTCCGGTTGGTGCCCTACAGGAGTTCCTTGCACTACGTGGTACACCCTGGCCCGTTTTTCTGTCACCAAGATGGGTCTCCCCTTACTAAATTTCAATTTTGGAAGGTGACCGGTAAGGCACTAGCCAGTGTTGGCCTCCCGGGGGCTCGTTACAGCACCCATTCGTTTAGGATAGGGGCGGCTTCCACCGCAGCAGCGTTTGGGTAGTCTGGGGCTGAAATCTGCAACATGGGACGTTGGGGATCACGATGTTTTCAGTTGTATGTTCGCCCTCTTCATCAGTGAGTACCAGTTAAGTCACTGCCCTGTTTCCTTTTTTCCTTGACAGACCCTGGGTGTCGTCTTACACCGGTGACAGTATGGCTGGTGGGCCACAGCTATGTGCACAGGGTAGCGCAGTTTGCTGTGGCGACAGAGTGGGGACCCCGACTGGGACTGGGTGCATCCGCAAGTCTCAGGTGGTACGGTAAGCGCGGAATGTTATGGCGGGAACTGTTGCCATTCCTTTTCTCCATCAGGGATGCTGACCCGCCTGATGTCCTGATTATACACCTCGGGGGTAATGATTTGGGACAGGTCACGGGCCTATCGCTGAAGCATGCGATTTGCGGTGACCTGTCCTACCTCCATTATGTGTGGCCCGCCACAACCCTGCTTTGGTCGGACATGATACCGTGGCACGCTTACAGGGGAGGGTTTAACCTCCGGGCCCTTGATCGGGCTCGGCGCTTGGTGAACAGGGCTATTGCCCGGTTCCTTGTGGACAAGGGTTGGGGGCGTGTCATACGACACCCCACCATCAGTCTCCAAAATTATGAGCTTTACACAGGGGATGGGGTCCATCTGTCGCTGGGAGGTATGGACCTCTTGTTAGGAGATTGGCGAGCAGGCCTGTTGACCGAGCTGACGGTCTGGGGGGGGCGGTGAGCCTTTATTGAAGCCTCCCCGTGTGGCGGGTAGCACTGGTAAGGTAAACATTTATGACCCACAGGTATCCGGCAGGTTCGCAATTGACTGGACAACACTAGACAGGCACAAGTTGGTTAACGTTGTCCGGTCAACGACAAACCAGGCAATGGGGTGATGGCATGAGCTGGGCAGCAGGCATCACCCCGTTATTTTATGGATACGCATCAGAGGGTGGGGTCACTAGTTAGAGTATTGACTACGGTCAACAATTTGTTTGTTGTCAACAAACAAATTGATACAAATGGATACATTGTAACCAATTGCCATTGGCAATTTTGGGTGGAACCTTACCAGTGTTACTTCGGCCTGCTTGCCTTAAGAATTATAATTGGTTGAATACCAATAGAAATTTATAATTCGGACTAGGGCATGAATCAATAAATGTGGCCCAATGCCGTTATCCACTTTTACCAGTGTCTGAGTCCTTTATTGGGGGGTGCGCCTGCAATGCAAGCGCGGCACCAAAATGGCCGCCGCGCTCTTTGCGGGCCCCCCCCCCACCGGACTTGGACATCCGGGTAGTTAGGGGGCGTGGCCAGCACCCTTTAAAAGGGGTGGCCACGAGGCAGCCGCGCTGCCATTTTGCGAAGCGACGGAGAGGAGAAGTTTTTCCCCTCCACCCCCTCCCTAGTTAACAGTGTGATATTTTGGTCGCTTCGGGGCCGGGTGGGAATTTTTGGCTGGGACCTACAATTGGCTTTCAGGTCCTGGCTTTTTTGCCCATCCCACACTGTTGCTATGGTTTGACACAGGGGTTTTATTACTGTTGACTTTGGTCACATGGGCGGGTAGCACTGGTAAGTTAAACATTTATGATTCACAGGTATCCGGCAGGTTCGCAATTGACTGGACAACACTAGACAGGCACAAGTTGGTTAACGTTGTCCGGTCAACGATGAACCAGGCAATGGGGTGATGGCATGAGCTGGGCAGCAGGCATCACCCCGTTATTTTACGGATACGCGTCAGAGGGTGGCGTCACTAGTTAGAGTATTGACTACGGTCAACAATTTGTTTGTTGTCAACAAACAAATTGATACAAATGGATACATTGTAACCAATTGCCGTTGGCAATTTTGGGTGGAACCTTACCAGTGTTACTTCGGCCTGCTTGCCTTAAGAATTATAATTGGTTGAATACCAATAGAAATTTATAATTCGGACTAGGGCATGAATCAATAAATGTGGCCCAATGCCGTTATCCACTTTTACCAGTGTCTGAGTCCTTTATTGGGGGGTGCGCCTGCAAAGTATTCACATGCCAGTCCAATGGTGAGGTATCTACGAGAATGTAATGCGGTGTGTATACTATTAGAAATTTTATCAAGTATAACTCTAGGAAAAGGTGTAAATCCACGTACAGAAAAGTATATCTACACACACAAAACCAAAAGTGCAACAAAATACGATATCCCTCACACATACAAAAACGCACCTATGAGAACCTACAAAAATACAAATATAAACATCTTAACAATTCCCGGAACAACTCCCCAGTTCACCTCACAAGTGTTGGTATGTAACAGTGATCACGCAAGGTATTGGTATTATAGTCCACAGCAGGAAGTCACTGGGTAAACTGTAAAGCTGTATAGGCTGTGAATACTGTCCGTGATGTAATCGTTGGGAAACAAAATACAACTATTCCATCAGCAGGTTCTCATGCAGCGGGCAACATCAAGCAGTTGTAGACAAATTTCCGATTTCCTTCCGGTAATAGGACATTTCAAATAACTTTCTCAAGAGTCTACAAGTACAACATAAAATACATATGTACTATAACATCCAAAAGTACACTAATCATATAGCTAAAAGTATATAATAAATATATGACAAATTTATGACAATAAATGAGAGAAACGGACAAGGTACGTACCTAAGAATAAATTCATGGTGCGTATAGCACCTCCATAAGACTGTCTTTCAATGTGTGCACGCGTTAATTTCTTACAGGTGAGTGCTACATATATAGGTAATAATAGGGTAGCGAACATGTGAAAGTAATTAACCTGTGAGTCTTCGACCTCCTTACAGAATCCTGTCAGTAGTTCTTAAAGGGATATATGCATGGATGGCCAAAAAAATGGTAGAAACGGAGCTATAGGAATGCGGACAGTTCCCATTCTGTATTCAGCCCATGGGGCACCAATGTGTTAAACCGATGGATGTAGAACGCCTCTCTCTGTAAGAGGAAATGCTCCACATCCACGATTTGGTATTTATTGGGCGAGTAAGTCTCCAGTATAACCACCTTAATATCTCTAGATGTATGCTTCTTCTCAATGAAGTGGTTGATGAGAGGAGCAGTGATAACCTGGTTCTTTATGCAAGAGAGGTGCTCACCTAGGCGTACCTTGAGGGGTCGCCTGGATTGTCCCACATAAGCTAACTGACATGAACAAATGATCATGTAAATGGAATCTTTTGAATTACACTTAGAGAACCTGGTGAGATTTAGGGTAAAATTACTACCTGGCAATTTCACACACTTGGTACACCACATGTGGACGCAGTATTTGCAGTGTCCACATGCGAAGTGTCCAGAAACGATTGTAGGTGGTGCCCTACTCAGAGTGGTGACATCAGCTCGAGAGAGGAAATTGGCAATGATCTGCGTTTTCCTGAATCCTATAGTGGGTCACTGTTGGCACCCTGGTATAGAATCAAGTATATGCCAGTGCCTCAAGACGATGTGCTTGATCCGATTGGCCAGAGGAGTGTAATCCAACGACCAAAATAATCCTGGTTGAACCTGATGTGAACCTGATATCGTTTCTAAACAAAGTACTTCTGGGACGTGAATTAACTTTATTGCGAGCTGTTTGAATAACGCTCCTAGGGTATCCTCTCTTACTCAGAGTGGTGGATATTTTACTAGCTGCTAATGTGTAGTCTCAGTTTTGGGATGAATTTCTTTTAGCTCTCGATAATAAACTATATGGTATATTTGCCTTCAGATGATGCGGATGAAAGGATGTGTATTGTAGATATGCAAAACGATCTGTGGGTTTATGGTATAGTTTGGTTTGTAACCGGCTATTTTCAATAAATATTGTGAGATCCAAAAATGGAAGGGATACTGAACTCATGGTGTGTGTGAATTTGAGCTGATTATGTTGGCTATTAATCCATAGACAAAAATTCTCTACCACTGTGTGATCTTTGAAAATAAAAAACAGGTCATCTATGTATCTTTTGTAACAAATAATATTAGTGAAAAATGGATTGACCAGGGGATCCAAAATGAAAGTTTTATCAAAATTACACATGAATATATTGGCTACGGAGGGCGCAAAGTTTGAGCCCATTGAAACTCCTTGTGTCTGTAAAAAATAAGAATGTTCGAACCTAAAGAAATTATTCTCAAAACATGTATCTAAGAGATCTAGCAAAAAACCTGAAGGCGGGTGATTGTCAACACGAGTGTCTAGGAGGTGTGTAATAAGAGTACGGGCTTCTCCTAACGGGATGTTAGTGTACAAAGATGTTATATCCAGTGTTAGTAGTACTTCGTCAGGTGGCACTGGGAAGTTTTCCAACACTTGAATGAAATGAGCTGAATCTTTGATATATGAAGGGGAGAGTGTAGCGAACGTGTGTATATGATGATCGATGTATTTAGCTACAGGCTCCAATAAAGAATTATTCGCAGAGATAATAGGTCTGCAGGGGATGACGTCATCATTCAGAGAAAATTTGTGAACTTTAGGCAGCAAGTAAAATATCGGGACTCTAGGAAACCTATTTAGCAAGAATCGGAAGGTACTTTCCGTGATGTATTCCATGGCCAACCCTCCTTGTAAAATGGTCGAAATTATGTTGGAGACGTGAGAGGTGGGGTTGTAGTCTAATCTCTGATAGCAGTCAGTGTTGGACAACTGGGTCCAAGCTGCTTTAAGATAGTCTTTCTTATCAAGAAGGACCACCCCACCTCCTTTTTCGGCTGACTTTATGACGATATCTGGATCGTCCCCTAGATTTTTAAGCAGTTGCATGTCTCTCAGAGATAAATTGAAATCCCTGTTAAACTGGGATTCCACTACTGCAATGTCATGGGAAACCAGTCTCTTAAAGACTTCGATTGAGGGGTTGTCTACATTAGGAGTAAAGGTAGAGCGGGGAGCAAATAACCTGGATTGATCAGACGGCTCTTTGAAAAACGCTTTTAACTTCAGTAACCTAATCAATTTGAATACGTCAATCTTAGTCTTAAAGGGAGAATATCGTGGTGTTGGAACGAAACCCAATCCCAGGTTTAACAATTGTACCTCCCTTACCGTGAGTCTTCGGCTTGAAAGGTTGAAGACCAGGGAAGTCGTTACTTCTTCCTGGTTCGTTTCTGCGGTCTTTGTCCTAAAAAATCACTCCTGTTGTTTGATTTTGAAGTAGTGGCCACCGCTGTGCCCGCCCTGTACCGGTTCGTTCTAAAGTTATATGGATCCCTAGTCTTCTCGTCTGCGGATGATTCTGCCAGATCCGAGTCAGTTGTTTCATAGTCTGTCATTTCTATCAGTCATCTCCAAGAAACTTGTTTTTGTGTGTTTCGTCTGGTGAATTGCCATCTGTATATGCGTTCGTTTTGGTAGTCACTCCTATCCCTGTTGAGTTTCTTATTTTCGAACGCCATGAGTTCGTCCTTAAATGCCTTAAGTTTGGTTTCCATGTCAGAGATACCGGAGAGAGAGCCTCCTGTAGCAGTGGTAGCCAATAGATCCTTTAAACTGTCAATATCTTTGTCTATTACTTCTGTTTCCTGGTGGCATTGATCTATAATTAATAATATTAGATCGAAAGAACAACGATCTAGGATGGCGGTCCATCTCTCTAAAAATTCTTTTTTGTTAGCAAAGAGTGTAGGGCCTTTAGGCATACGCAGCCCCCTGGGTATAATAGAAGACTTATAGTACTCTAGGAGGAACGAAGAGTGTAGGTCGATGCGAATGCGTTTTTTCTCGAGATATTTGAGTTTATTAATATCTTCATTATAAGTATCGGTGTTATGGTGTAACGAAGTAGCTTTATTTAGAATTCTGTCCCTATCAGCGGTCGAAAAAGAAAAACCTTTGTCCGTCATGCCGTAATCAATCACATTACAGTAAGACGGCTGGGGTGTAGCAAAAGCAGCACGGAGAACAACAACAACACTCCCTGACCATGAGATTGGAGAAAATCAAGTATGTGTCTTTAATAAAAGAAAGTATTCACATGCCAGTCCAATGGTGAGGTATCTACGAGAATGTAATGCGGTGTGTATACTATTAGAAATTTTATCAAGTATATCTCTAGGAAAAGGTGTAAATCCACGTACAGAAAAGTATATCTACACACGCAAAACCAAAAGTGCAACAAAATACGATATCACTCACACATACAAAAACGCACCTATGAGAACCTACAAAAATACAAATATAAACGTCTTAACAATTCCCGGAACGACTCCCCAGTTCACCTCACAAGTGTTGGTATGTAACAGTGATCACGCAAGGTATTATAGTCCACAGCAGGAAGTCACTGGGTAAAGCTGTATAGGCTGTGAATACTGTCCGTGATGTAATCGTCGGGAAACAAAATACAACTATTCCATCAGCAGGTTCTCATGCGGCGGGCAACATCAAGCAGTTGTAGACAAATTTCCGATGCCCTTCCGGTAATAGGACATTTCGAATAACTTTCTCAAGAGTCTACAAGTACAACATAAAATACATATGTACTATAACATCCAAAAGTACACTAATCATATAGCTAAAAGTATATAATAAATATATGACAAATATATGACAATGAATGAGAGAAACGGACAAGGTACGTACCTAAGAATAAATTCATGGCGCGTATAGCACCTCCATAAGACTGTCTTTCAATGTGTGCATTTTTGTATGTGTGAGGGATATCGTATTTTGTTGCACTTTTGGTTTTGCGTGTGTAGATATACTTTTCTGTACGTGGATTTACACCTTTTCCTAGAAATATACTTGATAAAATTTCTAATAGTATACACACCGCATTACATTCTCGTAGATACCTCACCATTGGACTGGCATGTGAATACTTTCTTTTATTAAAGACACATACTCGATTTTCTCCAATCTCATGGTCAGGGAGTGTTGTTGTTGTTCTCCATGCTGCACAGCATTATATTTGCAGGACAGTCTTCATGGCTTATCGCCATGAGGATCGCCTATATTTGGAATCAGATATGGCACAAGAAGAAAAAGAAGCCTTGTTGCCATGGGTGGCTGAAGTTATTTTGTCATCTGATGAAGGGCAGACAATGATTTTCCAACCCCAGTTCCTTACCAGGGACTTTATTTTAGCATAACCAGTAGGAAATCTCACAACTACCTCTCCTCAAACCTAACATAAAAGTTAGAATAAGAAATTAAATAGCTATCCATTTCCCATTCTTTCACAATACTCAGTCTGCTGCCTAAGATTGCAGCTCACTATCAGAATACAGTTTATGTCACTTAGGGTTCAAACGTTTCAAATTCCACATTTATTGCTGTGTTTTAGGAAACAACTGCATGTTGATACATATACTGAAGTACTCTAGAAATAGCTTCCTAGTGATCTATCATTTTCCTGAGCATCTGGTCATCAAGGGCAGCATTTTAAGTACTCATTACTGCAATGGCAGCAGTACCAATGGTCCACAAAGAATATTTGTATAGATGGGAGGTGCTATTGATGCTACCCATATAAAGCTTCGTATTAGTTGCTATTTTTCCTGTGTTTGTTCCAAAAAGGATTTGACCAAAGCATCCAATAAGGAAGACCAAGCCATTGTCATTGAAAGTAAAGGTGGTGGGCATGTCTGGATGAAGGAAAAAATGAGTGTTTCAGTTATAACAGTCTCTTCAAGTTATCTATCATCATTATTATACTTGTTTTCATGGTAGCCCTTTTATTTTATTTATTGTTCGACTTGTATGCCGCCCCACTCGCTGGAAGTGACTCTGGGCGGCTTACAATATGTCACAGTTACAATCACAGAACATCACACTGCAGAATTCAAAATATTCCAACAAAACCCCAAACAATTACAAAATCACATAATTATAAAGCATCTCAACCTTAACCCATCCACTAAGTCCATAGAACATACAGTCCTTCAGACCATAACTGTGGGCGTCTTTTTTGAACCCTCCCGCAGGCAAGGCTGGGAGGGGGGGAAACGACATCCACAGCAGCTACCTCGAATCCCTGGCTGGTGGCGTGGGCTCTGGGGAGAGGCAGCAAAGTTCTTCGGCCAAAGGTTGCGGGTGCCTTTTGAACCTTCCCGCAGGCGAGGCTGGGAGGGGGAAAGATGGTGTCTGCAGCAGCTGCCTCAAATCCCCGGCTGGTGGCGTGGGCTGCGGGGAGAGGCAGCAAAGTCCTCTTTCCTGTTCCTTATCTTCTTCACATATCTGTTTCAACTAAGTGTACTTATTGGCTTTGCAGACTTCCTTTCTATTGGACAAAGAATATCAGATTGACATCTTTGTTTGTTTAGGATGTGGAAAAGAAAGAATTTGTATGGATGAATAGCTGTTATAATGGAAGATAAATCAGGTCACCAAAAATGGCCACCAAACAAAGCCAAAGGGGTGACTTTGTTATCATTACATTATGAGCATTCTTTGGTGACTTTACACTGGGGAAGGAAGTCCCATCCAAACAGAGATTTTGCTGCTTTAATTCTGCATTAACAATTGAATTACCTGTATTTGAAAAAAGGATCTTCCTAGCATTTTGATCAGATAAATTGGCAGTTAATTAGCAACTTCCAAATTTCAGACAGCTGTCATTATGAATGCCTCCTTAGTGCAAGAAGGGCTTTGAAGCTGTGCCCCGACCACTGAAAACTATGACAAGGTTGCTAAGGTAACGGCTGTGTCCTAAGATTCTTTTTATGCATCGAACTTTCATCTTTCCAAATTTTTATAGGCAGGGGATAGTGAGATGAATGTTAAAATGGAAAAAAAGAAGTCTGAGATATCTTCAAATGGTAGTTATGCATTTGTAAAGTGCAATTTAAACATTCTGATTAAAAAACCTCAAAGCATTTTCTTATGAGCAGTATCACTGAAGACTTGAACCCATTATTTTCTTCCAAAAACTAGGGAAACCTCCCTGATGCTTTGACTTTGCAATTCTAGTATCATAATGACATATTTTTATGGTACTATTGTAATGACAATAAGATTCCATTGAGTCAATTCTGACTTATGGCAAACCTTATTTAATGATTTAGGACAGTGATCGGCAAGAGGCATTGAAACAGAATTTTCTTCCACTATTATAGATAATCATTTTAATTTGAAGCTCCAAACTGGCTGTGTGGATAATAATGCTTTTTGCTTTGCTTTACCTGCTCTGAACTGTTAGTCTTCCTTCAACCGGAGATTGTTAATTTAAGGTTGCTGGTTTCACTTCCTTCCCTCTGACACCTTTCATTCGTCTATCTCTTCATTTTCTAAGGATAAAAGGGGCAACCACAGCTCCTGACATCTCCAACTTAAAGTTAACTAGGACTTCCATCATCTTTCCTATCACAAGAGTGTATTCCTCTAATACTTATTTTACTTATTTTCAGGGAAAGAAGCATGGAGTGATTCCTTTACAAAGGGGGAAATGTGCAGCTGCTACTGTACCAAATAGGTTGATCTTAGAAGAAATCAAACCTGACTGCTCCTTAGAAGGTCAGATAGTAAAGATGAAGCTAATGAAAGCGCGGTGCCAAAATGGCCGCCGCGCTCTTTGCTGGCGCCCCCCCACCCGGACTCAGACATCCGGGTGAGTTAGGGGGCGTGGCCACCCCTCTATAAATCATGGGCCGGAATGATTGGGGGAGGGCCTGGTGCTGGCACACAGTACGTTTTACCTCCTCAGGGGCTGGAGTTTTGGGGCATTGCCCTATTCTGGCCTAGAATCTCAAATGGGGGCCCCTGGCCCAATACCTAGTGGGCCGTACGGCCCACCTGGCCCACCTTATACTGGGGGTTTCCGTGGCAGGGGATGCCTGGTTAGCACGTTTAGCTGTGCTGGAGGCATCCTTGGCAATTCAGTGGGGGGGGGGTCCTTCCCTATCTACCGGGGCCCTTCGTGTCTGCCGGCTACTTCGACTGCTGCCACGCTGCAACAGGCGGCCAGCTGGGTTGAGCTGCTTGAGACACTCCAGTCTGTGCCTGCCGCCGTCTCGCAGCTCCCTGTTTGTCCAGGACTGCAACTGGGGAGTGGTCGGGTGTGGCCCCAGAGCTCGATTTCGGTTGCGGGCTCCGACGCCCGCGTGGGCCGGAACCCCCAGTGGGGGCGGCTCACGGGGGTGCAACTGGTGAGTATTAGGTTCAAGTTGAACGCACCCACATCACAGTCCACTTCCAGCGGTGGGGTTCAGTGGTCATGGCCTCGCCAATTTGAGGCTAGTGGGCATCAGTTGCCAGCCTATCCCAGTGCCCCTTGGTTGCATTCTGGCACGACGTTGGGGGTGGGAGTTTCTGCCCCCGGGGCAGTACGTGGCATCGCAGGGGCTGTACAGGTCCCGCTGCGTATGCCCGTGTACATCATGGGCCGGTGACGGCCTTGCCGACGACTGGTTATTCATTGCCCCCTGGTGATCATGTGTTCCAGGTCACGAGGAAAAAGATTTGGTGGGGGGAGTACGTGGATATATTCTCCCTATGAACCGAGAGCCCAATAAGGATTGGAGGTACGGACAGGAGGACAGAGACATTGTGCGGTCCCGCCGTAGTAAGCCACCACGCACTGGGGTGTCCGCCCCCAGGACAGTGCTGAGCATCGCAGGGGCTGTCCGGGTCCTGCTGCGCATGCCCTTTATACAGAATGTGCCGGCGAGGGCTTTGCTTGCCCCTGGGTGATTATTGGCCGTAGGCCATGAGGGGTAAGGGCTGGAGGGGGACATTGGATATTCTCCCTATTGAACTGCGAGCCCACTAGTAGGAGAGAGGGGGACAGGGCGACTGAGACGAAGAGATGTCCCATCGTCGTGAGCCACCGCGCACCTTAGGCCAACTAGTTGTCGGCATACCTTGTACGTATGGTGGTGTGCCGCAGGGCTTACCTGCTTGGGCCATCCTGATGCTTCCGTACATCGCTAATATTTGCAGGGCGATGGTTGATTAGATGTCCCCGTGGCAGTTGGCTTAAGGTGAGGAATGTGGATGAGGGTGGCCCTATACCCTGATGGGAGGTGCGATGAGCCCTGTCAGCAAGTGTGCTCGTGTACATCACTCCCACGTGACTGGTGACTGGTGATCGGTACCATGGTGGTCATGCTGAGCAGCGGGCTGCTCAGACTCAGGCTCCACACTAACTGGTCGGGCAGGGGGTTCCTGCCCGCCTGCTGTGTGCGGCCTGCTCAGCTGACGATGCGTGTACTAAGCGCCACGGTCGTTACCGACTTCGTGTCCCCTTTTGCGCTGGCCCTCACGCCGCCTCCGCGTGCCCGCGGGTTGGTGGGTTTCGGGGCAGAGGTAGGGGTGCACAGGGGAGATCAGAGCTCCATCGGAAGCAACTAACCTTGTCATAACCCCCCCCCCGGCCCCAATTAGTATAGTCAGCCTGGAGAGATGGCACTCAGTTCATCCAAGAAGGGATGGGGCGGGATACCTGCTGGAAGGTTTTCAATGGGGGCTTTTGTATCCATTCGGGGGTGTTGGGGGGGTCCCAGGATGCTACTAATCTGGTTCCCTTGCAGGGTAACGAAGAGGGGGCTCCACTGTGCACAGCTAAGGGAGTTGGGGCTATGAGAGTAGCGGGGGGGGGCTTCTTTGAACCACCTTTCCTAAGTTGAATGTCTCCCCCATGAAGCTCGTCCTGAGCTAGAGCTAGGGTGAATGTCATTTCATACTCCATTCAGCTTAACCTGTGGGTTCCCCATTCAGGGATGCCATTCCTGATGACCTTGTTCGGTCAGGTACTCGTAGTTGGTTCGGCTACTATGGGTGGCACGCTCACGCAATCCTGGTGCTGTTCTGGCACAGTGTGATATGCACTCGGCTTTCAGATTATTGCCAGTGCACCCAATGATTTAGACCTAGTGGGTTTCTTTAGGTTCCAATGGGAATTTTACTTAGGTAAGGCCAACCCCCTTCTGACTGAGTTAATTCATGTTCAGCACTCGACCGATTGGGGACTTTCATTCAGTGGCCATTTGCTCACAGGTCGGGGTCTCGGTCTCTAGCCCATTACCTCGACGACTTTTGGTTCGGGGGTGAACGGGGCTTGGACACGTGCACGCGCCTCCTCATTACAATTCAGACACTCAGGTGGGAACTGGGTGTCCCCTTGGCGCCTGAATAGACCGAGGTCCCATCTACTAAGCTCACATTTCTGAATTGCCTCTGTCGCGCGGGCATCCGGGTTAACCATGAATACAGTGGCTTGGATCTCCGCGGCGATTTTGGCATTGATTGCCAAACATAAAGTGTGCCCTCATGAGCTGCAGTTAATTCATGGCCACCTTAATTTTGTCTGGTCTGGCTCAAATTACTCCTGGGTTTAACGGGGTCTCTTCCTGGAGATCAGACCTGATGGTCTGCCCTAGATTTCAAGTACGGTTGGATACCTCCGGCTCCCGGACTTATGGGGGTTTACTCTGAGGGTGGGTGCACGGATCGCCTCCGCGATCTTACCTTCCTTGCGTTTTTTCCCATTTTGGAGAGCACTGATGCTATGGTGCAATGAGTGGGCCTACTCAGTGAGTGTCCAATTTCGGTGTGACAATGCGGCAGTGTTGCACATTGTCAACACCCAGACATGCAAATCCCCCAGGGTCATGACATTAGTTTGTCTATTCTTTTGGGAAGCCTACGCCTAAATGTGCTGTTCTAGGCCAGACATGTTCTAGGTATTAATAATGACATTACTGCTCCTTTCCCCCACCTGCAGATCCCCCGGTTCCGTGCCTTACTCCGGAAGCAGAGGAATTCCACTCGCCACTTTTGGCCGATAGCTGGGCGTTTGGCGAGGAGAGGTGAACCGGGCATGTCATTGGCATCTCGCACTCGTAAGGCGTATCACCTTGCGTTCATGCGTTGTGTTCGGGAGGGGTGGACACGGGAACGTGTCCGCCGCCCGTACACGCGTCACCCCTGTTCCCAGAGTTTCTGACCCACCTTCCACGAGGCTGGCATTACTTATGTACAGATAGGTGTGAGGTGGCTCTTGGCCACGCAGCTACCACGGTAGCCTTTTTGGAGCGCTCCGCATCAGTGAGTGGGTGCCAGAGTGGCTGCCACCTGTGTAAGGCGGATGTGTCTCGTAGGGCACTGGAACTCGAAGATGTCTCTGTCACACATGAGTGGGCTCGAGTGGGGATACGGTCCTCATGGGCTATTCAGCATGGTGTAGGCAGTGGTGTATACTGCTACGAAGTTTTTGAGACATCTGTCCGGTTGGTGCCCTACATAATTTTTGACAGTGCCTGCCGCGCGCCCCAGCCTGTTTTCTGCCACCGGGATGGGTCTACCCTTACCATAGTAAAGTCCCTGAGGGTGACCGGTGCCGCGTTTCGCGGTGTGGGGCCCGTTTTGGCACCCATTTACTTAAGATAGGCGTTGCGTTGATCGCGGCTACGTTTAGGGTACTCGGAGGTGGATATGCGTGTACGCGCAATTTCAGATATGTACGTCCCCTCACTGTACGAGTACCTAGTTATGTCCTTAACCTTTTTTCTCCTCTTTTACAGATCCTAGGGGTCTCAACACACCGGTGGCAGGGGGCTAGTGGGCCGCAGCTATGTACACTGGGCAGCAGTATATGCTGCAGCGACAGAGAGTGGACCCCGACTGGGCTGTGTGCATCCACACGTATGCGATGGTATGGTATGCGCGGCACATGGGGGCGGGAACTGTTGCCATTCCTGATGTCCGTCGGGGATGCTGGACCGCCCGATGTTCTTAATAGGCACCTTGGTGGCAACGATCTTATATGGATCACTGCTGTTACTAAACCGTCGAGGGGCTGTGACCTGGCATTTTTATGTCACGTATGGCTTACATACGGTCGCTATGGTCTAACATCGTGCCGAGACACCAATTTAGGGGAGATGCGGATCTCCCTAGTTCGGACTGTTCCTGCAGTCAGTGGACGGGGCTGTGGCTCCGTCCCGTTCTGAGCATGGCTGTGAGACGGCCATTGGATACCAGATGATAGGCTTATACAAAAATTTTGCTGGTAGGCAGGAGAAGGGGTCCACCTGTCGGCTGGAGGTATGTACCTCGTTCTGGGTGGGATGCAAGCAGGCCTGGCGACCGAGCTGACGGTCTTGGGGGGGCGGTGAGTCATCATGGATGCCTCCCTGTGTGGCGGGTAGCACTGGTAAGGTAAATATTTATGACCCACAGGTATCCGGCAGGTTCACAATTGACTGGCCAACACTTAGACAGATACAGGTGTAATAACGTTGACCGGTCAACGACGAACCAGGCAAGGGGGTGATGGCAGGAGCTCTTCAGCATGCATCACCCCGTGATTTGACGGATACACGTCAGAGGGTGGGGTCAGTAGATAGTTTATTGACTATGGTCAACAATTTGTTTGTCTCAACAAACAAATTGATACAAATGGATACATTGTAGCCAATTGCCATTGGCAATTTTGGGAGGAACCTTACCAGTGTTACTGCGGCCTGCTTGCCTTAAGAATTATAATTGGCTGAGTACCAATTGAAAGTTATAATTCGGACTAGGGCATTATTCAATAAATGTGGCCCAATGCCTTTATCCATATACCGGTGTCTGAGTCTTTCTTTGGGGGGTGCGCCTGCAAAGTACTTTGGAAATCAAATGAGAAGAGAGGATTCACTTGAGAAAGCCTTGATGCTGGGAAAGTTGGAGGGCAAAGTAAGAAGGGGGCGGCAGAAAATGAGGTGGATTAGTTAGTTAGTTAGTTTATTTGATTTGTATGCCATCCTACTCAGCATATGCCAACTCGGGGCAGCTCACAGCAAGTCAAATAACTACCAAATCCCAATTTACAATTACAAAATATCATGACACAATATACAAAAACCATTCAAAAGCAGTACAGTACACATTTCAAACAATATCAAATCCCAATTTACAATTATAAATATCATGACATAATATACAGAAATATTTCAAAAGCAGTACAGTACATATTTCAGACAATATACATTTCAAAGTAAAATACCAGGGGAATGAGAAACAGAATACATTACAGAATCCACAACTTGACCGCTGAGGCTCTTCTCCTCCTCCGGCGGTCCAGCTGAAGAAAGGCAGGCCATCCCCAAACTCACCGCCAGCCCCAAACTCACCTCAGCTGAATTCATTCTTCTCCCGCCGGTCTGGATGGGAGGAGGGCATGAGCGTCAGAAATGCATTGCAGGCGCACCCCCCAATAAAGGACTCAGACACTGGTGAAAGTGGATAACGGCATTGGGCCACATTTATTGATTCATGCCCTAGTCCGAATTATAAATTTCCATTGGTATTCAACCAATTATAATTCTTAAGGCAAGCAGGCCGGAGTAACACTGGTAAGGTTCCACCCAAAATTGCCAACGGCAATTGGTTACAATGTATCCATTTGTATCAATTTGTTTGTTGACAACAAACAAATTGTTGACCGTAGTCAATAACCTAACTACTGACCCCACCCTCTGACGCGTATCCGTAAAATAACGGGGTGATGCATGCTGCCTAGCACGTGCCATCACCCCATTGCCTGGTTCGTCGTTGACCGGACAACGTTAAACAACTTATGCCTATCTAGTGTTGTCCAGTCACTTGCGAACCTGCCGGATACCTGTGGGTCATAAATGTTTACCTTACCAGTGCTACCCGCCCATGTGATCAAAGTCAACAGCAGCAGCAAGAACCCCTATGTCAAACCATAGCAACAGTGTGGGGTGGGCAAAAAAGCCAGGACCTGAAAGCCAATTGTAAATCCCAGCCAAAAATTCCCACCCGGCCCCGAAGCGACCAAAATATCACACTGTTTACTAGGGAGGGGGTGGAGGGGAAAAACTTCTCCTCTCCGTCGCTTCGCAAAATGGCAGCTCGGCTGCCTCGTGGCCACCCCTTTTAAAGGGTGCTGGCCACGCCCCCCTGACTACCCGGATGTCCAAGTCCGGTGGGGGGGCCCCGCAAAGAGCGCGGCTGCCATTTTGGCGCCACGCTTGCATTGCAGGCGCACCCCCCAATAAAGGACTCAGACACTGGTGAAAGTGGATAACGGCATTGGGCCACATTTATTGATTCATGCCCTAGTCCAAATTATAAATTTCCATTGGTATTCAACCAATTATAATTCTTAAGGCAAGCAGGCCGGAGTAACACTGGTAAGGTTGCACCCAAAATTGCCAACGGCAATTGGTTACAATGTATCCATTTGTATCAATTTGTTTGTTGACAACAAACAAATTGTTGACCGTAGTCAATAACCTAACTACTGACCCCACCCTCTGGCGCGTATCCGTAAAATAACGGGGTGATGCATGCTGCCTAGCACGTGCCATAACCCCATTGCCTGGTTCGTCGTTGACCGGACAACGTTAAACAACTTATGCCTATCTAGTGTTGTCCAGTCACTTGCGAACCTGCCGGATACCTGTGGGTCATAAATGTTTACCTTACCAGTGCTATCCGTCACACGGGGAGGCTTCAATAAAGACTCGCCGCCCCCCCCCAAGACCGTCAGCTCGGTCGCCAGGCCTGCTCGCCACACTCCAAGAACGAGGCACATACCTCTGGCCGACAGGTGGACCCCTTCACCCGCTTACTAGTGAAATTTATGTAAAAAAGTCTGAACGAGGGAGATCCGCATCTCCCCTGAATTGGTGTCCCGGCACAATGTTAGACCATGCGACCGTATGTAGGCCATACGTAATTTAAAATCCAGGAGCTGTTGAGCATCCCTGGCTGACAGCAGGAATGGCCTCGGTCCCCGCCCCCATGTGCCACTCATACCGTACCATAGCCTTCGTGCGGATGCACACAGCCCGGCCGGGGTCCACGCACTGTCGCTGCAGCCCGCACCGCTGCCCAGTGTACATAGCTGCGGCCCACTAGCCCCCTGCCACCGGTGTGTTGAGACCCCTAGGATCTGTAAAAGAGGAGAAAAAAGGTTAAGGACATAACTAGGTACTCGTACAGTGAGGGGACGTACATATCTGAAATTGCGCGTACACGCATATCCACCTCCGAGTACCCTAAACGTAGCCGCGATCAACGCAACGCCTATCTTAAGTAAATGGGTGCCAAAACGGGCCCCACACCGCGAAACGCGGCACCGGTCACCCTCAGGGACTTTACTATGGTAAGGGTAGACCCATCCCGGTGGCAGAAAACAGGCTGGGGCGCGCGGCAGGCACTGTCAAAAATTATGTAGGGCACCAACCGGACAGATGTCTCAAAAACTTCGTAGCAGTATACACCACTGCCTACACCATGCTGAATAGCCCATGAGGACCGTATCCCCACTCGAGCCCACTCATGTGTGACAGAGACATCTTCGAGTTCCAGTGCCCTACGAGACACCTCCGCCTTACACATGTGGTACCAACTCTGGGACCCTCTCAATGATGCGGAGCGCTCCCCAAGGCTACCATAGTAGCCGCGTGGCTAAGAGCCACCTCCTACCTATCTGTACATGAGTATGCCACCTTGTGCAAGGTGGGTTGAAATGCTGGGCAGAAAAGTGACGCGTGCAGGGGCAGCGGGCACGTTCTCGCATCCACCCGTCCCTGACACGACACATGAACTCATAGTGATACGCCTTACACGTGCGATGTGCCAATGACATGTCCGGTCCCCTTCAGCTCGCCTAACTTCCAGCTATTGGCCAAAGTGGCAAGTGGAATTCCTCCGCTCCTGGATAAAAGCACGGGAACGGGCGATCCGCTGGTGGGGAAAAGCCACAGTAAGGTCATTATTCACACCCAGGACATGTCTGGCCTGGAACAGCACACTTCGGCGTAGGCTTCGCAAACGAATAGACAAACTACAGTCAGGGCCCGGGGATTAGCATTTCAGGGCGTTGACAATGTGCACCACTGCCGCATTGCCACGCAGCAACTGGACCACTGAGTAGGCCCACTCCTTGCACCATAGGCGCAGTGCTCCCCAAAACAGGGGAAAAACACTATCACTGTGATCACGGGGGCAATCCGGGCACCCACCATTAGAGTAAACCCCATAAGTGAGAGGCCGGCGGCATCCGACCGCGCCAGATATCTTAAGGCAGACCACTAGGTCCGATCCCACCAAGTGACCCCCGAATAAGAAGGCAATAAATGAACTACAATCCCGAAGGGCATACTATATGTTTGGCAATCAATGCCAAAGGCAGAAATGTGAGGTTAGAAGATGGGGCCTCGGTCTATTCAGGCGCCAAGGAGACACCCAGGTCCCACCTGAGTGTCTGAATTATGATGAGGAGACGCGCACACGTGTCCAAGCCCCGTTTAACCCCGTACCCCAAGTAGTCGAGGCGGTGGGCTGGAGACCGAGACCCCAACCCGTGAGCAGATGCCCACTGAACGAAAGTCCCATATCGGTCGGGTACTGAACCTGAATGAACACTGGCAGAAGGGGGGTAAGGCTTATCTAATTAAATTTCCGCTCGCACCTAAAACCCAATAAGGCTAAATCGTGGGATGCACTGGCAAAAGCTGAAGGCTGAGTGAATATCACACTGTGCCAAAACAGCACCAGAATTGCGTGGGCACGCCCACCCATAGCAGCAGAGGCCACTACGAGTACCTGACTGAACAAGGCCATCAGGAAGGGCATCCCAGCACGGAGCACCCACAGGGTAAGCTGAATGGAGGATAATGATATGCACCCTTTGACCAGCTCAGTATGAGCTTCATGGGGACTAAGGAAAGGTGGTTCCAAGACGTGCCCCCGCCACTCTCGTAGCCCCCAGCTTCCTAGTTGTGGACAGTGGAGACCCCTCCCCGTTACCCTGGAAGGGAATCAGGTCAGTAAAACCCTGGGGCCCCCAGTACCCCGAATGGATACAAAAAAACCCCATTGAAAACCCCCCAGCAGGTTTCCCGCCCCCTCGCTTCTTGGGAGACAGAGTGACATCCCCCCAGGCTGACTATAATAGGGGCGGGGGGGGCCTAACAACAAGAATATGTGGTTCAGACGGAGCTCTGATCGCCCCTGCGCACAAGTCGGTCATGACCGTGATGCTTAGTACACACATTGTAAGCTGAGCAGGCCGAACACAGTAGGCGGGCCGCAACCCCCCGCCCGACCAGTTTGCTTGGGGCCAGTGTCTGAACAGCCCGCTGCTCAGCATGACCACCATGGTGCCCATCACCAGGCACCGTTCCGTGGTACTGATGTACACGAGCACCCTTGGTGACAGAACTTGTCCCTCCTCTCTCGGGATATCTATAGCCACCCTCGTCCACATCCCCCACGATGAGCCAACTGTAATGGGCCCATCCGATCAACCAGGATAGTGGGCCCCAAGGTGCTCGGTGGCTAACGACAGTGGGACATCTCTTTGCCTCAGCCGTCCCATCCGTCTCTCTCCTGCCAGTGGGCTCGTTGGTTCAATAGGGAGAACATCCACATGTCCCCCTACGGCCCTTGCCCCTGATGGCCTGCGGCCAATAATCAACCGGGGCCAGTAGTAGCCGATCATCAGCCAGGCCCTCGATGGGACGTCCTGTGTAACGGGGCCTACGCAGCAGGATCCAGACAGCCCCCACGATGCCCAACACTGCTCCGAGGGCGGACGCCTCAGTGCATGGTGCCTTACTACGGGGGACCACACGCTGTCTCTATCGTCCTGCCCGTACCCCCATCCCCATTCGGGTCTCAGTTCATAGGGATAATATATATCCACGTACTCCCCCCCACCAAATCTTTTCCCTCACGATCTGGAGCAGATGATCACTAGGGGGGGGGCATGAATAGCCAGTTGACGGCAGTGCCCATGCTGGAGCATGATGTACAGCGGGCATGCACAGCGGGACCTGGACAGCCCCTGTGATGCCACGTGCCGCCCCAGGAGCGTAAACCCCCACCCCCAAACGTTGTGCCAGAATGCAACCAAGGGGCACTGGTATAGGATGGCGAGTGATGCCCCCCAGCCTCAAATTGGCAAGGCCAAGAGCACTGCCCCCACCGGGAATGGACTGTGATGTGTGTGCATTCAACTTGAACGTAATACTCACAAGTTGCACCCCCGTGAGCCGCCCCCACCGGGGGTTCCGGCCCACGGTGGGCGTCGGAGCTCGTGACCGAAATCGAGCTCTGGGGCGACCTCCAATATGCTCCCGCCGCAGATCCAGACAAACGGGGAGCCACGAGACAGCGGCGGACACAGGCCGGCGTGTCATGAGAAGCACGGCCCAGCCGGCCGCCTTGTGGATAGTGGCCGCGATCAAAGTAGCCGGCAGACACAAAGGGGCTCCGATGTTCGGAAAGGGGCCTGCCACGAAAAAACCCCTAGTAGGTGGGCCAGGTGGGCCGGACGGCCCGCTCGGTATAGCGCCAGAGGCCCCCAGTTTGAGAACCTGGGCCAGAATAGGGCCCTGTCCGAAACCCGGCCCCTAACGGGCAAAACGCGCTGTGAGCCAGCGCCAGGCCCCCCTCCCAATTGTTCCGGCCCATAGCCGGCAGGCGTGTGCCGAATGCTCTGAATGGCCAATCCCTAGGGGTGCCTCTAGCACCACCACGTGGGCCAGTAATGCATGCCAACCCCCTGCATAAGTGGGGCCAGGTGGGCCGGACGGCCCACCTGGCAATGGTCCAGGGTCCCTACTTGAGAGCCAGGCCCTAAAACGGCCATGCCCAAACTCCGGCCCATGAAGGGCCGGGGAAGCCCTGCTGTGCAACCGCGCCAGGCCCACCCCCCTGCTCCACACCCGTGGCCAGGGATTGAGGGCCGAGGGCCGAAGCCCCTGTAGGGCCGGTCTGATGGCGGAGGGCCGCGGGCCACAGCCTGAGCTGCCCTACCCCACCAATCCCGGTGGGAGCCTCCGGTTGGAGGTCCTATCGAGGGGGTGCAGTCGCGGTCCTCCGACCCGACCACTGCCCGCCTAAGCCTTCTTTCAAGAAGGCATAAATGAGAGGCCAAAGACCTACCTTTCTGGCTGCAAGCCTAGGTATCAGACTGCTGACCTAATTAAGCCCCTCGCAAAGATGCAAAGGAAAAGTGGGGAATCGAACTCCCAACCTTTGTCTGCAAAGACAAAGACTTAAACCACTGAGCTATCCAGCAGCTTGCAGAAAGGGAGCCTCAACAGAGGCTAACAAAGGAGGAAGCGACGGAGCAAATTCCTCTGCCCCGTCGCTTCTAAAGCAAATCTTGCAAGGAGGAAGCGACGGAGCGAATCCCTCTGCTCCGACGCTACTAAAGGTCTTGCCTCTAGGAAGGAGAGAGAGCGACGGAGCAATTGGGGAAAAACTTCTCCTCTCCGTCGCTTCGCAAAATGGCAGCTCGGCTGCCTCATGGCCACCCCTTTTAAAGGGTGCTGGCCACGCCCCCTGACTACCCGGATGTCCAAGTCCGGTGGGGGGGGGCCCGCAAAGAGCACGGCTGCCATTTTGGCGCCGCGCTTGCAATCTATAATGGCCACGCCGGCTGCCTCACAGCTGGGGCCAGTCTCTCCCCGCCCTCGTTCTCACTGAGGGCAGGTGCAGCTGTCCTAGGTCTCCCATCCTGGGCCGGTGTCATGGGCCTGGGAGAGATGCAGCAGGGCTCCTCGGCAGCAGCACCAATGTCTTTTTAACTCCCTGGCCAGCCGGGGCCAGAGAGGGTGATGCCAGCAGGCGCAGATGTCCCAGGTCTCCTATCCCGGGCCGGTGGCATGGGCCCGGGAGAGACATTTAAATTTAATTTAATTTAATTATCACATTTATATACCGCTCACTCGGCCAAAGCCAACTCAGGGCGGTTCACAATAAAAATTAAAAACACAAGTTAAAACAGTTAAAACAGTTAAAACTACCCACCCCCTAAAAACAAGGGCTGCAGGATCCAAAGGCACCATGGGGAAGAGTTCTTCTACACCAACCACCCAATGGCGGTTACCCTTCCACCTGCACCCCACACTTGACCCGCCAGCCAGGTTTTAAGATCTTTTCTGAAAGGCAGCATTTCCGTCCGGAGACGTAGCTCTGTTGGCAGGAGGTTCCAGAGGGCCGGTGCATACACGGAGAAAGCTCTCCTCCTTGTGCCAGAGAGGCGAGCCCCTCTGGCTGATGGAACAATTAGAGAGCCCCTCCGGTCCGCTCTGGTTGGACGGACAGACGTCCTCAGGGCGATGCGGTCTCTTAGGTAACCCGGCCCACTACCATATAGGGCTTTAAAGGTCAAAACCAGCACCTTGAATTGCACCCGGAGACAAACTGGCAACCAGTGCAGCTCCCGGAGCAGTGGCAAAGCACGGGCATAACGCCCACACCCCATCACCACCCGGGCTGCCGCATTTTAGACCAGCTGTAGCCTCCGAATGGTCGTCAAGGGCAGCCCCATGTAGAGCGCATTGCAATAATCTAGTCTGGAGGTAACCAGAGCGTGAGTGACCATGAGCAAGGAGTCCCGGTCCAGGAGTGGGCGCAACTGGCGGATCACCCAAAGTTGGGCGAAAGCCCTCCTGGTCACAGCCGCCACCTGTTCCTCTAGCAGTAGCCGTGAATCCAGGAGGACCCCCAAGTTGCGCACCGGGTCTGTCTGGAGCAAAATAGCCCCATCCAGAACCAACGATGGTAGCTCCCAGGTTAACGCAGGACCCCCTATCCATAGCCACTCAGTCTTGCTGGGATTCAGTTGTAGCCCGTTAGCCCCCATCCAGACCCCCACAGCTTCCAGGCATCTGGAAAGGACTTTGACGGCATCACTGGGGTCCCCATGGGCCGAGATGTACAACTGAGTGTCATCCGCGTACTGATGGTACCGCACCCCATGGGAACGAATGATCTCACCCAGTGGCTTCATGTAGATGTTAAATAGGAGAGGAGAGAGCACCGAGCCCTGAGGCACCCCCCATTTGAGGGGCCTAGGACTGGACCTCTCACTCTCCAACCACACCGACTGGGTACGACCCCTCAGAAATGAGGAAAACCAGGACCACACATTACCCTGGATTCCCAATCCTCGGAGCCGTCCCAGAAGGATACCGTGGTCAACGGTATCGAAAGCCGCTGAGAGGTCAAGAAGAGCAAGGACGGATGGGTGACCACCGTCCCGCTCCCGCCAGAGATCATCCATCAGTGCGACCAATGCCATCTCGGTACCATATCCCGGCCTGAATCCTGACTGAAAGGGGTCCAGATAATCCGCTTCATCCAGCACCCCCTGCAGCCGACACGCCACTGCCTTCTCCAACACCTTCCCTAAAAAGGGGAGGTTAGAGACAGGCCTATAGTTGGTTAGGACAGCTGGGTCGAGGGAAGGTTTCTTCAGGAGGGGGTGCACCAAAGCATGTTTTAAAGGTGCAGGAAACACCCCCTCCCGCAATGATGCATTGATCACAGCCCCAACCCAGTCACCTGTCACCGCCTTGGAGGCTTTCACCAACCAGGTGGGACAGGGGTCCAATGGGCAGGTAGTGGCGCGCACAGCTGCAAGGAGCCTGTCCACTTCATCAGGGGCAACTGGATCAAACCGGTCCCAGATGGTATGGCAAGACTGTACTCCAGCTCCCTCCGGACTCTCCCCATCCACGCCAGGATTAAACCCAGAGCGAATCCGATCGATTTTCTCCACTAGATGGTCAGCAAAGTCCTCAGCCGACCCCTGCCAACCAGGCACCGGGGTCCCCCTACCAAGGAGAGACCTGGTAACCCGGAACAGGGTGGCCGGGCGATTATCAGCGGAGGCAATAAGGGTGGTGAAGTATTGCCGCCTCACCACCTCCATCGCCACTAGACATGGCACGGCTCCTCAGAGGTGGTGGCTGTGGATAGGTGGTATTGTAGATGCAATGGGCACAGAGCTGGGCGCAGTGGTGGGCTCCAAAAAAATTACTACCATAATGTGGGCGTGGTATGATGGGCATGGCCAGGGGGAAAGCCCTGCTTTGCACCCAAATTAGGACTACTTTATTTCAAAACTTGGATGGGCGGGGCCAGCCAGAATTTCTGCTACCAGTTCTGGTGAACTGGTGCGAACCTGCTGATGCCCACCACTGGCTGGGCGGGTTGAGGTTGAGGAAGATGGTGGAGGACAGAGGTACCTGGCAGGCAATGGTCCATGGGGTCGCAGAGGGTCGGAATCAATGGTGCGACTGAACAACAACAGTACCACTGCATTGCTCCTCTGCATGATTACTCTCCCACAGGCTCATGCATGTATAGCTGCTCTCTGAGCTTTATAGGTATGCTGTTATGTATGGTGAGTTCTGTCCTGCATTATTGTACAGCTTTGAGCTAATAAATGTAACTGAGCTGAACAAATACACTCTTGTGATTTGTCATAACTCTTCTGAGCTTTTAAGTCAGACTGAAATTTACTGACTCCCCCCCCCCCCTCCTTTTATACAAGGTTATTTCTGCAGCCAAGGAAATTCAGGGGTTAGGTATGAGCTTTCCTACTGAAGTGCAACCCACCTTTAAGTTGAAGAGGACCTGTTAGTCGGGTAAAGCTCTTCACAGTGATCCCAATAACATCAAGAGAAGGGAAAACTTGGTCAAGCCTTCAAAGGCAACTCCCCAACTCCTCAGGGAAAGTCTCTGGCGCCTTCTAATGTTGAGAAAGGGTCAACTACATCTCTCTTTTAAAGGTCTTATACTGTCAAAATGTCCTGCACCCAGTAAAATGTACCAGAAATCCATTTATGTGCCGCCAAACAGTGAACTATTCCTGCTGGGATTTCAGTCTTTGTTTCCAGGCAGCTAAGCTGTTTCAAAGCAGACACTTGCCTCACTAAATCAACCCCCTCTGTCTTAGTTTATTGTATGGAGGAGGCAGTTATGTTGAACTCTAACCTGCAGTGACCCTCTTCTTGTGAAGAAGAACATAGTGCTTGAATCCATTTATTGCAGGTGCATATCACTGCACCTCTCATAAAGTTCACCTATATCTTAGTAAAGGTAAAGGTTTCCCTTGATCAAAACCAGTCGTATCCAACTCTAGGGTTCAGTGCTCATCTCTGTTTCAAAGCTGAAGACCCAGCGCTGTCTGCTTCTGCAGACGTTTCTGTGGTCATGTGGCAGGCCTGACTAAACACCACAGTGCACAAAATGCTGTTACCTTCCTTCCGAAGTAGTCCCTGTTTATTTACTTGCAATTTCTTGCTTTCAAATTGTGAGGTTGGCAGGAGCTGGGACAAAGATGGGAGCTCATTCCGTCCTACAGTACTTGGGAATCGAACTGCTGACCTTCCGCCTCCTAATCAGCATCTTAGCCACTTGAGCCACTGTAGTCCCTCACCTATATTTTAACAATTAACAATAATGAGGTGTTAAACTTTAAAGGAACCATTCTTTCTAACAATGAAAGGGGAAAGCACAGCTCCTAAAATCTCCAACTTAAAGTTAACTAAGACTTGCATTAGCTTTCCTATCATAAGAGTGTATTTCTCTAATAAACACATATCTTCTTTATTTTCTGAGAAAGAAGCATGGAGTGATTACTTTACAAAGTGGAAAATGTGCTTCTGAGTTTCAAACAGCTGAATCCAACACTTATAGCTGCTCCTGAACCACACTACATTACTCCAATGTCAGTGCAGGATTATTCTCCCACAGGATCAAGCATGTAAAGCTTTCAGATAGTCTTAAATTTTAAAAAAAAACATTCAGAACTGCTCATGAACCAGGCAGGAGTCCTCCATGCTTAAATGGTGAAAGGAAGTATCCTCTCCTTTCCTTGGTCCACAAGCTCAGTAAGAAATTGCAAAAATACATTGAATAAAATTATTTATTTTTGACAACTAGGCCTTGCACCCAAGTATTCCACTAGGACACCCGTACAAATTGCTCCACACATTTTTTTTCAGTGAACAAGGTAAAATACTTGTTCATTAAAATTTGTGTTCTGTTTTTTTTGAAATGGGGTAATGAATGTTGTTTCTAAAACTATTAATCACTGCATGTGAAGGTTGACTGCTTCATTAATGGCTTGAGTTCCCAGGATGATGCATAGGTAATAGGATTTCAAGCAAGTAAACATTTATACTTCAAGAGTCAGATCTGAACTACATCTTCCCACTTTGCTTCAAGTTAATTAAAGGGAATAACATCTTTCTTCATCGTTAAGAGTTGGGTGGCGGAGAAAGGGGGAGAAAAACAATGGCAGACTCTAAATATCCACAGATTTCCCCTGCATGATGAACAGGATAGTTTATATTTTCTGAAAATATAGATCCTTGAAAATTGAGTTTCACAGAGCACAATGGCCATTGTTAAAAGTAGCTTTGCTTTTGCATTTATGCTGGTTATAGAGATTGGCTCAACTATTCAAGAGAAATATGATGAACAGCTAGAAATTAAAATGGTCATATGATATATTATTCTTGTGTCCTACAAAATGCAGAGGAAGCCATATTGGGCATAAGACACATTCCAAAACCCATGTGGTACTGAGGCATCATTTTAGCCAACTAAAAAGACATCACAATTTCTGGGCAAGCTTTTGAGATAATAAAAAACTAATTTTGTTGAGGGTGGATGATGTTAGGAAAAGTAGGAAAGCAGTTGCAATCTTTACTGCAGGATTTATCAGCTCAGTTTCTCCATGGATGGACCCTAGCTTCAGTGTGAACAAGAAATCCCATAAAAATAACCATTATGTATTTCCATTTTGAAAATGCAACAGCCCTCTAGTAAACTAAAATAGTCCTAATCTTGTTCTAGATGCAACAGGCTGGATATAGTAAAGGTCTCCCTTGCTCGAAAGCCAGTTGTGTCAGACTCTGGGGCATGGGTTCTCAACATTTTTCAGCCATGGGCTGTACCATGCCCCCTCAGACAGCTGAGCGGGCGAGACTGGTGTTGTAAAATGCATCCACAGCTATCGTAAATGCCTTTATGATGGCCCCAGACTCGTTTATGGCTGTAGTAAACATGTTTGCGACAGCTGCAGACTCATTTATGGTTGTCATAAATGTGTTCATGTGGCGATAAATCAGTCCATGGCTGATTCCGGCAGTGGCAACAGCGGCAGCGGGGGTGGCTGGCGCGAGGTCAGGAGCCAGATTATTTGGTCCATGGGCCATAGGTTGCAAACCCCTGCTTTAGGGGATGGTGGTCCTCTCCGTTTACAGCCAAAGAGCCAGCACTGACTGCATGTGCAGACATTTCTGTGATCATGTGGCTGGAGCACACAGAATGCTGCTATCTTACCTTCTGAAGCAGTACCCATTTATCTACTTGCAATTTCTTGCTTTCAAACTGCTGGGTTGGCAGGAGCTGACACATATGACAAGAGCTCACTCTGTTGTGAAGCACTCAGGTCTCAAACTACTGACCTGCCAACCTTTCAGTTGTCAAGGTCAGCATTTTATCCACTGAGCTACAGTGTCCCCAAGCTGGATATAGTACACTGAAAAATCCCATTGAAACTGCTTCTTGACTGTGTACAATATGGCTACTAATGTTTGTTTGTTTGTTTGTTTGTTTGTTTGATTGATTGATTGATTGATTGATTGATTGATTGATTCAATTTGTATGCCACCCACTCAGCATACGCCGACTCAGGGTGGCTCACAACAATTACAACATAAATCAACAATACAAAATAAATACACAATAATACATTATTATTATTATTATTATTATTATTATTATTATTATTATTATTATTATTATTATTATTATTATTATTATTATTATGATGTCTGTGAGGAAAGGGAGCTGATCGGCAGGGCCTGCTAAGGGGCTGGGGGTGGGCAGGGGGTGGGGTCACTCTGGTGGTCTTTTGCAGGCTTTGCCTCTGCCCAGATCCTTCGCTCCTCTGGCCTCTTACCTGCATCCCTGGAGCAAAGTTTCCTGCCTCTCCATGGAAGGCTACAGGTGAGCTGGGTGGACCCTGGGCTTTTCCAAAGGAAGCCTGAGCCCCTCCTCCTCAGACTGTATTACTAGTTTACTTCAGTGCCCAAACCCTGAAAAATACCGGATCTAGTATTCAAGTCTGCATTGGGTAGGCTTTTTTAAGAAAAAACCTGTCACTTCTGCTGTGTTACTACATGTGGAGAGAAAAGATTTTGATCAACATAAGTGTTTGTGGCAGGAATTTCCTCAGCACCATCAACTATATCCTCATCGATGAGAATGTCTTGCTTTCTGTGATTAGCAGATTCACAAATCCTAACAGAGAATTTTTCTGCTATGTCCTTGCATATCATGGTCTTGCAGGATGTACCAGCAGCACACACAGTCAAGAGTGTGGGAGGGAGCTGGAGTACAGTCTTGCCATACCATCTGGGACCGGTTTGATCCAGTTGCCCCTGATGAAGTGGACAGGCTCCTTGCAGCTGTGCGCGCCACTACCTGCCCATTGGACCCCTGTCCCACCTGGTTGGTGAAAGCCTCCAAGGCGGTGACAGGTGACTGGGTTGGGGCTGTGATCAATGCATCATTGCGGGAGGGGGTGTTTCCTGCACCTTTAAAACATGCTTTGGTGCGCCCCCTCCTGAAGAAACCTTCCCTCGACCCAGCTGTCCTAACCAATTATAGGCCTGTCTCTAACCTCCCCTTTTTAGGGAAGGTGTTGGAGAAGGCAGTGGCGTGTCGGCTGCAGGGGGTGCTGGATGAAGCGGATTACCTGGACCCCTTTCAGTCAGGATTCAGGCCGGGATATGGTACCGAGACGGCATTGGTCGCACTGATGGATGATCTCTGGTGGGAGCGGGACGGTGGTCACCCATCCGTCCTTGCTCTTCTTGACCTCTCAGCGGCTTTCGATACCGTTGACCACGGTATCCTTCTGGGACGGCTCCGAGGATTGGGAATCCAGGGTAATGTGTGGTCCTGGTTTTCCTCATTTCTGAGGGGTCGTACCCAGTCGGTGTGGTTGGAGAGTGAGAGGTCCAGTCCTAGGCCCCTCAAATGGGGGGTGCCTCAGGGCTCGGTGCTCTCTCCTCTCCTATTTAACATCTACATGAAGCCGCTGGGTGAGATCATTCGTTCCCATGGGGTGCGGTACCATCAGTACGCGGATGACACTCAGTTGTACATCTCGGCCCATGGGGACCCCAGTGATGCCGTCAAAGTCCTTTCCAGATGCCTGGAAGCTGTGGGGGTCTGGATGGGGGCTAACGGGCTACAACTGAATCCCAGCAAGACTGAGTGGCTATGGATAGGGGGTCCTGCGTTAACCCGGGAGCTACCAGCGTTGGTTCTGGATGGGGCTATTTTGCCCCAGACAGACCCGGTGCGCAACTTGGGGGTCCTCCTGGATTCACGGCTACTGCTAGAGGAACAGGTGGCGGCTGTGACCAGGAGGGCTTTCGCCCAACTTCGGGTGATCCGCCAGTTGCGCCCACTCCTGGACCGGGACTCCTTGCTCATGGTCACTCACGCTCTGGTTACCTCCAGACTAGATTATTGCAATGCGCTCTACATGGGGCTGCCCTTGACGACCATTCGGAGGCTACAGCTGGTCCAAAATGCGGCAGCCCGGGTGGTGATGGGGTGTGGGCGTTATGCCCGTGCTTTGCCACTGCTCCGGGAGCTGCACTGGTTGCCAGTTTGTCTCCGGGTGCAATTCAAGGTGCTGGTTTTGACCTTTAAAGCCCTATATGGTAGTGGACCGGGTTACCTAAGAGACTGCATCGCCCTGAGGACATCTGTCCGTCCAACCAGAGCGGACCGGAGGGGCTCTCTAATTGTTCCATCAGCCAGAGGGGCTCGCCTCTCTGGCACAAGGAGGAGAGCCTTCTCCGTGTCTGCACCGGCCCTCTGGAACCTCCTGCCAACAGAGCTACGTCTCCGGACGGAATTGCTGCCTTTCAGAAAAGATCTTAAAACCTGGCTGGCGGGTCAAGTGTGGGGTGCAGGTGGAAGGGTAACCGCCATTGGGTGGTTGGTGTAGAAGAACTCTTCCCCATGGTGCCTTTGGATCCTGCAGCCCTTGTTTTTAGGGGGTGGGTAGTTTTAACTGTTTTAACTTGTGTTTTTAATTTTTATTGTGAACCGCCCTGAGTTGGCTTTGGCCGAGTGAGCGGTATATAAATGTGATAATTAAATTAAATTAAATTAAATTAAATTAAATTTAAAAAGAGAGAGCAGCAAAAGGGTTATACCAATTCTTTGCAGTTTTCTGGCTTACCATTTTATGCTGTGCTGGCTTTGATTCTGGTATGTCTGAGGCATCTAGTCTGGTGGAGAGATTTGATACAGTAAAGAGCATAGTCTACCTTGTGGGAATTTAGATTTATTTCTCTCAGAATCAGATCCTTTGCCATAGGGAGTTTCTCAGACATTTTTCTTCATGACTACTTTATCTCAGATCCACAAAGATAGCAAATGCATAAATCGCACTGAGGTCTCATAGGATAGTTATATCTCGATTGGTGGTCTCATCAGGTAACCAATAATGAATGTACGAAGTAAAACCTGCTGTTGTAACTTTCAACAGTATACTAAAATATTCACCCAGAAGTTGCTACCTCATCTTCTTGTTCCCCAGTACAGCAGCATTGTTGGGAAAGGGCATATTTGGCTGTTCCATTTAAGCATCATCCAATAGGCTAAACTCTTAGGGAGACAGGCACAACAAAAATAAACACAATAAAATCAATAATAAACCATAGGCATCAGTTAACCACACCACACAAATAAAAGCAGTGGCAATAAAACTTTGGAAGCAGAAGATAAATATCAAGGCAGCACAGTTGCAAAACTCACATTAAAAACATAATATCTGGAGTAAAAACAAGTGCAAGCTAAAAATGTCAACATTTGGGACTAAATCCACCTGTTAGGGCCAACTAGAGTAGAGCCACTGGATAAATAATTGTGGTCAATTCCAATTCATTTAATGAGTCTCATCTAGTTGTCAATAATAATTGTCAATAATAATTGGATCTAATTGTCCTTCAAATTCTTTAGAGAATACAAAGCTTTTTAGTAAAGGTAAAGGTTTCCCTTGCTCGAAAGCCAGTTGTATCCGACTCTAGGGTCCAGTGCTCATCTCTGTTTCAAAGCCGAAGAGCCAGCGCTGTCTGCTTCTGCAGATGTTTCCGTGGTCATGTGGCAGGCATGACTAGACACCGTAGTGCACAGAATGCTGTTACCTTCCCACCAAAGTGGTCCCTATTTATCTACTTGCAATTTCTTGCTTTTGAACTGCTAGGTTGACAGGAGCTGGGACAGAGGACGGGAGCTCATTCCGTCTTGCAGTACTCAGGAATCGAACTGCTGACCTTCCACCTCACAGTCAGTGTCCTAGCCACTTGAGCCACTGCAATGGCTTTTTACCTGGTGCCAAAAAGTCAACACAATGTACACTAGCCAAACCTCTCCAGGGAGGATGCTCCATCATTTGTGAGATATCATAAGGAAAGCACACTCAGATGCATTTACTCACTGAATCTAAGTGGTTCAAATGCTGTTGCTTAACATAGTAAATTGCCTTAGAGTTGTTGTTGTTGTTGTTACATACTGTCAAGTTGCCTCTGACTCATGACAATCCTATGAATTATTTTTCTCATCAGCCCTGCTCAGCTCTTGAAAACTCAGGGATGTGGCTTCCTTTAATGAGGAATAAGGCCATCTCATTTTTTATCTTCCTCTTTTTCCTGCTGCTTTCAACCTTTTCCAGAGATTCTTCTCTTCTCGTGGTATGCCCATGAGTAGTCTCAGTTTCACCATTTATGCCTCCAGAGATAATTCCTGTTTGATTTGCTCTAGGGCCCACAGGTTTATGTCTCTGGCAGTTTAGATATCTGCAAAACTCTTCTCCAGCACCATATTTCAAACATATCCTTTTTTTTTCCCTGTCAGTTTTCTTTATTGTCCAGCTTTCACACTCATACATGGTGATCAGGAATACAACAGTGTGGATTGTCTTGGTCATCAGACTTTTGCAGCCTGCACTGTTTGGACACCAGCTTCTTTTGTCATTCCTGCCCGCTCACTCACTCAACAAGGACAGTGCAAGTCTAACTGGTCCTTTTTGTGATAGATAGGTATTTTTTTGATCTGGTTCACCTTATTGGTATAATGAACAAAAGGTCACTTGGATTGTTTTGCCCATTTTGTACTGATAAACCTTGGGGCAACAAAAACAGATCAGAGGGTGCATTTTCTGAATGAGAAGGTCAGCTGGTGTGGTAGTGCACAGAAATGTATATCATTGATGGGCTCCAATGGCCATGGTTACTTCACTGAAGGTGTGAAGAGGGGACTCCTTAGATCTTAGGGTTCATTGGCTGTCCATTTTGCAGTCAACATAGGTTATACCTTTCCTAAAGTTAATGGGATTTTGAAAGAATATAGTCCTGCTGAATTCTCCTAGACATTATCTGGCTGGTGCCAGGCTATAGTTCTATAGCAAGGTATAGGGGCACTCAACATAGCTAAGATCTTCTACTAATCACCAAAATATTTCTATTGAAAAAGAGACCATCCCAAGTAACTAGCCTGAACTGCTTCAGTCTGTCTGTTACAGCTCTGATGTTGCTACTCCCACAATTTAGAGTCTATTTATAGTCTGTCAAAATATTTAGATTGGCATGGGATGCATTTAATCTACAAGCCCAGTAAACTTCCATATTTGGTTTCTGAATAGGTATTTTTTAGGAGTTACTGGCCTGCTATAGTATGTACTTCCCATTGTTGTAAGGATTGGAAACTTACATTTAATAATCTGAGACATTCAAGTTTCTATCCACAAAAATATAAGTTTGAAGCTATTATTGATTCCAAGCTTAGGTCCATACAGACTATTGTCACAGCAAATGTGTTAGCCCTTAAATTGATATCGGAGTTCCTGTTGTTATTGCTGTAATTGACTGTGTGCCTGCCTCTTTGTAAAGCAGTCCATATGGCAGCTACATTGGTTGTATATAACTGAGACAAAACCCGTGAGTGTGTCATTATTCAGCTAGGCATGGATTAAAAGATAAGCAGGTTTCACCTGTCAACACGAAAAGGAAGGCATTTCTCCATTCTGTCTCCTAGATTCAGAGATGGGATTTTTTTTCTTTTTAATGTAGAGCCCTGAATTATTTAGCTAGGAATTGGGTGAAGAATTTTTCCCATTTCTGCCTTGAATGCTAAGGCAGTAGGCACATAGTTAAAGGCTCCCACTCTGGGCCTCCCAACCATCATTTGCATATAGTTTGTTGAAAGCTTTTAGTCAGGTATTGTATGGCTGCCACTTCAGGTACTTTTGCCCATCCAGCAAAAGCATTGTGTATGAGGCTAATCAAGCTAACCAAGATTGCATTTCAATGCTCAGCTCTGAGGCTTGATCTACACCAGGGGTGCCCAAACTTTTCGGGCCATGGGGCTGGTCACCCTTACATTCCCAGAAGCGGAAGTAAAATGCACCCATATGGGCACATCTTACTTCTGCTTCTGGGAGTGATGAGGGTGGCACGGGCCGGATGAATTGGCATCAGGGGCCGGATCTAGCCCCCAGGGCATAGTTTGGGCACCTCTGATCTACACATGCAGAGAAATGAAGCTGACACAAAGGCTGTATCCCTTTCCAAACAGATGTTTCTGAATGCTGTGGAGGTAAAAATAAAATCCCTACAAGTAAAAAACGAGCACAATAATAAGGCTGTACTAGAGGATATCCCCTTGTATGTCAAAATTTGGCAGGTTTGTTTTCTTTTTTCAAAAATACTAGTTGAAATCTTACTTGTTACACCTATTGGCATAATCCAATCAGTGTAAATCTTGGCTGAATTTTAGTCAACATGGGCATTTGTTATTGTACAGTAAGTTGTGTGAGCTGGCACACAACAGCAGATGTCTATTCTAACTTCTTCACTTGTCGTAATTTCCTCCTCATTCAGCGGTGTATTTAGACTTGCCGTGAGCTAGAAAATATTAAAATAATCTTCCAATGGTAAATCTGTGTATACATCTAAACAGAATCAAGTTGACTGAGGTCATTTCGAGATAACCAGTGAAAATCAGATTGCTACAGCAGGATCTCCATATAACCTAGAAACAATTCCATCCATTCAGAGCCCCTTATATTTTATTATTATTATTATTATTATTATTATTATTATTATTATTATTATTATTATTATTATTATTATTATTATTATTATTATTATTATTATTATTATTATTATTATTATTATTATTATTATTATTTCAACTTATATGCCACCCCACTCACAAAATGCGACTCTGGAATGATTAAGATGAAACTTTGAATAGAGTTGTGTTCCTATGTTCACAGCACTGGAGTTATCACCCATGCTGTATGGCGTGATTTGTTGGAAACCTTCATTTGCTCATCAGACAGAAGCATGTTGGATCTGTCAGCAAGACAAACTCCCAGAATAAATGATTTAAGCAGGACGGAACTGATAAGAATTCCAACATTTGTCTCAAATCAGTATGCAAAATTGAAAGTCTACATTTACAAAAACATTGCAAACGTGTAAAAACAGTTCCCCCCCCTTAAAGTTTTAAATTTATATACTTGAGTTTATATTCCACCAGAAAAAGTATGTTACAATTTGGTTGAAAGGATGGCTTCAGGATACCAGACTATGGAAGTTGCTGAGGCCACTTTAAAGATTCTGGTGGAAGTACTGAAGGAAAAGTCGAAGAAGGACGGGCTGAGAAGTCAGTGTCAGCACAAAACAAGTAGGTCCTGTTGGACCAACTGTCTTGGAAGCTCAAAAAGAAGAATGTGGCTGAGGAAGATTGCATTGGCAGAGCACATGATTTATAATCTCTCATTACTCTAAAATGTCTGCTGTTATTCTTCAGAGCTTAGAACTGGAGCTGGCTGCAATGGGCCACTGGGCAAAAGTGTGCTACAGATTTATTTCCATACTCACAGAGAGCAAAGCCTTTCAACAGAGAAGAACAATTTGGCTCTGAAAGATAGATGGACACTTTTGAAATATGTAGAATTTAATATCCAGTTGCTTTTTTCTTTTGCAAATTGCATTTGAAGATCAATGGTTGGAAGAAACACTGGGAATGCTCATTCAGAATTATTTATGTGACATTGCATCTGATTTAGGGAACTACAGACACTCCCCCCCACCCTACATACAAATGTTCGCTCTTTTCAACACATTGAAATAGTTAATTTGAATTCTCTATCAATTATATAGCAATTGTTGAATTTCAAAGTACTTTGTGTATAATGCAATATCCGATTCCGAATATTAGTGATCATCATGGCGGTCAGCTATGAAGACTGTCCTGTGAATATAATGCTGTGGCCTTTTATCTGCCTTCCGCATTGCAGCATGACACCTGTACCACTGATCCAGCTCTGCAAATCACTTTCTCATCCTGGTCCCTTTTAGCACGCAAAGTCCTCCTCAGCCCCAGGTCAGGATAGATGAAGCCACTACCCTGCAACAAGATGGATTCAAATGGGATTTAATCTACTTGGGGACCATCACCCTTCCCTGTGGACTTCGCCAAGGCCACTAGTCTCAGGGTTGTCAGGTTAGTTAGCTGCCACCTGACGCTCAACATTGAGTCATTGGCAGTATGGTCTACTCTATTACCATAGCAGGATAACCTGGCCAGACTTGAAAAAAGACGTTTGAAGTATTTAATTCTTCATGCAACTTTTGCTCTTGTGCTGGTGAAAAGAACTCAGTGTTCAGAAGTTGTAGCATCCAGTTTTATTACATGACAAAGAACAACTGTGCGTGTGTGTGCGTGCGTCCGTGCATGGGTGCGTGTGTGCGTGCGTACACCACACTGTACAGTATATCCACATTTGGCTTTTTATCCTAAGTACTTATAGAGAGAGAGAGAGAACCAGAGAACCAGTATGTGGTTATACTGTACAGTGCGTGTGTGCGTGCGTGCATGGCTTCCACTTTTAAAACCAAGCTGCTTTAGTTTGTGTTCACAGAACACTTGATGATAGATACAACTCTGGCAAAAATTCAGATAAATATAGGAAATTGACCTAATATGCTAATATTTTGCTATGGTTCTAAAACACACTTTGAACCCACATTCTTTTTTATTATCTATCATTAAAAAGCTCAACTTGCTACATACCAGCCCCAGAAGAAATATGAAGGAAGCTATGACCTCTGATTCAATATAATCCAAACCACTGGGAAGGAATTAGCAGAAAGAGAAGCTGGTATACCATGTATATCAGGGGCTGTGGGCCAGTGACATGGTTCAAATGGGCCAGCCATGTGGTTCAGTGGGCCAGTGACATGGTTCCTCCCACCAAAGGTGGAAGTAAAACACATCTTGCAATCTGTTTTGCAACAGGATGAGATAGGTTTTTAGGCTGCCATTTTCTCTGTTTAAACCAGGGCTGCCCAAACTATGGCCCGTGGGCTGGATCCGGACCCCAACACCAATTCATCTGGCCCATGCTGCCCTTGCCACTCTTGGAAGTGGAAGTTAAACACACTTGTACAGGCTGTAGTTTGGGTTCCCCTGATGTATATTAATAATATTCAGAAGAACCAAAACTTTCTTTCCTCCCGATACAACATTTTTTCATGTGTAGGATGAACTTTTCCTTTCTTAAACAAAGGTATTAACAGAAATGATTTCATATTGTCAGTGGAAACCAACAGTAATAACCGCCTCTGTTCTTTCTGTGCTGAAACCTCAAACAAACAGCTGTCAGATTTCTGTTGACTTTCAATGGTAAGCTGCCTCCAAATAAATATTGCTTTCTTGGCGACAAATTAGGTTTCTGTAAACACACAGACAAAGCCTGGCATGCACCCTTTCAAGGTGTTCCTCTGAGTAGTTGTTCAGACACTCTCTTCAGACATTTGAGAAACATATCGATGGAGAGGTAGTACAAGTGTACAGTAAATGCTCTACCTCCATCACTATTCTCATATTGCCTGGCCATGTGCAGAAGTCAATCCAAAACAGAGAATAACCATTTGAGGCAAAAACTTCTTCATGAAACACCACAAAAGAGTCCTTCAGAAATATTCAATAAACAAATACTACTTTAATCTTTCTTTCTCAGGTTGTAAAGTTTCACAAAGAAGTTTTTGCCTCAAATGGTTATTCTCTCTTTTGAATTGTGTTTCATACCATTTGGCCATAGTATCTGACTCCTACATGTGCAGAAGGCAGCAGCCTGTACAAAGATTTAATGTAGGAGTTCTCAACCTTCTAAAGCCAGGGGCTGGGTCACATTCCCTTAGACAGCTTCAGAGGCTGGATGACAATTTTGCCCTTCCTCCACCACATGGCACTTCCTGGTGTGGTGGAGACAGTGGTGGGGGCACATGAAATGGTGTCATGGGCTGCATCTGGCCCGCAGGTTGAGAACCCCTAATTTAATGTGTGTTTGCATTACACAGTTACATCAGTCTGGTGCCATTTTAACTGCCATGGATGTATTCTAAGTAATTCTGAGATTTTTAGTTTGGCAAAATCATGAAAATTCCCTGCTATAATTCAGATCCAGTGCTCAGGATGGGACGTTTGGGTCAAAATGAATGGGGGGAAACATATTCATAGGTTTGTATTTTTGTTGATTTCTGAGAGTGAGCCTGTTAAACCCAAATGTTAATTTTAAGAAAGTGGACGAATACAGAAGCATGTTAACAACCAATCAGAATATCCAGGAGACAAGGAAAAGGGATTTTGAAACTGTAAAAAGGCCTGGATCTTTCTGACCAAGTGATTTTCAATTGTTGGAACACAGGGGTTCTCCTCCTCACCACCTTGATTCTCCTCCATATCTTTTATTTCCCTCCCATCCCTTTGTCTGAGGTTTGTGTGGTGTGTGTTTAAGTAAGGGTACAATCAGGTGGCAGAAAAGGTGTATTTCTGGTGATGCCTAAAAGGGTCACTTTTTGCAGGGAGCAATCGCAAAGTGATCCTTCTTGTTTGTCTAGGAAATGCTACTGCCTGACCCCCAAAAGTACCAGCCTTATTGTTGGACCAGAAGGGTTCATCTTGGGATACAAATTACAATCATGCAGGAGTACTATTCCCCATACTTTAGGTTATTTTTGGGATTATTATTGTGGGTTTTTGTACATACAGTACTTTGTTTTAAGATATTGGTTGTCATGTATATATATATATATTTATTGACTGTTTTATATGGTAAGCCACCCTGAGTGGTGCCTGCACCAAAAGGTGGGGTATAAATGTGAATGAATGAATGAATCTGTCCTGTGATTGCAGGAAACAGCTAGCATTAGCCCACTCCACAAGCAGTCCAAAATGGAGCACTTTCCCTGAGTGATTACACCCTAAATCACCTGGAGAGATGGAAGATACTGGAAACAGCAAAAAAGAAGGAGTGAGATTGAGGGAGGGGTGGAAAAGAAAAATTGGAGAAAGAAAGGAATGGTTGACATGGACTGGCTGCCATTCTAAAGAGTTTGAGAGCCAGAGGGTGCATGCCGCATACAGAATTTGTAAGAACATTTCTAACATCTTTCCTATTTTTTATTCCCCACCCCACCAAGAAAGCATCTTTCTTTTTTTAAGTGTGCCATAAACAACCCTGGTGAAGCAGCAGTCAATCAAAAAATGACAGCAGTGGGAAGAGGCAGGTGGTAGACAGAAGACAGAGCTATGATTCACATCTGTAAAAGTTTGCCCAAAGTATTTTTTTCCTCCTCCTCCCCTGTGGAGGAGAAAAGTTGATGAGAGCTCAACTCAGAGCACTTGCTCTGTATTCTCCCCTCCTGACTTTCCATTTTTTCTTTTTGAATTGCTACAAAGACAAATGAAGACCTGTGAAACAAATGGGAAGACAATGAATGAGAGCTTTACTTGTGTGTGATCATGATCAATAGGCTAGACTACTAAGTGGCATGGGCAGATGAGGGAGGAATTTATGTGAAAGATTTCATATTTCATATACATGACACCAGCAGTGTAAAGCTGCTATCTGCTTGCAACTTTCAAACCACACGATTTTCAATTTGCAGTAGATTTTATTTATCAATTAGCATTGATGTTGTTCAGTCGTACAGTCGATTCTGACCCTTTGCGACCCCATGGACCCTTGCCCTCCAGGCACCTCTGTCCTCCATCCTCTTCAACCTGCCCAGCTCTGTGCCCATTGCGTCTACAATACCATCTAGCCATCTCATTTTTGGCTGCCCCCTTTTTCTTTTGCCTTCCACCTTTCCCAGCATTAAGGCTTTCTCAAGTGAATCCTCTCTTCTCATTTGATGTCCAAAGTACTTTAGCTTCATCTTTACTATAAGGAGCAGTCAGGGTTGATTTCTTCTAAGATTGACCTATTTGTTCTCCTGGCTGTCCAGGGGACTCTCAAAACTCTCCTCCAACACCACATTTCAAAGGCGTTTATTCTTCTGCACTCAGCTTTCCTAATGGTCCAGCTCTCACAACCATACATTACCACTGGGAATACCATTGCTTTGCCTATGCGAATTTTTGTTTGCAAGGTGATGTCTCTATCTTTAACTATGTTCCCCAGGTTTCTCACAGCTTGTCTCCCAATAATCAGTCACCTTTTTATTTTGTGGCTGCAATCTCCATCTGCAGTGATCTTGGATCCTAAGAAAGTAAAATCTGTCACTGCTTCTACTTCTTCCCCATCTATTTTCCAGGAGCTGATAGGGCCTGTTGCCATTATCTTGGTTTTCTTGACGTTGAGTCTCAAGCTAGCTTTTGCACTCTCTTCTTTCAACCTAAGCAGGAGCTTCTTTAGGTCTTCCTCACTTACTGCCATTAGGGTGGTATCATCTGCGTATCTCAAATGTTGACGTTTCTCCCAGCAATTTTGATCCCAAATTATGATTCCTCCATCCCTGCATTGTGCATTATGTGCTCTGAGTATAAGTTGAATAAGCAGGGTGATAAAATGCAGACTTGTCTTACTCCTGTTCCTATTCTAAACCAATCCGTCATTCCGTATTCCATCCTAATTGTTGCTTCTTGACTCATGTACAGATTTCTCATGAGGCATATAAGGTGTTCTGGTATTCCCATCTCTTTAATTACTTGCCACATTTTGTTGTGGTCCTGTTGTGCATTAAGGCACAATTGCAAGTTGCACGGGCAGCGTCTTGCAAGAAGAAAATGGCAGTTTCCCGCCATCCAAATTAGGAGCTAAAGTTGGTGCGAAATCTCCCTCTCTGCGCGCACTCGTTATGCTAATCAGAGTTCTGTGATTGGTTACAGTTTTGGATCCTGTTCTGAAATAGGAGTGAAAGAATTAAGATATTAATTCTAATATTAATTCTGCTTAAAAGCAGAAATCATTCCTCAAGCTATTCTGAAATGAAAAACAGATCATATTGACCTGATCAATATACACCATAATGAGGAGGCTAAAGTAAACAAAAGGCCTTGTGTCCACAAGCCGAACAAATAAGCTTAATAAACATGCAGTGTAAATTCAGGATTTCTATCTCTGCAAATAAAGTAGTAGAAATTTCTCTTATACACAAAGAGTAAGAATGCTATATAATCATTCTGTGAAATGATAGGGTGCATGATATTTTCCTTATATGACATGGCATATGATGTTTTCCTAAGTGACCTACCGTATTTTTCGCCGTATAAGACGCTCCGGCATATAAGACGCACCCAATTTTAAGGGAGGAAAATCTAGAAAAAAAAGATTCTGAACCAAATACTGTACTAAAAGGGAAGAAAAAAAAAACACATCTTTTCAGAAACCCCACATGTCCAGGTACAATAAAGCCACCACAAAAATACTCAAAGTCAAAAACTACCTGCCCTAGTCAACCTCCAAGAGGAACAAAGGGCCGGGAGGGCACGATGCTTCGCAGCAGCGGCGTCTTCGGAGCCTCCCGGGCCACGGAAGGCTCCCTTTATCTCCCCGCCGATGGTGGGGGCAGGGAGAGCGCGGCTGCGGCAGCGTCTTCGGAGCCTCCCGGGCCACGGAAGGCTCCCTTTATCTCCCCGCCGATGGTGGGGGCGGGGAGAGCGCGGCGTCTTCGGAGCCTCCCGGGCCACGGAAGGCTCCCTTTATCTCCCCGCCGATGGTGGAGGCGGGGAGAGCGGGGAGAGCGCGGCTGCGGCGGCGTCTTCGGAGCCTCCCGGGCCACGGAAGGCTCCCTTTATCTCCCCGCCGATGGTGGGGGCGGGGAGAGCGCGGCGTCTTCGGAGCCTCCCGGGCCACAGAAGGCTCCTTTTATCTCCCCGCCGATGGTGGGGGTGGGGAGAGCGCGGCGTCTTCGGAGCCTCCCGGGCCATGGAAGGCTCCCTTTATCTCCCCGGCGATGGTGGGGGCGGGGAGAGCGTGGCTGCGGCGGCGTCTTCAGAGCCTCCCGGGCCACGGAAGGCTCCCTTTATCTCCCCGCCGATGGTGGGGGCGGGGAGAGCGCGGCTGCGGCGGCGTCTTCGGAGCCTCCCGGGCCACGGAAGGCTCCCTTTATCTCCCCGCCGATGGTGGGGGCGGGGAGAGCGCGGCTGCCGTATATTTGCCGTATAAGACGCACCAACTTTCCCCCCCCCAGTTTTGGGGAAGAAAAAGTGCGTCTTATACGGCGAAAAATACGGTAAGTGATCTAAATAACAATTACTGAATGTTCTGATCTAAATGACAATGCCATCAATAACTAATAGGCTTGTGCCAATAATGATGTAATGTGTGGAAATTCCCTGTAATCATATGGTATAAAAGAAGGCTCTGAAAATGTATTTGCTGTTCAAAGTTATTTTTACACTCGATAGAGTGACTTTGGACCTGTTTGGCTAAATAATAATAAAAACTCCTTATTATGTCTTAGCTTGGAAAGCGGTTTGTCTCGTTTTCATTCCACAACAGTTCCTCATTGCTTAATACATATATATCGTGTCATGATTGGTTGGTTAGGATTGTCCGACGGGTCGCTACTTTGTATCAAGGAGCCACCACCGGGGAGACACTATATAAGCTCCACGGGTAAACAAGGGTGGGGCCGGACCAGATCTACACCACCCATTCCACACAGGTAGCAGTACGTGCTAAGCCTGGGCCTCCTCCACACACTATCACTACTACTGTAGCTTAGTCTTTGCCAATCTTCTATGGCAGATTCCGGATGGACTGATTACATGGGATTCGTATAGCCATCTTTTGTCCAGAGCACCTTGTAAGCTTTACCTGAAAGACTGTTTAATAAAAGCCTGTTGCTGTTCTGTTCATTGTTGCCTGGACTATTGCTTATAAGGGTCGGATGTGACAGGTCCACACAGTCAAAGGCCTTGGTGTAGTCAATGAAACAGAAGTAGACTTGTTTCTGATATTCCTTTGTTTTCTCCATGATCCAACGTGTGTTGGTATTGTGGTCTCTAGTTCCCCTGCCTCTGCGGAACCCAGCCTGCACTTCTGGTAGTTCTCTCTCCACATGTTGCTGCAGTCTATCCTGTATTATCTTGAGCATAACCTTGCTAGCGTGTGGGATGAGCGCAATCATTCGATAATTTGAATATTCTTTGGCGTTACCCTTTTTTGGGATTGGAACGTATACTGATGTTTTCCAATCCTGTGGCCATTGTTTTGTTTTCCAAATCTGCTGGCATATAGAATGCAATAATTTGATTCCATCAGCTTTTAGGGCTTTGAAAAATTCAACTGAGATACCGTCATCTCCACTAGCTTTGTTGTTTGCAGTGCTTTTTAGGGCCTTTCTGACTTCACTCTCTAGGATGTGTTCAATGTTCTCATCACTGTGATTATCAGGGGTGTTGAGGTCCTTTTTGTAGAGTCCCTCTGTGTACTCTTGCCATTTTTTCATAATCTCTTCTGCATCAGCTGTGTATATCATAGCTGTGCTTTTCTGGGGTGGTTTTTACAGTTTCTTAGGCCTTTTTTTTTACTAGTGCCAGTGAATTGCATGTAGTAGTAGTAGTTCCTTCTTGTGCTGTGTTGCACCTGTTTCAACCACTACAGCATAATGGGCAATGAAGCTCTTTAGTGTTTCTTCAGCAATAAGGTTTTACAGGGCAGGGGTGTTAACCCGACCACCAACCCTCCTCCATTCTCATCTGGACTTGGCAATGGCAGAGTTGAATTTCAAATACAATAACGAAATGAAAATATTGTAAAGAGATGGGCCCTTTTGGGTTTAATGGAGTGCCCAAGATCTGAAAACAAAAGAGTTATCCCCCTCCCTCGAAGGAGCCCAAATCAAAACAAAAAATGGGTGATTTCACCATACAGATCCTAAGCCACATACTAGGTACAATGCTACCAAAAGTTAGAAAGTTAATGTTTTTAAATTATGTTCTTCAGAATCTTCAAATTAACATGGCTTCTGTAGGAGCAATGGTTTAAAAAGAGAGAGATTTTTTTTTCAAACTGTAAATTATATTGGTGTAACCAGGAGGACTTAGTTGTCTTCCTCATTACAGAGAGATCTACAAAAAAAAAATAGAATTGGCCTATCTTTCATTGGTATATTTACCACTTTAAGAACCATTTTAAATGGGAAGTGCATGTGTAGTGCAGAGTGTGGTGAATTTGAATGTTTCAATCATGTAATTAAGTTCACAAGTGTGTTAGTGTGATTTAATTAATCATTCTGTATATGTTTTGTAAAGACAAAACCCACATTGAATTGCCTTATTCTTAGAATCCTCCATAGAGAAACATCATGCCATCTAGAGAGAGAGCCTCTAGCAGCACATTTAATTATTATGGGAAGAATTTACCCAGAAGAACTACACATAAGTTTACACATTTAACCTCAAGCGCCATCCACCCAAAGAATGGTGGGAGGAAAATATGTCCTTGGTCTTGCTTCTAAGACTACAGTAGGTCTTAATCCGAAGCTTGTTGTTTTTTTATTGGCTGTAATTCCAGAATTCATCCAGCTTTATGGCAACTAGCCATATAGGTTGGAAGACACCAGGATATGTAGTACAGAATGTAACTTTTCTTTCACTATCACACCTCAGCATTTATCGTTATTTCCATTTACCCTCTCACACTCTATTTCCATGAACTCCAGGCATATAACAATTATACCTGCCTCCTTTCTTTCTGTTCCCTCTATCTGACAGATTACCTGTTCATTGCCTCCTAACACAACATGAGCTAAACTCCACTCATTGTAATCATTATAAAAACACTATAGTCAGAGATGCCATGTTGAAACAGCAACAACAGCAGCAGCAGCAACAACAACAACAACCTTGTGACGTTCCAAAAAGACCTTTGGCAAAGTTGGGAACTGACTTGGTTGATTTTGAGGGATGAATTTATTTTACCTGGGCATGGTGTAGTGCAGGGGTTCTCAACCTGTGGCCCATGGGCTGGATGTGGCCCATGGCACCATTTCATGTGGCCCCCCCACTATCTCCACCACACCAGGAAATGCCATGTGGTGGAGGAAGAGCAAAATGGTCATCTGGCCCCCGAAGCTGTCTGAGGGAGTGTGACCCAGCCCCCAGCTTTAAATGGTTGAGAACCCCTGGTGTAGTGCAAAATTGCTTACATGATGAACTATATCTGCAATGCTTTGGTGATAAATAGTATACAGGGTAGTTTGCTTATAGTTTCACATCTGATAAATAGTAATGTTCTAAAATTATTAAAGCTTATAGACATTCTCTCCTCTCTTCCATATGGCCACCCTTGTTAGACAACAATCAAGTCCTTGAGGCCTTATTTTACACAGCTCATTTCCCAGACAACATTTATCACATTCCACACTTTTCCAACACAAAGTATTCAACAGGGATATGCATGGTGAATTTTTGTATATTTGTTTTGTTTCTGGTTTCTCCAGGGTGCCCCTTCTGTTTTCATAATTTTTTGTGCACCTGTTGTTTAATTTTCTACAAAAAGGAAAGTCTCTTTTGGAGCATTCATTTCATGCTTTCTGTGTGTTTTATGGCACTCCAAAAACCCTAAATAAACCCTTTAAAGCATTTCCCCACCTACCTCACTCCTACACACAAGGGGGAAAGTGTTGAGTGGTAAAATTTCCTAAATTCATAATTATGGGTTTGCTGCCCTATGCTCATTGCACCAAGATATACACAATTAGCTCTAAATACTAGTGAAATACTTGTGTTTCTCATGTATAATGTTTTTCTGCATGTGTAATATACTGTAACTGTATTAAGTGGACACACATAAGAACATAAGAACAGCCTTGCTGGAACAGGCCACAGCCCATCCAGTCCAGCATTCTGTCTCACACAGTGGCTCACCATTTGCTTCAGGGTATTCTCAAGCAGATGCCTTCACCTGCTTAGGATTCCCTGGAAATGGCATTGAGAGATATCCTGCCTATCTCTCCAACCCCGAGGTTGTCCTTAAGTATCCATAATTATAGCCATTGATACCCTTGTCCTCCATGAACTTGTCTAATCCTTTCTTAAAGCTGTCAAGACTGACAGCTGTCACCACTTCTTCTGGCAGGGAGTTCCATAGACCAGTGATCCTCTGGGTGAAAAAGTACTTTCTCTTATTTGTTTGAGAACTAGTACCCAAAGGTTTCATGGAGTGTCCCCTAGTTCTACTGTTGTGCGATAGGGAAAACAGTTTTTCCTTATCTACTTTGTCCACATGGTGCATGATTTTATAAACTTCAATCAGGTCACCTCTTAGACGCCGTCGTTCAAGAGTGAAGAGGCCCAACCATTCCAGCCTCAGATGGTAAGGAAAGTATTCCAGTCCCCTAATCATTCTGTTATACCTGATCAAGAGTACTATCAAACTTATAAATATTAAATGTCTTTCTGCCTTGTCTCTTTCTTTCATTTGTAGTGTGATATACAGTAGCTGAAGTACATTTATGTCCTTCTCCTGTTGTCTATTTTACTTTCACTTGTTCTCTCCGAAATATTTCTCTCAACATTCTGGGAAGTTTTAACTGGCTCACATCTTGCTTTCCTGATTTACTTTCGGTTTGCCCTCTGACACCATGTAATATTTACTGCTGCAAAATGTTGCCTCAGGAGATAGACGTATGGAACAAACATTGTCCAACTCTAATTCTAGCTGATCTTAAAATGGCTGCTGCTCTGCCTTTCATTTCATTTCTCTCTTGGTTTTCCCAGACTTCTATTTCTGAACCCAGTCATAGCAACACTCTCCCACTGTCCCTGTACACAGGAGGGCTGTCATTGCAGGCGCACCCCCCCAATAACGGACACAGACAACATTGAAAGTGGATAACAGCATAGGGCCACATTTATTGATTCAATGCCCTAGTCCGAATTATAAATTTGTATTGGTAAAACGACCAATCATAATTCCTAAGGCAAGCAGGCCGAAGTAACACTGGTAAGGTACCACCCCAAAATTGCCAACGGCAATTGGTTACAATGTATCAATTTGTATCAATTTGTTTGTTGGCAACAAACAAATTGTTGACCGTAGTCAATAACTAACTTATGACCCCACCCTCTGACGCGTATCCGTGAAATCACAGGGGTGATGCATGCTGGTTAGCAATCATCATCACCCCATCGCCTGGTTCGTCGTTGACCGGACAACGTTTAACTAATTTATTCCTGTCTAGTGTTGTCCAGTCAATTGCGAACCTGCCGGATACTTGTGGGTCATACTGTTTACCTTACCAGTGCTACCCGCCAATGTGACCAAAGTCAACAGTAGGAACACAGAAAGACCCCTATATCAAACCATAGCAACAGTGTGGGATGGGCAAAAAAGCCAGGACCCGGAGCCAATATGGGTCCCAACCAAAAATTCCCACCCGGCCCCGAAGCGACCATAATATCACACTGTTAACTAGGGAGGGGGTGGAGGGGAAAAAACTTCTCCGCTCCGTCGCTGAGGTAAAATGGCAGCTCGGCTGCCTCGTGGCCACCCCTTTTATAAGGGAGCTGGCCACGCCCCTAACTACCCGGATTCTCTGTCCTGTGGGGGGGGGGCCCGCAAAGGGCGCGGCGGCCATTTTGGCGCCGCGCTTGCATTGCAGGCGCACCCCCCCAATAACGGACACAGACAACATTGAAAGTGGATAACAGCATAGGGCCACATTTATTGATTCAATGCCCTAGTCCGAATTATAAATTTGTATTGGTAAAACAACCAATCATAATTCCTAAGGCAAGCAGGCCGAAGTAACACTGGTAAGGTACCACCCCAAAATTGCCAACGGCAATTGGTTACAATGTATCAATTTGTATCAATTTGTTTGTTGACAACAAACAAATTGTTGACCGTAGTCAATAACTAACTTATGACCCCACCCTCTGACGCGTATCCGTGAAATCACAGGGGTGATGCATGCTGGTTAGCAATCATCATCACCCCATCGCCTGGTTCGTCGTTGACCGGACAACGTTTAACTAATTTATTCCTGTCTAGTGTTGTCCAGTCAATTGCGAACCTGCCGGATACTTGTGGGTCATACTGTTTACCTTACCAGTGCTACCCGCCACACGGAGGGGCTTCAAAGAAGACCTGACGCCCCCCCCCAGACCGTCAGCTCGGTCAACAGGCCTGCTCGCCAATCACCCAACAGGAGGTCCATACCTCCTCACGACAGATGGGCCCCATCCCCTGCGTACAAGTCATAATTTTGTAGACTAATATCGGGGTGATGACTAACCCGTCCCCAAGCCCTGGTGGCAAGAAACCGCGCCACTGCCTTATTGACCGCGCGCCTAGCGCGGTCAAGGGCCAGGAGGTTAACGCCCCCTCTGTAAGAATGGCGCGGAACAATGTCCGACCAAACCAGGGTTGTGGCAGGCCAGACATAATGCAAGTAGGCGAGTTCCTCGCAAATCGCATGCTTGAGCGATAAGCCGGTGACCTGGCCCAAATCATTGCCCCCCAGGTGGATGATTAGAATGTCAGGCGGGCCAGCACCCAGGCCAGAAAAAAGGAAAGGCCGCAGCTCCCGCCATAACATCCCAGGCTTACCATGCCATGCGAGACTGGCGTGGTCACCCAGTCCCAGTCGGGGTCCCACTCTGTCGCCGCAGCGTAACGCGCTGCCCTGTGCACATAGCTATGGCCCACCAGCCATACTGTCACCGGTGTAATACGACACCCAGGGTCTGTAAGAAAATTGAGAAAAAAGGCGGTAAGGTGACTGGATTGGTACTCATGGAGGGAGTGGGCGCACATAAAACTGAAAACATTGCGAGCCCCACCTCCCCATGCTGCGTATGTCAGCCCCAGAGTACCCAAAAGCAGCTGCTGTAGAGGCTGCACCAATACGGAACGAATGTGTGCCATAACGGGCACCTGGTAGGCCCACCCTGGTGAGGGCTCTGGCTGTCACCTTCCAAAACTGAAATTTAGTAAGGGGAGACCCATCTTGGTGACAGAAAAACGGGCCGTGGTGCATGCCACGCAGTGCCAGGAATTCCTGTAGGGCACCAACCGGACAGATGTCTGCCAAAGAACAACGTAGCAGTCTTACACCACTGCCTACGCCATGCTGATCTGTTTTAGAGGAGCGTATCCTCGACTGGGCCCAGTCTTTGGCAACATAGACATCTTCGAGTTCCAGTGCCCTACCACTTGCATCCGCCTTAGACAGCATCACGAGTTGGCTGACGCGGAGCGCTCCAAAAAATGCCACCGTTGTGGCTGCATGAAAAAGGGCTGCCTCATAATGATCAAAACAGAGGCCTGGCCAGCCCCGGGCCAACTGGGTAAGAACCCCTGGGGAAATAGGGTGCCGGTCGTCCGGGCAACGCCCGCGCTCGCGCACCCACCCCTCCAAAACATGTCTCACCCGGAAGTCAGAGGTGGTATCCACATGACCCCCCACTTTGGCCATAAAAGCCAACGCCGAGAGCTTGGATGCTATGGTGCGAGGTGCGAGGCCCTGTGCATGCAGGTGAACCATGAACCGCAGAACATGGTCCACCGGGATAGGCCAGGTTTCTGGCAGGTGACATTGAGCAGAAAATGCCCTGTAAGAATTGAATGCTTGTTGGTACGCCTTACGCGTGCGTGGCGCTAGTGACAGGCCAATCGCCCGGTTCACCTCTCCTTGCCAATAGTCCACATCTCGTCCGGGAGTGGCGAGGGAAATTCCTCCGCATCCGGGGCCAAGGCGCGGAACCGGGAGATCTGCAGGCGGGACAAAGCGTCAGCAATATCATTATTAATCCCCGGGACATGCCTGGCCCTGAACAAGACGTTGAGGCGCAGGCAGCGCAGCACAAAATGGCGCACTAGATCCATGACCCTGGGCGATTTGGAAGTCTGTGCATTGACAATGTGTACAACAGCCGCATTGTCACACCAGAAATGCACCACCGAATTAGCCCACTGTTCGCCCCATAGCATCAAAGCCCCCAGAATGGGAAAAAATTCCAGGTATGTGAGATCCCGCAGGCGACCTGTGCCTGCCCATGCCGGTGGCCACCCACCATAGGCCCACTTCCCATTGAAGTACATCCCATAACCCAGGGATCCTGAGGCATCAGACTGGATCTGGAAATTGGGGGATGCCAGGAGGTCAGACCTCCAAAATGAGACCCCATTAAACTCCCTCAGGAATTGCAACCAGACGAACATGTCTGCCCTGATACCCCGGGTAAGCCTGACTCTGTGGTGGGGCCTGGATAACCCTGCCATGGCGTCGCATAAGCGCCGGGGAAAAGCCCTGCCCGGTGCGACCACCCTGCAAGCAAAATTAAGGTGCCCATGTAGCACCTGCAGTTCCCCCAGGGATGCCTTACGCTTGGCCAGCAATTCCGAGATAAGGGCCACTATCCTGGACACCTTATCACCCGGCAACCTAGAAGCCTGCACTACTGTGTCAATCTCAACCCCCAGGAATACTAGCTTGGTCGATGGGCCCTCGGTCTTTTCGGGCGCTAAAGGGACACCAAGTTCCTCCATTAGCGTCTGAAATGTGTTGAGGAGACGTGCGCACGTGTCCCAGCCCCGTGTACCCCCGAATAAAAAGTCATCCAGGTAATGGGCTACAGACCGGGACCCTGACCTGCGGACGAAAGCCCACTCTAGGAAGGTACTAAAACGCTCGAAAGCCGAGCATTATATGGAGCAGCCAAAAGGCATGGCCTTATCAAAATAATATTCCCCCTTAAATTTAAAACCCAGCAACTCAAAGTCGCCCGGGTGCACTGGCAAGAGGCGAAAAGCTGACTTAATGTCACACTTGGCCAGCAGGGCACCCGGGCCACACGAGCGCACCATGCGCAGCGCATGGTCAAACGATGTATACCTGACTGAACAAAGGTCATCAGGGATAGCATCGTTGACCGATCGGCCGGCTGGGTAGGACAAATGATGAATAAGGCGAAACTCACCTAGGGACTTCTTGGGGACCAAACCCAGTGGCGAGACCTTAAGATTGGGAAACGGGGGTGCGGGGAAAGGTCCAGCGACCCTGCCCGCGTCTAACTCCTTTTTAATGCTGGCCGCAGCAACCTCCTCCCTACCTCTGAGGGATAAAAGGTTGGGAGCATCCTGAGGGGACCTATCACCCATAAAAGGGATACGAAATCCCTGCTTAAAACCTTGAAGGAGATACTCCCCGTCCTCCCCCTTCGGGTACGATGCGAGCCAGCGCTCCAGCATGTCCACCTTAATTGGGGAGGGGGCCTTTTGGAGAACTAGCTCCATCCGTGGCAGCCTTGCCAGCCCACTGTCCACCCCTCCCTCTGCCTCGCGCCCCCCCAGGCCTGGGACAAGCAGAGGCTGCGTGGGGGCCAGAACATGTGGGACACTCATGCTTATACCTGCAGTTCTTTCGATTGCAGGAACCATTTGACGAGAAAGTCCAGCACAGCAGGCGGGCTGGAACCCCCTGCCCCGCTGCCTGGCGGGTAACCTGCGCTGGAGCCGCTCGCTGGACCGCATGTCCGCAATGGTATCTATCCCCCGGGGCAGGGCGTGTGGGTGTCATATACAAAAGCCAGAGCCTCTGGCACGGCTCATCCCATCTCATCTCGGGGTGGAGGGGAATCCTCATACGGAATTCCTCATCATATGCTAGCCATGAGGGGCCCGGGAAATCAACCATCGCCCTGTATATGTTGTCCAAATATTGGACCATGGGAATAGCTAAATCCGGCCGCGCCCTCAAATATACCGCCATGTATATTAAATACGCGGGGAGCCAGTTGGCCCAGGTACGCGGCGGCTTACGGCGGCGTGCCTGCTCCTTGTCCTTCTCATCCTGACCCTCCCTTTCCTCCTTGGTGGGCTCTCTGTTCAGGAGTGAGAAGATATCCACGTACTCCCCTCGCCATATCTTTTCCCTGGTAGCCTGTGCCAGGTGATCACCCAATGGCAAGGAATACCCTGCCGTCGGCAAAGCCGAAAAGGGGACAGCCGGCCTGGCAAAAGGGGCCTGAGCTAACCCAGCCACCCCCAGAACATTCCCTGCAGTGTAAGGACCAATGCCCACCCCAGTGCCCAAGGTGGCAGTCGTCGTCGCCGGGTGGGTCGCCGACAGCGTGGCCCCCGCACCACCCGCGCGAGGCCAAGGCCATTGAAAGCCCCCCCCTTGATTGGGAATGTGTGTGGATGTACTCGCTTGCACCGTATACTCACATGCTGCACCCCCGCGGGCCGCCCCCACCGGGGGTTCCGGCCCACTGGGGGCGTCGGAGCTCACGACCGACGTAGAGCTCATCACCGGGGCTTGACCCGCACTTGATTGCTGGCTGGGGAGCTGCGAGGCAGTGGCCGAAACCGGGCCACGCGCCTGCAGCAGCTCGACCCTCCCCGCCGGCTGTTGTCCTCCTGCCGACAGCACCTCAAGAGGAACCCCGAAGGGGGCGCCCGCCTGACTGGCCCGAGCCAACGAGGCTTCCAGGGCCGCAATGCGGGCCAGCAAGGTGTCCACGTTGACCATGGGCAAAGGGCCGGCCGGCCCGCCTGGTCCAGGCATGGGTACAGGTCCCTGTACCGCGGTACCCACATATGGCCATTGGCCAGCACCGAAGCCCGGCAGGGTTGGTGGAGAAACTTGCCAAGGCAGGGGGCCGCACCACCCCCCAAGGCTAGAGGGCCCAGGGAGAGGCTGCGGCCCAAGAGGAGTAGGCCCGACAGAGTGGGCAGGAGCAGGAGCGGTGTCCACCGCTCGTGGGCCGCGGGCCGGAACCCCTTCCGCGCTTGTACTCTGATCGCCCACTCCGGGCCAAGGGGCAATAGACCCCATTCCGCTGGCCCCGGCCGGGGCTAGCAAAGGTGGCTGCTGAGGAGGCGGCACCGCGGTCCTCTGACCTGGGTTGCACCTCCTAACAGCGCGAGCTGAACTCGAAGCCGCCTTCTTCTTCGAAGGCATCTCCTCCGAAGCAGAAAAGGGAAGCCGGCAAGGCAGAATCGCTACCAAAAGGCTTCCCGGTAAGCTAACGAGCGACGGAGACACAGGGGAAAAAACTTCTCCGCTCCGTCGCTGAGGTAAAATGGCAGCTCGGCTGCCTCGTGGCCACCCCTTTTATAAGGGAGCTGGCCACGCCCCTAACTACCCGGATTCTCTGTCCTGTGGGGGGGGGGGGGCCCGCAAAGGGCGCGGCGGCCATTTTGGCGCCGCGCTTGCATTAGCTACCCTTGAATATACAGGTTGGCTATAAATCAAGTAAGATATACATGAGTGGGGGGGGGAGATATAAATTATTAAGGTAAAGGTTTCCCTTGCTCGAAAGCCAGTCGTATCCGACTCTAGGGTGCAGTGCTCATCTCTGTTTCTAAGCCGAAGAGCCAGTGTTGTCTGCTTCTGCAGACGTTTCTGTGGTCATGTGGCAGGCATGACTAGACACCGGAGCGCACAGAACGCTGTTACCTTCCCACCGAAGTGGTCCCTATTTATCTACTTGCAATTTCTTGCTTTCGAACTGCTAGGTTGGCAGGAGCTGGGACGAAGACGGGAGCTCATTTCCGTCCTGCAGTATTCGGGAATCGAACTGCTGACCTTCCGCTTCCCAGTCAGCGTCTTAGCAACTTGAGCCACTGCAGTCATTACTAACATATAACCAATAGGCTACCCATTGCCTATTTTTGCATAGTCCAAGGCTCTGGGGGATCCCTAACCCAGCTGCCAGGAAGAAAATAACAAAAGAGAAAATAGCTTGACTATAAGCTACTGAACGGGAATTCTCAGTTTAAAAAAATGTGTAACTTCCCCCTGCATTACTTGTTTTTCCAAAAATATATATAGATTTATGGAATTAAAACTAAACTTCTGGCCACTTCTGCCTTTCCTTTAAGGCAGGGGTACCCAAACTATGGCCCGTGGGCTGGTTCTGGCCCCCAACACCAATTCATCTGGTCTGCACTGCCCTCGGCACTCCCAGATGCTGAAGTAAAACATGGCAGTATGGGCGCATTTTACTTCTGCTTCTGGAAGTGCCGAGGGTGGCGTAGCCCGGATGGACTAGCATCAGAGGCCAGATCTGGCCCATTGGCCATAGTTTGGGCACCCCTTGTTTAAGCAGAGAAAATGGCAGCTTTAAATCTATCTCATCCTGATTGCAAGCTTTGTTTTGCTTCCGCTTCCGGTGGGAGGAACCACACAACCGGCCAGCTGAACAACGTGACTGGCCCACTGAACCATATGACCAGCCCACGGCCTGAAAAGTTTTGGCTGATGGCTAGTCTCAGGAGCAGCAAGACATCCCCTGAACCCACAGGGCTTGGTCACCCAAGCACATAAAGCATAAAATATCTTGCCTAGGGCAGTACACGTCAAGCTGTGATCCACCAGATATTGTTTTGTTCCGACTCTCATCAGTCTCATCCAGCATGACCAATGCTCAGGAGAACTATAGTTAAGCACCATTCCTAGGGTAACAGGTTTCCCATTCCTGCATTAAGGTAGAAGCTGACAATTGCTGCATTCCCTCCATTTTCTACTATTACATCTGTACATTCACATCATAAACAAGCCCAAGAGGATAGTGAGTTCACTAGCCCCATGGCTAATCCAGATCATTCTTTTCAACTCATCCACATCTGATCACGTCTGTACTACCCATGGGAAGGAGAATCATTTTGCAATCAGCATTTCTGTCTCTTGAGGCTCACTTTCAAAATGTTTGGCAACAGCAAACAGTTGTATGCCATTACATGAATGGTCTTGTTAGACAATAGCCACCCAGAGGCAATGCTATAAAAATCATGCTAGATTTGTTCTGCAGGGATAGTACAACAGCGTCACAAACTTAGATAGCAGAACAAATATTTAAAGCTTGGATGCCAAAAGCTGTACAGCACAACAATTCCACATACTGGGCTAGATGAAATACAGGGTTGCCATGAAGGCTGGTCTTGTTGGCAGTAAATTTTTATTGTCTACATAATGTTATTCTGCAGTCACTTTGTGAGAAGAAAAATATCTATTACAAATTACTGTTTGTTGTTCCATTAGCATTTATAAGCGCGCAAATAAAGCTAAGTCTCTTCCTGTTCATGAAAGAAATTATTTCTTTATGGACAGACAGATCGCTTATTGCTTTCTTATTAAGTGCAAATCTGCAACATAATTTTACTCAGTCAGTCTCTCTGATGAAAAATTCTAAGGAGCCCTGGTAGTGCAGTGGTTAAACTGCTGTCCTGCCACCAAAAGGTTGTGAGTTCAAGGCTGGCCTGGGCTCAAGGTTGATTCAGCCTTCCATTCTTCTAAGGTCAGTAAAATGAGTACCCAGCCTGTTGGGGGCAAAATGCAAATTATCTTGTGAACCACCCAGAGAGTGTACTTGCTATGGGACAGTTAATAAATGTGATTGCTTTGCTTTTTTGCTTTGCTCTGAGTTGTATAAACCAACATAAAAGAGTGAGAGAATGGGCAGATTTTCTCCTATACTACCTGGTGTGCCACATCAAACTCTATGCACATACAGGTATTACTCCCAGTACTACATACATTAAGGTAAAGGTTTCCCTTGCTCAAAAGCCAGTCGTATCCGACTCTAGGGTTCAGTGCTCATCTCTGTTTCAAAGCCGAAGAGACAGCGCTGTCTGCTTCAGCAGACGTTTCCGTGGTCATGTGGCAGGCATAACTAGACACTGGAGCACACGGAACGCTGTTTACCTTCCCACCAAAGTGGTCCCTATTTATCTACTTGCAATTTCTTGCTTTCAAACTACTAGGTTGGCAGGAGCTGGGACAAAGACAGGAGCTCATTCCGTCCTGCAGTACTCGGGAATCGAACTGCTGACCTTCCGCCTCCCAGTCAGCATCTTAACCACTTGAGCCACTGCAGTCCCTACATTAGGATAATCCAATTGCCTTCAGAAGGATGTTACGTAGTTGATCCCCCAATTTAAGTAGGAAGTCACCCACACTATTTTTGTCTGCATATGTCGAACAGTACATTCTTTTCAAAAATTTGTCACTATCTGAAAAGCTGCTTAAATTTAATTTGGCATGATAAATTCTTTCTTTATGATCTTCCTTCTTGTTAAGTGTCAAGTAGACATCCAACAAATCTCCTTCCCAATATATAGCCATAGGCACGCCCCATTTCATTGAAGAGAATGGGAATTCCAGATATTCAAAGATCCCAGGATTGTCCAAGACAAAGACCTAGATCAGATTAGAGAGAAGGATCACACCAGATTTAACTGGGTCCTGATTAAAAATGACATACTGGCACCTGGATTGGATTAGCTTGTATTAAAATGTGGCAACTGGTAACCCCTTAAGATAACTGGACCTGCATTCAGGATTTACCTAAACCAGGGATGCCCAAACTACAGTCTGTGGGCCGGATCCAGCACATGGTGGCAAATAATCCAACCCATGCTGCCCATGCCACTCCTGGAAGCAGAAGTGAAATGTGCATGTACATGTGCGTGCACATAATGCACCCACGCATGCACATAATGCTGCCGTAAATTACCCGTGGCTGCATTTATGACAGCCGTGGGTCATTTACAGCAGCAGTATGAGCATGCACATGCACATTTTACTTCTGCTTCCAGTGGGAAGAACCACGTGAGTGGCACACTCAACTACATGACCAGCCCACAGCCTGAAAAGTTTGGGCACCCCTGACCTAAACATTAACTTACCATGTAGCACTTGATTCTACTTGTGTCCTATAACAGGAATTATTGTGTTTAGACTTTAGATCCTAAGTCAGGGGTTCTCAAACTATGGCCCGTTGTCTGGATATGGCCCGCAGACCTATTTAATATGGCCCACCACCCTTGCTTCCACCACCAGTGGCAGAAGTGGGGGGAAAGCTGTAAACGCACCCACAGCTGTCATAAATGCATTTGCAACAGCCACGGATGGGTTTTACAGCAGCATTTGCAGTGGTGGAACCACCAGTCTGGCCCGCTCAACTGTCTGAGAGAGCATGATCTGGCTCACAGCTTTAAAAGGTTGAGAACCCCTGTCCCAAGCCATATAGAGGTTATTTAAGATTAGTGCTGGAACGATGGTAAGAAATGGTACATCATTAACTGAGATTGTTATGGTCATGAGAAATGTGCATTTTCTGAACTGTTAGCTTAATTCTTAAAATTTATTTATTTATTTCCCACCCATCTGAGATATTTTCCCACTCATTTTTTATGTAAACTCATAGAAACAGGATAGCATTAATCCCCATTTAAGCGAAATATTTCCTTCTTAAAACACCTTCCGTCAAGGAAGGGGTTTCTAACCTTTTTATGCCATGGGCCTGACCACACACCCCATACAGCTGAGCGGGCCAGACCACACACCCCAGAAGCAGAAGTAAATGCACCCACTTCCACATTTACAACAGCTGTGGGTGCATTTACGGCTGACATAACTGCGTTTACACATGCGTGGCCGCATTTTATGGCTGTCATAAATGCCAGGTGTGGCAGTGGCAGCAATGGGCCAGATGGAATGGTGTCACAGGCTGGGGGCCCTGCTTCTGGCCCTACCCCTTCATAATCTAACACAGCTGGTTTCAGGCAGAGACTAATACTAAACAGAAGGAACAATGGCTAAAGGTGGTTTAATAGATGGCATATTTATCCCCAGTATAAAGTACTTAAAAGTACTGCATAGAACTTTCTGTATCTGTCAAATGCAACTGTTCCACAATGGCTGAGAATGCAATAGTATGTCACAACTAAATAGGCCTATTTGGAATTTACAGAGGAGTTGACTCACCAAATCCAGGCTGATTCAATAGGCCTACTCTAATTATGATTTACTAATATATTTCAGCAATTGTTATTCAGCACATTGACTACTTGGCACATTCCTAAGTACAAGTTGCCATTTTATATTATTTTAGGATCCCTTGTAGACTCAGTGTGATATTATCTGGCATTGTTCTTGTAAAACAAATTACAAATTCACAGCACGTCTTGATTGAAACAATAGCATTCCAAAAACCTTATAAATTATAAACTTCTCAAAAATGGAAACCCACTTAGACTTAGATACAATACAATTTTATTAGATGGGTATCTCAAAATTATTCATTGAAAAGATTTGCCTTCCGCCTCACTGCCAGTGTCTAGAAATGTTCAGCATCTAAAACATTTCTGCATAGTAATGACAGGTTTCTGAATCCAAATAGAAAAACTAATGAATGTGTTTATTTTTTTCAATCACATTCCAATATAGTTTATCATATAGAAGCCTTAGTAGATCATTGTTACAACTCAACTTCTTTTAGATTATATTCATGCTTTGGCTTGGGTTTTTTCCCCTCTTCTAAATTAAAAATAGTTTGTTATTGTTCACAAGGCAGCTAAAGTAAACAGAAAATGATCAGACTGTAGAAGTATTGTTGTTGTCACCCAGAAACATCCTCAAGGATGAGCATGCTGTTGACATCCTCTCTCCTAATGCAAGGAACTGTCCTGGGAGATTTATGAGAAACGAGCTATGACAACAAAGAGCGAGGAACAAATTGATGGAATCAGAGATGGCTACAGGCCTGCAAATAACTTTTCACACATTTAGAGTTGCATTTAGAATTGTATGATTTGGTTTTGCAAATTGATAGAGAAATCCACATTTATTTATTTGACACCCCTTAGTGCTTTCAATCCAAACCTCATTTCTCCCTCTTCTTTACAGCTTCTCCTTCCACTGCATAGGCCATGAGAACGAGTGGCAGTCTGCTCTCAACAAAGCCACTTTGACATGACATTAGAGACAGAAATGTGGTCAACATGGGAAAGAAGAACTAGTCCACCATACCTCTCAAGATATACTGCAAACCTCCAGTGGGAAAATTAGATATAAGATTGCAGGAAGAATTCTGATCCCATTACATTTTCTTTATGGGCTTCCTTTGAATTGAAAAAATACTGAGTTCATCCAATATAGGCTTCCTGCTTTCTGCCTGCCAGGCTGCTTGGCTATTTTGTATGCAAAGGCTATATGACCAAGTCACTAGAAGTTTACATCAAGAATGTTGGCTATTCAGCCGCTGTAAGGTTGGTCTGTAACCTGTGTAAAGAATTTAAGTGCAGTTGATTCTTGGATGAACTGGTTGACTGTTGCATTCCATGCCAGATTCAAGGTCCTGATATTAACTTATAAAGCCTTTCACAGTTTAGGACCAGACTATCTGCAGGAGTGCCTCTTCTTAAGAAATTGGACCTGAATCACCCAGTTCTTACATTATGTATTGTCACATCTAAAGAAGCTAAAAAGGTTGTGAACACTGCAATATCTTTCTTGGCTGTGACTCCTTCGTTATGGAATGAGTTCCCAAGATCTTCTTCCACTTTAATGCCATTTCACAAACAACTAAAACATTCCAAAATGGCATCAAGGACTTCTCTCACATCCCTGAAACACCTTTTAACATCTTAACATTAATTAACCCCACAACTAATCACAGTTCAAAAGGGTTCTCACAGTATAGTACTGTATATACTTGCTCGAAAGCCAGTCGTATCCAACTCTAGGGTTCAGTGCTCATCTCTGTTTCAAAGCCAAAGAGCCAGTGCTGTATAGATCAGTAGAAATGTAGATCAATTTTATAGCTTCTCTAAAGAAGAAATAACCTATGTTAGACATAAAGAGAACATAAAATAAAAACTACCATTATCACACTACCTTCTCACAAATCTATGGTATGACCACACTTGGAATCCAGAGTCCAATTCTCACCAACATACCTCAAAAAGTTACTACAGAGCTAGACCAGTTTCAGAAACGGGCTGTGTTGCAATGAGCCACGGATCGGGGCCTTCTGGTGTGGAGGTCGGAGTGACTGGCCGCAAGGAAGGGCACGTGAGGCGAATAGTGCGGTGAAGTCCAGTCCCGATTGAAATCAGGTGGCCCATTTATTACCCTGCCTCGGGGGTTTCATGCCTAAGGAGCATGAACCTACGTCACAGAAGGCTGACGCAAAGTGTGGCATTTCTGGTGGGTAGAGATAACACCTGCCTCCGGCCATTGTCCAGTGATTGATGGACAAACCCGCAGTTATCTAAGATCTGGGTTGGTAAACCCCATTGTTCTCGCCCTATCTCGAAGGCCATGTAAACTGCCTTCGGGTCTAACTTCCTTTACCGCTGACTCAGCCTGCCTTGCTCAACCTTATCGAGACCAGAAGGGGAAGAGTGAGTTCAACCTTAGAATCTGCAACTTTTTACCCTTTGTCCTATTTCCTCCACAATTCCTCGGCCAAGGCTCTTTATAATTAATGCCAATTAATCTAAGCCCGATTTCCCAATTTCTCTTCCATTAACGCCCGTGTTGGTTCTCAAGCCGTGTGCATTAGCAAGTGAACGCATCAGGAAGAGTAATGTCCAACCTAGGCACGCGGGCATACTACAGGGCTGCAAAAATCATTTGGGCTCAGGAGAAATTCCATGTGAGGAAAAGTTAGGAAGTCTGCAGTTTTTTAGCTGGTGGGAAGGGGAGTGAGCAAAAAAAGACATGATACAATTATGCAAGAATAAAGAAAGTACCATGCTGTCTACTTTAGATAGAAAAATGGCTTTGACTGTTCCTAATCATGGAAACTTTTGAACCTGCTATAGGCCTTTAAAAAGCTGAAGCAAAGCTTTAAGAGGTGAGGTTATCTTTGCAGGCGCACCCCCCCAATAACGGACACAGACAACATTGAAAGTGGATAACAGCATCGGGCCACATTTATTGATTCAATGCCCTAGTCCGAATTATAAATTTGTATTGGTAAAACGACCAATCATAATTCTTAAGGCAAGCAGGCCGACGTAACACTGGTAAGGTACCACCCCAAAATTGCCAACGGCAGTTGGCTACAATGTATCAATTTGTATCAATTTGTTTGTTGACAACAAACAAATTGTTGACCGTAGTCAATATCTAACTCATGACCCCACCCTCTGACGCGTATCCGTGAAATCACGGGGTGATGCATGCTGGTTAGCTATCGTCATCACCCCGTCGCCTGGTTCATCGTTGACCGGACAACGTTTAACTAATTTATTCCTGTCTAGTGTTGTCCAGTCAATTGCGAACCTGCCGGATACCTGTGGGTCATACTGTTTACCTTACCAGTGCTACCCGCCAATGTGACCAAAGTCAACAGTAGGAACATAAGAAGACCCCTATATCAAACCATAGCAACAGTGTGGGATGGGCAAAAAAGCCAGGACCCGGAAGCCAATATGGGTCCCAGCCAAAAATTCCCACCCGGCCCCGAAGCGACCAAAATATCACACTGTCAACTAGGGAGGGGGTGGAGGGGAAAAGACTTCTCCGCTCCGTCGCTGAGGTAAAATGGCAGCTCGGCTGCCTCGTGGCCACCCCTTTTATAAGGGAGCTGGCCACGCCCCTAACTACCCGGATTCTCTGTCCTGTGGGGGGGCCGCAAAGAGCGCGGCGGCCATTTTGGCGCCGCGCTTGCATTCTGTCTTCTCTATTCGTATGCAAGGCCTCTTTCTGACAGGATTTATTTTGTCATTCAAATTTCAAGGTTAACTTTTGCTCTTATTAATGACCATTAATTCACAGTTTTTCAAACCAATAAATAATCACTTTAATCCCAGGAACAAAAGAGTAATATTTGGATGGAAAACCTCAGAATAGAGAACTGAGACCCTATGAGGCATCAAATGAAACACATTAACGTTCACCTCTGTGCTTTTCTCACTTCCCCTTTACTTTAAAAAAAGGGGGAAATTTATTTTATTGTATTATCTTGTAGTCCATGTGTCTGAAAGGTAGAAATTGCTCTTTTCATTTCAAATCTGTGTGGGTTTTCAGAAGGACAAAGGTCTTGTAAACAATGACAAATGATGCATTTGACTCATGGGGGGGGGGGCTGTTTGGAGACTCTTCAGGCTAATCCTGTTCTTACTTGAAGAAAAGATAGGTAGAAAGGTGAAATTCAGTGACTTCCTATTCACAGTGACTCTCTCAACACCCCCATATAATCTTCAGTTATTGCTTTTATCTTATACCTATGATGATGATATATAATTGTGCTTTTCATTTTCCTCTTTCATTTTCTGCTATACGATGAGGAGTAAATTGCAAATACCAGAACTTGTTATTAAGGCCAGAAGAGAAAATGTTTTAGATTAAAGATTGTACAAACATTCAAGTGTCATTATAATAAGCTCCATTTAGGAGGCAATGCAGCACAGACCTTGTCTCTGCTTGCCTCATTACTTAAAACTAAGTAGCAGCTATTAGTTATAATGGTGCCATTTTGTGACATGAAGTTTTCACAGTTAGTTGAGGAATTTGGTATCATTTCATATAATTTTCTTATTGACATTTTGCACTATTTGTTTAGTATTGATCAATAGAGACATGTCTCTATCCGTGCTTTTTCTACAAACTGTGTAACAAAGAAAACAGAATAATAGCACAGTGCGTAGAAACCAACTGTGCTGTCCTTTACTGTCAAATGAGAACTAACTTAGAGGCCATGACTTCCCTGAAGGTACAGTATATTTCAGTTACTTTATCCAAAGTGAATTACTTAAAGATGGGCAGGGGGAAATCTCCACTAAAAGGTACAATAGTGATTAAACCTTTTGGCCAAAAGTGTAGTCTCTATTCCAAACAAAATATCATTACCTTCAGGAGCAGCAGTTTGCACATATATTATGCCAGTGGTGAATGAAAAGGCCAGTTTTCTCATCTGCCTGTAAGTTTCTCTATCTTTCTGCTGGAAGCTAGATTTAAGAAACACATTTTATTTATCACAAACACATTTTATTTATCACACAAGCACTATCTCTCATCTGCAGCATTTTGTTTATTTCATCGCAATACCGTGTGTTACTTGGCTTGTATTAGAGACTCAGAATGAAATGCATGGACCTTGTAACTAAATTCACAGTAATCTGTAATTCTTATCTGTTCCCTGCTCAGAAGAACAAGAGGTGAATTTGAAGCCATTGTAGTTCAGATTCTTCTAGTGCCTGTTCAGACACCAAGGTGCTAAGTTCATCTTATTGGAATTCCTTCTCCTCATGCTTTATGTAAAAGAATGTTACCAGGTCTCAAAGAAAGAATCTTTGTGAATTACAATCTGGCATGGGCTGGCCCGGCGGGACACCAGGAGTCGCCCTGGTGCACCCTCGCCTCTAGCACCCTCTAGTGCCCTGGGGGGCACAAATAATATTTATTTTATTTTTTATTTTATTTTAATCAAGGGGCGGGCCTGAGGAGCTTGTCACTAGAGAAGGGCAGGCATTGGCGGATGGCATGCTACATTGGTTGTGTGCACTCTCCTGCCCTTCTCCCGCCCTCCCTCCCACCTAGGAGCCAGAGGGCGCCATCGCAAGGCAGGAAAGGAAGGGCAGCTCTATAGCCAGTTCACTCCCCTCTGCCCACCAGCCCTCTTTGGGTGCCCCCTCCCTCCTATCTCTTTTCCACAGCTGCCACCCCATTCACCCTTTCCTTCTGGGTGGCTTCTTCCCGGCATGGTTCCAAGGCAGGCCAAGCCATCGGGCTGCCCTTCCTTGTGCTTCTGGGGCTCCGCTCAGTCAGCTTTGAGGGCCGGATGGTCATTTTGCCTTGCCTGCATGATGGGGGTCACCATTTTGACCCAACAACATGAAGGGGGCAGCCATTTTGTTTCTTGAATGCCCTTGGAGGGGTGGGGGCCACATGAAATGGCACCAGGGGCCAGATCTGGCCCACGGGCCATAGGTTGGGAACCCCTGCCTTAGATATTACAACTGGTTTGTCCTACTTCCCAAAGAGGTAGTACGCCTGCACCTGGCCGGCTGTACCATTTCAAATGGCAGGCAAATTCTCTCAAGATTAAACAGGCCTTCACATATAAAATAGATTAAATCAATACATTACTGTATTAATACAAAACTGACAAATCTCAGGGAGTGAGCAACCAGAGAAAGTGAGCATAGAGATCAAATAAGAGTTTGATGGGGAGAAGTAGGAAGGAAAAATTAATGCCACAGGCATTGGAAAAGCCTAGTCCATGGCAGTAGTGGCAGCAAAGAAGCTATTCTGCTCTGCTGCCATTGCATCTACATAGAGCCAGCCATAGGAGCTCTTTTGGGCCATGTGAGCAAGAGTGTCAAGTGGACCCCAGCTTGGGTGGTGAGCCAGCTCCTAGGGGTGTTCCACCGGTGGCTCTATCTCAGGGGGGGGGGAGATACTGGCAAGAGGTCAAATGGAGGAATCATCCAGAACTGTTGAGGGACAAGATACAAGAAATTGGAAATGAAATGAAAGCATAAAAGGTGACAGTCAGGAGATGGAAATGGTCTTGGTAGAGAAAGAATGGGTTGATGCAAAGGTACAAGTGGGAGAGAGTAACTTTCCTTAGAGGACTGGAAAGGGGGAGGGGAAGAACCAAAGCTCATCATGGAGCCCTGTGGAGTATACAAATGAGCCATTTACAGAGGCCATGCTAGAGAGAAGCCTCTGTGAGGAAATAGGGTTGACTAAGGAAGATCCTTGGACTCAAGCTCTGATAAGATTTCATGTACCTGTGGGAGTGCCATACTCGGTGGCAAGTACTTCCAAAGCCTCAAAGCTCTCCTAGTGGGGAGAGCAAGCCCACAGGGAACACCGTTGTCATCAGAGACACAGATAGGCATTATGGAACCTGAGGAAGAGAGGAAGAGATAAAAGCAAAGAAGTTGGCAGTGCTGGTTGAGAGAAATGGAGAGGACCTGAAACAGTGTTTCCCAATGTGGAGCCCACACCGCAGAAGCCTAAGTCAGTAGATTGGCTGTTCAGTGCTTTGGGGAATTGACTTAGGCTTCTGAGAATTGAAGTCCAAAAACCAAAGGTTGGAAAACACTGCCCTAAAGACTTTACAGCTGACTTTGAAGTCCAGACAAGATTTTAGAGCCCGTCTGCTAAAGGACTAAAGGCTAAAAGTTTCTTGTAAATTTGAGCCCTGTTTGTCCTCTAACAATGTATATGTTTTAGTTTCTGTTGTCTGAGGATGAGAACAGGATCTTAGGAGAGGTGAAAGCCACTGCATGTGCACTGGATGCTTACCTTTCCTGGCTTATAAAAGAAGTCAGAGGGGGACAGGCTGGGGTTTAGGGACTGATGTCAAGATTGTGCAAGGCTTCATGTGACTAGGTCTCAGAGCCCTCAGGAGGCCATTAACACTTAAGGGATCCCAGAAAAAAGAGCTGAGGTCTCTTCATTTCAGCCTTGCTTAAAGAGGCAGAACCAAAGAGAGAGTCCTAGAAAATGTGCAGGCTGCAGCAAATATCACCTTGGGAGTAAGAGCTTCTGGGCCCATTGCAGCTGGTGTGTGTGAGGAATGTAGCAGTCTCGCTAAGAATGTTGGCTTTATCAGCCAATATTGCTAAAGATAACACATTTTTTCATTTATCCTAGCCTTCCTGCATTCCTATATGCCTATTTCTACAGCATGTCTGGTCATAACTTGTTTAGTAACTTAGTCTTCAGTTTCCTTGTGCTTGATTTATGACCTGGATGGATGAGCTCCATTCTGACCTTGACTTTCTTCTGTTATCTACATATTGCTCTATGTTTACTGACTCCACATGTGCTTGACTTTTTTGGACACTGAACTTCATTTACTCACTACTTGACTTAGACCACCTATGTGGCTTCCAGCCTGACCTGAGCCTAGCTGAGATCTTGTTGGGCATCTCCAACGTGGAACAAGAGGATCCTAATAGAAATAGCAGCAAAATGTACACCGTCTGGTTCATAATTAGCAAGACCATTCCTTAGGGTCGGCTCAGGATTGCCATGCTACCTTTTTTGTTTGCTCAAAATTCGCCTATCTGGTGGTTTTTTTTTTTTTTTTTTGGGGGGGGGGGGGTTTGACATCACAAGATCCCATCTATTGGTCCAGGCATTATCCCTGAAATCTCAGGAAAGAGAAGCTGACAGGCTGGCAACACTGCCTTTTGGAGCTAAAATCCAAAACATGTAAAGGAATGAAGAATATCATGTGGGCTTTGCTGATTTGGAAGCACACAAAATGAACAAATCCATCCTCCTGACCTAACTAACTATAAAATGTGCCCTCAGCACTTCTAATTAGTTTGGAAACCAATACCTGTCAATTTTCAGGCTATCCAATGTGTAAGGAAACAAATAATTATTTCTAATAAATTGTTTTCTTTTGGTCCATCTATGTAACAAGCCTCCCATGACCACCCTTTTTTAGTTGGGATGAACAATATCTGAATAATTCTCATTATTATTGTAATATTCTGGGACATCATTATTATTTTTCTCACTCCATCTTTCATTTCCATACTAAACACACCACAGTTTTCCTTGGCATGGAAGAAAAGAAACATGTGCTAAAAGTACACTTATATTTCCTTTGTTCCATTTAGTAAACAATGCTTGAATATCGCTGGCCAGGCTCCTACCAATTTTTTTTCTTTTTATCTCTTGTTTGCACTGCAAAGTGCCCCTTGGTCATTTTTTCCAGTTCTGAATTTCCAGGCATTGAAATCCATTTCTCTTATTCACCCTGCTAAGAGCCCCTGCTGCTGTTTTTCTCTGATAATTCATTGTTTTGCTTTAAAAAGGCCTTGCTCACAGTAGCTGTTCTGTCTGGGAAGTTTGCTTGAAACTGACCCTGATCTTCAATCACAACAGAGCAACAGTGAGTGTTTTAAGGTCTGGAGACTGGGGAATACAGTAGATAGCAGCCTGAAACCAGAAAAGATTCCTATAAAGATGTAACTGCAAGTCACATTTCCCTGCCAGTGTATTCGAGCTTTGTGCTTTGCTTATTCTTCTTTTCCTTCTCTGACCCATGAGATACCAGTAGTTGTGCCCATTATTATGTCAACTTGTGATGCAAGCATCTGCCTATGGGAAGAAAAATGATAAGCTAGGGGAAGATATATTGTACTAATAGATCACTTTTGACAAAAGTACACCACAGATTTTCTTTCGATCCCAGTGGAACAAGTTGCCCTTATAGTCAATAATGTTCATTCCAGTCCATCTCTGTCCTTTCATGTTTTAGGGAATTCATCCTACTCCCAGTTTTTCTCTTTTAGTCCATTTTCAACTAGAATGTTAGCACCACTTAATATACAAGACAACAATCTAATCAGTCTTCATTCAGGGATGAGGAAAACATGTACCTCCAGATGTAGTTAGACTGCCATTTCTATCAGCCCAAGCCAGCATAGCCAATAGAGAAATATTATGAGAGTTGTGGTTCAATAACATCTGGGGAACTACAACATGCTTGAAAATAAAAGGACTACAATTACTTGCAGCCTAGTCCCAAAAAAGAGCCCTTTGAACTTACCTGGTGGCATATCTGATTAGGATCTGGAGCACTAATTTTAAAATTTATGATTAGCCAAACAAATCATGAAACGATAGCCTTATATTCCAACATGAAAGAATAAAACAACAAATAATTAGAATACAGTACCGTAAACTAGGAAGCTCAGAAGAACTGGAGAGTAATTGCAGACAAGTACAAATGTGGCTCAAGTGGCTAAGACGCTGACTGGGAGACAGAAGGTCAGCAGTTCGATTCCCGAGTACTGCAAGATGGAAATGAGCTCCCATCTTTGTCCCAGCTCCTGCCAACCTAGCAGTTTGAAAGCAAGAAATTGCAAGTAGATAAATAGGGACCACTTCGGTGGGAAGGAAACAGCGCACCGTGTGCTCCAGTGTCTAGTCATGCCTGCCACATGACCACGGAAACGTCTGCAAAAGCAGGCAGCGCTGGCTCTTTGGCTTTGAAACAGAGATGAGCACTGCACCCTAGAGTCAGATACGACTGGCTTTCAAGCAAGGGAAACCTTTATCTTTACAAAACATGTGGTGGCTTAGGGGTTAAGATGCTGAACTTGATGACTGATGGTTGGCAGGTCAGCAGCTCAAGACTCGAGTACTGCACAATGGAGTGAGCTCCCATATCTGACCCAACTCCTGCCAGCCTAGCAATTCGAAAGCAAGAAATTGCAAGTAGATAAATAGGTACTACTTTGTTGGAAAGGTAACAGTGTTCCATGAACTCTAGTGTCTAGTCATGCCTGCTACAAGTCCATGGAAATGTCTACAGATGCAGACAGTGCTGTCTCTTTGTCTATAAATGGAGATGAGCACTGAAGCCTAGAGTTGGATATGACTGGCTTTCGAGCAAGGGTGACCTTTACCTTTACCTTTAGAAGACATAAGGTTAAGTAAAGGATAATACTGTAACATCCATTTAGTAGTCAAACATTTGTGGTACAAATCAGGACTGATCATACCCAAGCTTATTTGAAGATGGCCTGAAGTAGTACTGAGTCCTTTCATCACCACTTGGGGATTTCTCAGTCCTCTGTCCAGCATCAGATCTAACAATGGCAAACTAACGTGGTTGAATGCTTTAGGAAGCAGATTCTGAAAGGTGACAAAATTGTTAGAGCTATATGTCTCACCTGGTGCTCTGCACTTGTAGCTATTCATAAGAACATAAGAATAGCCTTGCTAGAACAGGCTACAGCCCATCCAGTCCAGCATTCTGTCTCACACCATTTGCTTCAGGGTATTCTCAAGCAGATGCCTTCACCTGCTTAGGATTCCCTGGAAATGGCATTGAGAGATATCCTGCCTATCTCTCCAACCCGGAGGTTGTCCTTAGGTATCCATAATGATAGCCATTGATACCCTTGTCCTCCATGAACTTGTTTAATCCTTTCTTAAAGCTGTCAAGACTGACAGCTGTCACCACTTCTTCTGGCAGGGAGTTCCATAGACCAGTGATCCTCTGGGTGAAAAAGTACTTTCTCTTATTTGTTTGAGAACTAGTACCCAAAGATTTCATGGAGTGCCCCCTAGTTCTAGTGTTGTGCAATAGGGAAAAACAGTTTTTCCTTATCTACTTTGTCCACACCGTGCATGATTTTATAAACTTCAATCAGGTCACCTCTTAGACGCCATCGTTCAAGAGTGGAGAGGCCCAACCGTTGCAGCCTCAGATGGTAAGGAAGGTGTTCCAGTCCCCTAATCATTCTGGTTGCCCTCCACTGCACTTTTTCCAGCTCCATAATATCCTTCTGGAGGTATGGCGACCAGAACTGTACACAGTATTCCAGATGGAGCCTCACCATCTTAACCTATAAATCCAAGGGTTAACCGTTGGAACTGGCTATAGGTTGCTATGCCTCGCCCTACTTGCCTGCACTCACCCTTCGTGCACACGGCCGATCTGGGTAGGCAGGTCAACGAAGGATTGAAAAAACCGGCAGTGGGGCAACAGCCCCACAAACGCGAAGAAAGGGAAACAACTTCACTTCCCAACATTCCTTGCGCCGCGCCGCGCCAGAGCCAATCAGGCTGAGAGGCTCTCACACGGCGCAGCGTTCGGAAACGCGCCGCAGCCAATCAAAAGAAAAGCATTTTAAAAAAACGCAGCACAAACACAAAGCACCAACCCATTACTACAAGCCCCAGTGTCCTGCGCGCCATGAGCGCACAGAATGCTGAGGAAAACGGCGCCCGAAAAATTAAAAAGAAAAACAACTCACCGCGTCACAGCCAAACACACACCAGCCAGCTTTCTTTCCCTCACCCACGGCGCCTGAAGGTCCCTACTGGAGTTTCCCCTTTAATATCAGGGGGTGGGGGTTGCGATCCCTTTCCGCTGGCTACCCTAGGGTTGGGAGGTTTGTGGGGAAAAAAGGGGTATGTTTCCCAAACCCTTCTGGACTCAGGACACCCGGGAGAGGGGATCGATTCCCACCCCCCTCCTTAAAACAACTACGTCTTTTCTTCTCTTTAAAAACGGAGTTGTTTTAAGGAGGGGGGGAGGGAATCGATCCACTGTGCCTGGTCTACTGGGTCCAGAAGAGTTGGGGGGACATACCTCTTTTGTCCCCACAAACCTCCCAACCCCAGGGGAGCCAACGGAGAGGGGGGTCGCAAGCCCCACCCACTGATATTAAAGGGGAAACCCCGAACTACTTTCACGACTCCACACAAACAAAGCACCATAAAACAATAAAGCCCCCCTCCCTACCACCTAGCCCACCCTTCCTAACCCCCAATGACCATGCCCCCCTCCCCACCACCTAACCCACCCTTCCTAACCCCCAACGACCATGCCCCCCTCCCAACCACCTAGCCCACCCTTCCTAACCCCCAACGACCATGCCCCCCTCCCCACCACCTAGCCCACCCTTCCTAACCCCCAATGACCACGTACCTTCCCCACCACCAAATAAATAATTTTTAAAAAATTACTAAAACACTCAAACACATTCAAAAATACACAAAACCAAAAACACCAAAAACAATACGAAGTAACCAAAGACACAATCAAAAACAAAACAAACAGACAAAAAAAACCAATTACAACCCCCCCTCCCCCGCCCCGCCCACACACACACACACAAAAGAAAGAAAACAAGCAAACTTACCAAAACAGGTGCTACCTCCACCAGGACTGGAAAAGAAATGAATAAAGAAAGACCCTACTTACCAGAAGAAGCTCCACCCAGAGGCCAGGAGAGAAAAAAAAGTCAAAATACAATAACCCCTACCAGCACCACCTGCTGGCCACAATAGTAAAACAATTCAAAAACACACAACAGCCCCAAACAAAACACAAATTCACAATTTTACACAAAAGGTCACACCAATAAAAACAAGTAAAAAAATTACACTAAACACACTTTCACACAAATCACAAATATATGTCAATAAAATACAACAGAAACTTTAAAAAATCCTGTGCTGAGTTATAACTCAAATTTAAACTCAAAACATTTAAACACATTTTAAAAACATTGAATGTAAAAAACATTTACTTTTACATTATTAAAATTATTACCTACGGTACAACTAATTTTAAAAATTCAAAAAACTAAAACATTATTCGCTTACATAAAACAATTTGAAAAAATTATATCATACTTTCTTCTTTTATTAATCCTCAAAAAAAACCAAAAAAGCAGATCACAGTTAATAACAGCCAAGCCAAACAAATTTTACATAAATAAACATTTAAAAAATTAAAATTACAGACAAAGCAATTTTTTTAAAAAAATAACACAATTTAACCTTCCAACACAATGTAAAACTATTGCAAAAATAAAATTGGCACATTTTTTATTAAAACACACGGGGGGAAAAGCCCGGCAACGCCGGGCAACCCTTGCTAGTAGATTTATAAAGAGGCAAAATGACACTTGCTGATTTATTTTCTATACCCTTCCTAATGATCCCTTGCATTGAGTTTGCTTTTTTCACTGCTGAGGCACACTGGGTTGACACCTTCATTGAGCTGTCCACCAGAACACCAAGGTCCCTTTCCTGGTTTGTCGCAGAGAGTTCAGATCCCATCAGTTTATAAATGTAATTGGAGTTTTTGCCCCAACGTGCATCACTCTGCACTTACTAGTGTTGAAGCTCTTTTGCCACTGTTTTGCCCACTCTCCCAGTGTCAAGAGATCCCTTTGGAGCTACTCACAATCTCTCACAGTTTTCACTACCCTGTATAATTTAGTGTCATCAGCAAATTTGGCTACCTTGCTATTTACTCCTACTTCTAGATCAATTATGAAGAGGTTGAAAAGCAGGGGTCCCAGTACTGAACCTTAGGGGACCCCACTCTTTACTTCCCTCCACTTGGAGATGTGTCCATTTAGTGCTACCCTCTGATTCCTGTCCTTTCTTCCTGTCCCTTATTCTGCTGCCCTTAGGTGGGATGGAGGACATGTTTTTAACTGGTCTGGTTATTAATATGCTGTTATTGGACAGAAGTATCTCACTCTAAATGTCATGAATATAAGGAAACCACATGGGCCTGGTTTTGGAAATGATACTATCTGTATAGTTCTTCTCGCTTAATGAAATGCTGGCTGCAATTTTTTAAAGCTAGTAAGTAACTTCATTATCCCATAGCATGTTCCATTAGCAGACCAATCAAATGTCTTTCATGTAGAGCTACCAATAACAAAAGGTAGCAAGTGCATACATGCCCTGCTGAATTCCCAGTGGGGCCTGTGGAATTGAATTGTTTAGAAATAAATGCCAAGTACTTAGTGTCTTACAAAATTATAGATTTTTGAAGCCTACTTAATAATGGAGAAAACACTTAGGCAGTTGCTACTGGATTTTGTTACATGCAAAAAAAATCACAAATGCGAGCGCGGCGCCAAAATGGCCGCCGTGCCCTTTGCGGGGGCCCCCCATCGGACAAAGGCATCCGGGTAGTTAGGGGGCGTGGCCAGCACCCTTATATAAGGGGCGGCCACGAGGCAGCCGAGCTGCCATTTTGCGAAGCGACGGAGCGGAGAAGTTTTTCCCTCTTACCTCCGTCGCTTTTACCCTCACCGGGAAGCCTCTTGGCTGCTGATTTTCTCATTTTTCGGCTCCCCATCGGCTAGCTGCGATGCCCTCAAAGAAGAAGGCGACTGCGAACGCGGCTCGTTCTGCGCGGAGGCGCAATCCGGGTCGGAGGACCGCGGCTGCGCCTCCCTAGCAGCCTCCTATGCCCGAGCCCACTGGGACCGGTGGGATGGGGTTAATCCCCCCTTGGCCGGAGGCTGGGGGTCCGCGTGCGGGCCCAGTAGGGGCCGCGGCCCTCGGCCCGCAAGCGGTGGCCACCACTCCTGGCATGGCCCATTCCGCTGGGCCTTCCTCCGTTGGGGCGCAGCTTACTGCGGGGGCTTCCAACCTTGGGGGGTGGTGTGGCCCCCTTCCATGGCAGGGTACTTCCCCGGCCCTACCGGGCCCGGGCTTAGGATCGTGGCCCTATTCAGGCCCCGGGGTGCAGGGATCTGTACCGATGCCTGTAGTTAGTGGGCCGGCTGGCCCTTTGCCCCCCCTTGGTTTAGGTGGCTATGTCAGCGTGGAGGCCCTCCTGGCCCGCGTTGCGGCCCTTGAGGCATCCCTGGCCCGGGTTAGTCACCCTGGGGCCCCTTTTGGGGTGCAGGTCGATCCATCGTCTGCTGGGCAGCAGCAGGCGGCGAGACGGGTTGAGCTGCCTGAGGCGCGTGGCCCGGCTTTCCCCACTGCCTCGCAGCTCCCCAATCAACAGGCCGGTGCTGGTCAAGCCCCGTCGACGAGCTCTATGGCGGTCGTGAGCTCCGACGCCCCCAGTGGGCCGGAACCCCCGGTGGGGGCGGCCGATGGGGGTGCAGCATGTGAGTATGCGGTCCAAACTAGTGCACCTACACACATGGCCACGTTGGGGGGGGCTTTCCAATGGCCTTGGCCTCGCACGGGTGGCGCGGCGGTCCTGGCGCCTACGCCCCACCCGGTGACTTCAACCATCACCCAGGGCCCCGTGGTGAGGGGTGCTTCTTACCCAGTCGGGAATCTTCTTGGGGTGACTGGGTTAATCCAGGCTCCTTTACAGATGCCCGCAGTTTCCACCGTGCCTGTGTCGGCTTTGCCGACAGCAGGGTATTCCTTGCCACTGGGGGACCATTTGGCCCAGACCACCAAGGAGAAGATCTGGCGGGGGGAGTATGTGGACATCTTCTCCCTCCTTAACAGAGAGCCCACCAAGGAGGAGAGGGAGGGGCAAGATGAGAAGGATAAGGAGCAGGCGCGTCGTCGCAAGCCACCACGTACTTGGGCCAACTGGTTGCCGGCCTACCTCATATACATGGCGGTCTACCTCAGGGCCCGGCCGGATTTGGCAATTCCGATGGTCCAGTATTTGGACAACATTTACCGGGCGATGGTTGGCTTCCCGGGCCCGTCGTGGTTGGCTTATGACGAGGAATTCCATATGCGGATTCCCCTGCACCCCGAGATGAGGTGGGATGAGCCCTGCCAGAGGCTGTGGCTTCTGTACATGACTCCCACGTGCCCTGCGCCCGGGGAAAGATACCATTGTGGACATGCGGTCCAGCGAGCGGCCCCAGCACAGGCTCCCCGCCAGGTGGCGGGGCAGGGGGTTCCAGCCCGCCTGCTGTGCTGGACTTTCTCGTCCAATGGCTCCTGCAACAGGAAGAATTGCAAGTACAGGCATGAGTGTCCCTCCTGAGCTGGCCCCCATGCGGCCTCCGCCTGTCCCAGGCCGGGAGGGATGCGGGGCAGAGGAAGGGGCGGACAGGGGGCCGGCAAAACTGCTGTGGAGGGAGCTGGTTCACCGAAAGGCCCCCTCCCCAATTAATGTGGACATGTTGGAGCATTGGCTCGCATTGTACCTGAGGGAGGAGGATGCGGTTTACCTACTTCAGGGTTTTAGACAGGAGTTCCGTATTCCTTTCGTGGGTGATAGGTCCCCCCAGGATGCCCCCAACCTTTTGTCCCTTAGGGGGAGGGAGGAGGTAGCTGCTGCCAGCATTACTAAGGAGGTCGATGCAGGCAGGGTCGCTGGCCCTTTCCTAACACCCCCGTTCCCCAATCTTGAGGTATCACCCTTGGGCTTAGTGCCCAAAAAGTCACCGGGCGAGTTTCGCCTGATTCATCACTTGTCCTACCCAGCCGGCCGATCGGTCAATGATGCTATCCCTGATGATCTTTGTTCAGTCAGGTAGACATCTTTTGACCAAGCGCTGCGCATGGTGCGCTCATGTGGCCCGGGTGCGCTATTGGCTAAGTGCGACATCAAGTCGGCGTTTCGCCTCCTGCCAGTGCACCCGGGCGACTTTGAGTTGCTGGGTTTTAAGTTCCGGGGTGAATATTACTTTGATAAGGCCATGCCTTTTGGCTGTTCCATATCCTGCTCGGCCTTCGAGCGTTTCAGTACATTACTACAGTGGGCTTTCGTCCACAGGTCAGGGTCCCGGTCTGTAGCCCATTACCTGGATGATTTTTTATTCGGGGGTGAACGGGGCTGGGACACGTGCACACGTCTCCTCAACACATTTCAGACGCTAATGGAGGAACTCGGTGTCCCTTTAGCACCCGAAAAGACCGAGGGCCCATCTACTAAGCTAGTATTCCTGGGGGTGGAGATTGATACGGTAGCGCAGGCTTCTAGGTTACCGGGGGATAAGGTGTCAAGGATAGTGGCCCTTATCTTGGACTTGCTTGATAAACGCAAGGCATTGCTGAGGGAACTGCAGGTGCTGCATGGTCACCTCAATTTTGCTTGCAGGGTCGTCGCACCGGGCAGGGCATTTGCTCGGCGCTTGTGCGACGCCATGACAGGCTTAGCCAGGCCCCACCATAGGGTCAGACTCACTCGGGGTATCAGGGCAGATATGCTTATCTGGCTCCAGTTCCTGAGGGAGTTCAATGGAGTATCATTTTGGAGGTCTGACCTCCTGGATTCCCCTCGCTTTCAGATACAGTCTGATGCTTCGGGATCCCTGGGTTATGGGATGTACTTCAATGGGAAGTGGGCCTATGGTGGGTGGCCACCAGCCTGGGCAGGCACGGGTCGCCTGCGTGATCTCACATATCTGGAATTTTTCCCTATCCTGGGGGCTTTGATGCTATGGGGCGAGGAGTGGGCCAACTCGGTTGTCCATTTCTGGTGTGACAATGCGGCCGTTGTCCACATTGTCAACTCACAGACTTCCAAATCGCCCAGGGTTATGGACCTAGTGCGCCAGTTTGTGTTGCGCAGCCTGCGCCTCAATGTCCTTTCCAGGGCCAGGCATGTCCCAGGGGTCAATAATGATATCGCTGACGCTTTGTCCCGCCTGCAGATCTCCCGGTTCCGTGCCTTGGCCCCGGATGCGGAGGAATTTCCCTCGCCACTCCCGGACGAGATATGGACCATTGGCAAGGAGAGGTGAACCGGGCGATTGGCTTGTCCCTAGCGCCACGCACGCGTAAGGCGTATCACCACGCATTCAATTCTTTCAGAGATTTCTGTACCCAATTCCGGCTGCCAGAAACCTGGCCGATCCCAGTGACCCATGTACTTCGGTTCATGGTTTACCTGCATGCCCAGGGCCTTGCACCTCGCACCATAGCATCTAGGCTGTCAGCATTGGCTTTTATGGCCAAGGTGGGCGGTCATGTGGATAGTACCGCTGACTTCCGTGTGAGACATGTTTTGGAGGGGTGGGTGCGGGAGCGTGGGCGTTGCCCGGACGACCGCCACCCGATTTCCCCAGGGGTTCTTACCCAATTGGCCCGGGGCTGGCCTGGCCTCTGTTTTGATAGATATGAGGCAGCCCTATTTCATGCAGCCACAACGGTGGCATTTTTTGGAGCGCTCCGCATCAGCGAGCTTGTGATGCTGTCTAAGGCGGATGCAAGTCGTAGGGCACTGGAACTCGAAGATGTATACGTTGCCAAAGACTGGGCTCAGTTGAGGATACGCTCCTCTAAGACAGATCAGCATGGCGTAGGCAGTGGTGTAAGACTGCTACGGTGTTCTTTGGCAGACATCTGTCCGGTTGGTGCCCTACAGGAGTTTATTGCACTGCGTGGCACGCACCATGGCCCGTTTTTCTGTCACCAAGATGGGTCTCCCCTTACTAAATTTCAATTTTGGAAGGTGACCGGCAAAGCGCTGGCCAGTGTGGGCCTCCCAGGGGCCCGTTACGGCACCCATTCCTTCAGGATAGGGGCGGCTTCCACGGCAGCTGCTTTTGGGTACTCCGGGGCTGACATACGCAGCATGGGAAGGTGGGGTTCGCAATGTTTTCAGTTTTATGTTCGCCCTCTTCCACCGTGAGTACCAGTTTTGTCACCACACCTTTCTCTTCCTCGTTTTTTCCCTTACAGACCCTGGGTGTCGTATTACACCGGTGACAGTATGGCTGGTGGGCCACAGCTACATGCACAGGGCAGCGCGTTACGCTGCGGTGACAGAGTGGGGACCCCGACTGGGACTAGGTGCATACGCAAGTCTCACATGGCATGGTAAGCCCGGGATGTTATGGCGGGAGCTGTTGCCATTCCTTTTTTCAGGCCGGAATGCTGACCCGCCTGACATTCTGATCATACACCTAGGGGGCAACGATTTGGGCCAGGTCACCGGCTTATCGCTAAAGCATGCGATTTGCGGCGACCTTGCCTACCTGCATTACGTGTGGCCCGCTACGACCCTCGTTTGGTCGGACATGGTCCCGCGGCGCACGTACAGGGGAGGTTTCGACCTCCAGGCCCTTAACCGTGCTAGACGCATGGTGAATAGGGCTGTGGCACGCTTCCTTGCCGACAAAGGTTGGGGGCGGGTCAGTTGTCACCCCGCCATTAGCCTACAAAATTACGGCCTTTATGCAGGGGGTGGGGCCCATCTGTCGCGAGGAGGTATGGACCTCCTGTTGGGTGATTGGAGAGCAGGCCTGTTGACCGAGCTGATGGTCTGGGGGGGGCGTCGAGCCTTCATTGAAGCCCCTCCGTGTGGCGGGTAGCACTGGTAAGGTAAACATTTATGACCCACAGGTATCCGGCAGGTTCGCAATTGACTGGACAACACTTGACAGGCATAAGTTGGTTAAACGTTGTCCGGTCAACGACGAACTAGGCAATGGGGTGATGGCTATAGCTAGACAGCATACATCACCCCGTGATTTTACGGATACGCGTCAGAGGGTGGGGTAATTAGTTAGATATTGACTACGGTCAACAATTTGTTTGTTGTCAACAAACAAATTGATACAAATAGATACATTGTAACAATTGCCGTTGGCAATTTTGGGTGGTACCTTACCAGTGTTACTTCGGCCTGCTTGCCTTAAGAATTATGATTGGTCAATTACCAATAGAAATTTATAATTCGGACTAGGGCATGAATCAATAAATGTGGCCCGATGCCGTTATCCACTTTCATCAGTGTCTGAGTCCTTTATTGGGGGGTGCGCCTGCAAAGGGTGTGTGTGTGTGTAACATTTTACCAAAGAAGGAGATAAACATTTCACATTATATGAAAACAGATTTGATATATCTTATATGTTACACATGTATTACATCAATTTTAAAGTGGAAAGGGCATCTATACACAAATCAGCTTTCAGGGTGTTGTTGTTTTAATCTGAACAACACTACGTTTTTAAATGGTACAGAGAAGCAGCTGTAAGCAAGATGTGAGGAATGGAAAAGTTGTGGTTTATTTTCCCTTTATTCTAAGCAGGTTCCACCTAAATCAATTGCTCATCTATCTCCATTTAATAAAAGAAGAGTTACTGTGCAGGCTGGCCTTATCAGTGAAGAAAATGAAAATAACTGTTTTAGATGTCAGTTTTACAAAGGTAAGGGAGGAGGTTGATAGGATGTGTGTGAGAGAGAGGAGAGGGAAACAGGTCTCTCTAGGAAAATCCAGCTGTCATTGGGGCACTTTTCGATGGTCTCACCGCATGTATGAGACATATATGAAAATAATAAAGGGACTACTGAAAATATGGAAGCAGATGGGTTTGAACATTCTGTTACATGCTTAGAAAAGCTGGAATCATAAATGCACTTGTAGCCTTCAACAATAAAAACTTCAGAAGAACTGAAAGGTAATGAATGGAAGTGGAATATCAGCTTTCAAAATGGAGGAAAGATGGGGAGTAGAAAAGAAAGCACTTCACAGATGTTTGTAGGAAAACCCTTCATTTTGTTGTTTTTACATCTTTCTGGTTTTCTTTTCTTACACGTGTTAAAGAAAAGATGTACCACAATGCATGGACCAAGTGGAGCAAATTGCATTCAAGAGTGAATAAAATTCTGAAGAGAAAGTGTTACACATTCATTATTTTTCCCTTTGTTTCTCTAAAGTGCCACACTTTCTCAGATGAAGAGCAATTTGATGGATTGGGCATGTGTGCTAGCTATACTTCAGGGTTATGTTAGAGCTGTTTAAAAATATGTAAGGTTTCCCTTGCTCAAAAGCCAGTCGTATCTGACTCTAGGATGCAGTGCTCATCTCTGTTTCAAAGCTGAAGAGCCAGCACTGTCTGCTTCTGCAGACGTTTCCATGGTCATGTGGCAGGCATGATTAGACAACAGAGCACACGGAGCACTGTTTCCTTCCCAACGAAGTGGTCCCTATTTATCTACTTGCAATTTCTTTTTTTCGAACTGCTAGTTTGGCAGGAGCTGGGACACAGACGGGACCTCATTCCATCCTGCAGTACTCGGGAATCGAACTGCTGACCTTCCACCTCCCAGTCAGCATCTTAGCCACTTGAGCCACTGCAGTCCCTTTAAAAATGTGTAATCAAACACAAATATGAGGTTTTTTATAACTATGCAATTCTCAAAGAACATTTGTGAAGTTCAAAAAAGTGAGTCATACAAAAGCCTTGCAATATTAGCTGATGTAAAAAATACCTGAGTACAATTTGAAAAGTAATTATCTGATACCAGAATATTTCTCCACCCACTGCAAAATACATTTGCTGCTAAGTCCGTTGAATTTTGTGGTTTCACTGCAAGGATCAGGGCAAGTTTCAGGTTTAGAATTATAAACAAGTTCCTCAGGAATTCCTCTTCTCTAAAGAGACTAGCCAAATAATAAGTCAAACAATAGTAAAATTAAACAATATTTATTAAGAAAGATTGTGTTCAACATCTTGACAGGAAAACATAGTATTGTTCGTGGTGAAAAGAAGAATCATTTCATCTACTAAATGGCAAAAAAATGTATGCCTAACAAGATGGAAGGCCAGCTGCAAGTCAGATACTTTTTTTACCTTAGAATGAAGAAAAGGTAGTAAGAAAAGGTTCCTGTTAATTGGCTGATTTAGAACAAGAAAAGCAAGCATGTTAGCTTTTCCTAGAGAGGTGCATTCCTTCTTCTTAGAAGGTTATGTAACCAACTATGTTAGTAATTAGTCCAGGTGAAATGGTACCATAGGCCACATCTGGCCCATGGGCCACAGGTTGAGAATCCATGAATTAGTCCATGCATAGCTTGCTTGGCTAATACATATTTCGACAGATGAGGCTCTCCATTAAGTTCAAAGTGGAAAGTTATTGCATCAACATAAGAACCTTTTCCTGGCCAGTTGTGGAAAGTGGTCATTGTAAATACCCAAAATGATCTTCTTAGCATGGTTCCTATTAGAAATGGTCTATCTGAGTGGAACTTCCAGAATTATATAGGCAGTAAAGCTAGCAACCTTCCTGGCTGAACGTTTCTGGGAGCTGTAATTAAAAAAAAAAGTATTTCCTGTCTCTGGACCCTTTTATGATAAAAATAAATGAGACCTTTGCATCTTAAAGTATCATCATAAGATAGCAGCCTTTCCCAATTAAATAATTTAAACTTTATGCCAGTGATATGTTAAATCATTACTGAGGAAAACTTCCCACATTTTTTCAGGCGGTCCTATTTTCATATGTTTGTAGTATATGGGATATTTGGTAGAAGAAATATTACTAATTTTGAAAAACTGACTTTCATTTATCAAGAATTTGGGTTATTCTCTGTACCAAAAATTATGTGCATTGAGGCCTGACAGCTCACTATATTCCACATCTGGAGGAGAGGGTTAGCTGCATTATGTTTTGTTACTTTTATTTACCACTCTCTCTTCAAATGAAGTTTGCTAAAGTTCATGGTGTCTTTTGTGTGATACTTCAAGGCAACATACTTACACATTAATCCTACCCAATGCTCAGTTCTAAAGATTTTATCACATATTATATGGGCTTTTTACATTATAGCAGCAAAAGGAAAAGTCATAACTGCAGGTTATAGCAACAGGTGTAGCAACAGATGCTGTGTTTATGACATCACAATACAGTCCAGGTTTTAGTTGAAAGACAAAATCTGTGTTAGAATAATATCAATATTTTTAGTAATATTGTGTATGTTTGGCACAGAAAGCATGATGGTTTAGCAAATCAAAGGAACCTAATGCTAGAATGAATCAGTTCGCTAGAAGAATTTCCCTTTTTCTTTTTCTTTTAAATTGACCTATCTAGAAGATTCCTGGAGAATGTTTGAAGGTTTTAATGGGCTCAGCCTTAACAATTGAAAATGTAGTTGGCTATTAATGAAGTAACTACATTCTTACAGAGCCAGTTAAATTGCATTAAAAGAAAGAGAATATGTGGGAGATCTGTTGGCTAATGGCAAGCTATGAAATGTTCATAGTATTAAGGGGGAAAGTGCCTGAAAAAGTAGACTTGAGCCACAAAAGCTCCCATTAAAATATAGCAGTTAGGCTTTAAGTTGCCACAACATTTTTGTCTTTGTTGTACTTTTGTTTCTTGTCTGAATTCTCTGCACAAACTAAAATGGCTACTGCTCCAGAAAAAAATCTGGTAATTTAGTGGTTGTGGGTGTGCTTAATAGCCCCATCTAGAGATCTCGGGTATTTTCTGATGGTCTCCCATCAAAGTATTAGCAGCCCAATCCTTCTTAGCTTACAAAATCAGAGAGACTGCTGTGTTCAGGGTGATATAATAATAATAATTGTGTACAGTCATGCAATTTATGACTTATGATTAAGGGGCCTTCTGGGGCCTTCTAGGTAGAACGATCTTAGAAGTCTCTGTCAAAGAGTTGGAGCCCATCAGTGGTAGTAATCTGCAGCAGCAGAGATGAGCCCTAACTGATCAGTGGCAATTCTACTACCATCACAGATCACTGTCACCAATCAGTAAAGAAGAGCTCCAGCTGATCAGGAGATAATAAAATATTTATTTAAAATGACAACGTGCTACTCCTCCTCAATTATTATTATTATTATTTTAAGATCCATGGCAACAGTCGAATTGGGCTTCAGCTGTTTGGTACAAAAGGACCACAACTGATTGAAAACTGTGATCTGTAACAGCTGTGGAGACCCACTGAACAACTGAGGCCCATCTCCACCAATCAGCTGGACTTCATCTCAGCTGCCACCACAACTTTATCTGGGAAACTCTAAAAAAATACTGGCAGGTGTGTGCACTCAGGCCAAATCAATGTATTTTAAGAAAGAGCCTCCTTGAAGATTGTACTATTTTTGAACCACAATGGGGCATACCTTGGTAATAGCAACCTTGTGTTGCCAGATAATCTTTCTCACACTAGGTCAGGCAAAAGGAACTGCAAAATGATCTCAATAAAACGTATCTTCATTTTGGCAGTTTCGTATCTGGCCTAGACATGGAAGAAGAACACAGATATTGATGTAAAATATATGACCCCCAGCAGGTGGCTTAAGCTACACTTCACTATGGCCAAACTGTATTTCAGTTATAAAATACTTCTGAGAGATACAAAAATGTATAGGACAGCTTAGCATTCCATCGTGTAGTTGCTGATATTTAAATCGATTATAAACCTGGCAAATCCAACAGACATGTAGGGTTGTTTACAAATGTAGACAGGCCCTACAGTAACTGAGCTACCCAGCCAGGCTCAAGGTGCTAAAGTGGGTTAGAATAAAATAAATTAAGATTTTTCTTGTTTTGAAACAAGGACATCATCACTGTAGCAGTAGGCCCTTCTCTTAATTACAAACTGAACTGAGCTTTCCCCAGTGTTCTCTTACACAACCTATACTTGTCTAATAGGCTGATTTACATCTGATCACAAAGGAAACTGTCAATGTTTTTTTGCTCTCAGAACTATTAATTGAAGATAGTATGGCTGGACAGGTGGCCCCAAACAGTCAATAGCATTGACCACTGTGCAATCAAAGTAAATCTCTTTAACTAACTAGTTTGTCACCATTAATGAGATTCCCTACTTCCCTACTTTAAATTCTAGTACTAAATGCTCAGCTGAGTCTAATCAGACAAATACTGACAGCTATTCCTTCATGTGGAATTCTTGGAGCTTCTCCAAAGTGAATCATAGATATTTTTCTCCAACATTTTGGTGAAAGAACTAGTAGGGAACATTTTAGAGGAGTGCTCAGGACACCTTTGCACAAGCAACTGTACTATAATGCTAGGACATCTGTTAGAATCAAAAAAGTAAAGGGGAGGTGGTAGGGAGGTAACTATAAGAAGCAAATGACAAAATAGCTCTCCCGTCTATGCATGTTTGTTGTTGTTCAGTCACACGGTCGATTCTGACCCTTTGCGACCCCATGGACCATTTTCCTCCAGGCACCTCTGTCCTCCACCATCCTCCTCAGCCCGCCCAGCTCTGTGCCCATTGCGTCCACAATACCAATCCATCTCATATTTGGATGCCTATTCCTATTCAATATATAGTCATTGTTTCTCTCACACACAGCCTTATTTAAACAATAATTCATCATTTTTTTCTGTACACAACAAATGTAATATTTTAATATCCACTCCTGCATTTCCATCCAGTGAATTTAAAAAGTTGCTTTTAAAAAGCCATTTTATGTACCTCACTGCAGATTCTCAGCCCTCCAGTATCTCACTGACATTCAAGCTGCTATAAAAAAAACCTATTTTTATTTTAGCTCCCTTGAGAGGGGATCCTTTAGAAATTTAAACAAAATCTCCACAAAACGTCCACACCAATTTAGCTCTGCAAAATTAAAAAGGAAAAGTACAAATAAACAGTACTTGTTATTGATGTGTTTGTTATTGAGACATGCCCTGATATGCTTGTTATTGAGATAACAATGGCTGAGACCTGATTCAGAACCAATGGAATGGACAGCTCCTGCTAGCATACCAAGGCAGCTCTTGCTGCTTGCTATTCTGGGAATGGAAGTTGTTGTGTTTTTTATCTGTTGCTTCCAGTTGTGCAAGAAGAAGAAGAGGAAGAAGAAGAGATTGTTCAAGAAAATGCTAGGTATCTCTTTGTGCAAGGACAAAAAATGGCAAACTGCACAAACACGGTACTTCATGAATATGTTCTTCCCCTCCCACCAGCCCATTTAACATATACATGAAACTATTGGGAAAGGCTACTTGGAGTGATGGGGTTCAGCACTGTCAATATGCAGCTGACATCCAACTCTCTTTCTCTTTCCCATCCAAATCCAATGAAACTTTTTCAGTTCTAAAAAAAAAAAAAAAACCAGTGTGTGGTGTCAGTAAAAGACTGGATGGCAGAGAACCAATTGAACCCTAACTTTATTTTGAATCCTCCAAGGGAGGAAGACAGGGTAGTGAGTAAGCAAACAGATTTATTAATTTTGCTACAGGTAAGTGGCAAAATTTGTAATGAGGAAAAACACCTGAACAAATAAATCTTCTTAATCTGCATAACCTCCATAGTATGACATTACAGGAAGGACTGTTCACATCCAGAGGTTCTGGTTCTTGTGTTTTCTTAATTTAGTGGAAGTTTAATTAGAGCTGTATGTAAAAGTAATAGAAAAGTTTTTTTTAAAGCAACATACAAATGTAGTTGTCATTTTCTTGGTTTTCTAGTAGAATTACTCCTGGGTTTTTTTAATTCCTCACTTAACTAAAGTTTAAATACATTTTCCCCTTAGACTATATATAGTTATTTATGCATTACCTCTTGATATAGTCATGATTACCTTTCCAATTCCGGTTAATAAAAATGCATCATTTTCTCCTAGGCCACAGTTCAGAGAACTACTTCAAAGAGTTCTGTAATTTTAAATCCAATAACAAAAACAGAATCAATACACAATAAGTCCAAACTGGATACCATATACAACCAGACAGTAAAACACACACTTATGAGTTCCATGAACAAACAAGGAGCCAGAGCGGAGGTCACTCATCTATGCCTATAAATCCAAGGGTTAACCATTGGAACTTGCTATACATTTCTGCACCTGTCCATCCTATCCCGTACCAAGCCTCTTGCACTCACCCGAACCCAGTCCAGAGGTTACTGCAGGGTTGAGAAAAGCGCCAGTGGGGCAAGAGCCCGACAAACACGAACAAAGGGAAACAACTTCAATTACCAACGTTCTCTGCGCCATGCCACAGCCAATCAGGCTGAGAGGCGTGAGCAAAAAGAACATTGGGAAATGCGGTGTGACCAATTAAAATCGAGCCGCAGGAAAAAAACCGCCGCACAAACGCAAACCACAAACGCAAAACTACAAGTCCCAGCTTCCTGCGCACCATGAGCGCGCAGGACGCTGAGAAAGCCAGCGCGTGAAAAATAAAATTACAAAATGCAACAGGAGCGCAAGTCCACCGCAGGCAGACGCACCGCCTCACAGCCTTGCAAAACAAAAAAGCCACAAAAATCCACTGTGAGACACCCGCCAGCCTTCTTTCCCGGAGCAACGGGGAGAAGAGGGACTCCCTCTCCTCCACGCTACCCCGCCAAAGACATGGAGAGACCACCGCCGGCCTCAAGGAAAGTTGAGCCGGGGTGGAAAAAACCCAAAAACAGGCAGCAGTTCATCAGGGGAAGCACCCTCCCTGGCAAATGACTGGCTACTGCCTTTTTACTTCCAACGGAGGTAATACAAAAGCAGCAGCCAGCAATCCACAAGGAAGAGCACCACCCCTTACGGATCGCTGCCTGCCCATCTCTGGTTAGGTAAGCCAGGAGAGAAAGGAGACAGAGAGGAGAGAACCATCGTCAGGCAGAGATAGCTCTTCTCTGCCTCCTTCTCCCCCAACCTACCTAACAAACCTTACCAGCCAGTGGAAGAATGGGCTGACTGCCTCCTCCTCCTTTCCCCCATTGCTGCATCGAAACCAAAATTCCAAGCAGCAATGGGGAAAGGAGGAACCGACAGGCAGCCCATTCTTCACGCAAACCTACACACCAACAACAAACACCAAAATTAATAAAAATTAATAAAACAAAAATAAAAAATAATTTTAAAAAACCATTAATAAACAAAAAAAGTAAACCACAAAATACACAAACAAAAACATCCACAATACCACAAAAGCACAGACAAAACACCTAACTACAACATGAAAATACCTAACTATAACAACACAACAACCACAAATAACACAAATAAACAACAACAAAATAATAAAAATAAACAACACCAGAAATAAACAAACAAATTACACAAATCAAAAGCCCAACCAAAACAAAAAAGAACAAACAGAAACACCTCCCAGCCCACCACCACAAAAACAAAACAAAGAAAAAAACAGAAGAAAGAAAACCAGAGAACTCACCAGCACATCCTCCCTCCACGAGATCCGAACAGAAATGAAGAAACAAAGACTACTTACTGGAAGAAGCCCCACCTAGAGGCCAGGAGAGAAAAAACACGTGAAACAAAAACAAAACCACTAACAGCCTCACCTGCAGGGTGGAATAGTAAAAACAACTAAAAAACAATAAAGCCCCACCTAGAGGCCACAAGAGTAAAAACAAGTTAAACAAATAAAAATACATCAAAAGTTTACACAAATAACAAACATATGTAACATAAATAAAATTTTAAAAAATTATAGCATCCTCTGTTGATTTTTAACTCAAAAACAAAAAAAAAACCCAAAAATAGCAAAACACAATTTAAAACAGCCCAGCATCGCCGGGCAAACTATACTAGTAGAAAATAAAATCCCAAAACATTCCCTCATCCAAAAGTATTAGGAACCAAATATCTAATTTTCAAGTCCTCCCTTTACAGCAGTGTTTCTCAACCTTTTGTTTTTGGACTTCAATTCCCAGAATACTAAGTTAATTCCCTAAAGCACTGATCAGCCAATGTACTGACTTAGGCCTCTGGGAATTGAAGTCCCCCTCTGGGATGTTGCTCCATATTGGGTACTACTGCTTTACAGAGATCAAAAACTGGAAGAAGATTATTCTGAAGATAAAATCTTCAAAGTCCTAAAGCAAGGTGACAAAGATCTAATTCCACTTCCAAGAAACAGAAACTCCTTTCTTCTCCCTCCCTCCCTCTTTCTTTCTTTCTCTCTGGACATGTGCAAACAACTCGAATGTACTTAAAATACATCTCTTGGATCATGTCCTTTCTGTCCTACTGGCTGTGATGGCTGAGGGTAAAGCTGTGCTGAATTCAAATTCTTCCCAGCCCCAGAATGCAGGCAATTGCTTAAGGCAACCCTTACCTTAGCCTGACTTTTGCTGGCATCGTGGGTATGTCCTCTGGTTAGAAGAAGTTTGGATTCCATGCAGTTCAGCCTCCCCCATACCTGTCAAGTATTCCGGATTGGCCGGGAAATCCCGTATTTCACCACTCCATCATGCTCCTTCCCGCAGCTATCCCGTAATTTGACCGGCCAGGAAAGGGGTTACTACGCATGTACACAGGGATTACTGGGTTACTGCGCATGTGCAGTAACCCCATTCCTGGCCGAAGGGGTTACTGTGCATGTACGCAGGGGTTACTGGGTTACTGAGTTACTGTGCATGTGCAGTAACCCCTTTCCTAGCTGAAGGGGTTTCACTTTCAGGGAATGAAGAAGCAGACGAGTGAAATAGTGAAATTCAGCTCTTTATTAGTCGGGTTTGAACACAGTTTGGATGGGGCAGAACTTGGACTTATATACACTATAAACAGTAACAGTAACAATAATACAACAAGCCCATTGGCTAACAGAGTGTGCACATTTTCGATCCACTTATTTGCATAAGAATAGATACATGAGAAAAGATACATTCTGCTCCTGTCAGAAAACACAGTGATGTCAATTATACATGAGAAAAGATACATTCTGCTCCTGTCAGAAAACTCAGTTAACATACATAACAAGGAGTTACTGCGCATGTGTGCAGGGGTTACTGCACATGTGCGCTGCTGCCTCTGACAGCCGCACATGCACAGTAACCCCTTTCCTGCCCGGCACCTGAAAACCTACTGTGCATGCGTGCCCAGCTCCCAGATTTTGAAAACTGACAGGAGCAGTTTGACTGGTATGGCCCTCCCCCCACCCCCTCCATTCCTTCTCTGCTTCCTTTCTGGGTTGTCTGTGATTGCTTAGCCAGCAGAACAGTTCTGCCCAGAGATACCTTCTGCAGGAAATCTCTCATATCAGCCAACAGATGGTTTGGTGCAAAGGGTCCTGCCAGCACAATAATTGTTTGTGCCTAGTCCATACAGCTGTTGCATCTTTCACTTAGGACTGCACAGCCCAGCTGGAATCATATATGCATTTGTCAGAGAATAAGGCTGGATGAACATAAGAAGACTTAGTGTTCAAGTTGCTGTTACTTGCTGTTTTCACCCTCAGTAGTATCTTTTCTTCCCAAACCCTGTTCCTTCTGAAAATTGGATGTGCTGTTTTGGTTTTGCAATTACTCTTGCCACAGGCTTGTTTTACAGGACTGAACATCTGTGATCTTCCCATTCAGGGACATTCCCATCCCCCTGCATTTTGAAGAAAGAATCCAAAGCTAATCACCTTGCTGTGGTCATTTGCTGCTTCCACCCAAAATGTACTTCATCTGTCTCTTACGGCTGCTTGAACGTCTCTTCAGATTTGTAAAGTGTCAGGGTTTCCAGCAGGCTGTAAGCCTGCATGTTTTCCTTTCCTTTTTAACTGACAGTTTGTCTTAGTATTCCTGGCAAATGTGATTGCTATCGCACAGAGAGCCGACAGTAAAGAAAACTAAATAGCAATCAGAACTCCTCTGGAATAAGAAAAACAACTCAGTTAATAAACCATAAATAGGAAGGGTGCAGAGAGTCAAATCTTCCTTCCCACCCTTTACCTAGTCAAAACATTGTATTATATCTTCAATATTTGCAATATGTATCTTTCTTTGCTGTGAGCAAAAACTGTGGGGGAGGACCAATGATATCTTTCCCTGGGATTTAAAGAAAACTCCAATACCTTGGCCACATCATGAGGAACACCATAAAGTATAGAATTCTCCAACTCGCTCTGCAAGAAATGATCCCTGGGAACAAAGTCCCTGGACGTAGATGGGCTTCATGGCTGAAGAACCTGGGAGACTGGTTTGGCATGTCCTCGGAAGAACTGTTCCAAGGAGTTAAGAACAGGAAGACTATCACCATGATGATAGCCAATATCCGGAACAGTTACGGCACCTGAAGGAGAGGAAGAAGGGCTTTAATTGAAACACAGGGAACCACAGAGAGAAGGCAGGCAACTGCAGAGATTATTGTACAGTGAAAGATCTGACTCCTAGACAGACCTCACTATCTAAGTCCGGTCCTGTCTTAACCTAGGTAAGCACAAACATCCCACCCATTCAACATACAGGAGAATGTATCTAAAATGTTATTCTCCTTAGAAATCTTTTCAAAACAACTTACTTTCTTTTGAGTTGAAAATGAATTATAAGGAGGGAAATGGGAGCCATGTTCCCACTGTTCAAGAACAGACCAATTGAATCAACTATTGAATAGTAAATAATCACTGCAAATCCCATTGAGTCACTGTGTCTACTCTAGCTGAAACTAGCCACAGGACACTGGCCTTGCTATGGTGACTGCTGTAGCCATAACCATCCAGATCTGAAAACAGAGCAGACAAAGCTGAGACCTGAGAGTGTTGGCAATCTAGAAGTGCCACAAACCCCCTCTGCCAATATCAGGAATTTGTTTCCTCCTGCGGGGTGGGGGTGGGGGGGTGTATTGCTTCCTGTCAAATGCATTCATGTTTCTCAAACTTAGTAAACTGCATTTCATTTTGTTTTGTTTCTTTGAATTCTACTACCTTCCTTTCTTTCTTCTTATTTCAAGGAAAGTCATACACATTTTCCAAATGAATTTACCTATTTTGTCATGTACTTTTCATCTCCTCTGTATCTATGCACCTTTTCCAAATGGACTGAAATGGCCTTGCGCGTATTTTCCAGTTTTTAAAATGGATGTGTGAGATTATGCATCCATAACATTATTGAAAGCCTTGCAATGATGGAAATTTCTAAAGCAAAGTACCATTTTGGCTCAAATCCACTAATGTAAAGTTATGCTATGTAGGTCTGATGGTGTCATGAACCAATGCTATATATGGTAAATAGGGGGGGGGAATCCTATTCCATTCTCCCAGGTTCCTAAACTCTGTTAGGATCCCCCTTTGATCTTGGGGAAGCCTTTTGGGGCTCACAGAATGGAGAAAATATTAAATATCCAAAAAATCATAGCCACTGGTCCTACTGCAAGCTACAGTAATTTTCAGACATTTAAAACTCCTCACTCCCTCTTGCTGTCCTCAAAAGCTTCTCCAGAACCAAAGAGATCCTAAAACCTTGGAACCTTGGTGTGGAGTAGATAGGAAACCTTTTATTAACAAAATATGGCTACAGTTTATGAACTCAATTTATGCAGCAGAACTTTACTGGATTGTAATATTAGACTCACAGTGAGTCTCAGGATGTGAAAAACAAGCAATTCTCATGATCTGACCGCCACCTGGGGTATGGTACACCTGCAGGTGGTCCAATGGAGAAGTACTGGGACATGTGCTTCATCCCAGCAGTAATCCCCTGATATGCCATGTACATTCTCATCTGGCAAGGTTTTACCGAAGGTGTTGTCCATGCCTGATGACAAGGAGTGCCTGCTGGAGTTCTTTTGGTTGGAAGCACACCTTCACCAGCTGCAGTCTACTCTCCAGCTGCAGTCAACTCTTGGTCCTGACCAATTCTACCCAGGTGAACATGGTATGCCTCAGAAGCTGCTGCATGCTGTAGTCACCCCAGCAGTTTGGCAATGTGGACCAAGGCTTGTGACATGCTCTAGAGAACTGACTCCTGGCCTCCAGGATCAAATCTTCATGGCCCCTGGTCCTTATTGAGCCTCAACCTGTGAAGGAGGTAAGGCTTCCTCCTTTGTAGAAGCACAGTCCAAGACCAACTTTCCTAACCCTCCCAGCTTCTTGTCTGAGGAAAATTTGAGTTCAGGAGCTGGGGAATTGAGCTTGGGGACAAGGCCCTGTGAACTGCCTTTTTCTTGTGGAAAATTTAAAATATAAGCAGTACAGATTCCCTCTGCACCTGGGCAAACTGCACATGCCTTTACAGTAGGCCCAGTGTCGGCTACAAACATTCCCCAAGTGGCTCAAATTCCACAGGACTTTACTTCTTTTGTATATGTAAGCACATAAGCCCATGAGAAAATCTACCATTCTTTAAGATCTCTTCTTTCTTTCTTTCTTTCTTTCTTTCTTTCTTTCTTTTTCTTTCTTTCTTTCTTTCTTTGTGTATATGCCTATGTACCTGACACTTCCATGTCAGGATGGGTGAGCCCCCAAAAGATCTCAGCACCTTTTATATAGAGAGTACATCAGTGCATCCCCTGTGGAGTTTATATACCCACAGTCTCCAGTTTTCAGCAATAAAATATTTTGTCAAGGTATATAAGCATATGCTACCCCTGGGTGTATATGCCTACCTACACAGAAACTTTGGCTCTGGATTTCAGTTCTGGGGAGAACTTATCCCTAAACATCCAGCTGCTCCACTGCACACTTTTTGGCAGCACCTGCCTGGTTCTCCACATGTCCCCACTCTCCCATGGATTCGTCCAGCATCCCACGCTGGTTCTTGGCATTTCTGCTGCCACTTTTCGAGTCGCCATCATCACCTCCACTGTGCCTTTGCCATTGTCACTGCTGTCATTGCCATCACTGATGCCTCCCTCCTTCATTCCCAGTCCTTCCAAAACATGGCAAACCACAGATTGGCTGGAACATCTTCCTCACTCTGTTTTTATGCTTAGCAGGTGGACTGGACTGAAGCCTGCTGTTCTGCAGTCTGCCTGCCTGCAATCCTATTCTGAATTTCCCCTACGGGCAAATGTAAATCCTGTAGGGAGAAACTTCCCTCACCTGCCAATGGGAAACCAGCAGGGGAATCCCCCACTGCTACTACTCTGGGGTCTGAAGTGGTGTGGTTGACAGAGCCATGCAAGAGCCACGATGCTGACTCCAGCCTCCTCTACAGTTTACCACAAGCCCACAAACTGCTACTTCAGCCACAACATGGTACCCCACTTAAGACTTGATCCCCATTCCCCTTTACCAATAAAGATACAGTATTCAGAAACAGAGCCGTATACAGACATTTAACATGAATCCACTCTAGGTTTTAGTTTGCACTTTATGAGAATTATCCAAAGTGCTGACTCTAGTTTACAAAGAAAGTTCAGCTGCTGCAATGGCTCCTGCATACAGCAGACTAAAGCCCAGCATAGATTCACAGTTGCCACCACAAGGATACTGGAATCACCAGCCAGTACTGGGTAACCTCTATAACTACCTCAAGTCAAGTTGCACAGAGCACCTTTCCTGGCAAATGTATTCAGTACTAATAATAATAATTTCGTGTCAGAGATTCTTCAGGGTTGAAAGTATTTTTGCGGGAGAAACTCCACTCAGGGTACGCCTGAACAAGCTCCTTTCATGTCCCCAAGAGCTGGGACAGAGATGGGCGCTCAATCCATTATGCAGCACCTGGGTCTTGAACTGCTGACTTGCCAGCCTTCAACTCACAAGGCGAGCTTCTTAACCACTAAGCCACCACAGTCCCCTGTATTCAATACTGATTTGGCAACACTTCATAATACCTAAATACATGCACTCAGCATATCACAAAAATGTAATGGGGTGGAGGAGGGTGGAGGAGGAAAACAATAATTCACACAGGTATGAATTACATCCATCTGTTCCTATGCATTCCACTGTCCACTTTGTGGGGTTAATGGGGGGAACCATTTTATGGACAGTATCTAGATTACTAGTGAACAAATTTAACGTGGTTTAACATACTACTGTCCTAGAATGCCGCCATTACAATAATGGAAGCAGGCAGTTGTACTGTATTTCAAACAAACTTTCAAAGTAAAGTTTCATTTTTCTTTAGCCTTCTTCAGCAGTACATACAACTCATACTTCTGATAGGATACAAACTACCCCCCCCCCAAAAAAAAGGGCATCTTTGAGGTTTCCAGAAGCCATGATGTCTTTCATTTTACAAATCATAACACAGAGGAAAATGGACAAATTGTCCTATACTATATAAAATTATTCCTTTCCTGTGTCAGAAAAAGATAAAGAACTTGCAGTGTGATGAATGAAGACAGATGACCAGCAGAAAGCTGACTTCCGGAATGAGACCACATGAGGAGGTGGAAGAACAATTTGCTCCACAATTAAACCCACAGAAGGAAAGCTAGAAGTCATGTCTCATGCTTCATGTCAGAGCTGCAGAGGTATCTCTTGATCAAAAGAGATGTCAGTTGCTGGCAAAAATAATATCTAGAAGAAATGTTTAAAGATGTCTATCCATAGGGGTTCCACTGGATGAAACATAAGAAAATCAGCTTCTCCTGCCTTCCTGCTGTGTCTGTGATTTTACAATGAAAAATCTGCATGTCTTTTCTTCAGCCATTACATGCTGTCAAAGAATTCTGTAATTGAAAAAGCCACAAAAGGTTCATGTTGTTCAGATATAGAAAGTTTTTGGGCCCAAAAGTTATCGAGGTCATGATTAAACTTGTGGTATTTCAATCCCTTTCAGGATGTAGCTTTCAGTGGAAGCCAAAATGAATACTAAAAATAAATAATTTCTGTTAAGAAAGAAATTCATTTTTATTGTGATTTCTAATGTGCACTGTTCTTTTTGGTGTGCGTGCCCCAATGAACGATGGGGCATGTACCCAATTAAGAAAATATATGAATAGACTGCTGAGTATTTAGAGTTTAGGCAGCAGTTTTAAACTACAATGCTAAATATTCTTACTACAAAAGAAGTCCCACCAAATTCTTCAGAATAAACATTTAACTTCCAGCTTTGCTGATGCGGACACAGACATATAATTTGATTCTTCTGCTCTATGTCAACACAGGGACCATGTGCTCTGACTAGGGAACAATGAAAGGACAGTCTGCAAAAATCTGGTAAACTTTTATTAGCAAAGATAAAGATGAGAGTTTATTCTACATCATTGGAAGAGTAAACTAGCACGACCACAAGCCTAGATAGCTTCCCCTACTTGGAGTCTCCATTTGGAGAATTACAGATTTCATCAATTTTAACATCTGACCATTTTTCTGCTTTTCATACCTCCTTGTGAAGTTTTGAAATACATCATTTGATAAATACTTCTCCACCACCTTTTTATATTGTGGTAGCCCAATAAAACCCACCTCTATTATTATTATTATTATTATTATTATTATTATTATTATTATTATTATTATTATTATTATTATTATTATTATTATTATTATTACCTATGTCTAGGATTGTGCTGTCATTCGTTCAATTTGTATACTGCCCATCTAGTGAATTCCATCTCTCTGGGCAGTTACATTTAAGACAACAAATATAGAAACTACAAACAAACAGAACTATAAATTAAATTAATCAAAAAAAGAATAGTAGTAAAAAAAATGGCAGCAGACAACATATAACTAATAATATCTCCATTGGATCAAGATTTTCTGCCTTGGAGTATGTTATTGAAGACCCTTTTAATAGTTTTAGTTTCACAATCTTCTTAAAAGTTATGGGGATGGGGTTTGGTGTACATCCTATGGAAGGACATTCCACCACAATGAAGTCAATACTGAGAAGGCTCAACTTCTAGCATTGTCCTTTTTAGCTTTTTTTGGTGTGGAAACCTGATGCAAAAGATGCAAAGCCTGTAAAGAGCAGATGAAATGGGCAGTAGATCCATGGATGAGATGCTCCTACAGGTAACAAGGTCCTAAGACATTAAAGGCTTGGTATATAGTACCAAAACCTTGAATCTGAACAGAAGTAGATAGAGAACCAGTGTAGATGAGCCAAGATCAAAATTAATCTCTCCTGCAGTTAAGCTGCATTCTGGACCTGCTAAAGCTTCAAAGGAAGTCCCACACAGAGAACATTGCAGTAGTCAATGCTTGAGACTATCAATGCATGAACCAATGTTGTTAGGAACCACCTGTCCAGATAAGCATGCCACTAGGTGATTTGCTGAAGGTGAAAAAAGTGAACTGGACTACACCAGTTACCTGTTGTTTTATAATAAGTGCTGCATCTGAAAGAATCCCCAGGTTATAGACTTGACCTCAGGGGGTAGGGGGAATACATTCATCTAGTTTAGGAACACACAGCAATCAGAAAGATCCCCTGACAATAAAATCTCTGTCTTATCCTGATTTCAGTTTTAACTTGTTAGCCTTCGTCCAGTCCAGTCCTGAGATCAGACAACGCTCAAGGCAATGGACTCCATCAGTGCAGATGGGGTAAAAGACGGATAGAGTTGTGTGCCATCAAATTGCTGGATGACCTCCCCTAGTGGCTTCACAACATTAAGGAGTTGATCAACCACACTTTGGGACCCAAGGAGTCAAAACAGCATTCCCAAGGTGAATCATCTGGGAATGGCTATGAAGAAAGTCAGCATAACACAAGGTCTCTAATCTCCAATCCTGACAGCCTATCGAAAAGGATACTATGGTTGATGGTATCAAAGGCTGCTGAGAGATCCAGTAGAATCAACAAGGTCATATTACCCCATAATTATTAGTTACCAATTAGTGAAGAAACCAAATAACAAAGCTCCAAACAAAACTACTTATATAGGTTTCATTTCAATTATGAATACCTTCCATTAGTAAAGAAATATCCCACTACTGTAATAAAAAATTGGCTTTAGTTTCCAATTAAGTAGTCTTTAATAAAAATCTAGGATACAATTTCTAATGCATTTTATATTAACCAAACACACTTCTCTTTGGGGGGGGGGGAATCCTCCTCCTTCTACTGGGTTTTATTAATCCATCCCCACATTTTCACTTTAAATGTTAAAACAATGAGAAGGTAGCAAACAACTTAGAATTTTTATCTAAAAGCAATTCAATGTTTCAAAAACTCAACGGCTCATTCATTCACTAAACAAAAATTGTACAGCTCGCTGCCTGATGGGATCCATACTAGAAGTCCAGAACAAGGACATCCACAATTACAGCATCAATAAGAATTGAAATTAGTGGCACAATGTTTTATTTGACACCAGCACCATAAAAGTATATTGCTCAGCTAGCTTCATCCAATTCAAAATCACAAGAAGAACCCTGCTCTGTGATTAGCAGGAACCATTTTGCAGCAGGCTTACATGACTGGATCATACATTTTCAATAAACCCATGTCACCATTTTTAATTAAGTAATGGAAGAAACAGGATTTCTAGGTTTTGTATAACACTAAACTTTTTCTTCAAACCACATCTTAATTCATGCATTGATAGATATGGACTCTGAGCCTCATATTACAGCACCAGAAATGCAAAAGTGCCCATTTCCAATATGCAAAAAGAATTTCAGGAAAACAGCTCATACGTTCCTGGTTTACACCAGTTTTTTTCTCATTCATTTTCTCTTTTCTTCTAGCTGCAAAGCCTTCAGCCTCCTTAGACAGATTATAACTCTTGATATAATACAATAAAAAGAAGAATTATGTATCCCATTTATTTGTTGTTATTATGTGCTGTCAAGTTGAAACTGACTTATAGTGACCCTTAGAGGACTTTCAAGGTAAATGGGAAATTTAAGGAGAAAGTTATTAGTTCCAGTCGCTTTGGGAGCTTCCATGGCTGAGCAGGGATTCAAACCCATGCCTCCAAAGTCTTAATATTTCACTCTATCCACTACATTAGACTGGGTATTCCAATATTATGTATATCCTATATTCAGTTAACCTCAAGGCAGCAAATGTTGTTTTCACTACAATTTGAATAAATGTTAGCTAAGGATCCGCCCTTTGAAGTTATCATCAAATGACATGGAAGTCACTTGAGCTAAATATAAATAGCAGGATGTAGATTTACCACTGTTTGTCTGTATTAATCCCCAACCTCTGGCTCCACTTCCAGATACCTAACCCACTGAGCTATCCAGCATCTTATGTGCTAGGGGACTATTCTTAAAAATAGGTTTGGCAGTTAAACCTCTACTGCGCTCTGATGCCATTGGAGTTCTGTATTTGTTTCGCTAAAAGAAAGGCTCGGCATTAGTTGAATACAGTCCACCTGACCAGGAGTTTCTTCTACTGTCATAAAATGGTTTTTAAAATAGTTAAACTTGCAAAAAAAAAATGAGTCTTGTTTTGGAAGATGTGAAGCTATTGCACAGAATTGAGCTACGCTTTGGAGGAAGGAAAGTTGTTGAACTGGAAAGTATTTCTAAATAGCCAGAAATAAATTGAACCAAGCTTTGTACATCTGGTAACAAAATGTGATGATTATATTTAGTCCTTCCTATTTCTTCTGCTTACCCTGTTTTTGTACCTTTAGCGCCACTTGTTACTGTAACAGAACACCTAAAACTCCAAAATCCTTCTCAAAGCTGAATTTAGCCTGTTTTTGTTTTTTTTTTTAGAAAAATCCCTCTGCTCTATCCTTATTTTGATAGCACTAGCAGCTGTTCATCTGGAAGCATTATAACCACATTAAGGCATTGATCCAAATTGAATTGTCTCGGACAATCCTTTGTCTCAGAAGAGGCAACGAGATCATATTGAAGCTTTCTTGGGGGTTTTTTTCATACACCTTCTGCTTGGTGGAATTCTGAAAGTGATCTGTGAAGCAAGAAAATCTACTTGTCAGCCTCCTTTTAAAGAAGTGATGCAAACAGGCACATCACAGGCTCTGTTATTGCAACAGTCAGTTCTGATTTGTTCATGAGCATGCCAGGCTAATGGCCATATCCTTTCATACAATTCTTTTTTAATCAAAATGGAACATCCAGCTGTCATTACTGACTGAAGAGGGTTGTTTTGCCGTATAGTACAGGATACAAAAAAAAAATCAAGAGCATCACTTGTGCTCATTGATTATGATGACTAAGAGCAAAGTATTGACACCAGTTGGGTTTGCCTGCAAGCTCAAGTGTTAATTTGTTTGGAGGGGCAGCCATGTGTCCTTCCTTACTATCAACCCCACTGGCAAGCAGTGGCATGAACAAGGGCACATTTTGCTGAAGAGGATCTTGTTGATCTAGGAAGCTGCATAAATGGTGGCAGCAACAGCAGGTTTGGTTTTTTTTTTTTTTAATCAGATTGTTGGAGTGTTTGGAGCATTGTAATGGCGAGATTAGCAATCAACTTGACAGAATACTCCACCTGCGATTACACAAGCACTGCATTAGCTACATTACTTTTCCCTTTCTGAAAAATAGCCACTGTGTCAACAACACCCCTTGAAAAGTCACCTTAATTAAGAACATGTGATCTTTTTAAAGGATTGTTCAGGTAGCATTAGATTAAATGAGAAAAAGGGCAGGAGTAAGAAATGCATGTAACTGTCTCGCTAGCTCTCCTATATGCTACCAAATCGCCATTAAAATAATGACAGCCATTACAGAGGAAATATCTTTTTCTCAATTGCTTGTACATGTTGTTCTTAGGTGTTGTTAAGTTGCATTGAAATTATGGCAACCTTTATAGGGTTTTCAAGGTAAGTGGCATGTTTAAGAAGTGGTTTGAACAGTGCAAGCTGGCTGTATAACTCAATGAGTTAGGGATCAAATTTGATTCCCTGCTGTTCCTCCCAGGAGAGCAAGACTATGTAACCTATAACAGTCATTATAAGATGGAATTGACATCATGGCATATAAATAATAATAATTTATTTTAATGCAACCACCATCACCACCCCTAGTGAGGTTTCATGGCCAAGCCTGAATGTGAGCACATATCTCCTGAGATCTAGTCTAACATTCTACCCAATACACCTTGCAAGTACATAGTTTATGCTTATCACCTGTATAGTAAAGAAAGAAGCAAAACTATCACTAGTAGAAGGATAAGAAAAATTGTTATACCTATTCACCCCTTGAGGAATAAATCCCAGACTTTCTGTACTACCAGTAGATTTTATCATAGGTGTAGTGTTTATAGACCTCAGTGCAGCTTATGACACAGTCAGCCATACAGCCTTGCTGAAGAAAGTCTCCCACATCACAAAGGATTTTAAATTCACAAAAATCATAGGCTGTTTACTAGAAAACCATAGATTTTGTGTCGATTTCCAAACACAACGCAGCCAATGGAGACATCGAAGAAATGGCCTCCCGCAGGGCAGTGTGCTAGCCCCCACATTGTTTAACATATATACTAATAATCAGCGATTGCCAGAAACCACTAGGAACTTTCTTTACACCAACGAACTGGCAATTGCCGCACAGTGTGCAAACTTTGAGCCTGTTGAGAAAAAACTGACTGAGGCTTTGAATTTAATGGCTATACACTACACAGTGATAACCAACTGAAACCGAACTGCCTAAAAACTCAACTCTGTGCTTTTCATTTGAAAAACCATGAGGCATGAAGCCTGCAGGTGACTTGGAATGGCACCAGGCTCGAACACTGCACCACCCCCAAATATTTGGGAGTTACCCTGGATCGAACTCTCACTTTCAAAACCCACTGCCTTAATACCAAATGGAAGGTTTTTGCCAGGAACAATATTCTGAGAAGAATAACAGGTTCAAAATAGGGTGCCAAACCACACACACACTTAGAACTTCTGTGCTAGCTTTATGTTACTCTGTAGGAGAGTATGCTAGTTCAGTGTGGTACAGATCAAACCATGCAAAACAGGTAGATGAGGCCTTAAATGAAACAGCAAGATTGGTCACAAGATGTTTAAAGCCAACTCCAATACAAAAAGTGAATTACTTAGCTGGCATCCCTCCACCAAAATTTCAATGAGAAAGTGCTGCTCAGAAAGAGTGGATCAAAGTAAGATTCTCAAAAACACACCTGCTATTTAATCATCAACCACCAAAGCAGAGACTGAAATCAAAGCATAGCATCTTCAAAACTCTGCCCCCGGCTGAACATCCAGCAACCACAGATCACCTTAGAAATATGGAAGGCATGCAAGGAGCTACCAGATAACTGGACAGAACCACATGACTCTCTACCACCTAGCCAAGAACAAACATGTGGAAAGCTTGTAATAAACTGTATGCAGGGGTAGAAAAATCAAGGGCTAATCTGAGAAAGTGTGTTTCCTGTAGATGACAGCCTGTGTGAATGTGGAGAAGTACAAACTATCTCCCATATGATACAATGCACACAATGCCCCTCAACATGCACTGAGGAGGACCTTATGCTGGCAAGAGGAAATGCTGTTGATGTGGTTTGATATTGGGTGGATGCCATCTAGTCCTTTTAATTCTACAGTATTTTGTTTTAGATGTGTCAATTTTACCTTTATATGTTATTACATGCTGGTGGTGCATCTGACATGAAGAAAGAAAGCTGTTTCTTTAGTTATTTTTAATGTATATTAATAAATGGAAAATGAGTTAATGCTGTACAATATGTGTATAATTGGAGTTGAGACTGTGATCTCATAGAAACAACAAAACTTTATTTTCATTTCCATTTGCAAAACTGGGACTTCAGTGACTTCTTACTAAATGATAAAGCTGTCTACATTGTAATTGGTCACAGGCTTTGGGGACCTACTTCCCAGATAATTGAATGGAATATGCAGGCTTGCAAATGACTGAATTTATCATCTACAGTGTTAAACAAGCTAGAACGCCTGTTGCTTTGTATATAAGCAATGTTACTCTTGAGCCCAATTTTCATATATAAGATAAACTGTACATCTAGATCTTGTAATTGCACACATGGTTGGAACCATAGGAAAACAGACATTGTTAAGACGATGGATCTCAAGGAACCATAGTTTCATTTCTCTCTCTCTCTCTCTCTTCCTTTTAATCTAAGACTCATATGTTCTAATTCAGGCAAAATGCAGATTGCTCTTTGGCTCAGCATTCTAAATTTTGGGATGTGGGTTATCACCCTTAGTTTTTACACACTTAATTGTGTCAGCATGAAATGTAAACTCCGTTAGATGACAACTGCAAATATGGCTTCAAAAAAGAAACACCAAAAACAAAACCCTGAGCAAATGTGTATTCTCTTTGGTAATTATTTCACTGCAGAAGAGTGACAGCACAACTGAAAAGAATCTTAAAATATCACTTTTGAAAATCAGCTTCCCACTATCCCTCTTCACTCATGTGTTCTATTCAGAGCTTTGTAAAATTACTTTTTGGGTCATAATTCCCAGGAGATCTCCCCAGTCCACATATTGGCTGTGAGATTCTGAGAGCAACAGTGTTTAAAAAATAATCCTGGCTTTATTTAGAAACACAACTGAAAGGGCCAGAAGACCTTCACTCAATCAAAGTCCAAAGGCCTGTCTCGATAAAATGTTTTTAAAGGACTGCAGGAAGGGAGTCAGCTGAGCTTCCAAAGAGAGTTTGTGAGGGTCCTCTCTCTTGTCTTCATCAAAGGGAGACTGTGAAGATGAAGGGAGAGAATGCGAGCGCGGCGCCAAAATGGCCGCCGCGCCCTTTGTGGGGCCCCCCCATCGGACGAAGGCATCCGGGTAGTTAAGGGGCGTGGCCAGCACCCTTATATAAGGGGCGGCCATGAGGCAGCCGAGCTGCCATTTTGCGAAGCGACGGAGCGGAGAAGTTTTTCCCTCTTACCTCCGTCGCTTTTACCCTCACCGGGGAGCCTCTTGGCTGCTGATTTTCTCCCTTTTCGGCTCCCCATCGGCTAGCTGCAATGCCCTCAAAGAAGAAGGCGACTCCGAACGCGGCTCGTTCTGCGCAGAGGCGCACCCCGGGTCGGAGGACCGCGGCTGCGCCTCCCCAGCAGCCTCCTATGCCCACCGGGACCGGTGGGATGGGGTTAATTCCCCCTTGGCCGGAGGCCGGGGGTCTGCGTACGGGCCCAGTAGGGGCCGTGGCCCTCGGCCCGCAAGCGGTGGCCACCGCTCCCCTTTGCCCCCCCCTTGGTTTAGGTGGCTATGTCAGCGTGGAGGCCCTCTGGCCCGCGTTGCGGCCCTTGGGGCATCCCTGGCCCGGGTTAGTCACCCTGGGGCCCCTTTTGGGGTGCAGGTCGATGCATCGTCTGCTGGGCTGCGGCAGGCGACAGGACGGGTCGAGCTGCCTGAGGCGCGTGGCCCGGGCCAGTGCTGATCAAGCCCCGTCGACGAGCTCTATGGCGGTCGTGAGCTCCGACGCCCCCAGTGGGTCGGAACCCCCGGTGGGGGCGGCCCATGGGGATGCAGCATGTGAGTATGCGGTCCAAACTAGTGCACCTACACACATGGCCACGTTTGGGGGGGCTTTTCAATGGCCTTGGCCTCACACGGGTGGTGCGGCAGTTCAGTCGCCGACGCTCCACTCGGTGACTTCAACTATCACCCAGGGCCCCGTGGTGGGGGGGTGCTTCTTACCCAGTCGGGAATCTTCTAGGGGTGACCGGGTTAGTCCAGGCTCCTTTACAGATGCTCGCAGTTTCCACCGTACCTGTGTCGGCTTTGCCGACAGCAGGGTATCCCTTGCCACTGGGGGACCATTTGGCCCAGACCCCCAAAGAGAAGATCTGGCGGGGGGAGTATGTGGACATCTTCTCCCTCCTTAACGGAGAGCCCACCAAGGAGGAGAGGGAGGGGCAAGATGAGAAGGATAAGGAGCAGGCGCGTCGTCGCATGCCACCACGTACGTGGGCCAACTGGTTGCCGGCCTACCTCGTATACATGGCGGTCTGCCTCAGGGCTCGGCCGGATTTGGCGATTCCGATGGTCCAGTATTTGGACAACATTACCGGGCGATGGTTGACTTCCCGGGCCCATCGTGGTTGGCTAATGACGAGGAATTCCGTATGCGGATTCCCCTGCACCCCGAGATGAGGTGGGATGAGCCCTGCCAGAGGCTGTGGCTTCTGTACATGACTCCCACGCGCCCTGCGCCCGGGGAATGATACCATTGTGGACGTGCGGTCCAGCGAGCAGCCCCAGCACAGGCACCCCGCCAGGTGGCGGGGCAGGGGGTTCCAGCCCGCCTGCTGTGCTGGACTTTCTCGTCCAATGGTTCCTGCAACAGGAAGAATTGCAAGTACAGGCATGAGTGTCCCTCCTGTGCTGGCCCCCATGTGGCCTCCGCCTGTCCCAGGCCTGGAGGGATGCGGGGCAGAGGAAGGGGTGGACACGGGACTGGCAAAACTGCCGCAGAGGGAGCTGGTTCACCGAAAGGCCCCCTCCCCAATTAATGTGGACATGTTGGAGCGTTGGCTCGCATTGTACCCGAGGGAGGAGGATGCGGTTTACCTCCTTCAGGGTTTTAGATGGGGGTTCAGTATTCCTTTCATGGGTGATAGGTCCCCCCAGGATGCCCTCAACCTTTTGTCCCTTACGGGGAGGGAGGAGGTAGCTGCTGCCAGCATTACTAAGGAGGTCGATGCGGGCAGGGTCGCTGGCCCTTTCCCGACACCCCCGTTCCCTAATCTTAAGTTATTACCCTTGGGCTTAGTGCCCAAAAAGTCACTGGGCGGGTTTCGCCTGATTCATCACTTGTCCCACCCAGCCGGCCGATCGGTCGGTGATGCTATCCCTGATGACCTTTTCTCAGTCGGGTATGCATCTTTTGACCGAGTGCTGCGCATGGTGCGCTCATGTGGCCCGGGGGCGCTGTTGGCTCAGTGCGACATCAAGTCGGCATTTTGCCTCCTGCCGGTGCACCCGGGCGACTTTGAGTTGCTGGGTTTTTAAATTCCGGGGTGAATATTACTTTGAGAAGGCCATGCCTTTTGGCTGTTCCATATCACGCTCGGCCTTCGAGCGTTTCAGTACATTCCTACAGTGGGCTTTCGTCCGCTGGTCAGGGTCCCGGTCTGTAGCCCATTACCTGGATGAATTTTGTTCGGGGGTGAACGGGGCTGGGACACGTGCACACGTCTCCTCAACACATTTCAGACGCTAATGGAGGAACTCGGTGTCCCTCTAGCGCCCGAAAAGACCGAGGGCCCATCTACTAAGCTAGTATTCCTGGGGGTGGAGATTGCCACGGTAGCGCAGGCTTCTAGGTTACTGGGGGATAAGGTGTCGAGGATAGTGGCCCTTATCTCGGACTTGCTTGCTAAACGCAAGGCATCACTGAGGGGACTGTAGGTGCTACATGGTCACCTCAACTTCGCTTGCAGGGTCATCGCACCGGGCAGGGCGTCTGCTCGGCGCTTGTGCGACGCCGTGACAGGCTTATTTAGGCCCCACCATAGGGTTAGACTCACCCGGGGTATCAGGGCAGATGTGCTTATCTGGCTCCAGTTCCTGAGGGAGTGCAATGGAGTATCATTTTGGAGGTCTGACCTCCTGGCTTCCCCTCGCTTTCAGATACAGTCCGATGCTTCGGGATCCCTGGGTTATGGGATGTACTTCAATGGAAGTGGGCCTATGGTGGGTGGCCACCAGCCTGGGCAGGCACGGGTCGCCTGCGTGATCTCACGTACCTGGAATTTTTCCCTATCCTGGGGGCTTTGATGCTATGGGGCGAGGAGTGGGCCAACTCGGTTGTCCATTTCTGGTGTTACAATGCGGCCGTTGTACACATTGTCAACTCACAGACTTCCAAATCGCCCAGGGTCATGGCCCTAGTGCGCCAGTTTGTGTTGCGCAGCCTGCGCCTCAATGTCCTCTTCAGGGCCAGGCATGTCCCGGGGGTCAATAATGATATCGCTGACGCTTTGTCCCGCCTGCAGATCTCCCGGTTCCGTGCCTTGGCCCCGGATGCGGAGGAATTTCCCTCGCCACTCCCGGACGAGATATGGACCATTGGCAAGGAGAGGTGAACCGGGCGATTGGCTTGTCACTAGCGCCACGCACGCGTAAGATGTATCACCACGCATTCAATTCTTTCGGAGATTTCTGTACCCAATTCCGGCTGCCAGGGACCTGGCGGATCCCAGTGACCCATGTACTTCGGTTCATGGTTTACCTGCTTGCCCAGGGCCTTGCACCTCGCACCATAGCATCTAGGCTGTCAGTGTTGGCTTTTATGGCCAAGGTGGGCGGTCATGTGGATAGTACCGCTGACTTCCGTGTGAGACATGTTTTGGAGGGGTGGGTGCGGGAGCGTGGGCGTTGCCCGGACGACCGCCACCCGATTTCCCCAGGGGTTCTTACCCAACTGGCCCGGGGCTGGCATGGCCTCTGTTTTTGATAAGAACGAGGCAGCCCAATTCATGCGGCTACGACGGTGGCCTTTTTGGAGCGCTCCGCATCAGCGAGCTTGTGATGCTGTCTAAGGTGGAAGCAAGTCGTAGGGCACTGGAACTCGAGGATGTCTATGTTGCCAAAGACTGGGCTCAGTTGAGGATACGCTCCTCTAAGGCACATCAGCATGGTGTAAGCAGTGGTGTAAGACTGCTACCGTGTTCTTTGGCAGACATCTGTCCGGTTGGTGCCCTACAGGAGTTTCTTGCACTGCGTGGCATCCACCATGGCCCGTTTTTCTGTCACCAAGATGGGTCTCCCCTTACTAAATTTCAATTTTGGAGGGTGCCGGGAAGGCACTAGACAGTGTTGGCCTCTCTGGGGCTCGTTGCGGCACCCATTCGTTCAGGATAGGGGTGGCTTCTACTGCAGCTGTTTTTGGGTACTCCGGGGCTGACAAACGCCGCATGGGAGGGTGGGGATCACAATGTTTTCAGTTTTGTGTTCGCTCTCTTCAACCGTGAGTACCAGTTTAGTCACTGCACTGTTTCTCCCCCCCCCTTTTTTTCCTTGACAGACCCTGGGTGTCGTATTACACCGGTGACAGTATGGCTGGTGGGCCATGGCCACGTGCACAGGGCAGCGCGTTACGCTGCACGGGGCAGCGCGTTACGCTGCACGGGGCAGCGCGTTACGCTGCACAGGGCAGCGCGTTACGCTGCACAGGGCAGCGCGTTACGCTGCAGCGACAGAGTGGGGACCCCGACTGGGACTGGGTGCATCCGCACGTCTCAGGTGGCATGGTAAGCGCGGCATGTTATGGCGGGAACTGTTGCCATTCCTTTTCTACATCAGGGATGCTGACTCGCCTATGTCCTGGTTATGTACCTTGGGGGCGATGGCTTGGGACATGTCACTGGCCTATCGCGGAACCTTGCGATTCGCAGTGACCTGCCCTATGCACATTATGCGTGGCTTGCGACAACCCTCAATTGGTCGGACACGATACCGCGGTACGCTTACAGGGGAGCGTTCGGCCTCGGGGCTCTTGACTGAGCCGACACTCCGTGAACGGGGCTATTGCCCGGTTCCTTTTCGACAAGGGTGGGGGACGCGTCATTAGCCTCCCCGCCATCAGTCTGCAAAATTACGAGCTTTACTCAGGGGATGGGGCCCATCTGTCGCAGGGAGGTATGGACCTCTGATTAGTGGACTGGCGAGCAGGCCTGGTTGACCGAGCTGGCGGTCTGGGGGGGGCGTCGAGCCTTCTTTGAAGCCCCTCCGTGTGGCGGGTAGCACTGGTAAGGTAAACATTTATGACCCACAGGTATCCGGCAGGTTCGCAATTGACTGGACAACACTAGACAGGCATAAGTTGGTTAAACGTTGTCCGGTCAACGACGAACTAGGCGATGGGGTGATGGCTACAGCTAGACAGCATGCATCACCCCGTGATTTTACGGATACGCGTCAGAGGGTGGGGTCATTAGTTAGATATTGACTACGGTCAACAATTTGTTTGTTGTCAACAAACAAATTGATACAAATAGATATATTGTAACAATTGCCGTTGGCAATTTTGGGTGGTACCTTACCAGTGTTACTTCAGCCTGCTTGCCTTAAGAATTATGATTGGTCAATTACCAATAGAAATTTATAATTCGGACTAGGGCATTGAATCAATAAATGTGGCCCAATGCCGTTATCCATTTTCATCAGTGTCTGAGTCCTTTATTGGGGGGTGCACCTGCAATGCGAGCGCGGCGCCAAAATGGCTGCCGCGCCCTTTGTGGGCCCTCCCCCATCGGACGAAGGCATCCGGGTAGTTAAGGGGCGTGGCCAGCACCCTTATATAAGGGGCGGCCATGAGGCAGCCGAGCTGCCATTTTGCGAAGCGAAGGAGCGGAGAAGTTTTTCCCCTCCACCCCCTCCCTAGTTAACAGTGTGATATTTTGGTCGCTTCGGGGCCGGGTGGGAATTTTTGGCTGGGACCCACAATTGGCTCTCGGGTCCTGGCTTTTTTGCCCATCCCACACTGTTGCTATGGTTTGATATAGGGGTTTATGTTGCTGCTGTTGACTTTGGTCACATGGGCGGGTAGCACTGGTAAGGTAAACATTTATGACCCACAGGTATCCGGCAGGTTCGCAATTGACTGGACAACACTAGACAGGCATAAGTTGGTTAAACGTTGTCCGGTCAACGATGAACTAGGCGATGGGGTGATGGCTACAGCTAGACAGCATGCATCACCCCGTGATTTTACGGATACGCATCAGAGGGTGGGGTCATTAGTTAGATATTGACTACGGTCAACAATTTGTTTGTTGTCAACAAACAAATTGATACAAATAGATACATTGTAACAATTGCCGTTGGCAATTTTGGGTGGTACCTTACCAGTGTTACTTCGGCCTGCTTGCCTTAAGAATTATGATTGGTCAATTACCAATAGAAATTTATAATTCGGACTAGGGCATGAATCAATAAATGTGGCCCAATGCCGTTAATCACTTTCATCAGTGTCTGAGTCCTTTATTGGGGGGTGCGCCTGCAAAGAAAAGCTCTCCTGAAAAGCCTAGGACCTGGCCTCCCCTGTCTTATGGGGAGACACAGGCCTTCATATAAGCTGGCCCCAAGGCCTATTTGGCTTTATATGTCATATAATCCAATTACAACAAACTTTCCATATCTGGAGGAATGGTCTATTTTTATGTACATGTATTCTGTTGTATTCCTTTAAAATTAATAATTCTGACATAAGTGATGAAGTCTGGAAAGGCCTGGTTCACCAGAGATACCAGAAAGGGACAGTTGTGAGAAGTGGTGGGATTAAAAAAAAAATACTACCTACACTGTGGGTGTGGTATGGAGAGCGTGGCCAGGGGGAAAGCCCTGTGTTGCACCCAAATTAGGACTAATTTATTTCAAAAATTGGATGGGCGGGGCCAGCCAGAATTTCTGCTGCTGGTTCTGGCGAACTGGTGCTGAATCCCACCACTGAAACTTGTGAGTAATCTATTTTAAAAATGATTCATTTGAGTATTCGTTTAGGTCTTGCAGACCATCACTATCCATGAAGTGTTTCATATTTGTGTTTTACTAGAAATATAATAAATGACAAATATTAAAGATGAAGCTAAAATACTTTGGACACCAAATAAGAAGAGAGAACTCACTTGAGAAGGCCTTGATGCTGGGAAAGATTGAAGGTAAAAGGAGAAGGAGGCGGCAAAAGGAGAAGGAGGCAGCAGAGGATGGGATGGCTAGATGGAATTGTTGACGCAGTGAGCATAGAGCTGAGCGGGCTGTGGAGGATGGTGGAGGATAAGGGTACCTGGTGTGCAATGGTCCATGGGATCGCAAAGGGCCAGACCCGACTGTGTGACTGAACAACAAAGAAATATAGACTAGAAGTGTTTGATGGGTGGCACATCAAGTAAATGGTGATAAGAAAAGTATTTTCCTTCTATCCCCTTCCCTTCCTTTCCCCTTTTTTTCTTTTTCTTTATTAACAGTATAGCTTATAGTATTATTGTAGTCTTTTATTTAAGCAGTATTTCATTAATATGCTAGTATTTTAAAAGGGGGCAAGGAAATCATTCTAGCAATAATTAAAAGGTTTATCACCAAGGGAAATAAAACTAATAGGGTTATAAAATGTTTCTATTGCAAAGGTTAAAGTAAATGTGTGGTGAGCTGCGATAAGTTACTTCTCCTGATACCTCAGAGCCCATGACAAAACTATGACTCCTAAACAAAGCGTTTGTCAGGATTGTATGATTCCTCTATCCCTCTGTCAGGATTTTCTGTGATAAATGAGAAGGAAGAGACACTGCAAAATCAATGCCACGTGCACCCCTCATAAAATACATGTGAATGAGATGCAAAGATAGAAGGCATTGTGTGGAAACATGGCTTAAAAAATAATAATTTTGGGGCCTCCCACTCCCAGAATTCCTCACAGCCAGCATGGCCAGTAAAAGATGCCACCATGATAATTCATATCTTTATTACTCCTTTAAACACAAGTAACCTGTGATCTTCCTATATGTTTGCATACATGTACTCGTCTTAGCAACAGGAGGCATGGCAAAATTAAAGTATCCCTTCATCTACAGAAGACTTCACAACTGAAATAATTGCCTGCCACTTATCCCTGAAATATTCAAGCAGAAAAGAGATTTCATGTTTCAGGGATTTAACACAACTTTTTGATGCTTCAGAAACATTTTCACAAACTTCTTATGGCATATAGGATTCCAATCTAATTTTCTTTGTTTAAAATAGCAAAGCCTCAGAGTTGTGCTTGGTTATCTAATACTTTTCACAAGCTTCCTGCCAGATGTATGAACTGCTAGGAGTTCAGGTGAGAATTTAAACTCAGGGTCTTAAGAGCTTCTTATGCAGCTGACATATACTATTCTAAAGTAATTTCAAAGTATTAGAGTTTTTACAACACTATAAAGCTAATCTACTAATCAAAATAAGGTGATTATTTCTGGTCAGGCAGAATGCCAATATCTGTATAAACATTAGTAAGTGGAGGTGAAAGCGGAGGGCACACATCGTGGCCAGTGCGTGACGTGATATCCAAATGGCAAAAAAACCACGTGCAAATGGACTTGATTTCTCAAGTCCATTTGCATGTGCAGAATGTCATCGCGGAGGCATCCACCAATGCACAGACTCCTCACTGAATAACGACTCCAAGGTATCCAAGGTGCAAAAACTCTTGTTTTTATTTACTCTCTTTGCCTAGTGCTGAAAGAATTACACTCTTATTGCTAGAAGCATCTTCTTCACATATTGTAGAGCTCAACCTGAATACTTTCTGACAAGACAGGAAAAGACATTTTTATTCATGCAGGTTTTTTACCTGCAAACTGGTCTATTGCTGAAGGGGTGATTTAATTGCCTCGGAACTATTTCTCGTATTCTTGTTTTAACTCTCTTGTTTTCATGTTTTCATCTGCTTTAATGTTATAGTTTAAGATTTCAACAGACTAATCAGCACAAACATATCCCTTAGAGTACTGTCACATTCCTCAACATGCAAGTAGCTCCTCAGAATCACATGGAATAACTACATAAAATCATAACAAAAATTATTTTTATAAGTTGAAGAACCATGAGAAGATCTAACAGGTCACTGACGGGTGGCTTTCAGTCAATGGTACTTGGCTCTTTATTTGTAGTTAGTTGCAAGCAAAGTCAATTTATAAGAACCATGCTGAGTTGAAGTCCTTCAGTATAGGTAAAGGTCACCCTTGCTCGAAAACCGGTCGTAATCAACTCTAGGATTCAGTGCTCACCTCTGTTTACAGCCAAACAGCCAGAACTTTCTGTGTCTGCAGATGTTTCCATAGACATGTGGCAGGCATGACTAAACGCTGGAGTGCACAGAACCTTGTTTACCTTACCATCGACATGGTACCTATTTATCTACTTGCAATTTCTTCCTTTCAAACTGCTAGGTTGGCAGGAGCTGGGAGCTCACTCAATCATGCAGCACTCGGGTCTTGAACTGCTGACCTGCCGACCTTCCAATCATCAAGTTCAGCATCTTAACCACTAAGCCACCATAGTCTCTTCAGTATAGGCTCACTAATATTAGGGTAAACATGTTATTGACAGATGTTCAGACTATTCAAACTTTCCAAAGGATTTAAGCTAAACTGTTAGATAAATGTGAACCCGCAGAACCCTGGAGGGAAACTCACCCACTGATTGAAGACTATACACTCATTCCTGCATGAGCATGAAGTTGTTCAGGATTTCTACCTTCTTACCTCTAACGTAGAAAGACATTTTATTATGGTCCATACATGAATGCCTAGCCTAGAGGAAATTAATAGAAGAAGAATAGTGGCCATTGATCATTACTCTGTAACTGTTATTTGAAGGTGCCGCTCTTGTCATTTTTCATATGTTTGTTTTGTTTGCTTTAGTATCACTTCAACAAGTCATTATCTATACTGAACTGCAATGCTGAAAATGATTTCAACAACAACATGCCATCAAATTGTTTCAATGAGTCCATCATGCACTAGCTAATCTTTGCACTAGATGATCTTTCCTTCTATATATATAAAAAGGCCTCTTAACCATTGGATTCATTCAAAGGCTCCCGCACCAGGCCCAACCATCCCCGACCTAGCCCTACGTACTCACCGTAACCCCTGCCTTCCCAACACCGCGGGGTTTTGGTAGTCGCCAGTGGGGCAGCCGCCCCACGAATGCGACCAAAAAAACCTATGATTCCCAGAGTCCTCTGCGCTGCGCAACCCCTCAGCCAATCAGGCTGAGGGACGCGAGCACAGAGGGGGCTGGGAAAGCACGGCGCACCGTCTTTTAAAAAAATGCCGGGAGGGAAAGACTTTTGAAGACCCAGCCGGAGCCAGGAGGTAAGAGCGGTTGGTGGGGGTTAGGGAGTGAGGGGACAAGGCATGGCCCCGGTAACCATGCCAACCACCCCCCAGCCCCACCACCTAGCCCCCCTTCCTAACCCCCACCGACCACGCTTACCTCCTGGCTCTGGCTGGGTCTTTAAAAGTATTTCCCTCCCGGTTCAGCCTTCTACGTCTCGGCCCCGCTTCTCTCTGGGTTGGTCGGGGACGACAGTTCCATTCCCAGCCAACCCAGAGAAAAGCAATGCCTCTCCGTTATGTGGATTCCTTCTCTCCAGGAGACAAAGGTGCCTTTCCCTCCCCAAGAGAAGGATTCGCTTCTCTCTGGGTTGGCTGGGAACGAAACTTTCATTCCCACCCAACCCACAGAAAACTCTCTCTCTCTCTCTCTCTCTCTCTCTCTCTGACACACACACACACACACACACACACACACACACACACACACACACACACACACACACACACACACACACACACACACACATGGGAAACACTACCCACACACAAACACACTGCGGAACAACCGCCTAACAACAAACCTTCCCTCCAAACATATCTGCATGCATCACAGCTTCAGCAAATAGCCTCCTCCCTCTGTCTGACTGTCTCCTCCCCTGTCCCTCAATCTATCTAACTCACTAGCTCCCTCTGGTAGTCTACTCTATCTGTCAGTCTCTCTTCCTCTCTCTCTCTCTCTCACACACACTGCTTCTCTCTCTCTCTCTCTCTCTCTCTCTCTCTCACACACACACACACACACACACACACACACACACACACACACACACTCACACACACACACTCACACACACAACACTCCTGCCTTGCCAGGAATTTTTAATGTATGTGTTGGTGGTTGGAGTGGTATTGTATGGGTGGTGGTGGTTGTGCACATCCAAAACCACCCATAACCATCAACGCACACATTAAAAATGCCCGGCTGGCCGGGCACAAATATGCTAGTATATTATAAAAACAGCTAGCTGAAAACAAACCCTTTGAAAACACATGTCAGTATTTTCTACTTAAAGAACAGGAAAAAAGAGAGAAAGATCCGGGTTATCTGGGAAGGGAAGATTTTGAAACATTATCCTACCACAAAGTATTGCTGACCTACAAGAAACATTGTCTAAACACCAATCAGAAAGTTGCCACCAAAAATAACATACAGTAATACCCTGGATAACGACAAAAAGTGGTTCCATAAGTTGTGTCATTGTCCAGTTTTTGTCATTCTGCGGTCCCTATGGGAGATGATCCACATAATGATGGGGGGAAGCCAAAAAATGTCATTATCTGGAACTTCGATACCAAATGCCCCACATAACGACATTTTGGGATAGTTTTGTGTCCTTATGTAAGGCATCACATGGTGCATAACAAAGTATCGTTATGCAGATTTGTCCTTATCTGGTGTTGGCGTTATCCGGAATTCCACTGTACTTAGGAAACTAGCTGCTTCAGACTGGGATGCACATCCACAAACAATAACAACAGTTTTGTCTGTGCTACTCCACGGCATAATATGCTAGTGCCATGTGGTATAAATCAGCACATACCAATCACGTGGATGCAACTATTAATGAACTATGCAGGATTATTACTGGCTGCCTTAAAGCTATTCTCACTAAAAAGTCTATTATTTGGCTAGTGTTACCCCTCTGGTAATGCTAGCCAACCTACCCTTCTGGTAATCCTGCCAACCTAGCAGTTCAAAAGCAAGAAATTGCAAGTAGATAAATAGGTACAACTTCGTTGGGAAAGTAAACAGCATTCCGTGCACTCAGGTGTTGAGGCATGCCTGCCACATGTCCACAGAAATGTCTGCAAATGCAGACAGTGCTGGCTCTTTGGCTATAAACAGAGATGAGCACTGAACCCTAGAGTCGGATACGACTGGCTTTTGAGCAAGGGCGACCTTTACCCCTCTGGTAGTACATTGAGAGGTGCTAGCAAATAATGAATGAAATAAGGTAATACAAACCCAATTCTATCCACTTCATGGACATCAACTCTCTAGCTGATGGATACGCTTTCTGCACACCTTTCAAGCTCTAAATCTAAAACCAGAAGAGGCTAGGCTAAACCTATGAAGAACAAAAACAAACACACTGCTGAATGGATGAATGTCAAAGAATCAAGTCAAGATACTTTCTGGACCATCTAGAAATCACTTAATAAACTTTGAAGCAAAATATACCACATGGCCACGGAAATGTCTGCAGAAGCAGACAGCGCTGGCTCTTCGGCTTTGAAGCAGAGATGAGCACTGAACCCTAGAGTCGGATACGACTGGCTTTCGAGCAAAGGAAACCTTTACCTTTACCTTTACTATGGGGCTACTTAAGTAAAGAACAAACCTTCTATGAATGTGGAAAAATTCAAGCAATGCAGCATTTATGTGTATGCAATTTATGCCCCATCACATGTACAAAAGAAGATCTAAAAATGGCCAAGATAACAACATCAACATACCTCACCTCTGGTCAAAAACAGTCCAGCGACTTTACATCTTTCTGTTGCAGCCTTAACCTATGAACATTGAATGAGACATTGTAAGATGCCCATTGGAAAACAAGCATGGTCATGTCAAACAATTCATTCATCAAGCATCCAGATATCAGGCCAGGTTATCCTGCTATGGTAATAGAGTAGTGCCAGTGACCCAATGCTGATCATCAGGTAAAGGTTAACTAACCTGACAACCCTAAGGATGAACTGCCTTAGGTGGTGAAGTCCACAGGGAAGGGTGATGGTCCCCAAGTGGATTAAATCCCACTTGAATCCATCTTGATGGAGAGCAGCAGCTTCATCAATAGTGGCCTGGGGCTGAGGAGGATTTTGCATGCCCAAAAGGCTCAGGACCAGAAAGTGACTTGCGGAACTGGATCAGTGGTACAGGTTTTGCACTGCGATGCGGAAGGCAAATAGGGCACTGCATTATATTGCTCCCAGGGCAATCTTAATGGCTGATCACCATGATGATAGCCAATACTCAGAATCAGATATGGCACTTGAAGAAAAAGCATCCAGAATCTTTCATTTTACTAACCAGCTGCAGCTTAGAGACCTGATTCTCACAAACTAGATAAAAACTGCATTTCAATATAGTATTTGAACCAAATTCCTTGACAAAGAGCAATGAAAAGCCATGGCAGGAAACAAGTTATGCACCAGAGCGGTTCTCACCAACTACCCAGTGAGGATAATGGTGCTCTGTGAATCTTCCTTTCTACTTTCACCCAGAATACAGATAGATGAACTGAAGTAACTCGAGGAATGTCTACACTTTTTAGAAGCTTCTTGAGTTTGCGGGGGGGGGGGGGATAAAATGCTGTTGGGCGTAATCCTCATGACCAGCCAGCATTTTGCTCCTCCGATGGGGCTGCAGCAGTGCCATTAGCTCGATAGCTGCCACTTTGAAGCTGACAGGGTGCCTAATACTACCCCACTTCATTTGTGATCAATAAAATACAACAAGGCAATTTGCTTGAGCCCCTGGATAGAGTCTCAAAATGGCGCAGGTTGGAGCAAGGTTGGCCCCCATCAACATGTACAGGCAATTGGACCAACTCACACCAAAGAATGGGGTGTATGCCTGTTTAGACAGTCTCTCAGTTGCCTCCATGGAAGACTTTAAGCTTAAATTGAAATTCCTAAATGTACCACATCACTGCTTTTCTTCTGAGTTATGGGCAAAGAAACTTGTGTTTCCTTAATATAACAGCACTGAGAATCTTCCATATTTGCAAAATGAACAATTATATCCCTGGTCTAAACTTGATGAGAACAAAATCTGATAGTTCAATGGTCTACCCGCCACCCGCCCCACCCCCCAATCTTCTCTTCTGACTTGATCTTGGTACATCGTTGCTAGCCAGTTTATGAGCAATTTGTTTATGTCACCTCACCCCACTCCCATTTTATGTTGCACTTTTTCTCCTAATTCAAACATTTAAATGGGAACTGAGATTCTCTACTTCCTCACATTTTACGTGATTTTTTTCTGTCTAGGCACCTGGTTTTCTACATGTATTCTTATGCATCATGCCAAAGGCAATGGCTTCATTTGTTGTTTCTTCTGTGATGTATCAGTTTATATCACAGGCTGATCAGTTTTGTGTCAACTTTCAGTCTTGGGGCCTTTTAGCAGACTTCAGCTGGCCAATTGGGTCTCAGCAGTTCTGTGGCTGAAAGAGGACTAGAAATTCTATTCATTCATTCTTCATCATGTCTCCATTATTAGTCTTCAGCTCCTCTTTAGGCTGAAAAGGAGAAATGTAAATTTGATTAATAAGTATACAAATGAATAAATAATACATAAAACAGATTCCTGGACTGAATCCTGGAATAACTAGGCTAACATCTTCTCTTCTATTAGGATTATACTTCTGTTTGTGGGATTCTATGAAAAGGTGAAAGAAAGACCACACCCAGAGTAACTTAAAGTTACTCCCCAAACCAGCTTGCAGCATTGGTTCAATCCCTAACTAAGATCATATCCCATTAGCTATTCTGGAGTCAGATTCCTGAGCCACTTCAAATTGTTAAATTATGATACAATTTTTCTCTTGGGTGTTAGGGAAATTGGAAGTGGAGACGGCATATTATTCAATTATGATAATTTCACTGATTTGCTCATGTTTGTTTGTGAATGTGTGGGTGTATTTTGAATCAGGTTTTTATAGTTCTTGTGTCTGGGGAGAAAAATCCAGATTCTATGCAAAAGTGCTAAAATGTTAGACTAATGGTGCAGTGCCCTCAAGTGGAGAGATGTTCATCTGTTTCTTGCCAGTTGTGGGAGAAATGCACTCCCAATAATTCCACTTCAAATAGCAGAACCGCACATTTAGAACCTAGATTTTGCTATAGAAGCCAGCACACTACAGGGGAAGTTATGTTTTTAGTTTGTGAAAAAACACTTATCTGACCTCAAAATCTGATGCATTTGTCAAAAGTAATGAATCTTAAAGAAAAATCAAGCAGATCTAATGACCTACTTGAAGAAACTAGAATAGGCTCTCCTCTCATCTAATAATTACAATATACCATTTATTAGAAATTGAATCCCATAGATTTAGCCTCATCCCATCAACTGTAATGGGAAATAGGAAAAGTGGATTTGAAAATGAAAGATGGGCACAATTTATAAGCTGGGGTGGAATACAGTACAATCTAATGATATCTGTTCATACCTGTCAACAGCGGCTCTGGCGAATCCGGGACCTGTGCAGACCGGGACTGCGCAGGTCGCATTGTACGCATGCGCGTTGAGGGCTGTGCCACTTGCGTAGCCTTCTACGCAGGCAGCGTAGCCTTCTGCGCATGCGTGGAAGGGAGCTATGGAAGTGTAGAGCGCTTCCACGCATGCGTGCAACGCGACCTGCACAGATGGGCTGTGCAGTGCCTCCTTTCCCCCGCTGCAAATTTACGGGGGTTTGGCAGCACGGATCGGGAAATGGCACAAATCGGCGCCGAATTACGGGGTAATCCCGGCCAAATCGGGATGGTTGACAGGTATGTATCTGTTGTTCTGGTGCAAATTAAAATTGTGCTCTTTATACAAGGAAACAACAGCCTCATATGTGTTCATGCATATTTCACCTGAAAGTTCTAACTTTTAAAATCTCTGTCACATATCAATGTCATATCATTTGAGTCATATCATTTGAGGATCTCCTTAAGTTTACTTTTGTTTGGATGACTTTTCTAAAGATTAAGTTTAGCATACTGCTTCTGTCCTTGGTTATTTTCACCTAGTCTTGTCCCAAGATATTTCTGGGTGATCTGAAATGGCAGCTGAAGAGGTTTTAGCAGGGAATTGGATTGTAATGATGCAATGAATATTGGGTGAAACAACCAAACAGGAAAAATTAGACCAAAAAAAACAATACTTCCTGTACCAGTAAAAATCTGTACCCTATCATGTCATTAAAACTTTAAATCATAGCTTCTTTGATAGGTGTACGTTTAGACTACAAGACAGTGATAGTAAAAACACTAAGTAAGATGTACAAACATAGGACCAATATCCAGGGGTTAGTCCCAGCTACAGTAGAACCATTACATCACTTGCTGAATAGTAACTGAACACTTAAGTAAATACCACTGATTTAGTGGGCCTGGTCTAGTTGGGATCTATAATTGAATTTTAACTAAAAATATGGAAAATGAGTTTTTTAAACATAATATTGTGCTTGCACTCATTGATTGTGTGTATATATGTCTATACTTACTGGATACTCAGACTGGATGCTTGGAAATATCTATTTGGATACCATCTCTCTCTAAAGGTTCTTGAGTGTAATATGATCTGTGCACATCTTCTCAGAAGTAAGCATTCTTTATTTCAATAAAACTTACTGCCAGTTAAGTGTATATGTAATTGCAGCCTAACTGACTAGTTGTTATGGCTTTTCTATGTTGAACCATTAGGATAAGGTTTGAACAGATACTTTCCTCATCACTTCACAGTATGTTCCTGGGTGTCAAACAAACAACTATGTTATAGATGTTTATGGATGGCAATATTACTAGGAACTGTATGTCTCACAGTTAAAATAAGTGGTAGTAATGTGATAGTGCAAAGCCCAACTCGGCCATTAAAATAAATTTGAAGAGGAAGAATTTTAATTTAATAGGTGAATGCCCCTAAATGGCAGGTAATTGGAGCACAGCATTATTGCTGTCTCCTACAGTCAGATAGTGAACATAATCTAACCAGAGCCCCATGATGCTAAGAGGAAATGTTGGAAGAGCAGTATACAAAACCCATCACTGCAAGTAAGGGCCAAAATGGAAAGTCAAGACATCTAGTCTAATCCACCCCAAGCTGTTTTGTAGGTGCAGGATATGAGCAGTAGTACGTCCACACACGCAAAACAAGTTGACATCAATGTTAATGAAGCCATGAGCATAGTGACAGGATACCTCAAACCTACGCCAGTTGAGAAAATATACCCTCTTGTTGGTATCGCTTCACCTAAGATAAGGTGAGAAGTAGCAGCAGACGCTGAGAGAATTAAGTAAGAGAATGATCCTCAACATCCTCTGAATGGATATGAGCCTCAAGTCTGCCGGCTCAGTTTCAGGAAGAGCTTTATGGCAAGGACAGACATTCTTGAGGGTATGCAAGAGTAAAACCAAATTAGGAGATGGAGGAAGAAGCTCACTGGACAAAAAACAACATTAAAGGAAGATATAGTTGAGGAACTCAACCTCCCATATGTCACTTGGAGGACTCTGAATAGGCTGAGGGTCGGAGTGCCTAAATGTAAAACCAACATGCTCAAGTGGGGGCTGCTGGCAGACAACAACACATTGTGTGAATGTGGAGATATACCGAATCCGATTCATTTACTGGTCTGTCAATTACTGCTGGAAACATGGGCAGATGAAGACTTAAGTTTGGCCAATGACAATGACAAGAAAGTGGCTTCATTTTGGTAGTCCATGGTTTGATCAGGACATGAAAGAAGAATGAGCAGTTTAAATGAATTCTGCCACCTGAATTCAAGTTCACTTTTTCCTAATGTTGAGACACTTGTAAACTTGAGAAGGAGGGGGAAGAAAACCAAGGTGAATTTTTGTCTCCTATCATTGGTGGATGAGGTGGAGTGGAAAATCCGATTCTCTCAGGGATGGTCAAGATAGGAAGCTTAGAAAACAATTGTCTCACAGAGGTTGTGAACCACTACTCTAGACACAGAAACTTCAGACAAGCACACTAAGAATCCTCTAAATGAGAGAAGTGGGCTTTATTTCCTGAAGCTCAAAACAGAGTCAGTTCTGCCAACTATAAGTTTTTTATTATTTTAAACCCCATGCCAGGAGGCAGTGATGGCTCATGAGTAGAGTGGAGGTTCTCCTCCCCAAAATTTCAGAATATAGTGCCTCTCCCCCCCCCCCCCCCACTATCTTGGTGCACAAATCACCACACTAGGAGAGAAGTTAAATAAAAAAGAAGAGTAAACATTTCCTCCACACAATTTGCTGGTGCTACTCTGGACCAGAGGCAAACACTTTTTTAAATGTTTCAAAGATGGGGACACTAAACTGCAATGTGCATAGGTAACATAATGTGTAACTTGGTCCTAAAGGCAGAAACAGACAAGAATGCATCTTCACAATAAAGGTAAAGGTAAAGGTTTCCCTTGCTTGAAAGCCAGTCGTATCCGATTCTAGGGTTCAGTGCTCATATCTGTTTCAAAGCCGAAGAGCCAGCGCTGTCTGCTTGTGCAGACGTTTCCGTGGTCATGTGGCAGGCATGACTAGACACCGGAGCACATGGAATGCTGTTACCTTCCCACCTAAGTGGTCCCTATTTATCTACTTGCAATTTCTTGCTTTCGAACTACTAGGTTGGCAGGAGCTGGGTCAAATACGGGAGCTCACTCTGTCCTGCAGTACTCGGGGATTGAACTGCTTACTTTCCGCCTCCCAGTCAGCGTCTTAGTCACTTGAGCTACAATTAGAAGATATTAAAACATTATCTTTTCAAAGTGAATTCTTTAAAGTTGTTACGTTTGCACAATCAGCAAGGCCCATTAATTACCTCCTATCGACCGATCATCAAACAAAATGAAGCTAACTTTCCACTTGAAGAGCTGCAAAACCTTTTTGGAGAAAACCAAATGTCTTTTACTTCTTAAGGTAGTACCTCTTTCAATTGTGAAGCTTCCACTTCACCTTTTTTACCCTAAAGGGAGAGAGAAAAATTAAGGAATGAGGATCCAAGAATGGACTTCTTAAGGATAGTTCATGGTGGGAAATTTACCAGATAAACATTTCAGATCTGCTAATGCCAGAGCTAAACCCAGTGTGAAGTGGCAAATAGAGCAAGGTCTTAATTTGAATTTACTGGTTGTGTGGAAGTGGTAAAACCACTTCTTAAATATCTCATTTACCTAGAAACCTTATTAGGGTCACTTTAAGTCAGGTTCCAACTTGATGGCACATAATAACAACAAGGTTAGCGAGGCTAAACTGTCAATGAACCACTCTGTAATTTCTCCCGACTTTCCCCAGCATTTCTGTTTGCTTCTCTTTAATGAGAATCTTGTGAAAGGAAATAAAATGAAAGCAGTGACAAAACCCCTGTGGGTTACAAACAGAAGGAAATCATTTTCACCAGTGGTTCTTCCCTCTGTACATATGCTATTTGATGTATTGTTTGTCCTGCCTTCCACAGAGCATGTCCAAAACAGTTCATTTAACCTTTTAGGTGCAAAAGGTGAGAAGGAAAGAGGAAATATTTAACTAGGTCTCCCACTGTTCTCACAGCTCAGAGCAGGTAGAACCAAATTCATATGTGGCCCTGCCCTATGGAAGGGATTTTCACCCATTTCCCCCTGTAATGTTTTCTGATAGTACTTTCTGGCACTGCAAGGGAAGGTTCACATTTTCACCAGGAAAAGTAGTGATATCTTTGAGAGCACTTGTTATCAAGTAGTTCATGAAGTAAAGATATATAATAGATAACTGTAAGTTGTGTGAGGTGAAAACATGCCCATCCTTGGACATTATGAGTGCTGTTATTGCTCCTGCAACCACCAGCTTAATTCTATTCACAAAAAGGGATGGTTAACTGGGGGGGAACCCTCCCATTCTCTTGTGTCCAAAACATTTTAAAGAAAAAACATTATTGGGAGGTGTGGGAGCCTCCAGTGGTACAACAGGGTCCTCAAAATTTGAAGAAAAAAGCCCCCACATTTCCTAGAAGGCAAAAGAGGAATCCTTGTGGTGCTGTCCTGCAACCATAAGGTTGTGAATTTGATCTTGGCCAGGGCTCAAGGTTGACTCAGCCTTCCATCCTTCCAAGGTTGGTAAAATGAGTACCCAGCATGTTGGGGTAAAGGTAAGGTAAAGGTTTCCCTTGCTTGAAAGCCAGTGGTATCCTACTCTAGGGATCAGTGCTCATCTCTGTTTCAAAGCCGAAAAGCCAGCGCTGTCTGCTTCTGCAGACATTTACGTGGTCATGTGGCAGGCATGACCAGAGAGTGCACTAAGCACTATGGGGTGGTATATCAGGGTGATTGCTTTACTTTTGCTTTGCCTTTCTAAAAAATGTGCAGTTGTTTGAGGAATACATATTGGGTGGCACATTTGCACCCCAGAGAGCTACGTAAAGCCTGAGAACCATATGTTACCCACCTTGTTTTGCTCTGTGCACTATGAGCTCAATCCATATTGGGTAGGGAGGTTACAATTTCTCTTAATGGTGAAAAGAAATATTGCAAGCTTTGTAGTGGAAGCTTGCTAAGCATATTGTCTAGTTTGACCCTAGAAACAGAAGGCAATCTCAAGGTGTGGAGAGTATAGTTACTCAAGTAGTGGAGTGCCAGATGGACGATCAACGCGAATGATCTTTCTCAAGGATGTGTCGGTTGAGGTAGCACATTCACTTTCTACAACAGCTGAGTCCCAGCCAGCCATGACATGAAGAAAATGTAATAAAAAGATTTCTGCAAAGCACACTGGGCAAAATTGTTAGGCATAAACCAACTACTATTCCGATCCTTTCTAGATTAGTAATATTACCTTCACAGCCTTTCCAACTAGTAAAAGATGCCAGTAGCGAATTATTATCCACATGACGTCTGTTTTCTGCTCTTTATAAAAACGGCACTTCAGACTGTAGATGCAAACCACACCAATTACTGAACCTGTCAGCATTCAGCAACAGATAAAATTAGTTCCAAATTTTAAACAATCTGTAGAAAACTGAATACAATTATGTAAAGAATTAAGTTATACAGTTGCCATGACCTTTAATCAATCATCCAACTGTTAATGTTAATTTTGCGATCAAAAAACTCATAGTTCTATTTGCATTTTAATAGCTTTTAAATGAGTGCATCAAGAAGAAATAAAGTCAGCCTAGCCTTTGGATGCCAAATTCTTTCTCTTTAATGTGATGCAGGAGATTAGGAAACTCAGCTACCAAAAAGGGTTTTGTTTCAACCTGGAGTAGACATATGGAGCCAGCTTCACAAAGGGAAAAACAAAGCTATTCTATGCAAAATATCATGGTGGTGCTGTTGATATAAATAAACTAGAATTGCAAAAAAGAGAAGAAGCTATAAGGGCATCCTCATTACTCACATGCAAAAAAAAAAACTGCAGCAAAGCTTTTTAATGCCTTTTCCACATGAATATACTTTTCAAAGTATGGATATCATCTAGATAAAGATGCACTTAAGTTTCATAGTGGTGTTTTGTTTATTTTGTTTCCCCAGCAGGTAAATCTTAATTTCTCTGGTTCATAACTGGAAAATATTTTTTTCTAACCTAAGAAGAGACCATCTTGTCCAATAAGAGCACAATGTGCTGTTTATTGGTGCCAGAAGGGGAACGCTCCAGTAACATGAAGGTGAGTGACAAGAAAAGTCATTGGTGGATTGTGCTTTCATATTTCAGGCTGCCGATGGGTCACTAGTAACTTCCCACCATTCCATGGGGTTTTTCTTACACCAGGGTGGGCAACCTTTTCCCTGTGGAAGGCTGTGCTCCCTCGAACATAACCTACTGGTGGCGGTGGGGACCTAGGTTGGTAGTGGAAGGTCTGCAATTACCAGTGATCAAGGAAAGTGTCAAAATGGGTGGGCTGCTCCTTTTGCTATCCTCCCACACAGAGCCATAACTAACAGCATTGGCACCTAGGCATTTACTGCGCTTTTGGCTAAATGTCGGTCATGTATGAATAGTGTAAGTAACAAAATGGAGAGGAAGGCCTGGGCTTGACTATGTGACAGTCATATGTGTTACACACTCTACCATCTACCTTTGTTTTTCCTTCTTATTTCTTCTTCTTCTGTCATATCCAAATCTAAAAATAGGCAATCATCATGGTGATCAGCCATGAAGACTGTCCTGAGAATATAATGTGGAGGCCTTTCATCTGCCTTCCGCATCACAGCAAGACCCCCCTGTACCACTAATCCAGTTCCATGAGTCACTTTCTGGTTTTGAGTCATTTTGGCACGCAAAGTCCTCCTCAGCCCCAGCAGGCCAGAATGTATGAAGCTACTGCCCTCCATCAAGATGGATTCAAGTGGAATTTAATTCACTTGGGGACTGTCACCCTTCCCTGTGGACTTCAGCACCCAAAGCCATTAGTCCTCAGGGTTGTCACATTAGCTAACCACCACCTGACTCTCAGCGTTGAGTCACTGGCAGTATGGTCTACTTTATTACCATAGCAAGATCTCCTGGCCAGACTACTATACTATTCCTTCTGTACAGAAAGAATAGTATAGTAGCTCAGGACAGTGGAGACTCGTGCCTTTCCAGCAGCAAATATTGCTGAGCAGAATTCACAAGCCTTCAGCCACACATCTTTACATCCTCTGAGTTTCAGTACTCTGGATCCAAGCCCTAGTTATGAATCTGCTGCTCTCTCTTTACTTTTCCTTCTTCTTCTCTCTCTCCCTCTCCCTTCATACCTAGCGGGCTACCAGGAAGAAAAAGATTACATTTGCCAGAGGTCTTACTTGATTGGTTGCAGAGAGCTTTGGAAATTTGAACCAAAAACCACAAGATATCCAACTTGATCTGTACTAGTTAGTGACGAACCTTGGCACTCCAGGTGTTCTTGGACTTCAATTCCCAGAAGCCCAAGTCTCTGTGAATCCACACAAATGGGTTAACTGAGCAAACAAATCCTTGCTGTACACATTTATAAAAACATACCTTTCCCTCCCACAATTAACTAATGCAGGGGGGAAGGAATGGAATAGAAACATTGAGATTCACACTGTGGATCTTTGTGCATTAGGCTGCTTGTAATAGAAAGGATAAAAAGGTCTATTGTGCTATCATTATATAGGCATTAATGGCAGCGTATTTCTGAGGCAGAGACCCTTAATATTATAACACTAATTCAAGCCCTGATTAAATTGGATCCTCATTATCATGTTATTGAGAACTGGATGATTACTCCTTTACTATTTAATAAGGTGAAAATGCTTATTGTAAGCCTCTTGGTGGCATTGCTTTCAATTATAATTACTTTGCTTTATTAACATATATACCTAGGTCTCTGGCATGCTGATTTATTTGCATGTGAAGTGCATACAACTGATTAAAATGTTACGTTCTTACTAAAACTTCTTTACGCTCCCTTGGAGAGATACTCTGTATGAATTCTCTCCAGCCAGCATAGAAGGTCCTGAAGTACATGCTCAGAAAGCTAAGTAGAAAACACATTTTTCAGTCAGTGAAAGTTTTAAGCAACAGCACAGTGAAAGAAGCCTCGGGAACGGCAGTAAGGAAGAAATGTACCTACTGGAAGGCAGACTTTGAGGAGAAAAGCTTTCGCAGTCATTCTGAAGTTCCGTTTCATAGAAAACATAATAATCCTGATGAAAGGAAATTGTGAAATACATTTGATAAATGAGCTGTGTTTCACAGTAAAGAATGATGGGTTCACTGTAGAAGCAACAGCATTATCTGAATTCAGGTAGCAACAGTGCTTTTCTTCCTCCTAGATGAGAAACTCTGCATTTTAATTCAGGAAAAATGTACCCAGGTGGGATGCATGTTAATGGGACGAGCTGTTGGAAGTTAATATACCATAGTGCAGGACATACATTATAGCAAGTTCACAGATGGAATCTTTATAATCTGGCAAAAACAGAATTCAACCTTTTGCTCATAAAGCTTTTGTTACCGGTAAACCTTTTTTTAAAAAAATCTCCTTCGAAGGCATCTATATGTGTGTTACTCTTTGCCTGCAACTCTTCTCAACTTTAGACAATTGCTACAATTTGTTCTGTATAAGATGGGTGAAAACCCTCAGATATCCCAATGTGACCCATTTGACATAAACAGAAGGAGCTGTTTGTTATACATTCTTCTTCACGTTCACAGAATAGCCCTGCCGGCTAAACTGAATGGGACAGGCAAAAACTACTAAAGCTTATCTATCTATCGATTTATCTTTAAATGCTATTAAAACTATAGCAAATATCAGTTGAAATTTTATCAATATTAAAAGCATTTGTTTTATTTGTTTGTTACATTTTTATACTGCCCATCTGAGATATTTCCCATTCATAGAGACCCTAGTCTTTATAAACAAAAAATCTGCTATAATATATGCACTAACAATATAAAACAACAAACAAATAAATATCTGAGGCTCAAATCTACACAACTAACTTAATGACAAAGTAAAATATTTTTAAAGTCTCCTTGAAAAGGAAGTGTTACCCCATATCTGAAAATTGCCCCTTTTATTATTTTTAAAATATTTTTACTTTCAATAAAAATGTTTTACTCTTTATTTTCATTTGCTCACCACGTCAAAGTTAGGCTTATATGTCCACAAACACCACACTGTACCATGATTCACTTGCAAAGGTTGCTTTTTAATCAATTTATAAAGGTCTCAAACCACTATTTTAAAAGGCCTTGGTCAAGGGTCCCCCCACCCCCCCTTCTCTCTGTTTAAGCCAAGCCTCAGCAGTAGTGAAAAGGCTCTGGGAACTGCAGTTTGGTTTAAAATGCTTTTTTTCCTTTCTGCCAAATAGACACAGCAGACTTAACTCTTTCACTCCTGATTAATTTTATTTCATTAGCAGTTACACCTAGGATGTCAAATAAATTAATAAAAATGTTTTCATGTACTTTAAACTGTTCAATTCTTGTCTATTCAAGCTAGAATCTCTTAATTTCCTCTTCATATGCTCAGACCATATTTGGGCAAGCAGGATCTCAGTCAAGGAAGCTCTATTCATCACTAAAGCCTCTCAAGACTCTCCTGTTGTTCTGTTTGCCTTAAAGCCTAATTCTATTGTTTCTGGGGAAGTGGATGTTAGGAAATTAGCACATGTATGCCAGTGTGGTTCTGAAGCTGGTCCGCCCCGGTCCAGGCGTACCGGTAGTGGAAATCCCCCTTGGCCATGCACACTTGGCTGGCCATGCACACTTCCCTACTCAGCACGCATGCGCTACTTCATAGCTTAGTGCATGCACACTAAGCTAAGCGGATGGTTCCTGCATCTGGAGTGGGAGAGAGAGGCAGTGGTGGTGGGCCCACTTCCCTACTCAAGCACTCAGCATGCATGCACTACTTCATAGCTTAGTGCATGCATGCTAAGCCAAGCAGCCGGTTTCTGCGCCTGGAGTGGGAGCAGTGCAGACATGGTGGAGAGACTGAAGCACAGACGGAGGCCTGACCTGAAGCAGCAGGAGAAGAGAGCGGATCAGCAGAGACAGAGGCAGCAGCAGCAGCAGCTGTGGTGGGTGGAGCAGCAGTGATCGAGGCAGCGGGAGCAGTGGCAGCGGAGATAGAGGCAGTGGCAGTGGAGACAGAGGCGGCTGCTCCCTCCATCTCTGCTGCTGCCGCTGCCTCAATATCCGCTGCCTCCACTCCCGCTGCCTCTGTCACCGCTGCTCCACCCACCGCTGCTGCTGCTGCCTCTGCCGATCTGCTCTCTGCTCCTGCCACTTCAGGTCAGGCCTCCGTCCGTGCTCCAGTCTTTCTGCTACGTCTGCACTGCTCCCACTCCAGGTGCAGAAACTGGTTGCTTGGCTTAGCATGCATGCAGTAAGCTATGAAGTAGCACATGCACGCTGAGCTCCAGAGTAGGGAAGTGGGCCTGCTGCTGCTGCTGCTGCCACCTCTGTCTCCACCGCCACTGGTCTGCCCACCGCAGCTGCCTCTGATTGAGGCGGTGGAGACTGGAGTGGCAGCGGTGGGGACCTTGTGGCAGCAGGGACCTTGCAGCGGTGGCGGTTGAGGCCTAGGCACAACTGCAACACACTCCCGATCCTCATCCGGCCAGGCAGGCTGCATCATGGAGGCTGGGGAGGCTGCGCTGAGGTCTCCAGCCTCTGCTGGGAGTGGGACCACCGACGCTCCCAGAGCAGAAGCTGGGACAAGCTTTCAAGGTAGGTACCTGCCCAGTTTCTTTGGGGGAGGAACGAGCCACACCCACCCAATCACCTGGCCACACCCTCAGAGTTAGCCATGCCCACAGTTATCCATGCCTACAGTGTGGTAGTAAATTTTTTTAGAGCCTACCACTGATGTGTACACAATAGTACTAGGGTTTTCCTACTTTGGGGCTATTGAATAACATGGGGAGCTCCACATTAGGTAATGTTATTTTGGTGAGCATTGGTTCTTCCTTATAAACTGCTATATAAGAAGGTAAAAACTAACATTTTAAATTTGCTTCATGTCTTAGACAGTCAAATTGAAAAGGAACTAAAGCCAAAGATATTGCTGCAAACCTTTTTGTTAAGGAAATTTGCTCTCTGCACCTGTCTGCAATGATGACAAACAACCAGGAAACTTTGGGCTGGGCTTCTGGATGAATTCCTCCAATCAAGAGTGTGTTTTGGGGAAAATATATATATGGACTTTTGTAACTAACCTCAACTGCTCCCATAGCAGCCTCCATGCTGGCCACATGACAAAACTGCTCCCACTTCTCCATGTGACATCCTGGACCAACCAAGTTTGTGGGTAGACTTCTCCTCGTCCATGTGGACACTCCTGAGCAAATCAAATGTGGGGGAAGACCCATTCCCCTCCCATGTGATGCCTTGGACCGATAGTGTTTGTGCAAGCCCTTTTCTGCTCTATTTGACTGCACATATACCTGTAAGCTGCCTTCCGTTCTCCTCCCATTCTGGTGCAGTCCTCCTTCCTTTCTGGTTCTGCCATGTAGTAGCTTGCAATTCCCATAGCAAGCATTAGGGCAAGTTTTAGGGGGGATTCATTTGCCTCACAGTTCTTGTTTTTCTTTCTCTATCCAATGTTTAATCTTGCTTATTGTTTTCTTAATTTCTTATTTGCTTTCTAAGTAAACTTCTCTAATTTGCATCAAGCAATTGTCTGTGGTTCATTTAAAAGTTTGGGGCTCATTTTGTGGGTGGACTCTATTGAATTTGGAATGGTACTTTCAGTTCAATGATCTCCTTTCTATTTAAACCCACAATTTAATGTGATCTTTTGATTCCTGTTTCAACCATGCTTGTGGGACGTTCCCATAAATTTAAAAGGTAAAAGTTTTTCAGGTAACAGAAGGTTTTAAGTTATTTCTTAAAACTGTCCAAAGATGGGGCCTGAAATTGAACCCCAGACTCCATAAATCTCTTCCTGTAGGTTTGAAGCCAACTATACTACATGCTAGTTCATTTATTTAATACTGAAACAAGTATACAATTATTATTGCAAAACAGCATAAAAATATTTTCAGTTTTAGCACATCAGTTGAGTGAATTATTTACCATACTGAATAGCTCTTCTGAAGTCAGTGAAGAGGCTTCCATTAATTAAGGGCTGATCTTCTGCTATGTTTTCATGCATTCCAATCCTGGATTAACTCATTCCAATTTTTTAAGTCAGTATCAGCTTTTGAAAGGAGGCATTTAGTTGAGAACCATTTTAGTCAGATTGGCACATCCCAGGAAAAGTGAATGAAATGGTTGTGAGCTACATCTCAGCAATTACCAGCTAGTGTTTTCTGAGAATATTTGCTCTCCATCAAGAAAGGAATGACTGATAAATAGAAGGAGCACTTTTTTAAAAACCTACTTTCTGAAAGCCTTCAATAAACATGTTTTTAGCACCTTTTGAGCTTCATCTTACTTGATTTGTTGTTTAGTTTTGAAAGTTAGTACTGCCTTCATTTTTTAAAAAATCATTCGCCCAGCCAGTTCTGCAGTCACCAAAGTCAAAAAAGATTAGTATAGGCTACAAGGAAAAACCCAGCGCATGGAAACATGGGCAAAATTCTGCTCTGTTGCTATGTAAAAAACGTAATTTTTGCAGCCAAACTGCTTGAAGATATGACATTTCTGTAGACATTTATCTACTCTACTGAATACTGAGTTGCACAACCCAGCATGCAAGAGATAATTTCTATGGAGATTTCTTAACTTGAGACTATTCTCCTTCAAAAATTATGCTTTTTGCATATCTATGTAAGAAGATTTCAGCCATTCTCTTTTTGAGAACTCGATCTCCCAGAGTTTGCTAATCAACATAGACAGTTTAGAGAGTTGCAATCTAAAAAAGAACTATCCAAGTGCTAGAAGGACCATATAGCATAGAAACGAGGAGCACTTTTTGCATCTACAAGATCCCAAATTGTACCAGTGGCATCTCCAAATAGTGTTAGGAAAGTTTTTTTCTCTCTCTTAAACTCTGAAAAGTTATTGTACTTCTGTCAGTCAGTGATGTAGACAACAGTGAATTAGACAAACCGATAGTCTGACTTGATTTAAGGCAACTCCCTGTGTTCTTATGGAAGTATGTTAGAGAAATCCTAAATGATTGAGACATTTAATGCACTGCACTGTGACACCTCTTTGGAAAAATTCTATCCCAGTGGCCTAACGGGCAGAAATAGCAACAAACACATCTTGATTAGCATCTAAGACCTGCTAAAACGAGTGTCTGTTGTAAACAAACGAAGGAAATGGAACCTAGTGAATGGAACATGATGACAAATTTGTTCTAAATAATGCAGTCAGGGGTTTTGAGCATTTTTAATGTCACATCTAAAATCCTATTAATGTTGAAGGTTCTGTTTAGCAGAAGTTCAGGAAGAGTTTTGACATGTGAAGACTTGCTGATTCATAATAAGATAGCTTATGAAATCAAAGATGAGTCATTTATGAGATTTCCAGAGTTCTGACTGACATTAAGGGAAGCTCAGGAGATAAAGAGAGGTTGAAATGGTCCCATTCAAGCACAGCAATCTAAATAAGAAAAGAATGGTTGCTTCTTGGAATCAACAAGAAGAGGCTGCTTGCATGGTTCCACTTAACACAAATGGAATTGGCCTTTTAAAGTTTCATCATAGGCAGAAACATAATGATGGCATTTCCTGAAATGAATTGGGCACCTTCATAGAACAGATATCCTGTCCAATCCTGCCAGCATTTCTGATCTCTAGTACTGTATTCTATTTTCCCCATTAAATTGAGTTTTCTAGAGTTCTGTACATGTAGAAAGGTGAGATGAATTTTGGTAATCTTAACAACAAAGAAAAGCTTCTCCCTTAGGGTTGTGAATGATTGCCTTTGGAAGTCAGAGGTTGACCAAGACAACCATGCCATGTTTTGACACTGATCATTTGCAATATATGTGTTGACTAGATTGTATCTATTTAGTACAGAGCACTAATGCTATGTAGAATTCTAGAATCACTGTAGAGATGGGTTGTCCCTTATAAAATTCTACTGTTATATATACACTAAATCAGTGGTTCCCAACATGGGGCACATTCTCCACAGGGGGACTTCAAATCCCAGAAACCTAATTCTGTACGTTGGCTGATCAGTACTTTGGGGAATTGACTTAGGCTTCTGGGAATTGAAGTCCAAAAACAAAAGGTTGAGAAACGCTGCCCTAAATGGATCGTTGGTGATGGTTAGAGGCAAGGGAGACTTCTAGGAGGCCTTTGAGTTTGAGGACACTTTTTCAATCCTTGTGGAAAACAGTCTTCGGTGGGTGCACTACAGTTGGCCCAAGAACAACTGCACTGCACTGTGCAAGAACAACTGACAGAGTCACAGCATGAATAACCTTTCAAGTGTTTGTGCAGGTATTTGAGTGTGATTCTAAGGTGCTGAAGAAAAAGTAAATGAGACTAGATCAGGGTTCACAACCTACGGCCCACAGGCCAAACCCGGATCCTGATGCCGTTCCATCTGGCCCATGGTGGCAACCCCAGAAGCAAAAGTGGATGCACCCATGTATGCGCAAATGCGCCTGTGCATGTGCAAACATGCCACTGCCATTGTGTCTGACCCACTCAGCTGTCTGAGTAGTCTGGCCCATAGTGTGAAAACCTCGAGAACCCCTGGATTAGATTAAGACATTTTCATAAATGGAGGGCACTTTTATTTTTAAAAACACAACAAAAGGCAATTTGGGGGCAAGAAGGGCAGGATGTCTTAATAATAAACTAAAACAGGTTAAGTGATGATACTTCAGCTTTCAAAGACAAAAGGAATGTTGGAGAAATAAAAAGGAGTCAACAGAAAGATCTATTGTGCCTTTTCAGTTGTCTGTCTAAATATGTGAGGATTACAGAATGGTTAACCTCATAAATCATGCTCTTAAGGCCTGTTTGAAAATAATCCACAGTAGAATTTATCAGAAGTATGAAGAAAACACAGGTGAGACACAATTTGGCTTCTGGAATTCTATGGGTACCATAGAGGTACTGTTTATGAAGCAGGTCCTCATAAAAAGATGTAAAGACATGAGATGTGACATGCATGCATGTCTATGCAAAAGCCTTTGACAGATTCCAACATGTGGTCTGGCCCATGGCACAAAAAGGCTGGGCACCCCTGAGTTAGAGCTTCAAGCATAGAATATGGTTTGGAACTCAACACCCAGAAGACTAAATATCAACTCATGTCAAGCTAATGGAAGTAACACAAGAAATTGAAAGAGTGGGTAAAATTGTCTATTTGGGGAGTACGTTAAATGAAAAGTAGGATCCCAAAGTAGAGATTATAATACAAAGAGAAAAAACAAGATCCACCTTCATGAAAAATACAACGTTTGTTATGCAGTAGAGAGCTACCTCTTGCTACAAAGATCTGTGGCAAAAGAATCTGAGAGACTGGTGTGGAATGTCCACTGAAGAACTATTCACAAGAGTTCAGAACAGGAAGACTATTGCCATGATGATAGCCAATATCTGGAATGGATAAGGCATTTGAAGATTAAGATCTAAATATGAAAAGCAGATGCGTCTTGGCAATAACAAGACTTTTCCATGCAGGAAGCACTGGATGCAGGGTTGCAAAAACAGGATCCCAAAATTTACAAGAGAGTCATTTTATATCATCAAGACTCCTGTCCTGAGCTTGTGAATTTTCACTATGCCTCTTTGAGTTCAGGAGTCTAAAAGCTGTTCATTGTCTGAATGGAGAGACTGTCATGGTTGGGTATTTGCGTTTGGAGAACTTAAGTAAGATACCTGTAAATGTCACCTCTAAGCTTAAATTCCAATGTGTTCTGAAACATTCCCAAATGTCACATCTGTTCTGGCATGGTGATGTAGATAAGACAATCATCATTTTCAGGTCAGCTATTTTCAGTAATGCTTTTCACTTCCATTCAAACACGAAATGTTTTTCCCAGTTTCAACTGTCTTCAACATTCACTAAAGCCTGAGAGGGTGTGACTTTGACAGGGAGTGTATTTTCTTACATTAAATCCCACTGATTGGTTCAACTAAATGCTACATTGCACCATATTGATAGTCCTCAGTATGCTGTTTTAAGTAAACAACTGCTGGAAATGAATAGAATTTCCCCTCACCATCCTTTTAAGCCCCAAATCTCTGATCTGTCATGTCTTTTCCATTAGCTCTTCAAAAGCAAGGTGTGTTTAACCTCTATTTTTTTCTCATTCCAATCAGAATTAGAAGGAAAACACATTGTTAATGATTGATCTGTCCCAGTTTAAAATGTCATGCTATTTAACTGGTATATGTGGTCTCCAGTATGAGATAAACATTGTTTTAAAAGGCAAGGCGGTTTCTAGTAATCTAAAGAATCTAACATTTTCATTAGCAACTCGTAGATTTATTTATTTACTTACTTACTTTTTTAATACCACCCATCTAGGATATTTCCCACTCTGGACAATGTAGAAACAATTAAATGAACAATCACAGTATAATTTAACAAACAAATAATAAAATAAATATTTTAAATCTAACCAACTAACTTATTGGAAAAGATATGAAAGTTCACTGAAACGAGAAATGTTGTAATCCTGGCTCACTAGGAGTGCTTGGTGGCATATACCATATTTGCTGGCATATAAGACCCACCCCCACCCCCTTAAAATACACTGGAGAAATTGATTACATCTTGTACTGTATATAGTGGCCTACAGTGTGCTATTTTGGTAACAATGGGGTGTGTCTTATACTTTGATGTGTCTTGTACGCTGGCAAATACGGTACAATACAAAATACATATAAAAAAATTTATGCCAGTGCACAAACTGTTTGTTCCACTCTAGACAGCTTATGAAGCTGGGTTTGCAATGAAATCTTGGCAAATACTTTCTTCTCATTGTGTAAGGTGTTAAGTTCTATTTTTCTTATTCATTGAGGTTTCCCTAATAGCTTACTTTTTTCTTGCATTAAAATATGGTTCACTTTCTGTTTTGCCAATATAGTCAACATTTGTGGGGTTTTGTATACTTAGGAAAGGATATTCATATGGCATGAATTTATACTTTGCAGTCAGGAATTTTTAAATGTTTCTGTTTAGTGTTCTTGTACATTTTGTATGGATTCCAGGAAACCTTTTCTCCTGCTATTTTCCCCTGTAAGCCTCGAGCTCAAGGGGATCTATAGTTTTAGATATATAAAGCAAAAAATCCTTCCAGCTAGAGGCTTAGAGAGCTTTTGTCAGTAGCTCTTTCACAAAGCCTGCAATTTCCTTTGTCCACAATCCAGAACTCTATTTTATAGCCAATGCTGAGAAAACCCCAAACTTCAAGCTTGGGAAAAAAAATGTGCCAATTTTGATTTTTTTATATAAAACATTTAATGAATCCAATTAATTCAATGGACCTACTCTAGCACCAGTGTTGTACTGTGGCTGGTTCTCACCGGTTCTAGCAAACCAGTAGTAGAAATTCCAGACCACGCCCATTTGGCTGGCCATGCCCACCTCTCGGCCTCCCCCTCTCAGCACCGCCGGAAATGTGTCTCATTTGCCTCGCCCAGGACCGAATGCACGCTTTCATCTCCGCACTTCCCTTGCGGAGCATTTCCGGCGGTGCTGGGAGGGGGAGGCCAACCAGCACCAGCCCACCTATTCACCCACTCACCTCCCAGGAGCGCCATCAGCAGGGACGTGTTTCCAGTGGCGCTCGGAAGGGGAGCCCAGCCAGCACCAACCCACCAACCAGCCCTGCTCACCTCCCAGCAGCGCCGCTGGCAGGGGCGCATTTCCAGTGGGGCTGGGAAGGGGAGCCCAGCCAGCACCAGCCCACCAACTTGCCCTCTCACCTCCCAGCAGCGCTGCTGCTCTGGGACTCCTCCATCCTCCTCCTAATCTCTGCAGAGCAAGCAAGCAAGATAGGTTTCTTTTTTTTTTCTTGGGCAGGGTTGAGGGAGTTTGAAGCCATGCCCACAGATAGCCATGCCCACGGATAGCCATGCCCACCGAAGTGGGTAGTAAAAAAAAAATTCACAGTGCCTCACTATCTACCACAATTCTCTACACTAAGAAGTAGGATTTTAGGTCACTATTTTCTATTATACAACCAATGTGCGTATTTCTACTGATACCGATAGCACTGTATGTAATATACACTGGCTTGTTTAGAGACTTTTAATGTTATATTGATTGACTGATTCCTATATTTCCCAGAATCCCACAGCAGTTGCCATACTTTCTGGGAGATTCTGAGAATTACTGTCTGGAAAGATAATTTGTCCAATTCTAAGCTTTGGTGCTGGGACCAGATTCATTTTCATGATTCTAAAATGCTTTATCCATGATCTACATAAATAGCATAGTGGTACTAACATTTAATACATTCATCATCTCAGTTCCCCCTCCGCCATCATATATCTGGACTGCAGGTGCACACTGCACTAAAATTTAGGGTACTGCTGAATTTTTGTTGTGAGCTGTAAAGGTGGGTGGGGTTATAAATCTCATATTTATCCAGGATTAAAGATCATGAAGACTGTGTAAGCCTTAAGAAACACCTGCCATGATCAACAAGCCCTGTAAATGCCATTGAGAATGTCATCTTGTCCTCATTAGCAAAGCACCTTTTCAGACTACAGGGCCGGTGATGTATTTCTCCTGGTATATTTAGAGAAAAGAGTACTACTTCTCTCTTATCATTTTTCCCCTGTGGGCTTCCAAGCACTTAGTATGGAAGAGACACTGCTGTTCTTTTTGACACAATGCGAACACTGGCACTATAGTAGAACCAGAAAAGAAACAAGATTAGAATCAGCTTTCCCATTTGGTGCTGATTATGAGTCAGCTGCCTTAAAGCCAGGGGCTTAACACTCAGCCTGCTGTTACACAGTGACTTACCAGATCTAAGAAAAGAGGGTTGTAGTAGACAAAAAGAAGTAGAAATCCTTGTCATGGAGAAAATGAGCTTTAAACCAAGCCTGGGCCTTCTTCGCCCAATTTCATTAATCAAGTCATAAACACTCTTTATAACACAAACATGAATGGTGAGACTGCACCAACAACAACCATCATGACTGACGATTATGCAGGTTACAATCCAACATCTGGAAGCCCCACAGACTGAGAAAGGTTGCCTTACTTGCAGTATATGTAATAGAGACAATATGTCCCACCAGTAAAAGCCAATGTGGCTAATAAGTTAGATCAGTGATGGGCAGTCTTGGCCCTCCAGCTGTTCTTGAACTTCAATTCCCAGAAACCCTGACTAGCTGGTGTGTTGACTTGGGCTTCTGGGAATTGAAATCCAAGAACAGCTGGAAGGCCAAGACTGCCCATAGCTGAGTTAGGTAGAGTGGGTGGTGTGACTTTACTCAGTTCAGCTGTTCTGATTTTGCCCCAAGACAGTAGGTCCTTTAGGGCTCATTTTTAGGTAAAGGTAAAGGTCATTTTTGGTCGAAAGCCAGTCGTATCCAACTCTAGAGTTCAATGCTCATCTCTGTTTATACCCAAAGAGCCAACGCTGTCTGCATCTGCAGATTTTTCCGTGAACATGTAGCAGGCATGACTAAACACCAGAGTGCACAAATTGCTGTTACCTTCCCACTGAAGTGGTTCCTATTTATCTACTTGCAATTTCTTGCTTTCAAACTGCTAGGTTGGCAGAAGCTGGGACAGAGACGGGAGCTCAGTCTATCATGCAGTACTTGGGTCTCGAATTGCTGACCTTCCAGCCATCAAGTTCAGCGTCTTACCCACTAAGCCAGCACAGTTCATTTTTAGGTTCATTTTTGAGGTAGGAGTTAAGTAGCCAAATAAGAAATGACTACCTGGGGATCGTGATTGGAATAATGGGTTGTAAAAGGAATTATCTAATTGATCAAAAGAGCAACATAAATTAAATTAAAATTAAAATGTGATGCTCAGCTCATAAATATTCCTTGGTGTAAAAGATATCTGATATCTGTGTAGTTGGAGCCAGGTGTACTTGATCTGCTCAGCATTACAGCATCAGTTTGTTTCTTATTGAATTTGTATCTACAAAGGACGCTACGCTATACCTTTTTGTTTTCAAGGCCTCATCTTAGACAAGATGCTGATTTCATAACTAGAAACAATCAATCCTTCACAGGACAAAAGTGTTCATTTGAACAGCAGGTTGCATCAATCTGCATCTGGCGACCTGACTTGTTTTTGCTTTGTGGTACATCTGGGAAGTACACCTGAGAACCTATGCAGAGATACTGGACACACAACATTTTCCTGTGGAACTTTGAATTTTTGGCAAAAGAGCCTAGAATCTTTATGGTAGAGAGCAGGTGTCTGCTGTACATTTTCCATGGTGAACACAGAGCTCATCCTAGGCCTTTGGCCTTGGCAAAGTCCTGACTCTCGCAATTATGACCCTGGTTCAAAGTTTTGCACAGTTTTGTCTGCAGTCCTTGATGTTTCTGAAAGAAGCACAGAAAGATTTGCATGCCTGGAATGATAATGTTGGAAAGGGAAGAAACACGCATTAGCTTTAACATGCAATCTGACCCGAAAACATGCTGCAGTCCAACCTCAATAGATGTGCCTTTTGCTTGGACTGTAATCACTGCCTATAGTATCAGTTAACATTAAGAGGGGTAAATGAAATTTCAGCAAGTAGCCATAGAAAGCATAGGAAACAGGGAGCATGCAACTAGATCTACAGAAGAACAGCTGTTTCTCAGTTAGAGTGGCTTTTAGAGATCAAAAGTCTGCAGGTTTGCTAAGGGCTTTGGTTTTTCTTGTTCATCTCAGCATCAGAGAAGCCAGGCTAGCTTTTGACAGCAGTGTTGCACTTTAAACCTTTGCTTCCACACACATTAGAGGTTTAGAAGAAGATACTACTGCCAAAGATGATGGCCTTCCGCTGCTAAGGAAACAGCTAATCTTTATTACATAGGGAGAAAGTGAGATTAAATGATGCATTTTCTCAAAAGTTATTTGTCTCCACGCTTTTCTGAAGCAGTCTGATGGACATAAAATAAAAAGTGCTGCCTGCATAATTATCTCCTACAGAGATCATTGTCCAGAAATATCTCTTGAATTTTTCCCTTGATGCATTGAAAAATGGAGAGCTCAGAAATATTTGGCAAACTGTTTTGGCATTTCTTTTCCTACAGTGCACAAAGAAAGATTTAGGTCTGTTACTCAGTACAGTATTAGGAAAGCAATGACATTTCTGTCTTCGCCTGAAGGTCCCTATAATTTCTGCTCAGACATTTTGCAAATTTAAAACTTGTCCACTCACTTTATTTCTATGCCTTTCTTCCAAAAAGGATCCCAAGGCAGCTTTGCTTCACATGAATATTTTGTTCATATCCTGCTCTAGCATCCCTCACTCTATTGCATTAGTCTTAATAATTGGTTTTCAAATGATGGGATGTGCTGAAGTTCCTCAGAAACTTTTCAGTAGGTTTTTATCTAGTCAACCAATAATGCTATGCAAGACTCCAGTTCGTCACTATTAGTGATTTTTCCCTGGCAGTTATAGATACAGGGAAGTGTTGGACATGTTATAAAGAAGAGGCTCTTATTTATGCTACTCTTTTTACTACTGAGACACAGGTGTATTCCAGGTAGGACACAGGATTTTCATAACAAAGGTAAGGAATTCATTTCAGTTCTCATATCCTCTTCAAGTATGAAGTGTCATTTCCCATCAACCATATCTGTCATAAATTAGCCATCAGTGACCTTCTGGCAGAAGTCTGCATCTTCTCCTAATTCTATCATATATTATATACAGTATATGATAACAGAATGCCTGTAAACCTATAACTGTTGTTCTCAAGGAAAATGGCATTTTGCATCTTGCTGGAATTTGAATTATTTGATGGAGTGTTCAGTGGCCACTCAGACACTATAATGCAAAATTTGAATGAATAATCTCAATCAGACTCCGTGGAAAACCCACCAACATAACCATAATTCTAGTCACCAACTACAGATGCTAAATATGAAATTGAAAGCTTTTTTTTACAAAAGTATCCAAGAGTTGGAATTGATTACATACCAAAACAAGACATTTTTCTAATTATAGGTGACTGCAACACACAAGAGAGAACAAAGCAGAACCAAATGTTCATAGAGTCATGTGAGGCAAACAATCTGTATATTGCAAATATATGCTTCAAGCAATCAAATAGACAGCTTTACACATGGACATCACCAGACAATATAAAAATCAAATACACTACATATTTGGAAGCAAGTAATGGAGAAGCTGTATTTTCTCTTCCAAAATAAAACCAAGAGCAGATTGTGGCACTGATCATCAACTGTTAATATTGAACACTGGAGTAAAGCTGAAAAAGAAAACTGAAAGAATCATAGTGTAAAAATATAATTTAAACAATATCCTCGATGAATTTAAAATCCACATAAAGAGCAGGTGTGTGTTATTAAACTCAATTGATCATGAGCCAGAAGAAATGTGTATTGAAACCAGAAGAATTATTAGGGAAGAATGCAAAAAGACCATTCTTATAGAAAAAAGAAAAATGGATGATGGAATAAATTGAAAAGTACAGGCAAGAAACAAAAGTAAAAAGTGACAGAAACAAGATCAGAATTCTAAATGCAATTTTTCAGCAACTGTCATGTAGAGACAAAGAGAAGTATTTCAATAACCATGGCAAAGAAACAGAGAAGAAAAACAAAAGATGATAAACAAGAGATTTCTTCCAAATATAGGAGAAATCAAAGAGAAATGTAAGCCTCAATTAGGAATGCTGAATGACTAATAGGGAACTGCAATATCTGACCAGGAGGGGAAAAGAGAAGGTAGAAACACTATACTGAAAACTAAAAGGGATGACAGACTCTTACGATAAGAAACCTGCAGTTCTAGGAAGTGATGTGAAAGCAGCTTTGAAAGTACTGAGGAGAAATAAATCACCAGGAATAGGTGAAATTCCAAGAGAATTGTTTAAAACTACATAGGCTGAATCTGTTAAAATCCTAACAAAAATATCTAAACAAATATGGAAAACAAAACTGGCCCACAGAATGGAAAGATTCAATATACAGTCCACTCCCAAGAAAAGAGATGCCAAAGAGTACAACAACTACAGGACCATTGCTTTAATTCCTCGTGTAAAGTGATACCCAAGATGCTGCAATAAAGGCTTTTGCCTTGTATGGAGTGAGAAATGCCTGATGTTCAAGCTAGATTCCAAAAAGGAAGAGCCACTCTTGATTGTAGTACTGGCTAGTAGAGCACACCAAAGAATTTCAAGAGAAGGTCAGTGATTACAGCAAAGCTTTTGACTGTGTGAAACATGAGAAACTATGGGTTGTTCTGAAAGAAGTAGGTGTGCCTTATTTATTTTATTTATTTATTTATTTATTTTTCATGCTTATATACCGCCCGCTCAGGTACAACCCAACTCAGGGCGGTTTACATAGCGGACAGTAAATACATAAAAGACACATAATAAAACAAAGTTAAAAAACCCACCCCTAAAAGGTGCACAAGAACCGAAGGGACCTTGGGGGAAGGCACACTTCTCTATACCAACCACCCAACGGTACCCCCATCCCCACCTGCACCCCAAACTTGGCCCGCCAGCCAGGTCTTTAGTTCCTTCCTAAAGGGCAACAACTCCGTCTGGAGACGCAGTTCCACAGGCAGGAGGTTCCAAAGGGCCAGTGCGGACACAGAGAAGGCCCTCCTCCTTGTGCCAGAGAGGCGAGCCCCCCTGGCTGATGGCACAATTAGAGAGCCCCTCCGGTCCGCTCTGGTTGGACGGACAGACGTCCTTAGGGCGATGCGGTCTCTAAGATACCCTGGCCCACTACCAGGCCCACTGCCTTAGCATTTGAGAGCCCTGATGTGTAACCTGTATGGTGGACAAGAAGCTACCATTAGAACAGAATATGGAGAAAAAGAATGGTTTCCTAAGGCAAAGGAGTCAGACAACAGTGCATTTTATCCCCTTATCTGTTCAATCTCTACGCAGAAATGCTGGACTAGATTCAGATGAAGGAAAAGTGAACATTGGTGGAAGAAACATCAATAATTTAAGATATGCCAATGACATCATCTTACTGGCAGAAAGCAACAATAACTTGAAATAACTTTTAGTGAAAGTGAAAGAAGAGATGGCTAAGCAGGACTGCAGTTGAACATTAAGAAGACAAAAATTATATGACTATAAAAGCACTACACAACTTTAATATTGACAATGAAGATATTAAAATAGTGAAAGATTTTGTAAACCTTCGTTCAGTCATCAATACAAATGGATTCTGCAGCCAGGAAATCAGGAGAAGACTGAGATTCAGAGGGGCAGTAATGTAGGAATTAGAAAATATGGTGAAGTGTAATGATGTGTCACTGGAAACCAAAACCATCCACCCTCTTGTATTCCTGATCAGATGAGAGAGGCAATCCGCATGCACACTAATATCCACATGTGCTCTTGACAGGCCCTTTGATTCCTGCTCACAAGCTAAGAGAGGCCAAGGGCAGGGTGGGGCCCCAAAATCCTTCCAGATCAGGCTGGTATAGCTGAAGTTGGTTAATGAGAAACAGCTAGATTAGGCTAATTGGACAGGGATAAGAAGAGAGGGGGATGAAGGCCAGGATGGATGGTTGTCATCTCTGGCGGCAGCAGGTGTGGCAAGACACCAAAAAAAGACTGGGTTGTTGTGTTCTGTGCAATGGCAAAGACCAGTGAACAGCAGCAGGCAATCCCTTCTCCTCTAGCTGACAGCTATAAACTGGAAAATCCAGCCCTTTCTTCTCTTGCAAAAGCTCCATCCCTATGTAGCCACAAGAGAAGCTAATAAGAAAGGTTTTGCTGAAGGAAAGGTTGGACCAGGAGGAGCTGCCCAGACTACTTCCTTCCATCTGCTGTACCAGCTCCCCCTTGTAAAGGAGATGTCCTGGTGTGAAGCTCACTCCCCCGCTTCACACCTGCCTCCTAGGATCTGGACTTGAGGAGTTCCCATTGCAAATAACTGAGAGCCCAGATAGTCAGAAAGTTCCCCAAAGGCTAGTGATTGTAACTCAGCCCTCTGAGACTGTGGGGAAAAGAGCTGTGGGAAGTCACTGCACCTTTAATAAAGGCGGTGCAAAGGAGGAAAGTGACTCAGAGCCCATAGAGTGTGTCTTGGCCCCTCCAGCACCCTGAGAGGAAGATTGGTTGGGTACATGGTTTGAAAGTTGGACAGGCAAAAAAGGTGTGGGGATAATTACTTGTATGACATATGGTGCTGGAGGAATCTCTGCAGATACCCTTGACTGCCAGAAAGACAGGCAAGTGGATCCCAGAGCAAATCAGGCTTGAAATATCTCTGGAGGTGAAAAATGAGGAAACTGAGTTTGTCCTACTTTGGACACATGCTGTAATAGGAAGGCAAGATTCTCTAGAAGAGTGGTAGCCAACCTTGACACCCCAGATGTTCTAGGACTTCAATTCCCAGAAGCCCAAGTCAGCACTCCTTATGATCAGGGCTTCTGGGAATTGAAGTTCAAGAGCACCTGGAGTGCCAAGGTTCACCACCACTGTTCTAGAAAATAAAATAATGCTGCATAAGGTTGAAGGCAGCAGGAAAAAAGGAAGTCCAAATAGAAAATGGATGGATTCCCTGAAAGAAGTCACAGCCTTGAGTTTGCAAGAGATGAGCAAGGGTATTGAGGCCAGTACATTTTGGAGATCACTGGTTAATAAAGTTGCCATGAGTTGGAGGTGACTTGGCAGTACATAACAGCAACAAGAAAAATGATAGGAAAGGGTGAGCACTAGTGTTCTAAAGCACATTCTCAGTTCTAGAGCCAAGAAGTGATTATTTCTGGATGACAACTTCCAAAATTCCCCACCACGCACAGAAAGTAACAAATAAATAATGTTCCAAAACTTGACTTATTTCCCATGGAATGACAGTGAACAGGCTTGGACTACATTTCATGAGAATTAAATATGGGCTCTAGAACATATCCTTGCAATAAACAGAGGGGCACTATAGCAGATGTGCAAATGAGTTACATAAAGGCTTCCCTGAAGTTTGAAAAATGGCAACCTAGATTACACTGTGAAGGCCATTAATCATGTATATCCAGATAGCAATCTGGCAAGTCACTGCAAAGCATTCCTTCTCTCTTTCTTTCATTCTCTCACTGTTTTTAGTACCAACTGCAATCTTCACTCTTTTCCATTTCAGAGCAATTCACTATGCAGTCTCACTGCAGTATTATTTCTCATCTACCTTCTACCACCTTGCTCTTTCATATTACTGTACTGTGATCCTTCATTGTTAACAATTATTTGCATTTTTAAAAAATAATCTTTTAGTAAAACTACATTCCTGCAAAAAGCTCTGATCTCACCTCTGTTGCTCTTCACAAGGAACTCTGCAACTCAGTCAACTTCTTTATAGGATCCATTAGAACAGAAAATTGCAGCTAAGGTAGGCCTATTTGAATTAGTGGAATTTAGGGGCTGATTAATTAAATCTCCATTGATTCAATGGACTTATTTCAGTGTAATTTACTCAGCTAAACAGCAGAATTTGGGTCATTGTCTTTTAGTTATCTGCAGACATTTACTTTACAGAAATAAATAGAAATACACCTTCCTCTTGTTTTCGACAGGCTTTACAATGGAATGCAATTTTCACCCTTAAATGTGAAAAAGTAATAGCATTTCCCTAATACAACTGTCAATTCTGTATCTGGTATCATAGCAAAAATAAGATCTGTAGATGTATTAACTGAGCAGAGCAACCATTCAGATGAGCATCTGCAATATTATTAAATTGCTCAAAAATGGAATTTGGTGTGAAAGTCTGCCATCCAGTGGCCTTATTTTCAAAGAAATACCAAAGCTCTGATAAGTATCAGCATTGACAAAAAAAAAGGAAACTGTTGAGTTAAATATTATGCCAGACTGAATAGACTGCTGGATATAGTGCTTTAGCTATAGTTGGGAGTCTGATTCCCCAGTGGGTCTCTATGACACAGGGGCTGGATTCCATGAGCCATAGGGTCCCTTCCAGCTCTGCAGTTCTAAGATAAGGGGGTGGTGGCCTATCTGGTATTTTTAAGAAGAAATGTAAACTATGATGCTTTTTCCATCAAATTATGCCAGAAAGGCCCCGTTTTTTTGGTCTGAAATCACAAAAACCCACAACATGAAAATATCAAGGTACCTCAGGTATCAAAGACTCTTTCATAAATGTGTGGACTTCTATTCAGGTTTTGGGTAGGCACACAATTTAAATGTTAACTCCAAAACAATGATTACATCACTATCCTTTCCTGGGGTTTCTACAATGTTTTAGCTGTTGCTTGTAAAATCCTGTTGCTGATTTAAACTTCTGTTTAGGCCAGTGGTGGCCAACCATGGCATTCCAGGTGTTCTTGGACTTCAATTCGCAGAAACCCAAGTCAGCACACCAGCTGTTCAAGGCTTCTGGGAATTGAAGTTCCAGAACACCTGAAGTGCCAAGGTTGGCCACCACTGGTTTATACTATTCTCACTGTCTGTACTTTCTACATTTCTGTTCCTTCCAGCCCTTCTAATTAGGAATAGCCATGGTGGCTTAATGGTTAAGACACTGAGCTTGATGGCCAGAAGATCAGCAGGTCAGCTGTTGGCGAGCCGAGCACTGCACGTTCTCTGTCCCAGCTCCTGCCAACCTAGCAGTTCAAAAGCAAAAAATTGCAAGTAGCTATATAGGTACCGGTTCAACTGGAAAGGTAACAATGTTCCGTGCACTATGGCATATAGTCATGCCTGCCACATGACCACAGAAACACCTGCATATGCAGACATCACTGGCTCTTTGAGTATAAACAGAGATGAGCACCGCCCCTAGAGTCAGACATGACTGGCTTTCAAGCAAGGGGGACCTTTACCTTTACCTCCTATCTACTAGCCTTTCTAATTGAAATGTTCCAGCCACAGGAGTTAAAATTCTGTCTCTTATATTTGAGAGTTTAATTTAGGGTTAAACCCTCATATCTGAATTGTGTGTGCGCATGCGTGTTTTGCGCTGTCAGTTTGCATCCAATTTCTATGATCCTAAAAGAGTGTGTAAGGTATTTAGGTAAAGGTCACCCTTGCTCGAAAGCCAGTCATATCCGACTTTAGGGTTCACTGTTCATATCTGTTTATAGCCAAAGAAACAGTTCTCTCTGCGTTTGAAGACGTTTCCATAGACATGTAGCAGGCATGACTAGACACTGGATTGCACAGAATGCTGTTTACCTTCCCACCAAAGTGGTACCTATTTATCTACTTGCATTTTTTTTCTTTTTGCTTTTGAACTGCTAGGTTGGCAGGAGCTGGGACAGAGATGGGAGCTCACTCCATCATGCAGCACTTGGGTCTTGAATGCCGACCTTCCAGTCTTCAAGTTCAGTGTCTTAACCACTAAACCACTGCCATCCCACGTAAGATGTTTAGGGAGTGGTTTTATTAGCACTACCCCTCTCCATGAATTTCCATGACAGGATTGAAACCTTGTTCTCCTAAGACCTATTCTGTCCACTATACCACATTTCTGACTTAGACAAAGATTCCTTGCCAATCTTCATATGTAAATTGTCCTTTCTATGCTATGATGTTATTGTTACCTCCAAAGATTGTTTGTTAAACAATCATTCACCATTTGCACTTCTGTTCTCCTTCTACCCATACAGGTGTACAAGCATTTTCAAATTTAAATGTACAATGGCACCTCATACAACGATTTTAATCCATTCCACGGGGCCCGTTGTTGTACGAAACAATTGTTATACGATGCATGCATCGTATAGCGATTTTCCCTATGGGATGCATCGTACAATGATTTTTTTCGCTAAGTGGTTTTTCCCATAGAAAAATTGTTGTACGTTTTTTTCCATAGGGAAAATTGTTATGTGGGACACCATTTCCTCCCATAACCTAATTGTTATGCGATTTCATTGCTATACGGGGCGATTGTTGTATGAGGTTCCACTGTAATGCATAAAGACAGCTTGTAGTAAATAAAAATTGCTAAACGTATTACAAGACACTTTGCTGAATTTGTTGTAATAAACTAATGCAGCTATAGTCTGGAGAAAAAGTTAACATTCCAGGCTGGGAAAATTCCATCAGATTTGATCACCAAATACTCCAAATCCCAGAAATGAATGGAAAAGGCTAATACTAGTCCCAATCAAATCACAGTCACATATTTTATGGTCAATATAAATGCATTAATATTGAAGTCTACATGTTTATTTCCAGCAAGAAATATTTTAGAAAAGTAACTATTCATAAAGTAAGAGTTGGCTGGCCACTTTCTGAATTGCCATTCAAAGAAATAATGCTGCAAGACTTTTAAAGGAGTTTTTGTATTTAAAAGTAAATACATTAAAGGTTAGGATTTTTAAACTTATGAAAGGTTTGAAATCATTTTTTGAAGAAGAAAAAGACACAAACTGTCTCCATTATAACAGAAGGCGACCTCAAAAGCAGAGTTGCCAAGTTTAAACATGCTAAAATCCAAACTATAGAAGCTACTCTTCTGGGACATGATTTCAATAGATTGAAGGTTTTCTCTTTAAAAACATAAAAGGTAAACTTGCAACTCTAAGACACTTTATCAAAGGATCCCAGACGGAAAGATCCAAAGTATCAAGCTAAGACAAAAAAAAATGTGGAATATAGCCTCTCCAAATATAGGTTATAACCGCTGGTTAACATAAATATAGAAAATATTTTCTTTGCAAAATCGCTGGTGCTTTCATGTACATTTTACTGCTGAGTACTCAAAACAAACTCGCGCTGAGATAAGACTTTCTTAAAGCAGCCTTTAAATAAGGGTTGGCAGTAGTTACATTGCAGACAACTTTAAAAGGCTCAGACACGCCTTTTAGCTGTCCTCTCCACAATACTGAGAGAATACAGCAGCTATTTATTTGACACATTTTCAGAATCAAGGCACTATAGGTGGACCAGACCAATTACCTGGGGATAGCAAAAATAATTAGTCAATGGGATCCTCAGACTATTTTGCTTGAAGAGAGACATAGGAAAAGGAGGATAGAGCTCCTGTACTTTTAGGAGTTATGTGTATGACAAGCAACACTGCTGAAATTCCTTTCACACATCAATTAAAGGTACAAAGGTCCTGTTCTTTTTTACCTAGCCACCTTTTGTCTCCTGGGGAGATGTGATTTTATATGTTTATGTTTATAAAGTCTAAAGGGACTGTGGTGGTTTAGTGGTTAAGATGCTGAACTTGACGACTGGAAGGTCAGCAGTTCGTGACCCGAGCTCCTGCCAACCTAGCAGTTCAAAAGGAAGAAATTGCAAGTAGATAAATAGGTACCACTTCAGTAGGAAGGTAACAGCCTTCCGTGTATTCTGGTGTCCAGTCATACCTGCCACATGTCCACGGAAACATCTCCAAAAACAGACAGCACTGGCTCTTTGGCTATAAACCGAGATGAGCACTGAACCCAAGAGTCAGATATGACTGGTTTTCAAGCAAGAGCAAACCTTTACTTTTACCTATAAAGTCTATAGAGAGAACAGGTTAGTTTTATTTCCCTTTCTGAACATAATGAACATTTTTCACACAAAGTGTTGTCCTTTTACACTGTAAGAATAGCAGGTACAGTATGCAATTGTAAATATGTAGTATTACCTTAGTAAAAAGAAATCCTTTTTCTTAATATTATGCTGTTTCTAACAAACATATTTTCAATTACCTGATCAGGTATGATGTTAACTTGATGCCAGAAATTACTAGTTACTTGTAAGAATTATTTATAACTAGTTGCTTATAAGAAACAAGCTGTAACTAAATTACATTTCAATATTAACACAAGGAGTTAAAAGTTCCTTCTTAACTACATGAAACATTTTCTGATTACTTTCAAGATACAGTACTTAAAAGGCATTTTAAGTCATTTTTCAACGGATGTTAGAGAATTAACACAGACATACACATCCCATTGTTATCACAACACATCGTTTAACACAATGAATTCTGTGGAGGGTCAGCATTAGCCATCATGAAAACCTGCCTCCCCCAATGTAATCAATAGAGTAAATTCCTTTTTAAAAATTACTCCTAGTTTTGCATTGAACAGGGGTAGAATAGCTAACAGCCAGAATCCAATTTCTCCTTCTGTATGAAGAAATAGAAGTAATCCACAAAAGCTCACATTAAAATATAGTAGTTCGTTTTTAAAGTACCACAGTGTTTTTGTCGTTTTTATTTTTAGGTTAGGGTTTTTTCTTTTCTCTGGTATGTCTGCACAGACTAACATGGCTGTCACTCTGAAAACCAAAATCCTGTTGCTGATTTAAACTTACATAAGAGGAATCATGTAAGTTTGGGTGGCAAACAACCCGTAATTAACAAAGTGCTGGGTTTGTTCCTGGGGCTACCTACAGGAATTCAAACAGCAGCACCTTATTAAGTGACAAACAGCTGCCAAAACTGTGAATTCTTTTAGGTAGACATAAAAAGGCAATAGAATTCTGGTCCCATCTGCTGAGTTCATGGGTGACCTGATTTGATGTAGGCAGATTGAATGCACACGGAGCTGGCAGGCAGGGCAAACACTTCTTTATTTCAGCATGGTCAATCTGTACATGGGCACATTTAGGAGACGCAGCTCCTTATATACTGTATTTGAAACTCCCGCCACAGACCCCATTGGTTGCGCTAGTCGTGACATCAGCGGGGGTTGCTGAATAGCTGCTGAGTCTCACCTGAAACCAGGCGGTTTCCCACGCTGTCTACTGATTGGTTAGTTGAAGTCGCATGGGCTGAGCTTCCTCAGCTGCGCTACTTTGGCAGCTGAGTTGCGTGCGGAATCGGGAGGGCTGCTTGCGTACACAATATCCCTCCCCCCTAGGATGGGACGAAGTCCCTTAACCGTTGTGGGGGCCGGTGATTTCACTGTGGCCGGCCCGCCAGTTCAGAAATGCTCCCCGGGGTGCCTGGGGTGCCTGGGCTTCTCCCTCTGGAAAACTGAAGGGTCCCATCAAATCCTGGCAGGGGAAAGGATGGGGTATCCCTAGTTCGGGGAGGATGAGGGGACCGTTGGGAGAACTCAAAGCCCCGCTGCTCTCTGGGACGAGTGGGGGAACACTCAGGAAAACTCCCCTCATACTGAAACAAAAATTCAAACTGGGGGTCTGCTTCCTCGGGCTGAAAGACGGACTCCCGTGGCTCCATGCAGCCAGTCATACTAAATTCTGTATCCCCCCCTTGGGTTAAGTGGGTGGGGGGCAACCCTAACGCTGAACCCTCTCTATCACTCCTTTCAGTGGGTTCCTCTGGATCAATTTCCCTTGTGGCTCCCGTGACCCTTCTCCTAAGTTGGTCGGCGTGTCTGCGCCACAGTAACCCCGAGTCTGTCATGACTTTATATGATACAGGTCTGGTTTGCTCTACTACCACCCCAGGCACCCACGCTGGCCCTGAGCTCATGTAATTCCTGCAAAAAACCGGGTCACCTATCCCAAACACCTTTTCCTGCTGTATTGATACATTTGTACCCCTATCCTCCACCCTGGATGGTTCTAGGCGGTCGAGTAACGTTGGGATTCTTCTCCGCATCAGGAGCTCTGAGGGGGATTGCCCCGAGGCTAGTGGGGTGACCGTATAGCGTATGAGGAATTGAAAGAGCTGTAATTCCAAGTCCCCTGGACCCATCCTCCTATGGGCCTCTTTTGTGGTGCGGACCATGTGATCCACTTTGCCGTTTGTGGCCGGGTGAAAGGGGGCAGAGGTGATGTGCCTGACTACGTTCTGCTTGAGGAACGCTTGGAATTCCGCAGACATGAATATGGATGCGTTATCTGAAATTAGCCCGTCGGGAATGCCGAAACAAACGAACATCCTTCGTAGATGTTTGATTGTGGCCATGGAGGATTTTCTACGCATTGGAATGACCTCGAGCCATTTCGAGAATGCGTCGACCACGAGTAGGAACATTGTGCCCCTGAAGGGCCCCGCAAAGTCCACGTAGAGTCTGGACCACGGACCGCGTGCTGTGTCCCACTCCCTTGGGGGTAGCCTATGCTCCTCAGGCCATGATTGCTGGCAACTCTCGCACCAGCCCACCAGTTTCTCTATGTCCTCGTCTATCTTGGGCCACCAGAAGTTGCTCCTTGCTAGGGCTTTTGACTTCACAATCCCCGGTTGGCTTGTATGGAGCAAACGGAGCACCTTGGCTCACAGGACCTCGGGAAGTACTACTGTCTGCCCCCAGAGGAGACATCCTCTCTCGAACGACAGCTCGAAGTGCTTCCTGAAGAATGGATTGAGTTCTTCGGAAGGAGACATTAAGGGCCAGCCCTTCTTAACCCATGGCAATGCTTGGGACAAGACCTTGTCTTTGGCGGTTGCCTTGGTGATATCCGCAGGCACAATCAGGGGCGATTTGAGTGATTCGATGAGCAGCACCTGGTGCTCTTGCTCAACCTCGCACTCGGGCTCTCCCAGGGAGACCTGGAAAGTTGCTCTGCGTGCGCGATGTCTTTCCCTGGGCGATGCACCAGCGTGAGCTGGTATGCATTTAGGAAAATCGCCTACCTTAACATTTTAGGGGACAAGATCTGCAGGGTGGGCTTGGTTGTAACAAAGATACCTAGGAGGGGCTTGTGATCCATGACAATGGTGAACTCCCTCCCATACAGGAAGTCATGGAATTTCTTTGTCCCTGCAATGATCGCGAGGGCCTCCCTGTCTGTCTGGGCGTAATTGCGCTCTGCTTTCGAGAGGGATCTCGAATAGAATGCAATTGGTGCCTCCCTCCCATTCTCAAACACATGGCATAAGACAGCCCCAACCCCCACCGGTGAGGCATCACATACTAACACTAAGGGTTTCTTGGGGTCTAAGTGAGTTAGAATCGCCTCGGAAGAGAGAAGCCTCTTCTACTCACTGAATGCTCGTTCCTGAGCCTCCCCCCACCGCCACACTGCATCCTTTTTCAGTAGGCAGTGCTGCGGCGCTGCCACAGATGCCTTCCGTGGGAGGAAGGAGTGGTAGAAATTCAGGAGCCCCAAGAACGACTGTAGCTCTGCCTTAGTAGCTGGTGTGGATGCATCCTAAATGGCTGCAACCTTTGATTTGGATGGCTTTACGCCATCAGGGGTGATCCGAAATCCCAGGAACTCTACCTCGTTTGTGTAAAAATGTACTTGTCCCTTCTCAGGCGTAACCCAGCCCTCTCAAATATGGCCAGAACCGGGTCTAACCTTTGTGCTAGCTCTGACTCCCCCCCAGCTGTTATCAAAACATCGTCGAAGTATGGCAAAACCCCGGGGAGTCCCTTAAGTAGGCATTCCACAAGCGCCTGAAAGATACCGGGAGCTGAATTCACACTGAACTGGAGGTGTGTCACTTTAAAGGCACCCTTGTACCTTTAAAGGCACTATCATTTGGGCAGCTGCGGCCGCAGGTGTGACTGTTAACTGCTGGTAAGCCTGTGCTAGGTCCAGCTTCGCAAAACACCTCCCCCCATGTAACTTGGCCAGCAAGTGGCTAACTACCGGCACCAGGTAGGCGATAGGGCAGATTGCCTTATTGATAGTACACTTGTAATCAGCACAAATCCTAACCTCCCTGTTAGACTTCATGGCCGTTACAATCGGTGTCTCCCACTCCGCAGAGTCCACTGGTACCAAAATCCCCTGACCCACCAGTTTGTCCAACTCCGCCTCTATTTTGTCCTTTAGTGCGAAAGGCACTCTGCGTGGCTTGAGGCGCATGGGGCAGATGGAAGGGTCCATATCAAAGTCCACAGGAGGCCCCTTGTACTCCCCAAGTCCTTTCCTGAAGACTGCCGGGTGTGCGTTGCACACGTCTTGGATAGGGTTGCCTCGGACGGTGTTGATTCCCGTCAATGCAATTCCCAGCGGTTCAAACCACTGGGTCACCAAAAGGCAACTGGACACCCCCCCTTAAGTACTACTAAGGGCAACTTCCTGGTGAAGTTCTTAAACCGCACGGTGAAGTCCCCCACCCCCAGGACTGGGATGTAGCTTCCCTGGACATCCTGCAAGTTTGTTTGGAGGGCTCTAAGTTTGGGACAGTCCTTAGCGGGTATACGCAGAAACTCGGTCTACGAGATAATGGAGTAGGCAGTCCCTGAGTCCACCTCCATCTTCACCTGGACCCCCTGCAATGAAGAAACGGGTGCACCAGTCCGACACACGTCTCACCACTGTGTCTCCCGTGTGCACCTTTCCAATGTTCTGGTCCTTCCGGCGGCTGGTCCGGTCAGGGTCTCGACGTTGTCTGCACATCTTGGCGATGTGGCCCAAACGCCCACAGTTGTGGCACTCGGCTTTCCTGAAGGGGCACTTCCTCTGGTCGTGTGTGGCCCTGCACCCCTCACAGCGTCTGCTTGCTTCGGCGGTGTCTCTCCTCTTGGAAGGTCGTTTCCCCACCTTCTGGACCTCGGGTTCACTTTCACTCTCGCTGAGGTCGGATGAGGACGCCGCAGCAGCTGCCGTGGCTCTCGACTCTCGCTCCCTGCGAGGCGAGCATCTGTGGGCCTGCACAGCGGACGACGGGCTCTCTGAGGTGCCGGTTCTTGCCCGACACGCCCGCACCCCATCTTTTACCGCCTCTGCAGCCTGGGCTACCCTGAGGACCTGCTCAAAGGTGATATCCTTGTCCCGGGCCAGCAGTCTCCGCTGGTCCTCCTCGCCCCGCATGCCGAGGAGGAGGCGGTCTTGCAGTGCCTCGCTCAGGTGGGTGCCCCAGTGGCAAGGGACGGCCACCAGTCTCAGCGCAGCGACGTACTCCGCCACGCTCTCTCTGGACCACTGGTCGCGCCGGTGGAAGGCCAGTCATGCCAGAAACACGGACACCTTTCGCTGGAAGTGTGCCTGCAGCACGTTCAGGATATCTTCGAGGGGGACCGACCTTAGGTCCCTCGGCATCAGGAGGTTCCTTGCCAGCTCCAGGGTCGACAACCCGCACTGAGCCAGGAGGCAGGCTTGTCTCTGAGCCTTGTCTTCGATGCCCTCGGCGTCCATGGCGTACAGGAACTGCTCCTTGTACTGGTCCCATGACTCAGGCTTCGAGGTGTCGAGGCTTACTCTGTGGGAAGCCATTATCCCACCTTCGTCGCCAATTTGATGTAGGCAGATTGATTGCACACGGAGCCGGCAGGTGGGCCAAACACTTCTTTATTTCAGCATGGTCAATCTGTACATGGGCACATTTAGGAGTTGCAGCTCCTTATATACTGTATTTGAAACTCCCGCCACAGACCCCATTGGTTGCACTAGTCGTGACATCAGCGGGGGTTGCTGAATAGCTGCTGAGTCTCACCTGAAACCGAGCGGTTTCCCATGCTGTCTACTGATTGGTTAGTTGAAGTCGCATGGGCTGAGCTTCCTCAGCTGCGCTACTTTGGCAGCTGAGTTGCATGTGGAATCGGGAGGGCTGCTTGCATACACAATACCTGAGCATTCAGCATAATGCCACAGCACCACAATACAATAGCAATTACACTTATATAGTATCCCATAGCACTTAGTGCACTCTCTGGGTGATTCACAAAGTAATTAGCATTTTGCTTCCAACATGCTGGGTAATCATTTTACAAACCTCAGAAGAATGAAAGGCTCAGTCAACCTTGTGTCCTGTCAGGATGGAACTCACTATGTTCTGGCTGCAGTACAGCGGTTTAACTACTGCGGCATGAGGGCAACACAACATTCACACTATCTTTGCATTTTGTGGGAATACAGATTTAAAAATAATATGAATTTTACATAATGAACTTTTATTAAAGAAAAATAATTATTGCTACATCAACCCATCGCCTCTAATTCTTTCCCCTTAGAGATCCATGTCTACAACATGGCTTCTTTAAAACAACTGAGTCAAGATAGATAATAAACACTTTGATAGTGTGGATGGGTGCTTATGTTGTACTCAAGGGTCTTTTTTTTCCATTATAACTTCATACATTTTAACTATGAGCCATGATGGTGGAACAAATTCAAAGGCCAATGCAAGTGAGCCAGGGCTCAAATTAAGTCCACCCTTGATCTTCCAACAATCACATGGAGGTGAATAGGAAACGTGCCTATCAAGGTCAGCTGGCATTCTCAGATAGCCACCAGGTCTCTGACAAATCTCATCACTAACATTTTCCCCTTGGCAGTCCATTGCAATGCAAAATGGCTGGGGATAATTGCCAGTTCAATGTTTCATGAAGCACAAAGGCAATGCTGTATCTGGAGCATTCCAGGTAATTAACAGGGCAGCTAAATTCAGTCATCCAGTCTTGCCCGCTGCATCCTGTCAGTGCCACCAGTGATTAAGCCTCATTGGTTCCATTGAGAAATGGGGGCATCTCAGTAGCAACTCTTCCCAGGTACCCCCATGTGGTTATGAACAGAGAGATGGTCTTTTAAAAAGCTGTCTGTGGGCTCCCTCCCCCCTTTGCAATGCCATGTTTGTGACAATAGATTATTATTATTTTTTACAATCTAGCTGGGTTGATTATGTCCCTGCATTGTCATCATGGCAGCGCCTCTGCCAACAAAGCTCCTGCAGCTGGAGAGATAGGGGGCAAGATTTGCCTTTGGCACATATATTATTTATCTCATTCCATGGATGCTTTGTTCTGAAGTTCTCTCAAATGTCATTGGGGCAGTTTGTCATGGGTCTCTTCTTCGGCGTGTTTGCAAATCCCTCCTAGCTTGGTGCTGTCTGCAACTTCCACTGATGTACAATTTAATTATTCCCTTGCAACATTTATGAAGCTATTAAAGCAGGCCAGAGCCAATTAAGGAAGGGAAATACAGTTTAGGAGAGTATAGAGACTGGTGCTGTTTCAATGTCATCTTTTGATATCCTCCCTCAGAGGACTGCTGGGAAAATGTGCTATTTGAAAATAACTACAGAAAGACAACTAGTCATTTTTGCTGCTTCCTGAGGTACTTTGCCAAGAAGGGTTGATTTATGAAAGCTCTGCCCCTAACTGTTAATGTATATTTAGGCTTAATTAGCTCCTGATCAAACTTTTCGACTTTTGTGCCCAAATCACATTAAAAGGTAATTGAAAATACTCCTCAGGTTTCACCTTCCTGCTGCTTTTTTTTCTCCGTCTTCCCATATGGCTACACATATTTTTAAAAACACCATCTCGCTGCCTCTAAACTTCTATTAAGGCTAATTAAGATGAGGATGGAAGAGAGGGAAAGAATTCTCAGCTACTTTCATTTGGTCACATAGCAAAAGTATTGCCAACTTTTATACAGGTTCTTAGCAGTGACCTGAAAACCAGTCATGTCACATATGAAACATTTCCTATTGGTTTAACTCCAACCTAAGAAAACTTCCCCATTTCTAACTTTTTGCCCTGTTTTGATGGTCTAAAGGGTAAATTTGCTGGCAACCTTATCTATCTATCAGCTCTTGGGGACTTTCTCTGCTTCTTCAGGTCTCTATGCCAGCAGAGACAAGGGGAAGAAAAATCTGATTTTTTAAAAAATTCTGAGATGGCTTTACGGTGTGGAAACAAACCCTGGGCAGGAAAAGTGGCAATTGCTGAGATGCCAAGTATATTGCTGTCTGTGAGGCTGCCAGTACCCTTTGCTCTTTGGATTACTGCATTACCTGGTTTCATTAAGATAAATGCCCTCTTCCCAACCTTTGCTTGCCTCTATGACATCATTAGGACTAACCAGTGATGCACTGAAGCAGGTCCTGTCCTGTTCAGGAGAACCGGTAGTGGAAATTCCCCCAGGCCATGCCCACCTGGCCGGCCACACCCACCTGGCTGGCCACGCCCACCTGCATACCCCATTGTGTTGGCCATGCACACAGATTTGGCCCCGCCCACAGATTTGGCCCCATCCACAGATTTGGCCCCGGCCAAGAGGTGGTAGTAAAAAAAAATGGAATGCATCACTGGGACTAACCCCCATGATATCATAAAGGGCTGCCCCTAGTCTCCAAACTTGGCTTGAAATGTCAAGGAATAGAAAGCTGCAAGTCCTGCTGCTACAGGACATCTATGAGTAGCCCACACTGCAGTCTGTCTACTACCCCATACCACATAGCACATGCATTGCTGGGAAATACAAGATATGTATAGTAAGCTGTCTGCTCATTTTAAGCTGGCTTTTGGATCATAAAGCAGAATAGATTCTTCCAATTGTTGATTCTAACTTTTAAAGACCCAAACACCTGGCAACCTAAGAGACCACTTTTCTCATTGTAAATCTGGCCAGATGCTACAATCTTCAGGAGAGTCACTCTGGAGAATCATATCACCTGCATAGGCCTATTTAATTGTTTCCTGCTGTTGTTCCAACACTTTAAAATACAAATAACCTCTCAGAGTTGCAATCAGTTCCCACTCTTGTATTTTAGGAAGGGTATAAACATCTTGTCAATGACTTTTATATTCTTCTGATTGTCATGATTTTTCTGTTTACACTGTTTTTAGTGGTGCTACATAGCCACTTGTGTGCAAATGTTTAGTGGAAAGGTGGAGTAGAAATGCAATAATAAAAGGAGGGGAAAAAGTTTTTTAGAAAAAGATTACATTCCCAAGAAAATTCCAAACACTGGCTGGGATATTCTGAGGTTATTTCACAGCAGCTTTCCCCATCTCTGAAAATAAACATGTACTGTACAACTTTCTGTTAGGAAACCTCATTCATTACATGAAATCTTCATCCACAGAATGACAGAACAGTGTCACTTCCACTCTCCAAGAAGTAAACAGCTTTGAAGTAAATAACTCAGCCAGAGAGGTTTGAAATGGGAAGAGAGAATTGTATCTAAGTTTTTCTGTCAAAGTACAACAAAATACAATTACTCATGGTCATGGTATGTCATAATAATGCATATATGCATGGTCTTGGATCCATCAGATCCAAGGACCCCCCATCATATAGCCAGCTTTTTATACTTTTCATGAAGCCTTGCACACGTGTCTTCAGTCCAGATGGTCTCCCAGGGCATTAGGCGTTTCACTCTTTATCTTGATCTGCATGTGTTATGTATGTTAACTGTTTTATGACAGGAGCAGAATGTATCTTTTTTCTTATGCAAATAAGTGGATCAAAAATGTGCACACTCTGTGATATGGGAAAATTCTGGGGGAAAGCCCCAATCTTTGCTGAGATCCAGCTCAGCAAGTGTAAGAAACCAAAAGATCAGAAGGAAAATGACTGCAGTCTGAGAAGATATCTGATGCAAAATTATGTCTGCTGCCGCATCAAGCAAGCACGTTTTTATTGAACTTACAAGTTACACAGGATGTATACGAAAGCATAGGTGAGTGGTATTCAGCCAATGATATTACATTATCTACAGCATTTCCATATAGGGAGCATAACCTTTATCCTTGTTAATACATGCGCAGTAGCTTATTTCCTGTCACATCTAGGCCCAAAGCCTTATTCTGTAACGGTTTCCTTGCAAAAGCTGTTACGAGCAGCAATTCTTATATGAAAAGCCAACCCTATGTGGCCTAAAACCTAAAAACCAACCCTAAAACCAATCAGGGTCAAAATGTATCTAAACAATATCTGGCTTTCAAATCAATTGACTATCTATGTCAGGTGATGAAAGATGAGCATCTGCATCCAGAGTAGAAAACAACATTTTAACACCATAAAGTTGCAAGAGGGAGTCAAGAGGCCCACCTGCAATACAGGGCAACCAGCTCCTCTAAGAAACAGGAACATGCCATGTTTGATGACCAGTGCCATGTTATTACAACCCTCCCCACAAGAGATTGCACCATGGAACTAGACATGAAACATGCCTGACATATCGAATAACACCATTGCAATATAACAGACTCAGTTATATATGTAGGGTTACAGTGAAAAAACTCTTCCAGGAATTTTCATAATTGTATTACAAGCAGAGCAAAGTCCCAAAATACATTCCAGTAAAAGATCAAAAGCGCATAGTTAAAGCAATCTGTTGGGGGAGGGGAGGAAGAAGGCTGGTCGCCGCCCCCCCCCTTTCCAAGAGACTACATTTTGGCTGTTTGCCAGCCAGCTTTTCAAGAGCAACTCCTTGAATGTGTGAGGGTCTCCTCCTCTCGGACAAGCCCCCTCCCATCAGGATCCTCCCTTTGACCCTCCTCCTTAGGGTTTACCTCCAATGACCTTCTAACAAGAAGACATGTCAATCACACACCAGGTTCCATCCCTTCTTCCCCAAGTCTGCCATGTGGCCATGGCTCCCAGGTGTCACCATCTTTCAGGGGTATCTCCCCCCCCCCCTTCCAGGAGGTAGGAAACATGGAATGAGCAGGACCTTCATTCCACGACACCCCCCTCGTTAGGGTGACGAAAACCAGGATCTTCTTGTAAAATCATGCTTTTCGTCATAGTTCACTGTATGCATTTTTAAAACAGGCAAGCACATTTCTTTTCTTCCTTACAAGAAAGTTTCTCTAACAATTCTAGCAAACAAACTACACATATCATTTTAACAACATTTCCCACCAGCAGAGCATTTAGACAATTTTAAAGAGGTTTTCAGGTTTTATAATGCAAACAAGGCCAATTCATCTTTGAAGTCCACACAAACTTTTTAGTCCAAATTAAAATGTCCAAATTAAGAGTCCAAATGTTGATTGAAGATCTCCTCAGACTAGAATTTAAACACCATCTTCCCTCCAGCACAGTTCTTGGTACGGCAAGGCTGGAATTAGGCTGTGAGTTAATTCACACTGAATTCACAAGACAACCAGGCAACCCTCCGCCCTCCAAACAAGCACATCTTTCAGCTTTTCAGCTACTCACTCAGTCCTTCACTCTCCAGGCACATCCATCTGTATTTCAGCAGGCAGACAATGCAGGAACCCAAAAGAACAGCTTCTCCAGAATTTGCAAGTAACTTAGCCAAAAACTGGAGTATATCCTCTCCCACCTTGTGTTTTGGCAGAAGCCTGCCATCCATAGAAGAAGGATCCATGCCCTGTTTTCTCTGGGCTTCTTTCAGCTGCAGTATTTGAATCTTAACCAATTGAAAAACTGTCAGGTTGGATTTGCGAGAAGACCCCCTTCTGAGTTTGGGTTCTCTGCTCTCCCCCTCTGGCTCATCCTTCCAATTCCTGCCCCCAAGTGAGGAATCAAGCTTACCACTCGGCTTCTCCTGCTTGGTCCTCCACCTTTCGTGATGGGGGGCACTTCAGGGATGAGCCGAGGTCCTCTGTGCTGCCCTCAGAACCCTCTCTGCCTGCCATTCTGCATGCAGTAATAGCTGCTATCTGTGACGAGGTGGCAGGGAGTGCTGAAGCATTCCCAACTGTTGGTGCATCTCTGATGACTGGAAATACAATAGCAGGCTCCAAGTCCAGAATAGCTGCAGTTAAAGCAACAGAGAACGGGTACTTGATTACTGCAAAGCAAGATATCCACCTTCATCAGGGGGTTTCAGAGGCAATTGTGGCCCATATGGCAGGGGTGCGGTTGGGGATAGAGGATCTTCAGTGGCAGGTGGCAGTATTTGTGGCATGGAGGTAGTCAGGCTTTGGGGCAAAAGAATGTTCTTCAGGGTAAGTCCCTGAAGGCAGACCCTGACTTTGCACCAGACATGTTGCACTGGGATGGAGACCCTGGAGTGGCCCTGAAAGCAAGTTCCAATCTTGTCCCACACTTGTAGTTTTAGGGTACCGTGTTCTGGAACCCATGGACAGACATCGTCAATAGCCTTAACTAGTTGCTCTATTTCTTTGGTTGATACTATATGTCCATTTTTCTGCAAGAGGTGTCTAAGATCCTGACAATACTTTTGTTGCGGAGAAGAGAGACCACTGCCCATTTTGTCTTGTCTAACCTGACTGTGTCACTCATCCGAGATCCTTAAACTGATTGCGTGGGACGTCCTTGACCTAGCCGGTCGTGGGTGAGGACCGTGGGGCCGCAGCATTGAGGTCCTGAGTGTGGTCGAAGTGAAGGGAGATTGCAATCTGGATCTGGTAGATTGCAATCTGGATGGCCTCACACACGGGGCACCAGATATGGGAAAATTCTGGGAAAAAGACCCAATCCTTGCTGAGATCCAGCTCAGCAAGTGTAAGAAACCAAAAGATCAGAAGGAAAATGACTGCAGTTTGAGAAGATATCTGATGCAAAATTATGTCTGCTGCCGCATCAAGCAAGCACGTTTTTATTGAATTTACAAGTTACACAGGATGTATACGAAAGCATAGGTGAGTGGTATTCAGCCAATGATATTACATTCTCTACAGCATTACCATATAGGGAGCATAACCTTGTTAATACATGCGCAGTAGCTTATTTCCTGTCACATCTAGGCCCAAAGCCTTATTCTGTAACGGTTCCCTTGCAAAAGCTGTTATGAGCAGCAATTCTTATATGAAAAGCCAACCCTATGTTATGCAGTGAAAAGCTAGTGCAAAAAGCATATATTAGATGATTACATTAAGAACATAAGAACATAAGAACAGCCTTGCTGGAACAGGCCACAGCCCATCCAGTCCAGCATTCTGTCTCACACAGTGGCTCACCATTTTCCTTCAGGGTATTCCCAAGGAGATGCCTTCACCTGCTTAGGATTCCCTGGAAATGGCATTGAGAGATATCCTGCCTATCTCTCCAACCCCGAGGTTGTCCTTAAGTATCCATAATTATAGCCATTGATACCCTTGTCCTCCATGAACTTGTCTAAACCTTTCTTAAAGCTGTCAAGACTGACAGCTGTCACCACTTCTTCTGGCAAGGAGTTCCATAGACCAGTAATCCTCTGGGTGAAAAAGTACTTTCTCTTATTTGTTTGAGAACTAGTACCCAAAAGTTTCATGGAGTGTCCCCTAGTTCTAGTGTTATGCTATAGGGAAAACAGTTTTTCCTTATCTACTTTGTCCACACCGTGCATGATTTTATAAACTTCAATCAGGTCACCTCTTAGACACCGTCGTTCAAGAGTGAAAAGGCCCAACCGTTGCAGCCTCAGATGGTAAGGAAGGTGTTCCAGTCCCCTAATCATTCTGGTTGCCCTCCTCTGCACTTTCTCCAACTCCATAATATCCTTCTGGAGGTATGGCGACCAGAACTGTACACAGTATTCCAGATGGGGCCTCACCATAGATTTATAAAGAGGCAAAATGACACTTGCTGACTTATTTTCTATACCCTTCCTAATGATCCGTAGCATTGAGTTTGCTTTTTTCACTGCTGAGGCACACTGGGTTGACACCTTCATTGAGTTGTCCACCAGGACACCAAGGTCACTTTCCTGGTTTGTCGCAGAGAGTTCAGACCCCATCAGTTTATAAATGTAATTGGGGTTTTTTGCCCCAACATGCATCATTCTGCACTTACTAATGTTGAAGCTCATTTGCCACTGTTTTGCCCACTCCCCCAGTGTCAAGAGATCCCTCTGGAGCTCCTCACAATCTCTCACAGCTTTCACTACCCTGTATAATTTAGTGTTGTCAGCAAATTTGGCTACCTTGCTTTTTACTCCTACCTCTAGATCATTTATGAAGAGGTTGAAAAGCAGGGGTCCCAGTACTGAACCTTGTGGGACCCCACTCTTTACTTCCCTCCACTTGGAGAAGTGTCCATTTAGTGCTACCCTCAGTTTCCTGTCCCTTAGCCAGTTGCTGATCCATAACAAGGCCTGTCCCTTTATTCCATGAATGGTAAGTTTATTCAAGAGCCTTTGGTGTGGGACCTTGTCAAAAGCCTTCTGAAAGTCCAGATAAACCATGTCAACTGGATCCCCTTTATCCACATAATTGTTGACACTCTCAAAAAATTCCAACAGATTAGTGAGGCATGATTTGCCCTTGCAAAAGCCATGTTGGCTCTCCTTTAGCAGCACCTTCTCTTCTATGTGCCTATTAATTCTATCTTTTAGGATGGTTTCCATCACTTTACCTGGGACACATGTCAAACTGACAGGTCGGTAATTTCCTGGATCACCCCGGATCCTTTTTTGAAAATTGGTGTTACATTCGCTACCTTCCAGTCATCAGGCACAAAGCCTGATTTGAGGGAAATATTATATATTTTGGCTAAGAGATCAGCAATTTCATCTTTAAGTTCCCTGAGAACTCGTGGATGGATGCCATCTGGTCCTGGTGATTTGTTAGTGTTTAGCTTAACAAGACATGCAAGGACCTCCTCCCTGGTTATTTCTATCTGGCTTAATTCTTCGGTTTCCCTCCCTACGAAGATAGGCTCTGTTTTGGGCATGTGGTCTCTGTCTTCTTCTGTGAATACTGAAGCAAAGAATTCATTGAGTCTCTCTGCAATCTCTGTTTCCTCTTTAATAACCCCTTGCTTTCCATTGTCATCTAATGGTCCAATGGCCTTCCTAGTTGGGTTCTTACTTCTAATGTGCTTAAAGAAGTCTTTGTTATTTCTCTGAGTATTTTTAGCTATACGCTCCTCAAAGTCTTGCTTTGCTTTCCTGATTGTTGCCTTGCATTTGTTCTGCCAGAATTTATGTTTCTGCCTGCTGTCCTCATTCGGACAAGCCTTCCATCTTCTAAATGAGCTTTTCTTGCTCTTGATCACTTCCCAAACAGCTCCTGTAAGCCACATTGGAGTCCTCTTGGACCTGGTAGTGTTTGGACTCTCTCAATTTTCCCTTTCAGCTTCTTTTTTACTAGTTTCCTCATTTTTGGGAAATTTCCTTTTTGTAAATTTAAGGTCTCTGTGTTAGATTTTATTAATGACTTGCAGTCTATGATCAAGTTAAACATAATTGAGTTGTGGTCACTGTTCCCTATTGGATCAGTCACATTAATATCTTGCACCAGATCCTGAGTATTACTCAGGATCAAGTCAAGGATTCTTGTACCTCTAGTTGGGTCTTTAACCATCTGTCGCAGGGAACAATCATTTAGCATATCTATGAACATTATCTCTTTATCATGTGCTGAACAACAGTTCACCCAGTCTATATGAGGGTAATTGAAGTCCCCCATTATAACCAGGCTTCCCTTCTTGGATGCCTCCTTTACAACATTCTCCAACTGCCAGTCTCCCTCAAGAGTTTGAGTCGGAGGCCGATAATATATGCCTACTGTTAGACCATCCTTGTGGCCTGGTACTCTTACCCACAGAGCTTCTAATGGTGACTCCAAATCACCTAGATATTCCAATTCATATGATTTTATCACTTCTTTGACATACAAGGCTACCCCACCTCCCGTTTGCCCCTTCCTATCCTTCCTGTACAGTTTGTAGCCTGGAATAACTGTATCCCATTGGTTATCATCCGTCCACCAGGTTTCAGTGATACCAATAATATCAATATTCTTATCTATTGCTAAGTATTCCAGCTCCCCTATTTTGTTCCGGAGGCTTCTGGCATTTGTATACAAGCATTTATATATGCTTTCCTGATACAGTCTTTTGAGTCCAGTTGCATTGTTAGACTGCCTCTTGCATCCTTCTGCTAGAGTGCTGGTGACTAGCTCCTTGCTCAGCTCAGTAATTTTTGCATCCTCCTCACTACTCAAGTACACACTTTCCTGAACTGGATGCTGCCCAGCTCCTGTCGGCTTTCCCCCAGTTATCAGTTTAAAAGCTGCTCTGCAGCCTTTTTGATGTTGAGCGCCAGCAATCTGGTCCCATCATGGTTCCCATTAAGGTGCTTTTCTGCACCAAACCAGGAACTCAAGAAGCAATTGCTCTGCACAGATGCAGAGTCTCTGCACAGAGGCAGGAAGCAATTGTTAGTTCAGGAAACTGTGGCTTAGCGCAGGAAGAGCTAACCACAATTGCTAACTCAGGAAACTAAATGCTACACAGCCAATTATTATAAGCTAAATGTATAATGGATTCCCACACTGTTAGCCAATGGGCTTGTTGTATTATTGTTACTGTTACTGTTTATAGTGTATATAAGTCAGAGTTTTGCCCCATCCAAACTGTGTTCAAACCCCACTAATAAAGAGCTGAATTTCACTACTTCATTCGTCTGCTTCTTCATTTCCTGAACATGAAACCATGTCTGTCACGTACATTCTAACTTACATATACAATGACATACATTCTAACATGTTCAGTGGTAAACATGGCTGCTTATTTCAGATAAGACCTTTTTGGGTGTGTTCCTCAGCAAGCTAGCTGTAAACAACTTAACTAGAGGCTTTCAAATAATTCCAAGATGGCTCTGCTTATGCATACATTGTATACATTGATTTGTGAAGGAATATGTCAACACATATAAAAATATGCTAATTAACACTAGAATGTCAACAGGACATTGACCTCTTAGCATAAAGTTTTCAATAGCCAGGCTATTAATTGCATCAAATACGCTAGCCAACTATAAGCTAACTAAAATAACACCATATTCAATTCACTTTCCATTTTCTTGGTTTGAAGGTGAAGTCTTTCTTCTTTATCACCAAGTAGATTTTTACAGCAGGCCTAATGCTCAAGCACTATTGTACAGGAGAGTCAGAGCACAAGGCAATACTTGGTGCCCTTTTGCCACTGGAACTTGAAGTTTGGTTCATTCAGAAGCTTCAGGAAATAGGAACAAGTTGAAGAAAATTCCTATGGCTTCTTGAGATGTACAATATAATTAATCTATGACAATCTCAGCCCAGCATTTGCTGTCGTTGCATGGGTAGAGTTCTCATTCACAGCACTAAGAACCATGTAGAACTCTTAACTGCAACACTTTAAAAACTGAGTAATGTATTTGTGGTATAAGCTGCCATAGAAACTCTAGCAGGTGCATGAAGCATTGCTTTTAGTTGGCTGACATATATAAACATGTTGTAAAGCAGAACCAGTTGCAAAAAGATAACTGTAGACCAGAAGACCTTATGCAATAGTAAATCTCTTTGTGTTTAAAGTGATGCAAGCTCTTTCTTTGCAACATATTCTGGGTTAAAGATGTTGGACAGCAGAAAGACAATGAGGTCTGAGGACCTTTTAAAATTCCATTAATGAGCCAGACGCAGTGGTTCCCAAAGTGGGCCCTACGCCCCACAGGGGACTTCAAGTCCCAGAAGCCTAAGTCAGTACATTGGCTGATCAGTGCTTTGAGGAATTGACTTAGGCTTCTGGGAAATGGAGTCCAAGAACCAAAGTTTGGGAAACACTGAGCCAGAGCAACCACAGAAGAAAATCTTAACTAGGAAGTGACCACACAGAGGCAGGGATACATGTCAATGAATGAATACAGACTTGGTACAGGATTGGCATGCTAGACATTGAATCAGAGCTTTCCGAATTTGTAGAACCAGCTTGGATCACAACTACAAGGAGCCCTAACTATTTTATGTGCTAGCAAATGGTTCTAGGAATGATAGTTCAGGAACATTGAGGCCCCCCTTTTTAATAATGACTGCATTAGCAGACTAGAGAAATGACTAAATTGACAAATAATGGGGGTAATATTCCAGGATTGGGACAGCATGGTTAGCATTATTTTTTGTTGACTAGATGGCATAAAAACAAATGTAAATGATCCTAGAGGTTTTCCTCCCAATTCATAGTTATCTCTGCTTCCAGGGCTTATATATGTTTTTGGAACAAACTGTATTTGTATTGGTTCAAGAGAAGAGATCACTTAAGCTGATGTGGATGGCTTTGTTGTTGTTCTATCTGAAACCATTCCACTCAGCTAAAATAGCAGTTAGAGAAACAGGGCAGCAGGAAAACTGACTGCCATTTGAAACCTTTCCATCACAAACCTGGTGCCTAAGACTGCTCCCTTTCCCCTCTTTTCATTCTGTTCTTCTTTTTCTTTTCAAGGCTTCTTGGGTGACCAAAGGTGTGGGGGGAGGAAGCAATCAATTAACAGAGAGATGGAAAACGTTGTTAATCATCTTTGTTTCCACCTTGTTAAAGTAGGTCAGCTCTACCATGCTTCCTGAAAATCTAGAAAACCAAAGAAGAGTTACATCAACAAACTGCAAACAAGTTTGAGTACCAATTTCCTTCCCTCTTCCTAGTGACTTCTATGTGGGCAGCTAATATGAATTATCCCAGGGAAACCTGACTTCCTATATTAAACTTCAACATCCGTTTTTCCTCCTTGTGTACAGTAGTTGCACCCTAAGAACAACTGCAAAGATTGATATTCTCAGGAAAGATCAAAGAAGGAAAACTAAAGCTGAAGTGAAGAATAGAAGAAACAATCCCATGTAAACATGACAATGCACACAATTTATGCCAGTGATGGCGAACCATTGCACTACAGCTGTTCTTGGACTTCAATTATCAGAAGCCCAAGTCAGCACTCCTGCTGATCAGGGCTTCTAGGAATTGAAGTTTAAGAATAGCTGGAGTGCCAAGGTTCACCATCACTAATTTATGACATTTCCAGAGGGTTTGATTTGTATTTTAAGGAGCCCAGCAAGTCTACGCACCTAAAAAAAACCATATAAGAGTAGAACAAAATTTATGTACTGTCAAAATTAAATTTGGCTCTAGAGTTTCCAGTGTTTGTGATTTCATGATCAGAAGCTTTACAAATTTTAAGTGAGTATTTAATCTCCAACTAAAAACAGGTACAAACCTAAGTGAAATCTAAAAACTTTTATAATTCATTTTATCTTAGAGTAACATTTAAGGATCTGCTGAACATTAGTGGGTCTTAGAATTAGTTACAGTTGGCTGAACCAACATCTAAAATATTGACTTTTAAATCAACAGATTATATCAAAAGCAATCCCAAAAGTGAGCCTCAGTATATTTGGAACCTGAGATTAATTCTGAAATATTTGGTGTCTGAATACCTAGATGTTATCATGGAGTATAAGGTTCTGTTCATAGACATGTGCCACACTTTATTTTGAATAACTTTTTTTTGTATTTTGACATCTTCAGTTGAATAGTGTCAATCAGTGAAGAACAAAGTACAAGAGGCAGAAAATACAAAGAGTGTGAATATCACAATAATTTTTTTTTACATGAAGAAGTCAAAGCAGCAATCAGGATGTCTTCCGAAGCAGTTCAATGAGCAGATGCAGAGATTATAAAGCAGGCAATACAGATAATTATTCACATACCTTATTTTATCAAAGAATCAGAAATCATAATACAATTAAAACATCAAAAACTTCAGGGATTTGATAGCTTGGCAGTCCCTTTGCCATCTTTTCCTCACAAGAGCCTTGTAAGAAATGTGAATCTCCAATCCAATCTCCTCACGCATTAATTCCCTGCTTAATATTAGAGGCACAGCTGCTTCCTTTGGTCTAAACAGAAGCTGCCAGGTGTTGAGAAGAGTGAGTTGGCAAGAGGTAACATTGCCACAATGCCGATTTCTAAAGAAACTCCCTTATGGACAGAAGAAAGAGGTTATATTAACTTCCACATATTGAAAATATGCTCACTAAAGGAGAAACAAGGGCGCATAACTTTCCTACAAACGCTGTTTATTCTGTTTGCACGAAGCAAAATCATGTCCACACTTTAAAAACACATCACCCGAACCATCAACCAGGCTGACTGTTGTGTTCTAATGGTGTAACCTCCTACATGGGATAACAATGTATCTTAACCAATGTAACCTTGCCTACGAGTAACAATGTAACCTTCAGTTGTATCACTATAATCCCTGTAATAGGACGCGAGCTAATGACCACCAGCTGGCAGCAGCGAGCGTCCAAGCTCTCTTGGTCCAAACTCATCAAAGAGTCACAGCGCGGGAAGTTTCCCGCCACCACCTACACCTGGACAAGAAGGGCGTGACCAGCAATGACGTCACGAAGACAGTAGCCAATGGGCTATCGTGGAACCACGTTTAAATGTATTACTACTGTATATAAAGAGCTATTGATCCGCCATTACCTCATGTTCCCTCTGTCCACCATGCAATAAACCTGAGTTAACCCAGCCCAAGGCTGTGTCCTGTGTCTTGGTTCCCATACACTAAATTGGCGACGAAGGTGGGATGATGGATTCCCAAGGAGCCAGGGCACAGAGCGGGTTCAACATCACCAAACCGCAAGACTGGGAGCTTTTTGAAATGGACTTCCAGGCGGCACTGGTGGAACTCAAAGTCAAAGAAGACGACGAGGAAAGGAAGAGGGCCATCCTCACCCGAATGCTTGGGATGGAAACCAAGCGAACGCTGGTGGGCATCATTGCACCGAAGAAGGTGAGCGATTTCAAAGCCGATGACATCATGAAACTGCTGCGTGAGCGTTTCCGACCCTCGAGGGCAATGTTTCCCGCTCGGAGCGCGTTTTGGAGGCGAGTCCAAGCGCCGGACGAGTCGGTGGAGGCCTTCGTAACAGCCATGAGAATAGCCGCCGCCCCCTGCAGATGGGACAATCTAGAGATGGCCCTCAGGGACGGAGTTCTGTGTGGCCTGAAGGACAAGGAAGTGCAGCGCAGCCTGATGAACAAGGAGCCACCACCCTCGCTGACAGAGGTTGTAGAGGCCGCGGAAGCCGCGGAATCCACGAATGCTGGAGTAGACGAGATGCACCAGTGGCGTGAGTGGCGTCCTAGGGCCGGCAAAGCGGAGAATTCGGTGCACGGAAAGTCCGGACAGTCGGTGCACGCAACCCGACGGGCCTCGAAGTCGTCTACGGAAGGCAGCGACGGCGAGGAGGTCCAGAGAGTCAGAAAAGGAGGGCGCCGCTGCGATGGTTGCGGAGCGGCCCATGAGCACGCGAGGTGCCCATTCAGAAAAACCGAGTGCTACACCTGCGGCCGTCGGGGGCACATCGCCAGGGCGTGCAGGAAGCGGAAAGAGGGCCGGAGGCATTCACAAGACCGTTCGACCAGACCGGACCGTCCAGCGAGGTCCAAAGATGGCGCCCGGACCACGAGGAAGCAGGACAGCGTGGGCCGCATCTCGGACGACAGCGAGGACGACGCTCCCGTGTTCAGCGTGTCCGCGGGACAGCCCCATTATTTCGTTGAGGTACTAGTACAAGGGGCCCCTATTAGGATGGAGATTGACTCGGGGTCCTCCTATTCTATAATTCCCCAGAAAGAGTTCTTGAAAATCGACCCCCACGTGCGGCCCAAGCTTAAAACGTTGAGGTCCACGCTACGAGACGTACAGGGGAACAACATTCCAGTGTTGGGGGTCGGGAAGTTTCGGGTCCGCTTTAAGAGACATTCTGCGGAACTCCCCCTAGTTGTCCTTAAGGGGGGAAGTTGTAGCCTCCTAGGGACGCAGTGGTTTCAGCCTTTAGGTTTGTTCATAGGGGGGGGTGCATACCGTGGGGGTAGATCCAATACAAGCGGTATTGGACGCGCACCCCGTCGTTTTTAAAAAAGGACTGGGAAAGTTCAAGGGACCCCCCGTAGCCTTCGACCCAGACCCGGAGGTCCGCCCGATAAGACTCAAACCGCGCAGGGTGCCGTTCGCACTAAAGGACAAAATAGAGGCGGAACTGGACAAACTGGTGGGCCAGGGGATTCTTGTGCCTGTTGATTCTGCGGAGTGGGAAACTCCAATTGTAACAGCGCTAAAGGCTAACGGGGAGGTGCGCATTTGTGCTGATTATAAGTGTACAATTAACAAGGCGATCCGCCCCAATGCATACCCAGTGCCGGTGGTCAGCCACCTTCTGGCCAGGCTGAATGGGGGAAAGTGTTTCGCCAAACTCGATTTAGCACAAGCCTATCAGCAACTCCCTGTAACGCCCGCCACGGCAGCGGCACAAACAATAGTCACACATAAAGGGGCGTTCCAGGTGTCGCGTTTACAGTTCGGTGTGAACTCGGCACCCGGCCTTTTTCAGTCGCTTGTGGAACGCCTCCTGAAGGGGCTGGAGGGGGTGTTGCCTTATTTTGATGACGTGTTGATTACAGGGGGGAGTGAGGCCGAACTGGCAAAGAGATTGGATAAAGTACTGACTGTGTTCGAGAAAGCGGGGCTGCGACTGAGAAAAGACAAATGCGTTTTTTTCGAAACAGAGGTTGAGTTTTTGGGGTTCAGGGTCACACCCGAGGGGATTAAGCCGTCCAAATCCAAAGTAGCCGCCATCAAGAAGGCTCCTCGCCCCACATCCAAAACCGAGCTACAGTCATTCCTGGGGCTCCTCAATTTTTACCACACCTTCCTCCCACGGAAGGCGTCGGTGGCCGAACCGCTCCATCGGTTGCTAAAAAAGGAGGAAACATGGGTGTGGGGTGACGAGCAAGAGAGGGCGTTCAAAGAGTTGAAGCAACTCCTAACTTCCGAGGCAATCCTAATGCATTTCGATCCCAAACGGCCAGTGGTTTTAGTCTGTGACGCATCCCCGGTGGGGGTGGGGGTGGTGCTTTGCCACGTGTTGGACGACGGAAGAGAGGCCCCGATAGCGTTTTATTCAAGGTCCCTGTCCCAAGCAGAGCGGAATTACGCACAGACCGACAGGGAGGCATTAGCGATAGTAGCGGGAACCAAAAAATTTCACGATTTTCTGTATGGTCGCCCGTTCAAAATCGTGACCGATCACAAGCCCCTGTTAGGAATTTTCACTGCAAATAAGCCCACGCCACAGATCCTGTCCCCGAGAATGCTGCGGTGGGCTATCTTTCTTAACGCATACCAACATGAGTTGGAATACCGGCCCGGGAAGGAGATCAGCCATGCAGACGCACTCTCAAGGTCTCCTTTGCCCTTGTCGGGCGACCAAATGGCAGGGGTAGAGAGAGACCACCAGGTATTGTTAATAGAGGTTTTAGATTCACCCCCAATAGTACCAGCCGACATTGCCAGGGCGACAGGCAAGGATAGAACGCTGGAGAAAGTTAGCTCATGGGTACAGAAGGGGTGGCCGGCGTCATCCCCAGGTACGGAATTCGACCCATTTTTTAGGAAAAAGATAGAGTTGTCCCTAGAGAGGGGGTGCCTTTTGTGGGGCCAACGGGTGGTGGTCCCTACGTCCCTACGACCGAGGGTGCTCAAACTGCTGCACGTCAGCCACCCGGGCATCGTCCGTTCCAAGGCGCTGGCCCGGAGCTACTTCTGGTGGCCACAGCTGGACGCGGACATAGAGCACATGGTTGGCACTTGCGAGGCATGCCAGGGCTCCCGACCGGAGGCGGCCCGTCTCCCGCATAGGGAATGGGACGCAGCAAGGGGGCCATGGTCCAGAGTGCACGTAGATTTCGCTGGCCCGTTCCGAGGCACCGTTTTCCTCTTGGTGGTGGATGCGTTCTCCAAGTGGCTGGAGGTTATTCCGGTAAAGAGCACGTCCTCCGCCACTACAATTAGCCATCTGAGGAGAGTCTTTTCCACGTTCGGTTTACCCGACACTCTGGTCAGCGATAACGCTAGTTGTTTCACGTCCGCTGAGTTCAGGGCATTCATGGAGGCAAACGCCATTCGGCATGTCACATCCGCGCCGTTTCACCCGGCCACGAATGGCCAAGTGGAACGGCTGGTGCGTACAACAAAGGATGCGCTGCGGCGCATGGGCCCAGGGGACCTAAATCACCAAGTATGCCAGTTTTTATTAGCGTATAGGGTGACCCCCTTAGCATCAGGTTACTCGCCGGCAGAGCTGCTGATGCGGCGGAAACTGACCACGATCCTGTCCAGGTTAGACCCGACGAGGGTAGAGGACAAAGGGAAAAACATAGGGTTAGCGGTCTCGAAAGGTTTCGCCGTCGGCGATCCTATACACTGCAGGAACTACGCCAACGCTGGTCCAGCCTGGGTACCAGGGACGGTTGTGGAGCAGACGGGACCAGTATCGTACCGGGTAGAGACTAGCACCGGTCTCCTCTGGAGGAGGCATGCGGACCAACTTAGGCACCGAGTGAGTGAGGGGCCGGTCAGTGGGGCTCAGCAACAGAATTCAGCGTTAGGGTCTTCCCCCACCCGTTTAGCCCAAGGGGGAGACAACGACGGACAACAGTCCCAAACAAGGGGGGAAAGCAGCGGCGGTCCCGACTCATACCCTTTTGATACGCCAGCTCTATCAGAGCCGGGGGGAGGGGGAGAGGAGTTTGCGACCGCTGTCCCCGATTTTGATTCCGATTTTGATTTTGCGAGCCGGGGGGGTTTTTGGGAGTGTTCCCCCACCCATCCAAGCGAGAAGAGGGGTTTTTCGTTAGCCCCCAGTGCCCCCGGTTCTTCCCAAATAAAGCACACACCTCCCAACAACGCCGCAGAGCCGCGGCAAGCCACTAACAAGTCTCCCTCTCCAATTACAGGACAGGAAACCAGGGGACAAAGAGAAGGTAGCAAACCCGGGGAAAGGCAGCCCGCATCGAGACCCCAGCGTGTTCGAAATAAGCCATCTTGGCTGAGAGACTTCGTCTCATCCTAGGGGGGAGGAGTGTTGAGTTCGAGACTTCGTCTCATCCTAGGGGGGAGGAGTGTTGTGTTCTAATGGTGTAACCTCCTACATGGGATAACAATGTATCTTAACCAATGTAACCTTGCCTACGAGTAACAATGTAACCTTCAGTTGTATCACTATAATCCCTGTAATAGGACGCGAGCTAATGACCACCAGCTGGCAGCAGCGAGCGTCCAAGCTCTCTTGGTCCAAACTCATCAAAGAGTCACAGCGCGGGAAGTTTCCCGCCACCACCTACACCTGGACAAGAAGGGCGTGACCAGCAATGACGTCACGAAGACAGTAGCCAATGGGCTATCGTGGAACCACGTTTAAATGTATTACTACTGTATATAAAGAGCTATTGATCCGCCATTACCTCATGTTCCCTCTGTCCACCATGCAATAAACCTGAGTTAACCCAGCCCGAGGCTGTGTCCTGTGTCTTGGGATGATGGATTCCCAAGGAGCCAGGGCACAGAGCGGGTTCAACATCACCAAACCGCAAGACTGGGAGCTTTTTGAAATGGACTTCCAGGCGGCACTGGTGGAACTCAAAGTCAAAGAAGACGACGAGGAAAGGAAGAGGGCCATCCTCACCCGAATGCTTGGGATGGAAACCAAGCGAACGCTGGTGGGCATCATTGCACCGAAGAAGGTGAGCGATTTCAAAGCCGATGACATCATGAAACTGCTGCGTGAGCGTTTCCGACCCTCGAGGGCAATGTTTCCCGCTCGGAGCGCGTTTTGGAGGCGAGTCCAAGCGCTTTTCCCATACACTAAACTGACTGAAGATTATTTCCGAAATAATAAAACATCTACTCTGCTAAAATCCTGGCTGAATGCATTATGAGTTTAATATGTGATGTTTTGAAAAGCAGCAGACTTTCTCTACATTAGGATGTTCTCTTGCCCTGGGAAGAAAAGCAGGCAGACATTTTGTAGAGTAGATAAGGATTAGATTTAGGCTGTGATGCTTGCTCCCTCTACTGGCTTTAAGGACATTTACACAAACCCCCTTTATTTGATTAGTATTAGTTCTTCCTGTTGAACAAAAAAAAAAGCTTCACTTGTTTACGTTTGGCATTTTCACAAGGGGGTGGTGGAAGGAGGTGGTTTTTTTGTGTGTGAAAGTATTGCAGATCCCGCAAATGGTGCACTGGAACGTTTCAGAACACTTTTCTCTCCCATCACTTCTGTCAGATTAAAACCTTTTATCTGGAAAAAAAGTAAAAGTAAAAATGAAATCAAAAGACACCTGCCATATTGTCTCTGCCTGCTGGAGGCAGAACAAAAACTTGGCCAGGCTCACAGCCAAGTCCTTTCTGAGTGATTGACGTGTTTTCGTCTCCTTCGCTATGTAGAGGGGAAAGCCAAGAAGAGTTTTGTGAACCTGCAATAAAAAAAATACCTTTGTGGTTTTTCATCTACCCACACGCCTGCATTCAGCATTGTTCGCAGTGCTCTGATTAATTTGCAAATGGTTTTAATGATAGCTGATGTTCCAAAAATGTTTAGTCCAATGCCAAAATATATATATTTGATGTTGCTTTGAAAGATACTTATCAATCATTCTTCCTCATGAATTGATACATTGACAGGGCAATGCATTTATCTCCAATCTTTACATATAAACCACAACCACACCATTTAATGGGCATTGGCTGGTCACAGTTTTATTACTGAAGAGTCATACTCATTTTCAAAGAAAAAGTAAATCCTAATTAAACGTATTGCCCCCAAGGCACCTAAACAGTGATTCACACATTATCCAGAGGCAAATCTGGAGTTCTCTTAATCTGCTCAGTAAGGAATATGAACCAATTACAACTCCCTGGTTACTATTCTGTATGATACATATGCCTTCATGCAATGCTTACGGGTAATCCAGGCAGAGCATTATTTTTTTTATTTTCCCTTTCTGCCAGTAAATGCCACTTGATACTGAATGGCTGGATCTTACCAGGGTTTCTGCCCATACTTATTACTAAAATTCTACTTCTCTCTGAAAAATCAGAATTTTTTAACAATGGTTTACAAATGTTTCAGAAACCCTATGTAAATGACCTTCTGTGCCTGAGTCCTTTGTTTCATTTTCCCTTTAAAGTAGGTTAGCATTAGCACTGAAAGTATCTGTTCTGAACCCTTTTCAATAGTAGCTGACTGTACTTGGAAATCAGCTGCCTTTACAACTCTTTTGAAAACAAACCTTTTAATGTTGTGGGCCTGACCACGCCCCCAGGGACAGTTGAGCGGGCCAGACCACGCCCCTGGAAGTGGAATTAAATGCGCCCATTTCCATGTTTACGACAGCCACGGGTGCATTTACGGATGACGTAACCACATTTATGCAAGTGTGGCACATTTTATGGTTGTTGTAAACATGCCCGCATCACTTCCGGGCATGGCTGCAGGCCACATTAAATGGTGCCATGGGCCAGGGCCGGCCCACAGGCCGTAGGTTTGGAACCCCTGTTATAAAGAATGTTTATCTGTGCTAGACATTTTATTCTGTTTGTTTGTAAGCTGAGAAGCATTACTGCCTGAGCTTCATCCAGACAAAGCAAATCAAAAGAACAATGGGAAGGAGAAGCTAAAAATTAGAAAGCCATGGTTTTTCCATCCCAGTGGTTTTTCTGTTTCAATTATACTGACTACATTGAAGAACCATGTGGGAATCACATGGCTGTTTTAAAGAATAAAACTTTTAGGATAAGAACATTTGTGTGTTATGGTCTGTCAAATTGGAACAGACTTGCAATGGCCCTAATAGGGGCCTTCCAAAATAAGTGAAATATTTAAGGTATGGTTTTACCACTTCCATTCTCCCACTGAGTTTCCATGGCTGAGCAGGAATTCAAGCCCAAGTCTCCTGAATCAGAATCATTGCTCTATCCACTATCCTACACTAGGTACCAAGTACATTTAAGGCATTATTTACATAGCTAAACTGATTTTAGGACTCTACAAACTGGCAAAAGTCCCTCTAAATCAGGGATTCCCAACCTTTTCAAACTGGGGACCGGGTCACTCTCTCTGTCAGCTTTGAGGGCTGGGCAGCCATTTTGCCCTACCTGTACAATGAGGTGGCCATTTTGTCCCAACAGCTTTAAAGGGATGGCCATTTTGTTTCTCAAATGCCCTTGTAGGGGTGGGTGCCACAAGATGTTGGAAATATTGCTGCACTATTTCCATGTTTTAAAAATGTTTTGAAATGATGAGTTATATAAATTGTGTCATTCAGACACTAGATGGCAGCAGAGAGTAATTCCACTCCTGTGTGAAAAGGAGGGTTTTGCACTGAGGGGGAAAAATTCTGACAGTTGGAATTTTGAATTTTGACAGTTGGGATTTGAGTTGTGACCAAGACAGTCACGCTGACTGAGTGCTCTCTTATTCTGTGGTAAATGCTGGTGGAAAACTCTGTAGATAGTTATATATTATCATATTAAATAAATACAATTTTTAAAAGAAGTCTCATCATCTTTTTTTTATCAGGGTCAGTCCAAGATCCTCACATACACATATTTTTTAACACAAGAAGTAGTGCCATGGGATGAATCCGGCCCATGGGCCTTAGGTTGGGAACCCCTGCTCTAAATAAATGTTATCTACAGATAGATCAGCAGAACACCTTAAATGAATATTGCTACAGCAATATTTACTATTTAAAAACCTTTTCTTTGCAGGATCACAATGTGAATGGTTGAAACAGAAGCTAAGCCATTGCAGAAGCTGTGTTTCACTTTAAAAAAAAACCACAAACTCACTTATGGGACACAACTTTTAGTTGGAAACCACAAACTCACTTATGGGACACAACTTTTAGTTGGAAAGCCCAAGAAAGAAAGAAAAATGGCAACACTTGCTCTGAGAGCACTTAGTTCTTCCTATCTCATTTGCATGAGTAAGTGCTGACATCCAAACTAGATAATTGGATTGCAGTTGGACAACCCAATTATCATGCCTCGATGGGTTTAGATTGTGCTAAACAAGGTCACTTTGAGATATGGTTATGTTATTTGGGGCAATTCTTACTCCCAGGTCAAGGATTTATCTCAGCATACTTCAAACAAGCCTTTTTAGCATGATCTAGATCAGGAGTCAGCAAACTTGGCTCTCCTGATGTTCTTGGACTTCAATTTCCAGAAGTCCTGTTCAGCAGGTATTCTGACTTGGGCTTCTAGTAATTGAAGTCCAAGAACACTTAGAGAGCCAAGCTTGCTGACCCCTAATCTAGATTGATCTTCTTTAATGAAAAAGACGGAAGGAAACAAGAGCAGGAAAGGAAAAATTAATTTAATTTAATTTAATAGACATATTTATATATGCCGCCCACTCAGGTAGAACCCGATTCAGGGCGGCATTACAACAAGTTCTAAAAACACATAAAAACACTTTAAAAGCCCATTCCCACCCGCTTCAAAAATCCTGCTCCTGTCTCCTCCTCCTCTGTGCTTTTCCTAAACCATTTAAAAATCTTTGTTTGTCTATTGCTAATGAACACAAGGCATCAGTGATGTTATGAGATAATTGCTGATGCATTAGCAACAACTAAAAAGAAATGGAAAATCTCCTCTCCTTTCCCCTCTACATGAGAGTGGCCAGGAAGCCTCCCATTTTCTCAAGATTCCTAAGGGACTTCAACAAGGAACAGCCAAACAGTCACTTTGGTTTGATTCCAGCAATCACACACACTGGAACAAAACCAAAACCAAAACAGAATGATTGTAACAGGGGGGGAAATAACCCCTGACAGAAACCCAAAGAGATGGAGGTTGGCATCAGTATGGGCAGGCTGATTCATGATGGCAGAGAAAAGAGTGAACCAGCCCATCCCCAATTCAGACCAAACTGAAGAATAAATGCCCTTCTGATCATAAGAACAGCCTTGCTGGAACAGGCCACAGCCCATCCAGTCAAGCATTCTGTCACACACAGTGGCTCACCATTTCCTTCAGTGTATTCCCAAGGAGATGCCTTCACCTGCTTAGGATTCCCTGGAAATGGCATTAAGAGATATCCTGCCTATCTCTCCAACCCCGAGGTTGTCCTTAAGTATCCATAATTATAGCCATTGATACCCTTGTCCTCCATGAACTTGTCTAATCCTTTCTTGAAGCTGTCAAGACTGAGAGCTGCCACCACTACTTTTGGCAGGGAGTTCTGGGTGAAAAAGTACTTTCTCTTATTTGTTTGAGAACCAGTACCCAAAAGTTTCATGGAGTGCCCCCTAGTTCTAGTGTTATGCGATAGGGAAAACAGTTTTTCCTTATCTACGTTGTCCACACCGTACATGATTTTTATGAACTTCAATCAGGTCACCTCTTAGATGCCGTTGTTCAAGAGTGAAGAGGCCCAACCGTTGCAGCCTCAGATGGTAAGGAAGGTGTTTCAGTCCCCTAATCATTTTGGTTGCCCTCCTCTGCACTTTTTCCAGCTCAATAATATCCTTCTGTAGGTATGGCAACCAGAACTGTACACAGTTTTCCAGATGGGGCCACACCATAGATTTATAAAGAGGCAAAATGACACTTGCTGACTTATTTTCTATACCCTTCCTAATGATCCCTAGAATTGAGTTTGCTTTTTTCACTGCTGAGGCACACCTTCATTGAGCTGTCCACCAGGACACCAAGGTCCCTTTCCTGGTTTGTCGCAAAGAGTTCAGAACCCATCAGTTTATAAATGTAATTGGGGTTTTTTGCCCCAACATGCATCACTCTGCACTTATTAATGTTGAAGCTCATTTGCCACTGTTTTGCCCACTCTCCCAGTGTCAAGAGATCCCACTGGAGCTCCTCACAATCTCTCACAGTTTTCACTACCCTGTATAATTTAGTGTCGTCAGCAAATTTGGCTACCTTGCTATTTATTCCTACTTCTAGATCATTTATGAAGAGGTTGAATAGCAGGGGTCCCAGTACTGAACCTTGGGGGACCCCACTCTTTACTTCCCTCCACTTGGAGAAGTGTCCATTTAGTGCTACCCTCTGTTTCCTGTCCCTTAGCCAGTTGCTGATCCAGAACAAGACCTGTCCCTTTATTCCATGACTGGTAAGTTTATTCAAGAGCCTTTGGTGCTGGACCTTGTCAAAAGCCTTCTGAAAGTTCAGATAAACAATGTCAACTGGATCCCCCTTATCCACATGCTTGTTGACACTCTCAAAAAATCCAACAGATTAGTGAGGCGTGGTTTGCCCTTGCAAAAGCCATGTTGGCTCTCCTTTAGCAGCGCCTTCTCTTCTATGTACCTATTAATCCTATCTTTTAGGATGGTTTCCATCACTTTACCTGGGACACATGTCAAACTGATAGGTCGGTAATTTCCTGGATCACCCCTGGATCCTTTTTTGAAAATTGGTGTTACATTCTTTACCTTCCAGTCATCAGGCACAAAGCCTGATTTGAGGGAAAGATTATATATTTAGGCTAGAAGATCAGCAATTTCATCTTTAAGTTCCCTGAGGACTCGTGGATGGATACCATCTGGTCCTGGTGATTTGTTAGCATTTAGTTTAACAAGATATGCAAGGACTCTTAGTTTGAACTAAAGCAAGGATTCTCAACCTGTGGTCCCATGTCACCATTTCATGTGCCCCCCACCCCACCACCTCCACCACACAAGGAAGTGCCATGTGGTGGAGGAGGAAGAGCAAAATAGCCATCCAGCCCCCAAAGCTGTCTGAGGGGGTGTTACCCGGCCACTGGCTTTAAAAGGTTGAGAATTCCTGAACTTCAAGTTAGATTCAGAAAATGGATAAAATAGGAACTCAGATGTTTTAAAGCATATAAGTTTGCCAATCACAATTTATAACAGATCTTTATTTTCTTCAGAATGTTTTATACTATAGTGAATCTCTATAAGCTAGCCCATTTAAAAAGCTATTGATTTTTAAGAAATCAATTTGACACGGTAGAGCTCAATTTCATTTAGAAAGAGTCTTTGAAAAATAGAAGCTCTTACCTCTATTGTCCTGCCTAGAACCCATCTGTTATTAAGCTTTTCATGGCCCAACAAGTTAATGCAATAATTTAGTGAGAGGATGCTGGAGACCAAAAACCATAATAGCAAAAAAGTTTCTAGATTCTAAAAAATATAGTTATGTTGTATTTCATGCTAGTCTTCAATAGGTACTGGAGCAAATAAGGATTTGTATAGAAAAGCACATTGTAAACGAAGAGTGTGGATAGTTATTGTTTTTTTAAAAATAATGCTCAGAATCCTGTTTGTGTTGATGTAAAGTCTGCACCTCTGCAACTTATAAAGCCCAACTAATAGAATGCCAAGCCTTATCTTAGGGCAGAAGTTCTCAACCTTTTTAAGCCGGGGGACGGGTCACACTACCTCAGGCAGCTTTGGGGGTCGGATGGCCATTTTGCTCTTCCTCCACCACATGGCACTTCCTGGTGTGGTATAGGAGGTCGGGGGCCACATGAAATGGTGCCACGGCCCGCATCTGGACCATAGGCCACAGGTTGAGAATCCCTGTCTTAGGGTTTGGCTAAATAGCCAAATTGAAGCCAGCAAGATTGGGCCAAATAGGGTCACTTAAGAGTGGTTAAGGTTGAATAGACTTGCCTGTTTGAAATCCTTCAATCAAAAAAATCACACTATAGCTTGAGAGCATTAAACTGCTCAATAATTTTGAGGTAGGGGGACTGTTACCTTCTGAATTTTCCTTGCCATTCACCTTGAGAGGGAACGAGAAGGGAAATTTAGTATTTTTAATAGTTGTTAACTGACATAATAGAATGATGGTTAAAAATCCTTTTAAAACATTGCTGATGCTTTACAATAATTAATGAGAGATGGAAAACTTCTCCCCTGTGGCTGCCCTGCCTTCCAAAGGAGAGGCCAGTGGGAATTCCCAGTTACGCAGCATTCTCAAAGGCACAACCAGCCAGTCACTTTGGCTCGATTCTAGCAATCACACAGGCTGGAACTGAACTAAAAAGGAACAATCTTGTCTCTATCAAAAATACAGTAGCCCCTGACAGAGAACCAGAAAGGTGAATGTAGAAATGCTCTGGGGGTGGGCTGGTTTACAATGGCACCTATGGCACCTGGTACCCGGTGCAAAAGGAGTGAACCAGCCCATCCCCACCATGGGCTTAGCGGGGCTGCAGTGGCTCAGTGGTTAAGAAGCTGCCTTGTTAGCTGGAAGGCCAGCAAGTCAGCATTTTGAGACCCGGGTGCTGCATGATGGATTGAGCACTGGTCTCTGTCCCAGCTGTTGGGGACATGAAAGGCGCCTCATCTGGGCAGCCCCTGAACAGAGTATCTCCGGCAAAAATGCTTTCAACACAAAATAATTTCTGAACACGGAATTATTATTATACCATGGGCTCAAAAGGGAGACCAAGGCCCATGTAGTCAGGCACTTAGCTGCATACAGGTCATCTGCCTGACTACACAACTAAGATGAACCTTGCCAATTAACTGAAGTGAATTACACAAACATCACTCAATAACTAATAATTCCAGCCAGTGAGTTGTCATTAAGGGGTACACAGACAGAGCCTCCTCGAAGATTGTGGTATTTCTGAACCACAATCGGGTGTACCTCAGGCAATGGCCACCTTGTGCTGGCTAATCTTTCTCACACTAGGTCAGGCGAAGGGAACTGCATTCTGGAGAATGAGTTCACCAAAAGGAAAATTCATTTTGGCAGTTTCACGTCTGGCCTAGACACGGAAGAAAAAGAAGAAGTTGTCAATATAATCCTCATATCCCAGCAAGTAGTTAGTTGTTTTCATTGTTACATTTTATTGTTACATTGTTTTTAAAGTTTTATTTTAAATAATAACTATATTTCTTACATTTAATTACTATATTTTTAAAAATGCCCGCTATAAGAATATTTTATTTATATAGCTTGCCTGATTAGTAAATAAATACACATCTCTCTGGGCAGTGTACAAGACAAAACAGAAAAAACAGTTACTGTAATTACAATTAACTAGTTATTTGAAAGAAATTACCTCTAAGTAATGAAAAAAAGTGACAGAAACATTCAATAAACAAACATGTATAGCTTGAAGCAGACTCTTTCTCCCAATGAAATGCACTCAGATTCTTCTTTGTATCCAAAGCCATGGATCAGATTGTAGGGCTAACATAGATTTAGACTTGCCTATAATGACAACTGAATATTCAGTCTCCAGCTATCATTTCCTAAAGTCAGTATCTCACACACATATCAGATAAAAGAATCTTAGTTATAGGCAGGGTTGGTTTATTACAGGGATTCTAAACCTGTGGCCGTGTACCGGATGCGGGCCACTACACCATTTCATGCCCTACACACACACACCGCCTCCACCACACCAGCAAGTGCCATGCGGTGGAGGAAGGGCAAAATGGTCGTCCAGCCTCTAATGCTGCCTGAGGGAGCATGACCCGGCCTCCGTCTTAAAAAGGTTGATAACTCCTGGTTTATTGTTTTCCCTCACTAATATTGTTTCTGGTTTTACAGAAAAATATTGTACAGCTGTGAAGTAAGCGTCAAATACCACTAGAGGGAGTTAATATATGTAATTCTTTCCATGTTTACAAAGGAGTAAGTGCGTAGTCCTGAAGGATTCTCAAATTCCGCTAGAGGGAACCAAAACTGCTGTAAATGGAGGAAGCTTGCTCTTCTCAGACAAAATCTGATTCTATAGGATTCAAGAATGAAAAGCTATTGCTGCATATAGGTGTACAGCCAGAATCTTTTCTATCTCATCACTCAGTTCTCGCTGGAGTATGCAAAAGCCTACAATACAGACAGACTGCTCACGATCTAGCTACTTTTCTGGAGATTTATGATTAGATAGATCAACACAAGCATGTCCCAGTGTTAGCTATGGTGGAAATCAAGTTCAGCTGTACTGTACTTCCTTTCTCAGCATAAGAGCAGCAGGGGTCTGACCTTATATTCCCCTCAGTGCTGCTGCCTCAACTTGCTTCTCTGATTTCGATGCTGAAAAATAGCTTTGAGGAGCTGACACATCACCTTCCAGCAGCCGAGAGGCTATCAGTTTTGCCCTGTCAGTTATTTGCCCGCTGTTTTTCTGTAACCTGAGACTCGTAGTACTTAACCTAATATGTGCTAGTCTGTAATCCTGTTCTGAAAGCAGTGGTGTCTTCTTTTCCTCTTCTTCTTCTTGTACCATATCCGATTCCGAATATTGGTGATCATCATGGCAATAAACCGTTAAGATTATCCTTAGACAATAATGCAGTTGTCTTCTATCCTTCTGCATCACAGCATGACAGCCATACCACTCAACCAGTTCCACGAGTCATTTTCTGGTTCTGAGCCCTTTTGGCACACAAAGTCCTCCTCAGCCCCAGGCCAGTATTGATGAAGCTGCTGCCCTCCACCAAGATGGGTTCAAGTGGGATCTAATCCACTTGGGGACCATCACCCTTCCCTGTGGACTTCACCACCTAAGGGTTGTTAGGTTAGTTAACCATCCCCTGACACTCGGCGTTGATTTGCTGACAGTAGGGTCTACTCTATTACCATAGCAGGATAACTTGGCAAGAGTGCCTGGCCAGCTGTAACTAGAACAGTTATAGTTCTGCTGCAAAAAGTGATGATATCTCGCATTATGGTATACAGTATTTATAATGCCACGTAGGCTTACCATTGCTTAGCACACTCACTATCAGGTTAAAAAACAAGCAGAAGTTGTGTCGTGGGAAAGAGGTTCTTTAACAATAACAAAAATTGTATTCCAGTTGCCCACGAAAAGTGCACCTAATACAGTACTCAGAAAGCAGACAGCAGGGAACAAAAATGTACACTGATCATATTGGCACCATACACACACATTTGTACTTCTACTTATAAGAATAGACAACAGCTACTTATAAGAATAGAAATAAAGTACTAGGACGTCTTCCTCTTTTAAATCGACGTAGATTTTGAGCATTTTAGCATTTCTTACGAACATAGGAAAGATTGATTCTTGTTTCCTGCGCAGGAAAAAAAAATTAAGCTTATCTCCCCGTCGGGGAATCGAACCCCGGTCTCCCGCGTGACAGGCGGGGATACTTACCACTATACTAACGAGGAGCTGCCTGGCAAGCTTTCCTTCGAAGAACCTATGTGTCCGAACATATGTTTCCTTGGTGTCCCTAGTTTCTTTGATTTGCTTTGAGAAAATCACTCACCCCTTCAATTAGGGTTTCGTACAAACATCATAATCCGTTTTGCTTTTTGCTTTTCATTGATTTAAAGAATTTGTACTCCTAGAAGAATTTATTTAATTTTAAAAAAAATTATATCCCGACCATATGGGATATTTTCTCACTCTGGTCGGCTTGCAAGCACATTAGCAAGAACAAAACTGAACGAACAGCTTGCAGAAGAAACGTCCCTGTTGATCTGTGGGTCTACTTGGGAGGAGATTTTCCAAGCGATGGGGGCAGATTCTTAGAAAGCGGCGGGTGGAGTTTGGGGAGGAAATATAGTGAAGACAAAAGGAGTGGAAAGGAACGGAGAGAGAGGGAACAACAGCAGCCTCTCATTCGTGGGCAGGAAAAAAACCTGGGTCTTCCCATTTGCTTGCCAAGAAAATCCGCCCCGCCGTGAGATAATTACGGTACTCAGGCAGATGAGTCCATTTGCCATTCACACTGCTTTATTTCCCTGTGCCTTTTCTTTCCCGAGGTCTGTTTTCGGATGGAATGGAAGAATAACAGTTCAGAGCTCCGCGAGTTCTACATCTCTGTTCGCTCCAAGCTCCCAAGACCTCGTGGCGCAACGGTAGCGCGTCTGACTCCAGATCAGAAGGCTGCGTGTTCGAATCACGTCGGGGTCATACTTTTTTTCCCCCTCCTCTAAATTGATAAACATTTCGCTCTTCTTTACCCTGCTAATAACTTACAATGCAAGCAAGTAAAGTGAAGTTTGTTTTAAAGAACTGACTGCAGTAAAGGAAGGAGGAAAGTGCCTGCCCATATGGACTTTTTATACACACCACCAACACACGACATCCACCCTTTCACACCAAGGGGAAGCACTTGTTCAGACTACTTTATCTGCTGAACTGGATGGACAATGATACAGTATTTACATTTGGCAATACAGTAAAACCCCTACTTACATAAAAAGTCTGTTCCGTAGGCTTTTATGTAAATCGGTTTTTTACTTAACTCAATGCAAACCCATAGGAAAAATGATTTTTTTTAACTTAACTTGAAGTAAACCCATAGGAAAATGATATTTATGTAAATTGAAGCAACCCCATATGAAAAGTTTTTTTTACTTAAGTCAAAGCAAACCCATAGGAAATTATGTTATGTAAATCGGGACATTGATGTAAACCGGGACATGGTTTTTAGTGCAAAAATCATTAAGTCGAATTTTATGTAACTCGAGGCATATGTAAGTTGGTTTTTTTTACTGTACAGTATATGCATACAAGGTGGCACATAAGTTTTCATGTCACAGAACAAGTAAGAGGGACACCTAGGCAAATGCTGTATCCACTAGCACATTATTTGATCTAGAGCAGGTGCAAATGTTAATTACATACTACTGCTTGTTGAAACCAATACATACACACACCTCCAGTCTATGGATGCTGGAAGTTTCTTAGGACTACTCTGACTCTTGCTTTCAGTTGTTTCCCATGTTTCTATACTGCATTCCAAATGAAGGGAGGGAATCTTGCACAGTGGCTATGAGTCTGGACGCAGAAGGTTTGGATCTAGTGTAATTACTTCCTTTCCTGTTCCATTTCTTCTCCTTTTTGTCAGTTGGCAGATCTGAGATGAGATATTTCAACTTTTCAAGAGTTCTGCCCATTCCAAACCCACTATATATTTTTCTGTTGCACAGTTTGCATACTATTTTAAATGCAAATACTGTACAAGCGATTGATAAAGCTTACATGCTATGATGCTTCTTCTTCTTCTTCCATGTTTAGATCAGATGTGAAACTGCCAAAATCAAGCCACTTTTGGGTGAATTCATTCTGCAGTTTCTTTCACCTGACCCAGTGTGCAAAAGATTAGCTGGTAACATAAGGTTGCTGTTACCAGGGTACACCTGATTGTTGTTAAAAAAATACCACAATCTTCAAGGAGTCTCTGTGTACCCCATGCTATGCTTATAAAAGCTATAAATAACATTCCAAATAAGCATTCACTAAAGTAGCATATTAATGTGAATTAGAAATCATTATTGTTTGTAATCTCATTAAAACAATACCAGTAACTTCTGAACTGTTTGAGCTTGGCATGGTGGTTAAGCTGTAGGTAAAGCAGCCAAAACTATGCTTATGGTTTGAGTCTGGTCCTGGTAGGCTCAAAGTTGATTCAGCCTTCCAAGGTAAAATGAGTACCCAGCTTATTAGCGGCAAATGGTAATTACCTTGTGAACTTCTCTGAGAATCTAAGCACTATGAGGTAGTATATAAGTGTAATTGCTGTTGCTTTTTCCTACAGAGGAAAATGTTTTGATCTCTTTTTCTCATACTTCTCCAAACTCAGAAATTCAGCATTGCAACAGCATTGCACAGAAATGCTTTTGGCTTCTGCTTTGAACATATTTCACATTTTTAGGCACATGTTCAACTGGTTGTTTTTTTTTTCAACTGTTGGTATAGTTACATCCATCTATGTCAGCTCAGTCTTAGGCACCTCTATTCAAAAGTTAGTTCCAGAAATTTCACCATGGCCTACTCCCACTTCATTATGCAAAGCATTGTAACCCTTTGTTTGATGATCTTGCAGTATGGCAGAGTGACTGTCCTCTCTGCAACCTTGAATCATTTTGAAATATGAGAGAAATAGGGACTTTGAAACACCAACATAAACATTGGGGTCAGAAAACTTTGGATTTCCCTCTCTTTTTGATGTTCAAATCCGATAAGTAATGTACCAGCCCAAAATATCTAAGTTTCATAAAAACCCTAGTATCAATAGTGATCAACAGAAATATGTTTTTGATCTCTATGTCTCCTCAGTTTTCTATACAAATAGCCAAATAGCTTGTTGTTAACATTTGGATGCTCCCTCATGCCAAAAAAAAAATCTCCTTACCTTTAGTAAACTAGCAAGTATCTGACCTAGATAAATCTAGGATACTTGACAGGTATGAGAAGGCAACATTTTAGGCCTAACTAAATTAGCTTATTGGAATATGGCCTCAGAAAGTAAAGCAGGTGCTTAATTAAGTAACTTGCAGTTCTAGCCAAATTTTGTGAAATAAAAGATAGTTAGAAATCATTCCAAGGTGTTCCAAGACAATAGGGTGCAATCACAGACTCTTAAGCTGCTGCTTGGTTTGGTTCATTCCTTTTTTTTAAAAAAAAATGATGCAACATAATCACTAGAGTGAAGCAAACTAGCCCTCAGAGCAACTCATATCAGCACCTTTCTGAGAACCTGAAAGAGCTTCTACTTTTTTTGGTGCAAGTAGAATCATTTTAGATTGGTCCATTTCCACTGCATGTGATCACTAGGAATAGAACAAAAGTAAGCTTTCTGGTTGTCAAGGCTACTTTTGTTTTGAACTTTCAGTATCATGAAGTGGCTAAATAAGCAAGCCACTTCAGGATACAGTATTGGCAAACTGAACACTTCATCTGCTGTGAACTTATATGCAGTATACCACTTATATAATTAAAAAAAACCTTTGCTTTGTATTCAAGGACTGTTCAACTGGGCAGTTTCCCAGCCAGCCCTTCAGACAAGGCAATTAAAAAATAAATAAGTAATTTAGTAGATCAGTGATGGTCTAGTAGAATCTTTTAAAAATTCATCTTGAGCATATCATTAGGAATGACAGAAACTAGTATAGAATACTCCAGCAAGGGAAGATCCCTGGGAAAAATCCCTGGATATAGACAGACCTTATTGGGATGACTTCTCATCTGGTGCACTCCTTGGTTCCCTCCGATTCAGAGGCCCACAGGTGCCGCACAGGCGAGAAGCCCCGGTGATTTGGCAAACAAGGCCGAGAAAGGTGTGCTTTCTTGAAGCAGGGCCGAGAAAGGCTGGTCCAGAGGAGCTGGGCAACAGGTTCTCAGGGAAATGGCGATCTGTGACTGATATCGCAGAAGAAATTAAAACTGCAAAGCCCCTTGGGACAGGACTCCAGATTCCCATGCGAAAAACACCCTTATCTCTTCTTGGGAAATATTATGGCCTTGGAGCTGGGCAAGGTGTGTGGGAGTAATTCTATTACCTCTGCAGCAACTCACTGTCCTGTAGCTGGATTCCAAGCCTCGAAACAAAGTTTCTCCTTCGGCAGCAGCTCCCACAAAGTAACCCAAAAGTTGCAGTCCTTCTCTTAGGAAAAAGGCCTTGTTAAATATCCCCATTCAATCCACTGCACTTCAGGTGGAGCAGAAAGAGCACTCTTGACAATCAAAGTCCTTTTATGATTTATTGAAGAAAATAACAAAATCCAAGAAATACAATGTATAAGTGTTGGAGTATGGTGGGGGCATGTGAGAATCTGATAGGGATGAACCATAAGCCAAGTTCATGAGAGTGCAAACACTCCTGTTTGGCTTTGAGTTTCCCCCTGAGAGATGTCCTGCATCCCTTTACTATGTTTCAATCTTTCCCTGAATGTCAGTACACATGTAATCAAGGTCTGAGCTTACTATGGAGAGACTGCTCACGCAGGTTTCACGAGGCTAGTATGCTCTCTTAGCTGCTCTAACCAATCAGGACTCTAATCACGTAATGTAGCTTGCATGATTCTCACACGGTATCCTAATGTTAGAAACAATGTATGCCGAATGTAACCTACGGCTGAATATTCTCTATTGTTCACTATGCAACCCATTTTGCTCCCTTTCTACTGAATGCAGTATTGTTCTTGTATTCTTATCTGCTGCTGAATTTTGGCAATAAAAGATACTCGTTGGGGTGGTTCAAGAGAGCTCTCCCCAGGCAGCCAGCTGGACCGTATCTCTGCCTGGGCATTTCATGGTATCAGGATTTCCTCCCGCAACATATAAGAAAATCAGTATAGTCTCCGAAGAAAGTTTAAGTATTGAAGTCTTTGTAAAACCTAAGTCCCAAGACTTCTGAATTATGAGCTAAGTGTGGCGGTGCCCCACTGCCCCATACAAGATGGTACAGAAGGGAGCTTATCTCAGATGGCAAGAGATACAGAGCTCCTGTAGGATTCGAAAAGAGAGTCTTGAACTAAGAAAAAGGTCTGGTTTTTATACCATTTTCCTGGGAAAGTATCCTTGAGAAAGTGCTAATTGGCAGATTTTGTACGTAGATCAAAGAATACGAGGTGGCTATCCTATCTATGTTTCATCTCAGGCTGTGAGATAGAACATCTTTCCAGTGACCTTGGGAATAAGAATCAAAATGTACTTTCCCAGAGAAAAGGGATGATGCCTTTCAATGGCAGATGCCAACTAAAAATGGATCTGGTTAGACTAAGCAGAGAGCATCGTAGAAACAAAAGAAAAACAGGTTTAAAATCCTTACCTAATAACCTATATGAATATGTAATAAACATAAAAAATGATGTCATCCCAGATGGAATCACGACAGACCTCATGGCTGAAGAACCTGAGAGATTGGTGTGGAATGTCCTTAGAAGAATTGTTCAGAGGAGTTAAGAACAGGAAGACTTTTGCCATGATGACAGCCAATATTCGGAAAGGATACAGCACTTGAAGAAATTCACTTTCCTTGCCCCTCTTCTAAGGAGCAAATATAGAGGTTTTGATGTCCTGAAGTGGCTCATTAAGCCACCTCACAATAACATAAATTCAAAACAGAATGAGCTGGACCTCTTGAGCTACAATACGTCATCTGAATATGAGCCCTGCACCAACAGGCATATTGCATCTCCACCTGACCTCAAACAACCCTATTTAGTCTGTACCAGCCCACTCAAAAACGTACAGTGCAAACAACCCCCAATTTCAGGTATACAAGAATTATAAGTCTTTAATGTTCCCTACACTGGTCAGAATGCTATTTAGAATAGTTTAAGAAGCTGTTTCCCCCCTATATAGGATGTGGTTTCAAGCACCAAGCTTTGAATCTTTTGGCTATTCATTTTTGTAGGAAGAGTAGTAATTCTCACAATCTCTTTTCAACTCTTTTTGAAAACAAATGTCATGTAAGCATTATGACACTAAATGTGTTCCCTTTTCATAATCAAAGGCCAAAAGTCAGCTAGTGAGAACACTTTTTGGGGGTGGGAGATGAGCTTAGCTTGCACAAGTTAAGCAAGCAGCTGGGGGAAGTTGCATATTCCGGATGTTTGGTGGATACTTTGCACAACAAATCTTACCTAACACTTGACAACAACTAAGGACATGAACAAAGGCTACGACCTAAAATGACAGCTTACAAAAGAAACCGATGTAAAAAAAAATTTATAAATCAATCGCTCTGTTTATTAATTTAAGGACGTCACCCCCTTGGACTTCCAATAGTTCTTAGACAAACGATGCCCCTCCCCACTCCTATCCTGGGGAGATCACTGCAAAGGTAATGGTGTCATATACTCTCCTTCAGTCACTTTTTGTATTTTTGAAGTGATATCCATGCTAGTCTATGCAAGCATATCAGTAGTAGTAGTTCCTTCTCATCCTGTGTGGTGCCTGTCTCCACCACTAAAATATCGGACAACAAAAATTTAAAAAAGACAAAAAAAATGTTGTGGCGTGTTAAAGACTAACTGTTGTATTTTAATGTTAGCTTTCATGGATCAAGTCCACTTGGTCAGCCATAAGAGACTTCATGGCATTAATTTAGACATACTATATCAGGTACAGAGGTGCACAGTGGTTGGTTAGCATAACAGATAAATTTACAAATTAGTGTGGCTTTTTACAACTGGTAATAACAGAAGATCCCTGATTAGGGTTCAGATTTATTAGTTAGTGGATGGTTACAAAATAAACATTGTGGCATTCATACCTGTCAACCCGCGGCTCCGGAAAAATGGGACCTGCGCAGATCACTTGTGCGCAGGTCGCGTTCCACGCATGCGTGGAAAGCGTTTCCCCCCCTTGCCAAATTATGGGGTTTTAGCAGCGCGGGGTGGGTTATGACGTCAATCAACGTCAAATTATGGGGTAATCCCAACCAAATCGGGATGGTTGGCAAGTATGGTGGCATTACACATTTGCTAATGATTTTTCTCACTGTGCAATTTCTCCATATCCCCCAAATGATGCTGTTAAAGCAGGGATGAAGAAATAATATTAATTCTAACACAAATCTGGAATTTAAAATATCTCTAATTATATTTAATTTTAATTACTATTTACACTTTGGTTAAATAATAGAACTAAGAATGTAAGATAAGTAACACAAGGGCTCTGTTTGCTCTTCCTTTCTGCTGCTACTTCTGGTCTTTCCAGATGTGGGGTGATCTGGGAAGAAGCATAAAATGGGGTTAGGATATTTCTCTCTCTCTTTTTCCTTCTGTTCTCCCATCAGAAACCAAATCTCTTCCCTAACCATTTCCAATTTAGGTGGGGAAGAGGAAGCCATACAGCCTTCCTTCTTCACTCAACTGTAACAACCCAACTAACTAACCAACCAACCAACTACTGGTAACTGATGGTGTGAGTGACCAAGCCAGAGGCCAATTACTTTGTTCTGTGAAGTGGCCTGAGAATCACTGACCATACTTCTGAAGTTTGTTCTGTACAGGTGGTACATGTAAATTACAGCATATTAATCGTAGCATTTAAAATTTGATGTCCCAGAAACCCTTGACTAATATTCAAATATTTGAGATGCACCTGACGAAGTAAACTGAGCCCACAAGGGTGTAGCCAAAACTAGGGGGTAAAAAGTCCCCCTCTCCCTCCTTCTGTGTATGTGCTAAGAGTGACTTCTACCATCACATTACCTCAAGGCATTTGTATGGGGTAATTTCCATTGATATCTGCTTCAAAGAATAGGAGTTGTTGTTCAGTTGCAGTCGATTCCGACCCTTTGCGACCCCATGGACCACTGCACGCCAGGAATCCACTGCACTCCACCATCCTCCAGCCTGCCCAGCTTTGTGCCCGTTGTGTCAACAATGCCATCTAGCCATCTCATCCTTTGCCACCCCTTCTTCTTTTGCCCTTGACCTTTCACAGCATCAAGGCTTTCTCAAGTGAGTCTTCTCTTCTCATTTGATGTCCAAAGTACTTTAACTTCATCTTCAGTATTTGACCTTCCAAGGAGGAGTCGGGGTTGATTTCTTTTAAGATCAACCTATTTGTTCTCTTTGCTGTCCAGGTGTGTATTGAGATAACTACTGAATCAGCATTATTATCATGTCTTATTATTACATATTAAAATGGCGATTTGTGCCGTTCTAGTTAAAGGTAATTTTGGCATGCCTTCCCTGGTTCAAAGCGTGCTCTTATGCTAATGTGTGATAACTGATTGGTCTCTATTTTGGATCCTAGCAGGGATTCGCCATTGCATAAATATAGCAATACTGATTGGTTAACTAAGGTTGTACAAAAAGGGTTGCTACTTTGTAACATTGGGTAACGGCCGCTCGGACAATATATAAGTGGTGCCACTTGCAAATAGTAGGGCGTTGGCTCTTAGTTCGCATGCTCGCACGGCAACAGCACACGCACGTGTGGAGTACCTTCAGTCTGGCGCAGGTGCAGAACTAATCCTTGGACAGCATAATAGCGGAACGAGCGCAGCCAAAACTCACGTCTATTTAAACTGTAGTATTGTTCCAGGAGTTTGTGAATAAACCATTGCATCGTTGTTTGAATCATGCTCGTTGAACTCTTCTTTATTAAAGCTTAAGACACAAAACCAGCGTACTCTCAAAATTCTCCTCCAGCACCACATCCCAAAGGTGTCTATTCTTCTGTGCTCAGCCTTCCTTATGGTCCAGCTCTCACAACCTCTTACATTACTACCGGTAATACCATTGAATAGGATAGGAGATGGTTCTTCAAAGAAGATAGCCCTGCCATTTTACTGGCTTCAGAGGGCGGAGCTGGGGATGAGGTGAAAATAGAGGATATGGTTTATTTTTAAAGTATAAAAGTGCTTGTGACCCTGGACATCTTGTCTTTCTTTTATCTACCTGACTCTTGAAGGAGGATGGAGGGAAGAGACCCTTTTGCAAAAGTATTTTAACAAAAGCTTTTCTTTCTCCCCTAATTTTGGTGTATGCAACTTTTAGTGTATGAGAACCAAGACACAGGAAAAGCAGCCAAAGGCTGGTTTGACACAGGTTTATTGCATAGTGGTCAGAGGGAACATGAGGTAATGGCGGATGTATAGCTCTATATATACAGTAGTAAAACATTTGAACGTGGCTCCTCGATAGCCCATTGGCTACTGTCCGCGTGACGTCATTGCTGGTCACGCCCTTCTTGTCCAGGTGTAGGTAGTGGCGGGAAACTTCCCGCGCTGTGGCACTTTGATGAGTTTGGACCAAGAGAGCTTGGACGTTCGCTGCTGCCAGCTGGTGGTCATTAGCTCGCGTCCTATTACAGAGTTTATAGTGATACAGCTGAAGGCTATATTGTTACCCGTAGGAAAGGTTACATTGGTTAAGATACATTGTTATCACATGTAGGTTACACTATTAGAACACAACACTCCTCCCCCCTAGGATGAGACGAAGTCTCTCAGCCAAGATGGCTTATTTCGAACACGCTGGGGTCTCGGTGCGGGCTGCCCTGCCCCGGTTTTGCTCCCTCCTCTTTGTTCCCCGACTTCCTGTCCTGTAATTGGAGAGGATGACTCGTTAGTGACTCGCCGCGGACTTGCAGCTTTGGGATGGGCAGGAGAGGGGTTCTGTAACACAAAATCTAATTCGGGGGCAACAGTTGCAAACTCATTTCCCTCTTCCGAGGGACAGGGTGAAACTGCAGGGGCAAACTTGTCTCTCTCTTTCAAGGGATTGGATAGAACCGGCGTATTAAAAGGATATGAGTTTGGACCTCTGCTTCCCCCCCTTGTTTGGGACTGTTGCCCTTCGTTGTCTCCCCCTTGGGATAAACGGGTGGAGGAGAACCCTAACGCTGAATCCTGTTGCTGAGCCCCACTGTCCGGCCCCCCAATCACTCTGTGCCTAAGTTGGTCAGCGTGCCTCCTCCAGAGGAGACCGGTGTTAGTTTCCACCCGGTACGACACTGGCCCCGTCTGCTCCACAACCGTCCCTGGTACCCAGGCTGGACCTGCGTTGGCGTAGTTCCTGCAGTGCACAGGATCGCCGACGGCGAAACCTTTCGAGACCGCTAACTCTATGTTCTTCCCTTTGTCCTCAACCCTCGTTGGGTCTAACCTGGTCAGGATCGTGGTCAGCTTCCTCCGCATCAGCAGCTCAGCCGGCGAGTACCCTGACGCTAAAGGGGTTACTCTATATCCCAATAAAAATTGACACACTTGGTGATTCAGGTCCCCTGGGCCCATGCGTCTCAACGCATCCTTTGTTGTACGCACAAGGCGCTCCACTTGGCCGTTCGTGGCCGGGTGGAACGGCGCGGAGGTAATGTGTCTGATGGCATTTATGTCCGTGAACGCCCTGAACTCCGCGGACGTAAAGCAACTAGCGTTATCGCTAATTAGAGTGTCGGGTAAACCGAACGTAGAAAAACTCCTCCGTAAGTGTTTAATTGTAGTGGCGGAGGACGTGCTCGAGACCGGAATCACCTCCAGCCACTTTGAGTACGCATCCACTACCAGGAGAAAAAGGGTCCCTCGGAACGGGCCAGCAAAATCTATGTGCACTCGGGACCACGGCCCCCTCGCCGCGTCCCATTCCCTATGTGGGAGGCGAGCCTCCTCCGGCCAGGAGCCCTGACAAGCCTCGCAAGTGCCGACCATGTGCTCTATGTCTGCGTCTAACTGGGGCCACCAGAAATAGCTCCGAGCCAGTGCCTTGGAGCGGACAATCCCCGGGTGGCTGACGTGCAGCAATTTAAGCACCCTCGGTCTCAGGGATGTAGGGACCACCACCCTTTGGCCCCACAAAAGGCAGCCCCTCTCTAGGGACAACTCTAGTTTTTTTCGAAAAAATGGATCGAATTCCGCAGCCGGGGAGGACGCTGGCCACCCCTTTTGCACCCATGAGCTGACTTTCTCCAGCGTCCTATCCTTGCCTGTCGCTTTGGCGATGTCGGCAGGTACTATCGGGGGCGAATCTAAAACCTCTATCAGTAACACTTGATGGTCTTTTTCCACTCCTCCCTTGTGTCCGCCCGCCAAAGGCAGGGGGGACCGCGACAGTGCGTCCGCATGGCTAATCTCCTTGCCGGGTCGGTACACCAACTCATGTTGGTAGGCGTTGAGAAAGATGGCCCACCTCAGCATCCTCGGGGACAGGATTTGTGGTGTGGGCTTATTCGCAGTAAATATCCCTAACAGGGGCTTGTGGTCAGTCACTATGGTGAAAGGGCGACCATACAAAAAGTCGTGAAACTTTTTGGTCCCCGCTACTATCGCTAGCGCCTCCCTGTCGGTCTGTGCATAATTCCTCTCTGCTTGGGACAGGGACCTAGAGTAAAACGCTACTGGCGCCTCCCTTCCGTTTTCCAACACATGGCAAAGCACCGCCCCCACCCCCACTGGGGATGCATCACAGACTAGGACCACTGGCCGTTTGGGATCGAAATGGGTCAGAATCGCATCAGAGGTCAGGAGTTGCTTCAGCTCCTTAAAAGCCCTCTCTTGGTCGTCGCCCCACGTCCATACCTCTTCCTTTTTAAGCAACCTATGGAGCGGTTCGGCCACAGCCGCTTTCCGTGGAAGGAAGGTATGATAAAAATTTAGGAGTCCCAGGAACGACTGCAGTTCGGTTTTAGATGTGGGGCGAGGAGCTTTCTTTATGGTGGTTACTTTGGATTGGGACGGCTTAATTCCCTCGGGTGTAACCCGGAATCCCAAGAACTCAACCTCCGTTGCAAAGAAAACGCACTTGTCTTTCCGCAGACGCAACCCCGCTCCCTCAAACACCGTCAGTACCTTGTCCAACCTTTTAGCTAGCTCGGTCTCACTCCCCCCTGTTATCAACACGTCATCAAAATAAGGCAAAACCCCCTCCAAACCTTTCAGGAGACGTTCCACGAGCGACTGAAAAAGGCCGGGTGCCGAGTTCACGCCGAACTGTAAACGCGACACCTGGAATGCCCCTTTATGAGTGACTATGGTTTGTGCCGCTGCCGTGGCAGGGGTCACTGGAAGTTGCTGGTAGGCTTGTGCTAGGTCGAGCTTAGCGAAACACTTTCCCCCATTCAACCTGGCCAGAAGGTGGCTGACCACCGGCACCGGATATGCGTTAGGGCGGATAGCCTTGTTAATTGTACACTTATAATCAGCGCAAATGCGCACCTCCCCGTTTGCCTTTAGTGCTGTTACAATGGGAGTTTCCCACTCCGCGGAATCAACAGGAATAAGAATCCCCTGTCCCACCAGTTTGTCCAGTTCCGCCTCTATTTTGTCCTTGAGTGCGAACGGCACCCTACGTGGTTTAAGTCTTATCGGGCGGACCTCCGGGTCCAGGTCGAAAGCTACAGGGGGCCCCTTGAACTTTCCAAGTCCTTTTTTAAAAACGGCGGGGTGCGCGTCACACACCGCTTGTATTGGATCTGCTCCCACGGCATGCACCCCCCCTATGAACAAACCCAAAGGCTGAAACCACTGAGTTCCGAGGAGGCTGCAATTTCCCCCCTTGAGAACGACTAGGGGGAGTTCTGCAGAGTGTCTCTTAAATTTCACTTGGAATTTTCCGACCCCCAACACTGGAATGCTGTTCCCTTGAACATCTCGTAGTGTGGACCTCAACGCTTTAAGTTTGGGTCGCACGAGGGGGTCAATTTTCAAGTACTCCCTCTGGGAAATGATAGAATAGGAGGACCCCGAGTCAACTTCCATCCTAATAGGGGCCCCTTGTACTAGTACCTCAACGAAATAACGGGGTTGTCCCGCGGACACGCTGAACACGGGGGCGTCGTCCTCGCTGTCGTCTGAGACGCGGCCCACGCCGTCCTGCTTCCTCGTGGCTCGGCCGCCATCTTTGGACCTCGTCGGACGGTCCGGTCTGGACGAACGGTCTGGTGAATGCTTCCGGGCCTCTTGCCGTTTCCTGCACACTTTAGCGATGTGCCCACGGCGGCCACAGTTGTGGCACTCGGCTTTCCGGAACGGGCACTTAGCGCGGTCATGGGCCGCCCCACAACCATCACAGCGGCGCCCCCCTTTTCGGACTTTCCGGACCTCCTCCTCGTCGCTGCCTTCCGCAGACGATTTCGAGGTTCGCCGAGTCGCGTGCACCGAATTCCCCGGTTTGCCGTGCACCGAATTTTCTGCCCTGCCAGCCTTCGGACGCCATTCGTGCAGCTCCTGCACCCCTGCATTCGTAGTTTCCGCGGATTCCGCGGCCTCCACGACCTCTTGTAACGTGGGGGGTGGCTCCTTATTCATCAGGATGCGCTGCACCTCCCTGTCCTTCAGGCCGCACAGCACGCCATCCCTGAGGGCTAGCTCCAAGTTCTCCCACTTGCAGGGGCTGGCAGCTAACCTCATGGCCGCTACGAAGGCTTCAACCGACTCGTCCGGCGCTTGGACTCGCCTCCAAAACGCGCTCCGAGCGGGAAACATTGCCTTCGAGGGTCGAAACCGCTCACGCAGCAGCTTCATGATGTCATCGGCTTTGAAATCGCTCACCTTCTTCGGTGCAATGATGCTCACCAGCGTTCGCTTGGTTTCTTGCCCAAGCATTCGGGTGAGGATGGCCCTCTTCTTTGCCTCGTCCTTTACGTCGAGTTCTACCAGTGCTCCCTGGAAGTCCATCTCGAAGAGCTCCCAGTCTTGCGGTTTGTTAATGTTGAAACCGCTCTGTGTCCTGGCTCCTTGGGGATCCATATCCCACCTTCGTCGCCAATTTAGTGTATGAGAACCAAGACACAGGAAAAGCAGCCAAAGGCTGGTTTGACACAGGTTTATTGCATAGTGGTCAGAGGGAACATGAGGTAATGGCGGATGTATAGCTCTATATATACAGTAGTAAAACATTTGAACGTGGCTCCTCGATAGCCCATTGGCTACTGTCCGCGTGACGTCATTGCTGGTCACGCCCTTCTTGTCCAGGTGTAGGTAGTGGCGGGAAACTTCCCGCGCTGTGGCACTTTGATGAGTTTGGACCAAGAGAGCTTGGACGCTCGCTGCTGCCAGCTGGTGGTCATTAGCTCGCGTCCTATTACAGAGTTTATAGTGATACAGCTGAAGGCTATATTGTTACCCGTAGGAAAGGTTACATTGGTTAAGATACATTGTTATCACATGTAGAAGGTTACACTATTAGAACACAACACAACTCCTTTTGGAACCCACAGCCACACGAGCTGTGATTTGCCCATTTTCGGCAAAATACTTTTACGAGACGATTGTGTTCCTCTCGGCTAAAACTCTCTCAGAAAAGGTAGCCACGAATTAAACACCCATCCTTTTGAATATATGGCTATTTTGCGGTGAGAACAACACTACTACTCCTTCCATGTGTAGGCCAGATGTGAAATACTGTATGCCAAAGTGAAGGCATCTTTTGGCGAGTTCATTCTGCACTACCTTTAGCCTGACCTAGTGTGGGAAAGATTAGCAGGCAACACAAGGTTGCCGTTACCAGGGCACGTCTGACTGTGGTTCAACTTTGTTTTGTTCTTCAGTCGCACAGTCAATTCCGACCCTTTGCGACCCTATGGACCATTGTCCTCCAGGCGCCTGTCCTCCACCATCCTCCTCAGCCCTCCAAGTTCTGTGCCCACTGTGTCTACAATCCCATCTAGCCATCTCATCCTTGGCCTCCCCCTTCTTCTTTTGCCCTCCCCCTTTCCCAGCATCAAGGCCTTCTCAAGTGAATCCTCTCTTCTCATTTGATGTTCAAAGTACTTCATCTTCATCTTTACTATTTGACCTTCTAATGAGCAGTCCAGGTTGATTTCATCTAAGATTGACCTATTTGTTCACCTCACTGTCCAGGGGACTCTCAAGACTCTCCTCCAACACCACATTTCAAAGGCACCTATTCTTCTGCACTCAGCTTTCCTAATGGTCCAACTCTCACAGCCATACATTACCACGGGAATACCATTGCTTTGACTATGTAAATTTTTGTTTTCAAGGTGATGTCTCTGCTTTTCACTATGTTCCCCAGATTTCTCATAGCTTGTCTCACAAGAATCAGTCGTCTTTTTATTTCATGGCTGCAATCCCCATCTGCAGTGATCTTTGATCCTAAGAATGTAAAATCTGTCACTGCTTCTACCCCATCTATTTTCCAGGGACTGATATGGCCTGTTGCCATGATCTTGGTTTTCTTGATAGTGAGTCTCAAGCCAGCTTTTGGACTCTCCTCCTTCAGCCCAATCAAGAGATTCTTTAGGAATACCACTATCTTCGAGCAGGCTCTTTCTGTGTAACTCGAAAACAATACTGAGAGAGGCCTCCACCACGAGGCTCCTTGGGTCAGCCAGAGTTCCTCAGAAGGAAGAGGGGAAAAAAAAAACAGAAAATGTCGCTGGCACCCATTCACACAAACAGCTTTTCTCTCCCGTCCCGCCTGACAGGAATTTAAACTGCGTGACTAAGAGCGCGAGACCGCGAGTTCGCGCAAAGAGCCCCCTCCCCCTCCCCAATCCGAGGGCGCGCGCGCACGCGTCCCCTCAGCCGTCCAGCCAATCCCAGGGCGACTTTGACCTCCCGCCGACCAATGGGGGCGCGTTTTATTGGCGAACCGGAGCGCCTGTCTGTCTGGAGCGCGCTGAGGGAGAAGAGCGTTGAGAGCGTTGAGCGCGCGGGGCCGTTTGTTCCTCCCGCCCCCTCCTTCTTTCCTTTCCCTCCTTTCCTCTCGCCCCTCCTCCTCCTCCCTCCTTCTTTCGCTCTTTTGTTGGCGGCCGGTTTCCTTTCCTTTCCTCTGCTGTTTCTCTCGGGAGGGCGGCGGCAAGAGCCTGAGCCTGGCGATGCCCGAGTTCCTGGCCGACCCGTCGGTGCTCACTAAAGAGAAGCTGAAGAGCGAGTTGATCGCCAACAATGTGAGCCTGCCGGGCGGCGAGCAGCGCAAGGACGTCTATGTGCAGCTCTACCTCCAGCACCTCACCGCTCGCAACGCGCCCCACGGCGTCCCCGCTCAGCTCGACTTCTCCAGCGACGAAGAGCGGGAGCCCACGCCGGTGGCCGCCAGGAACCGAGGCGGCAGCGCCGGGGGTGTTGCTGCCTTCGGAGCGGGACGGGTAAGACTCCCCACGGCGAGCGGCCCTTTCCCGTCGCCCTCCCGCCCCTTCGGAAACAAGGGGGTCCGTCCGGGGGGCTGGCGAGCGGCCTTCAAGCGCCTGAGGAGGCGGCGGCGTTGTTTTCCCGCTTTCTCTCTCAGGGGGCGGCGCCATGTTTTGTCATTGGCGGGGTGTGTGTTTGTGTGTGTGTGTGTGGGGGGGGGGGGGGGGGGGAGAGACGACGACGGAGCCCGCTACGGCTAAATTGCTTTCGAGTAGGCAGGAAGGCAGTGGCTCAAGTGGCTAAGACGCTGACTGGGAGGCGGAAGGTCAGCAGTTCGATTCCTGAGTACTGCAGGACGGATTGAGCTCCCGTCTTTGTCCCAGCTCCTGCCAACCGAGCAGTTCGGAAGCAAGAAATTGCAAGTAGATAAATAGGGACCTCTTTGGTGGGAAGGTAAACAGCGTTCCATGCGCTCCGGTGGTCTAGTCATGCCTGCCATATGACTATGGAAACGTCTGCAGTAGCAGACAACGCTGGCTCTTCGGCTTTGAAACAGATGAGCACAGCACCCTAGAGTTGAATACGACTGGCTTTCGAGCAAGAGAAACCTTTACCTTTAGGCAGGAAGGCAAGAAACCTCGGGGCATGGTCAGGGCGCAGAAATGGGTCCCCTGAGGGAGAAAAAGGGAGAGGGGGCTCCGAAGTGTTGACAGTTCAGGTGGCAACCTTGTACGGCAAAAGGGCTACCGGTACGGTAGCCTGGGTCCAGGGGGCCTCTTGAGTGTCCTCAGTTTCCCTAATCGTCACCTGCAGCCTCCTTTAGTTGAAACTTCTGAAGCGGTGTTAGTCTGTGTCTGTACCTGATGTGCATCATAAATCAATGCCATGAAGTCTCTTACCCTTATCTCTGAGGAAGTGGACTTGATCCACGAAAGCTCAACATTAACATACAGCAGTTAGTCTTTAAGGTGCCACAAGGTTTGTTTGTTTTTTACTCTTCTGATAAGCTTTCTTTAGGTTATCGCGGATCTTTCTCCTATTTGGACAATGACAGGACACCGGGCAGGACAATGACAACAAAGATTTATCTAAATCTAATTATTTAGTCGGGGCGTTGATTTGTACCGTCTGGCAGAAATTTGAACTTTGTGGGGCTCCCAGCCAGGAAGCAGGAGGATTTCACTTCTGCAATTAACTAGAAGGCTCGCAAGCACTTGGGTGCCGCCTGACTGTGTGGCTCCTTTTTGTTGCTTCCCCACACATGAGTTAAAAGATCCACACAGGGCCAGTGGACAACCCAGGTTGTAATCTGGAACGGTTTTTTTTTTAATTAAAAAAATGGAGCCTTATTTACCTGAAATCGAAGGGAGTTAACGATAGCAGTTACACTTGCATACACCCTCATAGCACTTAGTGCACTCTGGGCAGTTCATCAGTTAATTAGCATCCCCCCCCCCCCCCACGTGCTGGGAACTCATTTTACCAACCTCTGAATGATGGAAGGCTGAGTCAAGTTTTAGTCCCGTCAGGATCGAACTCACAGCTATCTGCAGTACAGCAGTTTAACCACTGCGCCACCAGGGCTCTTTTTATTCAAAAGTTACTTTAGAATCAACGTTCCTTTAAGCACGTGCTTGAAAATAAGTTTGCTGCTGCTGCTCCGTTACAGAAGCTAAATGATCACACGTGTAAAAAAAAAAGGGGGGAGCTTTAAAGTGTGCTTATTCAAAACATTCAGGTGTTTAAATGAAGTAATATGATCTTGCCGCCCTGAGTTGCCCTAGGGCAAGAGGGCGGGATATAAATCCAAATAAATAAATCTTCACTTTCTCTTAGTAAACTTTTAGATTTATTATTGCGTTGGCAAATAATTGTGGTTTTTTAATGGAACTAGAACTTTTGAAGGAAAATTACAAGTTATTCTTTCTTCAAAATACTTCCTTGCCTCTGATGAAACTAGGTCAGATTTTTCCAAAGGAAAAAAATATTTAACATTGTAAAGGAATACTTTGTTGCAAGAATGTTCTCTTCACTATGTTAGCTATATATGGGGCTGCAGTGGCTAAGAAGTTCACCTTGTTAGCTGGAAGGCTGACAAGTGGGCAGTTCGAGACCCGGGTACTGCATAATGGATTGAGCGCCCGTCTCTGTCCCAGGTCTTGGGGACAGGCATTCCCTGAGCGGAGTTTCTTCCACAAAAATCCTTTCAACCCATAATAATTTCTGACATGAGCTATATATTTGTGGCAATGATCTAAAAGTTGTCAGATTGTTTAAATAACAAGTTATATTTCAAAAGGTAGCCAACGATAGTACACTTGCCAATAAGGGAGTACAAATTGGCTTTATGGCAAGTATTGAGTTGATATCTACAGACAGCATTAAATCTTGCATTTTTGTAGGGAGGATTAGTTCTGTGGATGCTAATTATGTATCTAGTGATCACCCTCACTATCATGAAAATAGATATAAATATAAGGAATGTATTATTTCAACTACAGTACTAGTGCCTGAAGAAGTACATTTTTGCTCATTGAAGAATCCACTGAAATAAATGTGTTTTTTTTTTAAAAAGTGCCATAATATTTTGTTCTCCCCCTTTTTCTTATTAATTTTGTCTGTCTATGGGGAACTGGTTAGAACTAATAAGTGGTAATGCAAGGTAAACTCTTGAGTGCTGTTTTAAAAATTTTAAAGGCATAAATCTAAATGTAGCTCTTTGGAATAGTTGAGTGATAAACATTTCCTTGTAAAAGTTTAAATCTAAAGTAAAAATCTTCTATGCAGTTTCAGCTTATAGAAGTAAGCAGATGAGACCACATTTCCAAAAAGCAGATACTATACTGATTAGGAAGATACAGTGGTACCTTGGATAAAGTCCGATTCGGATAAAGTCGCGGTTTTCATGCACACGTGATGCATCGCATAATGTCCAAAACCGCTAAAAATGGACACTATCTGAGGTATTTTTGGGACGTTATCCGATGCATCACCCATTTGATTCAGATAAAGTCCAAACTTGTGGAATGGAGTTTGGTCTTTATCTGAGGTTCTACTGTACTAGATTGTTTTATTTTAAATTAGCATTTCAGTTATGTGAGTGGGTGGTTGGGGTGGTTTTGAGGTGTGTCCTTGCCCCCCCCCAAAAAAAACAACAACAACAACACACCACCCCAACCACCAACACACAGCTAATAATTGCCCGGCAAGGCAGGGGTGTCGTGTGTGTGTGTGTGTGTGTGTGTGTGTGTGAGAGAGAGAGAGAGAGAGAGAGAGAGAGGAAGCTGCCAGTGAGGAGGCTGCGTCTGGGTGAGTAGGGAGGGAAGGGGGGAGTTGGAAGTTCCCCCCCTTTCCCTGCTATGGGGGGATAGATGGCCCTTCCTCCCATTTACTGTTTTGAAGAACCTTCAAAACAGTTAATGGGGAAAAAAGAAAGGCAGCAGTGATCCGTTATGGGAGTTGCTCTCCCTGGCGGATGGCTGCCTGCCACCTTTCTATTACTCCCACCGCTGTTTCATGTTAGTTTTCAAAACAGCGGTGTGGGTAATACAAAGGCGGCAGGCAGCCATTCACCATGGAGAGCACCTCCCCTGACGAAGCGCTGTCTGGTGCTCCCCCCTCACACAATCACACACACACGCCGTAGCTCCGTGGGGAGAGGAGGGCCTCTCCCCCCCCCGAAGCCTTGGCGACGACACACACACATTTGCCAAAGATGTGTTGGGGGCTCTCCCTCCCCCGAAACCTCGGTGAGGACACCCAGAAGGGCGCCGGGGAAAGGCCCAGCCGGCAAAAGGTAAGTGGGACAGGGACTGGGGGGGGGCAAGTTGGCAGGGTGGGTGGTGTAGTTCCCAGGCCCGTCCCCCCCTCAGTTTCTCTCCCCCGCCCCACTTACCTTTTGCTGGCTGGGCCTTTCCCTGGCACAGCCTTCCGTGCTTGGGCGTCACCGGGCTGTCCTCCGTCCCTGCCGACGTCAAGGCCTTCGCCGGTGGGGCGGAGGGCACCATAAACTGGCAGCCCAACCGGCAAATGACGTGGCTGCCCAGGCCGGTGCGTTGGTGGTTTTTTTACTGCGCATGCCGGCTGCCCTGCCTCCGCGCTCGCGCCCTTCAGCCTCATTGGCTGAGGAGTGGCGCGGCGTGGAGGATGCTGGGCCTTGTAGGTTTTTTTGGCTGCATTCGTGGGGTGATTGCCCCACTCGTGGCTGGCAGACCCTTGTGGCGATGCTCCAAGGGTGGTCAGGTAAATGTAGGTGGCTCGGTACGGGATAGTAGGGATGGGTGTGGGCGTGCATGCCGGACACCAACGGCCCACACACCTTTTTATAGGTATAGATTAGATTGATTTAAGTCACTACTTATAAAGACTGGCTTTAATCATGTGACCCCCATACACATATGTACACACACATATGCTCAGTTAGTACAGTCACCTTGTCCAGAGATTGACTCTATTTCTAATAATCCTTCATTGAAAGTGGCAAAATCCAATAGTAAATTGCAGCTAGAGAAGCCCCATTGAATTGTGGGGATTTGGTGAGTCAACAAATATAAATTCAATTATTTCAGTAAGCCTGCTGTAGTTGTGATTTACCACTACCTTTCAGTAATTGGCTAAAGGTGTATAGCGTATATACTCAAGTATAAGGTGACCCAAATATAGACTGAGGTTTATATTTGGGTCACCTGAAAATCCAGGAAAACAGATTGACCCGAGTATAAGCCAAGGGTGGGAAATACAGCAGCTGCTAGTGAATTTGAATAATCAAAATACATGAAAATATGGTAAAATTAATTGAAATTGTTTGCACATCTCTATCCAGTGCGGTCCTGGGATCTTCGTGCTCATTGACCCGAGTATAAGCCGAGTCCCCTTTTTGGGGCTAAAAAACTCAGCTTATACTCGAGTATATATGGTACTGTACTTTCAGAGAGGCAAGCACATGGCCTTTGACTTGACTTGCCTTGACAATTGTAGAGTGACAGTAGCTGGGGTTGCAGCTCTAAAGCAGTCAGTGTCAGATGGCAATTTTTTTTAAAGCAATGTTTCAAATTTTAATAAGGTGGTCAGGAATTTCCATCTTTTCATATACAGTATAGGTAATGGTGGTTCCAACAATAACTTTAGATATAGATAAATAATAGTTCTGATCAGATTTCTGTATATTTCTGTTAAATTATGTATCTCTGGAGGTGCAAATCAAATTTGAGTACTGCAAACTTTTCTGATCGTGTCTTCCAGACAGAATACTCAGGGAGTCAGGAAGATGAGCCTAATATAGATATATAGATGTATCTAGATGCATATGGAACCTTCATAAAGTTGAGATGAAATCCAGAATTATTTTTAAATTAAAGCTACATCATTTTGAGTTTCTAAACAAATATTTTACTAATAAAATGTAACAAGCTGAGTTTGGAAAAATAATTTTCTTATTTGCTGTGCTCTGTGTTTTAGAGGGAATATGAGTTTGCTACAATTGCCAGTTAATTACTAAACCTAGAATTTATCTAGACATGAGACATTAGGTCTGCCAGGGTATTGAGAAAATACCAGATATGGAGCACTATAGTATTGATTATCTGTGCTTGCCGTAAATATACATTCTTGGAAGTAAAGTACATTTTTTGGAAGTTTTGAGTAGGAAGATTTTGATTGCCCTAATTTGATGCAGATTGGGTTTAGAATTTTTGTTTATATTTAATAAATAGAATTCTTAAAATAGTATTGGGTACTACGTAAAAGAAAATGTTTCCAATAGTCAAAAGTAGTGGAATTTATATTTGATGGGGAAGGAAAATAATTGATGCACACTTTGGTCTCTGTCTTTTGCTTCTTTACATGGAGGTAATTCTGCATTCTAAGTGAATATTTATACAGTTGCACTATTAGTATGACTTAAATATTAAATTCAAATGCAAAGTTTCACTAATTTGTATTTAAACCTTTTGAAAATAATAATATTTATTATTATTATTATTATTATTATTATTATTATTATTATTATTATTATTATTATTATTATTATTATTTATATCCCACCCTACTCGGCACAGGCCGACTCAGGGCGGCTAACAGCATTTCAAATAAAGATACAATATAATTATACAGAAATACAATGGAGTAAAGCAATAAATACAGAATATAACAAGGTAACATAAAAATAAGATACAAAATATACAAATTACAAATGTATAAATTTTAAAGCATCAAATCCATCATACACAGCACCAGGAGGGGAAAATAGTTAAGATGTAACCTAGTAGCATATTATTCCTTAAATTTTAAGAGAAAAATGGTTACTGTAAACTGAATATTCATTTTAGCATGCTGAAAGAGCTGTGTGCATAAATATATGGACTTTCTATTTAAAAAATCACTTAAAATGCAGCTTTGATTTTAGGTTTAATTGATACTTCATTCATTTTAGATATCCAGTTTGACTTGTATTTTGTCTTAGTTACATACATTTTTCAAAATGAAACTTTGAACTTCTGAATGTAGAAGCAGTTCTGTACAACAGAGAAATGGAGAAGATTGTAGAATTTTATTACCCACTGCCACTGGCTCATAATATTTTTTGACATGTGCATAGCAAGAAAGAAAAAGAAGCAAGAGAAAATGGAGATGATAAGCACTAGATAAGATGGCCCCATTGGTCTTGCCTACCCAGTATTACTCACAAAGTAACATTAACATTTTACAAATCTCATAGGACAGAACTGGTAAACCAGATGAAAGGGGGAAAAGACATTCACCTAAAGCAGTGAACTTTTCTGAATAAGACAAGTCCAAGGTCCCTATGGTGTGTACATAAGTTTCTAGTCAATGGCTTGAAATAAGATGCACTTATTTGCTAAATAAATCATGATTGTAGTAGTTGACATGAGTGCATGCAGAGTGCCTGCGTGTGCCTGCTCGCACCGTCTCCTCACTTGACGTCACTATTTCTGAATCAATAGGAAGACTAAGAGTGAGCATATATACATAGAATATTTGGAGAACTGCATGGACCAATTCACGGAATGCTGTTTACTTTACCACCGAAGTGGTACCTATTTATCTACTTGCATTTTCTTGCTTTCGAACTGCTAGATTGGCAGGAGCTGGGACAGAGATGGAAGCTCACTCCATCATGCAGCACTTGGGTCTCAAACTGCTGACCTTCCAGTCATCAAGTTTAGTGTCTTAACCACTAAGCAACTTATATAGTATCTGGTATTATGGGTTCATTTCAGGAAGCAGGACACCCTTTTGAAGAATAAGGTAGTAGAACTGATTAAGATAAAATGTTATATTGCATAAGTGTGAAAGTTTTACTCGAGAGATAAATATGTGTTTAGCCATAGAAACTCACCTGGTTGGCAATGGCAAATTGCTCTTCAAACATCTCACATACCTTGAAAACACTATTAGGGTAACCATAAATTAGAAACAATATGAAAACAAAATTATAAAATAGGCTTTTGTGCTTTAAAAGGACTATAAAGATTTAAAATAAAAATAAAGAACATGCTGTATTTTCTTTCAAAATGGACTAAAATCCACTAAGTCCTGGGAAATTGTTAACTAATTCAGACAGTGTGCAAAAGTTATTGCTAGAGATCGTTCAGAAAAGATTGTTTTTACAGAAAAGGAAGTTTTCTAATATTAACAGGACAGAAAATGTAAGAAAGGTGCCTTATTTTCTTTGATGTTCCAAGGATCTGTGTATAGGAACATATGAGGGATATGAGTGGGTTTCTTTTTATGCAGATGTAATTCTCACAGAAATTTTATTGGTGCGTTTACACATTTAGTAGTCTTGTACTACAGTACAGTTTATATAAAATGTTGACTATTTCCCCCCACAGAAAGCCACAAAGAAAACTGACAAAGCAAGACAAGAAGAGCAGGATGATATTGATGTAACAGAGCTCAATAATGAAGAACTAAAAGTTCAACTTCTGAGATATGGTGTGAATCCAGGCCCTATTGTGGGTATGTTTAATATTGAAAAACTAAATATTTTTAGGACCTTAAGACATTTAGCGTATGGCACTTGTACACATTGAGTCAACATATAACATAGCACCAGGAGTTGCCCTTAGAAAATCTTCACTATTGCCCTCATATGCTCTAAGGCTACATTGTTGTATAATATGTTGCACAATCTGTTGCAGTGCCCTGCTGTCACATGTTGGTGATGGCAATTTCCCCCATTTATGAAAAAGTCCGTACATCTATCTGCTCTGTATGTATTCTATTAAGGCTAGCCCATATCTTGCAAGGTTGATCAAAACTGGGTGGTGTTTCAGTTACACATTGAAAATTCTGGAACTAGTATGGCACTTTTCCCAACCATTCTTTTCTCCATGTGTCCTTAAGAAAAATAAGTGATAAAGAAGAAAACAAATGGAAGTTTGCATATAAATGTTTCTTACTTCCGTGCGTTAAATATAATGTGTTTCTCAATGGCAAAATAAGCTTTCTTATGATTATCAGGATACTGCTGGGGACTGACCATTCAGCCACATTGTCCTGTTTTTTTGTGGGGTAGATGACACAGGAGAGTCAGTGTGGTGATGGTTGGAGGTATCTTCCTTTCCTTGCAACCTCCAAACACCTTAATCTTGCCTGACTAAGCAGTGCTTCCTGGGAGTTTAAAAAGTGCACAAGGCTGAGTCCTCAGGGAAGGGTGATGGTTCCCAAGTGGATTAAATCTCACTTGAATCCATCTTGATGGAGGGCAGCAACTTCATCAATGCTGGCCTGGGTCTGAGGGAAAGTGACCCGCGGAACTGGATCAGTGGGACAGCTATCACAGAGTGATGTGAAAGTAAATGGAAGGCCACTGAATTATATTGTTCCCAGGACAATCTTCATGGCTGATCATCATGATAATAGCCAATATTTGGAATCGAATATGGCACTTGAAGAAAGCAAAGTTGCAAGGAAGAAATCTGGTTATTAAAGAAAAAAGGAACTTAACCAACTGTAGGTTTTTGCTAAGAAATTGAAGGGAAGAAAATTTTAACAATAAATATGAATTAAATTGGTTAGCAGTCACGAGATAGTCAGTCAGGAAGAACAGTGCCAAAGACTTGTGTTCCAGGGATAAAGTTGACAGCAAAGTCTTGTTCTTTTATTTATGGCCAAATTGTTCATGTGGTTAATTGCTTAAACTATTTTCAGAGTCTCCTTTTGAACAGATACATTGTTGTATCTGTTTAATTGTTGCTTCCCAAACTTTCAGTAATAATAATTTTTTGGGATGTTTGATGCCTTGATCTTAAGTCTACACTTATTTTCTCAGTAGAGAGTTGGCTGAATGAAGTCCGTAAGAGAAACCAAAATTAAATATGATTAAAGGGCTGTTTTCGTGGATGCAGTCGGGAAAACGTGTAGCAGTCAGGAGTACAGGAGAGAGAGGCAAATTGGAGAAGCTTTTTTATTTGGTCTCTTCTCTTCCCTGTTACAATGGAGGTTGTAGCAAGTGTTACTAGCACAGCAATCAATTCATATTAGCATGAATAATGGAAATTTAGTGGGTCAGTTCCATTGATTCAAATCAGTCTACTCTAATTTTGACCTGCTATGCTAAAATAAATCACAGTTAGAGTTGTCCCTTTGAATCAACAGAACTTATGGGGTACACAGAAAGAGCCTCCTCAAAGATTGTGGTATTTTTGAACCACAATCGGGCATACCTTGGTAACAGCAACCTTGTGTTGCTTGCTTATCTTCCTCACGCTATGTGAGGTGAAAGGTACTCGAGAATGAACTCAACAAAAGATGCCATGGCCTAGACACGGAAGAAGAAGAATGGAATTTATGGAGGAGCTGACTGGCTAAATTCCCATTAATTCAATGGCACTCCAGTGTGATTTACTACTCTAAGCAACAGGTGTTTGGCCAATAACACCTAAATGTTTTCAGTTAACAATATAACCTGCTTTCTTTTCATTAGGTTCCCCCTCCTTTTTTTGGGGGGGGGGGGGCTTTATGCAGTTAATTTCTACTTTGACTGTTAACCTCAAAGTTCCCTGCATTTGTGATCTTGGTCAAACTGAAGCTTCTCCAGCTTTGGTGGTGGTGGTCTTTGTTATACTGTTTCCTACTATTACAGTGTTTTTGAAATGTTCTTACATTACAAATACTTGGAGTTTCACTTCAGTTTGTTGTATGCGCCAATGAGTGATTTCTTCATACTCTTTCTTGATGACTGATTTCTTAACTTGCAAAGAACTGAAACACGTAAGCTTCAAACTACATCTTAGACATCTGCAGACCGCCCTTTGCCAGTCTTAGTTATTAGCTCAATAAAGTTGAACAGTGGCCTTTCTTGTTGTCAAGCAAAAAGCAACTTGAACTTCTTTTCCTTTGTTGTAGCTACTACAAGGAAGCTATATGAGAAGAAACTACTGAAGTTGAAAGAATCTGGTCAAGAACTAAGTTCATTCATACCTGCTCCAACAGTTTCTTCATCTGCAGAAAACAACAAACAGAATGGAAATGATGACTCTGATCAGTACAGTGATAATGAAGAAGGTACAAATAAAATGCAGAAAGAATGAATTGTTCTTAAAACTAGAGACCTATTATGGTAATTCTATCTGTATACCATGAGACTGATAATATCAGATCTGTTGGCTTTTCCCTTTGCCTCTACTTGACTTAATACTCATCCTTAGATGAATCAATCTGTAGTTCCATGGATACCATTGAGTCTATTCGTAAGTATACAGGACTGCGGTGGCTCAAGTGGTTAAGACACAACTTGATGATTGGAAGGTCAGCAGTTTGAGACCCGAGTACAGCATGATGGAATGAGAGCCTGTCTGTCCCAACTCTTGCCAACCTAGCAGTTCAAAAGCAAGAAATTGCAAGTAGATAAATAAGTACTACTTTGGTGGGAAGGTAAACAGTGTTCCATGCACTCCGATATTGAGGCATGCTTGCCACATGTCCATGGAAACGTCTGTAGACACAGACAGTACCAGCTCTTTGGCCATAAACAAAGATGAGCACTGAACCCTAGAGTCGGATATGACTGGCTTTCGTGCGAGGGCGACCTTTACTTTTACCTTACTGTTAAGTATGAGTCTGTATCAAACTAGTGAGTAATTGTCCTTCCACTGCATATGGCTGATGACACTATCAGCCACAGTAATGTTTTGAAAACAACTTTCTGATTCCTCTACCTAATTTTTTTCTTCCTTGTCTGAGTGTGTATAAAGATAGGTGAAAGTTTTTGACTAAGTGTTCATTGTAACAAGCTCACCTTAATGTCTGGTAGCAGGCAGAAAAACTACTATTAATCTCTTTTAGGAAACATGCAATATACACTGTAGATGTATGTATATGATTTTCTGTAGTTATAAAAGTTAGAAAACTTCTCATTTTTAACTACTGGAATAATATAGAAGATTTTTGCAGAACAGTGGGAGAATCACTTGTCTGGGGTGATTTTTGTGCTATTTAATCTATGTATCTGCATATTAGGGGAAAATGCCTGGGAGTGAGATTGTACTGTATCAGCTATTGTCAAGTAATATTGGCTGGAATTTCCAAGAATTTCTAGGAGACATTAGGCAGGGTCAAGATAGAAAAATGCTTTACTACTACCATTCTTGCTGTTGAATAAATTTTCAAGCAATGTGTGTCTGCACTAGAGTAACACAAAGGAACCGTAATTTCAGAATTCCCTTGAATAAATTTGTACTTACACTTTGGAAAAATGTTATATTTCTAGTTTTAATAACACTTACAGTGGAAGTAATAACATTTTCTGCTTTTTATTTTAATGTATGTGTTCTTTCTTTGAGTATTTAAATTACTAATGCCTTGATATCCTGTATGTTCTGGTTTAAAAAAAATCAAATATGTGCTATTTCAAAACATGCAAAGTGAAACACTTTTCAGCATCATTGGAAAGACTTCAGATTCATGGAGCTAGCCTGGATAAAATGGAAGTGAGGAAGAAAGCCACATAAACCTAGATCACTAATATTGCCATATTTTGAAATTATTTCATTCAGATCTATGCTATGCTTTTAAAAATTCAGATAGATATCTAAATCCAACATAGTATGAGAGTGAAAGATAAACTTCCCTCAGCATATATAGCTGCCCCCCAAAAGCCTTTAGGTTGGATTTCCATATCCTTTGAAGTATGGAAAAGCAGTGATCAATTCCTTCCACTACAAGTTCCCTGTCAACTCTGCTAAATTGTTTCACTGGAAAAATCTGTTGTTGGATCCAGCATGTAATTTGAAAGTTTTACTTGTAAAAGATTAATGGATCATATTTATTCACAGATCCCAAAAAAGAATTCAGACTTGAGAAACGAGAACCTCTGAAGGCTAATGCAAAGGCTCCAGTAACCCTCAAACAGAGAAAAATTGCTGAACATAACCAGGTAATGTTTGAACAGTTTTCCTACCAAGAACCTGTATACAAAGTCAAAGCTGTCTCTCTCAAGAAGTTGATTCATCAACACAAACTTTATGAAGGTGTTATAGACAAAAAAAAAATTTAATTGCTACTAAGTTGTATTTGTTATAATTATAATTATTTATTCGATTTATACCTCGCCCTACTCAGCCCAGGGCCGACTCAGGGCGGCTTACAACAGGTAAATCAAATACAGTATAACAAATGAAATACAATATAACAATATGAACAACACACAAAATAATACAGGATATCGTGCAATAACATCCTAAACAGATGCATTTCCTAGATTAAAGCTATAACTATTGATCATTTTAAAGTAGGCATCATATTGGAACCATTTGTGAAAAGGGCGAAATCTAAAATGATTGGAATTATGTCAACCTCATCTCTAGTTCAGCTTCTAAAGGAATGCTCACCCTTCCTCTGTAATTCTTTTCTGGTTAACTTGTTCTTTACAGCTTTGCTCTTTTGGTTTGAGAATATAGCTTTCCTTCTAATACTGATAGCTGACAGCTACTGAGGGCAACCAGAGCTTGTTTAGAATAATAGTGCCCTCACTCTAAATTTGCTTTGTTTGCCATCACTACTGCTGTACACTAAGATCTGGTTAAATAACTACTTCAATGTTACTATTAGGAAGGGTATTTTTACAATTTTAGAAGGGCCATAACTATGAGCGGATCAGGATTACAAAGCAGATCACAGTGGAACACTGCTGATGTCTCAATACCAGCCAAAAGGTGACTAGATGAGCCTGTACTTATTTAAAGTTTTGAAATAACTACATGTTTCTCCACAACACTGGCTGCAAAAAAGTCACTGAACATAAGTGTTACATGTTTTAATGGAGAGAAAAGACTGGAATTTTTTTCATTACTTTTATTGCGTTGTGTGTTCTGCAAAATTCATAGCTGGTTAAATAATATTAATTATGAATATGAGCAGGTTTAAGAAGAGAAAAAGATGATGCAGGGAATGCCTGCATGAGGATTGGTTATAAATGTTTCTTAACCAAAATGTAGGAATATTTAAGGACATGTTTCCAAGGTTTGAAGTTATGTGGAAATGTTGACGGAAATCCAATCTATGTTAAATTCCATGGTATAAAGCTGATGACTTCATCAGCTGGGACAAATTTTGGAGTACTAAAAATTTTCCCAATGTCCCCACAAATACTTTTCATTGTCAAAAGGCCATCAAATGGAGGAGGAAGTTCTTAATGAAAATTACAGCTCTAGAGATGACTTTGCTGGCAGTAGTGTTTCTCAGCAATTAAAGACTTCCTGTTCCATAGACCATGCATGTTCCAAATTATAAAGGGGAGTGCTTGGGACTTGTGAGGGCATCAGGATGAGAGGTGGAAATGTTTCACTTAAAAAATATATATGCCAGCTGATTGATGTCACCAGATTTATACTGCAGAGCTTACCTGAACAAAAAAAATATCAGTGTTTTGTTTACGGATAGTCTGATTCTTTAAAGTAATGTTGCAGGCATATACACATGTGAGAAGGGTCTACTGAATACAAGGATGCATCTGATTTTTTTTAAAAGGATTGCCTTGTCAATTATGTTTTTACCTAGATCAACACTCATGCTCCTGATTTATAATCAAGGATTATATCCATAGGAAATGAAGAATATATAGAACACACAGCCACTACATTTATAAATAAACAAAAAGCAATAATCATTTTAAAAACAACAGATATAAAAAAGTGCATTTGGTATAATTGCTTTGAATCTGTCAGTTGAAAATATTAGTCTACGGTTCTGAATAGCTGTTTTTGCCTGACACGTCTATCCTTAACTCTACAGCAGTGCCATCTTAACCTATAAATCCAAGGGTTAACCGTTGGAACTGGCTATAGGTTGCTATGCCTCGCCCTACTTGCCTGCACTCACCCTTCGTGCACACGGCCGATCTGGGTACGCAGGTCAACGAAGGATTGAAAAAACCGGCAGTGGGGCAACAGCCCCACAAACGCGAAGAAAGGGAAACAACTTCACTTCCCAACATTCCTTGCGCCGCGCCGCGCCAGAGCCAATCAGGCTGAGAGGCTCTCGCACGGCGCAGCGTTCGGAAACGCGCCGCAGCCAATCGAAAGAAAAGCATTTTTAAAAAACGCAGCACAAACACAAAACAGCAACCCATAACTACAAGCCCCAGCGTCCTGCACGCCATGAGCGCGCAGAGCGCTGAGGAAACCGACGCCCGAAAAATGAAAAAGAAAAACAACTCACAGCCAAGCACACACCAGCCGGCTTTCTTTCCCTCACCAACAGCGCCTGAAGCTCCCGAATGGAGTTTCCCCTTTAATATCAGTGGGTGGGGGTTGCGATCCCCCTCTCCGCTGGCTACCCTAGGGTTGGGAGGTTTGTGGGGAGAAAAGGAGTATATTGCCCCAACCCTTCTGGAAACAAAAGATCAGCCAGAGAGGAGCGATCCCCCACCCCCCTCCTTAAAACAACTCCGTCTTTTCTTCTCTTTAAAAACGGAGTTGTTTTAAGGAGGGGTGGGGGTGGGGATTCCATCCAGTCTGCCTGATCTTTTGGTTCCAGAAGTGTGGGGGTAAGATACCCCTTTTCTCCCCACAAACCTCCCAACCCTAGGGTAGCCAGCGGAGAGGGGGATCGCAACCCCCCACCCACTGATATTAAAGGGGAAACCTGATCTACTTTCACGACTCCACACAAACAAAGCACCATAACACACTAAAGCCCCCCTCCCCACCACCTAGCCCACCCTTCCTAACCCCCAATTTAATTTAAATTTAATTTAATTTAATTATCACATTTATATACCGCTCACTCGGCCAAAGCCAACTCAGGGCGGTTCACAATAAAAGTTAAAAACACAAGTTAAAAACAGTTAAAACTACTCACCCCCTAAAAACAAGGGCTGCAGGATCCAAAGGCACCATGGGGAAGAGTTCTTCTACACCAACCACCCAATGGCGGTTACCCTTCCACCTGCACCCCACACTTGTCCCGCCAGCCAGGTTTTAAGATCTTTTCTGAAAGGCAGCAATTCCGTCCGAAGACGTAGCTCTGTTGGCAGGAGGTTCCAGAGGGCCGGTGCAGACACGGAGAAGGCTCTCCTCCTTGTGCCAGAGAGGCGAGCCCCTCTGGCTGATGGAACAATTAGAGAGCCCCTCCGGTCCGCTCTGGTTGGACGGACAGACGTCCTCAGGGCGATGCGGTCTCTTAGGTAACCCGGCCCACTACCATATAGGGCTTTAAAGGTCAAAACCAGCACCTTGAATTGCACCCGGAGACAAACTGGCAACCAGTGCAGCTCCCGGAGCAGTGGCAAAGCACGGGCATAACGCCCACACCCCATCACTACCCGGGCTGCCACATTTTGGACCAGCTGTAGCCTCCGAATGGTCGTCAAGGGCATCCCCATGTAGAGCGCATTGCAATAATCTAGTCTGGAGGTAACCAGAGCGTGAGTGACCATGAGCAAGGAGTCCCGGTCCAGGAGTGGGCGCAACTGGCGGATCACCCGAAGTTGGGCGAAAGCCCTCCTGGTCACAGCCGCCACCTGTTCCTCTAGCAGTAGCTGTGAATCCAGGAGGACCCCCAAGTTGTGTACTGGGTCTGTCTGGGGCAAAATAGCCCCATCCAGAACCAACGATGGTAGCTCCCGGGTTAATGCAGGACCCCCTATCCATAGCCACTCAGTCTTGCTGGGATTCAGTTGTAGCGCGTTAGCCCCCATCCAGACCCCCACAGCTTCCAGGCATCTGGAAAGGACTTTGACGGCATCACTGGGGTCCCCATGGGCCGAGATGTACAACTGAGTGTCATCCGCGTACTGATGGTACCGCACCCCATGGGAACGAATGATCTCACCCAGCGGCTTCATGTAGATGTTAAACAGGAGAGGAGAGAGCACCAAGCCACCCCCCATTTGAGGGGCCTAGGACTGGACCTCTCACTCTCCAACCACACCGACTGGGTACGACCCCTCAGAAATGAGGAAAACCAGGACCACACATTACCCTGGATTCCAATGACCATGCCCCCCTCCCCACCACCGAGCCCACCCTTCCTAACCCCAACAACCACGCCCCCCCTCCCCACAACCTAGCCCACCCTTCCTAACCCCCAACGAAAAACAACTCACCGCTTCACAGCCAAGCAAACACCAGCTGGCTTTCTTTCCCTCACCCACGGCGCCTGAAGGTCCCGACTGGAGTTTCCCCTTTAACATCAGTGGGTGGGGGGTTGCAATCCCCCTCTCCACTGGCTACCCTAAGGTTGGGAGGTTTGTGGGGAGAAAAGGGGAAAATTGCCCCAACACTTCTGGACCCACAGGAACAGGCAGAGTGGATCGATCCGCCACCCCCCCTCCTTAAAACAACTCCGTCTTTTCTTCTCTTTAAAAACGGAGCTATTTTAAGGAGGGGGGTGGGGGATCGATCCACTCTGCCTGTTCCTCTGTGTCCAGAAGTGTTGGGGCAATATACACCTTTTCTCCCCACAAACATCCCAACCCTAGGGCAGCCAGCGGAGAGGGGGGTCACAACCCCCACCCACTGATATTAAAGGGGAAACCCGATCTACTTTCACGACTTCACACAATCAAAGCACCATAACACACTAAAGCCCCCCTCCCCACCACCGAGCCCACCCTTCCTAACCCCAATGATCACGCCCCCTAGCCCCCCCTTCCTAACCCCCAACGACCATGCCCCCCTCCCCACCACCTACCCACCCTTCCTAACCCCCAATGACCACGTCCCTTCCCCACCAAGAAATAAATAATTTTTTAAAAAATTACTAAAAACAGTCAAACACATCCAAAAATACACAAAAACAAAAACACCAAAAACAATACGAAGTAAACAAAGACACAATCAAAAACAAAACAAACAGACAAAAAAATACAAATTCCAAACCCCCCCCCCCGCCCACAAACACACACACAAACACACAAAACAAAGAAAACAAGCAAACTTACCAAAAGATGTGCTACCTCCACCAGGACTGAAAAAGAAATGAATAAAGAAAGAGACTACTTACCAGAAGAAGCTCCACCCAGAGGCCAGGAGAGAAAAAAAAGTCAAAATACAATAACCCCTACCAGTACCACCTGCTGGCCACAATAGTAAAAACAATTCAAAAACACACAAACATTGAATGTAAAAAACATTTACTTTTACATTATTAAAATTATGACCTACAGTACAACTAATTAAAAAAATTCAAAAAAATAAAACATTATTCACTTACATAAAACAATTTTAAAAATATATATCACACTTTCTTCTTTTATTAATCCTAAAAAAAAACCCAAAAAAGCAGATCCCAGTTAATAACAGCCAAGCCAAAAAATGTTTACATAAATAAACATTTAAAAAATTAAAGTTACAGACTAAGCAATTTTTAAAAAACATTAACACAATGTAACCTTCCAACACAATTTAAAACTATTGCAAAAATAACATTGGTTCATTTTTTATTAAAACACACGGAGAAAAAAGCCCGGCAACGCCGGGCAACCCTTGCTAGTATTTTATAAAACTACTCTAGTATGAGGACTAAAATAGATTTTTAATAGTAACTTGTAGCTCTATTGATTGTTGCAGTGTTCTTTGAGGATTGGTGCAGTGTTATCTCAGGCTTGTCCACTGCACTATTTCCTGGCATGGATTACTAATGTTTTTATTTACTAGGTTCAGTTGGCCAGAAAATACTTCAGATTTGTAGGATATTCCCTGGTCTTTTTATAGTTAGTGTGTTTGACTGCACGCCATGCAGCTGTGATCTCTTGAGCAATTTTTTTTAAAAAAATAAACATGCTGAGGATTGTGCCATTACCGTAAGTTGGCAACATTTTGTTCTTTATTCTACAACAGCAATGTCAAGAACCTACACTTCTACATAAAAGTAAACTGTCACTAGATATACCTAACCCTGCAATTGGGCCTCTTTAGTTTTGTAGTGTGTGGTTTAAAATTTTCAGGGAGCAATTTATTTCTGAAATATTCCTATTCACTCAGAAAAAGCATAATATACTTTGTTCAGAAAAAGCATGGTGACAGATTTTAAACTCTCTTCTTTAACAGTGAAAAATAACTTAGTTCTAAAAGAAATAGCAGCTGGTACAGTTAAGCAACTTCTTGAAAAAGAAAAGAAAAATGGGCAAAGATTTAGGTGCTCACATTTTGGATATCCCAGGATGATTTCCTACAAAGTACTCATTCTTTACTGGAGCGTTATTAATGCCTATACCATGTTCTAATTTGTATCAACTGTGTATTTTAATTAGCAATCAATTTTATTATACCTCTGTCTTCAATGTAATAATGTTTGCATTTTAGCTTCCATATTGGTTATCAGAATCATAACATAAACAGTAACTCTTTAAATAATTTATATATGGAATAAAGGAAATTTGTTTGATACTTAAGACCAGGTGTGGCAAACCTTTTTCCATTGTGGGCCTGACCACGTTCCCAGACAGCATTGCGGGCCGGACCACACACCCCAGAAGCGGAAGCGGGCACATTTATAGGTGATGTAAATACACCCACTTCCACATTTACACCAGCCGCAGGCCCGTTTGTGCGGGCCCGTTTTAGTGGTGATGTAAACGTGCCCTCTTCCACTTCCAGGTGCGGCGGAGGCAGTGACTGGCTAGATGGCATGGTTTTGGGGGGCATCTCCGGCCCACAGGCTGTAGGTTGGGAATCCCTGCTTAAGACGATAATAGAACAGATACCTTTTTCTGAGAAAGTTAACTCGGATGTATAATTATTTTAAGAGATTAAAATACCATAGAAGCCATATGCGGCACTTAAAAAGCCTCTCTATAATTTGAATATAAGATGCAATGGCATTAGGTGAACAATCGTCTGGTGTAGGCATATAGTATTCACATACTTGCTAATATGTTTGATGCTTAAATAGAGCTATTCTCAAGATGGAGTTACTGAAACATTCTGGAGAAGTGGATCTTCAAAAAGCGGACTTCTGCAGGCAGTTTCTAGGGAATCTACAAGAGTATCAAGAAGAACACCAAGGAAAAGGGTGATGCAAGGCTAATTTCCAATCTAGACTTTTTATTTTCCTCATTCTCAGGCCCCTAGTAACAACTTTACATTTATTTGTTATGTTTTTGTTTCTAAACAAACAGGTGGAAGCTACAGTGCCGTTGCCTGTACATGATGCAGTAGTATCAGAGAGTACTCCCATAGCTGATACTGTAACAGCTTCAAGCAACAAAACCCCAGTAAATATATTGAATTTGCAAGAAGTGGTATTCTATAATCTTCCTCCTGGAAAAATTATTTACCTTCTTTCTTGGGGAATATGGGGTTTCACAATACTCGCGCCTGTGTTTTCTGTCAACTGCAAACTAAAAGCAGTTAAAACCAGTAGAATCAATCTTGAGATGGGGTTACTGTAAATAGAAGCTCTTTTCCTTCTAATTCAAGATCTATCAGTTTTGTTTAAAGTCATACAACTTTAATTTTTGAGGGTCTTTTCACATATAAAACTACTTTAGGACAAAAAATTGTTACTTTTTTTTCTTTTTGTAAATTCTGAGTTTAAATTTCAGCAGGTTGTCAATAGGGTGCCTGGAAATGTCAAGTATGCAGATTCTATACTATCAGTCAGAGACTTCTCAGAGTTATCCAGAAGATCAGCAAAGAAACCATTGATGACAGCTGAAATAAATGAATTCAACTTAGATTGTTGGCCAGACGGGAAGAGGGTATAATTTTATATGTAACATAATTAAATAATTATTCTGTTTTCTACTTGGGTAAAGCATGCTAACAGACCTATGTAATAACTATTTCCTTGCTTTACATTACATGGTGTTTCTGGGTGTCATTTCTGCATGTATTGATGAGTAAGGTTTTGGGAATTCTGATAAACATGGTACCTCAATTCTAACCTTTCTTAATGTATGTGTCAACTATTACACTCATAACTAATACCAGAAGTTGGGATTGCAGTACAAGCTTGCATGAAGGGTGCTGCTGTGTTTATACTTTCCACAAACAAGAAGAAAAATATGTGCAAAAGTGTATGTTGTGCTGTTCAGATTCATTTGCTATATGATCTGTTCATTGAGGACAGAATTGATCACAGTGTATTTTACAGTTTTCATTTATTCAAGGTAATCTTATATTTTGTGTGAAGGAACAAAAGAACAGTGCTGAATATAACAGGATTTTCTAAGTGGACAAAAACATCAAAGTATTCAAACTTTAATCAAAGCTAAAATTCATGGAACAATCTTAAATTTCACTGATGTGCCAGCTCTTTGTCCTAATTACAGCTGAATCTCTCTAGTACATCTTTCTCGTGTAATTCAGAAGACTAGTTATTCTTTTCTCTTACTTATAGGTGATGGAGAAAACCTCTATAGAGGAAAAGAGAGTAGAAAGGGATATTCTTAAAGAATTGTTCCCATATGAAGTATCAACACCTACAGGAATCAGGTAGTTGAATGTACATAAATACAGAGTAAAAAATAAGTTGTCTAGTTTTTCCCGTGCTCTTCAGTAATAGTCTGGTGTTCATTATCTTGCTTTTCTATAAGCGCTACTTTCAGCATGTCCAGATGTCTTTTCAAGCTTTATAATAATATAAATTGCATAGTTTAGATGTAACTCACTGTAATATAATGTTAAAGATGTGGCTATCAATAGCTACTAGTCATGTTGGTTAAATATGTCCAGGATCAGAAGCATTTGTATGCCAGCTACTGGAGAATGTGAGTTGGAACTTGCTTGTTCAACTAAATGCAGTTTGTAACCCTTTCTTAGGGAATTCTTTGTCCATAGCCAGGGATCCTTTATTCTAGGATTTTGATCACTGTTTATAAGTTTTGAGATGATAAGAATTCATAACCCTGATTTTAGTTTATTTGTTAGTATTATTTATTTATAGCAAATATACCAAATAGTAAAGGTAAAGGATGCCCTTGCTCGAAAGGCAGTCATATCTGACTCTAGGGTTCAGTGCTCATCTCTGTTTATAGCCAAAGAAATAGCGCTGTCTGTGTTTGCAGACGTTTTTGTGAACATGTGGCAGGCATGACTAGATACCGGAGTGTGCAGAACGCTGTTTACCTTCCCACCAAGGTGGTGCCTAATTATCTACTTGAAATTTCTTGCTTTCGAATTACTAGGGTGACAGGAGCTGGGACAGAGATGGGAACTCACTCCATCATTCAGCACTCGGGTCTCGAACTGCTGACCTGCCGACCTTCCAGTCATCAAGTTCAGCGTCTTAACCCTAAGAAAGAATTATTGCAATAGACTGTCAGTGTTTAACATTAACCTCCAAAAGGATGAGGAGGGAACACTCTTCACAGTACAGTTTCATGTCTTTCACAAATCCTTGAACTTCTTACAAAGCAGTAACACGTTTAGCTTTGCAGGAGATGAAGATTTTCAATTTAGTCACTTCTTCCAGCTCAAAATCAGCTCATCTTGCGAAAGAACTGTTTTGCTCTGCAAATTTCCTGGCAAACAAAGATATAAGTTGTGAAGATGGAAATACCTGCTTTAGATAGCTAAAATGGGCCAGCAGCCCAGTGTTTAGAAAATTACATTGCTTTGATTTTCCAAATTCTCTTTGATTTTTTTTCCTTCACTGCTAGTCTTGAACCTGCTTAGAAGCATCAGTGGAGGTGTCTGTACATTCTCATTATTTAGCACCTTTTCATGCGCAGCGTCTTTTTCTCACATTAGAGTTTAAAATTGATGAACCTTTTTCAGCCTGCAGTTTACATTCTTTTCTTACTTTCCAAGTTAAAGTAGCAGTAGTAGACGTCCTCACATTCACACACTCCCCCCCCTCTATTTATACAATAATGGATTGTGTTTAGAGTTTTCCTTTATCATCTAAGTAGGTAAAGGGTAAATCACAACATACAAAACATCTATTAATTTTCTTCAGTTTTAACTGTCCTCTTACCCCACTTCATCTGCTACAGACCTTCTTACTGGGACCCATTCATCTTTGCTAAATTCTTACATTATCTTTATAAGGGGTTTCTTATGCTGCTTGTAATAGCTCCCACATTTCCTTTGTCGAATTGTGGTGGATGGGGTACTTGGAGCAACCCTGCCCAGAGTGCCTTGAAATATCCTTGCTCTTGAATTGGCTCCGTCCCTCTAGAAAGATGCAGCAGCTGTTCCTGTATCACTTGGCCACTTCCATCGTGATCCATCCCTGAGCAGAGTGACTGCTGAGAAGTAGGGAATATTCTGTGGAGAGTGGGCTTTGCTTGAGGCAAGTCTGGTAGTTAGAATCAAAGGCATGTAGTATTTGTCCCATAGTCTACAGGTTCCACACCCAAAACTAAGGGAAGTAGGGACTCTGTTTTTCAGTTGTAATTAAGCTTCTAATGAAATATTAAATGGCAATAGAAGTTGGTTCATTTAAAAGGGTTCATTTTATGGTACTGGATGTATGGCCATTGATACTGAACAGGTAAGTGGTTGTATGTGAAGTACTGCATTGCAGATAGATGGAGAATAAAAGAATATGGAAACACACCTTGGTAGACACTAATACAGTGAAGCAAGTTCTTGAACCAGAGCTGCTTTTCAAAGTCATCTGATGAAATTTAAAGGGCTCTGGTATATAAAAAGTGTGAATTCAACAGTATAAAGCACCTTTATACAGAAGTATAAAATATGAACTGTGTATACTTTACTTGAACTGTATTGATAAGCATGTGATAATTAATGGGATTAAAAATAAAGTATTATTAACCTAAAATAAATATACTCATTCTTCATTAACAGTGCTAGCTGCCGCAGACCAATCAAGGGTGCTGCTGGTCGACCTGTAGAGGTTGGTGACTTCCGACTGGATGAAAATTATTCATCAAAGTATTTCCCCAAATATGTTGCCTCAGGCTCAGCAGATGTCAAACAAGAGCAGCCAACCATTAAAAAACGTTCCATTCCTTTGTGGATAAAAATCCTGCTCTTCGTCATCATTGCAGTCTTCTTGTTTCTGGTCTATCAGTCTATGGAAACCAACCAAGGAAATCCATTCTCCCCATTCCTTAATATGAGGAGCAAATCAGAGCAAACGACAGTTTGAGTGTGTTTTATGGGTTTTTGGGGTTTTTTTGTACGACACACACAACTTGGTCTCCTGTTTTTAACTATAAATATGTCATCTTTCCTCATCAGGTCAGAGACTATATACAGAAAATAGCAACTGGGAAATTGACATGTGCTAACTATTTTCAGAATTAGGAGATCACTTTGTGCCATAAGTAATATTTTTAGATCTCTCTGGGACTTGTAGAATTTATTTTTTTAATGTGGATATCATTGCATTCATTTAAGATTGTATATTTGTTTTTCAAGCTTGGAAACTCAAAAGTGATAGTAAAATGTGAAGATGTGTTTAAATGTTTTTACTCCATACTAAAAACCTCTGTATGTTATTTTCTCTACTTTGCATATTGCTCCTAGGGATGGAAAGAGCTAAGAAATAAAGGGAAATGCATTTGGATGCATTTTACTCAAATTGTGCAGCTAAGATTAGTATGTCGTTTTAATAGGAAATCAGCATTTTTTCCTGTAGAATACTGTAACATCTTAATAAATAAATTGTGAGCCTATTGTATATATTTCTGAATATGTCTCAGTTTTAATTGTAGTAATTCCATTTAAACTTAGTCTAATTTTAATCATTATCATCTATTTAGTGATTAATCCTCTATTTGCTTAACTTGTCTTTAGCAAAGCTTATTTATTAGTAAAATTGTGTGAAGTAAAAGCTTACGTCAAATAAGTTGAATTGCTTTTTATTGAATAATTTAAAATGCTGAATCATAGTTAACTGCATACTTCTAGTCTTGCTAGGAAAGGGTTATGTTTTCAAACAAAACCTGCTCTATTTTTACATAAGTAAACTGAAAGTTGTGTTTAAATTTTATGTTTTTCTCAGTGGCATTTTGCTTCATCACTTTTCATATTCTAAAACATCTCTTATGATATATTGAATGGGCATTTATTACATTTCATATGATGAACTAAACTGAAGTGCTACTGCCTATGTATGCAGCTATTTTAGTCTACAGTTTTCGGTTGCATTTTCCAATTAAATAACTTCAGTTTCTCTCTATTAAGTGTGGTTTATTACATATAAAGTGAATGTATACATTTGTAGCACATATGAGTTCTTGATACTACTGCATATTCCATACAAAATTGCAATAAACATATTTTTAACTTTAAGTTTCTAGTCTAATCAGAAGTTGGTATTACCATCATATATTTTGCAATGTTGTTTATCCAGAGTTTATACACACAACACAATTTTAAACATACTTAGTGGGAGGTCCCATTGTATTCTTTGGAGTTTTCTCCCAATATTGTGCTGGACCAAAATAGTAAAAGTAAAGCAACAGTATTACTCCCATAATCCTTTACCATTGATTATAATGATTTGGGCTTCCATGCAGCCTGTCAGCATCTGGACGTCTTCAGTTTGCACTGCTTGGTCTAAAGTTTTAAAGAATTTAGCCTTATCTAACTACATATATAGTTTAATCAAATATGTAATTAAGAGACTGTACACCGATTATTTTACATAGTAATGTTCTTATTAGAATACTGGTTAGAAAATGTTTGTAAACTGTATAATAAAGTGGGATTATTGACAGCTAGTGGAAATGATGAAAAAAAGTTGGCAATTGTAGCTATTAAATCTACATGTGCCACAGATGAGCACTGAACCCTAGAGTAAGTTATGATTGGCTTTCGAGCAAGAATGACCTTTACCTTACCTAGTCTCATAGCATCCTCCTTGGATGCACACTCCAACTGATGAAGGGGTTTCATTGTGTCAGAGAAGTCAAAATCAATGCTGCCAGTCTAGTCTCTGTTATAAGCCTAGACTCCTAGCATGGACATCAAAGGCAGAATGTTCACAGCTTTTGCACAAGAATAAGATGCACCTGTCTTCAGGAGCAACAGCTGGATCAGCTGAAGAGAAGAGATGGTTCCAATAGTAATTTATTATTCAAATTTCTAATGCCGCCTCATTCCCCGAGGCGGCTGGGTGAGAAATTTGGGTAGGGCAATAATCGGGCAGTAGTAAAGCTGAAAGTGATACAGAGGATCTTTCACACAATGAGAGTGACAGGCTAACTTTTTTGTACGGTACAGAATGAGGCAATGATAAACCACGCTGAGCCTTTCTTACCTTTAAAACTATGATGAGACAATTGAAAACGAAATAAAAGATAGTGCTAGAAAATGAGATTCCTAGGTCAGAAAGCACTCAATCAGTTCTGGAGAGCACAAAAGAAAAGGACTAGCAGTATTACTAATTATTCAACTAGATTAAAACCAAAAGGACACTAGTCGTTGACATGCAGTGGAGTGAAAGGAAAGTCCAATGCTGTACAACTCAGAATGTAAGACCATACTGCCAGAAACCCAACGCTAATTGTCAGGTGATGGTTAACCTGACAACCCTGAGGACTGATGGCCTTGGATGGCGAAGTCCACATGGAAGGGCAATGGTCCCCAAGTGGACTGACTCTCTTGAATCCTAGGGCAGCAGTTTCATCAATACTGGCTTGGGCTGAGGAGGACTTTGTGTGCCAAAAGAGCTCAGGACCATAAAGCAACTTGGGGAACTGGATCAGTGGTACAGGTGTCAGACTTGATGCAAAAGACAAAAATGGAAGACCCCTACATTCTATTGCTCCCAGGGCAGTCTTCGTGGCTGATCACCATGATGATAGCCAATAGTCAGAATCAGATACAGCACTTGAAGAAGGTGGTACAGAGGTACACAATGGTTAGTATAACACAGGTATGTTTACAAATCTGTGGCATTTCACAACCTGTAATGTAATAATGGAAGATCCCTGACGTGGGTTCAGATTTATTACTGTAAAGTTTGTTTCTGTTGAGTTGTACATGGATGAGTGGATGGATGCAAAATAACCATTGTGGCATTGTGCACTGACTAGCACGGCTACCACTTCAAAAAAATAGTTCAATAAGGAATGCAGAGGCTCTGTGCGTTTGCTGGCAGCCATGCAGCTTTCGCTCCTTTTCTCTTCCACACTAGTAAAGGTTTCCCCTGCTCGAAAGCCAGTCGTATCCGACTCTAGGGTTCAGTGCTCATCTCTGTTTCAAAGCCGAAGAGCCAGCGCTGTTTGCTTCTGCAGAAGTTTCCGTGGTCATGTGGCAGGCATGACTAGGCACGGAGCGCTGTTTACCTTCCCACCGAAGCGGTCCCTATTTATCTCCTTGCAATTCCTTGCTTTCGAACTGCTAGGTTGGCAGTGTGTCAACCTATATTTAGATAATATAGTGTGTCTTCCACACTACATTATCTAAACTCAACAACGTTGGAATTTAATCCGGTTGGTGCCAAAATTGAAGGTCCTCCAAGGGCGCCGCCTTAGCCCCGCCTTCCAAGTCTAATCCCGCCCCGGGCGGCGGGACGAGCCCTGTCACACTTCCTCCTCCCCTTTCTCAGGGTCAACCCGCCCTAACGCGACCGCGTCGACGGAAGACCATGGAGGTATAAAAAACAGGAGATGGCACTACAGGTTTTTTGAAGCCAGTGGGCGTGGCCTGCCGCCATATTAGGTGGACCAAAACAGGCTACCGTTTACGATTGCTTCTTGTGTTGGAGGGTGGTGGTGGATTGATCCCCTCTCCTGGGTCCCCTGGGTGGGTGGGTGGTTTGGGGGGACAAAAGGGGTCTGTCCCCTAACCATTCTAGACTCAGGGGACCCAACAGAGAGGGGATCCCCCGCAGGACACCCGTTATTAAAGAGAAGAAACCAAGCGGTTTCTTCTCTTTAAAAACGGAGTGTTTGGGAGGGGGTGAAATCGATCACCTCTCCTGGGTCCAAACCCAGGGGACCCGGGAGAGGGGAACGAATCTACCCCCACCCCCCAACAATCCGTTGTTAAAGAGAAGAAACTGCTTGCTTTCTTCTCTTTAATATGGGGGGGGGGGTCGGGGGGATCCCCTCTCTGCTGGGTCCCCTGGCTCTGGAAGGGTTGGGGGACAGACCCCTTTTGTCCCCCCCAAACTCAGGGGACCAAGGAAAGGCGATCGATTCCACACACACCCCAACATTCCGTTTATAAAGAGAAGAAACCGCTTGGACTGTTGGGGGGGTTTGCAATCCCCCTCTCCGCTGGCTCCCCTGGGTCCAAAAGGGTTGGGGGGAGACAGACCCCTTTTGTCCCCCCAAACCTTCCAACCCCAGGGGAGCCAGCGGAGAAGGGGATCGCAACCCCCCCCCCCCCCCACTGATATTAAAGGGGAAATTCCGATCGGGTTTTCCCTTTTAATATCAGAGGGTGGGGTGGATTCGATCCCCTTTCCCGGTCCTGTGGTCCGTGAGGGGGGGGCAAAAGGGGTCTGTCCCCCCAACCCTTCTGGACCCAGGGGAGCCAGCAGAGAGTGGGATCGCAACCCCTCACCCACTGATATTAAAGGGAAAACCCCGATCTACTTTCAAGACTCCACACATTCAAAGCACCATAAGGCAATGTTTTGGGCCAACTAACATGGCGGACTGTCAGATTAGCCGGCTTTAAATTTGTGACGTCATGTCATCTGTTTTATACCTCCATGGCTTTAACGCGACCGCGTCGACGGAAGACGCCAACTCCACCCCTGGAGAGGAGACGGGGAGACTTGCTTCGCCTTGAGGGGCGTCGGGACGGAAGTGACGCAAGCCCGCGCAGCCTGCCACCCAATCGCCGCTCTCCTTTTCGTGCTGCAGTCCCGCCCCTTGCGTTAGGGAAGGGCAAAGTCATTGAGAACGGTTGGTCGTCGGCCTTTGAGGTGCCGGGCGGCTGAGGGGGTGGAAGGGCGAAGGGGGCTGTGCGTGCCGCCATTTTAGGAGGTGAGTCCTTGTGGAATCCCAGAGGGTGGGTGGATGCCAACGAGTCCAGTCCGTCCGCGCCTGAGTTACTTCGTCTGTCCCTTGCCCGCCGGTGAGGCGAACTACTCTGCACGCCGGGTTGGCTCCGCGCTGATTCCCCGCCGCCCCCCTTTCCAGCCTTCCCGGCGCCATGTTCTCGTCGGTAGCGCCGCTGGTGCGGCTCAACCCATTCCACGCTCCTCACCTGCAGTTGCAGCAGCAGGACAGCAGCCTCGCCTTGAGGAAGCAGCGCCCGGCTGAACCCTCGGGCCCTCCTTCGTGCACCGGGAGGACTCTGGCGGCGGCTTCCGCGGAGGGTGAGTAGGCGGGCGAGGAGGAGGAGGAGGAAGAAGAGTAACGTTGGTTGCCTTCCCTCCCTTGAGGGCTTCGGGCACTCGCGCTTGGGCCTCCCGGCCTAAAGTCCTAAGAGGACGGGGAAGGTCATTCAGCCTCGAGGTTATGCCGGCTCCACGGTATCTACTCCAGGCTCGGCCCCGGAGGTGTTGCATGTGTCCCTTTCTGCCTCCTGGCCATCGACTGGTTTTTTTTGGCTTAGGAGGAAAGGTGGTCACCGACCTTGGGCTGGAAAGGCCTCAGACCGGCCCTTGTTTCAAATTCAGCAGAGTCTCGCCGCCTAGGCCCGTGATGGCGAACCTTGGCACTCCAGATGTTCTTGGACTTCAATTCCCAGAAGCCCCCGTGAATGCGCACGAATGGGTTTGCTGCGATTCATCCGGGCGCATTTTATTTCCGCTTCCAGGAGCAATGAGGGCGGCGCAGGCCTGATGAATCGTAGCAAACCCATTCGTGCGCATTCACAGGGGCTGGGGGCTCAACATCTAGAGTGCCAAGGTTCGTCATCACGGGCCTAGGATTTGGGCCACTACCTACTCTCAGTGTGCCTACTACACACACACACACAGAGTCACCATTTTACTTAAGAGTAAGACACTGACTAGACGGTGGGAGGTCAGCAGTTTAATTCCTGAGTAGTGTTGGACGGAATGACCTCCCATCTTTGTACCAGCTCCTGCCAACCTAGCAGTTCGATAGCAAGAAATTGTAAATCGATAAATAAGGACCAGTTTGATGGGAAGGTAACAGCGTTCCGTGCGCTCCGGTGTGTAGTCATGCCTGCCACATGGCCACGGAAACGTCTGCAGAAGAAGACAATGCTGGCTCTTTGGATTTGAAACAGATGAGCACTGAACCATAGAGTCGGATACGTCTGGCTTTTGAGCAAGGGAAACCTTTACCAGCTTTAACCGCGGTGAGGTCGGCACATCCGCACTTCTGGAGCTGAGTGGGTTTCCACTGGCTTTCAAACAAGGGCGACCTTTACCTGCTTGCTTTATATATCAGTAGGGGCCGCAGTGGCTCAGTGGTTAAGAATCTCGCCTTGTTAGCTGGAAGATTGGCAACTCGGCAGTTTAAGACCCTGGAGTACTGCATGACAAATTGAGGGCCAGTTTTTGTCCTAACTCTTGGGGACAGGAAAGGTGCCTCATTCAGGCATCCCCTGAGCAGAGTTTCTCCAGCAAAAATCCTTTCAACCCAGAAAAATTTCTGACATGAAATTATTACAGTAATACCTCGGATAATGAATGCATTGGATAATGCTAAAATTGGATAACAATGCAAATTTTTTTTGGGGGGGGGGGTGGGGTTGCACTGTATAATGCTATTTTAGCGTTACCTGATGCATCTGTGTTTGGCCCTCCAGGAAGGGAAGTGGCCAAGCGCCTGGCTGCTTCCTTTCTCGGAGGGCCGGAGGGTGAAAGGCAGCGGGCGTACGGGTGATCCACTCGGTGGTTGCCTTCCGGAGAAGGCAAGGCAGAAAGTCCTTGTGGAACCAAGTTTTAGCATTATCCGAGGTATTACTGTATATCATTGATGAGATAAACTTAATAGAAAACGACTTGTAGCGCTGGAGGAAATTACTGTTTATTAGACTAATAATTTCCAGAAGACCCAAGCTAGCGTCGTCGCTACCACGTTGGCGATGGTATTCTGGGAGTGGTAGTCAAAAAAGGAGATTTTTTCTTATTCCTGCGGCCTTATTTCCATACTAGGTAATTAACTTGCAGTTTCCTCTAGAAGGGGAAATCAGATTGCTGGAGCAAGGTCACAGAGGTGACACTGGGAGGAGAGATTGGGACTCCTGTTGGTAATTGTTGCACTCTTACAAAGGAAGAATCAAGGCAATATATTTTGTTTGTTAGTTACGACCAGTTTTGAATCTGTTTGTATGTGCAATAAATTAAGTTAGGATAATTCATGTCAGAAATTATTCTGGGTTGAAAGGATTTTTGCTGGAGAAACTCCACTCAGGGTGCGCCTGAATGAGGCTCCTTTCATGTCCCCAATATCTTTACCCACTGAAGTGGTCCCTGTTATCTATTTGCAATCAATTGCTTTTGATCTGCAAGGTTGGCAGTACCCAGGTCTTGATTGATTGAGTGGATTTGTATGCTGCCCACACGACAAATGTGACTCAGGGCAGCTCGCAGAAACCACAAATAAATAATACAGTGCAATGGAATACAATACGATCGAAGAGTAAAATACAATAAATACCATACAATAGATAGCAGCATATACATCAACAATATCATCTTCATAAAACGTCAGTACACATAAAAACATTACATAGCAGAACTACCACCTGCAGCTGCAGTCTGTTCCTCACCGGCCAGCGGATGCCTTGAACTGCCTATTTGCCGGCCTTCCAGCTAACAAGACGAGCTTCTTAACCAGTGAGCCACCACAGCCCCTAATTTGTATTATTAGCATGGATTATTTTGCTAAATACCATCCCCACAATATGTATTATAGTACTAGACTAGAATACACTGTATTAAGTTTAATGTTGTCAGTACAAATGCCATTGCTGATACCTAATGAAATATACCTGAGGAGTGTTATTCATTGCTATAATGATGTTAGAATATAAGTAATAGACATGTTTAAGTTGGCGCTGGCCACATCGGGGTGGAAGAGGGAACCTTGGTGTAAGCAGACATCAGCCTTATTTAAAATTAGTAGATTATTGAAATTTAAAATATACTTTTATGTCTTGCCAACCTGTATTTATTTCTTTTTTTTAAAGCAGAAGAATATAGTTGTGCATATGGCTCTGGCAGATTCTTCCTCCTTTGTGGCTTTGGTGGGATTATTAGCTGTGGTACCACACACACAGCATTGGTTCCCTTAGATCTTGTTAAATGCCGAATCCAGGTTTGATTGCATGTCAGGAAGAATAAGTTACCAAGCATGAAAGTGTGAAATTTGACTAACCAGTTTGAAACAAAGTTTGAATTTCACTCAAATAGCTGCTTTCTAAGTAGAGTTCTGTGTGGGTTTACTTAACTGCATGGTTTGCCTTATCTTTGCTACAGAAGAATACAGTTGTGAATATGGATCACTCAAGTTTTATGCTCTCTGTGGCTTTGGAGGGATCCTAAGCTGTGGCCTGACACATACAGCGGTAGTACCTTTGGATTTAGTGAAATGTCGTATCCAGGTTTGTACATTATTAAGCAATGGAAGCTTTCTTTTCTGTTCCTTGCAGTGAGATATTGGATGTTATTAATGCAGTGAATTGTAATCTAGTAATAAATTGGGGGGGGGGGGGGAGGAAAGGCTTCACAGTAATGCTGAGCACTGGCTCACTGTCTTTTCAGGAACTTGTAAACACTGTGTTTGATACACATATTTGTCATAAATTCTTCTAAATTTAAAATTGAGACTAGAATCAAGTTATATCATAAGTAATGCTTGATAAATTAATAACTGGATTGGTGTCTGCTAACAAACATTTGCCTTATTTGTTCTAAATTTCAAAAATAGACCAAAATAAAGTGTTAGAATGTTATACTGTAATTAAATGATGCCTGACAGGTTAGCACTAACATCTTATATTTGTCCCATATATTCACATGCAATTGGAACGGTTGTAATATAGTTACTCAAAAGAATGCTTCCTGACCCAGACTTCCGCTTGATAGAAGACAGGTGCCTGTGATTACTAAACTTTGTAGCATATGTCGAATAGAGACTAAATGATTATTTCATATACATGGTTTTTTGAGCAATGTTCACTGTAAAACTTTAATAAGTTTAAAAAGCATTTAATAAGCATTAATAATAGAACCTGCAGACATGTATAAGTTTTGTGCTAAGTAATGAAAAAATGAATGAAAGTTTTAAGTGAAGTAATGGTGCAAAGTTTGTTGAGTTCTACATCGGATTGTCGTTAAACTAGTCAGTTAAAGAAATGGCATGAGACTGTTTAGATAACCATGGTTCCAGGCAGAGAGCAGTCCTGCAGGCTTTGGGTCTCTGGAGGTGCCTTCGTAGACCCAAGCGTCCGATCCCCCAGTTCTCTTTCTTAGGAGGCAGGCGAGCGGGTCGCCTGCCTCTTTGGAAAGGGAACTGGGCATATGAGAAATTTCTGTGGAAGCAAAACTATAAAAAATCAAAATAGTTTTTATAGTAAATATGCAGGAGTTAAATGAGCTTTAATGCCCTTTCTTTTAAATAAGTCTCTGTTTCATGGTGTGATGGAAGATAATTATTCAGTTTAAAACATAAGACTTTGAGTAATTAAACATTTTATACCTGCAGTTAAAAACATGCTGCTTTAAAAGCCTGTAAGAAATTCTCTTACAAGAAAGTTGATTTAATTGTTGTTTTTCTAAAGCAGCAAAAGGTCTTGAGGAAAATATCTTGACTGGTCCAATATACTCTACAGAAATTAACATCCTGTTCATACTGATGTCAGACAGTGTCCAGAAATTAAGAGGAAAGTGAAATGGAACAAGTCAGTAGAGGGCAACATGAGGTAGGAAGGTAGAATCAGACTACTGAAGCATTTATGAAGCCAGTATTATACAATACCAGCATACTATATTGTCAAGTACTGCCCAAACTATTCTGATTTGTTTGACATCTCAGTTCTTTACTCAGAAGAAAAATATATGTACAGTAAAACCCCGACTTACACATGCCTTGAGTTACATAAAATTCGACTTACATAATAATTTTGTGCTAAAACCATGTCCCGATTTACATGATTTCCTATGGGTTTGCTTCGAGTTACATAAAGATTCTTTTTCCTGTGGGTTTGCTTCGAATTACGTAAAACTTCATTTCCCTTTGGGTTTGCTTCAATTTACATGAAAATTTCATTTTTCCTATGGGTTTGCTTCGAGTTACATAAAAACATAATTTTTCCTATGGGTTTACATTGAGTTACATAAAAAAACAATTTAAGCAAAAGCCTATGGAACGGACTTTTTTTCGTAAGTAGGGGTTTTACTGGGGTATGTGTGTATAATATATATATTATACACACACAAAGAATGGACTTAGAGTGATTCTAATAGGGCATATCAGAAAACAAAATCAGTTTTTTTGCTTTTATTTTCTGATATGTCTGAACTACAGATTAACGTGACTACTATTCCTAAAAATTCATCTAATAGGGCAGTGGTGGCTAACCTTGGAACTCCAGTGTTTCTGGACTTCAATTCCCAGAAGCCCAAATCAGCACACCAAATGATCACGGCTTCTGGTAACAAGTCCAGGAACAGCTGGAGTGCCAAGGCTAGCCACCACTGTAATAGGGTTTTCAGGGTAAGTGAGATATTGTGTATTTTAAGGGATGGTTTTACCAGTTCTGCCATCAGCCCCTGAGTGAATTTTTATGACAGAGCCAGGGAATCAAAATCGGGTCTCCCGAGTCCTAATGTGTTATTTCTCTGCACCAGACACTGAGTACCACTTATTTTTGGGGGGCTATGAAATCTAGTTATTAGTCCTAATTAGAGCAGACTAATTGAATGAATAGCACATGATAAATTAGCACTTAAATATGCTATACTCTTTCAGTTGGTTCAATAAGGCACTAAAATTTAATATTCACCTATACATTTCTGTGCACTGAAGGAAGACATTTACCCCACTTGATCTTTATTGATATTGGTGGGGATTAACATTTGAATGCTACCTTCCTGTCCATGCTTTCATTAATTTCATTTTGCTGGTAGTTGTTCCTAGAGCGAAAGAAAATATTGTTCCTTTACTAATGTTAGTTTCATGTAAGATACAGTACTTTGCTTAAGAAGTTTAATTATCTGGTAGCAGCAGTGGCTGTCTTTAAAATATACTTTTAAAGCAATCAGATGCATATTTGGATTTGAGTGGAACTTGCCCCAGGTAAGTTCAGGGCTGCTACTTAATGGTACATCACTTCTCCCAACTTACCATGATAGAATGGTATGCTATTAAAACAGGTGTACTGTATTACTGTTCCATGGTAATTCATTCCTTGTTTAGGTTTAATAACTTCCCATATCCATGTTGCATATAACTTTCAGACAATTCCACACTTCTTCATGTCTTCTGCCTTTCAGTTTATCAGTCTTTTCATGAATTTTCATGTCTTCAGCAAAGTCCTGTAACTTTACTTTGCCCATTTGTACTTAAAACCCATCTTTTCTAACACCAGCCTTGCCTACTTGATGCTCATCGTTTTTCAAATGAAACTTCTGTCATGTTTATGCTCTACGTGTGCATGATTGAATTAAACTGGGACAGTTGTAAACATAAATGCTTGCAATGCTTGTGTTAACTAACTTTTCAAAACTTGTTCAGGTGGATCCACAAAAATATAAGAGCATCTTCAATGGATTTTCGGTTACTCTCAAAGAAGATGGTGTCCGTGGCTTGGGGAAGGGATGGGCTCCAACCTTCATTGGATATTCTATGCAAGGACTTTGCAAATTTGGTTTCTATGAAGTGTTCAAAGTTCTATATGGAAACATGCTGGGAGAGGTAAGGTTTTTTAGTGCAGTTCCTGGAACTGCCTTAATTCTGTGCAGTCTTGTCCAAAGTGACTTGTCTAAAGGAGATCACAATTTTTATTTCTTGCAACTTATTTCAGGAAAATTCATATTTATGGCGTACATCGTTGTACTTGGCCGCATCTGCCAGTGCAGAGTTCTTTGCTGACATTGCTCTGTCTCCAATGGAAGCTGCTAAGGTTCGCATTCAGACACAGCCTGGATATGCTAACACACTGCGGCAAGCAGCTCCAAAAATGTTTGCAGAGGAAGGCATTTGGGCGTAAGTATTACTAGCAGTTAGCAAGGGTCAAAAGCTGGTTTTGAATCCTCTGGTTTTGCCATTATGTATAAGTTGGCATGTAGGAATTCTGAAGTTGTATGAGCCAACATGCTCCCTTAGATCCATCTTTGTTTGATTTTTCTTGTGCTGAGTTCTGCTTGAAGCTTTGGTTTTGAGCAATTCCAGCTAAGAGGGATCAGCAACTTAATGGTTGTACAGTCAAAGATGCTTGAGTCATTGGCATGTGAGAGTAATATACCTTCACTCTAGCCTCCTGTTCTGATAGAAATGACTAACGTGTGTCATTTTGACTATCAGGATTTAGCTGGAGTGTGGACATGTTTTTCCATTCCGGGGTTAAGGACCAGAAAATTATTAATATCTTTTTTTTTCCTTTTGAGAACATTACATGTAATTTCTTTGAAGCCTGGTCTGTTTGGTTTGGAAGAAACTATAATACAACTCAAGTGTGTATCTGTGAACATGACAAAGTACTATAGTAAGCATAGACGTCCAGGACATTAAAAAATATCCCCTAGAAATTGTAGAGACAGCAAAGTTTGGCATTTAAAGCCTATTTCACTTTCTTGAACATGTTTCAGTCCCAGAATAATTTTGTTTTTAAGAACTTGAAGTGATTTAGCTGCTTCAAATTTGCTTGTTTTTAAATGGTATTTCTGCCCCAAATAAGATTGCATGGGGATGGGACCTAACATTTAAATGACAGATTTTTCTTCCCTCAGACTCAGGAGGAAGTGTTTGAGGGCATGTAGCTTGACATGGGCTATCTAGACTAGAAAGGCAAAATGGTTGCTAGACTTGCAGCGAGTCACCCCTGTTAAGTTTCTGGAATTATTCAAGCTTTAGAGAAGTACTTAAGTTTAATTTTTCTTTCTTTCTTTGAAGTTTCTACAAAGGTGTTGCTCCATTATGGATGAGGCAGATTCCCTATACAATGATGAAGTTTGCTTGCTTTGAACGAACTGTAGAAGCTCTCTACAAGTATGTTGTCCCCAAACCAAGGAGTGAATGTTCAAAAGGAGAACAACTGGTTGTAACATTTGTAGCAGGTTATATTGGTAAGAACTTTTTTCTGATTTCTAAAATAAAAATCTATAACAATATTGGTGGTGATCCAAGTGATGCAGTTGAAGTTATCCAGGTGTCTGGAGGATGTAAGGGTCTGGATGGGGGACAACGGGCTACCACTGAATCCCTGCAAGACTGAGTGGCTGTGGGTCAGGGGCCCTGCGTTATCTTGAGAGTTACCATCTTTGGAGCTGGATGGGGCTCTTTTGCCACAGACAGACCCGGTGCGTAATTTGGGGGTCCTCCTGGACTCACAACTCCTGTTCAATGAGCAGGTGGCAGTCATGGCTAGGAGGGCTTTTGCATAACTTCGTATCATTCGTCAATTACGCCCGCTCCTGGACCGGGACTCCTTGTTTATGGTCACACACACCTCCAGACTGGATTATTGTAATGTGCTCTACATGGGGCTGCCCTTGATGACCACCCGGAGGCTTCAGCTGGTTCAGAATGTAGCTGCCCGTGTATTGATGGGGTGTGGGCGTTATGCCCGTGCCTCACCCCTGCTACGGGAGCTGCATTGGTTCCCAGTGTTCCTCCGGGTACAATTCAAGGTGCTGGTAATTACCCTTAAAGCCCTACATGGTAGTGGGCCAGGACACTTAAGCGACCACATCACCCTGAGGACATCTGCCCATCCCACTAGAACGGACCAGATGGGTTTATTTTTTTAAATAATCATTTTTATTAAATTTTTCAAAGAAATACAAATAATAAAAAAGAAGATACAACAAATACAGAAAATAACAAAACAGAAAGGAAATCAAAATGCATTAGTTACAAAATACAGTACAAAGCAATACATAATCTACATAAGAATAAAGCTTATCTCACTCATCGTTTTTAACTGACCTTTTAAACTAATTCATTCTTCATCAAAAAATACTACTTATACTTATGTATATTTCTTATTTAGTATAATAACTACATGTATATTTCTATAAATTTCTATATTTTATCCAACTTTCTGATAATATGTAAAATAAGCACAAAAACTATATAAGTTCACCTGTGCCCTGGAAACTGTTTTCCCATACATACTACTGTACTTTATTTCCACAAACTCATTTGATCTGGTACTGGTCCACCACCTTTTCCTTCAATCAATGTATATTCTAAAAATAGCTTCCAAATATTCTGAAATTTATTTTCTTTAACTATACCCTTCTAGTTCAACTCCCATGTGAGCTTGTCATTCAACGCAGTTTCCCACATCCCTTTGTACCAATATTCCATTTTTATCAAGACATCACTCTTCCAATTCCGTGCTATACATTGCCTTTCTGTTGTCAACATTATAGATAACAAAACTTTTTTTATACATATCTATATTCAAAGTGTCTATATCAGTCAATAAGGTGGTACACCCATTATTTCTTTTTCAATATTTACCCAGAAATCCTTTTAACACACTACATCCCCACCACATATGCTCATCCGTCCCCAACACATTTTTACATCTCCAACACATTTTTTTTGTATTATCCATTTGGTGCAACCATACTGGAGTTAGGTACCACCTCCACAATAGTTTGTAATTATGTTAACTCTAACAGACAAAGTTCTCATAATTCTTCTCTTCCACTTATTTTTCCAACTTGGTTCAGTAATTTTTATATTTAAATCCTGTTCCCATATTGATCTCCTCTTAACATCTTGTACAATTTACTGACCAAGCCCTTAACTCCTGTTTGACCCAGTCTTATATTATAAGCCATTTCCTCAATTTCTTTTTCACATTCTTCCACGTCTCCATCGTTGTCTTTAACATCTTATTCCTAGAGATAATCTTTACCTTGTCTTTATCCAAAAAAATCTGCTTTACCCACCTCGCGTAATTCCTTCATCTCTATTTCTTCCCAAATTACCTCTTCTTTCATTAGAATCTTTACAACATTTTAAAATTGAAACGCCCTATAGAGATGTCAACTGCTGGAGAGGCTCGCCTCTATAGCACTAGAAGAGCCTTTTCGGTATCCGCTCCGGCCCTATGTAACCTCCTGCCAATTGAACTGTGTCTCTAGATGGAGTTGCTGCCCTTTAGGAAAGAGCTGAGAAAACCTGGCTGTGACTACCTAACCATTAGTATGGGTTTTAAATAAGTAAAATTGTCCTGTTCATTTAAACTAAAATTTGCTTCTGGTGGCTTAAAGACAGAGAATCGTGAAGTTTAGACAGTGAGAATGTCAATGTTTGTTTCATTCAGTGCAGCTGATACTATACAGAGGCCAGGTGTAAGAAAAATCTCACTCCCATACTAGTCATGCAGTCTCTTAATCACTAGTTCCATTCCAGCCACTTTAGGTCTGTACCTTGCGGTCTTCCAATGTTTCCTGGAGCAGAAGCATGTCACATTTGTATTTCCTGCACATGTTTGCATGTACGACACTCTTATTAATCGAAAGCCCTTCAATATATAGATCAGTTATGGTTGGTCTTGACAAAGACCATTCTAGTGGATACATTCTTCAATTCCTTTGGTTCGATCTGGTGTTAGAAAGATTAGCCGGCGAGGTTGCCGCCCAGGGTATGTCCGATTGTATTCACAATCTTCAAGTAGAGCAGGAAAGCTGTTTCCCAGATACTGTTCAACAGCAACTTGTGTCAGCCTGGCTAGACAGAAGTAGCACAGGCAGTAATGGGAGAAGTAGTTCACTATTTGAGTAACAAGCATCTAAAGCATTTGTTTTAAAGCAGGAATTCTCAACCTTTTAAAGCTGGGGGCCGGGTCACGCTCTCTCAGACAGCTTCAGGGGCCAGACAGCCATTTTGCCCTTCTTCCACCACATGGCACTTCCTGGTGGTGGTGGGCCACATGAAATGGTGCTGTGGGCCACATCCAGCCCGCAGGTCAAGAATCCGTTTTAAAGCATCAGTTTTGTGAGGATTCTCTCATCTGTCAAAGTTCCCATCTTGCACTCTGCATCTGTGACAAAGTCCTCTGGATCTTGAAGTCTTTAGGAATGTGCATTCCCCCCCTCCCCCCAAAAAAATGCATATTAGCATATTTAAATAGGCTAGCCAGTTACTGAACTGTGGCTCATCAATACATACACATCTGCATTTGTGCTTTCTTAGATCACATTTAATAAATATTAATGGTATAAAATTTATTTTCAGCTGGTGTCTTCTGTGCTATCGTTTCACATCCTGCTGATTCTGTGGTATCTGTGTTGAACAAAGAAAAGGGCAGCTCAGCTTTTGAAGTGCTGAAGAAACTTGGGATTAAAGGTGAGTGTTAAAACAAGCATTAGAACTATGAAAATGCATGTATGCTTCCAATTACTAACAGTAGTGTATGTTTCAACAGGAGTGTGGAAGGGTCTCTTTGCCCGTATCATTATGATTGGAACTCTGACAGCGCTACAGTGGTTCATTTATGACTCCGTCAAAGTGTATTTCAGGCTTCCCCGCCCACCTCCACCTGAGATGCCAGAGTCTTTGAAGAAGAAACTTGGTCTTACTGAATAGATGACTCATGGACTGAATGGCTGATAACAAATCATGAAACTTTATACACATGGAAAAGTAGAGGAATAAAACCTTATCTGTTCAAGATTGTGTTGTCACAGTTGGTCAAAATAAATCACGAGAATTACTGTTGTTTGACATGGTATCTCAGTTCACAGTCCAGAAAAGAAAACAGTTTAATAGCTAAGAAAGGCAATATATTCACAGAGAAGGGGAATGAACGGTAAATATGTACTGTATGAGTTTGCTCCACCCTAAATTGCTTTGTTTCGAGGTATGGCTGACTGTTCTCTAGAGTAATTAATCTCAATAGGTAACCAAACTTACTTTATTCTAAATCATAAACAGTTGCTAGTATACTGTACTTACATTTGATATTCTTACTACTAATCCATCAGTGGCTAGAAATGAGCTGGTGCTGTAAAGTCATTTTGATTTTATTGCTGAGAGAAGCCACATAATCCATTGCTACACATTATTCCAGCAAGGACATGGCTATCTGTATCCAGTTCTTGGCTCCTAATGACAGCCTTGTGCTGTGTATAGATCTTTGAAGATGCTATACTTTATAACTCCTGGTTTGTGGAATGATGTTAAAACAAGTTCTGTACTGTCGGGCATCTAGATTAGCTAAAAATGCTATATTATCAATAATGTGTAACATCCCACTTCATTCATCAGCCAGCATGATAGGAGTCATCAGTAGCAGAGAACTACTAACAGACATTACATTGTAAGTTAGACACCTGCCCTGTTAGGAATTTCGTAAATCAATAGCAATTATTGGACATTTTAAGTCCCAAACTAAAGGCACCAGGGGTTTCCCCAGGTCAGAATGGATCTCTAGGGAGCCTTAGGTAGGAAGGTTTAAAATGCCATGGCTAATATTGTCAACCTTACACACACAAACACAATCGTCAGTCTTACACACACACACACAAAGCTGTGCCAACATATTTTAAAAAAAACCAATAGTAGACTGCATCATCAACATTACATTTGGTTTAATGCTTTGTCATTGTTTAGAGACCTGAAACACTAGTTTGTTCAGTGTTCATTTTTAACCACCCTGAACTGAAGTTAAGTTGGAGAGTTTCATTTTCAGGAAAGAAATTTCCTTCTGTCTTTCCAACAAATCCTCAAGCAGCCTTCCTATTCTTAATGTTAGTTCATCTAACATTGGTTCCAAGTGTGCTAAATCTTGCTTGAAGTTGTACATTTTAGGTTTTAAATCATTTGCAAAAGATACTGTTGTCAACACTTTGACTCTGTCACTTTCCAAAACCAAAAGCTTGTTTGATAGTTTGTTAAAGTCTGCATTCAGTTGAGATATCTTTTCTGTAACGTGCTCTATTTGATGGGCATTTTCAGATGCAGTATCCCGTAGTGCAGTCGTCCTGTCAATGCTGTTTGTAAGAAAATTTCCAATACTCTTTGTTGTAGTCTTTTCAGTTTTATCTACTTTATCTTCCAGGGTGCGTAGATTCTCTACTAGTAGGGTCACATCTGCTTCAAGACCTGAAATGCGTCTAATATCAGTCTTCACAGTAGCAATTTTTATAGAGAAGTCCTTAGTTACAGAAGCTGTGCTCTCCTCACACTTAGGAACTGTGTGAAGGAGAGATGTTAAGTTCTGCTTGAGTTCCTTGTCTTCTTGAATTAATCTTTCAGACCATATCTGCATGGTGTTCACTTTTTCCTGTAGATGCTTCATCTGAGTCACTACATGGTCATCTTCCAAGTGCCGCATTAAATTTAGTCTCTCTTCACACTAAAGAGTTAAAAATATATAAAATCCAATTTAAATGCCATTTTGTTGGCCTTGGACAGTTAATTAACTTAAGTTAGTTCAGAAGCTAAATACTTTGTTGCATTTAGCACTGTAAACATATGCAGAGAAAATGACCACCACCCCTCAAATTCTGTCTTCATACGTTAAACTGAAGAGATATTGAACCTCACAAAAATTGTACTTTTAACATTTATCAGTAAAAAAAGCATGTATCCACTCTGATCTTCAATTTGAAATTTCTTTTGTGATAACTTCAGTTCTGCAAGAGTCAGAAAGATACAAAAGACCTTTGTACAATTCTACTTGCCAAGTGATATTCTAACTAGTGAGTTTAATTTGTTTAGATTTCCCTGAGTCATATTTAATAATTGCCCTTTTCAGAGCAGTAGTTTTCACTCTAATGTGTGTTTACAAATGGGTTTGATTTATTCTTGAATTTTGTAGACACAATGTCTCACAGCTTCAGTCTTCTGAAAATTATATTGAATGCATGCAGTCTTTGATTTTTTTTATAAAAGATAGAGGAAACAGTTTTTGTGATGTGATTGACTTATACCAGTGAACAGGTAGCGAAGTTCACTTACTAGATAATCACTACTGATGTTATGATTTCCTTATATGATTTTCTGCCATTTCTCTTTCTCTGGCAACTTGCTATTATTATTTGACTAATCTGGTGAAAGAGAGTTCAGAATTACAGAATACATAATTTGTGGAATGAATATGAATCAACATGTTCTTGCTAGGATTTTAGCTGTTACACAGTGACTTTTGTGAGCAACGGGGCTTTACAACACATCCTATCCATGCTTATGCAGCTGTAAATTTCAATGTGCATAATTGAGGTTACTCAATATTTTGTTTTCTTGAGCACCTGCTGCATGACATGTTTTGAAACAGGATTCATCAAAAACAGCTTGGAAAGGGAAAAAATTCTAATGGATTATTAAAAGGCCTATCCAATATTTCAGTCCTTGTTATCAGAATCTACTTGCAAGTTTATGAAACTATTTTCAAATCCAGAATGTGTCTTAGTGTCTTAGTCATAATTGTCCTTTTATCTTTTACCCAGTATTGAAATCATATACAAGTACAGTAGTTGCATAAAGCTCCATCAGATCTTATCAGTTAGCTCCTTACAACAAAAGAGAGGGAACTAATTCTTAACTATTTTGGACAATTTTAATTAATTAAATTTAATTTTAATTTAATTGTCACATTTATATACCGCTCACTCGGCCAAAGCCAACTCAGGGCGGTTCACAATAAAAATTAAAAAACACATGTTAAAAACAGTTAAAACTACCCACCCCCTAAAAACAAGGGCTGCAGGATCCAAAGGCACCATGGGGAAGAGTTCTTCTACACCAACCACCCAATGGAGGTTGCCCTTCCACCTGCACCCCACACTTGACCCGCCAGCCAGGTTTTAAGTTCTTTTCTGAAAGGCAGCAATTCCGTCCGTAGACGTAGCTCTGTTGGCAGGAGGTTCCAGAGGGCCGGTGCAGACACGGAGAAGGCTCTCCTCCTTGTGCCAGAGAGGCGAGCCCCTCTGGCTGATGGAACAATTAGAGAGCCCCTCCGGTCCGCTCTGGTTGGACGGACAGACGTCCTCAGGGCGATGCGGTCTCTTAGGTAACCCAGCCCACTACCATATAGGGCTTTAAAGGTCAAAACCAGCACCTTGAATTGCACCCGGAGACAAACTGGCAACCAGTGCAGCTCCCGGAGCAGTGGCAAAGCACGGGCATAACGCCCACACCCCATCACCACCCTGGCTGCCGCATTCTGGACCAGCTGTAGCCTCCGAATGGTCGTCAAGGGCAGCCCCATGTAGAGCGCATTGCAATAATCTAGTCTGGAGGTGACCAGAGCGTGAGTGACCATGAGCAAGGAGTCCCGGTCCAGGAGTGGGCGCAACTGGCGAATCACCCGAAGTTGGGCGAAAGCCCTCCTGGTCACAGCCGCCACCTGTTCTTCTAGCAGTAGCTGCGAATCCAGGAGGACCCCCAAGTTGCGCACCGGGTCTGTCTGGGGCAAAATAGCCCCATCCAGAACCAAAGATGGTAGCTCCTGGGTTAACGCAGGACCCCTTATCAATAGCCACTCAGTCTTGCTGGGATTCAGTTGTAGTCCGTTAGCCCCCATCCAGACCCCAACAGCTTCCAGGCACCTGGAAAGGACTTTGACGGCATCACTGGGGTCCCCATGGGCCGAGATGTACAACTGAGTGTCATCCGCGTACTGATGGTACCGCACCCAATGGGAATGAATGATCTCACCCAGCGGCTTCATGTAGATATTAAATAGGAGAGGAGAGAGCACCGAGCCCTGAGGCACCCCCCATTTGAGGGGCCTAGGACTGGACCTCTCACTCTCCAACCACACCGACTGGGTCCGACCCCTCAGAAATGAGGAAAACCAGGACCACACAGTGCCCTGGATTCCCAATCCTTGGAGCAGTTCCAGAAGGATACCGTGGTCAACGGTATCGAAAGCCGCTGACAGGTCAAGAAGAGCAAGGACGGATGGGTGACCACCATCCCGCTCCCGCCAGAGATCATCCATCAGTGCGACCAATGCTGTCTCGGTACCATATCCAGGCCTGAATCCTGACTGAAAGGGTTTTAAAGTTAGAACTGCATATATTTTATGATAAAAGTAATCCTTTTATTCAATATAACTAGGAATTGTCACAGAGACTATATAGAAAATAGAGTAATATTCGAAGGCCTGTATCAGTCAAAATAATTTCAGTTTTGCTGCTTATATAGCTGAACAAGATAAATTTTGCACATTGAGTAACTGCTATTTCTTTAATAATATTGTGTGCCATCAAGTTGTTCTAAGGTAAATTCTGACTGGGCAACCCTTACACAGGAATGGTTTTCCATTCCCTTCTGGGGGAACCCTAGGACTTCAGCTGTCTTCTCCCAGGAGACACAGTGGGGAATTGACCTCTATTTCCACATCCAGACACAAACTACTGAGCCTTTAGTGACTATTGTAAAGATACTTTCCTATATAGGAGTGCCAAAGAATGTTCAAATTATCAAACAATTGCGCTCATCCCACACGCCAGCAAGGTGATGCTCAAAATAATACAGGCTAGACTTCAGCAGCATGTGGAGAGAGAATTACCAGAGGTGCAGGCTGGTTTCAGAAGAGGCAGGGGGACTAGAGACCACATTGCCAACATACGTTGGATCATGGAGAAAACAAAGGAATACTTTGTACTTTGGGCATCAAATGAGAAGGGAGGACTTACTTGAGAAGGCCTTGATGCTGGGAAAGGTGGAGGGCAAAAAAAGAAGGGGGAGGCCAAAGATGAGATGGCTAGATGGTATTGTAGACACAATGGACCCAGAACTGGGAGGGCTGAGGGGGATGGTGGAGGACAGAGGCGCCTGGTGGACAATGGTCCATAGGGTCGGAATCAACTGCGACTAAACAACAACCCCATCCTACTTGCTATTATGAAATGCACAATCATTCTAATTTAGTGATTTTGTGCAAAACAACAGCAAGATGACAGCCTTCCTGCATTACCATTCATATTTTTTCAGCTACATTGCACACACTACATAAACGTCCTCAGCATTAGAGGGTTTGAGAAATTGTAACAGACCATGAACAAAATAAGCATCTGGAGGATCTTTCCATAAGGAAAATTTACAATGAGAGAATAGCTTTTTTTAAAAAAGATAAAGAAATGACAGTCATGTATAATATGTATAACACAATGCCTCTCAATAAGCACTGAGGAAGGACCTTATGTTGGCAAGGGGAAAGGCTGTTGATGTGGCCCGATATTGGGCAGATGTCATCTAGACCTTTTTAATTCTGTTTGGTTTCTAGATGTGTTAATTTTAGCTTTGTATGTTATACGTTGGTGGTGCATCTGACCCGAATAAAGAAAGTATTAAGTACTGAGAAACATAAGCAGGAAGGTACTATTGCCCTCATGTCTTATTTTGAGATTTCCATAGAAATTTGGTTGATGATAGAGGATTGAGTTAGCTAATTCTGGCTAACAAATAAGGAAGACTACTTATTTTTAATATTGTGATGTACAGGTTAAACTCAGAAAATTAGAATATTGTGCAAATGTTCATTTAGTCCAGTAATGCAACTTAAAAGGTGAAACAAATATATGAGATAGACTCATTACATGCAAAGCAAGATAGTTCAAGCCTTACTTTGTTATAATATTGATGCTTATGGCTTACAATTTATGAAAACCCTAATCCCCCAATCTCATGTACCCCATAATCATCACATAATCTCATGTATGCTGTACGGCATGATCATCACAATTATAACGAATTAAGGCATGACATATCTGGCTTTGCATGTAGTGAGTCTATCTCATATATTTGTTGCACCTTTTAAGTGAAATGAATGAACATTTGCACAATATTCTAATTTTCCGAGTTTCACCTGTAATTCTTTTTCAAGTCTAAACAACCCAAAAATATTCTCTCTTGCTCAGAACAGTTGAACTCTGAAATATTCTGAGCTTCTTTCTAACACCGAATATTTCAGAGTTAATAAGGACAAAGGGAGGGGGGCAGACGGTGGCACATGTTGGGCTAATTAAAACATTTGGGTGCTTCAACTTGTAGCCTCAGCTTTACTACAACACTGTCTTATGATTCCTATGTCATTACCGTTCAGGATGAATCAGTCACTTCTTACCATTCCCACTTCTGTATCTCTTCTGCTTCCACTGCAGATTATGCAAAGTCATAAACTTTTTCTTTTGAACTAAGTTTTTCATTCTGTTTTAATGTAGCATTCTCATATTTCAGGTCTTGCAGAGTTTTTTCTATGTCCATTATATCAGAGGTGGTCTTCATCACTTCATCTTCTATATGGAACACTGTTATGCTCATGTTTTCCATTTTTTTCTCTACAGCAACTAATTCACTTGATACTCTAAGAACAGAGTGAATGGCTTTCTCTATTCCTGGTAAATGGCTCTTGCACTCTTTCATCTTGGATTCATATTCTGCAAGTTTCTGGCTTAGAGCTTCATTTTTGGCTAGCAGTTCGATTTGTTGTTTTTCCAGTTTTCCTGCTGCTTTTCTATCAAACTGCAGCTTCTCTTCAACTTTATTCAGTTCCTCATCTTCTTGCCTATTTAATGTTTTGAGGTTTCTGACTGAACTGTCTTCTAGATCTTTCAGTCTTTCAGATAGGGATTTTAGTTTTTGATCCACTGCATTGATTTGAGAGGTAACTTCACTACGTAAAAGCTTAGCTTCTAATTTTAAACTACTAGTATTTGTAGCTATTGCAGCTTGGCTTCTTTTCCAGGCTTCTATTACACTTTGAAATGTTTCATTGATGATCTGTACTTTTTTAGAGTATGCCTGTTCACCATTTTGAATGTTATACATCATGTTTCGGAGGGCGGACACTTCTTGTTCAAACTTGGTCATCACAGAAATAGATGAAGAGGTTTCCTGCAGAACGTCCGAAGACGAGTCAAACTGCATTTGTAACACAAAATAATGAAGTCTCTAAGAGGATATACCAGTCTACTGTTGTTGCTTTTTTGTGCAGTTTGATGACATGGGTGTTTCCCTATAAGAACATCCCAGTGTTCAAAGGACACTCCTTCCCAAATAAATGTACATTTAAACTAAAACTTTAGTTTTACATGTGACAATAGCGGAAATCCTGTTGCACATATTGACATGCACAATGGGAATCATGTCATAAAACAGAAAACTACCACTGATTAAAGGCTTCCTTTCGAAATTCTGGCGTGTACACTAGGTACACAATGCGACAAAGTCGCATTCACTCCAAAATTGCAAAAGGAAGCTTTTAATCAGTAACCGTAATTCTATAATCCCATGTATAACCTAATTTGGCTTAAATGATGCTGAATGTAATAATTGCTAAGATACAGCTGGGCAATGTGCAAAATAAATCCCAATGAACTTCCTCTGATACATCCCTGGCCCGCTTCTAAAATCATTAAAATGGCCAACTGTACACCCAAAGCTTCTAAAGGTAAAACTGGTATCCCTTCTTATTCCTGTTCCAAGAGGGGAAAAGATTATTTCTACCCTTCAACTGGAAATGATTGAAGTCACTCATTTTCACTGGGCCTAATATAGGTCAGTCCCCTAAGGCCTTACCCTAAGGCAGTGATGGTGAACCTTGGCACACCAGGTGTTCTTGAACTTCAATTCCCAGAAGCCCTGATCAGCAGGAGTGCTGACTTGGGCTTCTGGGAATTGAAGTCCAAGAAGACCTAGAGTGCCAAGGTTTGCCATCACTGCCCTAGGGAAACAAGATTACAAGATTGTGCCCAAGCCTAAGGCATACTGTAATACCTCATACAAAGTCCGCTTCACACAACATCGAATTCATACAACATCGCCTAATTTCTTGAAAAAAGTTACCTCATACAAAGTTGCTCGACTTTGTATGAGGCATTCAGTTTTTCCCAGGTTGCATTGTGCCTGGGCAGTATAAAAGACAGGGCACATGCGTGCATTGCTCTTGTGGGTTTTTCACAAGGCAAAAAGTATTTAGGAGTGGTTTTGAGCGTGATTTTGATTTTGGATTTTTTTAAAATTTTTCATCAGAATTTTTAGAAGCATTCCTAGGATTTTTGCAGCATTCTTCAGGTTCTTGGACAATCAGAGTTGTTTGACATGTTTTTGTAATGTATTTAGCCTTTAGACAATGTTTTCTTAAAGTTCTGTCAGTTTCCTTGACTTTGCCCTGAAGTCTGTGCTGTTACAGTACAATGTATCTCTATGGAAATGACGTTGTACGAGGCATCGCAGCAAGGATTTGGACATTGTATGAGGCATCGTGGCTAGGATTTTGCATGCCTCATACAAAGTCCAAATCCGTACAAAGTCCAAACTTGTGGAACCAAGTTTGGACGTTGTATGAGGTATCACTACTTCAATTCTAACAGTTTAGTCCATGCCATAAATAGCTCTGCTGCAAATGACTCCAATTTTTTTGGAACAAGGCACAATGCAAAGAAATCAGATAGCACATGTAACTTTGCTGAGGTACTTGAATGCAAAGTCTCACAACCACAATAGAAAGTTACAAGAAAGAATCCTAGAACAAGTTTGTTTTCTAACAGTTAAACTATACAAAATAATCAGTCAAAAATTAAATGTTTTTGGAATATTCAGGCAAGCCTATGTCCTCCAAATAATATTGCAAAATGTAAAGTGCACTTTAATAAAATTATAGCCATTGCTAGTTTAACACAGAGATGTTTCATTTTAGATTGATTTAAAACCACATGCAAGATTTTGAGTAATGGAAGAACAGAAAAAGATATATGCAAAAACTTTGTAATTGCATATAAAAATCTAGAAGAGACCATACATTCAAGCAAGCAAGCACAAATGCAGTATTCTAAGTCACAGCCTAATGCAGTAATTTCCCAAAACTTTTTAACAGTTACAATTTGTATTAAAATGTCCTGAAAATAATTGATTTTTTATAAACATATTAACCAGGACATAAATTCATAAAATTTGCTCTGAAAGATGTATGTTCAAGACTCTAAACTAAGTTAATTTTAAAAAATCTTTTGTTTTGGGAGTGTATGCTCTATTGAACTCCATGATATTTCAGCATACAGTATTCGACATAACATATTAGGGCAGGGGTGGCCAAACTATGGCCCATGGGCTAGATTGCCGCTGACACTGGAAGTGCCAAAATTGTGGCAAAATCGCTGTAAAAAAATTCAAAAACGGTGCCAAAATGTTTCTCCATCACTTCCTCCTCTAAGGGAAGCAGCAGAGGAGGGAAAAATGCCTGGAAATGTGGCATGAATTCACGCGCTGCCAGGACCCATGTGATGCTTCTAAACTCAGCAGTTTGAGGGGGCGTGGTCAGTCCCCTGGCGGGAAAAATTTGGACATCCCTGTATTAGGGTCTAATTGTAATTTGGACTGAAAGGAATCATTACTAACAAAATATACAAAGATTTTCCTGGGAAAAATACATTGAGTGTTGGCTGTACATCTTTAATATATAGCAGAGTTTAAGAAATTAAGGAAGAAACAAGGTCATCTTAACACATTTGGAATTATTTTTTACCTTTTCAGACATTATTGTAATCTTCTTTTCCATAGCTTGACATTTTACAACTTCCTGCTTTAGTAAGTTGCATTTCTCCTCCACAACAGCCAGCTGAGTTGACTGCTGAAAAAGAAACCTGTGAAACAGGGAAACAAAATCAGCAGATATTACTTATTCTCCAGATTGAAAAAAAAGTATTGTGCCAAATAAGGATGTGTAGATATAATTTGATGATTACCAATATACTGCAGTGTGCAAGCCTGGTCCTTGAAGACTATTTCTCTAGCTTCCAAGAAAATCCTTTTAAAATCCCTTCCTTGGTGTACCTTTGCCTCTGGAATCTCACCCTACTTATTTTTTAATGACAGAAAGGAACTCAACACAAGAAGCACTGTAGTGGTAAATTCATTAGGTAGGGGTTGGCCAAACTACAGCCCACAAGCCTCGTCTGGCCCACAGAGCCAAAACATCCAGCCCTTGCTGTCCCCAGAAGCAGAAGTAAAACACGTCTGCACATGTGCAAAACACTGCCGTAAATGTACCCGCAGCTGTCGTAAACTTGTTACAACAGCCTCGGGTGCATTTACAGTAGTGTTTTGTGCATGTGCGTTTTACTTCCGCTTCAGGTAGGAGGAACCATGTGACCAGCTGGCGGCACAAAAAGTTTGGGAACCCCTGTCATGAGGCATGAAAGGGAAACTAAAACAAATTGTTCAAAATCCAGTGCTTCCTTGTGATCTTTAATAGAATAATTGCATACCATCAAGTTGATTCTGACTTCTAGTGAGCCTTTCTAGAATTTTCTATTAGTTTACCATTCCCTTCTTCTAGGGGAATCCTTAGATTGTGAAACTTGCCCATGAATGCATAGGCTGGCTCTTCACACAAGAGACAAAGAAGATAATCAGATTCTTAACCTCTTAATCTTTATGAGATACCTAAACCATTTAGCTATCCAACCAGATTTCATTAAGGGGGCATATTTTACTTGGCCAAATAAGACACATTCATCTTTAATACAGCTTTCTCCAAACAAGCGTCTTCCGAATGTGCTGGGCTACGTCTTTCACCACCCATACCAGCATAATCGTTGGCTAGGGTTGATGTGAGTTGCAGTCCCACATGCCCAGAAGTCACCATGTTAGGAAAGCTGTTTATCTACTAAAGAAAGAGTTCCAGACTCCCCTGCCCTTCAGCTTGAAATGGTGTCCTTAGCTCTGCAACTGTCCAAGTATCTACTGAAAGCATACTAAATGAGCTGTTTCCTAAATTGCTCAGGCCTTACTCTAAATTTGTCCACATCTTTGTCATGCAATACATTTTGGTAGGCAGGTCAGTACTTAATTATTCTCCTACAGTAAGCACAGACATGCCATTAACCTGATGCATGCCACAGAATAGCTGAGCAAGTATAGTACTAGCTTAATGGATATGCAGACCAATTACCATTTTGCCAGTGCAGCAGGTAATAAGTGGACAGTTAAACACCATGACAAACTTGGAAGCATGAGTTTAGTGTTTTCCAAAGTGATTTATGAATAAATGTTACTGGGGGAAAAACCTACAGACTTTAAAATAAAAACATCCGATTCAAACATTGCACAAGCTGAAAGTAATTTGGTTCTCACAGGGGATGAAAAGATCTCTACTTCTGCATGATTCATTCCTCCTACTGCAGATCTGCACTTACAAGGTACACAGGAAGAGAGAAATAAGTCCTATTTCATAATTAGAACTATTAGATGTACAGCAATAAATGTATTTATTAGGCACGGAATGATGTATCAATAATATTAAAAGGCAAGGGTTATTGGAAGAGGTATTTTTGTAAGTCTAAGATTATTTCACACAGTTTTGGTGTGGAAGCCATGTTTGCTTTCCTGTATGCACCCACAGGAAAAAGACAAGCACTTCATTAATGACTGGCAATTTGCAACCCAAACTTACAATGTTTTTTATAAAAGTTTAAATCAGCAACAGGATTCAGTCCTTTGGAGCAGTAGCCGTGTTAATTTGTGCAGACATATCAGTGGCAGCTGCTACTCGTATACGAGCATACATTTTTCCTAGAAGTCATTTTCACAGTTGATGGATGTGTCTCTGGTGACTCAATAAACCGATCCTGGCATGAAACATGTGACCATACACATTACACTGAGGGCGCAGTTGAGTTTGACAAAGTTTTCATGCTTGTCACTTAGCCTCTTCATGTCTGCGGCGTTTTCCTTTGAAGTGAACGGTAGCAGCAGAGATGGTTTGGCACCAAAGTGGGCGATCTATGGCCGCTGCCTCCCAGGTTTGTGGGTTTATAACTTTGTGATCCTTACGAGATACCTAAACCATGTATGAATTGTTAAATCTTTGTTCATGAAGACCCAGTGTGATAGACAACCAAAGCTAGAATGGGCAGCCTTTCTGGGTTTCAGCTTATTCAGAGCCTCACAGAATTCCAGGTATGCTGGTAGAGTTACCATCCATGACTGGTGAGGATGTTGTGGCACTTCTCGAAGGAAATCCTCAGCAGCGGTAGAGTTTTGGTTTAAAAGCATGCAAAAGTGTTCCTTCCAGCGCTCCAGGATTTTCTGGCCATCTGTAAGGATTGTAGCATTGTCAGTTGCTTTCAGAGTGCCTGATGAAAGCGTGATGGTCCATGTAGTTCTTTTATGCCATCATAGAAGTTCCTTAGGTCACGTGTGTTGGACAGCCTTTGGAGTTCCTGAGCTTTTTGTTGCCACCAGATATTCTTCATTTCTCTTATTTGTGCCTGGCATGTCTGCTTTAGTTCTTGCAAATGAGCTTGTTAGAGGCTGGATCTTGAAGAAGGGATAGATAGGCTTCCCGTTTGGCATTGGTGAGGCACAAGATTTCATTATTGTCATCTAATCATAAGAACATAAGAACAGCCTTGCTGGAACAGGCCACAGCCCATCCAGTCCAGCATTCTGTCTCACACAGTGGCTCACCATTTCCTTCAGGGTATTCCCAAGCAGATGCCTTCACCTGTTTAGGATTCCCTGGAAATGGCATTGAGAGATATCTTGCCTATCTCTCCAACCCGGAGGTTGTCCTTAAGTATCCATAATTATAGCCATTGATACCCTTGTCCTCCATGAACTTGTCTAATCCTTTCTTAAAGCTGTCAAGACTGACAGCTGTCACCACTTCTTCTGGCAGGGAGTTCCATAGACCAGTAATCCTCTGAGTGAAAAAGTACTTTCTCTTATTTGTTTGAGAACTAGTACCCAAAAGTTTCATGGAGTGCCCCCTAGTTCTAGTGTTATGCGATAGGGAAAACAGTTTTTCCTTATCTACTTTGTCCACACCATGCATGATTTTATAAACTTCAATCAGGTCACCTCTTAGACGTTCAAGAGTGAAGAGGCCCAACCATTGCAGCCTCAGATGGTAAGGAAGGTGTTCCAGTCCCCTAATCATTCTGGTTGCCCTCCTCTGCACTTTTTCCAGCTCCATAATATCCTTCTGGAGGTATGGCGACCAGAACTGTACATATTCCAGATGGGGCCTCACCATAGATTTATAAAGAGGCAAAATGACACTTGCTGACTTATTTTCTATACCCTTCCTAATGATCCCTAGCATTGAGTTTGCTTTTTTCACTGCTGAGGCACACTGGGTTGACACCTTCATTGAGTTGTCCACCAGGACACCAAGGTCCCTTTCCTGGTTTGTCGCAGAGAGTTCAGACCCCATCAGTTTATAAATGTAATTGGGGTCCTTTGCCCCAACATGCATCACTCTGCACTTACTAATGTTGAAGCTCATTTGCCACTGTTTTGCCCACTCCCTCAGTGTCAAGAGATCCCTCTGGAGCTCCTCACAATCTCTCACAGTTTTCACTACCCTGTATAATTTAGTGTCGTCAGCAAATTTGGCTACCTTGCTTTTTACTCCTACCTCTAGATCATTTATGAAGAGGTTGAAAAGCAGGGGTCCCAGTACTGAACCTTGGGGGACCCCACTCTTTACTTCCCTCCACTTGGAGAAGTGTCCATTTAGTGCTACCCTCTGTTTCCTGTCCCTTAGCCAGTTGCTGATCCAGGACAAGACCTGTCTGACTGGTAAGTTTATTCAAGAGCCTTCGGTGTGGGACCTTGTCAAAAGCCTTCTGAAAGTCCAGATAAACAATGTCAACTGGATCCCCCTTATTCACATGTTTGGTGACACTCTCAAAAAATTCCAACAGATTAGTGAGGCATGATTTGCCCTTGTAAAAGCCATGTTGGCTCTCCTTTAGCAGCGCCTTCTCTTCTATGTGCCTATTAATTCTATCTTTTAGGATGGTTTCCATCACTTTACCTGGGACACATGTCAAACTGACAGGTCGGTAATTTCCTGGATCACCCCGGATCCTTTTTTGAAAATTGGTGTTACATTCGCTACCTTCCAGTCATCAGGCACAAAGCCTGATTTGAGGGAAAGATTATATATTTTGGCTAGGAGATCAGCAATTTCATCTTTAAGTTCCCTGAGAACTCGTGGATGGATGCCATCTGGTCCTGGTGATTTGTTAGTGTTTAGTTTAACAAGACATGCAAGGACCTCCTCCCTGGTTATTTCTATCTGGCTTAATTCTTCAGTTTCCCTCCCTAAGAAGATAGGCTCTGTTTTGGGCATGTGGTCTCTGTCTTCTTCAGTGAATACTGAAGCAAAGAATTCATTGAGTCTCTCTGCAATCTCTGTTTTCTCTTTAATAACCCCTTGCCTTCCATTGTCATCTAATGGTCCAATGGCCTTCCTAGTTGGGTTCTTACCTCTAATGTACTTAAAGAAGTCTTTGTTATTTCTCTGAGTATTTTTAGCTATACGCTCCTCAAAGTCTTGCTTTCCTTTCCTGATTGTTGCCTTGCATTTGTTCTGCCAGAATTTATGTTTCTGCCTGCTGTCCTCATTCGGACAAGCCTTCCATCTTCTAAATGAGCTTTTCTTGCTCTTGATCACTTCCCGAACAGCTCCTGTAAGCCACATTGGAGTCCTCTTGGACCTGACAGTGCCCTTTTTCCTTTTGGGTATGCATTCCAATTGGGCCTCTGTTATTGTTTTTGTAAACAGCCTCCATGCCTCTTGGAGTGTTTTGACTCTCTCAATTTTCCCTTTCAGCTTCTTTTTTACTAGTTTCCTCATCTTTGGAAAATTTCCTTTTTGAAAATTTAAGGTCTCTGTGTTAGATTTTATCAGTGACTTGCGGTCTATGATCAAGTTAAACATAATTGAGTTGTGGTCACTGTTCCCTATTGGATCAGTCACATTAACATCTTGCACCAGATCCTGAGTATTACTCAGGATCAAGTCAAGGATTCTTGTACCTCTAGTTGGGTCTTCAACCATCTGTCCCAGGGAACAATCATTTAGCACATCTAGGAACTTTATCTCTTTATCATGTGCTGAACAACAATTCGCCCAGTCTATGTGAGGGTAACTGAAGTCCCCCATTATAACCAGGCTTCCCTTCTTGGATGCCTCCTTTACAACATTCTCCAACTGCCAGTCTCCCTCAAGAGTTTGGGTCGGAGGCCGATAGTATATGCCTACTGTTAGACCATCCTTGTGGCCTGGTACTCTTACCCACAGAGCTTCTAATGGTGACTCCAAATCACCTAGATATTCCAATTCATACGATTTTATCACTTCTTTGACATACAAGGCTATACCACCTCCCGTTTGCTCCTTCCTATCCTTCCTGTACAGTTTGTAGCCTGGGATAACTGTATCCCATTGGTTATCATCCGTCCACCAGGTTTCAGTGATACCAATAATATCAATATTCTTATCTATTGCTAAGTATTCCAGCTCCCCTATTTTGTTCCGAAGGCTTCTGGCATTTGCATACAAGCATTTATATATGCTTTCCTGATACATTCTTTAGTGTCCAGTTGCATTGTTAGACTGCCTCTTGCATCCTTCTGCTAGAGTGCTAGTGACTAGCTCCTTGCTCTGCTCAGTAATTTTTGCATCCTCCTCACTACTCAAGTACACACTTTCCCGAACCGGATGCTGCCCAGCTCCTGTCGGCTTTCCCCCAGTTATCAGTTTAAAAGCTGCTCTGCAGCCTTTTTTATGTTGAGTGCCAGCAATCTGGTCCCATCATGGTTCAAATGCAACCCATCCCTCCGGAACAGATTTGGCTTGTCCCAAAATGTTCTCCAGTTCCTGACAAATCTGAAACCCTCCTCTCGACACCACCGCCTCATCCACGCAAATCAGTCTTGCCTCTTCTGTTTCGCAAAACCAATGGTTTCCTCAGCAGTTTCTATAATAATATTTTGCAATGAGGCCCTTTCTTGTTCGACGTCATGAGTGCTGATTGGGTTATTCAACAGTCAGTTAAATAGAAACAAAACAAAAGTAAAAACACCATAAAATAAAAACTAAAACATTGTGGCACCTTAATGACTAATTGCTATATTTTATTGTGAACTTTTGTGAATTATGTTTATTTCTTCAGACATAAAAGTGGGACTACATGGTGACCATTTATACATGGCCTCAAGATGAAGAGACAGTGGTTGATTGAGTCAATGAGGAATTATCAGTTTTGTGATGACATAAGACTCCTATTTGGTATTCAGTTCCTTTCCAATGGAGATTAGATCAGTAATGGTAGGAGAGTGCAGGAACCTCAATCAAATTGTGTGAGTCAATCTAGCAATTCCCACCTAGTAGTATCTTAAGACCCTAATATGATATTCAGATCCTTTCCGATGAGACATAGCACTTGGAAGTTCCTTCAGAAGAAGAGACAGTGTTAAATTTGGAAGGAAATCTGGGGTGAGAAAATTAACAGCCGGTAACAAAAATTTGCAACATTTACATTCAATAATGAACTCTTCCCCTGCCGATCCCAAACCCGGATGAGAAAGGAGGAGGGTTGTGCATCAGGCTAGCATTTTATAGTTGAAGAAACAAGGAGCCTTGTTGCCCAATATGCTATAGTGGCAGAGACAGGTGCCACTACTCATGAGAAGGAACTACTACTACAAGTGATAATGCCTTAAGAACCTTTGACTAATATTTAGTCCGTTGAGATGGGTATTGTTGTGTATAGAGCTTAATATGTAGTTGCATTATTAATATGGTCCGAAGTCTCACGTTGCGAGACTTCAGGGAGACTCGAGTGTTCTGAACGTGAAGTGCTCGAGGCAGGGCTGTTAACGGAACAAACGGGTTTTCAACTGTCAGTTACTATCCAGAATAGCTAAGGACTGGAGGTTGTTGTTGTTTGCTCGTTACCTGTGTTGAATAAAAGTTGTGTTGGCTGTATTGCTGTCTGCTGCTATTCATTCTCCGGATTTGAAAGGTATCAAACATACATTTTCCAGGATCATAACTTTCAAATCCTGAGAAAAGTGGGTAGATTGAAACGATCTAAGCTAGGTTTCTGCATATGCCATTCTTGCTGTCTGATTAATGATGCCCATTAATTCTTTTGTGCAGATTGTCCTGTTTGTCTCTGTAGAGTGCATTTTTTGTTGTTGTCTATTTCACAATCCCAACGCACTAGTTAGCTATCAAATCCTATCTATGATAATATGGATTTATGATCACATTTCTATAAATATAAATATTGTATCAAAGCACTGCAGAATTACATTAATAAACATGAACTGGTTCACAGTGATTTCTTAAGTATCCAAGCTCTAGGGCCGTGATGGTGAACCATGGCACTCCAGATGTTCTTGGACTTCAATCCCAAGCCCCTATGAATCCACACGAATGGGTTTGCTGCGATTCATCTGGCCCGTGCCGCCCTCATCGCTCCTGGAAGTGGAAGTAAAACATGTACAGGCGTAAAACATGTACTTCCGCTTCCAGGAGCGACGGGGCGGTATGGGCCAGATGAATCACAGCAAACCCTTTGGGTGGATTCATGGGGGCTTGGGCTTCTGGGAATTGAAGTCCAAGAACATCTAGAGTGCCAAGGTTCGCCATCACGGCCTTAGGGATATTTATTTGGAAGTAAGTCATGGGGAGCCAAATGTGATTTACCCAAGCAACTGTACATAACATTTTCAGATTACCCCTAACTTTATAATTCTGTTAAATCTAGAAATATCATACTTTAACGTTAAAGGAATGTGCATAATTACCACTAATTATGCAGTCACATTTTTTGCATTTCGAAAAATTGCAACAGCTAGTACCACCCAGACAGCAATGGATGATCATCATCCCCTGACCAAGACACAGCTTTTCGATCAGCAGTGAATTTTGAAGACTCAAAAACTACCTGTCAACAAATTCAACTACAGTACTAATAAATTGCCTTAGGCTTCACATTTACACAAAATCTCAAAACTCCCCGTAGCGGTCCTTACCACGTCAGCGCCGCACAAGCTACAAGGCAGAGTAAACTTGAGGCCCTTTGTGGAGCCATCCCCGTGGACGTGTCACTCAGCAAGGCCGACTGGTCCTTAGCTTTGTCGCCATTGGCTTTGGCTGAAAGGTTAGCCATCCTCCTTCGCTTCGCTTCAGACATTTGCAACGTCTTTACACAGAACCTTTAATTTAAACAGACAGAACAGAAGGGGAGGAAAAGATACAAGTTTGTTTCCCAAGTCTTCGCTTCCAAAAGCGGCCCGCTTAACTTCCACGGCCGGTATAAATAAATCCCAGTTTGCTTCAGTCAGTTCCGAGGGGTGTCTCTGCTCACAAGCAAACTCGAGAGTCCCGAGGAGCTTCACTTCTAGGCAACGGTGTTCAGGATGCGACCCTGAAATTGCACAACCCTCTCCACCACCACCACCCCTTCCAAGTTCACTTCATTTTACTAAATGCAAAAATAATAATAATAGAAGTCAATGCGCTTTTATTTTTGCATGCAAGGGGGACCTCGGGGTGGGGATGAAGGGGGGGGGGGGCAAAGAACTGACGCTGCCCAACTTTTCCTCCACAAACATCCACTCCACTCAGGGATGATGATGATGATCCCTTGCACAAGAAAGATGCTCGCTCCCCTTCTCGCCAGGCACGGCGCGCGCGCGCCACGTCACGGCCAAGCGCAGGCTCGCCTCACTTCCCCCACCTCCCCTTGCTCGGGCACGAGTTTGGTGCAGAATTTTTTAAATTTTTTTAATAATAAGCCCTCGATTGGAAAAGGTGCGCGACCGGCGGGTGTGTGTGTGTGTGTGTGTGTGTGTGTGTGTGTGTGTGTGTGTGTGTGTGTGTGTGTGTGTGTGTGTGTGTGTGTGTGTGTGTGTGTGTGTGTGTGTGTGTGTGTGTGTGGCATAACTGAGTGTGCACGCGCGCCTTTTCTTCCCGGGCACGAGCTCGGGGCGCCGGTGCTGCGGGGCGCGAGCGAGCCCCTTCCCTGGGCTTTGTTCAGTCCGGTCCGGGGCCGCCGCCCGTGAGCGCGCCTTTCCCCTTCAGAGGCTTTCCCTTTCGCCTTGCCCCGCCCGGGTGCTTCGCCACCCCCACCCCCCGTCGCTTCGTCTTGTCCCGGGAAGGAGGAAGTAGCTGCCAATTGGCGGCGGGCGCTCGTCCCGGGGGAAACCGAGGCGAGGGGCGCGCTTTGCAGATCCTTTTTCCTGGGCGCACAACCCCCGCCCCGCCCCCCCGCCCCCGCTTACTCCTCAGGTAACCCCTTTGAGTAACAGGAAGGTTGTGTTGCAAGGAGGAAGTCGGCGTAAATAGTGTGGGTGGTGGGTGTGAGGCCCGCTAGAGAAGAGAAAGGCAGGGAAGGAGGAGAAAACCCGCGCAAGCGAGACATGGAAATATATTTTTAAAATGGGTGTGTAAATGTGTGCAGTTTTAGGCGGCTCTCCTGGCGCTTTTGCAAAAGCAACAGCTGAGTCCTCTCCGCAAAGCTTTTGCAAGCAGGGCGTCGGGGCTTAGCATTTCCTTTTTTATGTTCGGGTTCAGTGTTTTCCATTCTTTAGCTCAGGGGTGCACAAACTATAACCCGAGGGCCGGCTCCGGCTCCCCAATAATGCCAATTCATCCGGCCCACAGAACCCTTGTTCCCGGAAGTGGAAGTAAAATGCATCTGTATGGGCACGTTTACTTCCGCTTCCAGGAGCAACGAGGGCTTCGTTGGGCCAGATGAATTGGCATTGGGGGCCGGATCTGACCCTCTGGTCCTCTGAACCATGTGACCATCCTGCGGCCCAAAACGTTTGGGCACCCCTGCTTTAGCTCTTGGACTTCCCAGAAGCCTAAGTCAGTACATTGGGTGATCAGTGCTTTTTAGGGAACCGAAGTGGGATGGGACGCTGTTGTGATGAATGGGGGTGGAGAGGGAAGGCAAAGATAGGTTTGGGTTGTCCTGCTTGGAGTAATGAGAAACAACAAACACATCAGAGAGTAAACAACAAGACGACGAAAAACGCTGTGGCACCTTGAAGACTAACTGCTGTATTTTAATGTTAGTTTGCGTGGATTATGCATCTGCACTTATATCTGAGGAAGTGGACTTGATCTGTGTTGTGTATACATGCAGTTCAGCTGCTCACCATTAGCGCAGCTGATGGAGCTCACATGGCTCCAATTCACCCAATGAGTAACTAAGGGGGGGGGGGGACCCTTCCCGCCACAGGTGAAACTGTCAGGTATGCATTACGTCAGAAGGACGTTGCAATACTGTAACCAATAGGCGCCTTCGGGCGAGATTCAAATGTATTATTTGCAATATATAAGGAGGCAAGGCTCCGCCATTGCCTCATGTACAGATTGACCATGTTACAATAAAGTAGTGTTTAGCCCATCTCCTGGCTCGTGTGCAATCAATCTGCCTACATCAAAATCTGTGAACGCTAACATTAAAATATAGCAGTTAGCCTTTAAGATGCCACAACGTTTTTTGTCATTTTGTTTTGCTTACTCTCTGATATGCTTGCACAGACCAACATGGCTACCACTTTAAAAATTTAAGTTGAGATAAAATGGGTTTCTGCATGGTTACAGAAAGGAAAGTGTTCCTGGCTAGACCTGCCCCACGACAGTGGTTTTGTTTAATCTGTAGAGTAGACTCAAGTACGGTGGTAACAATAGACCCAAATAAGCAGAGGGCCGGGGGTGGGGGTGGGGTGGGGGGGAGAACCCTCCAATCTAGCTTTCTGTAGTCGTTTGTGTCCCTTTCACTCAAGTCTTTTGTTCTGCAGAGTTCTGTTGACATTGCAAAAGGATCAAAATAAACTTAGTTTATGAAATTTCAATGTCTTGCCTCTAGATGGCAAATTTTCCTTTTTTAAAATCTGGGACTAACTCTTAACTATCCCCCCCCCCCCTCAAAACAAGTAAATTAAGCAATGGAGAAGAGTACACACTTGAAATACAAACATTTTTCTGCACAAGATGTACTGTATTTCTATGTCAGCATTAGGGGTGGTAACTTGAGTGGCTGCGCTATTCCCCATATTGAACGGGGATGCCAATCTCAATGTGGTGTTTTAGCATCTTCCAATCCTCTACCCGTGGGCCTAATCCTGCCTATGCCTATTATTAATCTAGCCCACATTGGGCACCCGGGCACTGCTAGGACCGCCCCCACCTCCAGACGGCACACTACGTCAACGCGGCAGCGGGAATTGCGTGGCTTTTGCTGCTTTGTGCACAGCCTCCACCACTTCAGAGTGGTAGGAGGCTTTTCAGAGTAATTTTGTGCTGGTTTTTGTAATTTTCCGGCACTTCTCCGCTGCGCTTCAGCAGCTAGAGCGGTCTGGTGAACTACTTCTGGTGTTGGGCAAGCTTATGTCAGCACCTGGGATCACAGCGTGCAACCACGAAGTAGTTCACCGGACTGCTCTAGCTGCCGAAGCACAGCGGAGGAGCGTCATAAATTTACAAAACTGGCATGAAATTGATCTGAAAAGGCTCCTGTTAACCTGGGAAGTGGTGGAAGCTGTGCACAAAGCAGCAAAAGCCACATGATTCCTGCCGCCAATGACAACAAAACGTAAGTTGTGAGTGCAGGCACTCCTCCTGCCCTCACAACTCAGCACGGCGGTGGGAACTGGCCTGTGGTGGGAAAATGTTGGAAACCCCTGCTTTAATATATTTCATGTTTCTCTTTCAGTTTCTGAGTTGTTTTTTGTTCCAAACAAAAATCAGTAGAACACATCTTTACCCTGAGATGAAATTAGCAAGGTATATGTAGGTACCCAGCATGGTGTAGTGCAGAGGTTCGCAACCAACGGCCCGTGGGCTCTGGACCCAGCCCATGACACCATTCCATCTGGCCCGTGGCAGCGACCCCTGGAAGCGGATGCGCCTGTGCAAATGCACCCATGCCTGCCGTGGTTTATGGAAGCGTTAACGGCAGGGGAAATAACATGTCCGGCCAGCTCAGCTGTCTGAGGTGTGTGTGGTCTGGCCCGAGGCGTGAAAAGGTTGAGAACCCCTGGTGTAGTGGATAGAGTGACAGGCCAGTGGATAGAGTAACTCTGCACTACACCAGGGTTTGAATCCCTGCTTAGCCATGGAAACTTACTGGAGTTTTAGAAGTGGTAAAACCACTCTTTAAACATCTCACTTTGAAAGCCCTATTAGGGTTGCTATAAGTCAGTTATGACTATACAAACACTGTAAATAAAACTTGGTCTACATTGTAGAACAGAACAAGGACGGGCATCTGGCTTGTTACTTGCCCAGCTATAAATCTAATAATTATTTACCCAGTTTTTGCTGGCCAGAGTGTTACTGTAAATGTGGTGTGTGTTTTAGAGTAAACTATATTAATCTGTAGTGCAAGTTACGGTGTTTTCTGTTTAAATTTGATTTTCATCATATTGTCTTATTACTACATACTGAAAGTACTAAAAGGCTTACAGTAGTATTTTGCATAACCATCTTTTTAGTAATGCCTAGTAATTTTTGCTTTATTTTATTATGAAGTTTAACTTTTCTTTGTTAAGTCTGCCCCCTAAGGTTTAATGCGATATAGGTTCCTTTATAATACTATAAATTAGTATATAAAGACATACGCTAATTTGCAAATTAGCAGTGCAAATTCACCAGAATATGGCGATTTAAAATTCTCAAAATCCTGTGATTTAATGAAAAGAGTTTTAGGCAATTTTCTACATGTTTCCACAATTAATTTATTTGAACTTAGAAACTAAGTAATACAAAAATAACTTTTTTGTAAATCCATGTCTAAACAAAATCTTACATTAAAGTGCTTTAGTTGATTCTTATTAAATTATTTACATTAAGTTGTAGAACGTCTTTTTTCTAGTACTGTACCAGAAAAATTACATGGTATTCTCATCTTTTCTGTTGATTTCTTTCTTTCTTTTATTAATTCTTTCTCTTATAAGAATCATTGTTGTATTTGAACAGTGCATCCATGGATGCCCACGTCTCACCACTGCTCTGGGAGCTGCACTGGTTGCTGGTGTGTCTCCGGGTGCAATTCAAGGTGCTGGTTTTGACCTTTAAAGCCCTTCATGGTATTGGGCCAGGCTACTTAAGAGACCGCATTGTCAATTCAGCCCGTCCTACCAGGGCAGACAGGAGGGGCTCAGTGGTGATCCCATCAATGAGAGAGGTACATCTGATTGGGGCCTTCTCCGTGTCTGCCTCAGCCCTGTGGAACCTCCTTCCATCTGAGCTGCGCCTCCAGACGGAACTGCTCCCCTTTAGGAAGATGCTGAAGACATGGTTGTTTCAGCATGGGTGGGGCATGAGTGCCCCCACCTCTCAGGCCCGTTGGTTTGTCTAGCCGGGGAGACAGACCTGTTCTGTCTTAGATCTCAGTTTTAATTGTGGGTGGTGGGTGGTGAGGGTTGTTTCGCTGAACGTTTACATAGGTTTTCTGTGTTTTAATATGGATTTTAGCTGGGATTTTTAGCTGTGAATATTTTTAAATTGTTTTATATTGTATTCTATTTTTATTTTTGTTTTCTCTTTTTCCTCTTTCCTCTGTTGTTGTTAGCCGCCCTGAGTGGTGTTTCCCACCATAAATAAATAAATATCTGATTCTTTAATAATTTCTGAACTATATGTGTACTTATGACTCCATAGTCAGCTGCAGGATGTAATGTTGGGAAGTGTGTGTCTAGTAAGAATGACAGCAATGTATTATTAGATTTATAGTTTTATATCTGTCTTTTGTAATCTCATTTTCAGCGTCTTTGCTAGCTCATGTTGCTGTTCACCAGAGAAGAAGCACATTGGAATAAAAATGGATTTTAAGGCTCGAAGTTGCTTGCTCCAAAATAAAGCAGCTCTGGAAAGAGATATCAAAACTTCTTATATAATGGATTATATGATTTCAGATGAAGTAATAACTCTGCTCGAAGAGGAGAAAGTAAAAGCTGAGGTAACTTGCATGTTTTTGTCCTTTCATACCTGTAATCTGTAAGTGCTATGCCAGCATTTACAGTGAGAATTGGAGACCCAGAGCATTATCCTATGCCACTAACGATCATTATTGCCAGATAAAATATAGGAACATTTTGCATCTAGTGCTCAGGAGATGGATCTGGTAGTGCAGCAGAAGTGTAATGGAGAAAGACAAAAAGTAAATTTCCTAAAGTTGTTTTGGTTATCATGGGCATTAGTACAACATAAAGTTGAAGTTTAATGCTAAGATTTATTATTTTTGATACTTTAAAGAGAAAACTGTTGTATAAACATTTTAAGTAAATGCCAACTGCACTCAGATTGTTGCCTTTGAAGTCAGTAGGATTAATTCATGATTTACATTTCACTTTGATTTCAGTAGGAATTGTGAAATAACTTTGAAAGCCTATGTATATCATCTCAAAATTAAGCTCCTCTAATTTGACCTGTGCAGTCATGGGTAAGTTGCAAGTTCCAGGGTGGCCCCAGAAGAAAACATTAAACCATTCTCTACTTAGAAAATCCCACAAAGGATCGTCATAGGTCAGAATTGATTTGGTGGTGTGCAATTATTATTATCCAGGTCCACTTATGTTTATCCTGTTGGTACAGCATTTCATCTCTAATCTCAGTCAAGTCCTATGAGAATCAAGTAATAATAAGTGGCTATGTGGCTTTCTGTCAGATTCTTAACTTCCTGGACATCGGAAATTTGCCTTGAATGCTAAGGGAATTTCACAAGTCTCTGAGAAGCGGGGATTTAAATTGTTTGATCTTGGTGTAATTTTGAAATCTACAGTAGCCTATTTGGACACAAAATGGCAGCTATAGGTTTGCAGGCAATATGCTGAGGAGCTGGGGGAGTAGTCCAAGGGGACAGTGTTATGGAATTGTTATTCCTGCAGTGGATCAGACCCTTTTCTTTGAAATTGGTGAGTCTCACTATAGCTTTTGTTTCCTAGGAGGCCCAGTGTCCATGCCTTCAGTCAGATAAGGCAAGATACTAGACAAAGCAGCACAGGAATGGGACTATCAAACTGCAAATTATTTCAGTTACTATGTCCTAGGCAAGGCAACTTTCTGTAGGCCAGGAGCTTTTGGCAGTCATAGGAAATGCTAAGAAGTCTTATTGGGAAAAGGGTCAGAGTATTTTTAGGGAGGCAAGATAAGTATTTTATTGCTTGTATAAGATAAATGTAATCCCGCTCCTTTTTTTTTCTTCCTCAGAGTACACAAAGAGAACGAGCAGCTATGCTGATAAAATTAATTCTTGCTAAAGATGATTATGCATACATATCTTTTTATAAAGCTCTAGTTCACGAGGGATACAAAGATCTTGCTGCTCTTCTCCAAGATGGTATCCCTATTATTTCTCCTTACTGTGGAAAGAATTCTATGGAGGGAGAAACCTCATATGGTCAGTATCACAAACTCACTGAATGAGAACATAATATGCTAACATTTTGACTTAAATAATAATTAAGGCTTAAGTTCTTTATTGGAATAGTACTACATCTTGTATTTCAGGAATTGTTGGGGGACTTCATGATATGCAGAAATATAATTCTTCTGTTGAAAATGGTTGTTACGCTTAATTCAGGAAAGCTACTTTTTTCTTAATGGTAGCTTAAAAAGAAAAATTATCATAAGAAAATGGCTGAAATTCATGAGTAAGTCACAACTAGAGTAGAGATATTGAATCAGTAGAATTTACATAGTTATCCACTCACCCCATTGATTTCCATTTTACTATGCTAAGCAGCAAGATTTCAGCCATTGAATCAGTTTATTATTCATATTACACCAAATAATTTGGTGGGAATACCATGCCAAATAGTACTTCCCTGCTTCTGGCAGGGGAGACCAACCAATGCATAATAAAAATAAATTGTCAATTAGATATTCAGAGTGAATCTAATGAGCTTTCTACTGCCTTTGTATTGGCAGAACTAGAGAAAGGTATACGGATGTAGAAATCACAAAGCAGCAGAACTCAGTGGTATCCAGATCAAGCAACTTAAACATTGGGTCAAAACACAAACCATGGTTCCTTCAGCCCTTTATTAATTGCTGGGTGAATAAACATATTCCAAATATATGGCAGAAGATGAAAGTAATCACTACTAAAACCAAATAGAGAACCATCAGATTCCAAAAGCCACTGCGTAGTTTCTACAATACCTCTTATATAAAGTGTTTGAATGAATTATATTAAATTATCTAGCTCCTAAAATCAAACCTTTCTAATTCCAGGACAAGCAAGCTTTAGACCAGGCAAGAGCTTGTGCAGCACAAATCTTAAGTCTAACCCAGTTTATAGAAGATGGTTTTTAAACATAAAATAACTGGAGCAGCATTTGTTGACACTGTCTACCATTACTTGCTACTTGAAAAGTTCTTCATTACTGAAGATCACAGACTAACAAATGGTCGCTGTTCTAGTTCAAAACCATAGATTCTTTGTTGAATTTCACGGGAGATACAGTCACTGCAGAAATCAAATGAATGGTCTTTCACAAGGTAGCATCCTGGCACCATTACTTGTTAATGTTTACCCAAGTGATCAGTTGATTTTCCTGTACTCCAAACGTTCATCTATGCTGATAATGTTGCCTTGACATTCCACGGGTAGGAAGGGCAACACTTTCAAGTCCTTTGAGCACCAGCTAACTTCTATCTTAGAAAATATTTCCTTATGTTATAAAAAACAACCAGCTAAAACCAATCCTTTAAAAATATAGATCTATGCATTCTATTTTAAGAACAGACAAATGGAGAGGAAGCTCTGAGATGCCATACCCTAATTTGGGCATCTCTCTGGATTGAACCATAACCTATCAAAAAATCATCTAAACGCCCAAACAGAAAGTTGCAACCAGAGCTAACATACTTAGGAAACTGGCTGGTTTATACTGGGATGCACATGTACAAAAACAGTAAAAACAGCAGTTCACTCCCTATGCTACACAACAGCAGAATATGCTAGTGCTGTATGGTATAAATCAGCACATGCCAACCAAATGGATGTAGCTCTTAATAAAACATTCAGTATTATTATCTGCTAGAAAACTACCCCTACTTAATTTTTTTTGGTTGGTATCACCCCTCCTGATGTACGTTAAGAGGGTGCTAGAAAATAACGAATCAAATAAGGTAATAACACCACACCCATCCATTTCATGGATACCAACCCACTAGATCAGGGTTTCTCAACCTTGGTGCTCCAGGTGTTCTTGGACTTCAATTCCCGGAAGTGCAAGTCAGCACACCTGCTGATCAGGGCTTCTGGGAATTGAAGTTCAAGAACATCGGGACCAACTAGGGGTGAGAAACCCTGCACTCGATAATGGCTAAAATTGTGGGAAATTTTCTGTGCACTTCTCTAGCTCTAAACATTAAACCAGAATAGACTGGGCTTCAAACTATGTAGAGTCAAAACAACACACCTGGAAGTCGCTTAAGTGAAGTAGAAAGATCAAAAAATAATCAAGTAAAATAGGATTCCTTGCATACAGGACAAATTTTCTGTGAATGTAGAAAAATTCAATCAGTACATCATTTATGTCTATGCAATTTATGTCCCACCACGTATACCAGGAGTTCTCAACCTTTTTAAGCCCAGGGCCAGGTCACGCTCAGACAGCTTCGGGGGCCATTTTGCCCTTCACCACATGGCACTGCCGGGTGTGGTGGAGGCTGTGGGGACTCACATGAAATGGTGCCATGGGCCACATTCGGCCCACGGGCCACAGGTTGAGAATCCCTGACATACAAAAGCTCTCATAAATGGCCAAGATAATGTTGTTGAAGTAGACTGACTGGTCAAAAATAATTTAATCATTTCAATATTTTAATTTGTTTGCAATTTTACCTATATTTCATATACAGTAGTACACCACATAACAAAAAAGCTCCGTTCCACGGAGCTCTTCATTATGTGTTTCCCCCCGTTATATGGATCAAATTGGCAATACCCCGCATAACAAAACAGTTCATTGTACGGGGTTTACGTTAAGCGGGGTATACACATTAACGAAAACCCCATATAACGAATTTTTTTGCAGGGTATCGTGATTGCCTAACAAACGCTTTGTTGTATGGATTTTTCATTATATGATGCATTTGTTATGCGGGGTACCACTGTATATCCATAATCTTAAATTGTGCAATGTTGTGATATGAATGAAGCAAGATTTCACTGGCCTTTGTCTATAGAATAGATTTAAAGTCACCACTTAGCTGACCTTAAGTTAAGGATCTATAATTTAATTGCTATATTATTTTTTTGTAACTGTCTTCTTTTTCTAAATTTAAGTTAAGACTGTCCTCTGTGAAGGTGGAGTTCCACAGCGACCGGTGGTTTTTGTTGCCCGCCCAGAATTAACAGAAAGAATTCAAGAGAAACTATATAAGTTAAAAAATGATCCAGGATGGGTTGTGGTCTATGGCATGGCAGGCTGTGGAAAATCTGTTTTGGCAGCAGACGCACTTCGTGACCACAGCCTTTTGAAAGGTATTTCTGGCTGCTTTTTGTCAGTAACATAGATGGTGCAAGTGACATAGTTCATCTTCTGATGAGGTCTAGAAATCCACTTCAACTTGTGGATTCAAATTTGATTTAAGTTGAAGTCAAACCGATTCTGCTTTGATTCAAACCTTCATGTATGGTAATAGTCAGCATTCACACATTCACTTTATTAGTAACACTCAAAGTGTTTAAAAAGGAGCACCTACCTCTCCATCTTTAATAAGCATACACACGAGGAGGTAGAGATTTGTTGCATGTGTGTGGCTTTCTACGAGTACAAGATGAAGAAGCAGAGGAAGAGGTGTGTGTGTGTGTGTGGGGGGGGGGTATTCTCTTCTAAGTGTATTTGTAGAGGTAGTGACTTAATGCATTTAATACCTGTCTCATTTGCTATTACAGCATAGCATAATTTTGGAAAATAAGGAAATGAAGTAGTCAGGTAACATTACATGGATGGTATCAGCCACAGAACATGAGTTTATTGGGAACAATTCTGATCAGTCACTTGCAAGGGTGTGTGTTTTCTAAACAGATTCACTGGACATTATGGTTGCAGCCCTACTTCCCTTACATGGATGTGCTGGTAATTGTGTTGCAGTTTGTTTGCAAATCAATCCATAGATTCAGAATTGAAATAAATTCTGAAGGTAAATGTCTCCCTTGCTTGAAAGCCAGTTGTGTCTGACTCTAGGGGTAGTGCTCATTTCTGTTTAAAGCCAAAGAGCCAGTGCGGTCTATCTGCAGACATTTCTGTGGTCATGTGACATGCATCGCTATACGCTGTTACCTTCCCACCAAAGCGGTACATATTTATTTACTTGCAATATCTTGCTTTCAAACTGCTAAGTTGGCAGGAGCTGGAACAGGGACGAGAACTCTCGAACTGCTGATCTTCCATTTTGTCAACTTTATCATCCTAACCACTAAGTCACTGCAGTCCATAATAAACTAGCTTGGTGCATATATAAATACATAATTATTTAGCAAGCTGTGCCTCTTGCAGCATCCTAGAAACATTGTGAGACACTTGCAACTAGATGTATAGTGCAACCATAAATTTGTCATAATATGTAACATAGCTGTCAAGTGTCCTGTATTGGCCGGGAACCTCCCGTATTTTACCCTCTTTCCCGACAGCGACCCGTATCAGTCAGACTGCAATGCCCTAATGCCGCCACTGGAGGGCTGCACAGGATAAGCATAGCTGTCAAGTTTCCTGTTTTTCCCTTATTTTCAAATCCAAAACTCGATAGCTTTGATATGTAATGCTGTAGTTGTCTTTTACAGTCCAAATCATAGCAAATATTCTGCATGGAGACTTTAGTAAATTCTTGCTCTAGTTATAGTAGCCCCAGAGTCTATCTGTAGTATTTGCTTATCAATACTTTCATCTCTGAAAACATATATTATGCCAGTGTGAATGGTGTAAAATATATATAGCATACAGTACTTATGTTTGTACTGAATGTAAACATACTAAAGTCATTTCCCCCCTGAAACCATTCCATTTTATTTATTTTGCGGCAATTTGCTGCTCTCATGCTAGAAAGGTTTTCTGAGCAGCTTAAACAGGATCAAGGAAAACAGTATCAAAGTAGGCAATCCCTGTCCACAGGTTTATAGTCTAACAAACATGACACAAAGAAAAAGGATAGTTGCAGAACCAGAAAGCAAACAAACTGACATACTAGTTCTTAAGTTTGTATTTGGCTATAATGCAAAATGTGGGATACACATGTTTGTTTATGAGTACAGTGGAACCTCGTATAATGAATGCATCATACAACGAAAAAAATCGTACAACAGAGAGAATTTTGGAACAAATCAATGCGTGCATTGTACAACGAAAATTTCTATGGGAAAATCGTACAATGAAAATTTTCTTTGTACGGTTTTTGCCATAGAGATTTTGTTGTATGATTTTCCCCATAGGGATTTTCGTTGTATGATTTTTCCCATAGAGATTTTCGTTGTACGATACATGCATCATACAACGAAAAAAATTGTATAATGAAGTGCCTTGTGGAACCAATTATTTTCGTTATGCAAGGTTATACTGTATACCTGTTCACTGTTGTATTTTGATTTTAATTTGCTGTTGTTTTGTTAGATTGTTTTCCAGGAGGAATACACTGGGTTTCTGTTGGGAAGCAAGACAAGTCAGGTCTCTTAATGAAACTCCAAAATCTTTGTCTGAGATTAGACCAGGACTTCACTTATTCACAGAGGCCACCGCTTAATATTGAGGAAGCAAAAGATCGCCTTCGTTTATTGCTATTGCGCAGATATCCAAGGTAATGTCTGTAGAACAGAACAATATGAGACAGTAGAACCACGCATAACGGAAAACTCCATTCTGCGAGTTGCTTCACTATGTGGGTTTTTTCATTATGCAAAGCTAATGGGAGATCCCCTGGATAACAAACAAAAATGTTCGTTATCTGGGGTTCCCATTGACCGGGTATACCCCGGTTACCAAAAACCCCACATAACGAACACTTTTTCCCCATTATGCAGGGTATCGCCCTTGCATAACCGCTTTGAGTCGCCTTCAAGCCGAGTAAAGTGGTATATAAATAAAAAGTGAAATGAAATGAAAATAACGAACTCTTCGTTATGCACATTTTTCGCTATGTGATGCATTCATTATGTGAGGTACCACTGTATTTTTAAATCGGTTTGACTAGAACTATACTGTCTATGTGTTAAATTTGTATATGCGTGGAAATTTCCAGTGAATATCTTGTATGATGTGCCAGTGTACAGAGACTGTAACAAGAATCCTGGCCCCAAATTGGATTTCTGTGTACGTTGTTTATCTTTGATCTGCTACTGAAAGCAAGAAATTGCAAGTAGATAAGATAAGTAAAATAAAATAGCTGGCGTCTGAGGACACAGAGGATCAACTAGTTGGCTAATTTATTGCTAAAGGGACCACGCACAGAAGGCCTCTTAAATAAAAAAAGTTTTTAATTATTTTTTAAAACTATCCAGTGGTAGAGCCTGGCCCAGCTCCACTGGTAGTGTATTCCACAGTGTTGTTGCCACCACCGAGAAGGCTCTATTTCTTGTTAATAGACTTTCTAGCCATTTTCGGGGTTGGCACCTGGAGCTGCACTGACTGATGAATGAGTGATTGGGAGTTGTTCTGAGGGAGAGACGCTCTGACAGATAACAAAGTCCCAAACACCTTGTATCTGACATGGTAGGCAATAGGTAACAAGTGCAGGCCTGCCAAGACTGGGGAAAAATAAAGTACTTAAACATAAAGCTCATAGGTTCTCAGCACATCTATGACTTCTCAAAATATGTGTGCATAATAATTTCAAATTTGCCATCTTTCCTACTTTTTTGGTCCTAGATCTCTCCTGGTGCTTGATGATATTTGGGACCAATGGGTACTAAAAGCCTTTGATAGTCACTTCCAGATTCTTATCACCAGTAGGGACAGGAGCGTAACAGACTCTGTTACTGGTAAGAATTGTGTGCGCCTCCACCCTCCCTTTATCCTGTCTTTACAGGTTTTTCATGCATAGTGCCAAAAAATTGTGTTTCCATGGCAACTACTAACACTTATAAAGTGTCAACAATCATATAGAAGTGGTGCTGTCTTTGTAATATAGCTTAATATAATGGTCAGATGGATAGTACCAGGGTGGTGGTGGTGATAAGAAAGTAAGAAAAACTGGATGCTAAATTTGAGTGATAAGCAATACTTTTAAGTATACAGTATTATGATCTTAGCAACTGCTAGTCATAGTAGAGAATTACTAGATAGTTCAGTGAATTAGGTATCTGTTTGTGGAGTCAGAGGTTGGTAGTCCCATTCCTTATTGTACCTCTAGGCACAATAGGACAATAGCACTGCTGCAGTCTCTGCCCCCCCCCCCCCCCCCCCCGAAGAAGGAAATAATAAACTACTTCTGTATATCATGTACCTAAGTCATACTCGACGTCATGGCACACAATTATTATTAGTTGCAGTTAATTAAAATGTTCATGTTATCTCCCTGATACCAGTGTCTCTTTAAGAGAGACAGATTCTTCTCCTTTCAGAGTGAGTGTGGTTTCCTTAGAGACCCAGCTGGAATATTTGGGCAAAAGTAATCTGATTTATAAAGTGAGTTCCATATGTTGTGCTACTCTTCACTTTTTGTTTTCTTTATTCATATAGTGACTTTATTTTTATATAATCTTGAGTAGTTCAATGAAGACATACTTTCTTTTCCCAGCAGTGATGTCTGTATTCCTATGTTTCAATAAGCAAGAAAATTCCTAAAAAGAAATGAAACCTTCTGATTTAAAGGAAGGGGGAAAAAGTTTTAAAATACGCTCCCCAATCAAGGAAATACAGATTGTAGATCAACATCCATCTATAGTAGGTCATTCTTTTGCACGCACACAAAAGAGTATAAATTGTGGTATGGAACAGATGTATAAGAAGATACTAATAAGAACAGAAAAGAATGCTAATGGAAATCTTTTCATCAGGACATAAGCATTAGTTGGAGGAGAGAAGTTTCATATATCCTCTTTCTTTTCTTATTATGTGTGCCTGAGATGGACTTATGTTGTTTTTGCAGTATTGCTACAGCGTACTACTGCTGTCAAGGGACTGCAGCGGCAGGTCAGCAGTTCGAGACCTGAGTGCTGCATGATGGAGTGAGTTTCCGTTTCTGTCCCAGCTCCTGCCAACCTAGCAGTTTGAAAGCAAGAAATTTCAAGTAGATAAATAGGTACCACTTTGGTGGGAAGGGAAACAGCATTCCGTGCACTCCGATGTCTAGTCATGTCTGCCGTATGTCCATGGAAACCTCTGCAGATGCAGACAGTGCTGGCTCCTTGGCTATAAACAGAGATGAGCACTGAACCCTAGAGTTGGATACGATTGGCTTTCAAGCAAGGAGGATGACCTTTACCTTACTACTGCTGTCAAGAAGGAATCTGGATACTAGATGCTGCAAGGAGCTTATACAGTAATAATCAGAAGCCTTCATCCACTTATATTGTGACTCTGTAGTTGCATCTCTGAGACTCCATTAATAAGTAACAGTACAGTACTGTATCTCATTTCTGAGGAGAGAGGTATTAGTCTACTGCAAAGAATTCTCATAGAACCACATGTTAAGTTAGTATACAGTAAAACCCCATTTTACAGAAGACTCATTTTACAGAAACCCCATTTTACAAAACACAATTTCCTAGAGCGCATTGCCCCTGGTGGACTATAAATGACCACCCGTAGCCATTCTGTGCCGTGTGGGTGGCAGTAGAGGGGTCTGGAGGGGAGTTAGAGTGTGGTTTTTATTTATTATTATTATCATTATTATTATTATTTTGGGTGGGGGGGTGGGAACGTTCCCCTCCATTAGAGTTACCATAATTCCCTCCCACAAAACCCACTTGCTCCTTGGATTGCCCTTGCTCAAAAGCCAGTCGATTCCAACTCTAGGGTTCAGTGCTCATCTCTGTTTCAAAGCCGAAGAGCCAGTGCTATCTGCTTCTGCAGACATTTCCGTGGTCATGTGGCAGGCATGACTACTGTGTTTCCCCGATTATAGGACCTCCTCCCATAATAAGACACCCCCTTTTCCCCCCTGCCTTTGAAATATAAGGCCCCACCCAAAAATAAGACCTCCTTACCGGCTCCGGACGAAGGTCACGCGGCCGCGGCGGTAGCTGGCCTTCCCGCCGCATCCCAGCTCTTCACCCCCGGTTTGGGGTGTGGTCTACGGGTCCGGGCGGCCCACGCCCGGCTCCGGATGGAGGCTATGCGGCCGCGGCGGTAGCTGGCCTTCCTTCCTGCCCCGGCCCAACTCCTCCTCACCCCCGGCTGGACCTGGAGACCACACCCCCAGTCGGGGGTGAGGAGGAGCTGGGCCGCGGCGGGAAGGAAAGCCAGCTACTACCGCGGCTGCGGTCCGGAGCCGAGCGGGGGTCGCCCGGACCTGGAGACCATAGCCCCAGCCGGGGTGAGGAGGAGCTGGGCCGCGGTGGGAAGGAAGGCCATCTACCGCCGCGGCCCAGCTCCTCACCCCCGGCTGGACCTGGAGACCACACCCCCAGTCGGGGGTGAGGAGGAGCTGGGCCGCAATGGGAAGGAAGGCCAGCTTCCGCCACGGCTGCGTGGCCTCCGGCCCGGACCCGGAGACCACACCCCCAGCTGGGAAAAATAAGACATCCCCGAAAATAAGACCTTGTGCTAATTTTGGAATTTAAAAAAATATAAGACAGTGTCTTATATTCGGGGAAATACGGTAGACACTGGAGGGCACAGAACACTGTTTACCTTCCCCTCCCCCAAAGTGGTCCCTATTTGTCTACTTGCAATTTCTTCCAAACTGCTAGGTTTGCAGGAGCTGAGACAAAGATGGGAGCTCATTCCGTCCTGGAACTGTGCGGCTGCTGCTACAGACGCCACCTGCTGGTGCTTCAATACAGGCACCACTCTAAGGCGGCAAGTAAAAGGCGTGATTTTTTACTTCAAACCAAGCATGCCCTTTGGTTTGAAAACCGGGAATTTTCAATGTTTTTTATGGAACCGGGCAGGACAGTTACAATCTGGGAAATTCCCGGTTTTCCGTAACATATGGCAACCCTACTCCCAATGTATTCTTATGGGAATGCCTCGTTTTACAGAAAAAAACGAGTTGAGGAAAAAACTATGGAACAGACTTTTTTTTTCATAAAACAGGGTTTACTGTACTTCGACTTGTAGTTTTTCATGCAAGTCTTAGGGAATTATGAATGTACCTCATCTGCAAAGCTTGGCTATCTCAGTTCGTGGAAAAGGTGCTTTTTTATTGGCTCATGTATAGTATATAAAATGTTCATGAAGATTTGGATCTTAGACAAAGCCACAAAACCGAATATCAGCATTTAAACCAAGTGGATAATATTTATTTATTTATTTATTTATTGTTATATTTATATACTGCCTTCCTCATCCTAAGGGGCAACCCAAGGCAGTTTACAAGTAATAAAATATTACTAGAGTCAGGGGAGGTAGATGTCAAAGCCGCCCCCTCTCCCCTTCTGCCCTCCCAGGCCCCGAGAGGCCGAGGGCTAGAGTCCCGGGGAGGGGGAGGGGCAGATGTCAAAGCCACTTCTGCCCTCCCAGGCCCTGAGATAATATGACTTTTTCAAAGTTGACTTGAAATACATGAAATCACCTGTAGTGTGCATCAAATTAAACATTTTCTTTAATCTTTGAATGTTAACTCTGCACCCAGGCAAAAAACATGAAATTCCTGTGGAAAGTGAACTAACACGTGAAAAAGCACTAGAAATATTATCCCTGTTTGTTAACAAGGAAATAACAGTGTTACCAAAAGACGCCGATAGTATTGTAAGAGAATGCAAAGGTAAGAAATTTCATTTGATTTATGATATTCTGTCAAAAAATAATAATGGCTCTTCAAAGAATATCCATAGATTTCCCAGTTTGAAGATTTAGGTGTTTTAACTCTGATTTTTATATCCTATCACAGTGATGGCAAACCTTTTAGAGATTAAGCGCCCAAACTGCAATCCCAAACTGATTTATTTATCACAAAGTGCCAACATAGCAACAGGGGAGGAAGGAAACACTCCCATTGGGCTGCTGGCCAGAGGGGCGGGGCAAACTCTGTGCTTGGGGGGAGGAAGTGCTCCCATTGGTCTTCTGGGCAGAGGGCTGGGGTGAACTCTGTGCTGGGGAGGGAGGAAGCGCTCCCATTGGGCTGCTGGGCAGAGCAAACTGCTGGGGTGACTACAGGGGTGCCCACAAAGAGGGCTCCAAGTGCCACCTCTGGCATGCATGCCATAGGTTTGCCACTACTGTCCTATCATTTAAGTGAAGAGCAATTTAGCATTTTTATTTTTGAAAATTACATTATTACACTTGCTTGAAAATGTCTTGCTTTCCTTTCCTTTTCACTTATAGTTGCTTTTAATGGATATGCTCACTCTCCCCTGTGTGTGGCCTCCCATAGTTCACTATGGCAGGAAGAATGTTTTCCTTCCCATCTTTTTTGGTTTCTTTGCAGTAATCTTGCCACCAACCATTCCAAGGTTTGCTGCTAGTTTTTCCCCTCTGCTCAACCCAGGCAATATCTATCATTCCCTAAATTCTCTTCGTTGCTGCCTTCTAGCACCCTGCCTACATCTTCAAAAACTAATACCAGCAGAGACAGTCAGACAAATGTAACTAGGTTAGCCAGCTACTCCTGCAAAGTAATAGGATTCTGATAGATTTGAAGCCCTCACTTGCTCCTTGGATTGCAAGCAGCGCTGTATCATTTAGGGGGATAACTTGGTTACTTGGTTGATCTGTGCTTCACATGTCAATATACATAGTTTGACATGACGGATCGAAGCATTGTCTTCCACTGTTTCCGATCTCATGCTAGTCTCATCCACGGCCTTGGGAGCTTTAGGGCAGGGGTACTCAAACCTTTTTGGCCTGGGGACTGGTCACATGGTTCAGGGAGTCAGTCACTATGGCCTGGGGGCCAAATCTGGCCCCCAACGCCAAATCATCCAGCCCGCGAAGCCCTCATCGCTCCTGGAAGCGGAAGTAAAACGTGCCCATACAGGCGTTTTTTACTTCCGTTTCCAAGAGCAATGAGGGCTTCGCGGGCCAGATGAATTGGTGTCGGGGGCTGGATCTGGCCTCCAGGCCATAGTTTGGACACCCCTGCTTTAGGGGGATAAACAGGTTGGGGCCTTTTATGTTACTGTAAATCTTTTATTTTTACTGGTGAGTTTTCTATTTTTGTTTTTCTCTATTGGCGATTTTAATAAAAAGAGAGGTAGTCTTTAATAACACCTTCAAAATAATAACAAATTTTAAAACTTTCATTTAATATTTTAAGATATTTGTTCTTGTATTCTAGGTTCTCCCCTTGTAGTATCTTTGATTGGTGCATTATTACGAGAATTCCCCAATCGCTGGGAATACTACCTTAGACAACTTCAAAATAAACAGTTCAAACGAATAAGGAAATCATCATCTTATGATTATGAAGCACTTGATGAAGCAATGTCTATCAGTGTTGAGATGTTGCCAGAAAACTTTAAAGACTATTACAGAGATCTTTCGGTACTTCAGAAGGATGTTAAAGTGCCTTCAAAGGTAAGATCCATTTTAAGGTGATGCTGATTTTAAGCAGGTAAGAGTTGAAACCATGACACCATTTGAGAGTAAACAAAACAAAGACAAAAAAAACACCCAAAAAATGTTGTGGCGCTTTAAAGACATAGCTGCTGCATTTTAATGTTAGCTTTCATGGATGAAATCCCCTTTGTCAGACATTGTCAATAGATGCTAGGCCTGAAGGGTAAACTCATTTGTTGTTGTTGTTCAATCGCACAGTCGAGTCTGATCCTTTACAACCCCATGGACCATTGCACACCAGGCTCCTCTGTCCTCCGCCATCCTCTGCAACCTAGCCAGATCTACTCCCATCACATCAATGATTCCATTCATCTACCTCATTCTCTGCTGCCCCCTTCTTTTGCCTTCAACCTTTCCCAGGATCAAGGCCTTGTCAAGTGAGTCCTCTCTTCTCATTTGGTGGCCAAAGTACTTGAGCTTCATTTTTAGCTTCTTCATTAGCAAATGTGTAATGGCACAATGTTTGTTTTGCATCTATCTACTAACCAGTTGCAGTTCAACAGGGTGAAGCTCCACAACTAATTTGAATAACAATCAGAGATCTTGTAAAAAGTAGTAAAAAGCCACATTGGTTTGTATAGTTATCTGTTATGCTAACCAACCATTCTATACCTCTGTACCTGATGTGTATAAATTGATGCCATGAAGTCTCACTCTTAAGTCTGATGAAGTGGACTTAATCCACGAAAGGTAGCATTAGAATACAACAGTTGGTCTTTAAAGTGCAACAAATTTTTTGTTTTGTTGTTTTGTCTGTTTTGTTTTGTTTACTCTGATATGCTTGAAACACAGACTAACACAGCTGCTATTTCAAACATGACACCATTGTGAATGATCTAAAAAGTGGCAAGAGGCAGTGATGTGCAGAAATCTGGTTTTATAAAACTTTTCTCTTCCAAACCATACAGAGTTATTTGTATACCTTTATGATTATCATCTTTAAGACTGGTCCACCCTAGACCACCCTTCCTCCACATCTCCTTTAGTGATATTGCAGTTGTTTATTTGTTGTCTCTGGACCCCCAATGAATGACTGCCAGCTCAGAGGGTTGAAATATAAATGCTTATTTGCTGGAAATAGCAGTTATTGCATAAGTGCTTAAAATCAAGGCTGTCCTATAAGGCATACTTCATCTATAAAGAACTCATTTAAATTAATTAAATTAATTAAAACTACATTTAAAAACATATACTTTGTAAAAGTCAAATCAAGTGTCCATGATTTTTCTTACAGTCTTGTGCAGGTTGTTTCTATCTTCCTGCATATTGCTCAAGAAATTTCCTGTTCTTTTCACTCCTGTGAATTAGCCATTTTATGTGAAAGTTAACATATCTTCAGTGATCTAATTGTGAAATTCACAGCTGAAATTCTGTTCTACACTGGTATACCATTGTCTTGATTTTTTTAAAAATTGGATTGATTCATTATTGAGAAATTGCTCTCTAAAATATTTTTTCATTGTATTTTAAGAAATAAAATACTGGCTTTGCCCAGGACTTAGTTGTATACAGTGGTACCTCATACAACAATTTTAATCCGTTTCACGAGGCTTGTTGTACGAAACAATTGCATCATATAGCGATTTTCCCTATGGGATGCATTGTACAACATTCCCCCCCCCCCCCCACTCGCTAAGTGGTTTTTCCCATTGAAAAATTGTTGTACAATTTTTTCCCAGAAGGAAAATTGTTATGTGGAACATCATTTCCCCCAAAACCTAATTGTTATGCAATTTCATTGCTATACGGGGCGATTGTTGTATGAGGTTCCACTGTATTACTATATAGAAAGATAGCAGTTGTAGATTTCTTTTGCTAGTATTGAATAGGGAATGTGAAGATATATAACCTGAAAAATGAAACTAATCTGTGTGTACAGTTGCATGGCCACAAATCTTTCATCTAGTATTTTGTACATAGGGAAGAGTAACAGTAGGCATGAACTGTGTGTTTCTTATGAAATAATTGAAGTTTTGCTTTAAATGCATGGAACCATTTACTGACAACTCCAGGGGTGCCTGGAGGTCAATGGTCCATAGGGTCGCAAAGGGTCAGAATCGACTGTGCGACTGAACAACAACAACAACAAAAAGTTTAATATTATTTTTCTGATCAGACCATGAACAAAATCTCAGTTCAAAAAGTGACAATCCTAATATGACATTCCTGTGTTGTAATGTTTTCTTTCTTCATACTTTCTGCATGCTTCTGTATGATTTCCAGTATGATCATAGGCTGTATATTATTTATTTATTATTATTATTATTTATTTGGATTTATATGCCGCCCTCTCGCCCAGGGCGACTCAGGGCGGCACTCACACATAGGTATTATACAAATCCCCTTTAAAAATTCAATAAAAAGCTATTTAAAACCATCCAGAATTTAAAAAGACCCTTCCCTCCCCACCCATCAGTAAAAGGGACATATTAACTAACAGAGCCAACGAGCGGGAGTCAACACCCCGTCGGCGTACTTGCCCTGCCTGCCAGGTTTTCAGCCCTTTCCTAAAGGGCAGCAATTCTGTCTGTAGCCATAGGTCTACTGGTAGGAGGTTCCAAAGGGTTGGGGCGGACACAGAGAAGGCCCTCCTTCTTTTGCTAGAGAGGTGGGCCCCTCTAGCCAATGGAACATTGAGGGAGCCCAGCTTTTGCTAGATGCATTGGAGTTGGCAGCTTCAACTACTTGAGTTTAGCTCCCAAAATGAGGTCCAAAAAGGTGACTTGTCTTATACATGGGTCAACGACCACGAGGGTCCCAAAACAGCACTGGATTCAGTGTGATTCAGGAGCTTCTGGAGGGGGGGGGGGGGAGGAAAACATATGTTCAGCGAGCCATTACCGCAGGTCGCCACAAGAGGACGCAAATCGCAGTATCCCATTTAAATGCATTGGAAATTAATGTCTTTTATTCTGAACCTTTTCTGTTTTGTTTTGTTTTTCAATGCAGTTCTGTGGGAAACCAAAACTGTGCATAAAAAGAAAGGGTTTCACTTACCTTTCTTGTCTTTGTCCCTGCTCCATGTGGCCAAGATGGAGGGGGAAATCCATGCTTCTGCTTGCAGGGAGAGCAAGTTGCTAGGCTAGAGCATTGCTTCCTGGCTCAGTGCATTTGGCCCATACCTGTCAACCCGCAGCTCCAGAAAAACGGGACCTGCGCACATCGCTTGTGCGCAGGTCGCGTTCCACGCATGCGTATAAAGGTTTTACCCCTTCCACGCCTGCGCGGAAGCACTACGCTGCTTGCGCAGCCCTTACGCAAACGACGTAGCGCTAACACGCATGTGTGGAAGGGATAAAACCCTTCCGCGCATGCGCGGAAAGCGTTTCCCCCGCTGCCAAATTACGGGGTTTTGGCAGCGGGGGCAGGGTTATGACATCAATCGACGTCTATTTACGGGGTAATCCCGGCCAAATCGGGAAGGTTGACAGGTATGATTTGGCCCACCCGCCCACTTCCCCTGTAGCACCATCACTGGTTGGGTGTGCAAATACAGTTTTTTTAAAAAGCAGGGGGATATTAGAGAAAATGTCCATGTGTGAGTGCTGCATTGAATGTCACTTAATAAATTGAATTAGTGAACTGTTCCCCTTGGCTTTCTTTGGATTATATTAAGTTACTGTACTTGTTAAGAAGATTGCTAACAGACGTATTAGCTAATATAGCAATTCTTTCTTTCTAAATGCATTTTAGGTATTTTGTATCCTTTGGGATATGGAAACAGAAGAAGTTGAAGACATACTGCAAGTTTTCGTTAACAAATCTCTCCTATTCTGTGATCGGAATGGGAAATCATTCCTTTATTATTTGCATGATCTTCAGCTTGATTTTCTGACTGAGGAGAATCATGGCCAGCTTCAAGTATGCTTTTCAATATCTTATGGTGATTTATCTCACATGTTAAAATACAGAAATGGGTTTTAGCCAATATATAAGATCTGTCATTTTTGCTGCCCCTATATAGAGTGGTGTTTATACCTATTATTTGAATTCTCAGTTTTTAAAATTATTTTGGTATTGTATACTAGAAAATTCATAATAATACTTAATTGCATTTTTTGTATGACACAAGGACTTTCCTGTTTTCCAGTACTATACAAAAACAGAGGGGGCCATTGCACAGAATCTTTTTTTACTTGCTGATTTTCAAGTATATAAAATTATTTTTTCTGAACTTCTCCAGAATGTTCAAAATGTTTTTAAGGGCAGTATGTAAAAATATATATTGTGGTTTGTTTGGGGCATAATTTTGGAGTATCTCATGAAAGTTCCTCTAGAAAGAAAGGTGGAGAAATAGTTTTTAAAATACTTGTGTAAATATAAAAATGTAAAGTTCAGTTCAGTGGTTTTGTACATGCTAAGAAGGGCCTTCTCACATAAGGGATTTGAGTGTTGGGGGCAGCTGTATATCCTCATTCATTCTTATTTTTTAACTGTCTGCCTCCACCATTAAAGTGAATTGGGGGAATCAGCTTTTCAGGTGCTCTTAGTACACTAATATTGGGATTATGCCTTTAGTCAACCATATTCAGAGATGATGGCTGAATAGATTGTCAGGTCTCACTGCATAATCAATTTGATTTAAAAAAATAGCACACATATGTGCTCTCCCTCACTCCACGCTAGTTTATTTTATTCTCTAGGATTGAAGTTACCATGATCTATTCGTACTTGTCAGGATGAAATGCTTTCAATTATCTTCATTCAGTAACTAGTTTAAACAAAGTAAATTGAATGTATTGAACCAAGGTTATTGTTAAGTATGCATTTTTTGGGTTTTTTTTAGTCACTACATAAAAAAGTAGTTCATCAATATAAGAAGCATTATAAACAGTATATGCCAACTTCAACACAAGAAGATTACATTTACTGGTATTATTTTCTGGCATACCATATGGCAAGTGCCAACATGCACAATGTAAGTTTACACTGATGTGTCTCTAGTCTTTATTCACCTTCTGCATGTAATGGTGGATTATTTGTCTGAGATCTTAATTCTTTTGGTTAGGAAGTAAAAAATGGGGTAAAGGTGTTTAATTATATAAGCACAAATTGTTTCACTTCCCTCCTTAAAGTAAAATATTTTCTGCTTTAATTCAGTGTAGAAGGATGAGGCAACAATTCAGTGTAAGGGTGTTGTGAATTTTATAATAATTATCTTAGGTTCTGAGAAAATTCTAATAGTATGCTAGGAATTCTTTTAATTATTTGGGGTTTGAGATAGAAGTAGAAAAATAATTGAGTTGCTCTTTTGTAACACATTTAAATGCCAAAATAATGTGTAACATGGAATAATATCCTGTTCTCTTTGTGAAATGGTTTTGAACACTGGAACAAGAAGGAAGTTAATTTTTCTTGAAAATGCAGAGTTAAATATCACAGTTCAAAATAACATTAAGTATGACTTTGTAAATCTTTTTTTCTGGATTTTTATAGGAACTCTGTGCTCTCATGTTTTCACTAGATTGGATTAAAACCAAAACAGAAATGGTAGGACCTGCTCATCTCATTAATGAGTATGTTGAATACAGCCATATACTAGATCAGAAGGTATGGCATGATGTGATACGTTTTGAAGATTTTTAAAAGTACTGTACAGTATTTGTATTTCTGGAAGGTAAAACAGACATTGATTATAATCCATTAGTAATGTTATAGAATATGTGTGAAGAAATAGACATAGATTTCAAGGATTCTTATTAATTATTGTTCTGTTTACCTTTCCGATAAGCTCATTCCACTAGTGTTCCATGTTATCTGATTTTAATTAGTGGACAGGAAAGTGTGGTAATGCATTAGGAAAATGTGTTACAGCTGGTTGGAGTATAGATTATAATTATACAGCACTGTCACTGAACGTGAATTGAAGGATATTTTTTCTCCTGGGCAGACAAAATATAAACACAATTCACAATTCCACAATTCCAAGGACAATTGCAGACAATTAGGGAGGAAAGAGAGAGATAGTAAATTACAGTCAGTATCTGAAGAGACCCCCTTCAATTTGAACTTCTTCCCAACAGGGGGATATGCCTGATACTCAGTATTCTCCTAGAACACATACAGTATTCCTAACCATTTTTATTTTAATGAGAAGATGTATCTTGTTACAGAGTACCACTGCACGTGAAAACTTTCATGAATTTTTGTCTTTAAATGGGCATCTTCTTGGACGACAGTCTTCCCTAGACATTGTACAGCTTGGATTATGTCAGCCAGAAAGCTCAGAAGTATATCGACAAGCAAAACTAAAAGCCCAGGAAGAACTGGATAAAGGATCCTTTTATGTGGAATGGATGTAAGCAGATTATGCAGAATCTATCAATTTCTATCAACATTTTTAAAAAATTAGAAAAACATTTCAAAATGTTTTTGTTTAATCTGATTTAACTGCAGTGAGTAATGTTTTCTTCTTAGAAACATGGCGTGGAAGGTTATATATTCTGCATATGAATAGCTTTAGTAGACAGCTGTTCATTAAAAGGCTTCTCTCCTTTTAGAGAAACAATGTCCAAAGTAGGACAGAGAAATAGCTTTGGGAGAAAGAAAAATAACATTCTTGTGTATACGGATACTACTTCTTACATGAGTCTAAAACAAACTGTTTTTCAAAATACATTCATATGAAGGTAGAAAGTTGTGGGTTTTCCTTTTGTATAATTTATTGAGATGCTTAATTTCTGCTTTATTTTAGGGCCTGAAATTTTGCTTGGTGGTACTTGTGGTAAGGATAGCTGCCTTGTCTATCCAGTGATACTAGGTATACACTAATCACTGGTTGAGAAGGACAGGAAAGATTCACTTCTGAGGCAGTACAGAGGTCTCCATAGTTTGTTGTTGTTCAGTCGCACAATAGATTCCGACCCTTTGCAAACCCATGGACCATTGCCCACCAGGCACCTCTGTCCTTCACCATCTTCCTCAACCTGCCCAACTCTGTGCCCATTGCATCTACAATATCATCTAGCTATCTCATTTTTAGCTGTCCCCTTCTTCTTTTGCCCTCCACCTTTCCCAGCATCAAGTTAGCCATCTCCATAGTTGGCCATCTAAATATACTTGGATTTATAAGGAGAAACACCTGCCTGTTGGCTGAGATAGTATTTCTGTGCTTTACCATTTTTCATGTCTGAGGGTTTTTGTTTGTTTGCTTTTGTCAGAAGGGAGACACTTTTGTGAGGAAATACCTGTACAGTGGAATCCCAGTTAACGTAATTAATGCGTTCTCCGAGACGTTATTTACAGCGAAAATTGCTTTAACCAAATTTCCCATAGGAATGCAATTTCCCATAGGAATGCATTGAAAACCAAAATACTTTAACCGAAATGCGGTTTCCCCTAGGAATGCGTTGAAAACCAATTAATCCGTTCCGAAAAAATTCCGTTAACCGAACCACTATTTTCTATGGTTTTCCTTTTGTTATGTGATTTTTATGTTAACTGAGCCGTTTGTTAACCGAGGCTCCATTGTGTTATATTCATTCTGTTTTAATTGTATATACGTTTTAATTTATTACACTCTGAGTGGTCACATTTAATGCTTCTATTCCATGGGGCAGCTAGGAGACTTCTTATTCTGTATTGAATCTCTTGTTTTTATAAGATGACAGTGTACTTGGTGAAATGAGCCAAAGAGATTGATTGCCACATGAAGAGAGTCTTTGCACTTTGGATTCCACAGCCAGAAATATCTTTCATTCTTGATTAAGTGTTTGAACAAGTAAGATCAGATTTCTTTGTGGCAATGCTGAAACAATTTCAAAATGCATATACTATTAGATGGCAGACTTTTAGGGCTCAACATTTAAACAGACAAACATGGTATTTTATCTATATAATAATGACTGTGCTGGCTTAGTTTAGTTTAGTTTATTCGATTTATACCCCATCCTATTCAGCACAGGCCGACTCAGGGCGGCTAACAACATATACACATACCCCGAAGGGTTTACATACAAAATATGAAATACAAAACAAATACATAAAAAATACAAAATATATAGAAAAAATACAAGTAAAATACATAAGTATACAATAATGCAATATAGGCCGGCAAAGGAGCTCTTCTATTCCCCCCATCAGCAGGACCGGGGGAAGGATCTCCGTGTCTCGGCTGGAGGTAAGGCTACATAGAAATATCTATGTTGATATTTAAGACAGTGAACTTGATGACCAGCAGGTCAGCAGCTCAAAAACTGAGTGCTGTACAATGGACTGAACTCCCATCTCTGTCCCAGCTCCTGCTAACTTAGCAGTTTGAAAGCAAGAAAAAAATGCAAGTAGATAAATAGGTACCACTTCAGTGGGAAGGTAACAGCATTTTGTGCGCTCTGGTGTCTAGTCATGCCTGCCACGTGACCATGCAAACGTCTGCAGGTGCAGTCAGTGTTTGCTCTTTGGCTGTAAACAGAGTTGAGCACTGCACACTAGAGTTGCATACGACTGGCTTTTGAGCAAAGGCGACCTTTATATTTACCCAGTATGACTATCTTATTTGTATCTTCTGTTTTAGAAATGGGTACAAGATTGTTTCAGTATTGCTATTAAAAACCCTTTTTGTTTATCTGTTACGCAGCAATAAAAAATCCATAAAGAGCTTGTATCGTTTGGTTGTACGTCCCCACACAGACGCTGTGTACCATGCTTGTTTTTCCCTGGACAGACAAAGAATAGCTTCATGTGGAGCAGATAAGACTTTGCAGGTATGATTTATGGGCTTCATGCAAAAGACCTCAGAGAAAAAAGCATTGGTAATTGCACAGTGTCCATGAAGTATAAAATGTGTCTAACAAAAGGAGATATTACAGAAGCTGCTTCCATTCAATGGCCTCCCCGGACCAGAAAAATTTACTGCTTTACGTGGATAACTTTTTTCCTCTTATTTGCTGTCTTACTTAATTTTATTTATATCAGGGGTTCTCAAACTTTTTAATTCATGGGGCGGACCACGCCCCCTCAGACAATTGAACGGGCTGGACTGATGGTTCTCCCCACTGTAAATGCTGCCATAAAATGCATCCACAGCTGTCATAAACAAGCTTACAACAGCCATGGTGCATTTATGACTGTCGTAAATGCTTCCAGTGGTGGCAGCAGCATGGGCTACATGAAATAGTGCTGTGAGCTGGGTCTGGCTTGTGAGTCGTCGGCTGAGAACCCCTGATTTATATGCTACTTTTCTTCTCATAGGGAACCTTAGGCAGCTCACAACCATGAAAACTGTGCAATAATAGACTTATTATTATAAGATTCCTCCCCCCCCCACCCAAGATTCATATCTATTGATTGGTAAATAGATGGTATCTGTGTTAAGTGTGTACATTTTCATTGAACGGTTCCAGGACTGACTGGAAAGTCAAGTATCTCTCCTTGCAACTTTTTCTCCTGGAACTAATAAGAGTCCAATTATATAGCTGTCACTGATGTTAAAATGTTGTGGTTTAGTGTAGTATATCATACTAGAGTAGACTCACTGATTCAGTATGAATTTGGTGACTCATTTCCTCTGTAAGTTCAGTTGATTCCAAAGGAATGAAGAGGCTAAGCGGCAAGCACGGAAGCTTCATCAAACTCAACTATGCCCTCAACCATCTATTCAGTGTATTGTGTGTGGTCACATGTTTCATGTCAGGATCAGTTTATTGAGTCACCAGAGACACATCCATCAACTGAGAAAGTGACTTCCAGGAAAAATGTGTGCTTGGATGCGAGTAGCAGCTGACGATGATCATACTAGAGTAAACTCATTGATTCAGTATGAATTTGGTGAGTCATTTCCTATGTAAGTTCAATTGATTCCAAAGGACTTACTCTAACTGCAGTGTACTTCAACATAATAAGTCACAATTAAAGTAGGCCTGTTTGAATCAAGGAAACTTATAGAGGAGTTGACTCACTAAATCCCCATAGTTTCAGTTGGTCTACTCTAGTGTGACATACTGTACTAAGCAACAGGAGTTTGGCCAGAATAAAGAAATATGTTTGACTTAAAGGTTGAAATCCTGTTGTTTAGCATAGTCAGTCACAACTAATATAGGCTCATTGAATTAGTGGGGATTTTATAACTCTACTCTGGAAGTTCCATTGACCTAGTGAGCATGCTGTAGTTGCAAATTACTGCACTAAGCAATAGGATTTCAGACTTAGTATACTTTTTAAGATTAAATATACAACTTCTTGGACTTCTTATTTTGCATTTTTAGGTATTTAAAGCTGAAAGTGGAAAACAACTTTTGGAAGTAAAAGCCCATGATGATGAAGTGTTGTGTTGTGCTTTCTCAGCAGATGACAAATTTGTTGCAACTTGTTCTGCAGATAAAAAAGTAAAAGTAAGCATTTGATTGTAGATCAATTACCTTTATCTCAACCTATTGTACTAGTTCTGTTCTAACAGCAACATTGAGAAACTTACTATTTGCTTAGGGGAAAACTAGATTGGATTCATTGTGGCTCCTGCCAACCTAGCAAGAAATTGCAAGTAGATAAATAGGGACCACTTCGGTGGGAAAAGATCTTGGGGACATTAAAGGAGCCTCATTCGGGTGTCCCCTGAGTGGAGTTTCTCTAGCAAAAACCCTTTCAACCCAGAATAATTTCTGTCATGAAATTATTATTGTGGCTCTTATGGCATACAATTGTAACCTAATATACATTGAGTGTGTTTATTATTCTGAAACTGGGTAGAAAAACATGTTATGAAATGTCAAGATTCTTCTATTCTGGTATCATTTCTTGGATGTGTGATGACATGGCTTATTGCTTATTATCTTTTACATGTAAAAGATACCTGGTTCTTTTCTATTTCTTACTGTTGCTTCTGTATTTTCACTTTGCATGGTTATAATTTTTCTCTCTGAACTTTAAATCCTTGCTATATTAATACAATCACAGCTTTTTAAATAGTACAATAATTCTTCCTAAAGTAAGGTGTTCTACATAAAATTTGAAGGTTGAACAATGGCAGTATTATTGGATATTTTATTGTGCTAATCCTAAATGCTCAGATTACTTTCAAAAACTATCACATCTGCATTATTTACATAAAATTAAAATGGAAAGAGACGTAGGGTTGTCAAAAAAGTAAAATAGGACAACAGTGGATTTATATTTAGAATGAGATTTCAGTAAAGAAGTTATTTGCTTAGAATGATGTGAGTTCAATTCTGATATGGCTCAAGGTTGACAGCCTCCCATCCTTGTGTGTTTGGTAAAATGAGTACCAAGCATGTTGGGGTTAAAATGCTAAATACTTTGTGAACCACTCGGAGAATGCTCTGAGTGTTATATATGCTATTGCTGAAATGTCCTTTGCATTTCAGAAATTAAAATATAAATTAAATTAAATATAATCAAGTAGCCATCTTGTGAAAAAGAACTATAATTTACTGGATATTATTACCCATCATTCCAATAATTCTTCAACATTCAAAGTACAGTACTTGTACACTGAAAGAAAGTGTTTGAAAGAGCTCACACTGAAACAAATTTGTTAGTTCTAATTTGTTGTTGCTATGTGCTGTCAAGTCAGATAGCAACCCTAACAGCCATTGTAATGGTTTTTACCAGTTCTATGCCCCCCAGTATGTTTCTGTGGGTTAGCAGGGGAATCAAAACCTGGTTTTCTGAGTTCTAGTCCATTACTCTGTCCATCACACTACACTGGGCCACCCTGTCCCTTATAGTGCTGCAATATTTTGTCCTTGGTTTCCTCCTCCTGCCCATCTCCTTTATTGTTTTTAATTTTGCTATCATGTTGATACAGACTGATATAGCTACCCCTTTGGATATATCCAGCAAGTAATTCCAAAAGATAAGTTCAACTCTATTGCACCAAATATCCATCCTGTGGGTGCATCAGTTTCTGATTCCCATAATATGAGAGACTTTGCACACTGTGTGAAAAGAGACTGAAGCTTTTCATTATCCTTCCTGAGATACTGTATGTGATATTCTCCATATTCTAGTTGCACTTTAATCTAGTAGTGAGTGACCAGGGAAAAGGTCTTGTAAATGTGGTGAACAGCTTGATCGAAACATCACCCTAATCTGCATCTGGCTATTTTGGCAGCTCCTCTGGTGGCTTAGTGCTTAAATGCTGAGTTGGAGATTGGAAGGTTGGGTTTCGATACCCGAGAGCTGCACTTGGGGACATGAAAGGAGCCTCATTTGGGCATCTCCTAAAAATCCTTTCAACCCAGAGAAATCTCTGACATGGAATTATTATTATTTTGACAAAATCTTCTAAGAAAGAGTCTTGAATAAAGTGAGTGGTAGCAGTCCTGGAGGACGAGTGACCATATGGATAGACAGAATAGTAAGAACAAATAAATTGTTGGTTTTTTAAATGCAGAGGAGGAGAAAAGGGTTTCTTTGAAAATGTTCAAATTGTTTGGGATTGTTTAATTTACTCATTACTATTTAGTTGCTAAGGAGGGAAGGCTGAGTCAACCTGAACACACAGCATCAACAGTTTCGGCTGTACACAAAAAGTGCCTCCTCGAAGATTGTGGTATTCTTGAACCACAGTCAGGCATACCTTGATAATGGCAGCCTTGTACTATTGGCTAATCTTTCTCATACTAGATCAGGCGAAGGGAACTGCAGAGTAAACTGACCAAAGGGTGCCTTCATTTTGGTAGTTTCATGCCTGGCCTAGACATGGAAGAAGAAGCCGTTTTGGCTGCAGTACTATAGTTTGACCAGTGTGCCACAAGGGCCAACTTTTTGTTAGCTTCTAAAAAGTTTTTTATATGTACAGCGGTACCACGTATAACAAACACTTTGTATAAGAAAAATTGGTACAACAAAGAAATTGTGCGCTATTTGTGATGCACTGTATAATGAAAAATGTTTGTTATACGGATCACTATTGGCAATACCCCATACAATGAGGGGATTCGTTGTACGGGGTATCGCCAATAGTGATCCGTATAATGAACATTTTTTCCTGTTATACGGTGTGTCACACATAGCGATCTGCATAACGAAAAAAACCTGTATAGAGAAGAGCTCCATAGAATGGAGTTTATTCGTTATACGGGGTTCTACTGTACTAGAATTTTTTTTCTGATTATTTCAATGGTTGTATAAAATTCCTTTTAGGTCTGGAATTCAAGAACAGGTCAGCTTATTCACGTATTTGAGGAACATACAGAACAAGTCAACTGTTGCCAGTTTAACAATACAAATTGTCACCAATTTCTATTAGCTACGTGCTCAAATGACAGTTTTGTCAAAGTAAGTAGAAAAGGGTAAGATCATATTAATATTACTACGGTTTTTTTACAATTGGGAGAACTAGGATTCTGAGTATTATACATTTATGGAAACTTGGCTGCAGTCTTATGTATCTGGAATTTACAGGACAGCTGTTCCTCTAGTCTAGAGTTAGCCACTGGATGGCAACACGTATTCTGTGTAAGGACTCTCTTGCTAGTTTGGGAAAGAGAAATAGGACTGTACTTTCATCTATCCATGTCTCTTCTGTTCTGGATGTTTTGTAGGAACTAATATTTCTTACTTGGATGTATTGTTAATTACAATCACATTTGTCAATATTCCTATGGATCCCACTTGTAATAACTGCTTTACCAATAAGTGGTTGGGTCTAGGATTGCTTTATGTCCTTTTCCTATTGGCAGTCTGGAGAGGTCACCCGAGTCATGGGATTCTCTGTCGTAGCAGGAACTTTTTACCTGAGTACACGTATACCATGTTTGCTTGTCATGTTAAACCATAATTCAATGCAGCAGGAATGACCAATAATAAGGAGCAGTCAATTTTGAGCTGGCAACTCTTCCCTTCTCCTGTGTCCCCTAGGAGGAGGAATTCAGAAGCTTCTGTTTTCATTCTAACCATAGTCTGCTGCGTTCTCTGAGATCAGAAATCAAAATTATGGTTACTTAAGCCACTTCAGTAACACTGGCTTGTGTGGAACTAGCTCTAATTCATGTCATTCACCATCTTTTCATCAGAGTGCCGTGGCAAAGTGTAGATAAGCACAAGTGGAAAATTTTCTTCTCTTGTTTTCAAGAGAAGGAGAGACATATGCATGACCCCGATGTTCACTATGGTTTATTCTGCTCATTCACATTGTGCTGAAGCAAGTACATGTCTCATATGGTAACTTCTCACTTTCTGCCTTTTAAAGGCAAGTCAGAACAGCTGTGGTATTTTTCAAAGAGCTTCTGAGAATCTTTGAAGTTTGATTTTTGCATTTGTTTTCATTCACTTAAAACAGGGGTTCTCAACCTATGGCCTGCAGGTCGGATCTAGCCCTCGGCACAATTTCATGTGGCCTACTGCCCTCGCTCCCATTGCCATCGCTTCCAGAAGCTGTGCCATGTGTGGTTACTTTTTAATGTAAACAGCATTTCAAAACTTTACATTAAAAAGGAACCACACATGGCACAGTTTCCGGCAGCGAGGGTGGTGAGCCACATGAAATGGTGCCATGGGCGAGGGGGGGGGAGAACTGTTGGGCTCCTGGCCTTGTCTCACCCAGCCCCAAGGATAACCTCCAGCCTCACAAGGAAGGACTAGTCTCACAAAAAAGCCCCACTCACCCTTTCCCCGAGCAGGCAATTAACCTCATTAGTGTTGGGAGGGGAGGGGGCTCTGAAGCCTCCGTTGACGGTTGGCGTCTCCTTCCAGGGAGAAACAAAATGGCCACCCCTTTGAAGCTGTTGGGACAAAATGATCACCCCATTGTGCAGGCAGGAAAAAATGGCCGTCCGGCCCAATCAGCTATCTGAGGGAGCATGACCGGTCTATGGCTTGAAAAGGTTGAGAATCCCGGGCTTTAAACATTGACCTTTTTTGAGTGGGGAGAAATGTTTTTTGGAGAGGGGAGTTTGCTTTTCGTGAGGTTGTTTGGTTTGAGGAATTCCACTGGTAGAAAATGTTGAAAGATAAATATCTCAAATAAATCCATATGGCTCTTGTTGCTTCTCAACATGTTCCTGGCTTTCTTGTTTTTCTTTGCCCTTTTGCTATGTACTTCAGTAGTTCCTGCTTAACTCATGCTGGCTGGCCTTAAGGGAGAACACATAGTGCTTACTCTCTTGTCTGGAGATTTATCTAGTATTATGAAACATCATTTTTTGTTTTCTGATGTAGTTTATCAATGTAGTTAGATGTGCAGTGCTGTGGGGATAAGCAGAAAAAATTAAGGGAAGAAAAATTGACACCACAAGTAAACAATATGACTTTCGTTTCCCCAAACAAAATATTATGTGTTCTAAACTTTATGGGATAAACTAGCAAAGGGATACCCGATTCGCTGGGTAGTGGATACTTACCTGCGCTTTGGGCGGCGGCCGCCTGCCTAGCACCTTCCCTTGGGCGGAAAGCAGCCTGCTATGCGGGTCGCATTGGTGTGAGGAGCGCTGTGGCTGCCTCTGGCGGCCTTGCGTTCCTGGTCATGGCGAGGCAGAGGCTTGCTCGGGCGGTGGGGCTGAGGTGAGGTGGAGCATGCCTCGGGCAGCAGTGCTTACACTGGCGTGTGGCGGTTTATGGAGGGGTGTGGCAATCACCTCTGGTGGCCTTGAGTCCCCATTGAGGGATGGCTCTTTATTTAGACTGGGCTGGGGTGGGAGGAGCCATGGATCTGTTGGCAGACATTTTAACCACCGTGAGTGTTCTGTGCACTGCGCTTCCCACACACCCCACGCGTGGATCCCCCCTGCGCGTGCGTACGCAGCCGTTTTGGCTGATTTTGTGGAGCGTAGGCCCCACCCCCGGCCTCCGGACCCTCTTGGGGCTGATGTCCGGGACACAAGGTAGGTGTGTGCCGAGTATTACGGGATAGGCTACAGGGGTGTGGCCACACTTCTTGGACACGAACGGTTGTGCCTTTCCTTTATATATATAGATAGTAATCGTTGTTTGAGCAAAAAAGACTGATTATAGTGAAATTTGCAAATTGTAAACACGTTTATTTTGATATCTTTGCTATTTCCTGTGAAATTTTGTAAGAAAATACTAAATTAAGCACTTTCCCACTATTTAATACAGAAACTTTGTTTTTTCCCCCCTTTCTTTCTCATTTTAAAACGCAGCTCTGGGATTCGAACAAGAAATACTGTCGTAATACATTTTTTGGCCACAGTAATTCTGTTACTCACTGCAGATTTTCACCAGATGATAAATATGTGGCTAGCTGTTCAGCAGATGGAACTTTAAAGGTATCATTTGACATTTTGAACTGAAGTGCTTCGAGACAGGTTTAGTCACATTTTGATTATGTAGTGTTAGGTCCTGTAATTTCAAAATTTTTCAAAGCAAAGGTTACAGTTCTGCATTGTGTCCATGGTTCCCTTTCGTACAATGAAGCATGTTTCCACTTATTTTTACATACACATAAGGATGAGAACAGCATGGAACAAAAAGTATAACACTTAACTGCTAAAATAGGTATTAGTGTTGCGTCTAAAGACCGACTTACTACAACACCCCTTTTAGTTGTGTGGTGTTTTGTGTAGCTCAGCTATGTATGGTTTTTGTCATTTACTAATACAGGTATAGGCTAACAGATACACTCTAATCTAACATAAATGGCTATCCATGGTCTCTGAATATTTATCTCCTGTGTCCTCCGCTTTGTGTTACTGCTGCTGCCTCACTATGCCAGAAACGGAACCTCACTTTGTGTTACTGTGGGACTTACTCCCACAACAAATACCTTTGATCCAGGGTAGATTATTTAATTGTGTGGTGCTCAAGGTCATTTGAAGCTCAAACTCTTTACTTAAATACTGCAAAAAAGAGCCTTGCCCTCTTGATTTAAGGATCAAGGAAGAAATTGAAAAGCATAAAGTATGCTGTCTTTATTTGTAAATACTTCAAATGTATAAACAGACAAAATCGCCATGACCAGTAAATAAAACTAGCATGTTTTGGCATCATGCTAACAAAATCTCTGTCTGAAATTTTGCTGTTATTTTGTCACACCTGTACGCGAGCAAGAAATTGAACTTCAGGATAAGATTGGGCAGATTATTTGAAGATTTTAGGAACAAAATACAGAATGTTAGTCTTCCTCCCAGTGAGAGGAAAAGAAAGCACAACAGTTGGGAACAGGACTTTGTTACAGGAAAACAAAATCTGCTCCGCCACCTAGATGCCATCTGGTCTAGTATGCCTGAGAGGAATTCCAAAGAATTTGTGCACAAATTACACTGTACAGTAATACCTCATACAACGTCTGCTTCATACAACGTCGGATCCATACAACGTCGCCCAATTCTTGGAAAAAAGTTGCCTCATACACAGTCGCCGGATGTTGTATGAGGTATTAGGGGTTTTACATTAGAAGTACAGGTTTTTTTTTGTTCAGTCGCACAGTCGATTCTGACCCTTTTGCGACCCTATAGAACATCGTCCTCCAGGCACCTCTGTCCTCCACCATCCTCTTCAGCCCGCCCAGCTCTGTGCCCACTGCGTACAGTACAGTACTATACCGCCGCCGCTGCCCCCCCCCGGTGGAGAAGCTCACCCCTCTGGCTGAAGGAGGGAAAGCAGGGGTCCTGGAACCATAGCGGCAGCAGTGGTGCAGGCTGTTAAAGGTGCCCCCCGTGGAGAAAGTCACTCACCCCTCTGGCTGAAGGAGGGGGAAGAGGGAGTCCCGTAACCATAGCGACGGCACAGGCTGTTAAAATGCGCCCGCCTGCCCCCCCTGCCGGTGGAGAAACTCACCCCTCTGGCCGAAGGAGGGGAAAGAGGGAATCCCTTAACCATGGCGATGGTGCAGGCTGTTAAGGCACCTCACTCCCCCCCCCCCCCGCTGGTGGAGAAACACACCCCTCTGGCCCCTCTTAAAGTTCTGTCAGTTTCCTGTGTTTCTTTGCCCTGCAGTCTGTGCTGTTACAATGTATCTATGGGAACGACGTTATATAAAGCATCAGTGGCAATAATTTGGATGTTGTATGAGGCATCGCGGCTAGGATTTTGCATGCCTCATACAAAGTCGGAATTCATACAACATCCTAACTTATGGAATCAAGTTTGGACGTTGTCTGAGGTATTACTGTACCTCTAAAGCAGGTGTTCTCAATGTTTTCCTGCCATGGGCTGACCACACATCTTCAAGCAGCTGAGTGGGCCGTACATGTGGTTCTCCCGCCGTAAACGCTGCTGTAAAACATCCGTCGCTGTCACAAATGCATTTATGACAGCAGTGGGTGCATTTACAGTGTCATTTCAGGTGGTTTTGCCGCTTCTGGCAGTGGTAGGAGTGAGGGCGATGGGCAACATGAAATGGCACTGCAGGCTCTAAAGTGTCCTTGTACTTCTTATCAGATGCTTTTTCTTCATCATCATGCTTGTCGCAATTATCTTTGTTTTACTGATAATCATTAGTTAAGCAGTCATAAAATGTTTACCCAAATAAATGGCAACATTCTTTAGCTGGCAAAATTTTAAAGATAGATTAGATGGAGGAAATCCATTGACATCAACTTAGTTGCTTGCTTTAAATGTCTTGTCTCTTTCCATAAATTTCTAACACCCAAAACAGATGTTAGACTTGTAATGTCTATTGGTCCGTCGTTCCCAATGTGGGGAACACATCCCACAAGGGGGCAATTTGATTTTTAAGGGGGGCAATTTGAGAATGGGAACCATGGGTTAAGACCAAGTTAATGGCCTTTTAGGCTTCCTCCATGTGAATAAGAGTTCAGTTTTTGAATACAGTAAAACCTCGCATAAAGAACACCTTGCTTAGAGAGTAACTCGCTTAAAGAGCAGAATTTTCTCTGAATGGTCATCTCGGTTAACAACTAAAATCAACCAAAAACTCGCTTAACAACTAAATCGGGTTTTGCAGTCCCCCTCACCAGAAGTTACAATAGGTCAGTTACAATGGTGTCTCACTTAAAGAGCAAGCTCGCTTAAAGAACAATCCCGTGGAACACATTATGCTCTTTAAGCGAGGTACCACTGTAATAAGAATTATATGTCACAGGAGGGGGGATTAGGATTTTAGAGATGCTTAGGTGGGACATAGCCAAAAAAAGGTTGGGAACCACTGCTATAAGTCATTGGATAATTTTTTTGCTTCTATTTTCAGGTATGCCCTAATATCCACACAAAGCAAACATTTCCAAATCACTGGTTATCATTATTTTTGTCTTCTACTATGTTCACTTTTAAATGCTTAATTTTTCTGAATTTGTTTTCAAAGGTTTGGTACGTACAGTCAGCAAACGAACTGAAAACCATTGACATAGGAGGCTACTTTAGAAATGTGGAAGATTATCAAAATGATGTAGAAGTGTTAGTAAAGTGTTGTTCCTGGTCATCTAATGGTGCTACAATTGCAGTGGCAGCCAAAAATAAACTTTTTGTAAGTACTTAATGATGTTTTGTTGGTGTGTTCTTTCTTTTAAGTCACCAGCTTATTTTCAATTTATATTGGAAGTTCCTATGCATCTAACTTCTTTGTTTGATTTATGAAAGAGGTTTGGCTTTAGTATCTGACTGCAGTCAACCCTCACATAACAACGCGTTCGGATAGCATCATTTTCGCTTAACAACGCGTCATTATGCACCACGTGTTCCCCTGCATAACAACGTTTTAGTGTCATTTGTCCGGACAACAACGCTAAAATAACCGTTATTATCCGGACAAAAACGTTATGCGGGAAACTCCATAGAAAACTGCATAACAACAAAAATCACTTAGCAGCGCTACTTGGGGAACCAAGTAACATCGTTATGTGAGGGTCTACTGTATAGAAATTTGACTCTCCTTGGATGTTACTATTATTATTTTTATTGGATGAAATAGGAAAGATGAAGAAATGGTGAATGACAGAAACCTGGAGAGCATTTGGTTTTGTTATGACTGATCTTCAGTACTTAAGCATAGGATACCTTTGATTTCACAATTAAGAAGATAGTCCCAGTCACTTCTAAGCAAAGCAATCACACTTATATACCGGCCCATAGTGCTTAGTGCACTCTCTGGATGGTTCACAAGTTAATTAACATTTTGCTCCCAACATGCTGGGTACTATTTTTACTGACCTCGGAAGAATGGAAGGCTGAGTCAAACTTGATCCTGGTCAGGATCAAACTGGTTGCACGACAGCAGTTTAACCACTGCACCACCAGGCTTTCTCTCCAACACTGACATGCTTTTAGGCCTAATTAGGGACTACTATAATGTACGTTGATTGTCCTTTGTCTCCTATTCCTCTTCCAATTCTCTTATTCTGTCTCCTCCTTTATTCCCTTTTCTGGATGAGAGCCATATTGTTGCAATATTTTTCTATTGCAGAAAGAGGAGGGTACTTCATAATCTCAAGGGGCTGTTTTTTTGTCCACCCCCTTCAATGAACAAGAAATAGGGAATATCAAAGCTGAATGTTATTGGAAGTCCAGTTCCAATTTTATTTTTCTGGTTTATAAACAGACACTGTGCCTCATTTTATTATAAATCCACCACTGCTGGAGGCAGAATGGAAGATAAAATTTCTTTACATAAATGTTTGTCTGTTATCACAGCTGGTGTTAAGTGCATTTTATATACAATTATGTAACTTTTAAAATTAATTGCTTAATATAAGCAGAATCATTGTTTCATAACTGCTATGTTATGTTTTCAGATTTTTGATTTTAAGACCAGCAATCTGTTGGGGAACATCCTTATAAGCCACCATAGTACTATTCAGTATTGTGACTTTTGTCCAAACAGTCAGATGATAGCAGTTGCTCTGTCACATTATTCTGTTGAGGTAAGTAACTACATTTTAAAAAAAATGCACGTAATTACCTTTTGTCTTGATTTTTCTGTTTGCTTTGTTGGATAAGTTTACCAGGGAGAGGTGTTATAGTCCAGAAGTGTAGATTTTGTTTACAAAAGATCTTGGGTTTCATTACTGACATCTACAGATGGAATTGATTGAAGATGCTTGTCTGAGATGAAGTGTAACTGTCAACTGGAGGAGATACTACTAAGCCAGCTGGACCAGTAGAAGACACCATCACATATTTATCTAAATTATGTGAAAAGTCAGACTGGTCTGATCAGTTAGAACTTTTTAAAACTGAGGCATCTTTTTGCTATTGCTAGCGCTTTACAAAGAAAGAGGTATGAGTTACTTCAAAGCAATGACACCCATGGCTTCTGTACATACCCATCAAGCGCCGCTGCGGAAAATACAGGAACTGCTCCAGCTCGGGTGTGCATGCGCAGCAAAAACTCCTTTGTGAATGCGCAGAACATGTTTGTGCATGCACAGACTGATTCTGCGCATGTGCTCAGTAACCCCTTTTCCCGCCGTTCTAAATATGGGATTCCGCCAGGAAAAGGGAGGAATGCGTGCCAAAATACGGGATTTCCCGGCCAGTCCGAGATACTTGACAGGTATGCTTCTGTAAGATTTTGATGCCTCCTGTCATATTTTTAATAAGAATTTTGTGTCAGAAATTATTCTGAGTTGCATGGATTTTTGCTGGAGAAACTCCATTCAGAGGACACCCAAATGAGGCCCCTTTCATGTTCCCAAGATCTTTTCCCACCAAAGTGGTCCCCGTTTATCTATTTTCAATTTCTTGCTTTCGAACTGCTAGGTTGGCAAGAGATGGGACAGAGACATGTGCTCAAACTGTCATGCAGTACTCTGGTCTTGAACTGCTGACTTGCCTGCCTTCCAGCTAAGAAGGGGAGCTTCTGAACCACTGAGCCACCGCAGCCCCTTGAAATGTAGTTAGAACACTTGTATATAAAATATACATTTTATACTCTAAAATTTTGTTAATAGTTCTACTAGCATAAATCTATAGATTGCACAGTAAGAGAGTTCAGCTTTTCTTAATCATTATATTTGCATACAATGATGAAAGATTTCCTTAGAGGGTATTTTCCAGTGCGAATCCTAGTAAAATACCTTGCATTTTAGAATTACCAGATGGGCCTGTGTCTATTTAGAAGTTCTGAGATCAACTTGGTACTGTGTGTTTTAAAAGCTGCAGGTGTCTATTGCCATTATATACAGATATTTGTGTGCCTTTAAAATGTTAATGTAACATCCTTAATTTGTAAATAATCACTGAATTTAATATTTGAATAAGAAAAGAGTTAGCTAAGCAACAAACTGACAAAACCAAAAGTACTGTATCAACTTTAAACTAACAACTGTATTTCATTATGAACTTTTATGGATTACTATCCACTTTCTCAGACACATGATACACATTATCTATACCAGTTTTATGTATCATATATATCAGAGGTGGTCAAATTATGGCCTGTGGGCTGGATCTGGCCCATGACGCCAAATAACCCAGCCCGATACGCCCTCACCGCTCCCAGAAATGGAAGTAAAACGCACCCACGCATGTGCAAAACGCTGCCGTAAATTCACCCACGGCTGTTGTAAGTGTTTACGACAGCTGTGGGTACATTTACGGCAGCACTTTGCACATGTGCGTTTTACTTCTGCTTCCGGTGGGAGGAACCACGTGACCGACCCATGGCCTGAAAAATTTGGCCACCCCTTATATGCATGGTATGTAGGATCACGTAGGCAAATAGAAATTTATGTTTGCATATTAACATCTGATGATGACCTACCAAAATCACACTCATGTTATTTACATAGCTTCTTGGCCTTTTGGCTAAGATTAAATGTAACATAGCTAGTGAGCACTGAACATGATGTTTGTGTTATCATTATAGCAATTATAACAGTAAAATGTGAAACTTACTGTGAAAACTTAAGTTTTCACAAGGTGTATTTTCAGGGGAACATGTCATTCAAACTTCTTCATCAGCTCCTGTTACATTACTTTGGGCATGTGAATTCCAACCTGATGAGTGCTTGGCAATTTATCAATCTCTTAAAAACTGTTTTATGTGGTAAAAACTTTAATTCTTTTTTTTAAAATTTATTTCCAAAGGTATTTTCCCCAAGTGAAATCTAGAGTCATTCACAAATAAATCAAGGCCTTAAGGAATAAACAGCAGAATGCCAGTTGCTGCTGAACAAGAGTGGAAGAACACTATTTCCCTAAAGTCCTCCTCTTAAACTTCCCATAGCTAACTGTTTTGTCATTGTGAAAATAGAAGGCTGCAGTAGATAAAACCTTGTTATGGTAAAAGAGGGGTGGAATAATTAGGCCTTTCATGACTTTTCCTATTTGGTTTAGATATGGAATATTGAGTCTCATTCCAAAATAGCTGACTGCCGAGGACATATGAGCTGGGTGCATTCTGTGACATTTTCTTTTGATGGATCTTTATTTCTTACATCTTCTGATGACCAGACAATACGGGTAGGTTTAATATCTGTTTCATTTGTTTTTCATGTTCAGCAGAGAGCAAGAGAATAGATAGTTTAGTTGACCTCTCTTAATGTCCTATCCAACACAATTTCCAAATTTTATTTATTAAGAGTATTTAGGCAAGTTAGGAGTTAAAACAAAGCATGTAGAAATTACCGTATTTGCTCACGTATAAGACCCACTCCCCCCCCTTAAAATACATTGGAGAAATGGGGTGTAATAAGGTGCATCTTATACTCCGATGTGTCTTATATTCCTGCAAATATGGTATTTACATATTTGGATAATTTTTAATATCTCATTGAGAAATATTTTGGATATTAAGATTTCAGTACAGTATCTGTTTCTTGCCCAAAAGTATTTGTGGTGATGATATTCAAATTTTAAACATCTACATTGTACAATTGGCATAATAAAATCAGATCTTACAGTTACATACTGTCAAGAGTTTTCTGATAAATGGCAACAAGTGAGAAATGATATTGCCACACACAACAAAAACAATAATAAAAGCAGTATTATATAGTAAGAAATATGCAGCGTTTTCTGCTAGGAAAGGCAATTTTCAAAACAAGAGCATATTCTGCCACTTGCAGGATGCTGCTAGGAGCATGGCCATGTGGGTTTTTCTTGAGAAGTGATTTCGTTGTCTGGACGCTATGGTTTAGATAACCCTGATTAATTTAATTTATTTAGTCCAACAATGGAATTTAGGAACAACCTGAAGATTAAGGAAGAGTATGTGGAGAAATTGCCTTTTGATTAACTTATACTAAATTAATATATTTTGATTAGTTACACACACACACACACACACATTTTACTGAGATTACTCATCCAGAATAATAACCCTAAATTCATACTTCTAATTTATGTCTCCTCGGAGACTTACCGTATTTTCCGGCATATAAGATGACTGGGCGTATAAGACGACCCCCAACTTTTCCAGTTAAAATATAGAGTTTGGAATATACTTGCCGTATAAGACTACCTCTCTTCCAATGCACACCAAATAAAAATTAACCCACACTCAACCCGAAGACGTGCAGCCCTCCGAGTCGAATGGGCAGGTTCTGGTGGAGAGCCAATCCATGCTCACGTTCTCCTCCTCGAGGTACAGGAAGATGTGTGCAGCTTGCTTCCCCTTGCTTCATACTCCCCGCACAGAGCAGGGACTCGGCCGCGGCACCCCCCACCATATGCGCTGGACATATGAAGCAAGGGGAAACAAGCTGCAGTTAAGTACCTGTCCTATAAGACGACCCCTGACTTTGGCACAGATTTTTCGGGGTTAAAAAGTAGTCTTATACGCCAGAAAATACAGTATTTTTTTACTTTGTATAACTTTTGCTACATATGTTCTTTTTTCAACAGATTTGGGAAACAAGTAAGGTGTTCAAGTCCTCTGCCGTTGTATTAAAAAGTGAAATAGATGTTTTGTTTCCAGACAATGCTGTGATCATTTTAGCGATTGACAGTTCGAAGTATCTGCATGTAAGTATATTTTAATATTTACTTCATCAGATTTGGATTGGATTTTGATATTACAGTACTTCAATTATAGGCTTTAGTAACACAATAAAGGCTTCTCAGCTTCTGTCCATCATCCGTAAGCAAAACTAGTGCATGTGCACACAGATGATAAAGTATGTCTCGATTACTTTGCAAGACTGTTTTCAAAATGAATGACTTAACACTGGTAAAAATTGAGTGGCAGTGTTGTGAGAATCTGAATGGTTTTTTCTACCTTATGAACAGGTACACGATATCAGGGATGTAGGGGGAGGAACATGCCTCACAAAGGCTACGTTGGGCACCCAGAATTTTTCTTGGGGACACTCGGCAGGGCGGACCTTAGGTCCTGCGACCTGCTTGCCTCAATGAGCACTCCTCACCCTAGCCCGATTCGCTGGGGACAGGGACAGAGTAGCCTTCTGCATATGGCAGGTAATATTAATCACTTGACAGAAGCTAGGCTTCTTAGAGATGCTACTCTTCCCCTCCCTCTCTGAGACAGAGCTAGTCCCTCTCACCTCCTTCTGGATCTCGAAGTGATGAGGACAAATCGGAGTCACTTTAGCTCTGCTGGGCTTCCTTCTTCTTCTTTACAAAGGCAGGCAACACATGGCTGACTTTTGAAGATTTATTGAAGGAACACAATACGGGATACAGATCTTAAAATAATCTACACTATAGAACACAATCTAATAAAACAAATAAAAGAAATAAAATCTTGCTAGCTCCCTAGCAGGTTCAGACTTCTTAAGTTTAGGGGCAGTTCAGCCCCTCATGGCATAGCTTTAGCCCCGAATAGACATTTTGGAGAGCTGACTGGCAAGGGCTCCCGCTGAAATCAATATCATGGTGATGAGAGACAAGGGTTCCCCCTTGTCTCAGGAGTGGCTATCGAATGAACAAATTGAGCCCTTTTTATAGAGAAAAAGAGCTTTGGAATGTGGTGATCTAATGAGAAAGCACCTTTGTTTCTCATGAGAAAGAGTGAGGTTTTCAAGGACCTTTGCAGGTGCAGGTGCCATCTGTTTGACATGTGGCCCCCACCTTTGCTTTCTCTGGGAAAGTTTTATTCTAACAGGTGTCCAGGCAATCAGTTTGATTGACAGGAATGGAGACATCATCTCCCTCGTGGTGTGGTCATGTGACCTAGCTGTCAGTCAGTACCCTCGTGGGGCCTGCAGGTGTTTTTCTTGGAATGTGTCCAGTCCTGGACACTCACTTTTCCCTCCTCCCTTTGGGAAGACAACTAATCTTAACTATACATCATTGTCATGTCAGACTAACAGCCTGGCATAGCAATGTGTTTGAAAAATGAAAACTAGCATTTGTAAGCCTAAGAAAAATGCAAAATGTGTGTTAACACTACATGAATCAAATGTCACCTTAAAATTAAGACAAGGTCGCATGTGGAAACCATGACACACGAATGTGCCAATGTGATTTACTTAGTCTGTTGAGTTACGCTGTGAAGAAATGGAACTGTTTCGAGCTGTTATTGTTAGGAATTCCTGAAAAGGAGAGCTTCATGCCAAGTTTAAACAGAGCCCCTAGTGGCTCTCTTTATTATTAATAGAATAATTTACCCAGAAGAAACACGCTCGAGTTCACACACTTTGACCCCAAGGGTTCACCTACCCACCAGTGGGGGAAGGGTGACCTTCAACAGTGGGGGAAGGATGACCTTCAAGAGTGGGGGAAGGATGACCTTCCCAATGGGGGAGGGGTAATCCCTAGATAATGATCTAATCTCAAGGACATCACTTTACCGTGAGAAAACAGATGCAAATCACCTTGTAGAATCCTATAAAGAGGGCAGCCAAGAGAGAGTCAGAGAGGATTTTTGGAGTAGCTGTGGAAGCCTTTGAAGTCAAAGGGAGCACATTTCTGAGAAGCCAGGGAATGGACATCTGAAGCGAGATGTGGCCTCAAAAGGCCATTCCTCCAGAGATTATCAGCGGAAAGGAGGCGTGCCGCTAAATTTAGAAGAAAATCAGCAACCTTGACACTTAGGTTATTTTTCATCCACCATACTTAGAAAGTTTTCCAAGTTTGGGACTTAGAATTTCTCAGGTCACAGACTGAGAAGAGACTCTTAGAAATATTGTGTTTTTATTTTCCAGTTGAAAGTGCTAGATTGGATATTGTGCTTAGGAACAGGTTAGTGATAGAGACTTTATTATTATTATTATTATTATTATTATTATTATTATTATTATTATTATTATTATTAATAATAATAATAATAATAATAATAATAATAATAATAATAATAATAATAATAGGATTTATACCTATTAATAGGTATTAATAATAATAATAGGATTTTATACGGCTACAACAATTTATATACATACAAATTACAACAATGTAATAATACATAATCCCAGATACCAAATAAATAATCAAAAAATCCACAATGGTAGAGTCTCAAACACAACAACAAGTATCAACAATCAATAATTACATTTCAAATTACAAAGTAAGAAAGACATCAAAATAAACAGTATCAAAGGCATTTCAAACAAAAGGGAAAACCTCTTTTCAAAAGCCCCACCAAAAAAACCACCCTCAGCAGAACTGCCCCAAGAACAAAGTCAAAGTCAACTGCCCTTGTCCACCACCTGGCCGATAACGGGCCAGGAGGGCATGGCAGGCTTGCGGCGGCGGCGTCTTCAAGCTCCCCAGGTCAAGGGGAGCTCCTTTTAACCTCCCGGCAGTGATGGAGCCGGGAGGGTGTGGCAGGCTCGCCGCGTCGTCGTCTTCGAATTCCCCTCAGCCAAGAAGCTCAGTAGCTTAGATTTTACCCAGGAATGGGATATTTCATTTTGGTTTTGCTGTCTCGTGACTTCCCCGCCTCAACTGCAGTTTGGGAACTGGGCTCCCTTTACTCCCTTCATTTGGGAAAGCAGCTGGGGAGCCAGGTGAAGAGGTCGAGAAACCAAGATCCACCCAATTTTATGTTGTTGGGACGGATAGGCGGTTTATCAAGGCCCTCCTCTCAGACTACCAGGCAACAGAATTTTTACTTCCATGGTAAGCCTGAGATGATATCTGCAGTCTGAACCACTCCTTTTGATCTCCCCTTTGCCTGGGCGAGTATCCCAAGGTCTTGCAATGGGAGTGCTGCAAGTTCCCTTACTCCCAGTAGTGAAATTATCTCGACGCTTGAATCAACAATCCAGTTCACAAAACAGAACATCCTTTTTGTCTTTTGTGGAAACAAAACCACTCCTGGCTCCATCTTCCTTTTTATTGTAAAAGTGATGAGAAACAAAGCATAATCCCATGAAATATCCAAACAAAAAGCATAGCTAAACTTAAGCTCATAAACTCATAACACATTCTAGAAATAAAATTCCCCATTCCTGGGTTCCTAATCTAAATCTACTCTAACATGCAATTTATACTGCAAAATAAGAAAACGCGCAGATTCTAAGTATCGTCCTGGACTCATCTCTCCCCAGAGTTAAAGTCCAGCCTTGCTGTAATTCTGGCTAAGTGTCCTCTTGTCGAGATTTTGTCTATCTCCCGTATAGGCAGCCTGGCTTGGCCCCATTGAATCAGAGTGACCTCTCCCGGTCTTATCTCACTCCGACGTGGGCTTTGCCCTCCTTGAAGAAGCTCTCTAACTCAGGGGTTTTTATACACAATTTTCCTCTCTTCCTCCCTCCTTAGGAATTTTCAGGTGGCCTTGGGCTCAGATCTTGAGATAACACATCTCCAAAATCTTTCAAGACCAAGGCATGTTGGCAAAGTGCCAAGCTCTCATTTTGTCCCCCCCTCCCAACTCGTTGGCAGGATCATTGACCGATGGTTTGAATGAACTTGAGTTGCGAAGTTCACTCCCGTTCATTGAACTTTGAGAACACCTGAACCTCAGGTGTTTCTCTGTCCACTAGAGGCACTAATCCTAATGACGTAATGCTTCCAGGAATCTCTTTGAATCACTGCGATTTTAAAGCTCCGTTTCTCAACCTTGAGTTATGGTGACAAGTAACTTAAAACAAAGTAACTTTTCCAAGTTCATGATATGCTGAACCAGATGTTATCAAGTTTTGCTATGCTTTGTTTATTGAAGCAATATTTTGCCTTATGGACATTGCTCTTATTATTCAAATAAACACTAAGACCGGAGTCGCTTCAGTGAGTGGGCGGCAATACAAATGTGAAAATTCTCTCTCTCTCTCTCTCTCTCTCTCTCTCTCTCTCTCTCTCTCTCTCTCTCTCTCACACACACACACACACACACACACACACACACACACACACACACACACACAAACCTTCCACGTCTCAATGTTTTGGAGAATCGTGACTGGGAGGGAGAGAGGCCGACCCAGGTGTAACACACTAGTTTCAGGGTTGGAGTTTGGAGCTGTGGGAGTCACAATAGCCCTCATCCTGGGAAAAAGAATTTCGGCAGGTGCTGACACCATCTCACAACTCCATTCTCACCTTCCTGTTGTCGCAACAGGCAGTTACTTCCAGAGTCTTCAGTTTGCAAAATCACACCCTGAGTAAATTTTACCATGCTGTTTTTATTAGGTTTTTGCTATGGTTGTGCAGTGGTATTCCTGCAGAAAAATTGTGTTCTGTTCAGAAGCTGTCATGACTTCAGCAACATTTCCCCCTATATTTGGCAGAAGTATTGATCTGTTGAATCCCACTCATGAGGATGATGATAATATGCAGAATATAGAACACATGTTTGAGTTCAGACTCCCATTTGTTGGTGCCTTTATTCTGTAATGAACTGTTCTGTCTAAACTACACTCATAAAGTTGTTTGTTAAGATGACAGTAGTCATGGTAAGTAAAGGTTTCCCTTGCTCAAAAGCTAGTCGTATCCGACTCTAGGGTGCAGTGCTCATCTCTGTTTCCAAGCCGAAGAGCCCAGCGCTGTCTGCTTCTGCAGACGTTTCCGTGGTCATGTGGCAGGCATGACTAGACACCGGAGCGCACAGAACGCTGTTACCTTCCCACCGAAGTGGTTCCTATTTATCTACTTGCAATTTCTTGCTTTCGAACTGCTAGGTTGGCAGGAGCTGGGACAAAGACGGGAGCTCATTCCATCCTGCAGTACTCGGGAATTGAACTGCTGACCTTCCGCTTCCCAGTCAGCGTCTTACCTACTTGAGCCACTGCAGTCCCTAGTAGTCATGGAGAAAACATGTATTACACATTTCATTCATTTTAGGTATACTGAAAATTACTACTGAAGTAGTCAGTATGGCTGCTAAGCTGTGTTCAAAGCTGGAGAACTTTGTGAAATAATACTTTCTGTATTTTATTGCAGCTAATTAATGGCAACACAGGTCATACAGTCTATCTGACTGAAACAGAGGAGTCTTGTATTTCCTGTTGTTGTCTAAGTGAAGATCTGCAGGTTGCTGCATTTGGACAGAAGAATGGAACAGTAAAGGTAAGGCAGTTATGTTTCTGAATGATAATTTTGTGTTCCCCCTTGTGATCATTTAAGGTACTATAAAAATATGGAAAGATGGCCCTTAGGATGTCATAGCCAGTATCTGTTAGAACTAGTTGGAGAAGTGCCATGTTTTCTTAATTCAGTTCCTTCTTCCAAAAGGATTCTAACACATTAGTTTTCATCACTGAGAACTGGAGTGAGTTTCCCATAAGTTTTAGTTTAAAAGTTCTTGTATACTGTGCTTAAAGCTTTGTTCACTCTTGTTGCTTCTGTCCTTCTAAAGTGCATACACATGGAACTTCTCACCTTATGCCATTACCTGATCTCATTTTAAAAGGTGATAACACTGCCAAGTGGAAATGTTTTAAAATCCAGAACTGGACACAGGGAAGGTGTACAGCATTGTCAGTTTACTTCTGATGGAAACACTCTTGTTTCAAGCTCTGATGACTCCACTGTACAGGTGTGCAATATTTTTGAACTATTGTTTTGCAGTAAAGACTGTTTCTTAAGAGAATAGTTACAAAACAATATGGAGATTGTACTTAATACCAGTAAAATGGATTGTTATAATAAATAATGTTTTGTAATATGTTGGGATTGTAATCAAGAGGTTAGCACTCATCCGTTTGTGGTGAGAATGTGAATATCCAGAAAAAATGTGGGAAATGATGTTTAATTAAATGAATGGGATTTTATCTGTGAAATATGATTATTGTCCAAAAATAACACTGTTATCTACTTTTGGAGATGTTCAGTTGAAATGGCAAAAAAGGAAATTAATTACAGTTTTGGTACTGCAGTGAGACTAATTATAACAAAAAAAAATTGAAAATTGATATTTGTGTTTCAACTCATTACATAGTTTAAAGAAATTTGGAATATTCATGATAAATTGACATGTGTGATTAAGGTAAAAAAGGAACGGTCAAAAGTGAATATATTTAAAGATATATGAAGAGATTTTATAGAACTTATATTGAAGGGGAAAGGTCAGATGTCAGCTAATGAAGCAATGTCTTTTTGGAGAGAAATGGGGTATGGTAACTAAAGGAGATGAAGGAAAAAGAATAGATATTTTCAAGGTCCCAACGGTGGTGGTGGATTTACATAGTCTGTATTATAATTTGTTAATATTTGTCTGTTTTGTGTCTATTGATTTACAGTCTGTTTATGTCAAGTTAAAATTATATTAAATTAATTTTAAGAATGTTTCTAAAGAAACTATAGTCTGGAAAAAACACAGGACTTCTGAAACCTCAGTGGAAGTAACTAGTTGGGCTGTAATTGATTCAATAAGAATAAATTCAGTTACAGTATAAATTTTTGGATAATATTTTCTCATGTTTTTTTTAAACTGCCAGCATGTCTCATCTTAAAATGAAAAGATAAATTTATAATCTATAGTAATACCATTCTAAATCAGTGAAATTACTTTACAAACTGGTGAGTTTTGGCTGCAGAATAGCCACTGATCTTTTAAAATGCTGCATGACAATTACTTAAATTTATTAGTAGGAATTACACATTCATAGTTATCTAACTATGTGTTTTGTGAAATGGAACAAATCTGTGTTTAATAGTGAAAGAAACAGTGAGAATAAAATTAGATGCTATCTGTCATGATGCCCTGACGTAGCTCAGCAAGAGAGGCTGTTAAGGGTATAAAAGAGGGAACCTTACACTGGTAAAATGGGCAATATTAACTTGAGACTCTTGTGTGTTTCATGTATCGCCTCCTTATCCTCATCTAACGGGGAAATAGCCAAAGAGAAAGAGACTTTGAAATATTATATCTGTGTGTATGTCTTTTGTACTTTGTTCTTTTTCAGAAATAAAACTTTGCTGCTACAGAACCTGATTGGAACTTAGTCTTTTAAAAGCTCTCTGCCTAACTATAAGTCTACCAATACTTGGAAATTGCACATTCCCTGGAAGAAAGGAACACCACCCCAGAGCTAACACAGGCAATGTGAGGTCCGGTATTGCTGCATGAGGGAATGGCGTGTTGAAACATATTGAAGGAGCAGCTACTACACAAACTAAGCCTCACTTTACCAGGTGCTAGCGACTGGGAGTGCGTGACACTGTCATCATTTTACAGCAAAAGTGTGTCACACAACAAACTGATACCAGTTTCATTGCTGTTACCTTTTCAGATTTCTTTAGCTGGATTGCTATCTTGACACTTATATGCACTTTAAAGTTTCACTGATTTCATTGAGACATGTGCATGCTATCCCATAAGATTTTTTTTTATCATGAAGGTTGAGAAATTAACTTTTAATATGTAGGAAAAAATAACCAACACGATAGCTACTTATAATGAGGTCCCTGTCTCAGAGACACGGATAGATGTACAAACCATATTGAGGGAGACAGGCTGTTCCTCAACCCACTGAAGGGCTTTTGCTATATCAAGTACTAACAAGTAAAAGCTTCATTTGTTGAGGAATCTGATAGTTTATTCCAGTAAGTGTGAACCTGAAGTTGGGGTGGGGGGTCCATTCCAACAGGAGTCCTTTTCTTCATGACCTTGGAAGCGTACCTCAGTGAAAATGCCTAGTATGCTTCCTTTGCTAGACAGCACTGTGGAATCACTCCAGCATGCAGGCTATGCTGTAGAGATGCTTGGATAAGCCCCATGTACCTCATAAAAAAGTAAGAAGTTGGATGAGCCTTAATGTCCATCTAATTCTGTGTTCCTACAGTTGCCAACCATAGTCTATGAAATCCCTATAAGCATGATATGAATACAATTGAACCATCCTATTTATGTTCTCCAGGAGTTGATTTTGATACCAGAAGTCTCAAAAAGGCACTGTGCCTACAAGTAATGGACACATAATTTATCTATCACACTGTATTTTGAAGGCATCAGAGAATTCCAGTAGCAGTGTAACTGGAGGCATGGATCTTTGTCAGAATTCATTGAGTATATAACATAGTATGCTAAAAATGTACAATGCAAATAAGAAATTGAAACAACACATAGCAAAACAAAAGTAAAAGTTAAGAGACCTCAGAACAATTCAGTTGATTGTAAGCTGGAGAACAGTATGTTCAAATATAAACTAAGAAGTCGAAGAATTCAGAAAAATTAGGAAGCTCTTTTTTGAAATGTCAATATGATGCTTTCTATAACAAAAGTGTTTTTTCATAGAGTTTAGATAATTCCATTCTAAAGTTTTTCAGTGGCTGAAATACTGTTGCTTATAAGTTGCAACTGGAGTTATGTCCATTGAATCAGTGGGATTTACATAGGAGTTAACTCACCCAATCCCCATTAATTCAATGGGCCTACTTTAGTTACAATTTACTATGCAAAGTAGCGGGATTTCAGCTGGTATTTCATACCTTTGATCTATCTTGAGATGTAAATGTCAACCTTACCTTGCCTTATCCTTAAGGAAATATGGCACATGAAGTAGCAAAAAATTCAGATCCTTTCAGAGAATTGACAATTATTTCCATTATGCTGTTCTAAGTTAATTGTTATGTACAGTAGAACCCTGTATAACGAACGCTTTGTATAACAAAAAAATCATAAAATGAAACATTTGTGTGCTATTTGTGATACCCCGCATAACGAAAAATACCTCGCTTAACGAAACCTTGTATAACTTTTTTTCATTATGCAGAGTATTGCCAATTCGCTTCACATAATGAAAAAAACGCGAAGAGCTTCGCAGAATGGGTTTTTTTTCCATTATGCGGGGTTCTAGTATATATCAACAACCTGATCCAACTGCTTTAAAATACAGTTTCCATCTTGAAACAATACCTGTGAATGAGTTGTGGAGGAATTTAACAAAACCTTTTCCCAATTAATTTTCTTGTCTTAGGTGTGGAATTGGAAGTCAGAGGAATGCATTTTTCTCAAAGGACACAATGAACCTGTCAAGAATTTTAGTCTTTTGAAACAATCAAGGCTTTTTTCATGGTCATTTGATGGGACAGTTAAGGTAAGTTAAAAGCACACTGACAGTTTAAATCAATCCCTGCAACTAAGGATTCTTCGTTATATCTTGTCAAGTTGCATGCAACTTACAGCAACCCTAATAGGGATTTCAAAGTGTGTGAAATATTAAAGGTTTTATTGTTATCATCCCACCATTGAGTTTCCATAGGTGTTTTTTGAAATTAGAACTAAAGCCTCCAGTTTCCTAGCATTTTGCTTTTTCCACTACAATGCCCTGGTTGTATAAATGTACAGAAAAGCAAATATAGGTCACATGAAATATAATATTTCTTCTGTTTCCAAGAAAAAAAATCAGGTGCCTCTAGATGTGTTTTAAAAGAATCTTTTTTATATAATGTACTATAAAATACATAATGGATGGAAATTGTTTAAAGCAAGTGTCCTCAACCTTTTAAAGTCTGAGGGCCAGATCACACCCCCTCAGACTGTTGGCGGGCTGGATAGGTGGTGGCAACGGTAGTGGCGGGACCACCCCGAGCTCCCTCCACTGACACCGACAACCCTGAACCATCCCCCACTCCCCCCCCCCCCACGCTACTTCCCTGCCTGAAGGAGCTGCATGGCACCAACTCATCTGGCCCGCCACCTTACTTCTGCTGCCTTAGTCCTTGTCTCCTCCACTTGGCTTGGCATGTCCCTAACGGCGCTCCATAACAGGGTGGATGTTGTAAGCCTTACAACATCCACCCTGCTATGGAGCGCTGTTAGGGACACACAAAGCCAAGCGGAGGAGACGGGGATTGAGGCGGTGACGGAAGCGGCAGCTGGAGTGAGGTTGTGGGCCAGATGAGTTGGTGCCATAGGCTGGAGCTGGCCCGTGAGCTGTAGGTTAAGAACCCCTGGTTTAAAGGGTTAAAACCATCAGCTACTAATTGTTTCTAAGAAAAACATTTACACCTGTCTGCATGTTTTGTGCTATGAGAACTATTGTTCACTGGTAAAATTTGACCTTGCAGCTCTGGAACATATTTACTGGAAAACTAGAAAGAGATCTTAGTTGCCATGCAGATGCTATTCTTTCTTGTGCTATTTCACCTGATTCCACTATGTTTTCCACTACCTCTGCTGACAAGACTGCCAAGGTTAGTAAACATTTACAAAACTGTCGACATCTCTAAACATCTCTAAAATACAGGGCATGATCCAGCTGTCATCAAGCATTTTTACACATATTAAGCCTTCCATTCCAGCAGAAGAATTATACAAACATCTCCCTTTCTGTTATTGATAAAAGTAAGACTTCAGAAGTGCCTGATGTGAGCCAGTTTAGGCCATCTACAGTGCTAAATTACAAAAGGCTTATCAAATTATAGGTCCACTCTGGGTGGGGGGAGGATATTAATTAAACTATCATAATCCAGTTGAGCCTGCTCCTGGATAGGGATTCCTTGCTCATGGTCACACATGACTTGATTACCTCCAGACTTGATTACTGTAATGCGTTCTACATGGGGCTGCCCTTGACGACCATTCGGAGGCTGCAGCTGGTCCAGAATGCGGTGGCCCGGGTAGTGATGGGATGCGGGCGGTATGTCTGTGCCTTGCCTCTGCTTCGGGAGTTGCACTGGTTACCAGTTTGTCTCCGGGTGCAATTCAAGGTGCTGGTTTTGACCTTTAAATCCCTTCATGGTAGTGGGCCAGGTTACCTAAGCAACTGCATCGCCCCAAGAGAGTCTGCCTGACCTACAAGGGCGGACCGGAGGGGCTCCCTCAGTGTTCCATCGGCTAGAGGGCTCGCCTCTCTAGCATTAGGAGGAGGGCCTTCTCTGTGTCCGCCCAAACCCTATGGAACCTCTTGCCAGCATATCTGCGGCTACAGACAGAATTGCTGCCCTTTAGGAAAGGGTTGAAAACCTGGCTGGCAGGGCAAATATGGGGGACCGACGGGGTGGTTGCTCCTCCTCGTTGGCTCTATTAGTGGATGGGTCCCTCTAGTGATGGGTGGGGAAGGAAGGGGTATTTTAAATTGGGGATGTTTTTATACAGTTCTTAATGCATTTTTATTATTTTAATTGGATTTGTAGGGGTGTATGTATAGTGTTTGTGTGTTGTGAGCCGCCCTGGGTTGCCTTAGGGCAAGTGGGCGGGATATAAGTTTAAGAAATAAATAAATAAATAAATCTCAGTAGAAAGCTCTGCTGGCAAGATCAAACAGAAAAGTGTATTTCAGGCTATGATTCTTGCTTGCTGTCAAAGATAAAAACATAAAGATGGCCCTGTTGGAGTGCACTAGCTATGCCCAAGTACCTTGATTTGAAGAATTTCCCATTTCCTTTAGTACATCAAGCACGTGGGTAGCAAACCAAGATGAAAAAGCAAAGTTGCAGTAAACATTGGCTAACTTTATTTAATATTAACTAGAGCAGTGGCTTTTTATTCATGCACCATGGGGAAGTGGGATCTCGAGAACAGAGGATACTAAGATTTCCAAGATATTTCTGTGGAGCTCCATTGGTATAATTATCTATTAATTTTGTGTTATATACTTCGTGTCCTGAACTTTTTGGCTGTAACTTTGTGGAGTAACCATTCTGCTGTTACAAAGGGGGTTCCCTTCCTCCTCTTTAAACATGTTATATAAGACGATCTTGCTTCAAGCAAGATCCAGCTATATACTTTAGTGTCCAAGACTATCTGAATGGGGCCTTGTCTTCCCATTTCTATTAGAGCCCTACATGTTACTTCCAAGCAGATTTGCAGGGTATGTAAGCAGCTCCCTGCTGTTGATTCTAGCGTTCAGCAGAACTACACCATTCAATTATGGCCATTTTTTCCTTCTTAAAAATCTTTATATTTTTTCATGGGTGCTACCTGTTTTCCTCGAGTATTGTCTGCTTGATGAAATTGCTTATTTTGCTGGATATTGCACATAGTGTAATTTACCTGAGAGGGAATTTTTCACCTTAGTTTCTTGTAGAAGTCTTTTTACCTCTATATGTAATACCCATTTTTCTACAGCCAAAATGTTCACAGTAATGTTCACAGAATGAAACAGTAACTAAGCAGTTTTTTTCTAAATCTTTTAGATATGGCATTTTGAAAGTTTTTCAATTCGTCATAAATTAAAAGGCCATGAAAGCTGTGTGAGATGTTCCGCTTTCTCTCCTAACAATGAATTATTGGCCACAGGAGATGACAATGGAGAAATACGGGTATTCCACTTTGTTACTTTAAAATGATTTCTTTAACAGTGTTAAACAAATCCTAGTAACTATGGATTATCTGCGTATATGCAATATTTTTACAGATTCTTTTGTAGTTCTTTGATACTGCCAAGATGCTGTTTGAGTGACTGTATTCAGGTTTTACATTGTATTACAATAATATCGTTAAAGAAGTTGAAGAAGAATTTCAAGGACAATTTTTGTGATGATGAAATGGTCAATTCTGAGAAGAAAGTCTCTTCTAAAGGAAGTGAGATAAATGGGAAATGACTCTGTTTTGAGATATGCAAATAGTGGAAATAAGACAAATCTTCAATATAAGTACCGGTACTTTGAGAATGTTAAACATTTAATACAACCATTTTAGAGAGAACCAAGAATTTCCCAAGCCCCAAATATATTTACCTCCAAATTAATGACTTTCTTTTCGTTTTTTTTATTACAAACTTGAGCTTTGCTAATGATGCTTGCCCTAGTGCACAACTGTATCTTATCCCCCTTATTCCTATTCTGATATTTATCCACACTAAATGAAAGTAAAGAGGAAGACACGGGGTACTTGGAACTAGTCACTGTTTCCCTGGTTACCTTTTGTGTCCCTCTATTTGAAAAACCAATCTTTAGGCAAGCACAATGCTTGAAACTGTGGTATGCCACTACTCCTATCATGGAACAAAAGGTAGAATAGAAACCTTGGCTTGCATTTTCTTTACCTTTTGTTCATCACTGGAATTTCATACAGATATTTGAATCTAAAATTTCTGTAAAGGCTAGAGCATAAATTAATGGCATGTATCTCGTTGGTTAGTTTTGCCACCAAAAATGCAATGCTGTAAGTTGCACAGGGAATTGCCTCTTAATTAACAAATTCTTACTTGTATCCCTTGTGGTGTGACATTTGTATAAACTGGTACACAATACAGAACACAAATGGCAACTCTAGTTTAAATTTTAAGTTTTATTATTTTATTATATTAACATCCCGGTTTTACATTCAAAGATAGCATTCAATAACCTAATTAAAAACAACTTGGAGAATAAACTTGTTACGATCAACATAGTAATCACATTTGGGCAAGCCATTAAATAATGGAGTGGTATATTTAGTCTGTTAAATTTTTCAAGACTTGTGATTTCAAAGGACAACCTGGATAAAATTGGCAATAAAAATTAAAGTTTAAAATATCTGTCTTGTGGTTTGGAAAACTTCCTGCAACAATATTTGTTCACGAGTTACAAGTATTCTATTCTTCCATTCAATTAAAATATATTATTTATAATATATGTCTTAGGTTTGGAATGTCTCAAGAGGTGAGCTTCTTCACCTTTGTTCCCGAGGTTCAGTAGATGAAGGAGAATCAGTTCATGGAGGCTGGGTAACAGATCTTTGCTTTTCACCTGACAGTAAGATACTTGTTTCTTCTGGAGGATACATTAAGGTAAGCTCAACTACCCTTTTCTGTTTATTTAAAACAGGGAACATGTTTAATTTCCTTGCTATATAGGTAGCAAATAACCAGAATGTTAACTTTTACCTTGGCTGCAAATAAAAACTTATTTTCAACAGCACAGATTTTAAATGTATGTGTCAGTCATCATCCTGAATATTCTGTTGTGAAACCTGAGGAAGGGATGGTGGAGAAAAATACGGCTGAAATCTGTGGTTTCATTGATAATACTGTTATACATCGAATAACGCCAAAACTTGGTTCCACAAGTCTTAGCGTTATCCGATTTTTAGTGTTATCCAATGCATGCATTGGATAATGCTAAACAAAAGCCCGGCTGCCTTCTCCAGAAGGCAGGTGCTGAACAGAGTGCCCATACGCCGGCTGCCCACCCCCACAAAAAGGACGACGTGATCTACCTTTTCACGCTGTTTGGGGACAAAAAAATCATCACTGGGTGCATGTTTCCGGCTCTCTGCCTCCCCTGCAGCCTCTGGGAGGGCTGGAGGACCTTTTTCATGCTATTCCTGCCTTCCTAGGGCATCCCTGCCACACAACATTTGAAAAAAGTTGTGATCACCAAATGGCGACCAAAACTTTTTTCAGGTGTTGTGCGGCCCAGGGATGTCCTAGGAAGGCGGGAATAGCACAAAAAAGGTCCTCCAGCCCTCCCAGAGGCTGCAGGGGAGGCGGAAAACCGGAAACATGCACCTGATGATGGTAATTTTTTTGTCCCCAAACAGTGTGAAAAGGAAGGAGATCTATATCTATAAATCTGTGTGTTAGCCGTTGGAATGTGACAAAGGATGTTTAGCCAGGCCCCACTAGCCCCGACCGAGCCTCTGTGCACTTGCCCGACCGGGGTTCGCAGGTAACTGTTGGGTTGAATTTTGCGCCAGTGGGGCAGGAGCCCCCCGGACGCAAACAAAAAAAGGGAACTTCAATTCCCAACGTTCCTTGCACCGCGCTGCACCAGAGCCAATCAGGCTGAGTGACGTGAGCAAAAGGAACATTCGGAAACGCGCCGCGGCAAATCAAAATGAAGCCGCAGGAAAAAAACGGCTGCACAAACTGAAATTGCACATGCCAAACTACAAGCCCCAGCGTCCTGTGTGCCATGAGCATGCAGAACGCTGAGGAAGCCGGCGTGCGAAAAATAAAAAAGGCAGGCCGCGGAAAACCCCCCCCTGCACCGCTGCATACAGCGGCGATGGGATTCCTGTGGTCCGGCCACCCAGGCCGGCCTACGGAAATACCCCCACCCCAACACCGCATCAAGCAGCGATGGGAATTCCCGTGGTCCGGCCACCCAGAAATACCTCCACCCCAACGCCACATTAAGCAGCGATGGGATTCCCGTGGTCCGGCCACCAAGGCCAGCTCACGGAAATACCCCCACCCCAACGCCGCATGTAAGCGGCAATGAAATTTCCATGGTCCGGCCACCTAGGCTGGCCCACAGAAATACCTCCACCCCAATGCCGCATCAAGCGGCGATGGGATTCCCGTGGTCCGGCCACCAAGGCCGGCTCACGGAAATACCCCCACCCCAACGCCGCATGAAGCGGCAATGGTATTTCCGCGGTCCAGCCACTGAGACTGGCCCACGGAAATACCCCCACCCCCAACACAAAACAACACAATCCAAAAACATTCAAATGTAATCAAAACCAAACATAACAAACAAAAACTAAACACAAAAACATCCAAAAACAAACAAGAGAAAACATATTTCCGCGGTCCAGCCACTGAGACCGGCTCACGGAAATACCCCCACCCCCAACACAAAACAACACAATCCAAAAACATTCAAAAGTAATCAAAACCAAAAATAAGAAACAAAAAATAAACGCAAAAACATCCAAAAACAAACAAGAAAAAACACACAGACCCCCCCCCCCCAAAAAAAAATTTTTTTTAACCAGAGACCTTAACAGGAGATGTCCTCACTCCATGACGACCGGAACTAAACTGAGGAAAGAAAGAGACTACCAGAAGAAGAAGCGACACCCAGAGGACAGTAGAAAAAAATAATAAATTAAAAGAAAAGCTCACCAGCTCCAACATTCAAAACATTCAAAAATATTCAAAATAATCACAAAGAATTCACAAATTAATGAAATAAGTTTTCAAAACATTCAAAAATATTCACAATAATCACAAATAATTCAAAAAAAAAGTTTTCACTCAACCCCCCCCCCCAAACCCCCCATCTAAACACAGTATAGAAACATTGATTTAAAAAAAACCATGTTCTTACACATTTTTAAAATTATTATCCAAGGTACAACACATTATTTGGTTAAATACAATAATTATAAAAAAATATATCATCCTTTCCTCTTTTTTAAAACAAAAAACAAAAAAAATTATCACAGTTTATAACAGCCCATGCGTAAAAATAAAAATTTTAAAAAACCACAATTAAAAACTAACCTCATTTGCATAAGCATAAAACAAAAACCTTCCAAAACCATTTTAAACAGCCTGGCACTGCCGGGCAAAATCTGCTAGTAACCACTAAAATGGTGTAATCCAGTGCAACAATTTTTTCAAAACTTTACGCTGTTAACCGATTATAGTGTTATCCGATTCAGTCGTTATCCAGGGTTTTACTGTATACTATATTCAGAATGTAGTGATTTTTGACTGGGATTGTCTTTTCTCTTCTTTCTAGTGGTGGGATGTTGATACAGGCCAGCCTCTACAAACATTCTACACAAATGGAACCAACCTTAAATCATTGTGTGTGTCTCCAGATTTCAAAGTATGTGTGACTGTTGATAACCTTGGCATTCTTTATGTGCTGCAGGTTATGAAATAATCTTTTTAAGAATGTGACACTTTTTTTTTTTGCAACTGCTGTGTTTTGAGCCAGAAGCACTTCCAGAGAAGTCTTTTTAACTCTTCTGAAAGCTGTGAAATAATTTTTTACTCTGACATGCACAAAATATTAGGTATGTTTGTAAACTTTTTCTGAATCAACAAATATACCTCTTTTGCTTGATCAGCATTGATTATTTTGATTTTCATCATATAAGTAGCTTTTGCCATGGCTGCTTTAGTGAAGATATGTAGCTACACAAAATAGGATGAGAGGACTTTCATACATGTGCACCCTACTCTTAAAAATCCCCTTAAAATGTTTGGATATCTCTATGAAGCTGATGTCTGGGTTACGTGGAAGGTTGCCAGGCATGGGAAAGAAAATTAACAAGATATATCACACCAGTGTTTGGGAGTTAGTACAATGTTGGATTGAGGTCACATTTTGTACTAATGACCATTGAAGAGTATAATACTCTGAAATATCATCAATGATGATTTAAAGAAAACCATTTATAAACCATAAGCCATAAAATTTCATGAAACACTGTTTTACTATGTGTGAATTTGTGTTGAAAAAGATCTTTTTAAAATATGTTTTATAAATGCATACCTGTCAAGTTTCGGGAAATTTCTGTAAAACCCCCATATTTTACACTCTTTCCTGCCGTCATTCTGTATTAGTTAGACTGGAGTTGGACTGGAGGCCAGCACAGGATAAGCATAACTGTCCAGTTTCCTGTTTTGGCTGGGAAATTTCCCTTATTTGACAGAAATTTCCCGAAACTTGAAAGGTATGTAAATGTAACTCAGAAAAATGAGTTGGAAGAGACTTTATTGCCAAAAGTTTGAACATTTGTAGTAGCCTAAACTGAAATATCCAGTAATATTGTTTTGGTACTACAAGGAGTAGCACATTGGTGCTTTTCAAACATAGCAATATAAGCACAGTGATGGGACAAATTAAAAAAAAATGTTGGGTGAGATTTCCTCTCCCAATTAGTGAGTGGGCTTTGTAAGTCATTAATGGATGTGCCTAGTTTACTCTCTCTGTCAACTGTCTAAAAGACAGTTTCAATACTTCTCATTTTTCAGTGTTGTGTTAAATTTAAGGCATTGACTTTTGCTGTTTGCCCACCCTTTTCTCATTTGTTAAAATGCAAAACAAAATACTGATACAATAAATAAAAGTTTAATGTAATGTAATCTCTTTTATTTTGTTTTGGGATCTTCATTTTCATTCTACTGTATTTGTACAAAAGGAAGGTGCTGTTTTTAAGGTACAAACAAAATGAATAAAACAATAAAAAATTTGGATGTTTCATCATGGTCTCTTTCTTCTTTCTTGTTTCCAAAGAAAGAAAAAGATTTACCCATATATCTGCATCATTTCACAGATGAAATAATATTTCAATATTTAATAAGTCAATATTGTTTCTGTATATTTAATTAAGAGAAACCAGATTTTTAAAAAAATTAATTCTGCATGGGAACTAAGTACTATTGCATTACTTTGCCATTATGTTATGTGAGCGTGAATGTTTGGTCAGTTCTCTAATTTTAAACAATTACCAAGAGGGCTGCTAGAAAAAGGAAACTGATTAAATTCTTGTGTGCAAGATTTGTGCATTCTAGGTTCTGCCATTTTCCCTAAGAAAATCTTATTCTCCATAACCTGGAGTGCAATTTTTGTCTTTAGAGGAGAAAAGCAAATTTGTTTTTATTCTGCAGATAAATTGAATTTGGTATTTAGTAAGAAAAGTTCAGGGGCCTGCAGTGGCTTAGTCATTACGACACTGAACTTGCTGACAGGAAGGTCGGCAGTTCAGCAGTTTGAGGCCCCAGCCCTGCATGACAGAGTGAGCTCCCATCTCTGTCCCAGCTCCTGCCAAGCTAGCAGTTTGAAAGCAAGACATTGCAAGTAGATAAATAGGTACCACTTCGGTGGGAAGCTAAAGAGCGTTCCGTGTGCTCCAGTGTCTAGTCATGCCTGCCACATGTCAATGGAAATGTTTGAAAACACAGACAGCGCTGGCTCTTTGGCTACAAACGGAGATGAGTACTGAACCCTAGAGTCTGATACGGCTGGCTTTTGAGCAAGGGCAACCTTTACCTAAGAAAAGTGCCTTTGCCATAGTTCAATAGCTTTGCAAGTGGAGATGATTGTGGCAGCTTAGCATGTCTCGGACTCTGAAACGCACTACAGTAGACCCTTGCATAACGTTACTTGGTTCCCCAAGTAGTGTTGCTAAGCATTTTTTGTTGTTATGCAGGTTTCCCACATAACGACGTTTTTAGCATCGTTGTCCGGTTATTTTAGTGTTGTTATCCGGACGACACTAAAAATGTTGTTATGCGGGGGAACACGTGGTGCATAACGATGCGTTGTTAAGTGAAAATGATGTTATCCGAACGCGTTGTTATGTGAGGGTTGACTGTACTTTGGCCACTCTAAGATTGCTCATTTTCCTGTCCTTTAAATAATTCTGAGTATAAAGGAATAACTTTTTAAACCATTATATTGATTGGCTCTGGTTCATACTATACATGTATATTCCTCCATTGCAATGAAGGAATTTTTTTGAAATGGTAGCTGTGTTAGTTTGTGCAAGCATATCAGAGAGTAAACAAATAAAAATAAAAACCAGGCTTCTTTCGTGTCTCCCAAGATTTTTCCCCACCAAAGTGGTCCCTATTGATCTACTTGCGATTTCTTGCTTTTGAACTGCTAGGTTGGCAGGTGCTCAGACAGAGACGGGAGCTCACTCTGTCATGTAGTACTGAGGTCTTGAACTGCCAATTTGCCAACCTTTAGCTAACAAGGCGAGCTTCTTAACCACTGAGCCCACTGCAGTCCCTGACTATCTGCTGTATGTATTTTAATGTTACTTTTCGTGGATCCAGTCTACTTCATCACGACGAAAGCTAACATTAAAATACAGCAGTTAGTCCTTAAGGTGCCATAACTGTTTTTTTTTTTACTCTGATATCCTTTCAAGGAAGGCTGTTATTTCTGGAATATTTGCTTCCATGATTTGGTGCTGTATTAATGAGCTAGGATAAGCCCCCAGTGCATCAGTTCCTGTTTCCATTGAATGCTGTGGTTGTTCCAATCACTTTCTACTTTGTTACCCATTGCCTTGCACTTACATATATATTGTCAAATTGGGGGGGGGGGGGGGTTTGCTTATTCACTTTCTTCACTTTCTTCAATCTCTATGCCACACACTCGTTCAAGATTGACTCAGGGTGGCTTACCAACATCGAATAAAACTAAATAATAGATAGAACATACATAGTCATTTTAAAACGTTAAAACATCATTATCATAAAAATACTTAAAAACCACACACACACCCCTTAAAGAGTGCTGGAGAACGAGAGGGGAAGGATTCTGATTCATACCAACCATCCAGCTGGGGTCACTCTTCCACCTACACCCCAGAATTATAAACCAAATAATGACAGTAGTTTGCAGTCCTGCTTTACAGTGGGAACATTGCGAGACCTGAATGTAAAAAAAAAAAATTGCAGATGCTGAAAATACAGAAGGGAAGAATCACCAGACATCGTAGTAAAGAGAAGACAGAGCATATGAACCCTCTGCCCAGAATCGTTCCATGCTTCCAAGGCCCTAGAATTGAATAATTATTTAAATTTTCTTCAGTTTAATCCTTGGACGTTCTTCTACTTTAAAAAAGAAAAATTACTTTATTTTGAATGTAAAGCTGTTTTAGCTTCTAAAATGATGTCTAAATTCCCTTTCCCTGTTGCTTAGTTACAAGCAAACCCTTTTATATCTTCCAGAGTTGAGAAGCTAGTTGAAATAGCATTGTACCATCTAGTAACTACTTCCCAAGAGAAATCAGAAATATCTCTGGTCTGCCAGTTTGGAATACTTTTATTGGGGGGAAAATTATTCTAGTTTTTGTCCCACTGCCCTAGTCTTTGGACTACTTGAAGCAGATCTCTTAAATACTTCTAAAAACTATTTTACAATGCTGTGAGGCACTAATCTGGTAGAAATATCAGTCTCTTTTCTCATCCTTAAAATGGAGCCCAACTATATTAAGTTGGAAGAAAACAGTACTGCCAGAATAAGAGGTCTCTATTTTTCATTTCCTTTAAAGTGTAGCCCTTGAGGCAATACTTAAATTTGGTTGGCCTCCAAATTGATGAAGTACAGTATTACCTCATACAACGTCCAAACTTGGTTCCACAAGTTTGGACTTTTTACGGATTTGGACTTTGTATGAGGCATGCAAAATCCTAGCTGTGATGCCTCATACAACGTCCAACTCCTTACCATGATGCTTCGTACAATGTCGTTTCCATAGAGATACATTGTACTGTAACAGCACAGACTTCAGGGCAAAGTCAAGGAAATTGACAGAACTTTAAGCAATTCTCTAAAGGCTAAATACATTACAAAAACATGTCAAACAACCCTGATTGTCCAAGAACCTGAAGAATGCTGCAAAAATCCCAGGAATGCTTCTAAAAATTCTGACAAAAAAAGTAAAAAAAAAATCCAAAATCGCATTCAAAACCACTCTTAGTCTCGTGCAAAACCCACAAGAGCAATGCATGCATGTGTCCTGCCTTTTATACTGCCCAGGCACAATGCAACCTGGGAAAAACCCCAATGCCTCATACAAAGTCGCAGCAATTTTGTATGAGGCAACTTTTTTCAAGGAATTAGGCGATGTTCTATGAAGTCGATGTTGTATGAAGTGGACTTTGTATGAGGTATTACTGTATAGGAATTGAATACCCTGCCCTGTCTTTGTTTAAGAAGCTGAGCAAAACTACTTTGTTGTACCATTGTGTATGTTACAGAAAGTTAAGCATTATCCAGCATTTAAAAATGGAAACATTTTTTTCCATATATAGTGGAACCTCGGTTAATAAACAGCTCAGCTAACATAAAAATCACATAACAAAAGGTGGCTCGGCTTACAGAATTTTTTTCGGAACGGATTAATTGGTTTTCAATGCATTTCTATGGGAAACCGTGGTTCGGTTAAAGTATTTTGGTTTTCAGTATATTCCTATGAGAATTTGGGTTAAAGTAATTTACACTGTAAGAAATGTCCCAGAGAATACAATAATTATGTAAGCCGAGGTTTCACTATATGTTGACATTTCTGCATGTGCATTTGAAGCAATGCTGTTTTCAAGTCTTTGAGATAGCAAAGCAATATCAGTACCATGTAATATCATTGTATCTTTAAATGTATCTGGGATCATGTTGGTTGCTTTCAAACGTATTGGATTGTCTGATCAAGAAAGTGGTTAACTTTTCTTAAATGTCTTCACAACGTGATATAGGAATTGTAATTGTCTTAGAAGTGTATTGGTTGGCAAGTACTGTAATGAAATATTGTTGTGGTACATGCCAACAATTTAACTTTTACTGCTTGGTGGGATTGTAATTTATTTTTGCTTGGATCAAAACAAAGCCTCTTGAATTCTGGATTTTCACAGAGGACCTGTTTGTTACTCCTGGTATCAAAATGATAATGAAATTTTTGAAAAAAGTAACTAAAAAGGTTTCTTGGTAGACATAATGGTAAGTCATGTTTGCTGTTTCCGTTTACTAGTAATTTTACTTTTTCATTCAGTGGCTAATATCTTGCCTATATATAGATTTTTATATACAGTATCTTGTCCGAGCATGAGATCCTCAGTAAGTACCCGGAAGGGCATATAATTCATGCAGAAGCAGATTTTCCATTCACAATTTGTACACAGTGCTTGTTCTATTTGGATGAATGGAAAAATAGGCTTCTGCTTGAATTATATGCCCTTCTGGTTTGGAACGCATATAGTAACAAAATATTGGATCAAGGTTAATTCCTTCCAAGTCTAGAATCTGGGAAAAGAATGCCTTTGGCAAGCAGCTATGAAAAATTATATCCAGTTGTCAGGATAAAATGGGGCATGTATCATGCTAAACATGGTTAATTCAGGTATATATTATGCATCATGAAGAAATGGAACATGTGTCATGCTGAAAATAGTTAATTCGGGAAAACTTTATTGTTGATTTCTTGTTGCACAGTGAGTTTTTCAGTTGTCTGTAAATTGGTACTGAAGGATGGTTCTCACAACCACAAATAACCTCTGAGGTTTTGCTACCCAAATAAAATGATGGCAATATGAACCTCACTGATCAGATGCCACCATCTTTCACCATGGTATGGATTAGAATGATCCGTGGTGGCGATTTGTGCCATGACATCCATTCTTACCTGACACAGGTAAAGCTTCTGTGCTACAGCCCTCATAGCATAAATTTAAGAGGAAATGGGGTTTTCTGATGTCATATAATAACTTTGCTATATTCTGTTGATCCACAACTTGCTGTTAAATTTCTTTATGCAGTGGGAACTGAAGCTGAGAGGAAAGAATTAAGCCAGTGCCAGTCGATTAGCCTCTTGCAGTAACTCAATAGCTGTAAGTGTCTAAGGAGCCAGGGATTCAAATTCCCACTGTGCCTCTTGGAAGAGGGATCAGATTTCTACCAGATTTCTTTACATCTCTGATGTTTCCATTTAATCCCACACACAGCATTATATCCACTGAATGTATGACCTATAGATGTGCAAATAGGATTGCTGGTTTAAAAACACTACATAATTAGATTAAGCATAATTTTGTATTTCTTTATGATTCTGTTGGGGGTGGGTGGGGAATATTAACTGGTCATTCTGAAATAAAGGTATGGGTTATTTTGGCATAAAATATATGCCAAGAAATGGTTCCAGTTCTGTATTGTGCCTAATCCATCCATTACTGTACATTTTCTGTGTTCCCCAAAAAGATAATTGGGAGATTATTCATCTTATCTGAGCAAAATCTGTGGAACTCTCATTCACTGTTTTCTCAGAAACATCACTTTTCTCAAATTTTTACACTATCTGATTGAGTCTTCTTTTCCTTTGGTCATTTTATTTTTGTGTGTCGTTTACTCTTTATGAACAGAAATAGTTCAATAACAGAAAAGTTTCATAAGCCTATCATGATAAGTTTGATAATGGAACACTTTCCCCTGCCAGTGTCCTTGGGCAAAATCATATCCCTTCTCCTCATGAAATGGTTCATTGCAGCCCTGGTTGGAAGATTCCCAAGGTTGCATAAGGAGATATTACTTGATGCCTGCTTGCATGGCGACAGAACTGGCCAATCATTGGAACCAATGAATAATTGTGTAAGTTGAAAGAATGTACAGTATAGTGCTTCTTATGTTTTGTTCTAATTCAACTAGATCAGGGGTCAGCAAACATGGCTCGCCAGGTGTTCTTAGACTTCAATTACCAGAAACCCAAGTCAGTACACCTGCTGATCAAGGCTACTGGGAATTGAAGTCCAAGAACATATGGAAAACCAGGTTTACTGAACCCTGAACTAGATGAAAGGAGGCCATCCCCAGGGCATTTCTTTGTTCCCCTGCCAATACGGGATACTTGACAGGTATGGGATATAGCTGTCAAGTATCCCGTATTGGCCGGGATTTCCTGTTTTTCTGCACCTGCTCCTCCCCTTTCCTGCCGCCATCCCGTATTTTGAACGGTGGGGAAAGTAGCTACTGCGCATGCGCACCACTGCCTCTGACGGCCACGCATGTGCAGTAACCCATTTCCTGAACATAAGAACAGCCTTACTGGAACAGACCACAGTCCAGCATTCTGTCTCACCCAGTGGCTTACCATTTGCTTCAGGGTATTCCCAAGCAGATGCCTTCACCTCCTTAGGATTCTCTGGAAGTGGCATTGAGAGATATCCTGCCTATCTCTCCAACCCGGAGGTTGTCCTTAGGTATCCATAATTACAGCCATTGATACTCTTGTCCTCCATGAACTTGTCTAATCCTTTCTTAAAGCTGTCAAGACTGACACCTGTCAAGACTGACAGCTGTCACCACTTCTTCTGGCAGGGAGTTCCATAGACCAGTGATCCTCTGGGTGAAAAAGTGCTTTCTCTTATTTGTTTGAGAACTAGTACCCAAAAGTTTCATGGAGTGCCCTGGCTGAAGGGGTTTCTGCGCATGCGCGCAGAGGTTTTTGCACATGCATGCCGCTGCCTCTGACCGCCACGCATGCACAGTAACCCATTTCCTACACGGCATCTGGAAACCTACTGCGTATGCGTGCCTGGCTCCCGTATTTCCAAAACAGCGACTTGACGGGTATGTGCCATCCTCACACCCTCCCAATTTTTTAGTTTGGGATGGAATTTGCTGAAAAAGATTTGTCAGCTAGAAGGTCTGGAGGCAATTTACCATGTTTTTAGAGGCCTCATCGTAGCTAGATATCCTCATATCTCAAAATTCAATGTTTAAAGAAAATATGTGGGCAATAAAAGCACAAGGCAGCTTCTTCAGTTCAAAAACTATTTGTTTTAGTTAAGCAAGCCAAATGTTCATTTAATGAAAAGGTGTTATAGTAATCTTTACTTAAATAAAAAAGTAATGTGGAAATTATTGCCTTTAACCCCAACACCTTGGATTGTGGTCCTTGGGCTAAAATTTCAAAAACACCCCCACTGAGATATAGCCTGTTAATGGAGCACAAATGTTAGGAGTTGTAGCATTCTCTCACCTGGTGGGAACAACTTTTTATATGTCTTGCAATATGCATACTCTTCCTACCAGAATTCATGGACCACCGTATCTTGTTGACTAGTTGTTTCTCTTCTTATACATTTTTCAGCTTCCTTCCTTGTTCCCTCATACCTCTTGATGAATGACTAACCTACTTCTTACTAAGCCTTTCATTTGTATCTGTCATTTTATCACTGTATAATTCCTGGCAGTTTTCTATAGCATTATCCTTCCTGTCTAGTACATAAACCACCTGTGTTCCCACTCTAAATCTTTCTCTTTAATATTTGAGCATATTAGGTTTTCACTTCCATTCCTTAAAAGCCCCACACATTTAAAGCTACCTCTAATAACCTGTTTCCCTTCTCTCTTCTGGTTTCAAACGTCAGAAGCATACCACTTAATTCTGCTTTCCTATCCAATGCTTTTTCTAAATCTACTAATCTTCTTTTATCTATTACAGTATACCAAAGTGAGTTATCTTCCTACTGCCAAATCTAAGGTCTGTTCTCCTCATCCTGTTTGGTATCTCTACAAGCTATCTTTGATAGACCTTTTTGCTAGATTATCTGTCCCTCCTATAGTCTTTTCTCTCTCAAGCCATTTTGCTTAGTGGCATCATCATACCTTTTTAGTATCTTTTGTATGCTGATTTAATCCAGTCCTGAGTCTCTAGCTGTCTGTGTGATGCTTCTTCATGATCTCAAACTCGGTATGTTTTGCTTCCCGTGCTGACAGCTCTTCTACTGTTATGTTACAGTTCATCTAGTTCTACCAGCATAATGCCTTAGTTGTACCTCATTATTTTTCGTTTTTCTTCCCAATCAATTTTAACCTAGTCATATTAATTTTCCTCTACAACACTGAGAAAAATATGACCCTTTCTCTTTGCCTAAGTGCTGTAAATCCTCTGGCCTCTGCTATTAAATCTTGGTCCTTACTTCTCTACAGAATTGGGCTATCTTGCTTTTTGATGAAAAGCATTCACTGATCTTAAAAAGCTTTATCACAAATCCTAATCCATCCTCTTTATCTTTTAGGGTATCAACCTGAAGCTGTTAAAAGATCAGCTTTCTAAAACATTCCATCCTTGCTACTTTTGAGGCCTAGAAATTCCTCTCAGACTATTTGTGTGACAATCCTTCTCTCACTCTAAATACAGTAAAACCCTGGCTTACAAATACCTCGAGTTACATAAAATTCGACTTACATAATGATTTTGTGTTAAACTATGTCCCGATTTACACAATTTCCTATGGGTTTGCTTCGAGTTACATATTCTTTTTCTTATGGGTTTGCTTCGAGTTACATAAAAATTCATTTCCCTCTGGGTTTGCTTCAATTTACATAAAAATTTCATTTTTCCTATGGGTTTGTTTCAAGTTACGTAAAAATAATAATTTTTCCAATGGGTTTGCTTCGAGTTACATAAAAAACTGATTTAAGCAAAAGCCTATGGAATGACTTTTTTTTCGTTAGTAGGGGTTTTACTGTAGTTCTTTCAAAACCCATCTTCTTCACTTTGATTTCAAATTAGCTGTGCTGAATAAAACTATTAGATGTTGAGAAACCACAAGATTCTTCATTGTTTTAATATCAGTACACATGAAAGCTGACAAGACATTGCCTTAATGAAATTATTCACAGGATCAAACTGTTATGTTTTCCATACTAAATTGCATTAGTAATCCCTTCAGAGCAGGTGTTATGGGTTCAGCCCCCGAGCCTGCTCCCCGTGAGGAGGAGGACTCAGATGATGAAGGGGAGGAACTGGCAAGACCTCCCTCCCCAGGAGTTTCCTCCCTGATGTTATCCCAGCCCCCATTGGAAGACGAGCAGGAGCAACCCGAGAGTAGCCAGGGAGGGAACACTTCAGGGCCGCAGCAGCAGCTGCAGCAGATAGAGGGCTTCGATGAGGAATCTTGGCTTAATCCCAGACACCGTAGCAGAGAGAAACGCCGTCAACAACAAGAAGGAGGGGCAGCGAGTAGAGGGAGCATTGAGCCACACCCCATAAATGGCCAGAACAGTTGGCCAGGCTTCGTGACGAACAAAGTTCTACACTCACCCGTCTGCCCCGGTTGCTCGTGTGGACTCCTGTCACCCTATTTGGAAACCATGTTTGGAATCACTTGGACTGACCTTGGACTGGACTGATACCTCTGTTGGACATTCCCTATGGACTATAGCACTGTGAGTAGTTGCTCCTCTGCTCACTTGCACAAATGTGGAAGCTAGAGATCAGACCCCCCCCCCCCCGGTTGTTTGCATTTCACTGCAGGAGTCTGGAAACAATACAGAGACTTTATTTCTCTGCTCATTGCTTGTGGGGGCTTCGGAAGGGGGAGGGGACAGAACAGCAGGCAAGTGTTCAACAAAAGGCAATACTTTAACTGTACAACTTCCCATTTATTTTGTGTGCTTTCATAGGATATAAATAATGACAAAAATTACAAAATTTATTACTGGAAGCCCAAGCATATTTACATAGAAGTATCTGTTGCAGTGAGGCTACTATTTACTTTTCTCCTATACAATGTTCCTTTGGGTAGTATATTTGTCAGTGTTTACTGTCGGCCTACTTACATACATATGAACAATGAATAGGCAAAATATATACAAAGAGCTGATCGTTTCAAGTAATTTGAATACTGTATTAAAAGGTTTTTTTCTGTTATTCAGCGCTATGATTAGGTTCAACTAAACCATGTTCAATTTTCAATGAAGTTCCATTGTCAGTTTTGTTAAAAATCCAGTTGAGAGTAACTGAAACCTTTCAGTTACATATGAAAGAATAATAAAAACCATTAAGTCAACCACACTACTCATCAATACCTCTATAATGATGTTCAAAATGACTCACAATTTGACTGGATAGAATATACATTGAAATGTCATTTCTCGCCTATGATTGATAATTTTACTTCATAATTCATTCAGTTCCACTTAATGTTATTATACAGATATTCCACAAAGACATTATAAATTAAAAAACTTAAAAAAGAAAAAGTAAGCAAATTTTATTAAGTCAAATGTCAAGCTAATGCTCAACAAGTTGATTTATGGAAATAATTTTTTTTATGAAGGAGTTTTTATTTTGGGAAAAACAAAAAGTTGAACTTTTCCATTAAAACCTGCTTTCTGAGACAGAAAATTTGATAAAATTCTTAGTTTTGATTAAAACCATCTTTCAGATCTTTAAAAACTGAAACTCATGGCTATAATAACTTGAAATAATTGTACAGTTGCATGTTACCAGTAACACAATACTGGGCAGCTTCTGTGTTCCTTCTACAAAGTGAATCATCCCTCCAGTACACTGGTGCCCCCACTTGTTGCTGCTGTTGCAAATACCACAGCAGCAGTAGGTTTTGCATTAAAATAAATCCAAACTCTATTAATAGTTAATGACATCCTTTATCATAAATAGTCATACTTATAGTTTTCTCTATCTCACAAAAATAATTAATGCAAAGTGCATTTTCATGCATTATTATTAATTCCTCTTTTTTAAGCCATTCATAAAACTTTTGATTCTTTGACACACAGTTATACAGAACCTTATTCCTCTAGGATTGAATGGTTTGAAGGTTACATAAAACCAGTAAAGAACAGATCAGGGATGCTAATACATTTTGAATGTTTATACATTTTTTTAGAACAGTAGAATTATATGACTCTCAAGATGTTGTTTTTTAGCATTTCTCAAATGCTATATTAAATAATCAGGATCTGTTTCAAAAAGTAAAAACTGCCAAGTTTTAGATTTAAAAGAACACAACAGAATGTTGTATTACTAAGCAGCATTAATGGTAGAGAGCTTTGTAAAATTAGAATGTTAGACTATGAAACCAAAGAAAGCACTGTGGCAAAGTCTAAAGAGAAGTGCGTGCGTGAAAACAATCTCCCACTCCTCTTGTGGGCTGTAATTGGAAAGTCTTCGTCCCATATCATTCTTCTGTCAGTGCTGCGGGAAGAACAATCACCAGAAATGACCAGCAGCCTTTTTTCTTCATTGTTATGTTTTTGCTAATTTCAAGGCCACTCATATAGTGCAGTCTTCCCCTTTACTAGACTGAAGAGTTGACTGTGCTATGACTGCTTCAAGTGCAAGGCACAACAAGAAACAGAGGCTAGTTCGCTATCAGAAAATTGTGGTTTCATACTTGGTATTAATTCCTCTTTTAGCTTCTTGTCCTGGTTCTACAATCCATGGTAGGTTGGCAAGAGTCTTTTGTTCAGTGGGATCTATCTGCTTTGAAAAAAAAGAAAAGAAACATAGATGTGTTTTATCTGCTATATTACTGAACATTAAAACACTGCTCAAACTGGGTCACATTGGCACAGCATTATCCACACAGTATGCTATATGTATTGCTTTCCTGGGGCTATAACCTATATACCAGGGATTCTCAACCTGTGGCCCGTGGGCCAAATGCAGCCCACAGTGCCATTTCATGTGGCCCCACACCACCACCACCACACCAGGAAATGCCATGTAGTGGAGGAAAGGTAAAATGGCTGTCCGGCCCCCAAAGCTGTCTGAGGGAATGTGACCCGGCCCCCAGCTTTAAAAGGTTGAGAACTCCTTCCATATATTGTTTCACTATAATAATCCATGGAGACATTGATTCATTATTTTTACTGCCCTCCTAGAACTGGCATAAAGGGGGGAAAGATGGGACTGTATTAAACTAGCAGGGGTGCCCAGCTGCACCTGGGGATTGTTATGGGGTGGGGGTGGAGTGGTTTCCTTCCAGGGTGGGGTGGTCTCCTGGGTTTGCAGGAGTCCCGAGCAATAATCCTTTCGTGCTCTTCACCCTCACCCTCTCCCTCCCAGGACTTTGCAAAGGAAAGATGCAGGAAGAGGGCTGGAGGGTAAATCGGTCAAGATGATGTCCGGAGAGTGAACTGGGGCCTCTTGGAAGATGATCTAGGAGGGGGTGGGTGGGTTGAATTTTGCAGGCTAGCTCATCCTCCGACAGGCTCCAGATCGGCCTGCAGACATCACTGTGACTGAATCGTTCTCCCCCTGTCTTTCTCCCTCTTTCCTGTCTGAAGTCCTGGGAGGGGTCTGGCTCCCCTCCTTTCCCCTGTACTCCACCTATATTTTTAAAACAAACGTGCCCCCTTGCATGTGTCCTTTCCTCATTGCTCTCGCCGCTCAAGCAAAAAAAAAAAAAAAAGTCACACAAGCCCACCCCTGGATTAAAAAAACCCTCTCTTCCCTGATCTGGCGTGGTCCTTGAAGGTCTCCACTTTTCTCCCTCTGGAGCCTCGGCTGCCCCGTGAGTTCCAGGCGGGGGAAGGGTGCAAGCTTGGGCGGCCATTGGTCACGGCTGGCAGGGTTGCTCCGGACAGCCTAGCCGCAATGGAGGCAGCCAGGTCCACCTTGCGGCCTCCGTTCCACCTCCACCTGAACGACAGAAGGGCTGTGCCAGGCCGAGTCCGTGGATATCCCGCACCCCATATTGGGGCTTCCCGGCCACCCAAGCTGCTCCGTCATGGCTGGCTGAGTGGCTTGGGCATCCAGGAAGCCCCATATCGTGGTGCAATGGCTTTGCGGATGCGACCTGGCCTGGCCCTTCCGTGGCTAAGGTGGAGGCGCGGACGGAGGACGCAGGGCAGTCCTGGTTGTGATGGTGGCGTCGCAGTCACCCTAGCAGCGGCTGTTGGTTTAGCGTCTGCATGCTCATTGTCCCGCCCATTGAGTGCTCGCACCGGCCTCCCTGATTGCCTGTGGCATGCCGCAATAGACTGGGGTGTGTAGTTTTTCTTTTGTTTCTATTTTGTGGGGCGCAGGCCCCTCCATGGCAGCCTGGACCCAGGTGGCATTGGACTCTGGTATGGCAGATACGTGTGTGCCAAATTTGGGAGGGATAGGTGAAGGGGTGTGGATTTGTATACCGGTCACGTACGGCCACACCTTTGCTTTATAGGTATAGATTAAATAAATTTGAAATTACACCCATTTAACAGTAAATGTTATTCTGATACCATTGTATTTTCAGTAGCACGGATTTCATGAAGATCACTTCCATTTCCCTTGCCTATATAACTTTTCCAAATGAGTGCACATATAGTTTTATCAATTAATTAACAGCAGCATAAATCAGCTGCTTAATAACAAGGGTTCAGCCAATAAAGCTTTTACCATTTTTTCTAACTGGGCTGAGCATATTCATCCCCAGCAGGTTGGACAAGGAGCTACATGTACAAAACTTATTTGCATGCATATTTCCTCATTGGGTTTGGGAATCTGCAGTAACATTTGTTCACAGCTTCAAGAACAACGGCATCTACTATTAGAATGGCTGTAACACACGTAATTGGTTAGTTTTATTTAAGAACATTTTATAATGCCTTGCTATTTTAAAATCAATACTATTTATAATAAAGATGATATAATGAAATGAATTGTAAATATTATTTTTTTTAAAAAAATAGACAGTAATTAAAGATAGGGGTAACTGAGAGTAACAATTTTTAAAAAGGTTGGGGCAATGTAATCGTTTTTCAAGTGATGATGGGGAAAAACCCAACAGTATGGGCCTGCCTAGGATCCTTGCAAATCAGCAAAGAGCTGGCATTGGAACCATGGTTCCCAATCATGCTAGACATCTAAAAGCATTCAGGAATTTGCACTTAGAAATCCCTTTCAGATTTTCCTGAAGGTCTGAAAAGGAAACTGCATAGCTGAGGAAATGGTATATAAGATCTGTGAGCTGCTTCGAGCATATGTTGTTGTTGTGTGACTGAAGGACAACAGTTAGAGCACTTTTGATTTGGTTTGTATGTGAAATTCTAATGCAGACAAAAAGAGTGACAATATAAAAGGCCAGGGGCAAAGCCAACCAAACATAGGCTAGGATCCATGTGAGAGCCTACTCTGGCCATGAGCACAGCTCAGAAGTTGTTCTATGTTTCCTCCATTGTATCCATGTAATGTTATCAGCAAATTTATTTAAGGAGCTATGACATTCTACAGCACAGAATAATGAGGAATGACCCTCAAAAAATTGCTGTGATGAATTTGCTACACAAATTGCTGAGAAAATTGGGGGCTCTTTGTGGGACATGCTATAGTCTCCCTAATAAAATGGTTGTAGTAAAAGGTTGGCCATACTGGTGCAAATGTAGCTAGATGACTCAGGTGTTCAATCATCCAGAAAGCTTAGAAAACAGAAAGCAAACCCTCAATATCATATGTATACCCTTAAAGAGATCAGAGCCTCTTTTCAGAGAGGCTAACCCACTGACACATGACCTGGAAGCTGCAATAGATTAGAACTCTGATGAGACAAGCCATGATTAATTCAGCGAATCCTAGCACTACACAGCCTCCTTTCGAGACACAACACCTCAAATCTGTGAACAGATAGTTAAGCTGCCAGAGTCAGTACCCCAGATAATGACTTTTGTCTAAGATATAAGGGTGACAACAACACACATGAGAAAGACCATTATCTTTGTCACCAGTAGAAACACTCAGCTGCTTAGAATAGTCTTACATCAAGACATGAGAGCCATTATCACTGACTCCATGTCAGTAAGCTGGCCCCAAGCCATCTTTACATTTTTCCTTCTATTCTATAAAATAGTAAAAAAAAACACATAAAGATGTACAAAGAAACATGTTATCATCCTGATAACTTCAAGGAAACCAAGATATCCTTAGTTTGCTAGTGTCACAGCTTTATAAACTAAGGATATTTCATTGCACCAGTGAGACCATCTTGCCAAGTATGGCACAAGAATCTAGGTTTCTCAAACTGATGAGCTTGGGCACAGAGTCTGCAGAGAAAGGCTGCTACTCAAAGGTGGTTGACATGCTGGCTTCAGTATACCATCTGTTACAAGACTTGAAAGCTCTTCTTTTGTTGCTGCCATAAGCAATCCCTGGGAGTGGGAGTCAGGAAAGCACTAGATTTTCTGCAGGAGAGCAGCTTAAGAGAGACATGTATCAGCCCTAGCTTTTGTGCTGGGGATACTGCTAAGAGTCTCTTGACCACACATCTATACTTAAAGTCATTTTGTAAAGGCAACTGATTTAATCATCCCTAACCCAATTTGCAAGTTCCCTAAGTAGAACTTGAATGTAGTCTTCAGGACATACATCAATGAAAGTATTTACTCCCATATCACTTATCTGTTGGCTGTTGCTTCCACCAGAGTATCTGAGTTAGAGACCCTATCAATGGAAGCAAACCTATTTGTTTTTCAAAGAGAGAGAGAAATGGCCTTGAGATCAAAACCTTTCATAATTTGAGTAACTTCAGTTTCCCAAAGGGCACAAGAATTAATCCTTTCTTCTTTGGTTCTTGCCCTCTTCCCTACCCGAGGAGTGGCATTCCTTTTATCTAAAGAGCAGTAAAGTTTTGATACACATAGCATTAAGTCCACCAGACAAACTAAAAATTTCGTTGTGTTCTATAATATACTGTCCATGGGAAGCAAGGCCTCTTTCCTAGACCTCCTATCTGTTCCTTATATCAGAATGAAACCTTTCTTTGTCCTACTTACGATGGTTGGTGAAAGGAAGAAACAGTTATCTCATGGTTGAAATAGGCTCTAGAAAATATTTTAATTATTTTATTACAGTTTATGATTTGGCAATTTCAAACACAATTTTAAGGTGTTTTATTCCCCTCTCACAGCGAAGAACTTTATCCCCCTTGAACACAACTCTAATCTCATCTGGTTTTGAAAGTTACATAGGATTAGACCTGGTTATTTCTTGGATGGAAGACCACCAGGAAATACTAGGGATTTCTAAGAAGGACCAGGAGAGAATCCTGTCTGAAAACTGGACAATATTGGAATAGCTGGACAAATAATATGACAGAGTAAAACAGCTTCCACTTTTCTCTAGCTTATATAGGCTGGAATGGATGGAGTTTTCATCTTGTGCACATATTGTAACAAATATGAAGCATACTTGATACTGTGTGTATAAAATTAATGTTTAATCAGAGCTACTTTTGCAACAAGTTTAGCATTGTTAGGATTGCTTTAAAGAATGTCTTACATTCAAGAGTTCTCAAATTGTAAAATGTGTCCAGTAGTAGGCAATATATTGAATTTCCAGAAATCGCATCCTTTGAAATGGAGTCAATACAAGTCAGTACCTCTCTTAATCATGAATTAATATCAGATGAAGATCAAGTAGCAACAACACTTGTATATAAATTATATACTGCACATTCCTTACTCACCACAGATTTCCGAATGCTAACACGTGGTTTTGGAATTGGTTTTGTAGGTTTATTATCAAAGCTTTCAGGAAGAGTTGAAGAATGGCCTCCTTTTCGTGCTTGAAGTGCTAATTGGTAGGCTACCTCAAACGCCTGTCCCAACGTGAGAATTATTTCATAGGCTAAATTCTGGAACAGCAACAAATAACGGCATTTATCCAATTAGTCTGGACATAATTTTTAAAAGCAGGAAAACTCATGTTGGGCCAAGATTATTTATGAAAGTGAGTTTTAATGCCCATTAACACCTTTATATTCATACAAATTCTTTTGAGAGTGCTACATAACTAACCACACACATCTCAGACATGCAACCCATGTTTTCAGAGTGTGAACATCAATCATTCACTGTGGATGGAGCCTGTGATCCAGAAAACAAGGAAAAACCAAGCAGCATGAAATTCTGCAAATGCAAGCGCGGCGCTAAAATGGCCGCCACGCTCTTTGCGGGGGCCCCCCCACCGGACGAAGACATCCGGGTAGTCAGGGGGGCGTGGCCAGCACCCTTATAAAAGGGGCGGCCACGAGGCAGCCGAGCTGCCATTTTGCGAAGCGACGGAGAGGAGAAGTTTTTCCCCTCCACCCCCTCCCTAGTTAACAGTGTGATATTTTGGTCGCTTCGGGGCCGGGTGGGAATTTTTGGCTGGGACCTACAAATGGCTCTCAGGTCCTGGCTTTTTTGCCCATCCCACACTGTTGCTATGGTTTGATATAGGGGTTTCTTTTTGACTTTGGTCACATGGGCAGGTAGCACTGGTAAGGTAAACATTTATGACCCACAGGTATCCGGCAGGTTCGCAATTGACTGGACAACACTAGACAGGCACAAGTTGATTAACGTTGTCCGGTCAACGACGAACCAGGCGATGGGGTGATGGCAAGAGCTAGGCAGCATGCATCACCCCGTTATTTTACGGATACGCGTCAGAGGGTGGGGTCAGTAGTTAGATATTGACTACGGTCAACAATTTGTTTGTTGTCAACAAACAAATTGATACAAATGGATACATTGTAACCAATTGCCGTTTGCAATTTTGGGTGGTACCTTACCAGTGTTACTTCGGCCTGCTTGCCTTAAGAATTATAATTGGTTGAATACCAATAGAAATTTATAATTCGGACTAGGGCATGAATCAATAAATGTGGCCCAATGCCGTTATCCACTTTCATCAGTGTCTGAGTCCTTTATTGGGGGGTGCGCCTGCAATGATGCACAACATCTTGTGCAAAGATTTATTATGGACCTGCACAATTGCTGTTTATTTAATTTGAAAATCTGTAACCTGCTTTATATTGAGTAAATGGCTGATGGGGGGATGGATTAGCTCATTACTAATAAGGTGTTTTCTAGGAATTTTTTGAAAATATCTTGATTCATGGCTGCAAAAATTTAATGTGATCAGGGAAAGTCAGATACTACTACAGACAACTAGAATATGTAGACTTACTAACTGCCTCTTTAGAAATACAACTGAACTAATTATTTCAACAAAACAGAAATATTTTATAAATCTACTACTCAGGATGATCTTTGTCTTCAGCCTTGTACCAACACATGCCCATCTGTCTGAGCTCCCACTAGTAATGAGATATGAGGACCTAATCCAAATTCTTGAGCCAGAGAGAAAATAAGTTTGTTTAATAGCAATTTCACATACGGGAATAACTAGTAAACTAAAAGCATCTAGCCAGATGCCTGAGCCAATCTTTAGGAACATAAATCATAGGAGAAATTACACTAGCAAAATATAACACTTTGACTCTGATTAATCTTCCCACTCCAAATAATTTCCACATCACAGAATTGCAAAGAAAGAAAGTAATTGCATAGCAGAATTCCTTATAGACTGACCACATCAAAGGCTGTGAACACATGGCAGTAATGGTGATTTGTCTTCAAGTCTTTTGTGATATAAGCAAAGGTAGAGAGATCTTCAGGGTCTTGTGCAGCACAGGAAATGTTACGAATCTCATGTTCAGCAATAATATTCTAAATGCAAAGAGAAAAAAATCTTATAGGGAATCAGCACCATTAACAATTATTTAGCCCAATTTAAAAACATGGACATCTTGGGCAGGCAGTACAGTCATCAACAAGCCAGCCCAATTTCAAGGATCCGTTTCTACACTTAAATTCAGCTGTAGGCAGAATATGGTACATTCTAAAGTTCAGTCATATATTGATTCCTTCATGAAAAAGTCATTGCTCTCCAAATGTGTAAATTTAGGATTGTATATATAACTATAAAGAGGGCAGTTTTTTCATGATTTCCAGGCAAAACCCCTACTTATGAAAAAAAGTCTGTTCCATAGGCTTTTTCTTAAGTCAAATTTTTATGTAACCCGAAGCAAACCCATAGGAAAAATTATTTTTTATGTAACTTGAAGCAAACCCATAGGAAAAAATGAAATTTTAGGTAAATCGAAGCATAGGAAAATGTATAGGAATCTTTATGTAACTCAAAGCAAACCCATAGGAAATTGTGTAAATCGGGACATGTTGTTAGCGCAAAATCACTTTGTAAGTCGAATTTTATGTAAGTCGGGGCATTTGTAACTCGGGGTTCTACTGTAATAATAACATTTACCTTCAAGCATCGTAAACTAGCATGTGCTTTTTTGTAGGCAGTAAAACGAAACCTTTTTCCTTATTCTGAATGACAATCTGCTAGAAGAGTGAATGATAATAAGTACTTTCTGAAGTTAATTAATTAAGAACAAGAATTATTCATGTGGGAAGAAATATGAGAATTCATCTCATTTTAAAGTACAGTAGCTTTCTAGCAACAGGTATGGAGAAATTATATGAGCCATCAGATGCTATTTAGAAGAGTGTAATGGTCCTGCAGGATTGAAGCACATATGATTTTAGCTGAAATGGTTCTTAACCATATAGTTAAATCTTATTTTTGGAATTGGTGTTACTGGAAATGTGTGTCCATCCATCCCTGTACTATTTTTAATCTGCTTCTAATAAGAGCCTTTGTAATACAGTGGTTAAGTGCAGCCAAAACTGCTGACAATATGAATTCAATTTCAATAGGATCAAGGTTGACTCAGCCTTCCAAAGTCAATAAAATGAATACCCAGCGTGGTGGGGTGAAAATGTTAATTGTGTTGTGAATCATCCAGAGAATGCTCTATTGGCGTTTCCCAAACACTGGTGACTTCAATTCCCTGAAGCCTAAGTCAGTACATTGGCTAATCAGTGCTTTGGAGAATTGGCTTAGGCTTCTGGGAACTGAAGTCCAAAAACCAAAGGTTGGGAAGTACTATGGGGTGGTATGTAAGTGTAATTACTATTGCCATAAATCAATTTTGAGGGACTTTCTTCTTGCAGGTATGAATGCTCAAGAGACAATGCTCAAAGACAATTTAATTTTAATTTAATTTAATTTAATTCTCACACTTGTATGCTGCCCAATCAGGAAACACAATTCAGGGCGGCTCACACAATAATTATACAGTAAACACAATAATACAATATAGACAATAATTATGCCATATTCAACCTACAAAAGCACATATAATATACAATGATATGACAATACAATACTACAACGGCCTCTCCACTCCGGCCATAGGCAAAGTCTGGGGGTGACTGCAGCGAAGTCCATCAAACATTACAAGGGGAAACTCTTAATCATAACATCCCACAATAAAATATTTCTCAAATTGTTACAACATTTAAAAACTATTATTTCTGCATAAAGCATTCTCTACAGAGAACCACAATCAAATTAATGATTATGCTTTAATGAGCACCAATTTGTAAAGATCTTTAAACTCAGTAATGTTTAATACTCATTCAATTCTATGCTACTTAGGACAAAACCCAATGTATTTCCTCCATTTTAGTGGCTTTGTCATTATTTTCAAAACTACTGGATTAAATAATACAGGCTGCTATCACATTTACAGTGATACAGTACTAAAATGTAGGAATGTAGTTTCCTATAAATAAAAGTAAAAGTATTGCCATAGGGGATAGACTGTGTTAACAGTGCGTTATGCAGTGCGTTATGCAGAAATAATAGTTAATGAGCAAATGAGATTTTAAGAATTACATTTCTCCAATTCTCAGAAGGCATTAGAACTAGGAAATATGCTTGCATTAAACCAGAGGCTGATTTTAAAACTCACTTGGCTATGTGGTTTTAATGTACACTTCAAAGTGAGCTCTGGTTCACAAAAAGGTCTGCTAGAGTTTGAGATCTCTCAAGTGACTGTGGCTCACTCTTTTCTTGTTGTTTTCTTGTTAATTTACAGTATTTCTAGCTCCTGGTATGAAACTGGCAACTCTCAAGGGAAACAGTAAGGGTATAAGCTCAGATTATGGAACTAGGTCAAATAATTACTATAGCTTTTATTACTACTAACTGAATACCCGGTTTCACCCGGGAGGGGGGCTTATTTGGAGTGTGTGGCACATCCAAACGCGATGTTCACAGGCTGGAGATGCCTGGCCCAAAGACGCCATGCCGGCCTCCTCCTCACATAGGTGGGTTGCCTCTTGCATCCTTGGCTCATCCCGGGCCTTACATCCTCCCCCATCTCGTTGTCCTCCTCCATCTTGCCCTCATCGTCCTCCGTCCTTTCCTCCATCTCCCTGCCCATCGCTGTCGGCTTCCCCGATGGCTGTTGTAAGCTGCAGGCCATCCCCCTCCCCACGCTGTGGCCCCGTTGTCTCCGCCGTGCCTCTGACACCAATGGTCCTGTTGCTTTCCCCCTTCCCCTCATGGACTTACTATGCAAGTGCCTACAGGGTGTTGTGGGAGATGTAGTTCCCTGTCCCTCCCCCCAACGTGCAGTTCTTTTGTCCTTCCGCAGCCAACGGTCCTGTTACTGTCCCCTTCCCCTCATGGACAGCCTGCGCACATGTCTACAGGGCATTCTGGGAGATGTAGTTCCCTGTCTCCCCCGCTCGTGCACAGTACTTTTGTCCAGTTTTGGGGGCATATGCCCCGCCTTTGCCCATGGGACCCCAACAGTGACTGTCTCCCATGGCCAAGGTAGGTGTGTGCCACGTTTCAGCGGCCTATGTCCAGGGGTGTGGGAGCCTATTCCAGACATACAAACGTACACCTCGGTTTTATATATATAGATACAAATCAAGAAAAAACTATTTGTCATTTAAATTCAAATCAAATGGATTTGTTATTTCAAGAAAAATATTAAGAGGCAATGTTAAAATATTAAGAGGCAAATGAATTGAGAGGAAATGTTAAATCTCATTGTAATTAGTTGAATGAAGTGCCAACTTGCACTTCTGACAATCTGAAATATACATACTTGATTGTTGCTCAAAGAGGAGCTATTAGCAGAAAAAGGATAGTTAATATTTTCTATATGTACTATTTGCATGAGAAGTGTAATATGAAAGGAGAGCATTCACAACAGAAGATTAAATAATTTGAATAGAAATTTCTAGTTACTGACTGTTTCTATTCAAAGAATGAGTCCATACCTCTGATACTACAGTGGCTACACAAGTTAGAAACACATCCAATTGTTATTATACTAATAAGTACATTCTTAACATTAACTGTTGAAACTGGGAAAAAAATGTGAAGAGTCAACCATCACATGGATACATTCATTCGTTGCTCAAACAAAACCAGCGTTAATAGATTAAATGCTCTGTAACTGTTCAAAGGCCAAAATTTCAACTCTTTACTTCATCCTAATAGGACTTTCAAGGTAAGTTTTACCAAACCCCATCCCCAGTGACCTGCCGTGCTGAAGCAGATGTTCAAACCTATTCAACCCAAGACCTCCTAAGTCCAAGTTTGCCTCTATCGATCACACCACATTGAGTATTTCATAATACAGTCAGACATAGTGTTTGTGTCATCAATAGAAGAAGTGATATTAGGTGTTTGTCCTCTTACCATTGTAAGTGCTTATTTTACTCTAGCAACCATAGAAGAACCCAAGGTGTGGGAAAGCAGGGTGGTGGTGGTAACGAGACCAGTGTTAGAACACAGCAAGTAGCGTTTCTGACATTAAGATACTATTTGAATGAAAGATATATGTTATGGATTTTAAGAGAATAGTAAATTTAGGTTTTCTGGGTTGTTAGGTAAGCTACTGAGAAAAAGCTAGTTAGCTAATTTCTCTCAAAGCAGTATAAAGGTTTTTTTTATTACACAAGGCCAAGCAATGAACAACTGAAAATGCTTATTAAGAAATAATTAACTATTTTGAGATGTAAATAATGAAAACCAGTATATTGTCAGAGGCAGAAAACCCTCCAGATGTTTTGGCTCAAAACATCTATCATCCCTAAAGCCAGCCTAGCCAATAGTGAGGGATTATAGGAGCTGCTGTCCAAAAACATCTAAAAGGTCAGTCACCTACTTCTATATTATTTATTTATTTATTATTTAGACTTATATCGCCGCCCGCTCGCCATGACTCAGGGCAGCTTACAAAGTCAACAAAAATTACAATCTTAACAAAAAACAGACACAAATAAATTACAATGGCTTCTGACTAATATACATGGAAGTGAGGCTAAAATTCATTACATTGGCCCAAAGATTATAACTAATAGTCAAGGCCAAATGTTTCCCTGATGTTTTTTGGATGGTCAATCAATCATTCAATGTCAAAAATGTGCTCCATTTTGCTTAACAATTAATGGCCAATAACCAGTGGCCACCTGTAAATTGTAATGAACAGCATTCATTAACATGAATTATTCATAGTTGTGAGGGAGACAAAGTTTGCTCTTAAACTTCTAAACCAATGTATTTCTTGAAACCTGTTATTCAGAAGAAAAAGTAAGGTTTTTTACTTGTGTCTAACTGCTTAGATCAGGGGTTGGCAATCTATGGCCCACGGGCCAAATCTGGCCCGTGACACCAAATAATCCGGCCCTTGCTTGAGAAGCGACCATGGATGTGTTTGCGGCAGCATTTATAGCAGAAGGACCACCACCTCACTTAAAAAGGTTGGCAACCCCTGGCAGAAGGACCTGGCCCCTGACTTAAAAAGGTTGGCAACCCCTGGCTTAGATGCAATAGAGCAGGGGTTCCCAACCTTTTCACGCCAGGGGCTGGATCATGCTTTCTCAGTCAGCTTCGAGGGATGGATGGCCATTTTGCTCTGCCTACATGATGGGGTGGCCATTTTGTTCCAACAGCATCAAAGGGGTGGCCATTTTGTTTCTCAAGTGACCTTGGAGGGGTGAGGGGCACATAAAATGGTGCCACAGGCCGGATCTGGCCCACAGGCCTTAGGTTGGGAATCCCTGAATAGAGTATTCAGCTGTGAGCTTAATTTAATGGACAACTACCTTATGTGGGAGGTGATTACAACACAAAGTATCTTTTTTACATCAAATTTGCTCTGATTTTGAAATGAGGTAACTTCATTACCATCCAGAATGTCAAAATGCCTGTCAGGTGATTATTATATTGTAGGAGGGCCTCTTACAAAATTGTTTCAAACACAGAGAAAATATGACTAGCAAAAAAAAATCCACTCCTTTCTGCTAAAATAATGTGCAACCACCTCATGTTAGGGATAGTATTTCATATGAATATAATAACTGTGCCATGAAAAGCCATGGAACTTACAACAGAAAATAAGCATTATTCCTTGTAAGAAATATGCCATGGAAATCCAGGAAGTACCTGGAATCTAAACACTCCATGAACAGCACAGGAAAGGATGAGCATGAATATGGAGCTGCTTTGTTATAAAAATTTGAGTAATCCAATTAAACATACCTTATTTGTTGCATCAATAAACTTTACTCCCTTATAAGAGACTGATAAAACAATAGTAGGTACTTTCTTCATTTGTTCTGTTGACTTCTGAAACAAAAAGCAAATAGAAAAATGTTGAATGTTGGTTTATATTTTTTCTTGCAACCTATTAATGTTCTATCTGCATATTTGGGAAAGGGGAACTAGAAGTTATTCTTTATTATGTATGTGGAAACAGGCGCGAACAGTGTAGACACGAAGAGAAAGAGGGAACCGTTCGGTAGAGTAAATTCTCCAGAAAATGTATTCACAAAAATATGATGCTTTATATATTGTTCATCAAAAGGTTACAACTTAAATAATTCCTCCATGGGTAAAAAGTTCTCATTCAACTGGTAACACAAGGCTGGAAATATGTAACGGAAATAATTCCTCTATGGGTAAAGTATAATACAATCACTAGTCAGCTGTTGCCAAAAAATCTTTCTAAGTCGATACTAGTTAATACGACTTTTCCGAACTTATTGTTCCTTCTTCAGGAAATCTACATGAAAGAATAAGAGAATGTATATAATAAACATCATGCAGGCACTAATACAATATATTCCATTACTCTAAAAGTCTTTTTACACAGAATTATCTTGTTCACAGAAAAATCTTATTCACTGAAAAATCCTATGTATTAGCTCCAGAGACTCATTAAAAGTGATACAGTAGCTTACCTATTTATTGTATGGAAGTGATTATTTTGTCGCGTCCTCACCTCCACGTATTTTTTCTAGGTGCGTGTGGAAGTTAACTAGCAAAATGAAAAGCCTTCCTTTATACTGATAAGGAGCTGCCAAATGTATCTAATGCTGTGAGCACCGAATCTCTTGACCTTGATGACTAGAACTAGGGCAGCTGCTGCCAGAATTAGCTTGCAAGAATTGCTTACAAAAAAGAAGCCAATTCAAATTCCTGATTTTTACCCATGGAGGAATTATTTACGTTGCAACCTTTTGATGAACAATATATAAAGCATTCTTTATTATGTGCCATACTATCCAAATTCTAAAAATGAGTGGGATAAATTACACAAACAGTGCAAGGGGACATGAAAAATGTACACACACACACCCCTCTCAAAAATAGGATTGCCGTCCAATAGTAAAAAGAGAATTAAAGAATTCTGGTTTTGCCTTGATTATGGCAAAATGGCAGCAAAATTACAGTACTTGGAAGGTATTGTAAGTGGAAACAACATAGATAATTGAATGTACCTGGTATTACTTATTCTAGTGCTTACTTTGAAACAGTTGCATTTTTCAGCCTGCAGTTTTATCATTGTGTGATTGCTTAGTTGATTTATGTTTTTATATCCTGTGGTCAAAAAAGAAATTTTATGCTACCTAGGAATAGGCTACCATCCATAAAAATAAAGCCATTTCTATGATATGGGTAAACAACTGTTCTGCCCCTGACATGTCCTTCTTTGCCTGTACTGGGAGCAGAGTTTTGCTAGGGGAAAACTATGTCAACAGAAAGTTCTTCTGTCATCCAGGGTGGACTTCTGAGATACAGACAAGAGTGTCACAGACAGCACCATGCAAGTGTATGATTCCTGAATGAGTAGTTGTGCCTTCTGAAGATGCCTGGTGGTTTTAATGTGTGATGGTTGTTGGTCCTGCACTTTTAAGTAAATCAGTCTCACTTGCTCTTTCAAAACAGAACACAGTTATCTTTTAGAAGTTTTTTTGGTACAGTACCTTTAAAAAAACAGATTGTGGAAATGGAACAGAGTTAAGAATGAATATGTGTAAAACAGACAGAGACTGTCAATAGGTTTCTCTGTCCATCCACAGACTTTGGTAACTCATAGCACACTTTGGGTGTACAGATTTGTTTCTTACTAAGGCTCCAAATCCTTCAAGTCAAAAACAACAAGGACATGCTCAGCAGCAGAAATTGTTATTATAAGAACTAAAGCTTCATAATACAAATCTTTTCATACACACAATTCCCATTTTCCTCAAGTTTATTTGATTTTGACAGCATAATCTAGGATAAAGATGGAAAAGATGTTACCCTCCAAATGGTAGCAAACTACAGCTCACATCACTAATAGTCTCTGATAACAATACTGAGCTAGACTGATGGGAGATGCAGTCTAACAGTGTCTGGAGGGACACAGTTATCCACGTCTGATAAAGGATGGGGAAAAACTTTTATTTGTTGCTCCTTTGGTTGAAGCTTTGGGAGTTAAGTCACTTGCTGATCTGCTACAAATAATTTAGAGGTCTACAAATAGATCCTGGTTTATGTTCTTCTTGCTCCTGATTGAACGTAAAAGCTAAAATAACGATGGCAAGGCATGGAATTGAAAGCATAACACCATTGGAAATGACAGTTTCACCTATTATATACATAGGATATTTTCCCCACTCACCCTCATTTTTGCACAGGCATCCTGCGTTGATTCTGTACCTCTTAGCTCTTTTACCAGCATGGAACCTAAATACTTCAATGACAAACAAAGAATTTGCTTTCTGTAATATTAACAGAAGGAATGCATCTTCAAAAGCAACTGAAGTTCTGTGACCTATGAGAGCCTATATTTCTTCTTTTTCATATAAACATTTCATATTATTAAGCTTTTAAAATGAGAAATGCCCTGTTGATTTAGTAATTGTAAGAGCAAATGCTGCAACTGTGTTTGAAGAAAAGAAACAACTACAATTGCCATCTAAAGAAAAAAGCATTGGAATGAAAGATGGAGGATTTGCTTTTTTAAAAAGCAAAACCAGTCACCTTATTATAGAAGATATAAAACTAGATAGATAGATAAGCTCTCAGTGTGCTGACTGGTCAATAACTACATAGAAGCATAAAAACAGAATTCATATATACCAGGCTTTCTCAAACTTTTTTGGGTGGGGGCTGGATCACTCCCTTCAGAATGGCTGTGTGGGCCAGTCATGTGTTTCTTTATGAGTTCTCGTGTGAGATCTTGTGAGATTTCAGAGATATCTTGCAAGATTTTGGCGAGATCTTGCTGAAAATGTGTGTGTTTGCTGGTTTTCAGGTGGCAGAGGTGGGAACAAGGAGAACATCGGGGGCCAGATGAAAAGGTTTTGGGGGGCAGGTTTGGCCCACGGGCTGTAGGTTGAGAATGCTTGATATATACAATGAGTTATTCACTATATCCTGTCAAATAATATACAGTGGACCCTCGCTTAACAAACAGCTCGCTTAACACAAGACTCGCATAACAAAAGGAAATCCATAGAAAATAGTGCCTCGGTTAACATTTTTCCCACCGGAATGGATTAATTGGTTTTCAGTGCATTCCTATGGGAAACCACACTTTGCATTACAAATTTTGGTTTTCAATCCATTCCTGTGGGAAATTGCATTCAATGCATTCCTATGGGTAATTTGCTTTACAAATTTTTTCATAGTACAAAAGGTCCCTGAGAACACATTAAATTTGTTAAGCGAGATTCCACTGTAATTAAATATTAAATTGTATTATGACACAAAAGAAAACCCTATCCCTAAATCTAGCTGTTTTAGTAGTGCAATACCCTATAAAGCCATCCAGAGGGAAGGAAATCAAAGACTTTATACCGGGGTGTGATGGATCTGCAGTTATCCTATCCACCCTTATTTTAGCCTAAGAAATATAAAGGTCCTTCATGGAGGACAGGCTGACACTCATTTTTCTTTCTGCAGCCATGACTATCCATTGAAGTCTGTTCCTATTCTGTTTGGTTGCTGTACCAAACTAAACAGTTATTGAAGTACAAAGAACAGATTCAATAATTTCTTTATAAAACTATTAGTAACTCCTTAGGCAAGTTGAACGTCCTGAGCTGTCACAGGAATTACATTCTCTGTTGTGTCTTCTTAAGGATTGTATTACTATTAACCATTCATTTCAAGTCTTGGAAGATTATACAACCCAGATTCTTAAAGGGCTCCACTGCCAACGATGTATTACTGATTATGGTAAGAGGAGGCAAAGTAGAACTTTCCCTAAAATTTATATTAACTTCACAATTGTAAGCATATTAAGTTCCAAGTTATTACGACAGCACCGTAGAGCTAGCTGTTCTACCTGCCATTTATTTACAGACTCGTTGTCTCAAATGAGACCAATGAACATTAAGTCATCCATGAACTTAAAAACTTTGACAGCAGGATCTTTGGATAAGTCATTGGAGAATCAAGATGTAAAACGTAATACAATGCCATATTAACAGCAGCATCCTCAGACACGTTTTTCTGATAGGCAAAACTGCAAAGGATCCAACAATGAATCAATAGTATCTTTCAAATGAGCCAACACCAACTTTTCAAAGATCTTAATGACTACAGATGTCAAAGGAATAGGTCTATAGTAATTCAGGACAATAATAAGATGCTTCTTAGGCACCGCAATGTCGTATGATGGTTGAATAGTTAAAACAAGAAGGGACATCACACAACAAGTGATCTATTAAAAGCCATGTAAAGGGGGAGCTAATTGTACAGCACAAGTTTTCAAACACAAAGGAGTCAGATATTTCCCTTTTGCTCATTCTTCTGTGACTTGTCTGAATTATAGCAATAAATATGCACGAAATGTTGTGAAGGATAGAGCCTAACATTATAGCACTGTTGGAAGAGAAGGATTTGCACTGAAGGAAGGTTTTATTTTTGTACTTCTGTGATGTAAGGTTGCTCAAGATCTGAAGACATTTCTAATTGTACCAATTGTGGCCTAATTCTGTTCTGTTAAATGAATGCTGTATCTGACAGATTCTTTAAACTCTAGGAAAATAAAGGTCTGATTATTTAAAATAGCATCACTCATACAACAGAGATAATAATGTTTGCTCCATGTTATCACTTGGCAAGAGGAAAAATAAAGCTAATTGTTTCCATCTACAGTTATAACTGCTTTGTGGCAGTAAATTAGTATGGTGATGACCACAGTAGAGGATCACAAAAGATAAAGCAACGGCCAGCGGCTTCGATAGATTTTTAAAAGACTTGCATGATAGTTCTTTCCAAATATTAGCTTTATCCTCCATGTTGGGAGGCAGTATTTCTCACTACCTGCAGGGGACACGAAAATAAAAAAAGCTCTTGCTTTCTTCCTAAACTTCCCAGATGTTTTTGCTTTGCTATTTTGTAAAAAGAGCAGTGCACTAGATTAAAAGTAAAGAATTCCTTATGGCTCACGGGCCAAATCTAAGTCATAGGTGGGGTCATAAGTGAAAAGAGTGGGACAGAACACCAATTTTTGCTTTAAGTTTGCCTCCTCATATGGCCAGTCTCAGGTGGTGTGTGTTTTCTGCCCCCCCTTGGTGTAGGGGAGGAGTCAGTGCATTGCTTGCTACGCGAGCACGCCCGTGCGGAAGAGGGGCGAGCTGTGCAACCTTATAGGTGCAGGCACGCCCCTCAGATAGCTTTTCCCTTGAGATCCCGCCCGCCCGCCCACCCAACCACCCACCCACCCTGCAGCAGGGAATGTTCCTGGGTCACCATTAGGGGTTAGATAGGAATTTTGGGGATTGGCTCCATATTGGCTGTCGGAGCTGGTCCATTTTTTGCTTATACCATTCCCTGATTGCGGGGCCCTTTGGTATTTGCGGGCAGAACTGTAAGATTGGTCACATAGGTGGGTAGTGCTGGTTTGGGGTGGCAGCGGTAATTCCCTCAGAGCGTCTTTGATGAGGTGGAAGTGGCATCCCATGCCGGGTTCCTGTGAAGTGGCCTGGATGTGGCTAATGCCATGAGGCAGGCAAGCGGCACAACCAAGATCCACTCAGTAGAGGCTAGAAGGTGCAGCGCTAGCAGGGGCTCGGGTTTTCCCCATCTGGTGCAGGGAAGGGGAGGCGATCTTCCCTTGCCCTGACACCAGGTTATGCACTGCCTGCCCCTCCGTAGGTCCCTCAATTTAACAATTCAATAAATGTGACCAAAGCCTTTTAACCACAGCTATTTGTGTCTCGTCTCCTTATTTCACGCAGGGGGTGGAAAGCTCTTACAGCAGGCAACTAAGTCTCAGAAGAGGCATTTCAACCATTTAAATTTGGGAGATGGTAGAACCCATTACAGAAACATAGAAACCAAATATGATTTTTTTTTGTAGGCATGGCTAGGCTGGGACTTCCAGATCACCCTGATTTGACTGGGATATTTCATGGTTATTCCTGACAGTCCTTTAAAAGGTTCCTCTCTAACTCTTGAGAATGCTAATGTTTCTTAATATGGAATACAGGGTTGCAATGTCATAGAGATTTTTTTTAAGGTTGCAATTCTTTCTGCATTTCATAGACTTGTTATTGAAATTATTTTGATCCTACATCATGATTACAGTTATATTAGCAGACAAAAAAGACTGTAAAACATGATAGCCTAAACTGGGCAATTTTTAGTAATTCACAAAGGAAACTATGAATCTGACAAACTTACAAATGCTTTGTAATCACATGACTGAAAGATGAGTTTCTCTGGATGATGCTGCCAGTATTGTACCGGTGTTGATGCTGTTGCTTCATTAGGTGGTCGCAAAGTAATTGATGGTTCACCCCAGTCTCCAGTCTAAAAATCAGAAATATTTCAAAATCAATGTAAGCTAAAGAGAAACCAGGTGTTTTTTCTTAAAATAGCTCACTATACTTGCAGCTAAATTGCTCTAGTTACTTATTAATAACTGCATATGCCATTCTAAAGTATAAAATAACAGATGAATGCCATGTGGATGGCATCACTATAGTACAGCCTCTCATCTGAATTTTCTAGCAAGGAGCAAAATGTCCCAATAAAACAGATGCTATTTAATCAGAAATACTGTTTACACACCATTGTGCCAGAAGGGGAAAAAAAGAATAAGCCAGAGAGTTCAGATAACAGGTTTTTAAAAGTGAAACTCTATTTTAACAGCCTGACTCTCCTTGAGAGAATGCTTGAGAAAAAAGTCCCCATGAACTGAAACATGTACAGGATGGCAACCAGGTAGCTCAACTGAATGCATGCTTGCTCGAAGGTGAATGTTCCCTCTAGTGGGAAATACTCTCAGGGGAGTGCAGGCTTAAGTCATCCTATGCACAACTCCATAGAGACAAATCTTACAAAAAATGCTGGAACAGCAACTTTTTTTTAAACAAGGAACCAGACACTTAAACCAATTGAGTTAAACCAGCAGTTTTTGAAAGAAGTGTTCTAAAATTATATTACACAAATATTCAAAACTACTGCTAAAAATTGTCTAATACTGTATGTCTAAGAGCAGTCATAATATGTCTGTATTTTACAACTATTTCATTTGCTTTTTTCTGTTTACTGATTTGTCAGGTGAGTTGAATAGGTTTGGTGCGGAATTGTTAAAAACTTATTAATAATTTCAAGGAAACCTGAAAAATCAAGTAACAAAAAAAAGCATCATCATTATTAACAGCATATGGGAAAATTGGAGTCAAAGGAAGTATTTGTCCATTCAGGACAAAGCAAACAAAACAAGCATTGTACATCCAATTTCATGGCTCACAAGTAAAGACAAGACACAAGTTTGTACAGATCTGCAAAGACAAGCACAAGATAAACCAGAAGGCACCAAAATGTAGTAACATTCCAACATGAAAACTGAAGCAGGAATGCAGAAAACAAGACAAGCTGAAACAACCTTGTGCCAGCATTACTGCTTTTGTTCAAAAGCTGACAGTAATGCAGTTCTTGTAGTATTTTTTTTAAAAAAAATTCTACAGACATACCTGATTTTGGAATGATCTCTTCTACCTAATAACAGTCTATTTCTTTTCTAAATGAAGGGGGTTATTTTGAGGAGGGAAAGGGATGTTTATAGGTCTGACAAAACATTCCTCTCTTACAATTGCAGCTTTACTTTTATCAGTTTCTCATTGCTGGAAAATTTTGCATTTGTGGATTTACATAGATACTAAAAATGTAACTTAATTCACCACATTGATGTAAAGTTTGAAATGTATGAAACTTTTCAAGTACAGTATATTGCTGTGTTGCAATTGTTAAAACAGATTTTTACACACTCAAGAGTTAGGTATGGAGATTCTGGCCTAGAGATCTACTGTAGATTTTAGGCACTGCAACCCTAAAATCAACTGATGAAACCAAGTTTTCCTGAAGTTTTTAAAGTTTTTCTTCATAAGCAGTCAGGTGATTTTGATAAATAAAGCAGGTTACACTTATATGCTGCCCCTTAGCACTTAGAGCACTCTCTGGTGGTTTACAAGGTAATTAGCATTTTTGCATACAAAATGCTGGGTACTCACTTTACCGGCCTTGGAAGACTGAATCAATCTGGAACCCCATCATGTTCGAACTCACATCACCAGAGTTTTGGCTGCAGTACAGCAGTTTAATCACTGCACCATGAGTGCTCTTGATCTCTTCTTGATCCATATAACATTTTCTCAGAAAAGAATGAGTCCGAGAGACAGTCATGGGGATCAGAATATGAAAAATTATGCTTCCTTCAGCTCATATGTAAATTCCCAAATCTGGATTTAGCCTTCTATGAGGCAAATTCTCAAATTTAGGGCTCATTCATATTTTCAGTGATATGTTACCGACTGTCCCTTGTGAAGTATTCCTCTGATTAAATCTGTTATTTTCTCCAAAATATCTTCCCTCACAGGAAGAAGATTCAGACATAAAGGGAGCCATAGGCTATTGGCCTAATAGGCAGGAACAAAGCCTTGCGACCTTTCTTCTGAGTATGTCACAAAACCCTTTCTTTAGACTTCAAAGCTCTGGAAAATAGGAAGCTTATCCATCGAGAAATCTTTAAAGTAGTCCAAAGCTATGGGAGACATGTAGACTTTAGGATGTTGTTGCATGAAAACTTCCATCAACTCTAACAATCATATCCAACAGTGAACAGCTTTCCACAACAAACCATTGCAACTGCCAGAGATTCTCAAGTTAGCTAAAAAGGTTATATGTTACCTGTGAACATACTAGACCATCTAAACAACTTAAGTTGATGTTGAAAGAGGGATTTTACATTAATTTTTGTTGATTTAAACTTCACATTACTACACTAAAAATCTTACTAATTTAAAATGAAAGTGAATTTTTTCACACATGATATTACTCCTTGTTCCAGTTTTGGTGTGAAGGAAAGAGATACCTGAGCTTTTGAAAATTCTGCTCTCACACCAGCAAACCTCTTCTCTCTCCCCCCCTTCCTACCTCATTAACAACAATGATATCGTTTTCCAACATGGGAGAGGACAATGGTTTTCAGTTTCTGGGGGAAAATAACTTTTTTTTTATCATTTTCAATTCTGTTGTTCCTCATCTCACATTCTTTTATTATTGTCAAGTCTGTGTTTTCTTCTGTTCCTTTCTTTCTCTCTCACACACACCACTTGCAGTGGCTCTAGCAAAGAGGCATAGCATTCTCATTGACATCAGAGATTAATTGATCCTCCTCCTTCTATTTTTTCAGGTACACTGTATAGGCTCTTCCAAAGATTGCACATAAGCTTTGCAGTATTCCACTACATCCTCTTTTCAAGCTGGTGTCACTTGGAGCAAAAGGAGGGTATTTCTTTAGCCACATAGCCAGTTCCTTTTTATTGCTGACTGTTCAAAACATGGGTGCCCAAACTTTTTTTAAGCTGGGCCAGACACGTCCCCGACACATAGGTGCAGGGGCCAGAGGCAGGTTGCTCTGGTTGCTTATGTTTTTGGCATCATCCATGGCAGCAGCGGTTGCAGCAGTCTCACTTTCTTCCTGTGGATCTGCTCATCCCTAAGGCAGCAGAAACCCCTGCCAAGTGGTTTGCTGCCTTGTAATTTTTTTTTTTGCTGCGTCCCTGTTATGTATGCATGGTCTCGTACTGATAAGAATGTAACCACTCCAAATACAATGTATCTCAGCTGTAAAGGAACGCGAGCAAGCAGCCCAGAGAGGGCAGCTGCGAGCGTTCAGTCTCACATGGTTCACATTGCTCAATCACGGACAGCCGCGGGAAAACCTTCCCCGCATTCAGCAGCAGGAGAAAGAACTACGGAAGAGAGGCGTGCCTGGGCGAGGCCACGCCGGTAGCGGCCAATGAGCTACCGTGCTACAAGATTCAAATGTATAATGCTACTGTATATATAGATGTGTATGACCGCCATTACCTCATGCTCCACCGGATCATCATGCAATAAACCTGTGTTAAGCCAACCCTTCGGCTGTTCTGTTGTCTCTGGTCCCATACAGTAAACTGGCGACGAGGATGGGATGATGGCTGCCCACGGGACCAAGACATGCGCCGGCTACGAGATCAAGAAGCCGGGAGACTTGGAGCTGTTTGAGATAGACTTCAATGGAGCGCTGGTGGAGCTCGAAGTCTCAGATGAGGACAAGAAGAGGGCCATCTTCGTCCGCATGCTCGGACACGAGACCAAGAGGACCTTGGTGGACCTGATCGCGCCGAGGCGGGTGAGCGACTTCAAAGCCAAAGAGCTCCTGGCCGTGCTGCGCACCCACCTCCGGCCCGCGATAGCCATGTTCCCCGCTCGGAGCGCGTTCTGGAGGCGAGTCCAAGCGCCCGGGGAATCAGTCGCCGAGTTCGCAGCGGCCCTGCGACTGGCCGCCGGCCCATGCAAGTGGGAGACCCCAGAAGTCACCCTCCGGGACTGCCTGCTCTGCGGCCTGAGGGACACCGAAACTCAGCGCGCGCTGATGAAACAGGAGCCGCCTCCCACGTGGCAACAAGTCCTCGACACGGCACAGGCCGCGGAAGCCACGACGGCCGGGGTGCAAGAGCTCCAGGACTGGCGCCCGAAACCCGCCAAGGCAGAGAGCTCGGTGCGCACGGCACGGCGAGTTTCGAACTCGTCCGCGGAGAGCGGCGACGAAGAGGACGTCCGGAGGGTCCAGAAGGAGGGCCGGCGCTGCGACGGCTGCGGCGCCGCCCACGCCCGCGCCAAATGCCCGTTCCGCAAGGCCGAGTGCCACAACTGCAGCCGGCGCGGGCACATCGCCAAGGTCTGCCGGAAACGGCGCGAGGCCAAGAGGAGTTCCCCAGACCGCTCGGCGAGGCAGGACCGCACCACGAGGCCCAAGGACGGCACCCGGACCACGAGGAAGCGGGACGGAGTAGGGCGCATCTCCGACGACAGCGAGGACGACGCTCCGGTTTTCAGCGTATCCACAGAGCACCCCCGATACTTCGTTGAGGTAGTAATACAAGGGGCCCCTGTTAGGATGGAGGTGGACTCGGGTTCCTCATACTCTATCATTTCCCAGGGAGAGTTCCTGAAAATCGCCCCCCACGTGCGGCCCAAGCTCAAAGCGTTGAGGTCCACGCTGAAGGACGTGCAAGGGAACCGCATCCCGGTGTTGGGGGTTGGGAAGTTCCAGGTCCAGTTTAAAAAGCACGCCGCAACGCTTCCCCTAGTCGTCCTCAAGGGAGGTAAATGCAGCCTCCTCGGGACTCAATGGTTCCAGCCCCTGGGGTTGTTCATTGGGGGGGTGCACGCCGTGGGAGTACACGCCGCCGGGACTGATCCAATACAGAGCGTGTGCGACGCGCACCCCGAGGTTTTCAAAAGGGGACTTGGAAAATTCAAGGGCCCCCCAGTGACTTTCGACCTGGACCCTGGAGTACGTCCCATCAGACTTAAACCGCGGAGAGTGCCTTTCGCACTCAAGGACAAAATAGAGGCGGAGTTGGACAAATTGGTGGGCCAGGGGATTCTTGTTCCTGTTGATTCTGCGGAGTGGGAAACTCCAATTGTAACAGCGCTCAAGGCCAACGGGGAGGTCCGCATATGCGCTGATTACAAGTGCACCATCAATAAGGCGATCCGCCCTAATGCGTATCCGGTGCCGGTAGTCAGCCACTTGTTGGCCAGGTTACACGGGGGGAGGTGTTTCGCTAAACTTGACCTGGCCCAAGCCTACCAGCAACTCCCGGTGACCCCCGCCGCAGCTGCTGCGCAGACCATAGTCACCCACAAAGGGGCGTTCCAGGTAACGCGCCTCCAATTCGGCGTGAATTCGGCGCCCGGGATCTTCCAGTCACTCGTGGAACGCCTCCTGAAGGGGTTAGAGGGGGTGTTACCCTACTTTGATGACGTATTGATTACAGGGGGGAGCCGGGCTGAATTAGCAAACAGGTTGGGAAAGGTCCTGGCAATATTCGAAAAGGCGGGGTTGCGGTTGCGGAAAGACAAATGCGTTTTCTTCGCAACTGAGGTTGAGTTCCTAGGGTTCCGTGTTACTCCCGAGGGAATAAGGCCATCCCAATCCAAGGTGGCCGCCATCAAGAAGGCCCCTCGCCCCACCTCCAAGCCCGAGCTGCAGTCGTTCCTCGGACTGCTCAACTTCTACCACTCCTTCCTTCCTCGGAAGGCAGCCGTGGCGGAACCGCTACACAAATTGTTAAAAAAGGACGAGGCATTGAAGTGGGGCGACGACCATGAGAAGGCTTTCAATGACCTGAAGCGACTCCTGGCATCAGATGCTGTACTGACCCACTTCAATCCCAAACGCCCAGTGGTCCTGATATGCGATGCATCCCCGGTGGGGGTGGGGGCGGTGTTATGCCATGTGCTGGAGGACGGGAGGGAGGCCCCGATAGCGTTCTACTCTAGGTCCTTGTCCCAAGCGGAGAGAAACTACGCCCAGACAGACAGGGAAGCACTAGCGATAATCGCGGGGACCAAGAAATTTCATGATTTTGTGTACGGCCGCCCCTTCACCATAGTGACTGACCATAAGCCATTGCTAGGCATTTTCACCGCAGATAAGCCCACACCCCAAATCCTGTCCCCGAGAATGCTCAGGTGGGCCATCTTTCTCAACGCGTATCAGCACGCGTTGGTGTACCGGCCCGGGAAGGAGATCAGTCATGCGGATGCCCTGTCGAGGTCCCCCATTCCCCGGGAGTGCTGCCACGTGGGCGAGGAAGAGAGGGACCACCAGGTCTTAATGATAGAGGTCCTAGACTCCCCTCCAGTAATACCGGCCGACATCGCCAAAGCGACCGGCAAGGACAAAACGTTAGCTACAGTTTGTTCCTGGGTACAGAAAGGGTGGCCCGTGTCTTCCCCAGCAGCGGAATTCGACACATTTTTCAAAAAAAAATTAGAGTTGTCCCTAGAGAGGGGTTGCCTTTTGTGGGGACAGCGGGTAGTGATCCCCACGTCCCTCCGGCCGAGGGTGCTTAAGCTGCTGCACGTCAGCCACCCGGGGATCGTCCGCTCTAAGGCGCTAGCCCGCAGTTACTTCTGGTGGCCCCAGCTAGACGCCGACATCGAGCACATGGTCGGCACTTGCGAAGCGTGCCAGAGCTCAAGGCCAGAAGAGGCTCGGTTGCCGCATAGAGAATGGGACGCAGCAAGGGGGCCCTGGTCCCGGGTACACGTAGATTTTGCTGGCCCGTTCAGAGGAGCGCTCTTCCTCCTTGTTGTGGATGCGTACTCCAAGTGGCTGGAGGTAATCCCAGTCTCGAGCACCTCCTCGGCCACAACAATTAAGCATCTACGGAGGGTCTTTTCCACGTTCGGTTTACCCGACACCCTCGTTAGCGACAACGCTAGTTGCTTCACGTCCACCGAGTTCAGGACGTTCATGGGTCTCAACGCCATTCGGCACGTCACCTCCGCCCCTTTCCACCCGGCCACCAATGGCCAAGTAGAGCGCCTCGTGCGCACCACAAAGGACGCGCTGCGGCGCATGGGCCCCGGAGATCTTGACTTACAAGTGTGCCAATTCCTGCTAGGGTACAGGGTCACCCCACTAGCATCAGGGTACTCCCCCGCGGAGTTGTTAATGCGCAGGAAGCTGGCCACGGTAATCTCCAAACTAGACCCCACAAGGGTAGAGGACAAAGGGCGGAATGTAGGGATGGATCCCACAAAGAGCTTCAGCGTAGGTGCCCCCGTACATTGCAGGAACTACGCCAGCGCGGGACCAGCCTGGGTGCCCGGCATTGTAATAGAACAAACCGGCCCCGTTTCATACCGCGTGGAGACCAATACAGGCCTCCTGTGGAGGCGGCACGCGGATCAACTCAGGCGCAGAATCCCCGGAGAGCAGGACGAAGACGAAAATAGCCACGAATCAGTGTTAGGGTACTCCCCCACCCGCTTAGCCCAAGGGGGAGAAAAAGGGGGACATGGGTCCCCACCAAGGGGGGAGGAAAGGGAATCGATCCTCAGAGATGTTTTGCGGGAGTTTGCGGCGGAAAGGAAGAGCCCCGATCTCACACATATCCCTCGGAAGTGCCCCCAAAACACAGATTCCCCAAGAAGTTTAGACCTTGATTTACAGTACCAGGGGGAGTTAGCGGAGTGGTCCCCCACCCATCCTAGCGAAAAGAGGGGTTTCAGTTCAGCCCCTGGTACTTCCAGTCCCAGTAGCCCCTGTGAGTTAGAATGCAACATAGCACCAATTTCCCGGAGACCGACACCCCCAAGACAGGAGGCGACAGCGAGTCCGCCCACCACAGTCTCAAGGTCCCCCGAGCAGGGAACAGAAGGTAGCAGAACCACTAGGGCATCCTCATCGGTTCCGCGGTTCACAATAGGAGGGTCCCCGGGGTCCGAGAGCAACAGGCAGGGGTTCACTTCCCAGCTGTTCATTCCATTCCCATCCCCCAGCGCAAGGCAGGCACGGACGCCTCACAGAGCCACTAACGAATCCCCGTTTCCCGTTGCAGGGCAAGCACCCACGGAGTCAGGGATCACAGGCTCTCCTGTACTAGGTCAGGCGCAAGCGCGCCCCAAGCGCACGTGCGGCAAGCCACAATGGTTGCGGGGCTTCGTCCCATCCTAGGGGGGAGGGATGTTATGTATGCATGTTCTCGTACTGATAAGAATGTAACCACTCCAAATACAATGTATCTCAGCTGTAAAGGAACGCGAGCAAGCAGCCCAGAGAGGGCAGCTGCGAGCGTTCAGTCTCACATGGTTCACATTGCTCAATCACGGACAGCCGCGGGAAAACCTTCCCCGCATTCAGCAGCAGGAGAAAGAACTACGGAAGAGAGGCGTGCCTGGGCGAGGCCACGCCGGTAGCGGCCAATGAGCTACCGTGCTACAAGATTCAAATGTATAATGCTACTGTATATATAGATGTGTATGACCGCCATTACCTCATGCTCCACCGGATCATCATGCAATAAACCTGTGTTAAGCCAACCCTTCGGCTGTTCTGTTGTCTCTGGTCCCATACAGTAAAGTCCCCTTTGAAATTCGCAGCATTAGAGACCTCGTGGCAATGATTACATTTCCCAGACTCCCTTGGCCCGCAGCACTGAGGGAGTCTGGGAAATGTAGTCATTGCCGTGAGGTCCCCAACACCGCAGATTTCAAAGAGGGCACAACAAAAATTTTTTTTTACAAGGCAGTGATCCACTTTGGCAGGGGTTTCTGCTGCCTTGGGGACATGCAGATCCATGTTCAGGACAACAGGGAGAAAGTGAAACCGCCGTGACTGCCACCACTGTACATGATGTTGGGCAGGTGGGGCATATCTGGGAATGCCTGGGTTCTCACTGAGGGCCTGATTAATGAGATTCATGAGCCTAATTGGGCCCACGGGCCATAGTTTGGGTGTCCCTAGTTCAATACAATTACCACCTATTTTAACAACAGACCATCTTTCCTCCACCTTGCTGGATCTCTCATTCCCTGATTATCACTAATCTAATATTTTGCTGAAGCAATATCCATTCAAAAAATGAAAATTTGCCCAAGCAATTTTCTATTTAGAAGACATTGACTTTAGCAAATGTCTTAATCTAATTGATCATGTAATTAATTGTAATACAATAGTACCAATCTCTGGGAAATGCAATCCACTATCATTGTCACATATTTCCCATGTCTGCTGTAGTAGATGTTTGTCTCATGTACTGTTGTATTCCTTAGAGCAGGGGTGCCCAAACCTTTTGGGCCATGGGCCAGTCACATGGTTCCTCCCACCAGAAGAAGTAAAACACACCCTGCAATCTGTTTTGCAACAGGATGAGATAGATTTTTAGGCTGCCATTTCCTCTGCTTAAAACAGGGGTGCCCAAACTATAGCCCATGGGCCAGATTTGCCCCCCAATGCCAATTCATCCCACCCACTTCCAGAAGCGGAAGTAAAATGTGATGAGGGTGGTGCAGGCTGGATGGATTGGTGTTGGGGGTCAGATCTGGCCCATAGTTTGAGCACCCCTGCCTTGGAGAATGTTATAAAGGCACAAATCTTCAAACATCCAAAGACACACAGTGGATAGGTGTGCAGGAACTGCTAAAGTCTGCCATACTGCATACTAAGAGAAACGTTTCTTGTCATACTTGTCAGTTACTTGTGGCAAACACATACTGTTAATGTCACAAAGTGTCAGTCAGCTCTTTATTAGTTTACAAATCATGGCTGAATCCTGGGTATAATCAAATTCAAGTTCATATCTCCAGTGCTCTGTAAGTATCCTGGCCAGACCAAGAGCACATACACTCACTGGCTATTATCTGAAAGCTTCATCTTCACCATCTACACTGCCAGCATGCAAGATCAGAAGAACAATCCCGGCGGGTCTTTAGCGAAATAAACTATCAGCACTACATCATAGGCTTAGTAGTTGTTGTAGCATTATTAATCTTAAGTACAAATTTTATTACTCCTTAACTCTGAGCAGAAATGCTCCTTTAAAAATATGGATTTGTTAGTGTATTGTATTGTTAACGTATTGTTAATGTTTTCTTTTCTTTTTTGTATGTTTATTAAAAACTCAATAAATAAAGAAAAAATATATATTTTAAGTACCCTCTTCTCACCTTCTGTTTCTTGCTATACTATGCTGGTCTTGGACCACAATAAAGATTGATTGATTCTTCATTATAAGGGTTTAGCTTGTTACATGACAGGTCCACTTGCAAATACTTACACTTTATTTAATTACAAGGGAATGTGGATTTATATTATTTATTCTTTCAGAATTTAAAAAAACTATCAATATTAGTTGTTCTGGTTCTCAATGCTAGAAACATGAAAATGAATTGAGAAAAGAAAAATATCCAGATCAGGCACAGAAATGTTTGTGAAAATTACAATTATTTTACTTCATGGGTGGGTATCAGTAACCTCCGTTTTAGGACTCCTATCAATTTTAGGCAACAAACCCAACAGTGAGAGATTATTTGAACTACAGTTTAAAAGCATTATGAAACCACAGTTGCCTATCCTCATTTAACATAATTTATAAAATTACTGAAACTAAACAACGCTAAGTTAAATATAATATAAATATGTATAGATATATCTATTTATCTGTCTAGCCTAGCATCTTGTTGGTGTAGCTATGCCTGCTGAAGAGTGATGACATCATGAACAGGGGGCTGATTTTCAGTAGCTAAAACCTTCCTACTTCTACAGCTTTTCAATTGTTGTGTAATTCACTTCATCATATGAAAACTGGGAAGCCATTGTACAGGATGAGGAAGTCTTTAATTAGAGTGATGCCAGTGATGCCATCTACTTGTGGTGATTCTTTTACAGTAATTACTGTAAAAACTGCCTCTGTTAACTCCTACAACTTCCACAACAATGAAAGGGATTATATAGGAATCAAAAAGATGTGAAGCTGAAGTAGGATGTTTTTAATTACCAAAAATCACTTGTTGCTGGTGACTTCATCACATTTCCACAGGCATGTTACATATCTGTAGATATACAGATATATTTCTACCAAAAGTACACTGAAGTGATTCTTGTTGAATATATGTCATGAAGCCAAATTAGTACTGTAATCTGTGTTACTATCTAGCCAAAGATAATCACCTATAGTTAAGTTTTTATTGACACATGTTATTCTCCCAGGTTTAGGAAAATATCCTGATAAACAGAAGAGAGGACCCACCTTTATCACACAGAAAGCACAAAACGAAGTGAAATTGCAGAAATTATGTAATTTACACAATTTTTTGTTTTTTTAAAGTGAAGAGAATCACCTGAAACTGAAGTTCAAATAAAGATGAGATAATTAAAGAAACATTTTGAGACTTTGGAGCTTTAAAAAAACTGCCTTCAATTACACAAAACCAACATGCTTATTGCACACTATGAAAACAAACATATAGATACATGGATACAATCCTGGAAATTATTGGATGTTACGCATTGCTTTTTGAGGTTTGAAAAGCATGGGGTACCTGCATAAGGTATTAACAACACCAAGGCAACACACTAAACAGCAATACAGTGACAATGTAGCCATTTGTTGAAATATCTTACATTATGAACCTGATGGACTGCTGTGTAAGGATATCCTGCATTCTGGTTGGTCCAGATCTCACAGACCGAAGACTGGTAATATAAACAGAAAGCTGTATCTCATGTTGTAAATAGCAAAGTGCCCCAAACCCAGGAAGAATAAACATTACACAAACCAGATTTATTTTGAATGAGATGTTAAAGCAAGGTTTTATAAGTAGTAGTTCTACATTGGCAGAAGCTGTTAAAGCCTACTTCAGTATACATTTGCAGATAAAAAATAGTTCAGGTCTACAGAAAGAAAAAACAAGGATTTTAAAATCAATTTGATATTTCTTCAGAATAAAAACATTACTTGATTACAAAATTGAAGTAAAACAAGAAGAAATGAAAAGTATTTGATTAGCATTCTGTAGCACAGGAGCGGACCGTTACTCTGAAAATTGCCACTCTGGCTGCAGCAATCAGCAGATAATATAATTTCTAGTAGTAAAATAGAGCAGCAAGTCATCTCCTCATTCCAAATAACTTTTAGATAGACTGTATACATTTGAAAATTCAAAGGTAGCCTGTAAAGCAAGAAGCACAGTAAAACTGCAGCAACAGAAAGGGAAAATTAGAGTCATCATCTGACATGACACTTTGTGTTTGAACATCACAAGCAAATCCAAGATGATACAGTAGCCAAGCAAATAAAAATCACGTGTAGTAGCTACCCACAATATCCTGAAGAGCAACCATGAAAGAGACGGAACATTTGAGAAACACAACTACAGTCTGTGCAGTAGCAAGAAATTAATACATCAATAGTTTAACTGCAGTCTACAGAACACAAACAGCAGTTAAAACAACCAGCAGGAATTTAATACTAGTGCCTAAATAAAGCCTACATTCAAACAGTCACAGCTTCCTGCAAGGAAATCACTACTGCTATGCTTTCCTCTGTGAAATCTAGATGCTGCATATTGACTGACAACTGAGTCACTGCTAAAATTCGAAGAACTGGCAATGGAGGCTGTCTTTCTCTCAACTAACCCAAAAGGATTCTTACAACTGAAGTTCTCAGAGCTGGCTTAACAAGGAGTCATCACTGTGACAGCAAACTGTCACAATCAATTGCATTGCTTTGCCTGAGTAAACAAAATCAGATCATTAATAATTTAATATTAGCATGCTGGTAATGGCTAAAATCCTACTGCAGTTACACAAACAGTGTATTTATTTATTTATTAGTCACATTTGTATTGCTGCCCACTTGGCAAGTGACTCTGGGCGGCGTACAACAATTACATCATGAACTACATAAATCCCACTAGAGAACTATTAAAAAAAACCTTAAAACCAGTAAAAACCCCAATTAAAAATACAATTAAAAAATTAGCCTGACAACTAAAAAGAGCAAGAGAGCGATATTACTATATCAGCCAGCAGGTGGGGGTCACCGTATCCCCAGTGCCCCACACCTGCTGTAACATTTAGATATGAACTGCCTTATTTTAGGAAATCCACTTAGGGATTATCTGTTGCATGCTGAATTGCGTGACTCAATATACAAAAGACAATGTCTATGGAGTTTTCTTAACTTAATAGTAATGTACATATAAAAGTTATGCCATTTTGGTAACTGCACAACAGCATTTTAGCCTATGAAATTTAAGGATGCTGCTAATTTTCTTTGAGAATGTAAGGTGATGTAGTTGTTGCTTCTTCTCTAAATTTTTAGGAGCAACAACTGTGAGATTTATCTAGACCACAACCTGGATAAAAGTGTAATATCTTCTACAATACTCTTCCAGATACTAAAAAATGACAAGATGAAAAAGAGGTTAAGAATAATAATGATGAATAATACAGAAGTAACTCTAAAAGAATAGAAATTAAAAACACCTTGATCTGACACTTAAAGTACATTAGGAAGTGTGTGTGATATTACTTTTCTGGTGATTTAAAGTGTATTACTTCACAACCAAGCCATTGCAATTTTCCATGTACAGTCTTAGGATAAATAACTTACTTCTGGAGCCAAGAAATTTTTGGTTATTTCTGTTGTTAGGTTCTAGTTCCCTTTAGTCCCAGCCAATAACACCAATGGTCAAGGAATTATGGGTTAACATCTAGACAACCAATGATTCCTCATCCATGCTCATCCTTTATTGATTTGCTGTCTAAAAATGTATGTTCTCTTCTACCAGTGAAGATGGGCTTACACTTCACATACTCCAGGAATACTGCTATGGCAGCTATGCTGGCACAAAGAAAAGCATTGGAATATCTAGCTACCTTTTAGGCTGCTATTGCAATAGTCAGTAATTTGTTTTTGTTTTAACATTGCCCAGAATGTAAATTACACCTAACAGCACACTCCATTTGCATACAATTTATCTGCTAATTGCACAATCTCAGAAGTCAGCACAGGCCTTTGCTGTCACACAACAGTCATGTTACTTAGGGTGACATCAATTAACAACAATGATTTCTTAACCTGCATCAATTTACAACTGAACTTTATGCCAATGAAGATACATGGGCATAAGTTTCCATTCTGATTACTATTTTAAAAAGAGACTTGAAATATCTCTAAAGAAGCTTTTGCAGAATTCTGAAGATAATTTCTTCTGACTGCATTAATGCCCACGGCTTTTGTACTCATTAGGTTGTTCTGTGTCTGTTAATGTTTCAACAGACAGGAAATTGAAATACAGCACAGCAGAAAATCTGAACTGTATGAACAAAAATGGGTTTAACATAGAGGTCACTTGTCATCTCTGTTACTTAGTGAAATTACACTGAATGTGCACTAAAAATGGCTTTGCTGTAAAGTGGTAGAAGTTGAACTATGATTTCTCTTTAGCATTTCCAGGGGAACATGTGAAGGTGGACCAGAAGAGATGCAATATTAAATCCACCAATGCACTGGAACTGTAGTAAGGCATGGGTGGGCTAACCCCAGTGTTCATGCACCAGAGACCTGGGACAGATTCTAACAGTAAAATGCAAGCATAGTAAGTACATCTAGATTAGGGGTAGGCAACCTATGGCCTGTGTGCTAAATAATCTGGCCTCTGCCCTCACTCCAGCCACCACCACCGCTGGAATCAGCTGTGGATTCATTTATGGCTGTTGTAAACATGTTTACAACAGCCATAAATGGTGGGAGAACCACCAATCCAGCCACCTCAACTGTCTGAGGGAGCGTGACCTGGCCCCTGACTGAAAAAGGTTGGCAACCCCTGATCTAGATATTTAACATCAAGAGTTTTAACACAGGGTAGATAAAAATGTCCAGATGTTTTTGGACTGTTGGTTACCAGAAGCTCTGTGAATTACAGTCCAACAACAGCTGGAGGACCACACTTTACCCACCCCTGGTTTAGCATTTTGCTATAGGGGAGATTTTGCTATAGGGAAGATTGTTTTCCACTGTAAGCTTCTGTGAAAGCATTAAGAAAGAAAGAAAAAAGAAACAAACAGGAAAGAGCTCTATAATGATCTGCATCGCCTAATACGAAAAGCAACTCTAAATCTATTATTCCTGACAGCATGCATTCACACATCAAGAATTCATTGTTCTCTTGAGGATGTGTTAATGCATGATTCTATGCTGTAAAAGGAGAAACAAAAGGGCACACTGAAATTGAAGTAAGTAACAAACAATTTAAAAATGATTATTTACTAACTCCAAGTGGCTCCATTAGGAAAAGGGAATGGTAGTCATCTTCCCATATATCTACTATCTCGTCACATGCTTTATAGAAACTGACTAAGAAACAGCAGTCAAAAGACATATTGTGCAACTTTTTGCAAGGCGTTTTGTGAACCATCTGCTATTATAATATTATGGCAACAAACAAACAAATATGTATTAAAATTGAAACAAATAATAGTGATAAATCCTCATGGAATGTTTTCCTTAAAGCATGGAAACTGGGGACATTATGTTCCTCGTTAAGGTAAGAGCACTTGCAGGTTGGTTGACCGTAAAATTAATGAAAGCTGTAACTAAATACTTTCAATGCACAACTTGCAACTGATTACAATGTATTCAACTAGCTTCCAGCTTAGTGTATCTGGGCATCAATCTTCTTGGTGGCTTACAGGAAAGATAATATTCTTAGCTGTTGCAAAAATTAAGTCCTATAAAATTCAAGAGACATTACATCTGGCAGCTATAGTGAGCTGGGGAGCACCCTGTTTTGTTCTTAGCAAAAGGGATTCCGCTTGGACAAGGGGATACTGAATGCTGTCTTGCACATATGGCAGGAAAAAATACCACATGCATAAGAGACCATTGTATTTGTGGGGATGACAGGAATCCAGCTGTAATGTCATAAGAATGCTTATAGGTAAAAAAAACTGATAACTAATGAAATGCAATTTAATAATGTATAAATAATGGAAGTAAGATGTTAGCCGAGTCATTCATTTAGCAGATATACATGGAATAAGCAAAGAACATCAGAGTATTACATCATTGATGCTTAACCTAAACAGATCTCTCCCTAATTGGAACACAATAGATAATAATAGAATAAGAGAATAAATTAGTTCAAAGGGGCCTAAGTGGACAGCAAGTCCAATCCCCTGCTCAATGGAGGAATCTAAATTAAATCAGTTCTTACAATCCAATTTTCATTTCAATGCCTCCAGCGCTACTACCTGAGGTAATTGGCTTCATTGTCGTATTTCTCTGACAGTTAGGTTTTTCCTGATATTCAAGCCTTTATGGTTGCACATCCCTGCTAAATTTCATTCTGTAATTTTCAGCCCAGTGTTCAAGTATTTCTAGATATTTTTGAACTCTGCTCCTGACTTCCAAAGTATTAGTTATTCCACTCAACTTTTTGTCATCTGCAAATGTGAGAAGTATCCACTGCACTCCATCCAAGTCATTAAAATGTTGAAGAGCACATAGCACAGAATTGAGCCTTGTGGCAACCCATTTCTTACCTTCTTTTCACCTTGAGAAGGAGCCATTAATAAGCATTCTCTGAGTATGATTCTGTAATTAGTGGTGTATCCACAAGACATTTATGCTGTCCAAGTGACAACTAGTTAGCTTGATAATCTGAATATAATGGGAAACATTGTCAAAGGCTTTGCTGAAGTCAAGATATATTATGTCTACAGCATTTTCACCATCTACCAAGGAAGTTATTCAATTGAAAAATGAGATAATATTAGTCTGGCAGGATTTGTTTTTGACAAATCCATGTTTCTCTCTAGTTTTTACAGCATTGTTTTCAAGCTGCTTGCAGAGTGATCACTTTATAATCTGCTCCAGAATTTTCTATGGAATTGATGTCAGGATTTGTAGTTCCCAGCTTCTTCCTTTATTGCCCTTTTCAAAGATAGGGCCAATGTTAGCCCTCCTCCAATCATCTGACACTTCATTCATCCTCCATGATTTTAAGAAAAAGATACTGGTTCTAACATCTCTTCAGGCAATTCCTTCAATAATCTTAAATGCAGTTAATCAGACCAGGAAAGGGTGGGGGTAGGGGTCTAAACTCATTCAAAGTACTGTATTTGTTTATCAGTCTCAAACTACAATCCTGCTCCTTCCTTTGTATTTCACAATTGTCTGGAAAGTCATATACTATCTTTTGGGGAAAGAGTGAGTTGAAGTAGGAATTGAGAACATCTGCCTTTTCTTTGTCATCTGTTATCATACTCCTATCCTCACTGAATAGATGGGTCACTGTTTCATTTCTCAGTCTTTTGCTATGTATATATCTGAAGAATATTTTGTCATTTTTAGCATTTCTTGCTAACCTCAGCTCATCCTCAGTTTTTGCCTTCCTAACACTATCCCTGCAATTATTTGCTATTTGTCTGTACTCTTCCTTTGTAGCCTGGCATTCCATTTCCTGTAAGTGTCTTTTTTTTTTTTTAGTTTTTGGTTTCACTCTGAGCGTTTAGTGGAGCCACATTGGTCTTTTTCGCTATCTTCCACCTTTCTTTCTTGTTGTGCCTTTTCCTATTTTAGAAATTCCCACCCAACTTTGACCCTAAAGGCGTACGTTTGGCAATCTAGACACCCCATAAAAATACGGCTGGGGGAACATCAATCCCGCATTAGAACACAGGTTGTCACTGCACCCCTTGTTGCCCATTTCATGAGCACATGGCATACATTTAAGGACATGAAAATTGTTGTTCTGAAATCTTATCGTCCCAATAAACATTACACAGTTGATGTGGAACATTACCTTTTTACAAAGGGAGGTGTTCTACATCCACCGATTCGGGACTCTCATTCCACATGGGCTCAATACGGATCTTGACTTTTCCGCGTTTCTATGAGCACAGCCCTCGGTTCCCCTGTTCCCTCCCTAGTCCGGTCCCCTTTAAGGATCTCAGTAGGCTTGATTCTCCCCACGTGTACCACTTATTCCCACATATTTAAATCCAGATCATTTTTACTTTGTTTAACGCTTGACCCAGTATGAATATTCTCTTGGAGGTCGTATAAGCGTGTTATTATGTCTTTACAGCTATGTTTTGATAAGTACAAAAGTGTATTTTTCCCTATAGTGTTGTGTATTTGTTATCGTTAGTCATTTGTGTTACCATGCTTTCACGGGTTGTACTCTGGATTCTGGCAATTTGTATATTGTATTTTATTCTATTTTGTTCACAGTCTCTTGAGAAAGGCTCACAAAATGTCCAATTACCGGATGGATATTGAGACCTGCTGCTCGTGACATCCCACATCCTATGACCTGCATATTTGTTCCAGCTGGTGTGGGAAGTTGTTCCGTTGATGATGCATTGCTGATCATAATCGCTCTTGTCGGTTTCGCGGATTTATGAACTTTGCATACACGGACTCACTTTATGCTTCAGTATCGACGGACAATACTCCTGATACCAATTAGTAGTATTTTTCCCCTGCAAATATTGCATGCAATTGTATTTAGTATTTGTACCTAGCGGTATATTGTTTAGAGAGATACTCATTACGTTATGCAGTGACTGGATGTGTGGCTTTTTGTTATCCACCGTTTTAGTCTTTATATAAAAGTTTGTTACTTGCATTTGATACATTCTCCACCCGTTTCTCTTCTAGGGTGTTTCTCCTCTCTCCTTAGTCACACACCCTTGCCGTCTCTCTCTCTGCCACTTGTTCCAAGTCATTCCTACTAGTTTAATTCAAATCAGGGGCGTGTGGCTATGCTAAAAGGGTGGGGAGGGGCGGAGCAAACAGAGTTGGGTACGGAGTGACCGAGGCCAAGGTGGGGGGCAGGGCTGGTGCATCATAAAACCCACCCCACGGAAACAGCACCCTGCTGCCTCAAAGGTTCCAGCTTGGTCAGAAATCAACTTGTGCCATTGTGTAGCTGCCCGGTGTCATACATCTGCCTGCCTCTGGGGGATGCCAGACCCTGTGGCACACCAAGACTTGTCCTGGTGTCCAAATTAGCCTCCATGGGCCTGATTCAAGTCAAGGATAGCTACTCCTCTAGTTTCTTCCTCCACCATTTGTAGGAAAGAACTATCAGCCACACAAGTCAGTAATTTCTTGGAAGGGGTATTTTTGGCAGAATTTGTGGGAATGACAGCAGATATTAGGATAATTGAAATTTCCATTTCTACTACATCACGTATCCTTGACATTCTTATTTATTCATAAATCAAATGTATATAGCCGCTCACTCGCAAACTTGCAATTTATTTATGACAATTCCATTCCAAAAGTCATTTTTTGCATAGTTTTGAGCCATTGTGTGATGTTGGAACTAGTCTCTAAGATTCTGCTCTTCCCAATTATCTGTTAATCTTTATCAGCTTTATTTTACTGTATCACCTGTAAAAATCTATACTTTCGAATCCTCAGTATGTGACCAAAGTACACTAGCTTTCTGTACCTTCTGTGCTATATGATCTCTTGATTTTATTCATCTGCTTCAATGATTGATTTGTTACTTTTCTAACCAAGGATTTAAAAAACTTTTTCTAAAATTGAGATAATCTAAATTACTTTAAGCTGTGATCCCATGTAATAGATATTTTTTTAAAGTTCCCTAATACTTCCTCAGGCTCTTAGTCCACTCAATTTAGGTCAGTGGCACCAATTTTCCAAAGGTTCAGGCAGGATTCTGTCACTACCCTAATGGAAGATGCAAGAGGTCTCTGGCATAAAAGGTATGTTTTCTGTTGCACTCTACTATTCCATTGTAGTCTCCTTCTGGAATATCTTCCTTTCTAAACTATCAAAGTAAAGAACCGAGAAGTCCTTATCTTGTGGGTCTCACTTTACAACATCTCTGCCTACAGTCTGACACCTGTGGGAAAGCCTTTGCTGCAGAGTCTTCTTTTTGCTGTATTTCATATGGTAAACACATATTTGAATAGTACATCTGATTTAATGATTTCTGTGGTATACACTCTGTATCCAAAAAGAATTCTACAGGGCTACAAAGTAACTTCTTCTACAATTCCAAGTGTTGGCATTCAGACAATGAAAGCTGATAAGTGCCCCAGCCATTCTATGGGACTAAAATCATCAGATGTAATACAAAAACAAAACAGAACAGAGCAGAAGGATGACTGATTTTGCTTGAGTCCAGCTTCATTTTCATATTCCATTCACCAAAATAGAATTCTTCTTCATTTGAACAAGTTTGCCCTAAGGTTCAGATGAACTGGTACATGTAGACTAGCCTTAAAAACTGCTGCAAACTGCTTTCAAATTCATTTCCATCTAGCTGAAAAGAAGTTATGTGTGGGTTTTCCCCCCAAGAGCAAATGCCTCAGGCTCTTCCCATCATTCAAACAGAACTTTGAATAATTGGGTGTGATGGTGATAATTTATGCCTATAACCTTGAATTTTAATGTAGCAAAGGAGACACTATATGGTGAAAAGTTTACCTCCTGACCACTTCTCACCTTACAGAAAAATTGCAAGTCTTTCTCAAACATATTTTCTATTTTCCTTCAAAGAGAGCTCTCTCTCTCTCTCTCACACACACACACACGCACACATACGCAAGCGCACACCTCAGTCAAGGAACATACAAATGCCCTCTCTATGTTCCATGTTCTTCCTCATAGGCCCTCATCACACACTTGTATGATAGTCAAGAAGCCTCTAAGCACTGGCTGCCCAGCAACATTGTTTTTGTCAGAGCGTCCAGCTCCAGCAGCTCCATTTTTGCCACATGTCAAGCCCGTGAGGGCACTGTTTCCCCTCCTCATCCACAGGTCTTGCTTGTCCAGTGGGCAGCTGGATGATGATTGCAGTAGAAGCAGTCCTGGCTGAGGAGCACATGGGCAGTAACATCATCTGCCATTGCCACGGCACTTCCTGGCCGTCACTGTCCAACTTCCTGCTGGACAAACAAATCCTGTGGAGGAAGAAAGTTTCTTTCCTTGATTGACTTGAGGAAGCTTATTGTGATTTAAAATAGTGCAGAATGTGTACCATTTTAAATCAGAGTAGGGTTTATGCCAAATATAGTGACAAAAGTAGATTTGCATTTGACCCAATGTTTACCTGATATGCAATTGCAGCCTCAGTACCCCAAATCCTGTTGTTTAGCCTAATAAAGACAACTAGAGAAAGCCCGTTGAATCAGTGTGGCTTTGGTGAAACACCCCCTCCATAAGTTCTACTGTTTTCAGTGCACCTAACTCTAGTTGCAACTTCCCACACTAAGCAACAAGATTGCAGCTGATTATGCAAAGAACATCTATCAAACTACTTAATTACAATAGATATGACACTATCTATTCTTGCCTTCAAACTTTGTGACCTTCAGGGAAACGCTTATTGTAAGTGGAGATATAATTTCTTCTGCTGCTGCTCTTTGCAGACTTCGTTTCATGCTCTAGGAAGAATTTCCCAATTATACTGTATCTGTTAGTATTCTAGGGGGAAAAACTTAAATTCACTAGGAGAAAGTCCTATAAAATATTGGCCTCTGAAAACTAGAAATATAAAAGTCAGTAGATTTAGTTGATGTTCATAAAAATGTTGTTTTGATGTTTAGTTGCCCTGAGTGGTGCTCGCATCAAAAGGGTGAAGTATAAATGTGAATAAAACAAACAAACAAACAAATAAATAAATTGTCCTGAGAAAGCTGCTTGTGGTTTTGCAAGAAAGAACTCATATTTCTCTTTTCTTCCTACAGTTAGCTGTATGTGCATGCATGTGTATACATCACATACCCACAAAACTATGATTTGGGCATTAATGTCTTTCCCCTCCAGGCTCAGTTGCTAAAACAAGCAATCTCTACTCATGGCTAGAGCAGACACTTGGATGCGTCTCTCAGGGCAAAATGCCTGCTCAGTGAAGTGAGCCATTAATATGCTCCATGAACTCAGCTGGCCTCCCATCTGTTTTGGGATGCAATACATAGCTGGTTTTTTGTTGTATACTATGAAGCATTAAAGCATGGCTTATGACATGGCCTTCAGTCATTCTGTGCACCATCAAAGTGTGCACATACCACCCCACAGCATTTTTGATGACAGAAGCTCAACTATACAGACCTTTAGAATGAAACATAGCTTGTCTTTTGATCAAACATATGTTTGATTTGAGGTAGTCAGTGGATTATTAATGTGTGGTTGAATGGATTGAGGGTAGGGTGTTTTCTATTTTCTTTTGCAGAAGACAATGGTGATCAGGATACAAACTGTTAAAATACATGAGGTCTCTTTTGATAAACTCGGCCACAAAATATCCCTTTATCTCTTAAAGCTCCTATAAGAAAATATACCATTCTGTATATAATTTCAGAAATATCTGTTCCTGCAATTTGTTTAGCTCCTCTCATATAAGCAGGAATCTTAGCCAAATGCTCTGTGTTGTGCCAATTTTTTCTAGGTATTTCTGACAAATAGGTCAAATATCTATGAGAGAAAGGTATCTCCACTGTCAGAAGGAAAACAAAATGGCTTAGAGTGCTGGAATCCAAAACAAAACAATAGAAATGTAAAATTGTTCAAAGAATGCTTAGAAACAATGAAATATAATATTAATATTTTTCTTTATTATTTAATAAGTAGAAATAAAGTCATTGAAGGGTAATACTATCTGCTGTAACCATGTCTCACAAACACAATAGCCAGAATTTGACAGAATCACACTCAGCCAACTCTTCCCAATTGAAACATCATTTTATCTTCAATTGATGATGGACATTTGAATGTCAGTTCAGCTGGTCTGTTTTATCAAACTTATTAAATTTACATTAGCTTGTCTATTTTGAATGCAACACATCTAAACTATCCACACACCTCTATTAAAAGACCTTTAAAAAATCTTAAACTGGATAGATACCTGTATCAATTGAGTACAGTATATCCAAAATCTTTTATAATTATTCCATGTTCTGTTGCTAACATATCACAAACTGCAAATCTAGTTTGTAGAAATAAAAGTCTCTATGAAGTATTGGGGGGAAAGTCTGCAGAATAGGATACCCCCACAAAAAAGCAACCCTAAATACAAATTAATCCCAAGAGAGAAGTTGGCATATATTTCAGAAGCTTAGTGGTATAGAACTAACATTTATAAAAGCATAATTTTCAGATATATTGTTGTATTATGTGCTACTAAGCCACTCCTAACTTATGGCAACTTATGAATGAATGACCTCCAAAATATCCTATCATAAATGTTTGTAAAATCAGGTCCCCCAACTTTACCTGAGCCATCTGTCTTTCCAGTTTTGACCGGGGAATATCTTCGAAATAGCTGTCATTTCTTCTTCTCCTTGCATCACCCTGCATGATAATGTGTGGTACGTCCAAAGAGCCACCGGTAGTATAAGTGCTTTGGCTGAGTGAGGGAGACAATTGAGGAGGAGTGTGGTTACCACTGGGTTCCTGCATGAAATCAGGGAGAAAAATAACAGCACAGAATAAATATTTCCTGCTCTCCAGCAAAAAACAGAAGAAGTGAACCTGCAGAATTCACATTCATTCCTAATAAGTAAGAAGTGTCCCAAGTGCAGATGTAAAAACACTGCATAATATAAAAATCTGATCAGTAACATTGCAGCAGTTGCAGTTAGAAGGGTGAGTGATTCCCACAGATCAGCCTGACATTAGTAACAGACATGGGAACTGACCTTATCGCATATTATAAAACGAAGTGGACTATTCTTATCAGAGATGTGTATTTTGGAGATGTCACACAAAAGGCAATATGATCAAATTTCTCATATTCGTGAAGTAAGATAGACGAAGAACAGTTTTCCCTTTCCATATAAACAGATATAGCTTATAATGTGTTGATACTAATATAAATTATTGTAGCAGCAGTAATAGTATACCTAACAGCTTTGTGTTATGCTTCAAGCATTCTAAAGTGCTTCATTTGAATTGTCTCAGTAGCACTGTTTCTGCCAAGCAAGCCATTGCACCCAAGGGAAAAACTGTTTATTCTTCTGTGGCTCTTGTATTGTTGTTATGTGCCATCAAGTTACAATTTATGACAACTCTATGAATATGTGACTGCTAAAAGGTTCTTTCATTAACAGTCCTACTCAGATCTTGCAGACTAAAGACTCGCTCTTCATTAAACTACTCCACCTCAACTTTTCCTGCTGCATTCAACTTTCTCCAGTGTTATTAGCTTGGAATCAAGGAAGTGGCATCTCCATCTCACGGAAAGGATGAAGAAATACTAATAGGCAGCAGAGTGAAGGTGAAATGCTGAATACCTATTTTGTTCAAAGAGAACAAGGAAGGCAGGGAGGAAATTGTTGCCCAATTTTCTTCATAATATCGCTGGTTTTAATCCACAGTCCTTCTGGTTCATGATCCATTGAGTTTAGTAATACCAAATTATAATTTACATAGTCTTTACATTAATCAGGAGTCCTGGTGGCACAGTGGTTAAACTGCTGTACTGCAACCAAAAGGTTGTGAGTTCAATCCTGATCAAGGCTCAAGGCTAACTCAGCCTTCTATCCTTCCAAAGTTGGTAAAATGAGTATGCAGCATGTTAGGGGCAAAATGCTAATTAACTTGTGAACTGCCTAAAGAATGCACTAAGCGCTGTGGGTGGTATATAAATGTGATTATTTTGCTTTGCTAATTTTCAAATTTTATTTTGGCAGTGTGGTTGTTTTAGTATTCTTCTTCACATTTATTTTAATCTTTGATCTTTACAGGTCTTGGTCTACATCACAAGACCACTCTGGTCTTGTTTGACAGAGTAGACCAGGAATTCCCAACCTGCGGCCCACGGACCGGATGTGGCCCACGGCACCATTTCATGTATCCCCCACCACTCTCGCCTCACCAGGAAGTGCCATGTGGTGGAGGAAGGGCAAAATGGCCATCCGGCCCCTGAAGCTGTGTGAGGGAGTGTGACCCGGCCCCTGGCTTAAAAAGGTTGAGAACTCCTGGAATATACCTTCTCCACCTTTTGCTTCCAATGATATAGTCTATTTGATTTTTATACTGACCATGTGGTAACATTTATGTTATCTTTTTGTTTCTAAAGCATGTATTTGCAATAAACTTCACTGAATTCCATCAATGGCTCTCCTACTTCATTTCTGATTCTTAAGCCAAATTCTCCTACACCAATTCTGCTTTATTTCCTGCTTTTTTGTTCATCACCTACAATTATCAGCACATCCTGCTTCGGTATGTGATCAATTTCCTCCTAGATACTTGAATAAGTTTTTGATTTCTTCTTCATTTGCCTCTGTAGTCAGAGCATAGGCTTAAGTGATGGTTATGCAGAAAAGGTTTTCCAAAACATCTGATTAATATTATTTGTTGCATATTGGCCACTAATTGGTTGTGGCACATGTCTCCTCACTATAAAATCAATTCTTCTGAGTTTCTCATTTCTAAAGTAAAATACCTTGTAACTGCCTGAAAGTGTCTCAATCCACTTTAGTTTGCTCGTATCAAATGCTACAATGTTTAAACATTCAATTTGTTCTTTATGGTTTGGAATATATCTTGAGTCATACATCTAACATTCCTTCTAATTACTGTACCTGCGCACATCAACAACTAGATGTTCTTTCAATGTTAATCCAGATTGCTTCTATAGTACTCACAATTGTCATTCACTCTTCATAGCAAAGTGACTTTTACCTTTCAGACTTTCACCCTAGGAGTCTCATCTTTTACTGCTATGTCTTGTTTCATTCTGGAGTATCTCATTATGAGGATTTTCAAGATATAAAAACATTCAAAAGAGACTTGCCATTGTTTTTTTCTGCACTCTAGAAAGATTGAGTTTGAGTTTCACTTCTGTTGTCTATGAAGAATTCTCTACCAATGTCACCTTTTATTACAGCAATCCACTGGGAAACAGCATAGGAACAATAAATACTCTCTGGATGAATTGACTATTAATTCCTGAAGAGGATATATGTGTCTTAGTCCAGCCTCAGCTCTAACTATTCCACTTTGGTTGATCTTGCTAGAGTTTAGACTAATCTCCTGACAGTATTGTGCATGTGAGAGCATGGGTGTTTCTAAGAGGGAACACTGTAGTAACATAAACACAGTTCTCAAAATGCTAATTATTATGAGACAAAATGGCACTATCTACTAGAAGAAAGAGGTATAATAGGTTTGAAGAAATCTGAAGTGTGGTAGAAAAAATATCTTAAAGTTGGAAGCAAAAAATGTATTCTTAGGGAACAGTCAATGCTGACTCACTTTTAGTGGAAATAAAATGATTGTGAGAGCTGGACCATTAGAAAGGCTGAGCGCAGAAGAATAGCCGCCTTCGAGATGTGGTGTTGGAGGAGGGTTTTGAGAGTCCCCTGGACAGCGAGGAGAACAAATAGGTCAATACTAGAAGAGATTAGCCCTGACTGCTCCTTAGAAGGACAAATAACAAAGATGAAGCAGAAGTACTTTGGACATCAAATGAGAAGGGAGGATTCACTTGAGAAGGCCTTGATGCTTAGACAAGGATCGAGACAAGTTCATGGAAGACAAGGGTATCAATGGCTATAATTATGGATACCTAAGGACAACCTCCGGGTTGGAGAGATAGGCATGATATCTCTCAATGCCATTTCCAGGGAATCCTAAGCTAAGCAGGTGAAGGCATCTGCTTGGGAATACCCTGAAGCAAATGGTGAGCCACTATGTGAGACAGAATGCTGGACTGGATGGGCTGTAGCCTGTTTCAGCAAGGCTGTTCTTATGTTCTTATGCTGGGAAAGGTGGAGTGCAAAAAGAAGAAGGGGACGGCCAAGGATGAGATGGCTAGATGGCGTCGTGGTACAGGGCTGGGCAGGATGAGGAGGATGGTAGAGGATAGAGGTGCCTGGAGGGCAATGGTCCATGGGGTTGCAAAGAGTCGGAATCGACTGTGCAACTGAACAACAACAACAAATCCTTTAAGAAGGCATGGCTGGAAGTCTAGAGAATCTAGATCCATGAACTGAAACAATACACAGTGCAAAGTTTTGTTGCAGGTCTCTTTCAATTACTTCTCAAGTTCTTTCCCCATTATTAGGTAAAGGTAAAGGTTACCCTTGCTCAGCCAGTCATATCTGATTCTAGGATTCAGTGCTTATCTCTGTTTACAGCCAAAGAGCCAGCGCTGTCTGCATCTGCAGACGTTTCTGTGGATATGTGGCCGGTATGCCTCGACACCGGAGAGCACAGAATGCTGTTTACCTTTGCACCAAAGTAGTACCTATTTATTTACTTGCAATTTCTTGCTTTCGAAATGCTAGGTTGACAGGAACTGGGACAGAGACAGGAGCTCATTCTGTCATGCACTACTTGGGTCTCGAACTGCTGACCTGCTGACCTTCCAGTCATCAAGTTCAGCATCTTAACCACTCGAGCCACTGCAGTTCCCATAATTACTCACTGGAATAATAGCCTGATTTATCAGACGTGAGAAAGAGCTCAGTTTGCAGAATTCTGTCTTTTATGAGCAGCTCAGCCTGTTACGACTTTACATTGCCCATTTATATTTTATCACTCTTTTCACATTTTACACAGTACTGAGAAACAACATCTTAAAAAATGGAGTTAAATCTGCAACTCTCCAAAGGCAAAATACTGTGAGCTCACTGACACTTTTGCAAACAGCCTTCCAAGAACTAATCTGATTCTTTCCCCAGAGGTCTGTATGTGTGATATGCTAGCCATGAGATTTCGAAAAGCCATGCAATTTTTAAATATTTTGAAAAGAAGGATGGAGAGGTGTTTCTATATGAGAGAAAGACAGCAGCTTAGAAAGCATAATGCCGGTAACTTTACTATCTCAGAGGAGATAGTGATAATCAAATTACATTTGCTATAAAATATATCCTATAAATAATCTACATTACCATTTTATGCATGCTTCCTGAGCTAAAAAGAATGTGGAAAACATAAGACCCTTGAGGCTTTAATGTAATACATTTAATACATTTACTGCTGTGTGTGGAAATTGAGATACTGTAACCATCCTTATTCAGTATAACTCTGGAATGAATAACATAAAAGTATATCTGTTGATGCTATTGATTATAGTGTGAGTTTTCAAGGACAATAAGTAAATAAAATCTCGAAAGCAAATCAGGATGGGAAAGCAGTGACTAAAATAATTTTATAAAAATGAATAGAGAGCTATATATCTATTTCAACATGATATGACGAAATTGTCGTTCCTTTAAGTTCAGATTTAGTTACCATGCAACATATATTTTATACTTTACAAGGCACCTGGACACAACTTACCCTGAGGGTTATCGACCGTGGGGGTTTCTGAGGTGGATCTTCGTGTAGCCTATCGCCCAGAGAAGCCAAAATGCGTTTTCGATGGCCAAGCAAACTTATTTTTAATACCTGAAAGAGAAAAAAAATGGTTGAAGTAACAAAACAATAGAACCAGTTACAGTAAAATGAGCCATAATATGGATCTGTACAGTTATTAACCTAAATATTGTTCACAGGTTTAAAATGCAGTTGCCATATGTCACGGAAAACCGTGAATTTCACGTTTTGTAACTGCTCTGCACGGTTCCATAAAAAACATTAAAAACTCACAGTTTTCAATCCACTTTATTTGGAAGGAAAAAAAACATGCATTTTTCTTGCACTTCTATTGGAACGACCAGCAGGTGGCAGCAGCAGCAGCTTGGTGGACAAGGAGGGGGGGAATGCACCTTTTTCTCGTGGCGTCTCGTCTGTAGCAGCAGTTCGATACCCGAATACTGCAGGACGGAATGAGCTCCCGTCTTTGTCCCAGCTCCTGCAAACCTAGCAGTTCGAAAGCAAGAAATGGCAAGTAGATAAATAGGGACCACTTCGGTGGGAAGGTAAACAGCGTTCCATGCACTCCGGTGTCTAGTCATGCCTGTGGCTGGGGTTTTATTTCCTCCTCCCCGTCTATCTCTCCCCCCCTTTGCATCCAAGGCTCCCGCTGCTGAGAGTGGGGGGAGGATGGGGGAGGGGGAGGATGGAGGTTTGGGAGGGGGCAGAGGAGCACATTGGCATGCACTGTGGTGCTTCGCTGGCGCACCGAGAATTTTGATGAGTCTGACCAGAATCCATAGTCACTCTGGAGTGCCCCCTCCCCCCTCCGTGCGTGCACTCTCAAGTTTGGACACTGAGCCCAAGGACCTGGTTTTCTAGCTCCCCCCTCCCCCAAGAAAGCAATCTTCGCTTGGGCCACTTGCAGAATGTTGGGACATCAAGAGGGCTTCTGAGCATGTGTGGACAGCCTCACCTGGCAATTAGCAATTCCATTTCTATATCAATGCTCCGGTGTCTAGTCATGCCTGCCACACGACCACAAAAATGTCTGCAGAAGCAGACAGCGCTGGCTCTTCAGCTTTGAAACAGAGATGAGCACTGAACCCTAGAGTCGGATACGACTGGCTTTTGAGCAAGGGCAACCTTTACTTCTGTCCCGTTTTTGTGAGAGGGAATTATGGTAACCCTAAGCATATGATAATACAAAAAGGATTTGTAAGTTCGGAAAGAATGCCAGATGGAATCACAAGTAGTGAGTTATAAGCTGGAATGCCCCAAGCTTCAGGTAGCATGTTGCACCTTTCAAACATTGAGGGACAAAACCCAAAGAAATCTTTGTATTATGGGTATTCCAGCTTGACTAGGAACCCAATCCAATCTCTTAGCACAGTGACTGTTCAACTAACTTAATTACACAGCCCTTTTCAGATGTCAATACATAGTTCATACTCATTGTGCAAAGGTCTAACTTTCAGGTACAATGTGCCATTTGGGGATGAAGTTACTGTTTCTCCAGTATTAACCCTCCATGTGCAAATGCTTCAGTTAGAAGGAAAGCAGATAGAGTTGGTACAGTGTCAGAGTGGAGAGTAATTAGAAGTTGGGGGACAGCAATCAACAGAATAGGCGAGTGATTACAAAATGAACTCCAGACAGGAAAAAAATGCAAAAAAGAAAAATTCTTCTTAATCACGATGTAGGATTTTGGGCTTTAAGAGAGAAGACAAGAAACATCTCAAGCAAAGCAAGTGCCTTTTATTGTGCAGACTATTTGTGGATGTGACTTTATAACCTTCCCTAAGAAATACACATTTAAGGAAAAGATACAGCATGTGATTCATAAATTCATTTACACAGTGTCAAATTTGCACTTCTTTTGCATCCAATAGGGAAAAACCTAGGTACACAATATCAGCATTGGAAGTGTTGGGCAATGCATTTATAATTTTCTGTAGCTACTGCAAAGGGATGAATAGCAAAACTACACCAGATGCTACTTCCAAATCTGAAAAACCTGGCTTAGTTAGATTTTTTAAACCAGGTCTCTGCTAGTTTCCATTGGTGAAATTGCTGTATGCAACACTAGTAAAATCAATTATCCCATTGCAAGGGTCTTCTGAGAATATAGCCTCATCCTATTAATATTCTCCTTTTCTGCATCCTTTCCCTTCATACTCTTTTTATAGTTTAGCTTTTGTTTTCCAGAAGTAACACAACACTTACTTGTTACAGTGAATTCGATAAGCATTTTTTTAAATGGAAAAAATCATTTGGAGGAGGGGAGATGGTAGGCAACACATACACATACAGGTACACATAAAAATGAAGTAAAATGGATAGCATGTGAATCAGTACAAAATAACCACCCCTGGGGGCTGAACAAAAAGAACCTAATGCCCATAAAGAAAAGACCCTATGCTTAGCTTTATGTTGTATACCTGCTGGTAAATACTTCAATTTTAACCATGCCAACCTCAATACAAGGCACAGGGTAAATTGAAATGTAGTCATACTCTGAGCTGGAACAGTGTAAATGGGTGCTGAGAGGAAGTGATAGTTCCAAATACAATGAAACCATATAATGCTACAAGACATTCAAAACAGGTTTTTATATTTTTAAATTTCATAAATATATAAACAGTATGCTTTTATAGGCTAATTAAAATTTGAATGAAATATTATATGTTGCTAAAATGGTAAAACAAGTTTAGGTTTGATTTGTAAATAAGTATTGCATATTTTAGAATTATCCTAAAATTCCCATTTCTTTCACACACAAAACCAGGGAAAATTAACCTCCTCTCCCAAAACTTTTATCTATTTACATTTGAATTTATCAATAAATACCCACATTTACTTCAGAAATTGTAGTTACCATCAATTTAAATAAGATTAGTTACAGGTTTTGTAATATTATTTGAACATTCATGCTTAGTGCTCTAATACAGAGAACTGTCCAACTGGCAATTGCAAAGCAGATTCAAGATGCTTTAACAAATTAATATATAACAGATTAAAGATATTTATCCACTTAAAAACAACACTGTACCACCAGGACTACTATTGAACCTTAGCATTATAAATTTTCTGGCGTATAAGACTACTTTTTAACCCTGAAAAATCTGTGCCAAAGTCAGGGGTCGTCTTATAGGACAGGTACTTAACTGCAGCTTGTTTCCCCTTGCTTCATATGTCCGGCACATATGGTGGGGGGTGCCGCGGCCGAGGCCCTGCTCTATGCGGGGAGTATGAAGCAAGGGGAAGCAAGCTGCACACATCTTCCTGTACCTCGAGGAGGAGAACGTGAGCGTGGATTGGCTCTCCACCAGAACCTGCCCATTCGACTCGGAGGGCTGTGCGTCTTCGGGTTGAGTGTGGTTTAATTTTTATTTGGTGTGCATTGGAAGAGAGGTAGTCTTATACGGCAAGTATATTCCAAACTCTATATTTTAACTGGAAAAGTTGGGGGTCGTCTTATACGCCCAGTTGTCTTATACGCCAGAAAATACGGTATGTATAGTCACACAACCATACAAAACTCTGGGACACTGAATTCAAGGCATAATTTTTGACAGAATGAGAACTGGCAGCAAAAGCACAGTACTTTCATTGCTAAGGGGGGCAAAAGTTAAAAACCAAAATTAGTTATACCTCTGGCACATACATTTTTTCTCTAAATCTATATTACAGTCATAAACATTTGCCCTAGGCTGGAACCTGGCATCCATTATACAGTGAAACTACTTTCATTATTATGAAAAATAAACGTGGCTCAGCAGTTAAACTTCATAATGTTGATGCATGCCTCGCAACAGTGAGCTGATAAATGAACATGGAGGCTGCAAACCTACACACACATTCTTGGGAATAATCCCACTGAACTCAATAGTACTTATTTCTGTGCAGACATCTTTAAGACTGTGCTGTGAGTCTCACTACTAAGCACAAAGCTAGAAAATGAGGAAAAGAGCTCAGAGTTAAAACACTTAAGATATTCTGCACTCCGTTTGGAGTGGGGATAGATGACACCCAATGACAGTGAATTTTTGGATATGATTTACATAGGATATCTGTGATTTATATCCCCCTCCTCAAATACTGAAGGAGACTCACTACAAGATTTTTAAAAGGGGTGAAAATAATAACACAGTGGATGAATTCAGGAAGAAAGTCGGCATTAAAAGGTAAATAAATGTTGGGGACCATAGAATCATAGACCTATGGAGCTGGAAAGGATCCTGCATGTCACTGAGTCCAACCCCCAAAGTATTTGGGAACAATGGCAGTCTATATTTATCATTGGTGAAACCAAAGGCAAAAGTGTCACTTAAACCTCACTGCCAATATAACTAAAACATTTAAATGTTTTAGGATGGTGTTGTGTTCTATGACTGTACCTTTTACAATGTATCCATTCACATGTATCCAATGTAACCATGCTTGTGTAACATCATAACCAGCAGCTGCTTAACTGTAGCCCTTGAAATAGGACGCGAGCTAATGACCACCTGGTGGCAATAGCGAGCGTTCAAGCTCTCCTGGCCCAGACTCACCAGCAAACAACAGCGCGGGAAAGATTCCCGCCATCACCTACACCTGGACAAGAAGGGCGTGACCGTCCATGACGTCAGGCGGACAGTAACCAATAGACTGTCGAGGAGCCACATTCAAATGTATAGCCACCGTATATATTGAGCTACCCATCCGCCATTACCTCATGTTCCCCCTGGATCATCATGCAATAAACCTGTGTTAAGCCAACCTTTCGGCTGTTCGTTGTCTTTGGTCCCATACACTAAACTGGCGACGAGGTTGGGATATGGCTGCCCACGGGACCAAGACATGCGCCGGTTTCGAAATCAGGAGACCGGCAGACTGGGACATCTTCGAGATGGACTTCCAGGGAGCCCTGGTGGAATCCGAAGTCACGGATGAGGCAAAGAAAAGGGCCATCTTCACCCGGATGCTGGGGCCAGACACCAAGAGGGTCTTGGTGGACCTGATCGCGCCGAGGAGGGCGAGCGAATTCAAGGTGAAAGAGCTCATGCACATGCTGCGTGAGTACTTCCGGCCCTCGACGGCGATGTTCCCCGCTCGGAGCGCGTTTTGGAGGCGAGTCCAAGCGCCCGGGGAGACGGTCGCCGACTTCGCAGCGGCCCTGCGACTGGCGGCCGGCCCATGCAAGTGGGAGAACGTAGAAATCACACTAAGAGACTGCGTGCTGTGCGGCCTGAGCGATGCCGAAACTCAGCGCACATTGATGAACCGCGAGCCACCCCCCACGTTGCAGGAGGTCCTAAAGAAGGCACAAGCCGCGGAAGCTACGAAGGCCGGGGTCCAGGAGCTCCAGGACTGGCGGCCAAAGACGGGCAAGGCAGAGGCTTCGGTGCACGTTTCGGTGCACGCGGCCCGGCGAGTTTCGAAGTCGCCCGCGGAGAGCAGCGACGACAAGGATGTCCGGAAGGTCCGGAAAGAAGGGCGGCGTTGCAACGGCTGCGGAGCGAACCACGACCGTGCCAAATGCCCCTTCAGAAAGGCCGAGTGTCACAACTGCGGCCGCCGCGGGCACATCGCCAAGGTCTGCAGGAAACGGCGAGAGGCCCGGAAGAGCTCAAGAGACTGCGCGGCGGGACCTAAGGACGGCGCCCAAGCCACGAGGAAGCGGGACGGCGTGGGCCGCATTGCCGATGACAGCGAGGACGACGCACCGGTGTTCAGCGTGTCCGCAGGACACCCCTGTTACTTTGTTGAGGTACTAGTACAAGGGGCCCCCATTAGGATGGAGATTGACTCGGGGTCCTCATACTCCATCATTCCCAGAAGGAATTTCTGAGAATTGCCCCCCACGTGCGGCCCAAACTCAAAGCTTTGAGGTCCACGCTACGGGACGTGCAAGGGAACTGCATTCCGGTGTTGGGGGTTGGAAGGTTTCAGGTCCAATTCAAGAAACACACCGCAACTCTTCCCCTAGTTGTTCTTAAAGGGGGGAATTGCAACCTCCTCGGGACTCAATGGTTCCAGCCCCTGGGTTTGTTCATTGGGGGGGTGCATGCCGTTGTCGTGGGGACTGACCCGATCCAGGAGGTGTGCGACGCACACCCCAAAGTCTTCAAGAAGGGACTTGGGAAATTTAAGGGACCCCCAGTAGCCTTCGACCTAGACCCTGAGGTCCGCCCAATAAGACTCAAACCGCGCCGGGTGCCATTCGCGCTCAAGGACAAAATAGAGGCGGAACTGGACAAATTGGTGGGCCAGGGGATCCTTGTTCCTGTTGATTCTGCGGAGTGGGAAACTCCAATTGTAACAGCACTAAAGGCCAACGGAGAGGTGCGCATATGCGCTGATTACAAGTGCACCATCAACAAGGCAATTTGCCCTAATGCGTATCCGGTGCCGGTAGTCAGCCATTTGCTGGCCAGGTTACATGGGGGGAAGTGTTTCGCTAAGCTCGACTTAGCACAAGCCTACCAGCAGCTCTCGGTGACCCCAGCCGCCGCTGCTGCCCAAACTATAGTCACCCATAAGGGGGCGTTCCAGGTGACGCGCCTTCAATTCGGCGTAAACTCGGCGCCTGGAATTTTCCAGTCACTCGTGGAACGCCTCATGAAGGGGCTCGAGGGGGTGTTACCTTATTTTGATGACGTATTGATAACGGGGGGGAGTCGGGCCGAATTGGCAAAGAGGTTGGGCAAGGTCCTGGCGACTTTCGAAAAGGCGGGGTTGAGACTGCGAAAAGACAAATGCGTCTTCTTCGCGACCGAGGTCGAATTCCTAGGGTTCCGTGTCACTCCTGAGGGAATAAGGCCGTCCAAGTCTAAGGTAGCCGCCATCAAACAAGCCCCTCGCCCCACCTCCAAGCCCGAGTTGCAGTCGTTCCTAGGGCTGCTGAACTTTTACCACTCCTTCCTTCCCCGGAAGGCAGCCGTGGCCGAGCCGTTGCATAGGCTGCTCAAAAAGGACAAGGCATGGAAGTGGGGCGACCAGCAAGAGAGGGCATTTAATGAGCTAAAGCAACTTCTGGTGTCTGACGCCATCCTCACCCACTTCAACCCCAAGCGGCCAGTGGTCCTGATCTGTGATGCATCCCCGGTGGGGGTGGGGGCAGTGCTGTGCCACGTGCTGGAAAACGGAAGGGAGGCCCCGATAGCGTTCTATTCCAGGTCCCTGTCCCAAGCGGAGAGAAACTACGCCCAGACAGACAGGGAAGCATTAGCGATAATTGCGGGAACAAAAAAGTTCCACGACTTCCTGTATGGCCGCCCCTTCACGATCGTGACCGATCACAAGCCCCTGCTAGGCATTTTTACCGCAGATAAGCCCACGCCACAGATCCTGTCTCCGAGGATGCTTAGGTGGGCAATTTTTCTCAACGCGTATCAGCACGCGTTAGTGTACAGGCCCGGGAGGGAAATCAGCCATGCGGACACTCTATCGAGGTCCCCCATTCCCCAAGAGAACAGCCACGTGGGTGGGCAGGAGCCAGACCATCAGGTACTGATGATAGAAGTCCTCGACTCGCCCCCAATACTGCCCGCCGACATCGCCAAGGCGACCGGCAAGGACAACATTTTAGCAAAGGTTAGCTCCTGGGTGCAGAAAGGGTGGCCAGCGTCCTCCCCGGCAGCGGAGTTCGACCCATTTTTCCGAAAGAAGCTAGAGTTGTCCCTTGAGAGGGGGTGCCTGCTGTGGGGCCAGCGAGTAGTGATCCCGGCGTCCTTACGGCCGAGGGTGCTCAAACTCCTGCACGTCAGTCACCCTGGGATTGTGCGCTCCAAAAGCCTGGCACGGAGCTATTTCTGGTGGCCCCAGCTAGACGCCGACATCGAGCACATGGTCAGCACTTGTGAACCCTGCCAAAGTTCCAGGCCGGAAGAAGCCCGCCTGCCTCACAGGGAGTGGGACGCGGCGAAGGGGCCGTGGTCCCGAGTTCATGTAGACTTTGCTGGCCCGTTCCGTGGGACGCTGTTTCTCCTTGTGGTGGACGCCTTCTCCAAGTGGTTGGAGGTCATTCCGGTTACAAGCACGTCCACAGCCACAACCATAAAGCATTTGCGGAGGGTCTTTTCCACGTTCGGTTTACCCGACACCCTCGTAAGCGACAACGCAAGTTGCTTCACGTCCTCTGAGTTCAGGGCATTCACAGAAATCAACGCCATTCGGCACATCACCTCCGCCCCTTTTCACCCTGCCACAAACGGCCAAGTAGAGCGCCTTGTGCGCACCACCAAGGACGCGCTGCGGCGCATGGGGCCCGGGGACCTAAACCATCAAGTGTGCCAGTTTCTGCTAGGTTACAGAGTGACTCCCCTAGCGTCAGGATACTCCCCCGCAGAGCTGCTGATGCGCAGGAAGCTGACCACCATACTAACTAGGCTAGACCCCACGAGAGTAGAGGAAAAGGGAAAAAACATTGGGCTAGAGGACACGAAGAGTTTCGACGTGGGTGCCCCCGTGTATTGCAGGAATTATGCCAGCGCGGGCCCGACCTGGGTGCCGGGCGTCATCCTAGAGCGGACCGGCCCCGTCTCGTACCGCGTCGAGACCAGCACAGGTCTACTCTGGAGGCGGCACGCAGACCAGCTCCGGCGCAGGATCCCCGGCGAACAGGGCACGGACCGCGGGACACAAGACTCAGCGTTAGGGTTCTCCCCCACCCGTTCAGCCCAAGGGGGAGGAAAGGGGGGGCATGGGTCCCCACCAAGGGGGGAGGAAAGGGAATCTGTCCTCATAGATATCTTGCGGGATCGGTCAGCAGAGAGAAGGGAAGCCGATCTCATAGATATCCCGCGGGATCTCCCCACAAATACGGATACCCCAACAGAGTTAGATTTTGATTTCCAGGACCGGGGAAGTTTTGCGGAGTGGTCCCCCACCCGTCCAAGCGAGAAGAGGGGTTTTTCGTTAGCCCCGAGTATCTCCGGTCTGCCCACAATGGAGTTTTTCCCTTCCCCCAAAACCGCCAAACCACGGCAAGCCTCTAACAAGTCTCCCTCTCCCGTTTCAGGACAAGGGACCAGGGAACGAGGAAGCAGTAGCGCCCCTGGGGCGGGTCAGCCCACAGCGTGGCCAAAATGCGTTTGCAGTAAGCCATCTTGGCTGAGGGACTTCGTCCCATCCTAGGGGGGAGGGATGTTGTGTTCTATGACTGTACCTTTTACAATGTATCCATTCACATGTATCCAATGTAACCATGCTTGTGTAACATCATAACCAGCAGCTGCTTAACTGTAGCCCTTGAAATAGGACGCGAGCTAATGACCACCTGGTGGCAATAGCGAGCGTTCAAGCTCTCCTGGCCCAGACTCACCAGCAAACAACAGCGCGGGAAAGATTCCCGCCATCACCTACACCTGGACAAGAAGGGCGTGACCGTCCGTGACGTCATGCGGACAGTAACCAATAGACTGTCGAGGAGCCACATTCAAATGTATAGCCACCGTATATATTGAGCTACCCATCCGCCATTACCTCATGTTCCCCCTGGATCATCATGCAATAAACCTGTGTTAAGCCAACCTTTCGGCTGTTCGTTGTGTTTGGTCCCATACACCAAAGATGGGCTCAAAAACATGCTGAAAAACCTCTACGTGACAGTGAGATGGGGATGGGGGAATGATCATCTGGAAAACCACGCAAAGTTAGATTAGGATGACAAGATAGTTTTGACTGCAAAACCTGCAGTCAAGGCTAAATGGCTTGTGTTGTATTATGTATAACGTTTGCATCTGACTTTTTCAGAGAAATATTGTAGAAGTTTTACAAAAAAAAATAGGAAGCAAAGCTGTAGGTTAGAAGATTTGAGATGTTGTGGTTAAGTTGCATATTTTGCATGATTACCTTCCCACAAAAAGATCACGTAGACATGCAAATGGTCTCATCAAGGCAGCATGTGCACAGTTTTGATTCCTGCATATAGTTTCACATTCCAGGAACATAAACACACAATGCTATTATATCATTTGTGGCCAGTTGATGATCCCTGAACTTCTTGTAATCTCTCACCACAGCTTTCATTACTTGTCAGTGACAGAGAAAGAAAAGTGCTTTATTGGCCCTGAATATCATTATTCAGTCTGAGGTTCTGAATATTGATCCCAAGAGCATAAAGAGCTGTGACAATTATCATGATTAACAGTGAGCAGAGCCATGGGAATAGTGAGGAAAGCACTTATTTAAAACAGGTAGAGTTAAGCATGCAGAAGTTTAACTTTAATGAGGTAATTGCCAGCCACACAGGGAAAAATAAAGCTAATTCCAGCCTCAGAGATGCAGTCCAGTTAGATCTGCGACACTGCACTAAGGAAACAGCACTATAAAGAGAATACTGTTTTTTCCTTATGAAAGAGAATAAAGTTTTCTTCTAAAAACAAGTTTTTGAGCCTTGGGGTTGACAGTGGATGACCGTGGAGAATCCTACAAAACCTACTGAAAGCATATTCTCATTCAAAGAATAAATCTCAGGCCATCCATGGGCAGGGGAATGTCAAAGGGCCCCATGGGTCTGGTCATCATAACACAGGGGATCAGCAGAAGATGCCCTAATACTAATTTTATTCTTCAACTACTGTACACATAAGTGGTTCATCAACTTTCAAGTAATCTTTCCTCTTCAGACCCTCAACTTCCACTGTCCCATATGCTCAGAAGGGTGGTTCAACTTCACTCCCTACCTGTTGACTCTACTGTCCCTTTTGGGTGGTTCACGTCACTCCCCAGTCTTTCAGTGACCAGGACCCTTCGTCTGCTTGTCTTCAGCTCATAGATCCTGATCCAGTTAGCAAAGCCTCTGGAACTTCAACTGCCATTGACACAGCTGGGTTGGGTTAGGTATGGAAGCAGGTGACGGAATCATGCTACATGCTTTCCAAACAGACCCAGGCTGCCCCACCACATGTTTAGCCTAGAAGTCTGTACACCTAGCTGCAGAGAAACTATGAAGTACTGGGTCATGGAGGAGGCACACCTTATCAAAGTCAGCAGGGAGGGCATCTCCCCCACAAAATTTCAGTATGATTCCGCTGCCCCTGCGGCAAGCCATGATATGTCTCTCCCAAGCCCTGAGAAGAAACAACAGGGTAAGTTCAACTGAAGAAGAGAAGATTTAGGTGGTGATATGAAAGTCATCTTCAGGTATCTTGAAGGGCTATCACATGGAAGATGGAGCAAACATGTTTTCTACTGTTACAGTAGAAGTAGAATCAAAATTTTATCTATGAAACTTGTTTGTTGTCCAAAATTGCTCTGTTGTGCTATTTATTTTTGGGTGATCAGATGGCCTTACCCACCAAAAAAAAGTTAATTAGTAATTTAGTGACAGGAATGAAATTAATTATTGCAAAAAATTGAAAAGTGAAATTGGATTTTCAAATATTGGAATGGTATAAAGAAAGTTGGAATATAGCTATTAATGATAAGCTGACATGTAAGATTAAAGTTTTAAAAGATTTGATATAAATTAAGCTTCCAAAGGCTTCTATTTATTTTACATTGGCTTTTCTTTTTTATGTTGGTTGTTCTTGATTATGTATAAATTTTAAAAAGGAGTGGTTAACTGATGAAAAAAATCCTCCAACTTACCTATCACATAGGACACTGTAATTGTGGATTTTTTTTACATCAGTCGTGGCTAGACTTCATATTTTTTTGCGAATTCTTCCAATTTTATATTCCATTATTCTAAGAGGTGATGATCTCCCCAAAAGTAAGCATTGAAATGAATTGCTTGTCTCCAACAATGACAATTACAACACTTCTTACTGTAACTGTTATGGTATTGCAATATCATATGCTTCCTGAATCTGTTTTATTGTCTATCAGTCAACCATATTCTATCTAGACCAATGGTTCCCAATGTGGGGCACATGCCCCACAGGGGGCAATTTGATTTCTAAGGGGGGAAATTAGAGATTTGAGAATTTCTTTGGAAGCTTGTTTAGACCAAGTTAATTGCCTTTTAGACTTCCTCCACATGAATAGGAGTTCACTTTTTGAATAATAAGAATTATGTGTCATGGGTGGAGGCGTCAGGATTTTAGAGATGCTTAGGTGGGGCATGGCCAAAAATAGGTTGGGAACTACTGATCTAGACTATACTGAAATTATAAAAGTTGTACTTCTAAAAACTACTGCTCTGCTAAGCATGGTGTATCTTGATTTCTGACTGTAAGGACATGTTCTGAGTAATAAACACATGTCCCCAGAAACCAGTTATAAGCATTAAAAAATAGTTGCTGGGCAGTCATAGTTACTATGAGAATATGCCACATTAAAGTATTACAATGTTTAGTAAAGGCCAATGTGTTGTAGTAATTAGAATGCTTTATCAGGATTTGGAATATGTGCATTATGATGATCCGCACTGAGCCATGAAATTCATTAGGCTAACTTTGGTCACTCACACATATTCTCAGTCTGATCTACCTCACAGGGTTATTGTAAAGACAATATGAGGAGGGTACCACATTCTGTTCTATACTCAAAGGAGGAAATTAATCTAAATGAATATAAATATAATTGATGAATCTGTATTCGAAAAAGAAAAAATTAGGGGCTCCATCAACTGTGATGTAAACAAGTGTCCTCAAACATAGCCTCCTACAGAATCACCTAAAAAGTAAGGACTGCAGTGGCTCAATTGTTAAAAAGGTCGCCTTGTTAGCTGGAAAGCCATCAAGTTGGCAGTTCAAGACCTGGGTACTGCATGATGGATTGAGTGACTATCTATGTCCTAGCTCTTGGAGACATGAAAGGAACCTCATTTGGGTGTCCCCTGAGTGGAGTTTCTCCAGCAAAAATCCTTTCAAACCAGAATAATTTCTGACACAAAATTATTATTATCTAAAAAGCATTTACAAAAGTCCTATCTAAAATGGATACAATTATTATTTTGAAAGACAAATGCCAGTTAACACAATCGTAGCCTGGCACCCTCCTGTTCTTTGACTCTTAATCTGTGAGGAAGAAACACTGTGGGTGGGAGAGAACAGGCTCTCTGAGCACAGCAAGCCAGCTAGATTAACACTGCTAGGAGCAAGGATAGGACATCAACAGGGTTTCTGAAAATATCTTTTTCATTAATGTCTTAAGGTAAGAGCAGGAAAAAAATATTATCAAAGAAGGTTTCAAACCAAACAGCAGTTTGAAAAAACCACAACCAACCAAAGCCCTGCAAAGCAAATTCCCTCTGGTTTCAATAAGGATCATAAAAAATTCCAACAAACTGCTTATAATGTGCACTATTTGAGATAAATTCACATCATAACTCCATTACGATAATGCACATCTTCTCATGTAAATTCCTTGACGTTTGTGACTCAAACAGTTCTTGGGCAACAGGATAAAAAGCACAAAGAAAGAACTGAGCAACCAAAGGAGGGATATAATTCTTTGTTGGAACTAATAAACTTCTATGATTTTTTAAAAATTATTTAGCCAGACTGCTGTTGTTGATTATAATGATGATATCTGCTGTCATGTCATCTCCAACCTATGGCAACCCTATGAATGAGAGCTCTCCAAAATGTCCTATTCTCAACAACCCCACTTAGCTCTTGCACACTCAAGCCCATGGGATTCTCAGCCTGTGGCCGTTGGGCCGGACGCGGCCTGTGGCACCATTTCATGTGCCCCACCACCACCTTTAACCACACCAGGAAGTGCTATGTGGTGAAGGAAGGGTAAAATGGCCATCTGGCCCCCGAAGGTGTCTGAGGCAGCGTGACCTGGCCCCCGGCTTTAAAAGGTTGAGAACTTCTGCTCAAGCCTGTGGTTCCCTCTTGGAATAAATTCATCTCATGTTTGATTTTCCTCTTTTTCTTCTGCCCTTTACTTTTACTAACATTATTGTCTTTTCCATAGAATCCTACCTTCTCATGATGCGTCCAAAGTAGGACAACCTCTGCTTTCAGAGACAGTTCAGGCTTGATTTGTTTTAGGTCTCACTTGTTCATCATTTTGGTAGCCCAAAGTATCTATGGAGCTCTCATCTCTCACCATATTTCAAGTGAATGGTTTTTTTCTTGTCCTTTCTTTACGGTACTTCACATCCAGACACACATTTCAACATATCATCTATTTATTAGATTGCTTCATTCACATTTACATTCACTCATAAAATCGAGATGCCCTAAATTTAAAGTGATTTAAATGCCATGTTGGATATGTATTCATATGCCTCATGTTTTGCCAAAGTCTGCTTAAAAACCTTGCTTGAAATTTCTGCTCTGCAGCATGGGGCCAGCGTTCCCAGAAAGCAGGCCTTTGTTTGCATATTTCTGCTCAGATAAAACCTGCCCTGTCTCAGTCAGAGAGGAATGCTCTAGCTCTGTCAGCTAGTGTTCTTATCTATAGTTTTGCAGAAGCCCGCCAAGAAAGGCATGTGTATCTTTTCATCTACATGTTAGGCAGAACCCATGTTCCGCCTCTTATCAAACATGTTCCGCCTCTTAGGGAACAGGTTTGTTTCTCATACAGTACACTCTGTACATGCTAGCTTTTCTCATACTAGTCAGCAAGATTTCTTTCTAGTCTAGTCAACAAAATCCCTTTCCCATAGGATGGGGTGCCATATTATTAGAGATGCACAGTTAACTGTCAATCACATCATTGATGCACATTTAATTACCATGGTTACCAGGATAACCATATAAAGAAGTCACCTCTAATGAAAATCATCAAGGAAGAAGAGAGAGAGGAGGACATGGAAGTTAGAGCATTTGAATCATGAACAGCTCAGGATTCCGTTAGTGAGGTTGTCTACCGAAGTCTGAAACCATATGCTCATGGGTGGCTAACGCCGCATAATTAGACTTTAATTCTAATGCAGAATCCTATCTCAGGAGGAGATAGGCTCTAGCTGAACTTTCTATGCAAAACCTATTTTTCTATATTCTGGACTTTTGTGTTTGTCTAATAAAATTGCAAAAAGACTATCTTTTTGTAACTCATTTCTAAGACTCCCAAATTATATCTGGGGAAGTCTGAAAGGGGTGGAATTGCACACTCACACGCACTGAGCAAATGTCTCCGCAATGCGAAGGAGGAAAGAATCCAGCTCCAGGATTTCCAGCAGGTTTGAAGCAAGGATGGAGCCAAGCCGATGTGAGGAGGGAAGGTATGCTAATACACACATCCTCCCTAGCAATTCAAGGCTAGCTTGCCTACCCCATATTAGAAGGAAGAAAATAGGCCCGGTTCTCACAGGAAGAAATGTCCAAATGGGGATGGCCTTCCCAAATCTACACCTGGACATTATATTGCCACAGGGGCAATGTGAGAATCACCATTTGTACTCTCATCCACTTGGGAGAGTCATTGCCCATTCCTCCTCTTGTTGGTATCACTCCACCTAAGATAAGTAGCAGTGAACGCTGAGAGAACTAAACAAGAGAATGACCCTCGACACCCTCTGAACGGATATGGGCCTCAAGTACGCCAACTCAGATTCAGAAGAGCTTTATGGCAAGAACAAACAATCTTGAGGGCACAAAAGAGCAAGGCCAAATTGGAAGATGGAGGAAGGAGCTCACTGGACAAGGAACTACATTAAAGGAGGATATAGTTGAGGAACTAAACCTCCCCTATGTCACTTGGAGGACCCTGAATAGGCTGAGAGTTGGAGTCCCTAAATGCAAAACCAACATGCTCAAGTGGGGACTGCTGGCAGAAAACAACACATGGTGTGAATGTTGAGAGACACAGAATCCAGCTCATTTACTGGTCTGCCAATTGCTGCCAGAGACATGCACCAATGAGGACTTGGGTTTGGGCAACAACAAAGCAAAGAAAGTGGCTTCATTATGGCAGTCCAGGGTTTGACTGGGACACGAAAGAAGAATTCCTTTGTTAGTTTAGCAACTCACCTCAAAAGTTACTTGTTATGTTATTCCAAATTATGTTATTCCAAATTAACATACTAGCCATTTGTTACTTTTTGAAAGAAGGATTAAATGCAAAGTAGCCTCTCAAAAGACCACATGACCCCAAAGCAACTTTTCAGGAATAGTAAGTAAATACATTAACAACAATTCTGACTTATAGTGATCCTCCCAATATATTCTAGGTATACAGTACTCAAATGTGGTCTACTAGTCCATCCTTCTGATGGTACTGTCAAGACATGTAGTTTGCCTAAAGCCTCACAGATTATGGGGCATTTAATCATATAAGCCAACATGTTTTGAAAGGTTTCAACTGGCCGCCCTCCCAGGAGACATAGTGGGGTTTTAAACTTCTAGCCTCTGGCACCACAGTCAGCTACTCCAATCCACTGAGCTACATTATCTCCCTATGGCACTGTCTGTGTTACATTATAATTTTGTAAAATAACATGTCATATACAGGTGAAACTTGGAAAATTAGAATATCATGCAAATGCTCATTCAGTTCAGTAATGCAATTTAAAAGGTGAAACAAATATATGAGATAGACTCGTTATATGCAAAGCGAGATAGTTCAAGCCTTACTTTGTTATAATATTGATGCTTATGGCTTACAGTTTATGAAAACCCCAACCCCCCAATCTCATGTACCCCATAATCATCACATAATCTCATGTACTCTGTACACCATGATAATCACAATTATAACAAAATAAGGCATGACATATCTCGCTTTGCATGTAGTGAGTATCTCATATATTTGTTTCACCTTTTAAGTGAAATGAATGAACATTTGCACGATATTCTAATTTTCCGAGTTTCACCTGTAAATGTCATTAATTGCATCATATTTCCAAGCTCTGGTAATTTCTAACAATTTCACATAGGGCTGATAAATTTGGCAGAAGTGAAAATATATTTTGCAGGAAGCATTAAAAGTTTGCAGCATTCAATGTACATATACACATACTATTTGTTTCAGATCAGTTTCAGTTTGCACAATATGAAAACGTTAAAAATTATCCTAATTAGAAATTATGCCCATACAAATGTAATTTTGGGAAAGCAGCATCTCTATGGACCAAAACAAAAGGCAAAACAAGGGGATGCTCAGCACAGCAGATCTGAAAAGGGGGAGGGATACGAAAGGGGGAGAAGAAATACAGTGTTGCAGGGAACAATACTGCATAGGGACATGGAATGTGAGGTCTATGAATCAAGGAAAACTGGAAGTAGTTAAAAATAAGATGGAAAGAATAAGCATTGACATCCTGGGCATCAGTGAATTAAAATGGACAGGGATGGGTGAATTCAGCTCAGGAAACCATCATATCTACTACTGTGGGCAAGAAAACCTCAGAAAAAAACAGAGTAGCCATAATTGTCAACAAAAGAGTTAGGAAAGCAGTAATGGGATACAACATCAAAAATGATAGAATGATGTCAGTCAGAATCCAAGGCAAACCTTTTAATATCACTGTAATCCAAGTCTATGCACCAACCACTAGTGCAGATGAAGCCACAGTTGACCAGTTCTATGAGGACCTACAACACCTCATAGAATAGACACCAAGAAATGATGTCCACATTATCTTAGGAGATTGGAATGCCAAAGTAGGAAATCAAAAAGTAAATGGAATAACAGGCAAGTTTGGTCTTGGAACACAGAATGAAGCAGGGCAAAGATTGATAGAGTTCTGCCAAGAGAATGCACTAGTCATAGCAAACACCCTCCTCCAGCAACACAAGAGGCGACTTTACACATGGACATCACCAGATGGCCAGCATCGAAATCAGATTGATTACATACTCTGCAGTCAAAGATGGAGAACCTCCATTCAGTCAGCAAAAACAAGACCTGGAGCAGACTGTGGCTCAGATCACAACCTACTGATCACAAAATTCAGGCTTAGACTAAAGAAAATGGGGAAAACAATTAGACCAGACAGATATGACCTACACAACATCCCTAAAGAATACACGGTGGAGGTCATGAACAGATTTAATGTCCTGTACCTGATAGACAGAGTACCAGAAGAATTATGGACAGAGACGCAGGACATCATGCAGGAGGCAGCAAGAGAAACCATACCAAAAGAAAAGAAGCGCAAGAAAGCAAAGTGGTTGTCTGATGAGGTTCTTAAAATAGCAGAGGAATGCAGAGGAAAGAAGGAATGCAAAAGTCCAAGGAGAAAGGAAAAAATTCAACAATCTGAATACAGAATTTCAAAGAAAAGCAAGGAGAGATAAGGAAAAATACCTGAGCAAACAGTGCAAAGAAATGGAGGAAAACAACAAAAGAGGTAGGACTAGAGATCTTTTTTTAAAAAATGGGGAAATCAAGGGAACATTTAAAGCAAAAATGACCATGATAAGGGACAAAGATGGAAAAGAGTTAACTGAAGCAGAAGAGATCAAAAAAATATGGCAAGAGTACACAGAGGAACTCTACAAAAAGGACCTCAACACTCCTGATAATAACAATAATGAGAAAGCTGAACTTGAACCAGACATTCTGGAGAGTGAAGTCAGAAAGGCCCTAAAAAGCACTGCAAACAATAAAGCTAGTGGAAATGATGGTATCCCAATTGAATTTTTCAAAGCCCTAAAAGATGGAATTAAACTACTGCATTCAATATGCCAGCAAATTTGGAAAACAAAACAATGGCCACAGGATTGGAAAAGATCAGTGTACATTCCAATCCCCCAAAAAGTCAATGCCAAAGAATGCTCAAATTACCGAACAATTACGCTCATCCCACATGCCAGCAAGGTGATGCTCAAGATAATACAGGATAGACTTCAACAACATGTGGAGAGAGAACTACCAGAGGTGCAGGCCGGTTTCAGAAGAGGCAGGGGGACTAGAGACCACATTGCCAACATACGTTGGATCATGGAGAAAACAAAAGAATACCAGAAACAAGTCTACTTTTGTTTTATTGACTACACCAAGGCTTTTGACTGTGTGGACCACAACAAAATGTGGCAAGTAATTAAAGAGATGGGAATACTAGAACACCTCATATGCCTCATGAGAAATCTGTACACGAACCAAGAAGCAACAGTTAGGACAAAAAACGGAATGACAGAGTGGTTTGGAATAGGAAAAGGAGTAAGACAAGGCTGCATTTTATCACCCTGCTTATTCAATCTATACACAGAGCACATAATGCGCAATGCAGGGATGGAGGAATCACAATATGGGATCAAAATTGCTGTGAGAAACATCAACAATTTGAGATATGCAGACGATACCACCCTAATGGCAGAAAGTGAGGAAGACCTAAAGAACCTCTTGATTGGATTGAAGGAGGAGAGTGCAAAAGCTGGCTTGAGACTCAATATCAAGAAAACCAAGATAATGGCAACAGGTCCGATCAGTCCCTGGAAAATAGATGGGGAAGAAGTAGAAGCAGTGACAGATTTTACTTTCCTGGGATCTAAGATCACTGCAGATGGCGACTGTAGCCATGAAATAAAAAGACGACTGATTATGGGGAGACAAGCAATGAGAAACGGGAATATAGTGAAAAGCAGAGACATCACCTTGAAAACAAAAATTCGCATAGTCAAAGCAATGGTATTCACAGTGGTAATGTATGGGTGTGAGAGCTGGACCATTAGGAAGGCTGAGCGCAGAAGAATAGATGCCTTTGAGATGTGTTGTTGGAGGAGAGTCCTGAGAGTCCCTTGGACAGCAAAGAGAACAAATAGTTCAATACTGGAAGAAATCAATCCTGACTGTTCATTGGAGGGACAAATAGTGAAGATGAAGCTAAAGTACTTTGGATATCAAATGAGAAGGGAGGACTCACTTGAGAAGACCTTGATGCTGGGAAAGGTGGAGGGAAAGAGAAGAAAGGGGCGTCCAAAGATGAGATGGATAAATGGTATTGTGGACACAATGGGCACAGAGTTTGGTGGGCTGAGGAGAATGGTGGAGGATAGAGGTGCCTGGAAGAAAATGGTCCATGGGGTCGCAAAGTGTCAGAATCGACTGTGCGACTGAACAACAACAACAGCATCTCCTGAATCACTGTTGGAGACTGACAGTTTTATACTTGGAGAATTAAAGGATTAATTTATATGATGAAAAGCATGAACAAGGTATATTAATCTGCATTATCTAGACAATATTTCACACCAAATTTTTCTGAATATAATGCAGAGCATCAACAAATTAACTTATCACCGCATAAAAATGATCATGGAACAGTGATTAATAATGAATCAGAAGAATATGTAGACAAAACCATGCAGTGTAACTTGGTATTTATTTTGTCTTCTACAAATCTTGGGATGTATTTGTTTGCATGTTTATTACGTGAACTGCAGTATTAAACTATCTACTTTGAAAAATAAATTAATTCTGTTAATTATGAGGTAATTGCTCAATTATTCAGTACACATTCAATTTATATGATTTACAGTTGTTTTTCATGCATCTTTATAGTAAACATTCAATTGTTAACTGGAAAGTCCACTTATGCAGTGAGGGGAGACTTTGTTTATTCTTTTGTTTATGAATAATCCACTACTCCAGTTCAGAAATGTTTGATACAGTTAAACCGTGCATCAGTGGGAAACAAATACAACAGAACTATTTACATTTGCGAGGATAATTTACAATAGACTGATATATCAAAAATATTAGTTGCCTTAAAAACAATCAAGACATACAATATTACAAAACTCATTTTTTTAAAATATCTGCTTGAATAAATAAGCATCCATAAATTGGAGGTTTTTTTGATGAAATTAATTGTTGATATAGCTTATCTGGTCATATACATCATAGAGTAGGGATTCGCAACCTACGGCCCAACGCCATTCCATCCATCTCACAGCAATGACCCTGGAAGCAGAAGCAGACGCACCCGCGCATGCGCAAACATGCTCGACAGCAGGGGAAACCACGTGTCCATCCACTCAGCTGTCTAATGGGGAGTTGTCCAGCCCGTAGCACAAAAACCTTGAGAACCCCTGTCAGAGAGCAAGTAAACCACCTGAAAGCATCAGTATTGTGCCATGAAGTATCAAGAGAGTTCTTCAATGGTCAGATGTGGTCAACGTTCTGCCCTAGCTTATTCACCTTCTGAGGACATAACTTTTCTAATTAATTTTATACTTGTCCATTTTGAGGAGCTAATCATTTTATATGCTGTAACAGAATTCAAAGTAACTATTTGTGATTAAACCTAATACTTCACATTTGGATCTAAGAAGTGACTTCTAAGGGGACATGTTCAAACTTTATAAAAGCTGAAAAACAGGACCTGGAGAATGGTATGGGAAGCACTCCCTTTCTCTACTATTAGCAGCGGATCATAATAAATATTCATGTGCTGCACTGACAAGAACAAAACAAGTTACACACACATGCACACACTCATGCACACAATCTTTAAGATGTCTATCGCATATCTTCATTACCAATATGGTCTTTTTCTTCTGACTCCTATAGATCCAATTCATTGTTAATTTTAAAAGGGAAAATGTGTCTTTCTGAGAATGAGGATAGAAATATTTTTTAAAACTTCAGTGATGAAAAATATAACTTTTTCATCTCTATAGCAACTGAGAAATCGTATATACAGCCACAACATTTGCACCAAAGGAACCTAGGATATAAAAGTCAAAATAAGTCTTAACAAGATGCTGTCATATTGAATTATTTTCCTTACACTGCAAGTTGAAACCCACATTTCAAAGAATGTCTTAAATCTACAACACATCTAATTGTTCATTATCTGTTTCACTAATTGCAATGTCAGAACATGAACAGATGTGCTTGGTATATGAGCAAGATGTTTCAAAAGGGAGGTCAGTTGTTGCTCTGTATTTCTGCCAAGTGGACACCCCAGAGCAAGTGACAGCAGTTGTAGCGCTTGTTCTCAGGCAGCTGTTTCAGTGACTTAGATCACTGAAGCATAAGGAGACCAATCTAACCTTCAGCAATACAGCAAGCTGGTACAAAACAACATTTAACCAGTAACTTATCTTTATGGTGCATTACTCTAATTTTACTCCATTTTAAAAGCTGCTCGCATAAGTTCCTTTGCACTGTATCCAGAAGTTATTCATGTATTTTAATTCACTAATTGCAACTGCCAGACTGATGACAGAGTTCAATTATAACATAATAATGGTGCATCAAGTCAATTCAGACTTGTGACTTTTTTCCAGGCTTTACTGGGTAGAAAGCATAGAAGTGGTTTATCATTCCCTTCTTTTGGGAATTGTACAGCTTGTCCATAGCTGCACAGGCTGGCTATTCTCTTAGGAGGCTTGTCTTTTTTTTACAAATTGATGTTATAACCTTACATGTTTTTAAATTACCGTAATGAATTTTTGAATAGTAGTATGGTTTAATTACTTTTTAATCAGTAATTTATTGTCATTCTAGTTTACTTGTGGTCAGCTGCCTTGGGTCTCTTGACCAGAACTTTTATTCAGTAAGGTAAATGTCACCCTTGTTCGAAAGCCAGTCATATCCGACTCTAGGGTTCAGTGCCCATCTCTGTTTACAGCCAAAGAGTCTGCACTGTCTGAGTCTGCAGACATTTCCATGGACACGTGGCAGGCATGCTTCAACACCTGAGTGCACAGAATGCTGTTTACCTTCCCACCGAAGTGGTACCTATTTAATTTACTTGTAATTTCTTGCTTTTGAACTGCTAGATTGGCAGGAGCTGGGACAGAGACAGGTGCTCATTCTGTCATGCAGTACTCAGGTCTCGAACTGCTGACCTGCCGACCTTCCAATCATCAAGTTTAGCATCTTAACCACTGGAGCCATCACTGTCACAATATTCAGTACCAATACTTAATTAGGTTCTTCCCTGTTTCCCTCCAGAATGGTTAGTTTTTAATACATGGCAAGATTCTGCCATAACATATTATTTTTCAAGAAACCTGTATTAAAAACTAGAAAAACATTTTAAAGGAAATGTTTAGTTATTATTAAATGCAGTCAGTTAACATTAAGATTTTATTACTGTGTGAAACATCCTGTGACATGAGTAACACATGAAGTGAAATTCTAGGTTGAAACATTATGATACAAAGAAGTGGCATCCATAAATGTGGCTTTGTTCAAATGATAGTAGGACATTCTATAAGGTTTTGCTCCAACTTTCCCTTAAATAGTGAGCTAGACATCAGGTTCCTGATGTCAAAGTATGGCCTCCTTAATGATGGGATTTCAGACTATGTAAATGGATGTGTAAATTTCTTTCATCTTCTCTTTGCTGTATTAGCAGCATACCAACACCAATCAGTTCCAAGAGGCAAGATGAAGAAACTCATCAGTGAGAACAGCTCTCCTGCAATTTCATACATTTCAACAAGCAGTGGATGAATAAGAATTTCCTCTAAGAAGCTCATGCTTACCTAATAATAATAACAATGAAAATAAAACCTATTGATCCCACCAACCCTTAATTAAGCATTGGTACTGGTAGAATCAAACATCAGGGTTGGTATGGACCACTAGAATTATATTAAAAGGCAATCCTCCAGGACTTTTCATCAGACTGGGCACTATAGTATTTGTTATGGGAACAGAAGAACAGAGAAAATATCTTCCTGGCCTGTTGTTAAAAGGACAAGATCGGTAGTTAGACTAAAAGTTCAAGACAGAAAAGGTAAACTTAAAGAGCCAGCTTGTGGCATGATGCAATCAGGTTTGCCCTCAAGAAACACAGAATCTATTACATCTCTCCATCTGTTATAGACAAAGTGCTGCTAGTCATTGCCTGTAGTTGAAGCACACAACTCCTGTGCGGGCTAAGAGAAGCATCAAGATACACAAATACACATCTGTTCTTATATTGATACTACAATTAGCAAAACAGATCATGAACAATTATGATTCTTAGTGGCAGCTACTCCCAGCCCACACAGGATCCATGGAAAACAAGTTTGCTAAGAAAAGATTATAGTAAAGAGGTACTTTCTACCATGCACAGTTATTTCTCTCTCTCTCTCTCTCTCAGAAGGCTGCACTGATGCGATCTTTCACCTGAAAGTAAAGTGTTGGAGCACACCTGGTAAGTCAGTACAGTAAAACATCACATAAAGAGCACCTCGCTTAGAGACTAATTCACTTAAAGAGCATAATTTTCTCTGAATGGTAGCCTCGCTTAACAACTAAAACAAATGAAAAACTCGCTTAACAACTAAATTGGGGTTCGCAATCCCACACACACACACCAGAAGTCACAACTGGTCACTTACAATGGTGTTTCGCTTAAAGAGCAAACTCGCTTAAAGAGCAATCCCATGGAACACATTATACTCTTTAAGTGAGGTACCACTGTATAAAGATGGCTAATATACAGGTGAAACTCGGAAAATTAGAATATCGTGCAAATGTTCATTCAGTTCAGTAATGCAACTTAAAAGGTGAAGTAAATATATGAGATAGACCTATTACATGCAAAGCGAAATAGTTCAAGCCTTACTTTGTTATAATATTGATGTGTATGGCTTACAGTTTATGAAAACCCCAACCCCCCCAATCCATGTACCCCATAATCATCATATAATCTCATGTATGCTGTACGCCATGATCATCACAATTATAACAAATTAAAGCATGACATCTCTCGTTTTGCATGTAGTGAGTCTATCTCATATATTCGTTTCACCTTTAAGTGAAATGAATGAACATTTGCAAGATATTCTAATTTTCCGAGTTCACCTGTCTGTGTGTGTGTAAGAGAAAAATCAGTACAGCTAGATCAGAAACTAACTAGCTATAAGAAAAAGGTTACTGTGGTACCATGAAGGAAAAGACCCATCTGCATTTTTATCTCTGAGGGGAATGATCTTTCTGCCTAGTAAATTGCTGGAATGTCAAAAGGCAGAGCAAGGAAAAATCATACTTATTAATAATTACAAATAAAAATACAACTTTTTCCTATTATATCACTCTTTTTTAAAATACACAGCTGCATGAATTTATCCTACATTTTATCACCTATGAAACACATAGCAAGGCCATAGCTACTTTGGCATAAAACAGATTTATCCAGACAAATAACCAACCAGGAGAAATATATCTTCTTGCAGAAACTGAATTTTAAAAAGCTACCCCATAATAAATCCTTAGGCATTTTATATTTCACTCCTACTAACAGCAACTCATCTGCTGTTCCTATAAATAAAGAAATACAGCTCTACCTTGTTACCTAGCAACAGAGCATACCACTGCTACTCTAAAAAATAAACCTAGTTTTATAGCAAGAGAACATTCATAAAGAACACCAAATAATCCATTCAAATATTCAGTGGTGTTGTTTTAAAATGAAAATTTATATCCCGCATTTTCTCAGCAGAAGCCGAGTCAAGGCGGCCATTACAACATGTAGATATCATACAATACAATACAATAATAAAGAAGCATGGAAAGTAGTCAATAATAAAAATAAATAATAAAATAATAAACATAAATTAATCAATACAATTTAACACAGTACAATTCAAAAAGCAGTGCACTACAATTCGAAAGGTCAAATTTGAATACAAAATATCATATCAAGAAATAAACCCATTAACAATAAACAACAAGAAATATCCAAGACCACCCATGAAATCCCCCCCCCTTAGAGTATTTTGAGTCCGAGGGGGAGGGCAGAGCCAAAGAATGCCGGCCGGTGGAGTGGCCAGGATGCTCGGCAGCAGCGGCAGCTCACCCAACACCCCCTTGCCTTTTGAGTCTGAGGGGGAGGGCGGGGCCCAAAAACGCCGGTGAGGTGGGGTGGCTGGTGGAATGGCCTCTTCACCCCCACCGGGGTCAGGACACTCGGCGGCAGTGGCAGCTCGCCCGACGCCCCCTCGCCTTTTGAGTCCGAAGGGGAGAGGGAGGGAGGGGCCCAAAAACGCCGGTGAGGTGTTTTTTGATGAATGTTTTTAACATAGCATTTGTATTTTGCTTGCATTTCATGGTGACCAGCATAATTTGGTAAAGAAACCCTATGTATAAAGATGCTATGCTTCTCATTTTATAAAATAAAGTTATAAAATGCTTTTAGAATTCTAGAAATAAATATTGTATCTTATCACAAGTATCCCAAATAATTAAGAGAATAGCTTTTTTCCTACTAGTTATGCCAACACAAAGAATTACTCTGCACATCTTTGTTAAACAGATACGTCTTTAGGACACAGTATTAAATAGCTCTACCAATACATATTATAAAATCAAGCAATAATGTAAAGTTCTTACCAGAATTCTATTAGTGGGCAGAGTGTTAGAAATATTTCAGAAATATAGAATAAAAATGGTTCCAAATACATTCTGTACAGTACAGAAAACTACAGGGCCATTGGGTGAATAGCACCAAATGGTCTGTAGGTCAAAACTTTCTAAGGCATACTGTGTATTTAGTTCTTATTGAACTCACCTAAAGGTGCCTTCATTTTGGCAGTTTCACATCTGGCCTAGAGACAGAAGAAAAACCAGCCTACCGTCTACAATACCTGTTGCTACTAGAAACACTAAAACATAATAGCAGTAGTACGAAAATACTACTAGTACCTACCTGGTTTCAGAATGTATTTGAAATTCTTTATTATGTTCCGTATGGTTTTATTAAATACTAGCTAGAGTGCCCGGCTGCGCCCGGGCGTTTTCTGGGGTGGCTCCGCCCTCCCTCCCTGGGCCAATTGGGGGTGGGGGGGTTTGGGGGTGGGCTTTTGCACGGGTTCCTACTGGTGGGCGTGCCTGGCCTCCATGTGGCCAATGGATGGGCCCTGGCCCAGTACCCCACAGCAGTCCCCGGTTGTGGGCAACCTCACCAGCCGAGGTAGGTTTTTCCTTTCGCCAACATGGTTGGCCCAGCTGCTGCCTCCGAGACCATTTAGTGTGCTGAATGGGCTGTCCCGGGCAGGGGAGAGGCTGGTGTTGTCCCTTGTGCAGCTGTGACAGCATTCCACCACCGCCATGGGGTCCTTTGGGGGTGTTGCTGGCAGTTGTGTCCCCGCCTTGTGTTGGGTGCGAGGCTTTTTTGTGCCTTTGGGAGGGCTGGGGCTGTGCCCTTGCACGGGTTTATGCTGGCGGGTGTGCCTGGCCTCCATGCGGCCAGCGCAGGCACCCTGGGCCGGGACCCCACCACAGTCCCCAGCCATGGACCTACCTCCCGGGGCTCGTTGGGGGTGTGAGTTTTTTGTGAATGGTGGTGTCAAAGGAAGCTGTGACCGCTACAGCGGCCACAGCCCAGTGAGCGGCAGCACCATTGGCCTGAGCGTTATATGCCCTCTCCTTGCCAGTGCGCGTGGACATACATTCACGCTAGCCCTGTGAGCACCGCCACCGATTGCAGCCATTGCAGCAGGTCGCGCGTTGGCACGCATGCGCAGTTCTTTCCTTTTTTCTGTCCCAAGGCACCATGGGATTTTTCTGTTGTGCCCAAGGCATAATGGGGGTGGTAGTTCTTGTGGTTTTCCCCTTTTTTTGGGGGGGCACTAACCTCGACCTGGAACGGCGGACCCCCGCAGTGCCAATACAGCACGCTTAAGGCACGTGTGTGCCAAGTTTCAGCGGGATCGTTGCAGCGGTGTCAATTTGTATTCAGCACAAACAAGGCGACATCTCATATTTATATATCTATATATCTAGATCTAGATCTAGATAGATAGATCACAGAAAACATCTGCACAATGTTTCTTGACCTCTAGTTATACCAGTCTCAGTGAAATAAAAATGGGATCATGGAGTGGCTAAAAGAAGAGGAAGGCCTTTTTATGAAACAATTTAAACAGCTTTCAGGCCCAATCCAATTGTACGAAGCAACATAAAAATGCATTGAGAGAACAGTACTGTATCTTACATGATTCCCCACCAGCCCTCTGATTTTATTTTATCATCTGTGGATTTACACGGACACAATTTAAAAAGCAATGTTGATCAAACCTGGAATATATTAATTTGTGCAGCAAATGTTGAATGGGAAAGTACATTTCCAGGTCAAATTCTATCCAAGCAAACAATAATTCAAACCCATAGTATAGGTTACTAAGTGAGTGCTTTTCTTTTGTCTACTCCACAAAGCCAGTCATGGGTATCAGAGGGACCAACCCAACTACACACTGCACATTTAAAGGCTTGTGAAAAAACCTGTGGGAAATTTGACCAATTTCTCTGAACTTCAGTTTTGCCTTTGTTATCTGAAGTCTGAAAATAAAAATGGTCAGGTTGCCTAGTTGAATAAGTGTAAAAGTTTTGGCACTGGTTTCTTTTACAAACCCATGGTGGCATAAAAATGTGACCTGAACACACACAGTTTGAGGTTTATTCTTTTTTTATAGGTTCAGCACTAGATTTTTAAACCCACAGTGACTTTTAAGTTGACTCATATAACAGCAGCACAATAATGAAGTAACAATGAAATAATATATTAAACTGATAAACCAACCAGCACACAGCTCTCAAATGTTAGATAATTATGATTGATTTCCCCCCTCTAACACACGCATACAAAAAAAAACTTCCTAAAAGGATTTTTACTATTTACACTTATGCACACCAGAGAGTTATGCCCATTACTTGGCTACTTCACAATTAAGTCATCTTAGCTCAGATATCCTTGACATCCTCTGAATGGATATAAGCCTCAAGTCCTCTAGCTCAGATCCAGGAAGAGCAGCTGGAAGTGGAAGCGGGCACATTTATGTCAGCCATAAAATGCCCCGTACATGCACAAACATGCCAGCGGCTGTCGTAAACCCAGAATTGGGCACATTTATGACAGCCATAAATGCACCTGCTTCTGCTTCCGAGGGGCGTAGTCTGGCCCACTCAGCTGTCCGGGGGCATTGTCAGGCCCTCAGTGTAAAAAGGTTGGCCACCCCTGCTCTAATCAAACACTTTTCTAAGAGCTGTCCAATATAGTATAGCAGGACTTTCTTCCTATCTCCTTTGGAATCCTTTGAGCAACATTAAAAAAACCTGCCCAATATTGTTTTCCAACCATCCAAAATAGATTTTTGGGGCTATAGGACAGAAGATAGTCTGGCCAGATTATCCTGATATGGTAATAGAGAAGACCATACTCCCAGCGACTCAATGCCAAGTATCAGGCGGTGGTTCACTAACGTGACTATGCTGAGGACTAATGGCTTTGGGTGGTGAAGACAACAGGGAAGGCTGATGGTTCCCAAGTGGATTAAATCCCACCTGAATCCATCTTGATGGGGTGTGTGTGTGTGTAAGCAGCTTCATCAATACTGGGCTGGGGCTGAGGAGGACTTTGTGTGCCAAAAGGGCCCAGGACCAGAAAGTAACTTGCGGAACTGGAGCAGTGGTATGGGTGTCATGCTGCGATGTGGAAGGCAGATGAAAGGCCACTGCATTATATTCTCAGGACAGTCTTCATGGCTGATTGCCATGATGATCGCCAATATTTGGATATGGTAGGAGAAGAAGATATGACAGAAGGAGAATTCCACTGGTGGAAACAGTTTCATCAGCAGAACAACCTCTTAGATCCCACCAAGTATGTTATTACTATTATTCCACTGATTTCTAAACTTCAAAACAGGCATATTATCTTGCAACATAACTACAGTACAAGCATGTTTGCTTGGATCTGTTGAACTCTCTGTTCTAAGCTTTCAGTTTGGTGGTGAGTTAAGGTGCTGAAAGACATAGTTCAACCTCTGCAACTGACAGATTGGTCAGATAAAGTGATAGAGGAAACTGATATTCTTGCATCTTCCTTTTCCAGTTTCAACCTGGAGATTGACTTTATATTTAACTAGCTGATTGCCCGGCCTTGCCGGGGGTATTGATTGTGCTTTTAATTGTGGGATGGTATGTCCCTTATTATTAATTGTTCATCTGGTTATTGTGTATGTCTCTCTGTGTGTATTTTGGATGCAATCCTCCTGTGCTTTTGAGGCAAGTTTTCTGTTATGAGAGGTGCGAGAGGCTTGTTATATAATATGTGATATTTGTTATGTGATTTTTTTTGGTGGATTTTGGTTTGGATTGGTATTAAAGAGAAGATGCGGCAACTGTAATTCATTTTAATGTTTTTATTTTAGAAAACGCATAACAAAAATGTTTTTATTTTAGAAAATGCATAATAACAAACTTTGCAAAAATGGACTTTTCTGCTTCTTTTGTATTGTAATTCGTTGTAATGTTTTTATTTTAGAAAATGCATAATAAAAATGTTTTTATTTTAGAAAATTCATAATAAAAATGTTTTTATTTTAGAAAATGCATAATAAACAACTTTGCATCAATGAACTTTTCTGCTTGTTTTGTAATAAACTTCTACAACTTGTAAACACAACAATGATTGTTGCAATTCCAGTGTTGTTTGGTTGAGTGGTCATATTTTCTGTAAGAAATAGAATAATATGTTAAGTATTCTGATATCTTAATGTAAGATTAGATGATGTTTGAAAATTAGAAACTTTGTTTTATTCATTTGTTTACCTCATTAGGGCCAGCGCATGGCTGTTCCGCGGCCATGGCCTCGCAGGATGTTCTGGAAGTCATTTAAAATTTGCATTGCAACCAGTGGGTTTAGCAGTAAAGTGGGCCATAGCATGGATTGTATGTGGCGATGCAGGATGTATTGGATTGCTGTTGTATTTGGCATTGCACCCTGTAGATTATTCATCATAGTGGCTCTGGGCATTGGGACTGTGTGGCCAGGCAGGATGTTTGTGATTGCTGTTGTATTTGGCATTGCACCCCATAGATTACTTCTTATATTTTCTCTGGGAATGGCTTGTCCTCGTCCGCGGCGAGGCTGAATGTTTGTGATTGGTGTTGTATTTGTCTGAGCACCCCTACATGACTGTGTTTTGTGCAGTTTTGCTTGTCATGAGGTTTTTTTTTATTGCAGCGCTTGTCTTCCTTCCCCCTCCTCCTGTTCTTCTGCCTCTTATCACCCTCCCTCTCCTCAATGTTTCTTCTTAATTCTCTCTTCACCTCTGTCCCTCTCCCTTTATTTCTTTTCCTTCCTCTTTATCTTCCTGTTCTTCGACTGTCTTTTTGGCCCCCCACCCCATTCTCCCCTTCCTTTTTATTTTTCTTTCTCATTTCCCCCTATCGGCCTTCCCCCCCATTGCGCCTTTCCCCCAGCGTGAGGATGGGTTGTGGAGGAAGGAGACTCTCCGCTCAAGTAAATTTTGGGTTGTTTGGGGTCCGAGTTGGGGGCACTTTGTGCAGGTGAGTTTCCCATAGGATTTGGGTGGTGGGGTGCCGGATTTCCCAACGGATGCTCCCTGCCACTGTGGCACCTACTCCGTGCACCGTCTGGCATCCCTGATTGGTCGTGGCTTGTTGCAGAGGACGCTGGGAGGTGTAGTTTTGTTGTTTTGTTCAATGTGTGGGGCATGGGGCCCACCGGCGGCCTTGGGATACTTGCAGCGCTGATTCTGGTTGTGCAGGGTATGTGTGCACATTGCATCATGGGATAGGCTCGACGGGTGTGGAAATGCATTCCGCACACATATAGCCACATCCCTTCCTTATAGGTTAAGATATTGCAACTAGGTCTGATGCATCCCAAACCAATCTAAGCTGGTCCAGATCAATATGAATCATTAGAATTCAGTTCCAAGGCAGACTAACATGGTCTGAAGCAAAAGATACTTTAGAGTTTGGACTCCTAAAAACCAGTGAAAAGTGGAGAAAGGGAAAAAATAAAAATAAAAGAATTATTTTTCTATATTACTGTACTAGAGGAATACCAGGGCTGGGAACAAATGGGTTTGGGAGAAATGAAGACAACTGAAGAAATTTTTATTAACTAATCAGTTTAAGCAGCTAAAAACGTATCCCAAATATTAATTAAATATGACAGATAACAATAAGTGGCTTATCCTTTAATTAGTGATAAAACAAACTTGACAGGCACACAAACAGGCACTGCTAATTAGTAGGAGATTTAGATAAGGTCTTTTTGAAGCTTTGTAATTTAAGGGAGGATAAACAGCTCATAAATAATAGTTAACTGGACTGATCTTTTACAGCAAGTTCTAAAATGCTCATAAATGTTGTTTAAATTATTATCCATTGTCTGTAGATAGAAGTCTTAATAGCTACAATCTCCTGAAAAAAAGAAAAGGAGTATAAATATGAGGCAAATTCTGATATGCCTCAGGTAGAAGACTAAAAATTTTAAAAGGCGAATGGGATACCTATATCCTCATGCTGGAAAAGCAGATAAAGAATGTTTTCCATAGTGTATTATTACCTTGCCATGGCCAAAAAAGGAAATTCTTACTATGAATGTAACTGAATTTTTTTCATGCTTCTCACCAAAAGTGATGATTTTCATTTTTATTAACAAACTTTTAAGTAATGTAACCAATAATTACTTTTATTGAATGTTAGATGGATAAAGATTATTTTAACTTTTGTGACTGCTTGTATTACACTTTTATACTATTTCCAAGCACCTTCTTATGATATTTTGTATGCTTGTAAAATTGAAAGAACATAAGATCAAGTACATGGAATGTTGCATAAGTTTGTTTCTCTACACCCAAAAGGCACACAAAATACTAAGATATTCAGCAGACACTTCTTTTAAGAAGCTATGAATTATTTTTGAGTCTCATACAAACAACTTTTCATTTGAAAAGGAATGTTTGCTGTGAACTAATCTGCAAGTACAGTATTCCCTATTCGTTTGGATTCTCATTTTCTATGAGCTACAGAAGAGGTAATATATTAGACCTTCTAATCAAACATTGTGCTGCAGAATATATAATGCAGTTCTATACAGGTCTGCTTGAGAGTAAGAGCCAAAGAGTTCAATATCACATATTTATGCTTAGAATTTGAGGTCTGCATTTAGCAACATCTTATAAAAGTAATTTAAACTATGTGAGGCAACTGTTGTGCATATTTCATAATTGCAGTTCTTTTTTCTCTAGCTCTCTTATTTAAAAAAATAGTGGGTCCAAAATACTATGGAGTGTATTATATCCTTCATGTCATTCTCGGGATACCGCCCCCGAGACTGGCTATAAAGGCCGTGACGAGAAGGACCTTCTCGGTGGTGGCACCAATGCTGTGGAACGCAATTCCAGCTGAGCTGCGCCAGGCTCCATCCCTGCAGTCTTTTAAAAACAGCTAAAACACTGCTCTTTGAGGAGGCCTTTGGAATGTGCTGCCTATTTCTGCCCGGCTCCTTTTTGTCCTAAATAGGATGCACTTTAAGGGTCCTGGATTGTGATACTTTCTGGTTATTGTAATGTGTGGTGATTATTTTATTGGGAGTTTTATTGTGTGTAATTTTAAACTTTTGATTGTTATATGACTGGCTTTATGATGTTAGCTGTCCTGAGTAGGGATGATTTTTTTCCCCTCGAGGGGTGGGATATAAGTGTAAACAATAAATAAAAATAAAATAAATAAATTCTATGATTTTGGAAAGCGTGTCCACAATCCAAAAGCTAAATATCAATTTTACCACTTTGGAAAACGTGTTTACAGTTTTTTAAAAAAAACTTACAAAACCAAAGTTAGCATTTAGAACAACTAGAACTTCATGGAGATAACAGTAAATTCAGAGAAAAAGTTAAATCCCTCTTTCCAAAGTGCACTTATATCACCTGACAAAAAGCCTAGAACTATTGCTGCATTTGTAAAAATCCTGTGAATATGACTTAATTAGATATAGCAGTGAATCAACCAAACCATAGACAAAAGAGAATGAAGATTCAAAGGTATAATCAGAAATCATACATAAATTGTAATATTGCAAACATTCAGTGGTGGGCATCAGCAGGTTTGCATCAGTTTGCCAGAACTGGTAGCAGAAATTCTGGCAGGCCCCGCCCATCCAAGTTTTGAAATAAAGTACTGTAGTCCTAATTTGGGTGCAGTGCAGGGTTTTCCCCTGGCCACGCCCACAATACCACACCCACAGTGTGGTAGTAAAATATTTTGGAGCCCACCACTGCAAACATTATTACCAGTGGTGGGCATCAGCAGGTTTGCACCAGTATGTGCGTACCGGTAGTAAAAATGGCTGGCACCGCCAACCTTCCTGCCCCACCCACCTCCCCCTCTTAGAAGAGGCTTCTGAGGGGGCTGGCTCCATTTCCCCTTTCATAATAGAAACAAGACAGACCAGTTATAGAACCACAACTAGCAGAAGAGCAGATGGGCTTCAAAAAAAAAAAGCTGCACAGATGCAAATTTTACACTTAAACAACTAATAAAGAAAAATATAGGATACAAGAATCTCTATGTTGCATTTGTAAACCAAGAGAAGGCATTTGATAGTTGACACGAAACCCCTATGGCAAGCATTGGCCCAGTATGGAGTAAGTGAACATCTTATCAGATTATGTAAAAGCTTTATATAGCAACTGCAGAAGTGTAGTTAGAACAAATCAGGGAATATCAGAACACTTTGCTCTAACATCTGGAGTGAGGCAAGGATGCATACTATGACCACTAGTATCCATCACCTACATCAGGGGTTCGCAGTTGTGGGGCCAGAGGCAGGATGCTCCTAGTCCTTACGTTTTTGTTGTCATCGGCGGCAGCGACAGCGATTGCGTCAGTTATGCGGCTTTTGGCACAGTCTCTGCCACTTCTCCCAGCCACTTCTCCCAGCAGTGGGAGGCTTTGGGGAGCATAATTGCTCCATTTTGGGGTCTTTCTGATGCTCTTCCGCGGCACTTCAGCAGGGAAAGCGCACCATTCTAGGACTTCCTGGTTCCGCACTGGGCACCCAGGCAATGATTTCATCAGCTGGGTGCCCACCACGGAACAAGGAAGTCCCAGAATGGCACACTTTCCCTGCCGAAGCGCCATGGAGGAGTGTCTGAAAGACCCCAAAATGGAGCGATTATGCTCCCCAAAGCCTCTTGCTGCTGGGAGAAGTGGTAGAGACTGTGCTAAAAGCCGCTAAACGGATGCAATTGCTGCATCCGCTGCGGTGTGATGAATCGTGATTCAATAAGGTCACCTCTTAGACGCCATTGTTCAAGCGTGAAGAGGCCCAACCGTTGCAGCCTCAGATGGTAAGGAAGGTGTTCCAGTCCCCTAATCATTTTGGTTGCCCTCCTCTGCACTTTTTCCAGCTCCATAATATCCTTCTGGAGGTATGGCGACCAGAACTGTACACAGTATTCCAGATGGGGCCTCACCATAGATTTATAAAGCGGCAAAATGACACTTGCTGACTTATTTTCTATACCCTTCCTAATGATCCCTAGCATTGAGTTTGCTTTTTTCACTGCTGAGGCACACTGGGTTGACACCTTCATTGAGCTGTCCACCAGGAACCAAGATCCCTTTCCTGGTTTGTCGCAGAGTTCAGATAAATAATATGAGAATCAATAAATAGAAGACTGGCGTAATGGCAATTAGAAAACAGCATTTTCTAGATATCGAGAACAAGTGTAAAACAAGTGGCAGAGTTCAAATACCTAGGAACAACATTTACTGAAAATGGCAAAAAGGATGAAGTGATTAATATACGGTGTAGTAAGGCAAACCAAATATCGGGACAGATATCGCTGCTCTTACAACACAAGGCAATACCTTTCAGCACAAAGAAACCTCATGAAAACATATTCATTACCACTTTATGATACCAGTGCCAAATAGACACTTACAACAAAACATAGACAAAAGTTGGTCACCATGGAAATGAGACGTCTGACGAAGGCTGTTAGAGTGACTAGAAGGGTTAAAATCAGGAATGAGGTTATAAGGAAAAGAATTGGAACAGAACCAGTCTTGCACTACATACAGAGACAACAAACAAAGTGGTTTGCCCATTTGGAGAAAATGTCTTGGAATTCCATACCTTACAAGGCATAAGTGGAAAGAGGAGAATGACAAAGACCATGAGGCAGATCCAGAGGAAGGTGGAGAGATAACATCAAAGAAATATTACAAGAACACCAGTGGAGACCACTAGAAGTACAGTAAAACCCTGGGTTACAACCTCCTCAGTTTAAGTTTGATGGAGTTTACAATGGCAAATCCTATGGAAATGTCATCCCAGTTTACAAATTTTAATGTATTTTTTTTCAGTTTACAATGATCAATTCAGGACTGTTTTTTAATTTTTCAATGCATCCCTATGGATGTTTTGGTTTACTTCCCCCCCCCCCCGCCCCAGGTTACAACGGAGACTGCTGGAATGGACATCCATCGTAACCTGGGGTTTTACTGTACCATTTTGACTAAAAATAAATAAAAGGATAATGTAACAGAGCTCACTTCAAAGGTTATAGTGAATGTGTGTTGAAATAAAATACCTTCATATGCTCTATACATCATTGACCAGGTCAAACCACAACTGCTGAAACAAGACAAATAAACAGTCCTATAGACATCCCACCTTCCTAAAAAGTTAGATTTGTTATAAGAGAGGGGGGGGGGGACCCAGAAGCAGCAGTGGAAGAAAATATTATGGGTTAGAAGTGAATGATAAAAAATGAATCGGGCCAAACAGTGAGAACTATGTAGGTCAAGTGGAACCGTTTGTGGCTAAGATAACAATTCTCAAAGAAGCCAAAAAGGTAACGTAAAGTATAATTCCTGAAGGTAATCCAAAGAATATTTTAATTTTCAACTCCCAAAAGATCAGATTTTTCAAAAATCATAAATCCAAAGTGTTGTGTATTGAGGCACATTTGCAAGTAGTGCGGGGAGCGCTATTGCAAGAGGAAAATTGTGGTTTCCCACCATTCTAACTATAAGCCCAAACTGGCGCAAAAACCCTGCAAAAGGGTGCGCTTTTTAGGCTAAACCAAGCCCTGTGATTGGTTACAGTTTTGGATCCTGTTCTCCAGTGGTTAACTACATAAATTCCCTGTTATGATTGGTTAGTTACGTTTGTACGGCGGGTCGCTACCTTGTATCCAGGAGCCACTGCCAGGAAGACACTGTATAAGCCCCACGAGTAAACAAGGGTGGGGCCGGACCAGATCTATACTTTCTACTCCATACAGGTAGCCGGGTAGCGCTAAGCCTGGGTCCCTCCATTATGCTACGCTTCTAGGGTAGCTAGTTTATTGCCCATTGCTGGGTAAGAGTCCGGAGGGACTTACTCCGCTAGGATTGTATAGCCATCTCGGGATCTGGAACACCTTGTAAACTCATCTCTATTTGACAGTTAAATAAAGCCTGTTGCTGTTTGTTCATCGTGGTCCTGGACTGGTGCTTATAAGGGCCAGATCTTACACAAAGCGAAACAGTCTCTATGAAAACGTATTTACAAAAATAGATGTGTAGATATTCCACTTGGGAATACTTTTATCTACTACCCGTTCAACAGATTTTAAATTTCCTATTGGGGAAATTAAATATTGCTTCCAATATGGTGTGCATAGCACATTCAAGTGTATTTAAAAATATATCTCTTCTGCTCCTGCCCACATAAGGAGAAGGGGTCAGCTGTATGTACCAACATACCACGACCAAATAACTTTCCTGTCTGCAGAGAGTCTTAGCCGCCAGAAGACTCCTTATCACTGTTTTGCAAACACTTATCATTTTATGACTCTAGAGTTCAAAGTAAGAAAGGTTAGGGAAGTCTTTACCCTTTCCCAGTGCATTTTTGGTGGCAGTTTTAATGGGGATTTTATTGGATTTTAAAATGTGATTGGTTTTATTTTATGTGAGCCACCCAGAGTCTTTGGAGTTGGATGGCAATATAAATCAGAAAAATACATTAAAAATACATAAATTTATGCACAGGTATCTAAGGACAGACTCTTTCTCAGGACTCCTAGGTCATATAAGCAATAGCACACTTTCTGGCATGGAGCCTAATATGCACTCACACTGAAGGCCTCTCAAGGGGTAATACAGAATTCCATAAGAAAGACTGGGTTTTAAGCAATGTTTGGGTTTGATTGGGAATAATGTAGCAGCTATTTAAAAATGTAATGTATTGTATTGGCATCTAGAAAAGGAGATACTTATAGTCAATGGCTACACAAATCAAGGGACAGAAGCTATATTTGCAGAGCAGTGTAGTCACTGCTTGCATGTACTATTTCTAGTAACATACTAGACATGCTTTTTTTCCATTCGAAGATTGCTTTCAAATGTTATTGGTATGAGTTGGAAGGGTTGGAAGGAAAAATTCAGTGAAAATAGAAGCATCTCAGTATAAGAATGGTGGGTCTGAAGTGGCAAATAGATGGAAAACCCTGAAGAATCACGGACAAAAGAGGGTGGAATGTGCGACATGTAATCATGCTTATACATTTGGAGTGTAATCCTATACATTGCTACTCAGATGCAAGTCCCACTGCATTTTTATTATCTTGAACATTTATAGAACCACACTCTAATGCAGGTGTTCTCAACCTTTTAAAGCAATGGGCCGGGTCACGCTCCCTCAGACAGCTTCAGTGGCCGGACAGCCATTTTGCCCTTCCTCCACCACATGGCACTTCTTCATGGTGGAGGCAGTGGGGGCCCACATGAAATGGTGTCGCGGGCTGCATCTGGCCCACAAGCCACAGGTTGAGAATCCCCAGTCTAACATCTGCCAATTAATACTAGGTTCCTGCAGAAGCAAGACAGGGCAAACTCCCTTCCTAGCACTTTGGAGGACTGAGGAATCTTCAAGCCAGTTGTGAGGTTAAAGGAATTCTACTGTGCTGCTGCTACCACCATTCCAACAGCCTCCATCGTAACTTGAAAAAAATCATAAACTGAAGCACGTTTTCCCATAGGAAAGTAATTGGAAATAAAAAAAGGTCCCAACATGACCAATAAATAAATAAAACCACATAAATGTCCAAAAAATGCTAGACACAATCATCCTCCACCCCCACAAAGGGGAAACAGTACCTACTGGACAAAAAAAAAATTTTCTCCCAAAAATCCAAAAAACGCCCAAAAAAGCAAAAAAATGATAGATGCGATTGTCACCCACCCCCACAAAAGCAACAAAGTAATCTCCCAACCTTTTCTAACCTGCTTCTTCCTCCTGAGTGGTTTGTCCAGCCACCGGGGGAGCCCATTTTCCACCCCTACCGGCAGCAGGAGAGTCTGGGGACCTTATCCGCTTGGTTCCAACCTTTCTCCAAACTCCCTGAGCATTGCTACAGCCAAAAATGCATGCCTCCTGGCTGATAAGGCCCCTAGATTCTCCCGCTACTAGTAGGGGTGCCGGCCAGTCTAGAAATAGCATCAGAAACACCGCTGACAATGATGACATCACCTCCTCAGTGGTAAGCGCTGAATTGTGACTTCTGGCAGAAAAGGCTGGCACCATTTTAAACTCTAAAATGGCACCGGAAGCCATTTTATAGTTAAAATAACACAATTTTCAGCCATTTACCAAAGCATTAGCATTAATCTAATTAAATTTGCTGTCGTAAATCGTGGCAAATGTAACCCAGGGCAATCGTAACCCAGGGTTTTATTGTACATTAATAATAATTTCATGTCAGAGATTACTCTGGGTTGAAAGGATTTTTGCTGGAGAAACTCCGCTCAGGGGATGCCCGAATGAGGTTCCTTTCATGTCCCCATGCAGCCCTCAAGTATTGAAACCCGACCTTCCAGTCTCCAAGCTCAGCATCTTAACCATTAAGCCACTGGGGGAACTGCTATTGTACATTAGATATTTGCAACTATGCTATCTGGCCACCACTAGGTTTTTCCAGAACCTTCATATAGAGTTGAACAGTCTTATTTAAGAGTTGAACAGTCTTAATTCGACATCGTTTTTCCCCCCAAGCAACTTTACATTGCTGTCACCCCATCTGTCTTAAAACACAGCTTCTGGGACTACCAAACCTATTGCCCTCTGCCTATTTCACAAACATGCAGGGGACCCATCTCCCAGTAGGATGTCTGTTTTGTAAAGCTCTCTTGTAGAGTACACATTATTGCCTTCAAACCTGTTGATTAGAAAAAACTGAAGAAAATGGAGTCGGGACTGTGGTGGCTTAGTGGCTAAGATGCTGCTTGATGACTGGAAGGTCAGCAGTTTGAGATCCAATTGCTGCATGATGAAGGGAGCTCCCATCTTTCCCAGTTCCTTCCAACCTAGCAGTTCAAAAGCAATAAATCACAAGTAGATAAATAAGTACTTCAGTGGGAAGGTAACAGCATTCTGTGCCCTCCGGTGTCTAGTCATATTTGCCACATGACCACGGAAATATCTGCATACACAGACAGCGCTTGTTCTTTGGCGGTAAATGGAGAGGAGCACTGCACCCTAGAGTTGGATATGACTTGCTTTTGAGCAAGGTTGACCTTTGTCCAATTTCAGGTACCTAAGTTTCATGCCTCAGAGGTATTCATCTGACAGACACAGATACCCTTCTCTAAAAGGTTAAATGCAGATTTACAGAAGAGGTAAAAAGAGGTATGTTGGATAAAAAGTGTCTATGTAGCCCAGCATTTTATTCCCTTGGTGGCCAGTTAAAATCTATGCCCAGAATATGAACACAATTATAATCTTTCATTTGCATTTTCCATCAACTATATTCACCAGCATGGTGCCTCAGCTATTGAAAGTAATTACATAGAACAGTAGTAGTCATGTTATTCTCCATGAATTTGATTTTCTCCTAAAGCCAACTTGATAGCCACCACTAGCCATCATGCTTCACCGCTGCTCCGGGAGCTGCACTGGTTGCCAGTGTACCTCCAGGTGCAATTCAAGGTGCTGGTTTTGACCTTTAAAGCCCTTCATGGCAGTGGACCGGGTTACTTATGGAACCGCATCTCCCCAAGGCATTCGACCCATCCTACGAGGGACACGGGGAAGAGCATTTTCTGTGTCTGCCCCAGCCCTGTGGAACCTCTTACCATTGGAACTGCGCCTCCAGACGGAAATGCTCCCCTTTTGGAAGGCACTCAAGACCTGGCTGTGCTAGCGGGTCTGGGATTCATCTTGTGTTACGGGCCAGGTCCGCTGGCTGGCCTAGTTGCCCAAGGTTACAGGTCACTGCTGGGAGCTGTCAGTTGTTTTTATGTAACTGTTTTAATGCACTTTTTGTATGGTTTTAGCTTGTCAGTTTTTTACTGTTTTACTTTTTTTTAAGGGGTTGGGAAGGGGTTGGGGCTGGGTTTTTACATGTTTTTAGGATTATATGTATTTTTCTGTATATGCTGTGAGCCGCTCTGGGTGGCGTTCATACCAGGAGAGTGGGATACAAATATGAATAAATAAATAAATAAAATAACCTATGGAGACTGGTGAAACGTACTTCCTTTTATCTGTCATCCATCTTCCACTATTTGGTTTCATTTACTGATTCCAGGTTTGCATATTATGAAAAAAAGTCTCCATATCCACATTCTTCACAGTACACCTTGTTTGATATCCTATGCCATTGATGGTGAACCTTGGCACTCCAGGTGTTCTGGAACTTCAATTCCCAGAAGCCCTGATCAGCAGGAGTGCCCACTTGGGCTTCTGGTAACTGAAGTCCAAGAACAGCTGGAGTGCCAAGTTTCGCCATCACTTTCCTATGTAATTATTCCTCACTACTCACCTTTATTTTTGTGCTAAAAGCCTCAAGCCCCAGGAGTTCTTTCAGTCCCTTGATCACCTTGGCTGCCTTTTTGGCACTTCCTCCAGTTCTACAATATCCTTCTTGAAATGTGGTGACTAGAACTTTTCATATTATTCAGTACTGAGTCATACAGACCAGTACAAAGGCACTCTGATACTGATGTTTTATTTTCAATCCTTTTCCCACTTATGCCTGACATGAAATTTTTCAACTCTCTAATACAGTTGTTGAAGGTTAAAATTATCACCATGCCAAGCACCTGTCCAAGTCAGTTGCTACCAATTAAAACCCCATTGGTGTTTATGCAGTTACTGTCCAAGGAAACAGCCACTTTAGCCTACTGAAACACATACAGTATAAGAAAGAATCTTATGGCACTATGAAAACTACTAAGTTTTATTTGGCTTGAGCTTTCACAAACATATCCCATAGGAAGGCATGTGTGCACACATTCACAGAAAAGGAGAATTCTCTTCTAGGTAGAATCATCGCTTTAACACACTGAAATGTAATTGAGCCATGCAGCTGATCCAACCATGTTCATGCTAATCATCCTTCCAACGCTTTAAACTTTATGACCTTTGTTATTTTTAAAAAATCACTTTCCGAATCTCATTTCATTCATTCTTTCCACAAAACCATTACAAGCTTCCATACAAGCTTGTGGTTTAAATGTTGTGATCTATGCACCTGGAGAAGTGGGCTACATTTATGAATACCCCTGCTAATTAAAATCTTAAACGTACTACAAGACTCTTTGCTACACATGAAGTTAAGATTTATAAAGGGTGGGGCTTTTTTTTTGGCCAATATATGTCCTTTACACTTCTTGCCAATTTAATGTCTTTAATGGCTTGAAGGATAGAATCCCATTTACGGTTAATTTTTCTTGAAACAAGCATTAGTAAAAGCAGTGAGACACATATCTGAATAAATGTGCAAAGAACTATAATATCAAACTTCCTGTAAATGGATGCATGGATTACAGTCTTTGCAGTTGTGCCACAGATACTTTAAAACCAATTGAATCATCTACAAATCTTGCATAGATATTTTCAAATACAGAATTTTTAGTTCCAAGAATTTATTTATTTCATTTCAAACCCACCCATTTTTTCCACAATTCAATATTAATTCAAAGTACTATACTGTACTGTACTGTACTAGTACAAGACCAGTACATGGGTTTGTTTTATTGGTGTTTTGTGAACTGAAAGTTTGCAGCTCACATTCAAAGAACTCCAGTTATTGGGGATTCCATCCATTTCTGTGGATATTATGTTCATAGAGTATTTTGAATATTTCGGTACCTATATCTCTCTACTTCTAAATGCGAAGTGGTAATCCCTTTTTTTGACTGGACAGTCTTTCATGATTTACCTGTTTTACAAAATCTTCCCATTGTTTTTAGCTCTCTTTCTCATGTGTTTAAGAGTAACACTGCTGTTACTAAACATCAACATTTTAAAATTATAACTCTAAAATAATTTTAAAATATTGCATTTGGATACATTCTGAACCTTAATATACACATGAAGGACTAACAAAAAAAAATTGTGACTAAGCTAGCCTTTTAAAATACTGTAGCAAAGTAGATGCCCTTTACATCAATCATATTGAGCCAGATTGCATTTGCATTCATTATCTCAGGACTTTCATTCAGCAACTTCCCTAAGCTTATCTTTATTCAACCAAGAAGCTGACTTAATATATTTATCAGTGAAAAGTTAAACACCTGCTTGCAAAGCCACTGCCTGTGCACATAAATCAAAAGAAAGTAACCAGATTTCTCTATTACAAAGTGTGAAATAACCACCAAATAACATAACCTAAAATAACAAGTCTCCCTTTTATAGGCTCATTAAAAAATTTATGTAGCCATCAGAATAGTTTTACAACACAGTGATAATTAAACATTGCATGATTAAAGTCTCCTGCTTCGAAAATAAAACCCTATTTACTTTTCAAAAAGCTTTTGACTTATATTGAGATAGATTGATAAATAGCCACTCGTTTGTGACAAGGTTTCATTCTATTGCATACTTCTATACTACAATCATAGTACATTACAGGACAATGGTTTTAATATAATTTTGTATAAAAATAATTAAAATAAATCCAAACAAGCTTTCCCCACAATGTCAAAGGATTAACTTTAGCAAGCAATACTAGAAATGCTTTCCATGGAAAAATGGCCTGTACTTACACCAAGGAATCACATTCCTGATGCTAAGGAATCATCATACTGCTGACTGCTCTGCTCCTAGATACCTACTAGATCACATTTAATGCAGAAAGACAGTTAAAGACAGCCACCATCCTCCAGACATGTGTTAGAGGGGCAAGTTGTTTCACAGATCAGATGGAAATGTGTATTATCCTTATGTGTTCAAGCTGTGAAAGGCATGTGTCCTTTATTTCTTAAATAGAACAATAAAGACAGCTCCACACCTCACAGGTTTTCCTATGCAGACTTTTGTGAGGAAGAAAAAAACAAGTGTGAACTGCAGCATGATTATTTGCTAAGAGTACACAGTTTGCAACAAAATAACTCTTCCTGCAGGTCTCATAGATTAAATATATCATTTTTTCCAACAATTAACAAACACATCTCTAAATAAAATTGGAAAATGTAAAGCAACTCTCAGCTTAGTAACTATTCATACAGTCACATTGAAACACATGGAATTTCAGCACCATTGTGTATAAGGTCTAAGAAAATCCACCTGTACAATAATGCTACCCCATGATAGTACTCCAGTCAGATACATGGCAGGATGATGCACCAACAAAGATTCAATTTATACAAAGTTGTATCTCTTTTTTCCCCAGGAGAAAGTCCAAAACATCAAGATGTGTGATCTGCATTAGTAAAATTGCCTTTCCTTCATGCTTATAGTGAACCAAGATTTCTGTCTGTAGATCTGCCAAGGCTGGAAACCCACCTCAGGCTCCAACACTCATTGTTAAATAGGATAAACCAGGAGTTCTCAGCCTTTTTAAGCTGGGGACCGGGTCACGCTCCTTCAAACAGCTTCAGGGGCCAGACGGCCATTTTGCCCTTCTTCCACCATATGACACTTCCTGGTGTGGTGGGTGTAGGTGGTGGTGGTCCACATGAAACGGTGTCATGGGCCACATCCGGCCCACAGGCCGCAGGTTGAGAATCCCAGGGCTAAACCAGGGGTGCCCATACTATGGCCTGTGGGCTGAATCCAGCCCCCAACACCAATTCATCCGGCCCGCAATGCCCTCATCGCTCCTGGAAGCAAAACATGCCTGAGGATGTGGGCCAGATGAATTCGCATCGGGCCAGATCTGCCCTCAAGCCATAGTGACTGGCCCACTGAACCACATGACCAGCCCATGGCCCAAAAAGTTTGGGCACCCCCCCTGGGCTAAACTATCTGTAAACCCTGGAGTTTGAGACCACCGCTGCGGTTAGCAAGCCCTGGAGAGGAGAGCAGAACTTCCCAGGGTTCATGTGCCCCCTAAGTCGCCCGGAGAAGCGGCGTGTGAGGGATTGCAGTCGGTCGGCGCTTGCTGGCAAACTGCCTGGTTGTGACCCCGGGTGTAGATCACTCAACGGAACACGTGACGTCCCACTACTCTCATTAACCACACGGAGTGCTTCACAACCCATGGAGGGTAGCCAAGCTTTGCCCAACACTCAAGGGACACCAAAGGCGGGATTGAGGGAGCCTTGCCAAAACCACTTCCACCTCCAGGCACCCTTTTGAGCACCACCACCTGGCATGCTGCGGAGCACATTTGGCGCCCTCGCCGCGTCTTCTCTCCCCGTTATTTTTTCCCCCATTTTAAAGCAAAGCTGGCGACATTATTCCTGAAGACCACCCCCACCCCCCGAGAAACAATTCCCCTTCGGAGCCGGTGCCCGCGCTTGGCAAGAGCGCAGGGCAGGGCAGAGGCCAACCCAGCCGGCGCCAGGGCAGGGGCCAACACGAGAGGGGCCCCCCGAGGAGCCCTGAGGCAGCAGCAGGCCGGCTCCTTCTGGCCAGCCAGACACGACGAGACACCCCACCCCGCCTATCACCCCCACCAACGCGGGCCCTCCTCGGCAGCCGCGGCCCTGCTGGCTTACTACTACTACTCCTCACCCGCTGCTGCCCGGCCGGTCCTCCTCCTCAGCCAGGCGTAGCGGAGCAGCGAGGAGGCGGAGGAGGCGGGCGGGGGCGGCGGCGAGGGCTCTGCGGCAGCAGCAGCGGTTGCCCGCTGTCGCCGTTGTGCATCTTCCTTCCTTCCTTCCTTCCTCGCCTGGTGGCGGCGGCGGCGGCAGCGACGCCGCAGTGGAACCGCCGGGCCGGCCTTGGGTGCAGCAGCGCAGCTGTGAGGAGAGGCAGAGGGCGAGGCGAGCGTCCCTCCTCGTCCCTCTTCTTCCTCCCCGCCGCCGCCGCCGCCCCCCGACAGCAAGGGAGGAGGGGAGCGCCGCGGCACCCTCCCCCCCCCGCGCCAACCATCTCCTCCCCCCGGCCCCCTCTCCTAGTCTCCTTCTCCCGTTTCCCGCGCTCCTGCCCCAGGCTCGCCCCGTCGGTGGGAGTCCGGCTCCCTTTCGCATCCCGCCCGTGACTCACCGGGCTCGGAGAGCGGCCGGTCGGTCCTCCTGGCCCGCGCCGCGCTGATGGCGGGCGCTCTCTGCCGGATCTACCGCGACGCCTCCCCTCCCTCCCTCTTCTCGCATCCCCCTGTTACTATGGATATCCTCCTCCGTGTGGCTCCTCCACTCCCGCCTGTACTGGAGAGGGAGGGGAGGGGTGAGAGAAGCGACTGCCTGGTGGCTCAAGGGGGGGGGGCCCACACGTCCCGCCGCCCAAATGACGCCCCCCCCTTCCCGGTCGCTGTCCAGACCGCTCTTTCCTACCCTCCCCCCCCAGCTCAGAAAGGTTAATGACATTTTTAACCTCTGTGTGTGTGTGTGTGTACTTGTGTGCGCGCGTGCCTATGTACCTATCCTCAGTCTTTCCTCTTCCCCCTCCGCCTCCTTTTCTCTCACTGCACATGAGGCGGGGGTACCTCGCGAGTATGGGCATCGTCGGTGCCTCTCCTCCCCCCACGCCCCCCCCTTACGCCGGAGAGTTGGCGGCAGGAGATGCGTCTTCGGGATGCCGGCACAGTTTGGGCAAAGGCCACCTTTCTGATGGCCCCAGGCTGACTCGACGCCGACGGCGTCTCCCAAAGCAGGACAGGAACCAGGAGGAAAGCGAGCAGTAGCCCAGGGGTGCCCAAACTTTTGCGGGGCCGTGGCCAGGGGGTGGGATCAGCCACCCCTGAGCTAAGAACCCACCTCCCCACCCTGAGATACATGTTATATCTATACCTATAAGAAGGGGGTTGCGCGGTACGTGTCCGGCATGCATGTCCACACCCATCCCAACCATCCTTTTTCTGAGCTGCCCACACTTACCTAAAGACCCTGCGAGCATTGCTACAAGGGTCCGCCAGCGGAGAGTGGGGCAACCGCCCCACAAACCAGAACAAAAAAAACAAAACTACAAGGCCCAGCGTTCTCCACGCTGCGCCACCCCTCAGCCAATCGGGCTGAAGGGCACGAGTGTGTAGAACGCTGGGAAGCCGGCGTGCACATTAAAAAAACAGCTGACACGCAATCGCATTCCACAGGGGACAGGGGCCGAAAGCAACTTCCCTCCATGAGGTGAAGAAGGCGAAACTGCGCTCTGCCTTCTTCGCTTCATGGAAGGAAACTACCAATTCCATTGGTGTGGGGGGGGGGGGAGTTTTTTTTAAAAAAACCTCAAATGAGGAAAGCGAGTCACCTCAGTGAGACGAAGAAGGTGGAACTGCCGGCCTCGCCGCAGCTTTGGCGGGGTTGCCGGGGAGGAGTGGGAGCCCCTCTTCTCTCCACAGCCCCGGGAACAAAAGCCAGCATGTGTGTGTGTGTGTGTGTGTGTGTGACATTGTTGCCCCCCCTGAAAAAATATTTTCCCCCTCAAATCTAGAATCTGGCTATGGCCCTGCTTTTCAGGCTGTAGACCGGTCATGTGGTTCAGTGGGGCAGTCTTGTGGTTTAGTGGGCCAGTCACATGGGTCCTCCCACCGGAAACGGAAGTAAAACACACCTTGCAAACTGTTTTGCAACAGGATGAGATAGATTTTAAGCTGCCATTTTCTCTGCTTAAACCAGGGGTGCCCAAATTATGGCCTGCAGGCTAGATCTGGCCCCTGACACCAATTAATCTGGCCCACGCCACCCTCGACACTCCCAGAAGTGGAAGCAAAACAGGCCCGTATGGGATGAATTGGCATTGGGGGCCAGATCTGGCCCATAGGTCGTAGTTTGGTACCCCTGCAGTAGCCGTTTCAATGCGTACTACCTCGCACCAACACATGTAGTTAATGACTAAGCGAATCAAGGTTCCAGAGCGGGACCAATAGTTATCACTTCGGCCTGCTGTTTCCAGTAACAAGACAACCTTTTTTTTTTTTTTAAAATTAATTAAGAAAGAGAAGAAAATAGCTTCTTTTGAGTCTGGATGTGAAGTGGGAGGATGGGATTTGATTCCCCATTGCTGGGAGGGCAGGCAGGATTTTCCCCCTTGCTGATGTCTCGCCTGGGAGTGGGACGATACAGACTCAGGCGGGAGGGATTTTGGGGCTCAAGGAGCTTTTCATTAATTCCCCCAAAACCCAAACAGAAGACACACTTCCAAACCTCCCAAAGCATCTTCTGTCAAAGCATATTAGGTGCTAAACTTTAATTCACAGCCTCAACTATGTTTGAAATTGTAACGATTGTTCACATTGGGCTTGTGGAATGAATTGGAAGTTCACTGTCCACACTGGCAATGCAATTGGTTTTCCAATTCAACCAGCAGCCCCTTTTCTTTTCTTCCTTCCCTTGATTCTGCCCTCTGCCCATTCTTCCTCCATGCAGTTGCTGCTCTTTTATTTTTATATTTAAATTAAATAGAGAAGAATAGCACTATAGCACAACACCTTATCGTCGTATCTAGAAGAAAGACCTAGTGATAAGGCAATATGGTGTAATAGGCTATTGCCTATTTTTTTTAATGAGGAAGATTGTAACAGAGGAAACTGCAGACAAATGTTACCACAGTCCTGAACATCATGCCCAAGAGCTAATGTCACCAAAACTCCACCTATAGACAGACCCCTCCTTCCCTAATGCATCCAGCATATCTTTATGGGGAGGGGAAAAACCCTATCAAAACATACTGACATGAAAAAAATAGAAGCCCTCTAGCCGCACAGAAAAAAGCACTTTCAATGAAAAATCCACAAACTTGATCCAGCCTTTGTCTCATATAGGCAGCAAAAAACCCTCCAAATTCACCTGTGGTATAAGAGGAGCAAATCCAAAGTTTTTGGATTGTGTAGTTGTATGCTTATCCCTGTTTTTCAAAAATGGGTAAGTGGAAGAATAGGGAAATATCAGTGCATAAGTTGTGCCTTCTTCAGCAGCAGTAACTTATAGCAGCCAAGGAAGAGGAAGCTTACCCCTGCTTAAGCTACTGGTAACCAGGTTCAGCCTCTAGGAATTTCCTTCTTCTGAAAAAACTGATCCCTTCCTAAAGCCAGACTAATTGCACCCACTGCTTACTCATAGACAAAACCTTATACCAACAGACCAATAAGATCACAGTGGCCACCTGTGCTGATTGACATCTATGTGAAACTTTGGAGCAAGTTATCTAGAGATTTGATGTAAGGTGGGGGCAGTGGTGGGATTCAGCAGGTTTGCACCAGTTTGCCAGAACTGGTAGCAGAAATTCTGGTTGGCCCCGCCCATCCAAGTTTTGAAATAAAGTAGTCCTAATTTGGGTGCAATGCAGGGCTTCCCCCCTGGCCACCACACCACACCCACAGAGTAGGTAGTAAAAAAAAATGAATCCCACCACTGGATGGGGGCAGCTAAAATGTAACCATTGGGCTATCATATGCCAAGGGAGATTTTATTCCCCACCACTACAGCATCCTTCATAACAAAAGTAAATTCTAAGAGATCTAGTCCAAATCAGTCAGCTAAGGTTGCTGTAACAATAATGATTCCTTCTGGACTAAAGTAGACTTACGATAGTTGAGTTTTCCCTAGTAACTTTCATAGATATCCAATGTGGTGTGGTAGATTGATGGACTAGGACTCAGAAGCCTTGGGTTTGAACCTCCATTCAGGCATAAAGGCTCATGGGGGTGGGGAGGCTGGTAAAACCACTCTTGAAATATCTCGCTTATCCCTAAAGCCCTGTTAGCATCACTATAATTCCAACTTGATGGCACATAACATAACAAGTTACATTCATATTAGATTACTGCAGTACCGTCTATGTGGGAATTTGAGGTCTTTGGAAAGTAGTTGGAAGCTGCAACTGATGCATAACACAGGAGCTAGATTACTAATCTGAAATTAATTAACTGACTGTGTGTGTGTGTGTGTGTGTGCGCGCGCGCGCGTGCGTGCGCACGTGTGAATGTGTGCTATGTGGTGTCAAATCAGAACCAATTTATAGTGATCTTAATAGGGCTTTTAAGGTAAATGAGATATTTAAGAAGTGGTTTTATCATTTCCATCCCCCAGGTGAGCTTTCATGGCTAAGCATAGTTTTAACCCACGTTTCTAGGGTCTTACTCCATCATTTTATTTACTATACCACATTTGGTACCCAAGAACTTAACTAGCTACACAGGATATGTTCCACCAGTAATAACTGTATCTGCACTGTCTCCTAGAATATTGTGTGTGTGTGTGTGTGTGTGTGTGTGTGACTTTTAAATTTTTGCACCTGTTTTCATATAAACTTGCATCATTATTAAGAGCAGAGGCTTGCCTCTAGATGTCTTACATATAGTAGCATCTTAACAGTGGAATTACTTCCCAAAATGATGCTGGCCTAGTGTTATTCCTGTCTGGTTAAAGCAAATTTATTTGCCCAGGCTTATAATAAACAAGCAGCTTTATTTTAGTGAGGATGTTTAACTGCTAATGTTATATTTCTTATTTTATACTGTTTTTCTTTGGAATCTGCAAATATGCTGTGATGTGGAGTATCTAGTAGTTAACCCAATCAGTCATATTTTGCAGGATACTCTATTCCTTCTCTTATTAAGTTTCTCTTTCTCCCTACACTCCAAATAATCAGCACCTGCAGAACAGGTTTATAAATGCATTGGTGCAATAATGCATACCCCCATTACACACCCTAGAAGGATCTAATGGTGAATGAGTAAAACAATGAAGAGGATGAGGTGACTGCTGATGTACAGACATGAGGGAATAAATTTCCGCCCACAGTTTCAGTTCCTTTTTTTAAAAAGTAAGTAACTTTGTCTTAGATTAATGTTCAAATAAATATCTGCACACCTGAAATTAAAGAATTCTACAGCTATAAGTAAGAATCCCATTGGGATGTTTACTTTAGAAATATATTACACTAGCTGATTACCCGGCGTTGCTCGGGTTCATGCACACACAGAAACACATATACACAGACACACGCACACGCGCTGGAGGTGTTTTTCTACCCCCCCTCTCTCACGCATATGCACACACATGACAGAGACGTGCTCGGGGTGGGATTTCCCCCTCTCCCTTTCACCCATTGATTGCCCTGCAGCTGGCAGGCAGTATGCGCGTGCGCGCGCACACACACACAGTGTCACAGTCACACAGAGACTGACACGCACACAGACACATAGACACACACAGAGAGACAGACAGACATAGAGAGTGAGGGTGGTGGTGGGATTTCTACCCCCCTCTCACATGCACATATGCGGCACGCACGTGTGCGGGGTGGGATTTCTTTCTCTCTCTCTTTCACCTGTTGATTGCCCTGTGGCAGCAGGCAGCACACACACACACACACACACACACACACACAGAGTCACGCAGAGATTGACATGCACACAGACACAGAGACATACACATACACACAGAGACATACACACAGATTCTAGCCTGGAAAGGAACAGGACAGCATTTGAAGATTTGTTATGGAAAGTTAGAAAAGGATAAATAGGAATAAAGGGCATGGTGTGTAAGATTTATAAAATATTAAATGCTGAACGTGATCCTCAAGATATTTTGAGAAGAAAATGGGAGCAAGATTTAGATATGAAAATTTTAGATATAAATTGGAAATCCATATGGAAGAGAAGGATTATGAAAACAATGTCCGTTAGAATTAAAGAACATAATTATAAAGTGTTGTAGAGGTGGTACCTGACCCCAGTGAGACTGAAACAAATCGATAAATCTAAGACCAATTTATGTTGGAGGTGCAAGAATAGGGTAGGGACTTAACTACACATGTGGTGGTATTGCGAGGTGATAAAGAGATTTTGGGATATCATTGGAAAAGAAATAGCGGGAATAATGGGAGCAGAAATTAAGTTGGGACTAAGTACCATCATGTTGATAAATTTGGAGGATACTAACTTACATAAAGATAAAAAGGACTTGTTATCAAATATGATGATGATAGGGAGACTATGTATTGCAAGGAAGTGGAAAAATGATGAGAGTATTAGGCTAGAGGAATGGTACAAGCAAATGTGGCAATTGGCTTTGAATGATAAATTAACATGGGAATTGAAGGAAAAGAAAGGTTTAATTAAAGAGAATAGGTTTTGGAAGATTTGGAAACCATTTGTGGATTATGCGCTGAGAAAAGGAGAAAGTAGTCATCCAGTACCAGATCAAAGGAAGTTTTGGATTCAATAAAATAAGTATGAGATATGCTGTATCCCCCTAGGGCTTTGTATATAACACAGGGTGTAATTAATTATGATGTTATGTTTTGATATAAAATATGTATTTTTAAGTATTTTAGATATACTGTTACAAGTTTTAGAGTATATTATTTAAAAAGGGGAGAAGTATTTATAGCAAGGTTGTTTGGTATGATATAATCTTTTTTCTCTCCCTTACTTCTTAACAAATATAAATATAACAGTATTATAAGAGGATAATAATTGATTAGATGATGCTATATGTCTTTACATGTTTTTTCTTTTGTATTTTCAAATGTATGTTTTGCAATGTTTTTTTCCGTTTGTTTGCAAAATTTAATAAAAATTATTTTTTAAAAAATATACACAGAGACAGACATAGAGAGTGAGGGGTGAGTGGGATTTCTACCCCCTCTCTCACACGCATATATGCAGCATGCGCACGTGCACATGCATGCATGCGTGCACACATACACAGAAAACACGCACCATACCGTCAAGCGCAGCTCCAGAAAATATGGGAAATTACTGTGCATGCATGTGTGCCCATGCTCAGTAACCCATTTGCACATGTGGGAAATTACTGTGAATGTGTGGGTGCCCATGCTCAGTAACCCGTTTGCACATGTGCACATATGCGGAACCCCCTTGCGATGGGTGCGCATGTGCAGTAACCCTTTCCCTGCTGTTCAAAATACAGGACGGCGGCGGGAAAGGGGAGGAACAAGTGCTAAAATATGGGAAATCCCGGCCAATACGGGATACTTGACAGGTATGACACACGCGTGGGGTGGGATTTCTTTCTCCCTCTCTCTCACTTTCTTCCACCCCTTGAATTTCCTGTAGCAGGCAGGCAGGCTGGCTGGGATCCCCAGCCAACCCCTTTCTCCCCTCCCTCGGTCGCAGTTCCCCAAGTCTGTGTTGTTGGTGTCAAGCCCGGTGTGTCTTTAGCAGCAGTGGCCAGGCGAGGCGGGTGGTGGAGGAGGAGGAGGAAGAGAAGGACCAGCAGCCTTCTCTCAACCCAGCAGCAACAGCATCAGGGTGGCAACCGGAGGCAGGGCGGGCAGTGGGGAACCCATGGAGTGACTGTGCACACGCTCAACGGCTCTCTGCGTGTGACCACCCTCCTCCCTCGCGCTCCATGCACAGTTCATTTTTCCCCATTTTGGGGGGCATAGGGCCCCCGCTGGCCATGTTTCTATGGCACAAACCATGCTGGAACGCCAAGGTAAGTGGGTGCCAAATTTCACATACGTGACATACAGACAGATACCTCTCTTTTATATACAGTATATAGATATAGATTTAACTACACTATAGCAATAGCTCTTCTTTGATATTTCCCCTTAGTGGTTGCTGGGGTATTGCACATAAGCAAATAATAATAATTTCATGTCAGAATTTATGCATCATCATAAATTATGCATCGTGTTGGCAAATTATGAGACAAGACTAAACATTGAAACATTTTTAAAAATATTATTTCCATTATTTCCTCCCATTTTCTTAATTTTTATTGCCCTCTTCTTCATTGTAGTCATTTGACTAAAAGATTCTGTCACCAAAATGTGTTTTCTTCTTCTTTGTATTCACTACAACTTTATCTTTTGGTTTGTCTTGCTTTTTCTCATGTCCATCAAAAGTATTCTACCTTGATCTAGTCATGTACTTCCTTCCCTTAATATGCTATTCATCCTTAACTCTCCTCTTCATTTCCTCCTCCTCTTCTTCTCCTCTAAATAATTAGTCACTTCACTGTGAACAAAATTACTTTTATTCATGCCTTTCTTCTTAATTCTGTCTCTTTTCCCTTTCATCATCTTCTTTTGTATCTTCTTGAATATCGTATATACTCGAGTATAAGCCATGTTTTTAGCCCCCAAAAGGGGACTTGGCTTATACTCAGGTTAATGACCACGAGGGTCCAAGAACCATTGAGCTGTTCCAACAATTTAAATAATTTTACCATATTTTCATGTAGTTTGATTATAGAAATTCACTGCTGCATATCCCACTCTTGGCTTATATTCGAGTCAATCTATTTTCCTGGGTTTTCAGGTCAAAATTAGGTACCTCAGTTTATTTTTGGGTGGGCTCATGCACAAGTAAATAGGGTACTCTTTCAGATACATCTATCACCTTATCAATGCTACATTGTCTCTTGATATATTTTCTTTAAAAAGTTAATTTTTCCAACAGTTCTTTGTTAACTACATGCTTAAAAATTCTTCAGCTTTTCCTTCATCTTTTAAGACTAATATTGTTTCTGCTATCTATAAAATTGATTCTTCTCAATCATCTTCCTTTGTTATATTATCATCTCCATTCCATAATTCTTGAATAAACCATCTTCATCTCTTTTTCCAAGATCCCTCTACTAATCTTTTATTGACCCTTTCCAAACTGTTTTCCATCCTTTATTAATAAGTGAAATCCTTGCAGGCACAAATTATGCACTCTGTTCTGTTTTCTATTTTTTTCCCCTTCAATCTTTAATGCCGTATATCATGCCATTCTGTTTTGCTTCTCTTCACTAAAACAGAATTAGGAGTATTCTTTTAACAATGCAACTCTCTTGCATCCTCTGCATCATCTCTCCAAAGTCAACATTTGGGTAATGTGCAGTCATCTCTAAGTCCAGCTGGACATGATCCCTACTGAGACATCGCCATACTAATGACCACAGTCATTATTCCATGTAGCCAAGCGATCTGGTCACATTGAAACTGCCAGGGAGGCATGGCAATCACTGTACACCACCACCCTACTTCAGATGGCTTGGCTATCCTCAGTAGTCTCACAGTGTTCCTTCTATTGCTACCTCCATGGTAAAATCAACCAGTGTGCCAGCACACAACTACCTAATTCTGAGTGCACTGAAATACAACACATTTTATGAATGTGTCAGGAAGAAGATTTCTGGGTGGAGTCCTTCAGGTAATCAGAACACTGTACTGAATGTTTACATAGCGTCTTACATCACTCCAAACAGAGGTAATCAGCAAACAATATCGTCTGTCATTTACACAGAACAGGATGCCATTTGTAGCCTCTGAATCAATGCGGATACATACAGTAATCAAAGAGGCTAAGAAAGGGGGTGCTGTTGTGGTCATGAACAAGATGGATTGCACTCAAGAGATGAAAAGACAACTCTCAAATGCTACATTCTACAGACTGTGATTCTTGGATCCCATGGAAAAATATTGAAAGATATTGTACAATCTGTAAAAATGTTCTGGATGAAATCTACATGGACACATTTCGGGAGCCTTGACCAGGCAACTGCTATCTTCTGCTAAGAATTCACATATGAGGCAATCATGGCCACTGCATTATCTTGGGTCTCCATTTTATTATAATATCAGTGTTCAAACATTAGCTGCTTAAACAATTTAAAACAAAAGCAAAACCTCAAATTCCACACCTTTGAAAATCATTATTAACAATCAAGGCCAGAATCCGCTTGATTAACTCACAAGGTTAATTGCATAGCAGTTTTTTCACTCCTCTCAGGTGACCTTCATGTAGTTGGCTGCATGACAAACTAGGAAATGAATGATACAACCAATGGCTAACCAATGGCCTTAAATGAAGGAAAGCCTACTGGTGAGGAAATATTTTTTCTTTCTTTCTACAATCATGTAAACATCTTCACACTGTTATAAGTAGACCATTCTGGAAAAGCCAGCATTCCCTCCAAGAAGCTAAAGCGCTATATTCCTTTAACTTCCAGCTTATTGTTGCACTTCTTTACCTTCCAGCAAAAGGCAAACTTTACATTTAACTCAATTGTTAAAATAAAGAGTACTCTCTACATATTTAAATGTACTTTATTCATATTCATATCTGGCTGGACATCCCACTACAGTAAGAGAGTAGACCATACAGCCAGCAACTCAACACCAAGTGTTGGGGGGTGGTAAAAACCCTGACTCTCTAAAAGGGCCAATGGCTATGGGCGGATGAGTCCCTTTAGGTAGAATGATGGTCCCTTCAGTGGAGGAAATGCCACTGGAAACCATTATATTGGGCCCAACGGCAAAATGAGCAGAGGAGGAACTCTGATTCCCAATGGTTCTGGAGGTGGAAGAGGCCATTGCAGGCGCACCCCCCCAATAACGGACACAGACAACATTGAAAGTGGATAACAGCAAAGGGCCACATTTATTGATTCAATGCCCTAGTCCGAATTATAAATTTGTATTGGTAAAACGACCAATCATAATTCCTAAGGCAAGCAGGCCGAAGTAACACTGGTAAGGTACCACCCCAAAATTGCCAACGGCAATTGGTTACAATGTATCAATTTGTATCAATTTGTTTGTTAACAACAAACAAATTGTTGACCGTAGTCAATAACTAACTCATGACCCCACCCTCTGACGCGTATCCGTGAAATCACAGGGGTGATGCATGCTGGTTAGCAATCGTCATCACCCCATCGCCTGGTTCGTCGTTGACCGGACAACGTTTAACTAATTTATTCCTGTCTAGTGTTGTCCAGTCAATTGCGAACCTGCCGGATACTTGTGGGTCATACTGTTTACCTTACCAGTGCTACCCGCCCATGTGACCAAAGTCAACAGTAGGAACGCAGAAAGACCCCTATATCAAACCATAGCAACAGTGTGGGATGGGCAAAAAAGCCAGGACCCGGAGCCAATATGGGTCCCAACCAAAAATTCCCACCCGGCCCCGAAGCGACCATAATATCACACTGTTAACTAGGGAGGGGGTGGAGGGGAAAAAACTTCTCCGCTCCGTCGCTGAGGCAAAATGGCAGCTCGGCTGCCTCGTGGCCACCCCTTTTATAAGGGAGCTGGCCACGCCCCTAACTACCCGGATTCTCTGTCCTGTGGGGGGGGGGCCCGCAAAGGGCGCGGCGGCCATTTTGGCGCCGCGCTTGCATTGCAGGCGCACCCCCCCAATAACGGACACAGACAACATTGAAAGTGGATAACAGCAAAGGGCCACATTTATTGATTCAATGCCCTAGTCCGAATTATAAATTTGTATTGGTAAAACGACCAATCATAATTCCTAAGGCAAGCAGGCCGAAGTAACACTGGTAAGGTACCACCCCAAAATTGCCAACGGCAATTGGTTACAATGTATCAATTTGTATCAATTTGTTTGTTAACAACAAACAAATTGTTGACCGTAGTCAATAACTAACTCATGACCCCACCCTCTGACGCGTATCCGTGAAATCACAGGGGTGATGCATGCTGGTTAGCAATCGTCATCACCCCATCGCCTGGTTCGTCGTTGACCGGACAACGTTTAACTAATTTATTCCTGTCTAGTGTTGTCCAGTCAATTGCGAACCTGCCGGATACTTGTGGGTCATACTGTTTACCTTACCAGTGCTACCCGCCACACGGAGGGGCTTCACAGAAGACCTGACGCCCCCCCCCAGACCGTCAGCTCGGTCAACAGGCCTGCTCGCCAGTCACCCAACAGGAGGTCCATACCTCCTCGCGACAGATGGACCCCATCCCCTGCATACAGGTCATAATTTTGTAGACTAATATCGGGGTGATGACTAACCCGTCCCCAAGCCCTGGTGGCAAGAAACCGCGCCACTGCCTTATTGACCGCACGCCTAGCGCGGTCAAGAGCCAGGAGGTTAACGCCCCCTCTGTAAGAATGGCGCGGAACAATGTCCGACCAAACCAGGGTTGTGGCAGGCCAGACATAATGCAAGTAGGCGAGTTCCTCGCAAATCGCATGCTTGAGCGATAAGCCGGTGACCTGGCCCAAATCATTGCCCCCCAGGTGTATGATTAGAATGTCAGGCGGGTCAGCCCCCAGGCCAGAAAAAAGGAAAGGCCGCAGCTCCCGCCATAACATCCCAGGCTTACCATGCCATGCGAGACTGGCGTGGTCACCCAGTCCCAGTCGGGGTCCCCACTCTGTCGCCGCAGCGTAACGCGCTGCCCTGTGCACATAGCTGTGGCCCACCAGCCATACTGTCACCGGTGTAATACGACACCCAGGGTCTGTAAGAAAATTGAGAAAAAGGGAGATAAGGTGACTGGATTGGTACTCATGGCGGGAGTGGGCGCACATAAAACTGAAAACATTGTGAGCCCCACCTCCCCATGCTGCGTATGTCAGCCCCAGAGTACCCAAAAGCAGCTGCTGTAGAGGCTGCACCAATACGGAACGAATGTGTGCCATAACGGGCACCTGGTAGGCCCACCCTGGTGAGGGCTCTGCCTGTCACCTTCCAAAACTGAAATTTAGTAAGGGGAGACCCATCTTGGTGACAGAAAAACGGGCCGTGGTGCATGCCACGCAGTGCCAGGAATTCCTGTAGGGCACCAACCGGACAGATGTCTGCCAAAGAACACCGTAGCAGTCTTACTCCACTGCCTACGCCATGCTGATCTGTTTTAGAGGAGCGGATCCTCAACTGGGCCCAGTCTTTGGCAACATAGACATCTTCGAGTTCCAGTGCCCTACCACTTGCATCCGCCTTAGACAGCATCACGAGTTCGCTGACGCGGAGCGCTCCAAAAAATGCCACCGTTGTGGCTGCATGAAAGAGGGCTGCCTCATAATGATCAAAACAGAGGCCTGGCCAGCCCCGGGCCAACTGGCTAAGAACCCATGGGGAAATAGGGTGCCGGTCGTCCGGGCAACGCCCGCGCTCGCGCACCCACCCCTCCAAAACGTGTCTCACACGGAAGTCAGAGGTGGTATCCACATGACCCCCTACTTTGGCCATAAAAGCCAACGCCGAGAGCTTGGATGCTATGGTGCGAGGTGCGAGGCCCTGTGCATGCAGGTGAACCATGAACCGCAGAACATGGTCCACCGGGATAGGCCAGGTCTCTGGCAAGTGAAATTGAGTAGCAAAAACCCTGTACGAATTGAATGCTTGTTGATACGCCTTACGCGTGCGTGGCGCTAGTGACAGGCCAATCGCCCGGTTCACCTCTCCTTGCCAATAGTCCACATCTCGTCCGGGAGTGGCGAGGGAAATTCCTCCGCATCCGGGGCCAAGGCGCGGAACCGGGAGATCTGCAGGCGGGACAAAGCATCAGCAATATCGTTATTAACCCCTGGGACATGCCTGGCCCTGAACAAGACGTTGAGGCGCAGGCAGCGCAGTACAAAATGGCGCACTAGATCCATAACCCTGGGCGATTTAGAAGTCTGTGCATTGACAATGTGTACAACGGCAGCATTGTCGCACCAGAAATGCACCACTGAATTAGCCCACTGTTCGCCCCATAGCATCAAAGCCCCCAGAATGGGAAAAAATTCCAGGTATGTGAGATCCCGCAGGCGACCTGTGCCTGCCCATGCCGGTGGCCACCCACCATAGGCCCACTTCCCATTGAAGTACATCCCATAACCCAGGGATCCTGAGGCATCAGACTGGATCTGGAAATTGGGGGATGCCAGGAGGTCAGACCTCCAAAATGAGACCCCGTTAAACTCTCTCAGGAATTGCAACCAGACGAACATGTCTGCCCTGATACCCCGGGTAAGCCTGACTCTGTGGTGGGGCCTGGATAACCCTGCCATGGCGTCGCATAAGCGCCGGGCAAAAGCCCTGCCCGGTGCGACCACCCTGCAAGCAAAATTAAGGTGCCCATGTAGCACCTGCAGTTCCCTCAGGGATGCCTTACGCTTGGCCAGCAATTCGGAGATAAGGGTCACTATCCTGGACACCTTATCACCCGGCAACCTAGAAGCCTGCACTACTGTGTCAATCTCAACCCCCAGGAATACTAACTTGGTCGATGGGCCCTCGGTCTTTTCGGGCGCTAAAGGGACACCAAATTCCTGCATTAGCGTCTGAAATGTATTGAGGAGACGTGCGCACGTGTCCCAGCCCCGTTCACCCCCGAATAGAAAATCATCCAGGTAATGGGCTACAGACCGGGACCCTGACCTGCGGACGAAAGCCCACTCTAGGAAGGTACTAAAACGCTCGAAAGCCGAGCATGATATGGAGCAGCCAAAAGGCATGGCCTTATCAAAATAATATTCCCCTTTAAATTTAAAACCCAGCAATTCAAAGTCGCCCGGGTGCACCGGCAAGAGGCGAAAAGCTGACTTAATGTCGCACTTGGCCAGCAGGGCACCCGGGCCACACGAGCGCACCATGCGCAGCGCATGGTCAAACGATGTATACCTGACCGAACAAAGGTCATCAGGTATAGCATCGTTGACCGATCGGCCTGCTGGGTAGGACAAATGATGAATAAGGCGAAACTCCCCTAGGGACTTTTTGGGAACCAAACCCAATGGCGAGACCTTAAGATTGGGAAACGGGGGTGCGGGGAAAGGTCCAGCGACCCTGCCCGCGTCTAACTCCTTTTTAATGCTGGCCGCAGCCACCTCCTCCCTTCCTCTGAGGGATAAAAGGTTGGGAGCATCCTGAGGGGACCTATCACCCATAAAAGGGATACGAAATCCCTGCTTAAAACCTTGAAGGAGATACTCCCCGTCCTCCCCCTTCGGGTACGATGCGAGCCAGCGCTCCAGCATGTCCACCTTAATTGGGGAGGGGGCCTTTTGGAGAACTAGCTCCATCCGTGGCAGCCTTGCCAGCCCACTGTCCACCCCTCCCTCTGCCTCGCGCCCCCCCAGGCTTGGGACAAGCAGAGGCTGCGTGGGGACCAGAACATGTGGGACACTCATGCTTATACCTGCAGTTCTTTCGATTGCAGGAACCATTTGACGAGAAAGTCCAGCACAGCAGGCGGGCTGGAACCCCCTGCCCCGCCGGTTGGCGGGTAACCTGCGCTGGAGCCGCTCGCTGGACCGCATGTCCACAATGGTATCTATCCCCCGGGGCAGGGCGTGTGGGTGTCATATACAAGAGCCACAGTCTCTGGCACGGCTCGTCCCATCTCATCTCAGGGTGGAGGGGAATCCTCATACGGAATTCCTCATCATATGCTAGCCATGAGGGGCCCGGAAAATCGACCATTGCCCTATATATGTTGTCCAAATATTGGACCATGGGAATAGCTAAATCCGGCCGCGCCCTCAGATATACTGCCATATATATTAAATAAGCGGGGAGCCAGTTGGCCCAGGTACGCGGCGGCTTACGGCGGCGTGCCTGCTCCTTATCCTTCTCATCCTGACCCTCCCTTTCCTCCTTGGTGGGCTCTCTGTTCAGGAGTGAGAAGATATCTACGTACTCCCCTCGCCATATCTTTTCTCTGGTAGCCTGTGCCAAGTGATCACCCAATGGCAAGGAATACCCTGCCGTTGGCAAAGCCGAAAAGGGGACAGCCGGCCTATTAAAAGGGGCCTGAGCTAACCCTGCCACCCCCAGGACATTCCCAGCAGTATAAGGACCGAGGCCCACCCCAGTGGGCATGGTGGCAGTCGTTATCGCCGGGTGGGTCGCCAGCAGCGTGGCCCCCGCAACACCCGCGCGAGGCCAAGGCCACTGAAAGGCCCCCCCTATGTTGGGAATGTGTGTAGATGTACTTGCTTGCACCGTATACTCACATGCTGCACCCCCGCGGGCCGCCCCCACCGGGGGTTCCGGCCCACTGGGGGCGTCGGAGCTCACGACCGATGTAGAGCTCATCACCGGGGCTTGACCCGCACCAGGTTGCTGGCTGGGGAGCTGCGAGGCAGTGGCCGGAGCCGCGCCACCCGCCTGCAGCAGCTCAACCCTCCCCGCCGGCTGTTGTCCTGCTGCCGACAGCGCCTCAAAAGGTACCCCGAAGGGGGTGCCTGCCTGACTGGCCCGGGCCAAAGACGCCTCCAGGGCCGCAATGCGGGCCAGTAAGGTGTCCACGTTGACCATGGGCAAAGGGCCGGCCGGCCCGCCTGACCCTGGCATGGGGACAGGTCTCTGCGCCCCAGGGCCCATATATGGCCATTGGCCAGCGCCAAAGCCCGGTAGGGCTGGTGAAGAAACCTGCCAAGGCAGGGAGCCGGGCCACCCCCCAAGGCTAGAGGGCCCCGGGAGAGGCTGCGGCCCAAAAGAAATAGGCCCGATGGAGTGGGCAGGAGGAGGAGCGGTGTCCACCGCTCGCGGGCCGCGGGCCGGAGCGCCCTCCGCGCCCGCACTCTGATCGGGCCAAGGGGCAATAGACCCCATTCCACCAGCCCCGGCCGGGGGTGGCAAAGGTGGCTGCTGAGGAGGCGGCACCACGGTCCTCCGACCTGGGTTGCGCCTCCTAACAGCCCGAGCTGAACTCGAAGCTGCCTTCTTTTTCGAAGGCATCTCTCCTGAAGCAAAAAAGGGAAGCCAGCCAGGCAGAATCGCCACCAAAAGGCTTCCCGGTAAGCTAACGAGCGACGGAGACGCAGGGGAAAAAACTTCTCCGCTCCGTCGCTGAGGCAAAATGGCAGCTCGGCTGCCTCGTGGCCACCCCTTTTATAAGGGAGCTGGCCACGCCCCTAACTACCCGGATTCTCTGTCCTGTGGGGGGGGGGGCCCGCAAAGGGCGCGGCGGCCATTTTGGCACCGCGCTTGCATTGCCAGATGGACTGGCTGTGAAGGTGCACCTTGATAATATCCTCAAGGCTGCAGCAGTCCATTGAAGTTCTGGTGTTAAATCATGCATGTCTAATTTCATATGTGCCACAGGAGATGGCTCCCTGAACATAGTGTGTGGGTCACTGTTATGTATGCATGCTCATTGTACTGTAAGATAAGAATGTAACCACTCCAATTACAATGTATCTCAGCTGTAAAGGAACGCGAGCAAGCAGCCCATAGGGGGCAGCTGCGAGCGTTCAGTCTCACGTGGTTCACATTGCTCAATCACGGACAGCCGCGGTAAAACCTTCCCCGCATTCAGCAGCAGGAGAAAGAACTACTGAAGAGAGGCGTGCCTGGGTAAGGCCACGCCGGTAGCAGCCAATGAGCTACCGTGCTACAAGATTCAAATGTATAATGCTACTGTATATATAGAGATGTATCACCGCCATTACCTCATGCTCCACCGGAACATCATGCAATAAACCTGTGTTAAGCCAACCCTTCGGCTGTTCTGTTGTCTTTGGTCCCATACAGTAAACTGGCGACGAAGGTGGGATGATGGCTGCCCACGGGACCAAGACATGCGCCGGCTACGAGATCAGGAAGCCGGGAGACTTGGAGCTGTTTGAGATAGACTTCAATGGAGCGCTGGTGGAGCTCGAAGTCTCAGATGAGGACAAGAAGAGGGCCATCTTCGTCCGCATGCTCGGACACGAGACCAAGAGGACCTTGGTGGACCTGATCGCGCCGAGGAGGGTGAGCGACTTCAAAGCCAAAGAGCTCCTGGCGGTGTTGCGCACCCACCTCCGGCCCGCGATAGCGATGTTCCCCGCTCGGAGCGCGTTCTGGAGGCGAGTCCAGGTGCCCGGGGAATCGGTCGCTGAGTTCGCCACGGCCCTGCGGCTGGCCGCTGGCCCATGCAAGTGGGAGACCCCAGAAGTCACCCTCCGAGACTGCCTGCTCTGCGGCCTGAGGGACACCGAGACTCAGCGCGCGCTGATGAGACAGGAGCCGCCTCCCACGTGGCAGCAAGTCCTCGACACGGCACAGGCCGCAGAAGCCACGATGGCCGGGGTGCAAGAGCTCCAGGACTGGCGCCCGAAACCCGCCAAGGCAGAGAGCTCGGTGCGCGCGGCCCGGCGAGTTTCGAACTCGTCCGTGGAGAGCGGCGACGACGAGGACGTCCGGAAGGTCCAGAAGGAAGGCCGGCGCTGCGACGGCTGCGGCGCCGCCCACGCCCGCGCCAGATGCCCGTTCCGCAAGGCCGAGTGCCACAACTGCGGCCGGCGCGGGCACATCGCCAAGGTCTGCCGAAAACGGCGCGAGGCCAAGAGGAGTTCCCCAGACCGCTCGGCGAGGCAGGACCGCACCACGAGGCCCAAGGACGGCACCCGGACCACGAGGAAGCGGGACGGAGTAGGGCGCATCTCCGACGACAGTGAGGACGACGCTCGGGTTTTCAGCGTATCCACAGAGCACCCCCGATACTTCGTTGAGGTAGTAATACAAGGGGCCCCTGTTAGGATGGAGGTGGACTCGGGTTCTTCTTACTCTATCATTTCCCAGGGAGAGTTCCTAAAAATAGCCCCCCACGTGCGGCCCAAGCTCAAAGCGCTGAGGTCCACGCTGAAGGACGTGCAAGGGAACCGCATCCCGGTGTTGGGGGTTGGGAAGTTCCAGGTCCAGTTCAAAAAGCGCGCCGCAACGCTTCCCCTAGTCGTCCTCAAGGGAGGTAAATGCAGCCTCCTCGGGACTCAATGGTTCCAGCCCCTGGGGTTGTTCATTGGGGGGGGGGGTGCACGCTGTGGGAGTACACGCCGCCGGGACTGATCCAATACAGAGCATGTGCGATGCGCACCCCGAGGTTTTCAAAAAGGGACTCGGAAAATTCAAGGGCCCCCCAGTGACTTTCGACCTGGACCCTGGAGTACGTCCAATCAGACTTAAACCGCGCAGAGTGCCTTTCGCACTAAAGGACAAAATAGAGGCGGAGTTGGACAAATTGGTGGGCCAGGGGATTCTTGTTCCTGTTGATTCTGCGGAGTGGGAAACTCCAATTGTAACAGCGCTCAAGGCCAACGGGGAGGTCCACATATGCGCTGACTACAAGTGCACCATCAACAAGGCGATCCGCCCTAATGCATATCCGGTGCCGGTAGTCAGCCACTTGTTGGCCAGGTTACACGGGGGGAGGTGTTTCGCTAAACTCGACCTGGCCCAAGCCTACCAGCAACTCCCGGTGACCCCCGCCGCAGCTGCTGCGCAGACCACAAAGGGGCGTTCCAGGTAACGCGCCTCCAATTCGGCGCCCGGGATCTTCCAGTCACTCGTGGAACGCCTCCTGAAGGGGTTAGAGGGGGTGTTACCCTACTTTGATGACGTATTGATTACAGGGGGGAGCCGGGCCGAATTAGCAGAAAGGTTGGGAAAGGTCCTGGCAAAATTCGAAAAGGCGGGGTTGCGGTTGCGGAAAGACAAATGCGTTTTCTTCGCAACTGAGGTTGAGTTCCTAGGGTTCCGTGTTACTCCCGAGGGAATAAGGCCATCCCAATCCAAGGTGGCCGCCATCAAGAAGGCCCCTCGCCCCACCTCCAAGCCCGAGCTGCAGTCGTTCCTTGGGCTGCTCAACTTCTACCACTCCTTCCTTCCTCAGAAGGCAGCCGTGGCGGAACCGCTACACAAATTGTTAAAAAAGGACGAGGCATGGAAGTGGGGCGACGACCATGAGAAGGCTTTCAATGACCTGAAGCGACTCCTGGCATCAGATGCTGTACTGACCCACTTCAATCCCAAACGCCCAGTGGTCCTGATATGCGATGCATCCCCGGTGGGGGTGGGGGCGGTGTTATGCCACGTGCTGGAGAACGGGAGGGAGGCCCCGATAGCGTTCTACTCTAGGTCCTTGTCCCAAGCGGAGAGAAACTACGCCCAGACAGACAGGGAAGCACTAGCGATAATTGCGGGGACCAAGAAATTTCATGATTTTGTGTATGGCCGCCCCTTCACCATAGTGACCGACCATAAGCCCTTGCTAGGCATTTTCACCGCAGATAAGCCCACACCCCAAATCCTGTCCCCGAGAATGCTCAGGTGGGCCATTTTTCTCAACGCGTATCAGCACGCGTTGGTGTACCGGCCCGGGAAGGAGATCAGCCATGCGGATGCCCTGTCGAGGTCCCCCATTCCCCGGGATTGCTGCCACGTGGGCGAGGAAGAGAGGGACCACCAGGTCTTAATGATAGAGGTCCTAGACTCCCCCCCAGTAGTACCGGCCGACATCGCCAAAGCGACCGGTAAGGACAAAACGTTAGCTACAGTTTGCTCCTGGGTACAGAAAGGGTGGCCCGTGTCTTCCCCAGCAGCGGAATTCGACACATTTTTCAAAAAGAAATTAGAATTGTCCCTAGAGAGGGGTTGCCTTCTGTGGGGACAGCGGGTAGTGATCCCCACGTCCCTCCGGCCGAGGGTCCTTAAACTGCTGCACGTCAGCCACCCCGGGATCGTCCGCTCTAAGGCACTAGCCCGCAGTTACTTTTGGTGGCCCCAGCTAGACGCCAACATCGAGCACATGGTCGGCACTTGCGAAGCGTGCCAAAGCTCCAGGCCAGAAGAGGCTCGCTTGCCACATAGGGAGTGGGACGCAGCAAGGGGCCCCTGGTCCCAGGTTCACGTAGACTTTGCTGGCCCGTTCAGGGGAACACTTTTCCTCCTTGTGGTGGACGCGTTCTCCAAGTGGTTGGAGGTCATTCCAGTCTCGAGCACCTCCTCGGCCACAACAATCAAACAGTTACGGAGGGTCTTTTCCACGTTCGGTTTACCCGACACCCTCGTCAGCGATAACGCTAGCTGTTTCACGTCCGCCGAGTTCAGGGCATTCATGGATCTCAACGCCATTCGGCACATCACCTCCGCCCCTTTCCACCCGGCCACCAACGGCCAAGTAGAGCGCCTTGTGCGCACCACCAAGGACGCGCTGCGGCGCATGGGCCCCGGAGATCTTAACTTACAACTGTGCCAATTCCTTCTAAGGTACAGGGTCACCCCATTGGCGTCAGGGTACTCCCCCGCGGAGCTGTTAATGCGCAGGAAGCTGGCCACGGTAATCTCCAAGCTAGACCCCACGAGAGTAGAGGACAAAGGGCGGAACGTAGGGGTGGAACCCGCAAAGAGTTTCAGCGTAGGCGCCCCGGTGCATTGCAGGAACTATGCCAACGCGGGGCCAGCCTGGGTGCCGGGCACTGTAATAGAACAAACCGGCCCCGTTTCATACCGCGTGGAGACCAATACAGGCCTCCTGTGGAGGCGGCATGAGGATCAACTCAGGCGCAGGATCCCCGGAGAGCAGGACGAAGACGAAAATAGCCACGAATCAGCGTTAGGGTACTCCCCCACCCGCTTAGCCCAAGGGGGAGAAAAAGGGGGACATGGGTCCCCACCAAGGGGGGAGGAAAGGGAATCGATCCTCAGAGATCTTTTGCGGGAGTTTGCGGCGGAAAGGAAGAGCCCCGATCTCACACACAGCCCCCGGAAGCGTCCCCAAAACACAGATTCCCCAAGAAGTTTAGACCTTGATTTACAGTACCAGGGGGAGTTAGCGGAGTGGTCCCCCACCCGTCCTAGCGAAAAGAGGGGTTTCAGTTCAGCCCCTGGTACTTCCAGTCCCAGTAGCCCCTGCGAGTTAGAATGCAACATAGCACCAATTTCCCGGAGACCGACACCCCCAAGACAGGAGGCGACGGCGAGTCCGCCCACCACAGTCTCAAGGTCCCCCGAGCGGGGAACAGAAGGTAGCAGAACCACAAGGGCATCCTCATCGGTCCCGCGGTTCACAATAGGAGGGTCCCCGGGGTCCGAGAGCAACAGGCAGGGGTTCACGTCCCAGCTGTTCATTCCATTCCCATCCCCCAGCGCAAGGCAGGCACGGACGCCCCACAGAGCCACTAACGAATCCCCGTTTCCCGTTGCAGGACAAGCACCCACGGAGTCAGGGATCACAGGCTCTCCGGTACTAGGTCAGGCGCAAGCACGCCCCAAGCGCACGTGCGGCAAGCCACAATGGTTGCGGGACTTCGTCCCATCCTAGGGGGGAGGGATGTTATGTATGCATGCTCATTGTACTGTAAGATAAGAATGTAACCACTCCAATTACAATGTATCTCAGCTGTAAAGGAACGCGAGCAAGCAGCCCATAGGGGGCAGCTGCGAGCGTTCAGTCTCACATGGTTCACATTGCTCAATCACGGACAGCCGCGGGAAAACCTTCCCCGCATTCAGCAGCAGGAGAAAGAACTACTGAAGAGAGGCGTGCCTGGGCGAGGCCACGCCGGTAGCAGCCAATGAGCTACCGTGCTACAAGATTCAAATGTATAATGCTACTGTATATATAGAGATGTATCACCGCCATTACCTCATGCTCCACCGGAACATCATGCAATAAACCTGTGTTAAGCCAACCCTTCGGCTGTTCTGTTGTCTTTGGTCCCATACAGTAAAGTCACTTCATGGCAAGCTGGGATCCACCTTAAATAAATTCAAGCTGAGATACGAGTTGCAGCTGCCACCATCGACAATTCATATTCCATATGATAGAAGTCTGATACAGTATTTGACATATGAACAATGTTTTGAGAATAGATAGTAAGAAACCCTAGCTCAAATGAGGTCTGGGTGCTGTATTAGCATTCCTTAGTGCTGATTAAGTTTGAATAAGTCCTTCTTTAATATTAGTGAATTAATAGACCTATTGTTTCTGGATTCAACAGTGATAAATTCATTATTCATCACTGAATAATTTCAGCACGAGTAAATTGTTTAAGCTAACGTGTACTACAAGCATGCAAGCTGCTCTGTTGGTGGGCACTTCAGAATACAATCTCATGAAGGTAGCTCCACATGCCAAATCATTTGTATAAAGTGGCTCTTCATGTGTGTCTTGCTATTTCAAGGTAGAAATTATATAATGTTACAGGAAAAATAGGTAGAACATTCCTGTGGCTGAAATTGCAGCAGTCATATAGAGAACCACCTAAAATAAATTGAACTGCCACAGGGAACTGGATGCTGTAGTTGCATTTCAAGCAGCCAATTACAAAGTGGGCTGCATATATACATTGAGCATTCTCAGCCCCTCATATTCTGCATACAATCAGTTCTTCATAACCTCTATAAAGAAGCTAAAATGTTTTAGGTTTTGTAGATATTGAAAGGTAATACATCCTGCCTCAAAGTTAATAATTAATACACATGTTTATTAAGTATGTGGCTTAATTCCAATATAATGGAAACAATTGAAAGACAAGTAGAGAAGTGGTTAGCAATAGTCACCGCAACAGCAATAACACTTATATTCTGGCCCATAGTGCTTAGTGCACCCTCTAGGTACTTCACAAGGCAATTAGCATTTTGCCCCTCAACATGTTGGGTACTCATTTTACCAACCTTGGAAGGATGGAAGGCTGAATCAACCTGGACCCTGGTCATAATCGCACTCACAACATTAGCCGTTTGGGCTGCAGTACAACAGTGTAAACACTAGGCAATGAGAGCTTAAGTGTCTGCTGATCTGTAAAAATAGTCATGCTATCTAAATGTTATTTTGGCCAGTCCTAAAAATAAATGTGAAAATGCTTAACTTGAAGTATATTGTTCCTTCGAGAATACTCACAACAGAATGGCTTCTACAGTTTGTGTTTTTCAATGAGCTGAATACTCAGACCATAAAATTGAACATGAAAATTTGTCACCTTCTCCTTTTGCACATGGAAGCATTTATACTTTTAAAAAAATCTGAGATAATTGAGTTCACAAACGATTCTTCACAAGGGTTGCCTGACAAATGAAGCACTTTGAAGACCCAACAACAGACAGACATCTCTTATGTATGTTCCTGTTCTAGATTTACTACACAGAACGGGATCAGACGATGTACAGAGCCTGCTCCTACTCAAACAATTGCCGAAAAGAAACGATGTCTCTTTCAGGTCACTTTAAAAATTCAAAACTTAGCAAGCTTTTGTAGTTCATGACTACTTCTTCAGGCTGATGTGGCATGGAATATGTAGTCCAGCCAGGCTTAATCCATGCGCAATAACCCCTGCACACATGCGCAGTAACCCCTTTAGCTAGGAAAGGGGTTACTGCACATGCGCAGTAACCCCTTTGCACTTGCGCAGTAACCCCTTTCCTGGCTGGTCAAATTACGGGATGGCCGCGGGAAGGAGCGTGACGGAGCAGTGAAATACAGGATTTCCCAGCCAATCCGGGATACTTGACAGGTATGGCTTAATCTTAGATGTAAAATGGGAAAACAGCAGGAACAAACAGGAGCTTACATCCTTTTAAAATTCAGAAGCAGGAAATCATGATTTGCATATTCCCCTCCCCCAAGATGGCCCTCCCCAGAGCTGGTCACTATTACATGTGGCCAAGGGGGAATGGTGTAACACAAAACCCAGTCCTCTAGGATTGTGCAACAAATTTACCCACTAGGCATGTCAAATGAGTCCAGATAAGTCCAAATTAAAGTCAATTATGAATATTACCCAGTGAGAGCAGTTCCTTTTGCTGTTGATCTTCAAAATCCCTGTGGCATGAAGCGGCTATTTGCAGGTATCTCAAATCACACAGTATCACACAACTGGATTCTCCTACTCAGTGATTGAAAGACATAGGCAATATGGAATCCTGAAGATACAGTAAAACCCCTAGTTACGAAAAAAGTCCATTCCATAGGCTTTTGCTTAAATCGATTTTTTATGTAACTCGAAGCAAACCCATAGGGAAATGAATTTTTATGTAACTCGAAGCAAACCCATAGGAAAAATAATTTTTATGTAACTCGAAGCAAACCCATAGGAAATCATGTAAATCAGGACATGGTTTTAGCACTTCATTATGTAAGTTGAATTTTATGTAACTCGAGGCATATGTAAGTCGGGGTTTTACTGTACTTAATTATTCAGATACTTTGCTCAGACAGCATAGCAAAGGATAACTTAGAAAAGTACATGGAAGATGTCTACATGATTCTGCAAAGAAGAACAAGTTTTTCCATGAAATTGAAGACTTACAGAACAAACCAAATTAAAGACTGTACCAGCTGTAGTGTGTTTGGAATGGTCAAAAGCCAACTGTCCTTGGTGGGCAGATCCCCCTTGCTGCCTGATCCCAGAAATCAGATAGCACAATTGTGGCTAAGATCAATCAGCAAATGTCACAAACTGGGAGTGGCAGCAGTGAAAGGGCAGGATAAGAAATGAGTAACACCAGGCATGTGCTGGCCCACAAGGATACAGGGACTCATCCCGGTGTGCTGCAGCGACTGGCACCCCCCAGAGGCAGGCAGAATTATGTCACCGGGTGATATAATTCACCCAGGCGCAAGATTTCTGCCACAGCCTGCCCCAAGCCAGAACCTTCCAGGCGGCAGGGCGCTGTTTCCACGGGGCAGGTATTACCATGCACCAACCAGCCCCGCCCCCTGCAAAGGCTGGTTGGTACAACCAGCCCTGCTCTCGGCCGTGGCCTCAGCAGATGGGAAAGATCCACTGGGCTTAATTTGGGTTTGCGGCGGCAGCAACTTCAGTGGGATGGAATGCTGTTTACCTTCCCACTGAAGTGGTCCCTATTTATCTGCTTGCAATTTGTTGCTTTTGAAGTGCTAGGTTGGCAGGAGCTGGGACAGAGGCTGGAGCTCACTCCGTCATGCAGTACCCGGGAATCGAACTCCAACCTTCCAGTCTTAACCACTTGAGCCACTGCAGTCCCCTAGATTTATATTTAGCAAGTGCTTAAACTTTAGTGCCAGTGGATCTGATACTGAGCTATGTTGACCTGATGATTTATTAGGTAAAGGTAAGGGTCTCGCTTGCTCGAAAGCCAGGGTACTGTGCTCATCTCTGTTTATAGCCAAAGAGCCAGGACTTTCTGTCTTCAGATGTTTCCATGGTCATGTGGCAGGCATGACTAGTGCATGGAACGCTGTTACCTTTCCCATCAAAGCAGTACCTATTTATCTACTTATAATTTCTTGCTTTGGAAGTGCTAGGTTGGCAGGAGCTGGGACAGTACTGTCATGCAGTACTAAGGTCATGAACTGTTGACCTGCCATACTTCCAGTTGTCAAGTTCAGCGTCTTAACCACTAAGTCTGGAGTTTTCAACCTTTTAAAGCCAGGGGCCGGGTCATGCTCCCTCAGACAGCCATTTTGCCCTTCCTCCTCCACATGGCACTTCCTGGTGTAGTGGAGGCGGTGGGGTGCCACATGAAATGGTGCTGCAGGCTGCATTCAGCCCATGGGCCACAGGTTGAGAATCCCTGCATTAAGTCACAGCAGTCCCTTACTTGGTGAATAGGTACAGGAAAATTGGTAATACAGAAAAACCCCTACTTACGAAAAAAAGTCTGTTTTGTAGGCTTTTGCTTAAATTGAATTTTTTGTAACTCGACACAAACACATAGGAAAAATTACTTTTTTACGTAAACCGAAGTAAACCCATAGGAAAAATGAAATTTTTATGTAAATTGAAGCAAACCCATAGGGAAATGAATTTTTATGTAACTCGAAGCAAACCCACAGGAAATCATGGTTTTAGCACAAAATCATTATGTAAGTTGAATTTTATGTAACTCGAGGCATTTGTAAGTCGGTGTTTTACTGTAAATCATTTTAATATGTGTTCAGTAATTTGGATAGAAGCTTTTCCTTTCCATCATCCCAGGGACACCTGTTCTACTTCTGCTTGTTTGATGTGGATCTGTGGATCTTAAATTGAAAAAGTTACAACCGCCTCTTTTCTTCCTGGGCAATGAGATTTTTTGTTTAATTAATGAAGAATTGTTCCTAATTAAATGTGAGATATAATGCTTGCCTAACCTGTACCTAAATTCTTGCCTCCTGCCTCTATTTGGTGAGTCCCTGCGTCAGTCTGGGAGGATGGGGGGCGGGGCGCTGGAGGTAACAGGAATGTATGGGATTCCCCCAACCCCCCCCAATAGGTGCCCCCATCACTTCCTGTCCACCACCCTCCCAAGGTGCCCTGAGTAACACCAAATCCAGTATTCCTTTACCCCAAGGACACGGCCATCATACCAACGCAAAGTTAGGTGAAGGTGAGGGTAATCCTAAATAATTTTCAGCAACCCTGGGCTGAAAGAGGTTGGTATTCAGTATATTCAGCTCACTGTTTTGTTTTCTAAGAATAGGGCATATGTCTATAAAGACAAAGAATGAATTAAGATTAAATGGATAAGGAAATTTACAATAAATCAGATTTTGGTCTTTGTGATTTAGCCCTGTTGATAATGTTTGAGAATGACTTTCCAGGCTTCAGCAAGAAAAAGAAAATGTAAATACCAAGGAGTTGGAATAAATGGAGGTTCAAATACCAAAAAGGGTGTGTGTTTGTCAGAGAAATGATACAAAAATACGAAAAATATGTGAACATGGCAGTTCTACAGCAGTAGTGTGATTGGCATGGGCCACAACATATATGTATCAGGTACTATAAAGATAATTTGTAGTGAATTTGGTTGCTGCACACCACAAGGCCTGGTGCTGTTTTAAAAAGTGTTCATTGATACCATTTTTAAAATTGTATGAGGGCTTCCATTGATGACCAGGAAGTATGGGAAAGTTTCCCACTGAGATGACAGCTTGACAAAAACAAATCTGCTTGAGCTGCCCAAGAGTAGCATCACTCTCTAGCTAGTACTAGGAGGGTTCCTGGCTACCTCAACACTGGTTGCCAACACTGCCCCCACCCCTGTACTATTAGTACTGATGGGAAGCCTTCAACCATTGGCCAGTCAACAGCTGCTTCATGTCCTGTTTTAATGAAAGGGATTGCATAAAATGTTTACTGCAGGCTATCTGAAACATGACACTCCTGCCGTGAATTGGGAAGGTCATGGACAATTGTTGCTTTCGGTGCCAGGCTGTTCACCTGGTCATGATGAAGAATTAAAATCAGATCCCAGATTTATTTCTAGAGAAGTCACATGATAATAAGATTAGATAATAAGACACAATTAGGAAAAACATGTTTGAAACAGAGGGAGCAACATGTTCAATTTAACTAATTTCAAAGTTGCCTTTCTGTTGGAATTACTCAATTTTTCCTCAGAGGAGGATTTTCTTTAACTGTAAGGTGGGAAGGAAAATCCAAACCCCTTCTCTACAGCTGATGGGATATTGATCTTTCTTCATTTAATAAATCTGCATTGAGAAAAATTCTCATTAAATAACCATTAAATATCCAATCTACATTCACCCCGAAGTTCTAGCACTACAAACAAAACAACCAACTAGAGGGATGTTAAGAAGCTTTTGATCATGGGAGATGAGAGAAGGAACCTGTAGAGGAAAGCAGTCTTGAACAAATATTTGTAACTGAGCAGACGTGGGGCCCAACCATAGCCCTGTTTGCAAACTGTGTTAATTCCAGTCCTATAAACTTCTTTGTAACTTCTCTTGCTCCACTGCTCATTAAAAACATACCTTTCTGGCATGGAGAAGACAGAGACAGTAATAGCTTTGGGCACTTCCCAAACCTGGTAGTTAAAATAAGCTATAAATACAATTCTTTTTAAAAAGCCCTTACTCCATATCAGGAATCACATGCAGAATTGCATTTTGCTAAACAGTATGCCGGCATCTACAATCCCAATCTAGTTTTCAAGAGGAAACTTACTTGCTATCCTGCCCTAGATCTCAAACGTATGATTTTCGCCAATTAGGGACCAGAATGGTTGAGTTGTGTGCACATCAGCAAAATCAAGTTGTGCTTGAGATTAACTAAAATAACTCTGTTTGATAGACCGGTATATATTTGCAAGCAACCCTTAACTCAATTTCTTGGAACAGTCTTAGAACTACTATCTACCCTGGTCATCTGATCAAACAATGACCTCTTTACTTTTGGGTATAAATGTCTGCATAATTTACTTTCTAATTTTTTTTATTTTTATTTTTAAATCTATGGCTTGCTTCCTGTAAAACCATAAGAGTACAGTAATTCGATGGAAGCCAGGGAGAAATAAAAAGTATCAGTGTCTTGCTGTTTCAGGGAACAACTTGATTTTGAATACTGTGTCTAATTGTAGACACAATAAGGTCAACAAGTGCATTGACAAACTACAAAAAATTCTGAGAACCGGTTCAAAAATAAAACATCTGTACAGAAACCTGAGCTACAGATATATTCTGCAGAGAGAACAAAAGAAAAAGTTGCAAATTTCTGAATACTAAAACAAGTCTGAATATTTGACAATTAATAATTCTATTCACAAAGCACATACATTGCAGAGAGGCTTACTATAATGATTACATTATATTATAGGGCAAAAAAAAAAAGAATCCTGGTATGGAATGAAATGTTTAGCAGTGGGTTTAGTTATGACCTTAGAGATTAAAGAATTCTTTTCCACCCAAGTTTTTCACAAAAAGGCTACAAGGCAACTATCGTGGATTATACACTACAAGGAATACTGATTCCTACTTTCTGGAATTGTGGAAATGAGAAGATGTTTGCTCAGAGAGGTAAGTTATGGCTGACATACATTTCTAATAGGAAAGACTCCCCTGGAAAAAAGAGTTTTAATGCTTGACAATAGTAAAAGGAAACTTTGCTAATATCAGTCTGTAGAAAGCAGGAGTCTAAGGCTTTGTTGGCCAGGCTCCAGGTTTGCAGGATCTATTTTGCATTCTGCCAAAACCATGATGGCTCACAAGGTAATTAGCATTTTGCCCCCGACATGCTGGGTACTCGTTTTTACCGAGCTTGGAAAGATGGAAGGTTGTGTCAACCTTTGGTTCCTGTCAAGATTGAACTCACAACATTTTGGCTGCAGTACAGCAGTTTAACCGCTGCACCATAGCTATATAATACATATGACACTGAAAGGCAGAAATATAGCAACAATGCAGCTATTATATGTTATATTTTAGGTAACCACAGAATGAAATAGATAAGTAAATGAGGCACATGTGTACTTGCCTGAAACTTGGGCAAACAAACACCATAAAAATCACAGCATAATGCAAGAAAGAAAATTTCCAGGACCCAAGATGGTGGCTACAGAGTGAATCAATCAAATAATTAATTAGCCATAATAAAGAAAAAAGAAATATATCTGGAAATAAAACAATAACCATAAAGTAATCACTACACTATTTAGCTAAGGAGCAAATGTTCTTAAAAGCTTCCTTAAATAGCAGTGTTTTAAGTTTTTTCTAGAATACCTCTAGGTATGGGGTCTAGCTCGCCTCTACTGGCAAGGTCCTCCATAATGTAGATGTCACCACCAAGAAGGCTCGATTTCTTGTCAGACTCTGGAACTGTGCTATTTGAGAGGATTGCGTGATGCAGACAGGTATTCTTTGGGAGAGACACTCAGAGAGATAGCAAGGCCCTAAACCATATAGGGCTTTGTGCCTGTTATAGAATAGAATAGGTAACCAGTGCAGATGACCCAGAACTGGAATGATATGGTCAAATTTCTGCACCCTGGTAATCAATCTGGCTACTGTATTCTGGAGCTGTTACAATCTCTCTATGAGGGACAAGGGCAGCCCCATGTAGAGAGCACTACAGTATTTCTTGAACCTGCCAATGCGTAGACCAGTGTTGTCAGGGATCAGCTATACAATTTGATAGATCTGAAAAAATGTGACCTTTGATATCACAGCGATGTTGTAGATTCAGAGTAGGATCTAAAATGACCTCTAAGCTGGGAACTTGGTCTCATAGAAAGAACCACTCCATCCAAATTTGGAGCAAGTCCTCCAAGTCAGGCCGGCAGCCCCACCCCCAGGAGCAGTATCTCTGCCATGTTGGGGAGTCAGCCTCAACTTGTTCAATTGTGTCCACTCCAGTATCAAAGCTAGGCAGTCATCCAGGCATCTAACGGTATCCACTGCAGAAGATGTAAAGAAGAGATAGAGTTGTGTGTCATCCACGTATTGATGATAGCGAATTCCAAAATCTGTGGATGGCCCCTCCCAGTGGCTTTATTTTTTGTTGTTCAGTTGCACAGTCAATACCGACCCCCTGTGACCCCATGGACCATGGCATGCCAGGCACCTCTATCATCCACTATCCTCCTCAACCCATCCAACTCTGTGCAATACCATCTAGCCATCTCATTTTCTGCCGCCCCCTTCTTCTTTTGCCCTCTACCTTTCCCAGAATCAAAGCTTTCTCAAGTGAATCCTCTCTTATCATTTGATGTCCAAAGTACTTTAGCTTCATCTTCACTATTTGATCTTCCAAAGAGCAGTCAGGGTTAATTTCTTCTAAGATTGACCGATTTGCTCTCCTCACTGTCCAGGGTTCTCTCAAGATTCTCCTCCAACACAACATTTGAAAGGCGTCTATTCTTCTGCACTCAGCTTTCCTTATGGTCCAGCTTTCACAACCATACATTTCTACCGGAAATACCATTGCTTTGACTATGTGGATTTTTGTGTTTTTCCCCAAGGTTATGTCTCTACTTTTAACTATATTTAACTACTTTTAACTTTTAACTATGTCCAGGCCTCCATGCTCCGCTCTACCTGCCGCCTCACTCAGCTCCCAGGCAGGCACCACCACTGCCACCGCCTCCGTCTCATCCACTGCCACCGCTTCAGCCACTGAGCAATGGTGCATGCATGCTGAGCAATGAAGTCAGCCAAGTGGGCATGGCCTAGGGGAATTTTTGCTACCGGTACACCTGTACCGGGGTGCACCGGGAGAAGCACACCACTGCATATACCATATGTCTTTCAGAGAGAGTGGGGTTGACATATTTGCCCATTCCACCATTAATTTATTGAAATCATTGGGCAATAAAATCAGGCAATGACACTTGCTATCACATCAGCTCTCTGCTCCTTATTATATCAGTCTTTCTCATGTCAGTCCAAGATTCCCCCCAACCAAATCCATATGTGGGTTTTTATTGTTTAATGTTGGGGATTTTATGTACACTGCCCGGAGTCGCATGTTGATTGGGGCGGCTATACAAATTGAATTAATTAATTAAATAGATGATTTTGTTCCCCAGGTTTCTCATAGCTTGTCTCCCAAGAATCAGTCACCTTTTTATTTCATGGCTGCAATCACCATCTGCAGTGATCTTGGATCCTAAAAATGTAAAGTCTGTCACTGCTTCTACTTCTTCCCCATCTATTCTCCAGGGAGTGATAGGGCCTGTTGCCATTATCTTGGTTTTCTTGATGTTGAGTCTCAAGCCAGCTTTTGCACTCTGTATACAGATGTTAAATAACATTGCAGAGATGATCGGCTCCTGGGACACACATGCGCCCCCACTCCATTGAAGTACTTAAGGGGTCAAAGCAAACTCCCTGAGTTGGACTCTTTGAGTGTGACTATCAAGGAGGCTGCAGACCGACTACAAAACAGTGCCTCCAATTCCCAATACTAGTAACTTTTCTATAAGGATACCGTGCCTGATGGTATCAAAAGCCGCTAAGATATCCAGGACTAGAAAGGATGAAACTCCCCTATCTGTCTCCTGGTTAAAGTCATTGTACAATGTGATCATGATAATTTCTGAACACAAGGTGGAATGGGTATAAGCTGTCTGTGTCATCCAAGAACACCTGTAACTTATCAGTCACCTCCCCACCCCAATCTAGGAGTGGCAGATTATTGTGCCCTAATTTTTGGAAATGCTTATTAGTTTATAGCACCAACAAGTCGTTAGTAGATTCCAATTTACTTTTTCATCCTGCTCTATGATGCATTAATATTCAGCTCCAGAAGTATACAAGTTAATAACATACCTGAAGCCACATACAAACAAGAATTCAAGTACAATACCAAAATTCTGTCATTTTCAAATCCTCATCTTAAAATATAGTCATTAATCCTGTGAGTTACTTTGCCTTTGAAAAATCTTCTTTTGTGCTGTGTTTATATGAACGCATAACATGTAATTACTGTATCCTTGCTTTATTCCAAACATTCCAAGTTAAATATCTGAATTCTTCTTACATTTTAACCTCTTGGCACAAAGTTATCTGTATTCTAGCAACAAATCATTGTTTTTTACATCAAATTATCTTTGTACTTGCAAATCAAACACACATGGAATCTGCTGGCAAGTTAAGAACTTCTTGTTCATATGAGCATGTGGCCTGCCAAACCAATTGTAATCTGATACTTCTTGCTGATTTAATGTTAACAGACTGCTATATTTTATCCATATTTGTTTTATCTAGTTGTTGAGGTATTCTGATAGTTACTATATTGTATTGTATTGTATTATATTGCATATTAAAGTGATACCCAAATTTTATTGGATGGTCTCCAACCCTCAAGGGGCAACTTTTCAGATGGTACATGGGGCTGCAGGGGGTGGGTGAATTAGCAAATTTTACTTTGCAGTCTTGTGCAACTGAATTAATTTCCATCAGCATGAAACCATTATTTGAAGGAGCAACAGCAGTGTTTCCCAAACTTTGGTTTTTGGACTCCATTTCCCAGAAGCCTAAGTCAATTCCTCAAAGCACTGATCAGCCGATATACTGACTTAGGGATTGAAGTCCCCTGTGGGGCATGGAGCCCACTTTGGGAACCACTGAGCAACAGCAACACCAGCGATATAACAATACATTTAAACGAGCAGAGAGCAACATATTTTATCTAAATCTTGTGCACAAAAACAACATGTTTGTCAACAATTATAAGATAGTACAATGTGAGGGAAATATGCATGGCAAGACAAATGGGACCTGCTGAAATTTAGATTTGCAGTTCCCATGGAGTATCTATTGATCTCTATGGTTTGAAGTCAGGAAACTGGACTTGAAAGCATAATGAAACAGTCATCGACATTACTGGAATATACCAGATGAAACCAAAAGTCTCTAGGATTCTATCTGCCTGTTCATGGTGTCCTAGACAGGCAGTGGCATTTCTCAAACACATTACAAGGTCCTTGTATTTGTGGTCCAAAAATAGGCCAATGTACATGGCTGATCAGCTCTATTTGTCTTGGTGACCTGCCCTTAGGAACACAAATATATAATAGATTCAAACAACATTGCAGTATCTTCACCCTGGAATATTACCTTTTCTTCCCTGAAACATCTCATATGCTTCCCAAGGCAGAAGCAGCTGCAGCAAGATGTAGTTCACAACATTCATAAACTTTTTTCTTTGCAGTTTTAAAAATCACAAAAATAAATATTTTCTTTGATAATGCACAAACAGTTTCACAATTTGCATAATTCAATGAAAAGGTGTTTTTGACATTGACAGAATATGAACATTTAACAAGGAAGGTTTAAAATATGAGGAGGGGAAAAATTAGCTTCAAAATAATCAGCAGTCTGAAGATGTTTCTCCAGAGAAGAACGTGAAATCAACCTGATTCTGTCTGTCAGTAAAACTGATGGTTTTGCTCCAGATATGTCTACAACAATCCATATAACCTTATTATTAATTTAAATAAATAAGCAACTTAACGAATATTTTCCCAATGAAAACAGCACAGAATTACTCAATACACATATGTAGTGTTATATATCTGTCTTTTGTAGCACAGAACCACCTATAGAGATATGTAGTGTCTTCATAGATGAGTCAAGGGTTAGTAAGGCCTGCAGTAAATTACATAGATGTAATAATTTCCATATAAAATGCTCTCAAACAGTATTAATACAGCTGTCAAAGGTGCTAAGTGTTTCAAACTACCATTAAAAACCCTGTTATATATGTAGTTTTGAATAATGTGGTACAATCCAAACTGGGAAATTAAGGGTTAAATCAAGGGATTCAAATGAACAGTTTAAAAATTAACCAGTCAGGGAGCTAGTTGTGTTTCTCTCAGAACTATTACAAGACCTATTCAGTGAGTCAGTGATGGGCATCAGCAGGTTCACACCAGTTCGCCAGAACCGGTAGCAGAAATTCTGGCTGGCCCCACCCATCCAAGTTTTGAAATAAAGTAGTCCTAATTTGGGTGCAACGCAGGGATTTCCCCCTGGCCACATCCACCATGCCACACCCACGGTGTGGTAGTAAATTTTTTTGGAGCCCACCATTGCAGTGAGTGTGTTATGAGTGCCCAAGATATATTGCCAGAGTCTCTGTGTGTCCCACTGTTCTGCCATAAATTCTGGCTGGGTCATTTAACCCAGCACAGGTCCTGCTTGATTTATATGAACCCTCCTTGTATGTGAGTAGCAAATTAAGCAGTAAAGCCACCAATTGTGTTCAATTTAAGTAACTCATCTGACTGCTTTATTGGAGATAGCCAAAGGTTGCTGGGACAGCCAACTCTCTGCATTTAACCTCCTATGAATGGCTCTCACTTCACTATTGCTGTATCTAATTTACTCTGCTAACTAGATCTAAATATACACTTTCAACGGGTCTTAAAAAACCCAAATAGGTTATGGGCCCAGCAATCCAGATGAGTCCAGAAAAGTCTAGATAATTAATGTATGCTTTCAACAAGTTAAAATGAAAGTCCCTTTGCCACATCTGTTTGCTAAAGAAAAGAGAGCAAAAATGGATGAACCCTACGACTGATTTTCTGCAGCCAACTGAGAGTTTGGATATTGTTGGATTTCAGTTGATTGACTTACAGAAGCATGCATTCTCTCCAGCCAGTTTAAGTGATGAATTTGAACTGTTTAAGACTTGTGTAACTGCTTAGAAGGATGTGGATTTTCAGGGCACTCTGTCTTCTCTTAGAATTTCGTAAGGCTCAAAATGGCTGCTATAATGTATCTCAAAGTGTCAAACACTGTAACGTAGAACACTCTGACATTAAACACTTGAAAGCCAATAGCGCTTATGGATCAGATTCCAGCCTGAGAAACAGGTGGCAAAGGAAGGCCACACCTTGATTTTTCTCTTGTTGGAAGAAAGGGTTTTCCACCAAAGATTGCCTTGTCAACAAGGGCTATTTTAACAAACACAGACAGCAGAATAAAACATTTAAAGTTCAGGAAAAGATACAGAGACAACAGCAGGAATGTTAATTCAAATGAAATTGCTTGTGTTTGCTATAGACTTAGAGAAATTGAGCAAAAATAACAAGAACAAATCTGGATTTGGGATTTTAGTTGTACCAGTCACTCTACTTGTAGGGCACATTGCTTTGAATGCTGATAATAGATGCTCAGGTGTTGTAAAGCTTGCTGACTGTTGCTCAATGAAAATTTGTGGGACTGGGTCTTTAGAGCATAGCAGAACCAAAGATGGATTACTCAAGAATACTGTAAATGAAGTGCAGTATATTCCTTACTTGGCTTGCAATTTATTCAGCATTCCAACCCTTGATAAAAGAGGATTTAATGTTTATTTTAGCCAGAATAAATGTAATGTGAAAAAGACTGGAAAGGCATTTTTTAAAGGGATGCCTATCAAATGATGTCTACAAATTTTCTGAGACACAAGAACAACTGACAGATGATGGTGAAAAGTGAATTAATGCAGCACAGAATAGTCTGGGAGCAGTGTTTCCCAACCTTTGGTTTTTGAACTTCAATTCCCAGAAGCCTAAGTCAGTACATATAGGTTGATCAGTGCTTTTGGGAATTGACTTAGGCTTCTGGAAATTGGGGTCCAAAAACCAAAGATTAGGAAACACTGGTCTAGAGAATCTTGAACTGTGACGCAGAAAATTTGGTCATCAATATCCAAAGGCAATTCTTGATATTCAAAAAAGGTAACTGGATACAGAGATCATGCTAAATTATCAAGCCTACAGCATAGAAAAATGTGTGAACTGTATAAGAGAAAAGGCAATTCAGCCATCATTTAGATTATTTAGTAATGCCAGAAGCATACATGTACTTGACACTGTGCACAGTGATTTGTGTGGACCAATAAGTGTACCATCTGTAGGAGGCAGTAGATGCATCTTAATTTTCATTGATGATTTCTCAAGGTACTATGTTACCTATCTTAGAGAAAAGAATGAGCTACATCAGATGTTCAGAAGGTATATTGCCACGATGAATAACAAAATTCAGTGCAGATCAGAGTTTATCCAAAATGATAATGGAGGAAAATATATTTCTTAGCAAACACTGAAATTTTTCAAAGAGGAGGGCATTCTGCATAGAAAAACTGTACCATATACTCAAGCAGAATGGCATAGCTGAGAGGAGATTGAGGTCACTTCTGGAGATTACAAAGTACATGTTAGCAGATTAAGGAGTACCTGCTAGATATTGGGCAGGTGCAGTGATGACAACTATATATCTTGGAAAAAAGCTGCCAACTGAAAGCACAAAGAAAACTCCACATGATCAGTGGAATAACAAAATTCTAAATGTGCAGCATCTCAGAGTAATTTGGATGCACTGCCTATGTTTACATTACAAAGGAGAAAATGCAGAAGCTAGACTCCAGAAATAAAGACTGTATTGGTGGGATATGCAATGAATACGAAAGGATGAAAAGTAATCAATTTGAAAACTAGCAAAGTGAATGTAAGACATGTGGTGCACTTTGATGAAGGAAAGAAAATACTGTAGGTAAGAAAGCCACCATATTAGAGAAGTCAACACAAGAAGAATAATGTTTTGATGTGCCTTTAGCGGTGTTTCAAAAGCAAAATACAGTATCATCATCAAGAGAAAAAGGATGACAAATTTATAATCTACAAGCTGGAAGCAGTATCCCAAAAGAAGGGGATATTGAAGATGATCCTGATGATCCACAGGATGTTCTGGACGAGCTCCTCATGCCACAAAAAACAAAACAAAAAACAAAACAAAACAAAAAACCAGAACCCAACATTAGATTATCCTCTCTAGGCCAGGGGTGGCCAACCCTTTCACACCACGAGACGGACCCGCCCCCAACACACAGCTGCACAGACCAGAGGCGATGTTCCTCTTGCCATTTCCGGCACTTCCAGTTTCCACGGCAGCAGCGGGCGCAATTGTGGTGTTTCCAGCTGCTTTTGCAGCCTCCGCCACTTTCCAGGGCGGCAGGAGGGAGGGAGGAACATTTTTGCCCTGTTTTTTTTATTTTTTTGCTGTGTTTTCACACTTCCGGTGGCAGCAGGGAGCTTCTGACGGTGCCTAGATCTTCACCGTGGGCCTGATTAATTGGTACCATGGGCCGTAGGTTGGGAACTCCTGCTCTAGGCTTAACAAGGGCAAATCAGCTGAGCACATGTCCTATATTAGCAACCAAAGGGGTGTCATTGAACTAATGTCAAGGGATGAAGCTGGAGAGAAGCAGCAAAAGAGGAAATAGAGGCTCTGTATAAAAATGAAACATGGACTTTGACAAATTTGCCTTCAAACAAGAAAGCCATTGGATGCAAATGGGTGTTCAAAGAAAAGAAAGTTGCTGGTGGCAAGGTGGAAAGATACAGTGCCTTTGATGAGACTTTTTCACCTGTCATTAAGCACAGCATAATAAGGCTGTTGCTGACCATAGCAGAACAAAAGAAGATGCAAATTAAACAACTTTATGGGAAGGCTGCTTTCCTCTACAGGGAAATAACATGAATTGTACATGGAGCAACCTGAGGGTTCATCAACAAAAGAAATCCAAAGCTTGTTTGAAAATTGAAAAAGGGACTGTATGGACTTAAGTAAGTTGCAAGGGCATGGAATGAAAAGATGAAGAAGATTTTGCTGCAGCAGGGCTTCAAACAAGGCAATGGAAACAAAGGCTTGTTTACAAGAAGCATGAATGGATATCTCTGCTCCTACCTATAGGTGTTGCTGGAGAATGCCAACTCAGCACCATTCCTACTGGCTATAAATTCCTCTAAATGCTGTCTTGACCCCTCAGACAATTTTAAAAATACACATGACCACTGGAAACTGAGGCTCAATGCCACCACAATGCCAGTAATAACAAACTCTATCTATCCTTTTCATCTAAAACTGATTGGTCTAGGTAGGTTTTCTGACACTCCCTATTCTTTACCAAGGGAGGTGAATATGGCTGTCTTCCTGTTGTGTTTTCACCAGCAGGCAAGGACTTATTATTCTAGCAGCCATTTGGCAAATAACCTCACTTGTCAAAGGGTATGGCTTTTATATTTTTCATTTATTAATGTATCTACGAACTATGTTTAAAATTTGTTACCTTTTTATTCATTTTATGTTTCAATTCTATTTGTACTGTTTAATTTTAGGACACTTAAAGGGAAGGGATATAAATGGAACAAGTGAATAAATAGGGAAAAATCTGGATGGAATGTCAACAGAATTTCAATATTTTCCCACTTCTTATGTATTTTTTTTCTCCTTTCTAGCCTGGGAAACATTTCTGCATTGTGTTTGTACAATTCGATTACACTTGACATGTTCCTGGATCCTGGGTGCTTTTAACATTTAAAAAAGCTTTTTAATTATTATTGCATACTTATTTGATTTTTAAAAATAGTATTGTAAAGGGTGGCCCATAAGGGTTTTAAAATACTGTAGTATTGTACAGGGTGGTCCGTAAGTCTTTTTTCCACAGACATATGGCTGATTTAAGACCATTTACACTTGAAGAGAGTGTTGTGACAAGTATGCAGTGAAAATGCAAGCGCGGCGCCAAAATGGCCGCCGCGCCCTTTGCGGGCCCCCCCCCACAGGACAGAGAATCCGGGTAGTTAGGGGCGTGGCCACCGCCTTGATAAAAGGGGTGGCCACGAGGCAGCCGTGCTGCCATTTTGCCTCAGCGACGGAGCGGAGAAGTTTTTCCCCCTGCGTCTCCGTCGCTCGTTGGTGCTACCGGGAAGCCTTTTAGTTCCGTTTACTAGCTAGCTTCCCTTTCTGCTGCGGTGAGATGCCTTCCAAAAAGAAGGCTGCTGCGAATGCAGCTCGGGTGGTTCGGAGGCGTAATCCGGGTCGGAGGACCGCGGTGCCGCCTCCCCAGCAGCCACCTTTGCCATCCCCGGCCGGGGCTGGTGGCATGGGGGCTATCGCCCCTTGGCCCGATCAAAGTGCGGGCGCGGAGGGAGTTCCGGCCCGCGGCCCGCGAGCGGTGGGCACCGCTCATCCTCCTGCTCAATCGGTTGGGCCTCTTCCTGTTGGGCCGCAGCCTCTCCCGGGGCCCTCTAGCCTTGGGGGGTGGCCCGGCTCCCTGCCTTGGCAGGTTAATCCACCAGCCCTCCCGGGCTTCGGCGGTAGTCAATGGCAATATACGGCCCCTGGGGTGCAGGGACCTGTCCCCATGCAAGGATCAGGTGGGCCGGCCGGCTCTTTACCCATGGTTAATGTGGACTCCTTACTGGCACGTATTGCGGCCCTCGAGGCGTCTTTGGCCCGGGCCAGTCAGGCAGGTGCCCCTTTTGGGGTACCTTTGGAGGCGCTAACGGCAGCAGGACAACAGCCGGCGGGGAGGGTTGAGCTGCTGCAGGCGGGTGGCGCGGCTACGGCCACTGCCTCGCAGCTCCCCAGCCAGCAACCTGGTGCGGGTCAAGCCCCGGTGATGAGCTCTACATCGGTCGTGAGCTCCGACGCCCCCAGTGGGCCAGAACCCCCGGTGGGGGCGGCCCACGGGGGTGCAGCATGTGAGTATACGGTGCAAACGAGTACATCTACACATATTCCCAATATAGGGGGGGCCTTTCAGTGGCCTTGGCCTCGCTCGGGTGGTGCGGGGACTGCCCCTCTGGTGCCCCACCCGGCGACAACGACAGCCACCATGCCCACGGGGGTGGGCCTAGGCTCTTACACTGCTGGCAACGTCTTGGGGGTGGCAGGGTTAGCTCCGGCTCCCTTTACCAGGCCCGTTGTCCCCTTTTCGGCTTTGCCGACGGCAGGGTATTCCTTGCCACTGGGCGATCACTTGGCACAGGCTACCAGAGAAAAGATTTGGAGGGGGGAGTATGTAGATATCTTCTCACTCCTGAACAGAGAGCCCACCAAGGAAGAAAGGGAGGGTCAGGATGAGAAGGACAAGGAGCAGGCACGCCGCCGCAAGCCGCCGCGTACCTGGGCCAACTGGCTCCCCGCTTATTTGATATACATGGCGGTATATTTGAGGGCGCGGCCGGATCTAGCTATTCCCATGGTCCAATATTTGGACAACATATATAGGGCGATGGTAGATTTCCCGGGCCCCTCATGGCTAGCATATGATGAGGAATTCCGTATGAGGATTCCCCTCCATCCCGAGATGAGATGGGATGAGCCCTGCCAGAGACTGTGGCTCTTGTATATGACACCCACACGCCCTGCCCCGGGGGATAGATACCATTGTGGACATGCGGTCCAGCGAGCAGCTCCAGCGCAGGTTACCCGCCAACCGGCGGGGCAGGGGGTTCCAGCCCGCCTGCTGTGCTGGACTTTCTCGTCAAATGGTTCCTGCAATCGAAAGAACTGCAGGTATAAGCATGAGTGTCCCACGTGTTCTGGTCCCCACGCAGCCTCGGCTTGTCCCAAGCCTGGGGGGGCGCGAGGCAGAGGGAGGGGTGGACAGTGGGCTGGCAAGGCTGCCACGGAGGGAACTAGTTCTCCAAAAGGCACCCTCCCCAATTAAGGTGGACATGCTGGAGCGCTGGCTCGCATCGTACCCAAAGGGGGAGGACAGAGAGTATCTCATTCACGGTTTTAAGCAGGGATTTCGTATCCCTTTTATGGGTGTTAGATCACCTCAGGATGCTCCCAACCTGTTATCCCTCAGAGGAAGGGAGGAGGTGGCTGAGGCCAGCATTAAAAAGGAATTAGACGCGGGCAGGGTCGCTGGACCTTTTCCTGCACCCCCTTTTCCCAACCTTAAGGTTTCACCATTGGGTTTGGTTCCCAAAAAGTCCCTAGGTGAGTTTCGCCTTATTCATCATTTGTCCTACCCAGCCGGCAGATCGGTCAACGATGCTATACCTGATGACCTTTGTTCGGTCAGGTATACATCGTTCGACCATGCGCTGCGCATGGTGCGCTCGTGTGGCCCGGGTGCCTTGCTGGCCAAGTGCGACATTAAGTCAGCTTTTCGCCTCTTGCCAGTGCACCCGGGTGACTTTGAATTGCTGGGCTTTAAATTTAAAGGGGAATATTATTTTGATAAGGCCATGCCTTTTGGCTGCTCCATATCATGCTCGGCCTTCGAGCGTTTTAGTACTTTCCTAGAGTGGGCTTTTGTCCGCAGGTCAGGGTCCCGGTCTGTAGCCCATTACCTGGATGACTTTTTATTCGGGGGTGAACGGGGCTGGGACACGTGTGCACGTCTCCTCAATACATTTCAGACGCTAATGCAGGAACTTGGTGTCCCTTTAGCGCCCGAAAAGACCGAGGGCCCATCGACCAAGTTAGTGTTCCTGGGGGTTGAGATTGACACAGTAGAGCAGGCTTCTAGGTTGCCGGGCGATAAGGTGTCTAGGATAGTGACCCTTATCTCGGAATTGCTGGCCAAGCGTAAGGCATCCCTGAGGGAACTCCAGGTGCTACATGGGCACCTTAATTTTGCCTGCAGGGTGGTCGCACCGGGCAGGGCTTTTGCCCGGCGCTTATGCGACGCCATGGCAGGGTTATCCAGGCCCCACCACAGAGTTAGGCTCACCCGGGGTATCAGGGCAGACATGTTCGTCTGGTTGCAATTCCTGAGGGAGTTTAACGGGGTCTCATTTTGGAGGTCGGACCTCCTGGCTTCCCCCAATTTCCAGATGCAGTCTGATGCCTCAGGATCCCTGGGTTATGGGATGTACTTCAATGGGAAGTGGGCCTATGGTGGGTGGCCACCGGCATGGGCAGGCACAGGTCGCCTGCGGGATCTCACATACCTGGAATTTTTTCCCATTCTGGGGGCTTTGATGCTATGGGGCGAACAGTGGGCTAATTCTGTAGTGCATTTTTGGTGCGACAATGCTGCCGTGGTACACATTGTCAATGCACAGACTTCTAAATCGCCCAGGGTTATGGAGCTAGTGCGCCATTTTGTGCTGCGCTGCCTGCGCCTCAATGTCTTGTTCAGGACCAGGCATGTCCCAGGGGTTAATAATGATATTGCTGATGCTTTGTCCCGCCTGCAGATCTCCCGGTTCCGCGCCTTGGCCCCGGATGCGGAGGAATTTCCCTCGCCACTCCCGGACGAGATGTGGACTATTGGCAAGGAGAGGTGAACCGGGCGATTGGCCTTTCACTAGCGCCACGCACGCGTAAGGCGTATCAACAAGCACTCAGTTCATATAGGGTTTTTGCCACTCAATTTCACTTGCCAGAGACCTGGCCTATTCCGGTGGACCATGTACTGCGGTTCATGGTCCACCTCCATGCACAGGGCCTTGCACCTCGCACCATAGCATCCAAGCTCTCGGCGTTGGCTTTTCTGGCCAAAGTAGGGGGTCATGTGGATACCACCTCTGACTTCCGCGTGAGACACGTTTTGGAGGGGTGGGTGCGCGAGCGCGGGCGTTGCCCGGACGACCGGCACCCTATTTCCCCAGGGGTTCTTACCCAGTTGGCCCGGGGCTGGCCAGGCCTCTGTTTTGATCATTATGAGGCAGCCCTTTTTCATGCAGCCACAACGGTGGCATTTTTTGGAGCGCTCCGCGTCAGCGAACTCGTGATGCTGTCTAAGGCGGATGCAAGTGGTAGGGCACTGGAACTCGAAGATGTCTATGTTGCCAAAGACTGGGCCCAGTTGAGGATCCGCTCCTCTAAAACAGATCAGCATGGCGTAGGCAGTGGAGTAAGACTGCTACGGTGTTCTTTGGCAGACATCTGTCCGGTTGGTGCCCTACAGGAGTACCTGGCACTGCGTGGCTGGCACCACGGCCCGTTTTTCTGTCACCAAGATGGGTCTCCCCTTACTAAATTTCAGTTTTGGAAGGTGACAGCCATAGCCCTCACCAGGGTGGGTTTTTCAGGTGCCCGTTATGGCACACATTCGTTCCGTATTGGTGCAGCCTCTACAGCAGCTGCTTTTGGGTACTCGGGGGCTGACATACGCAGCATGGGGAGGTGGGGCTCACAGTGTTTTCAGTTTTATGTGCGCCCACTCCCGCCATGAGTACCAATTCAGTCACCTTACCTTCCTTTTTTCTCAATTTTATTGCAGACCCTGGGTGTCGTATTACACCGGTGACAGTATGGCTGGTGGGCCACAGCTATGTGCACAGGGCAGCGCGTTACGCTGCGGCGACAGAGTGGGGACCCCGACTGGGACTGGGTGACCACGCCAGTCTCGCATGGCATGGTAAGCCTGGGATGTTATGGCAGGAGCTGAGGCCTTTCCTTTTTTCTGGCCTGGGGGCTGACCCGCCTGACATTCTAATTATCCACCTGGGGGGCAATGATTTGGGCCAGGTCACCGGCTTATCGCTCAAGCATGCGATTTGCGAGGAACTCGCCTACTTGCACTATGTCTGGCCTGCCACAACCCTGGTTTGGTCGGACATTGTTCCGCGCCACTCTTACAGAGGGGGCGTTAACCTCCTTGCGCTTGACCGCGCGAGGCGCGCGGTCAACAAGGCGGTGGCGCGGTTTCTTACCACCAGGGCTTGGGGGCGGGTTAGTCATCACCCCGATATTAGTCTGCAAAATTATGACCTCTATGCAGGGGATGGGGTCCATCTGTCGCGAGGAGGTATGGACCTCCTGTTGGGTGACTGGCGAGCAGGCCTGTTGACCGAGCTGACGGTCTGGGGGGGGGGGGGCGTCAGGTCTTCTGTGAAGCCCCTCCGTGTGGCGGGTAGCACTGGTAAGGTAAACAGTATGACCCACAAGTATCCGGCAGGTTCGCAGTTGACTGGACAACACTAGACAGGAATAAATTAGTTAAACGTTGTCCGGTCAACGACGAACCAGGCGATGGGGTGATGGTGATTGCTAACCAGCATGCATCACCCCTGTGATTTCACGGATACGCGTCAGAGGGTGGGGTCATGAGTTAGTTATTGACTACGGTCAACAATTTGTTTGTTGTTGACAAACAAATTGATACAAATTGATACATTGTAACCAATTGCCGTTGGCAATTTTGGGGTGGTACCTTACCAGTGTTACTTCGGCCTGCTTGCCTTAGGAATTATGATTGGTCGTTTTACCAATACAAATTTATAATTCGGACTAGGGCATTGAATCAATAAATGTGGCCCTTTGCTGTTATCCACTTTCAATGTTGTCTGTGTCCGTTATTGGGGGGGTGCGCCTGCAATGCAAGCGCGGCGCCAAAATGGCCGCCGCGCCCTTTGCGGGCCCCCCCCCACAGGACAGAGAATCCGGGTAGTTAGGGGCGTGGCCACCGCCTTGATAAAAGGGGTGGCCACGAGGCAGCCGTGCTGCCATTTTGCCTCAGCGACGGAGCGGAGAAGTTTTTCCCCTCCACCCCCTCCCTAGTTAACAGTGTGATTATGGTCGCTTCGGGGCCGGGTGGGAATTTTTGGTTGGGACCCATATTGGCTTCGGGTCCTGGCTTTTTTGCCCACCCCACACTGTGGCTATGGTTTGATATAGGGGTCTTTCTCCATTAATACTGTTGACTTTGGTCACATGGGCGGGTAGCACTGGTAAGGTAAACAGTATGACCCACAAGTATCCGGCAGGTTCGCAGTTGACTGGACAACACTAGACAGGAATAAATTAGTTAAACGTTGTCCGGTCAACGACGAACCAGGCGATGGGGTGATGGTGATTGCTAACCAGCATGCATCACCCCTGTGATTTCACGGATACGCGTCAGAGGGTGGGGTCATGAGTTAGTTATTGACTACGGTCAACAATTTGTTTGTTGTTGACAAACAAATTGATACAAATTGATACATTGTAACCAATTGCCGTTGGCAATTTTGGGGTGGTACCTTACCAGTGTTACTTCGGCCTGCTTGCCTTAGGAATTATGATTGGTCGTTTTACCAATACAAATTTATAATTCGGACTAGGGCATTGAATCAATAAATGTGGCCCTTTGCTGTTATCCACTTTCAATGTTGTCTGTGTCCGTTATTGGGGGGGTGCGCCTGCAATGAGGGACAACACACAGATACACTGGATACATAAGATATATGGATGGCTAGGGACTTACGGGTTACCCTGTATATTTAACTCTTTTTTAACATTGTAATTTATTGTGTTTTAGTCTGTATTGTTTTAACATTTTGAGCCATCTTTGGTTCACTCCCTGGAAGAAAGATGGCCTATAAATACAATAAATCGATAGATAGCCTTGCACTACTCTATCCCCTTGGAAGGAAAAATCCATTGTGATATTGGACAAAGCACAATACAATAGAAAGCTTCTCTATGCAAGCTATGTGGAAATGAATGGGAACAATGCAAAAGCATGAACAACCTTGTTCTATGACTTCCTCAGGAAATATCCAGTAGAACACTGTATTGTTCTGAAAGATGAATACAATAAAGGTCACATCTACCAAACATATCAGAGAGTAAACACAGAGCTTGCACAGACTAATATGGCTATCACTTCAAACATCTACCAAACATGAAACCAAATTATTCTGCAAACTGACAATAATGATATACAGTATATCTAGTTACTTTCAGGTCAAATGTGCATATACTTGCAGATGGATGAAGATATGATCTAAAACAATCAAGTCAAGATTGATAATACTGTGAAGAATCCATCTGGAATATTTGTATAGAAAATGATTGGCAAGTAGAATATATTATAATTCCCCTTTCTTTCTCCCGTGATGAAAGCCCTTCGTGACAATGACAATGAATGACAAGGTGAAACATCAGGTCTCCAACCTTGCAAAAATAATGCTATCAGAGGGGAAATCCTGATATCAAACTGGATTCCCAATCCAGGAATAATTCATATAATTTAATGTCATTTTACACACACACACACACACACACACACACAGTGATATATCACTGTCAGCCTTTGTTTATGAGTATGCCATTATACTAGATATAATATTAACATCCCTTCCCCCAGAGGTCCTTACAACTTTTCAGAAATGGCAATAATCATTCCAGACATTTATAAAGTTTCAAAGTAAGAAGCATAAATCACTTTCACTGTACTTTTAAAAGGGATGGTTGAATTTTTGTGCAAGTTTCACTTGCTCAAGTAATGTTTACCTTCTTCTTAGAACTAAACATCCACTGGACTTTTGGAAATAATGCCTGTATTAAGATTGAGGAGCTTTTCTGTACCTTGAAGACATTTCACACAGTAGTATCATTATCCTTGATGGACTGCAATGCTAGTTCAAAATATATCTAAATGAGTTTTCCAAGAAGGGTGGACAACTTTAGTGAGTTAGTTGTTAATCCCTAGAACCCACCACACTTAGAATTTGCCCAAAAATTAATAAAAAAATAATAATAGAAAAATTAGATCCAGAAATGTGCAGACAGTTGATTGTTGGAAAAGGTCCTAGGAGAAGATGACTTCATTTTTGTTCTTTTTTTTTAAAAAAAAGCCTTCCCAGTGACAAAAAATATGCCTTCCCAGTGACAAATATATATACCCATTCTGCAAGAAGCCTATGTATACTGAGTCAGACTACTGGTTCATCTTGTTCAGTATGGTCTACAATGATTGACAAGAACTCTCCAGTATTTTAATCAATTGTATTGATTGGACTTGTGACCACTGATTTTATGGTAGTCAGAGTAGATGCTGCCATGTCAAAAAGGTAACCCCTCATCAGTAATTAAAAGTAATGGTTCATCATCCATTAAGTGTCCTCTATATCCCAAATAAATCAGTCAAGTAAGAATTTAATTTAATTTTTAAATTTATATGCCACCCAATCAGGGGAACCCGACTCAGGGTGGCGTACAACAGTTAAAAATGTATAAAAACAGATTTTAAAATCCCAAATTGCCTACTCACTTCCCCACCCTACTACCCCCCACCCCAATTAAAATAATAAAAAGGAATAAAAGGGAATGGGGGGGGGGGGAATACAACAACACAAAGGGAGGGATATTAACTAAGCACTAACTGGGGATGAGCCAACAGGCTGGAGCCATATTCCCATTAAGGCCCCATACCTGCCCTGCCAGCCAGGTTTTCAGACTTTTCCTGAAGGTCAGCAGTTCTGTCTATAGCCTTAATTCTGTTGGAAATAGATTCCAGAGGGCTGGTGCAGACACGGAGAAGGCCCTTCTTCATGTGCCAGAGAGGTGGGCCCCTCTAGCTGAAGGCACAACTAGGGAGCCCCCCCGGTCCGCTCTGGTTGGACGGACAGACTCTCTTGGGATGATGTGGTCTCTCAGGAATCCTGGCCCACTGCCATATAGGGCTTTAAAGGTCAAAACCAGCACCTTGAATTGCACCCGGAGGCAAACTGGTAGCCAGTGCAGCTCCCGGAATAGTGAGGAGGTATGAGCATAACGTCCACATCCCATCACCACCTGTGCAGCTGCATTCTGAACCAGCTGTAGCCTCTGAATGGTCATCAAGGGCAGCCCCATGTAGAGCGCATTACAGCAATATAGTCTGGAGGTGACCAGAGCATGAGTGACTATGAGTAAAGAGTCCTGGTCCAGGAGAGGACGCAACTGGCGAATTACTTGAAGTTGAGTAAAAGCCCTCCTGGCCATGGCCGCCACCTGCTCTTCTAGCAGCAGTCGCGAGTCCAGGAGGACCCCCAAGTTGCACACTGGGTCTGTCTGGGGCAAGACTGCCCCATCCAAGACTAGAGGTGGTAGCTCATTGGATAACCCCAGACCCCAAACCCAAAGCCACTCGGTCTTGCCAGGGTTCAGCTGAAGCCCATTGTCCCCCATCCAGACCCCAACGGCCTCCAGGCATCCAGACAGGACTTTGATTGCATCACTGGGGTCCCCAAAGGCTGAGATGTACAACTGAGTGTCATCCGCGTACTGATGGTACCGCACCCCGTGGGAACGGATGATCTCACCCAACAGCTTCATGTAGATGTTAAAAAGGAAGGGAGAGAGCACTGAGCCCCGCGGCACCCCATGTTTAAGGGGCCTAGGCCTGGATCTCTCACTCTCCAACCACACTGACTGGGTACGGCCCTCCAGAAAAGAGGAAAACCAGGACAACACAGTGCCCTGGATTCCCAATCCTTTGAGCCGTTCCAGAAGGATGATGTGAAATTCAAGTAAGGTGAGATGTGAACACTTTTCCTTATATAATAATAACAGATTAATTGAAGCCTTCCTAAAACAGATACTGTACCTTGAAAAGATAAAGCAGCACTATCTGTTTTAGAAAGGCATGGATTATTCTAAATATGTTAAAAGCCACTATCAGCCCCAAGCAAGATATACAAGTATATGGTTGTGGTCCCAGCTAATATACTATCATAATTTTGAATTGTAATTAGACATGTTCATTAAGCCTGAATAATTTATGTCAACATGAGTTTAGAGGCACAGGGCTGTTGGCCTTGGCTATTATATCAGAAATCACACAACAGCAACAACTGCCCCCCCCCACACACACACACAACAACTGCACACACACTTTGACATAGTTTTAGAGAAAAGCTGAACTGAAATGTTATGTACGCTATTTGCATAATGTTCCAAAAAGTTATACAAATGAAAATGAAGTCTACAAAGGTTCTGCCCTCCCTTCCAAAAAACCTACTGATGGTGGTAGAAGTCCTCATCATCAGCATTTCCTTATTCTTTCTTATATCAAACACTACTCTTGATTAATTGTAGTTTGTAGTTTCTGAATATTTTAAAATCATCTGAGGCATCTGATTTACATGTTGCTTTCCTAGAAATAATTTATTACATAACACTAATAAATTGTGCATTTAGTATCATCTGCTGCTTAATCACAAACAGATGCTTCTTGTTTCCTCACCTCCATTTGATCTATTCTTTTCTTTTCTCAATTTGGATTGTTGAAAAAAAATCATAGGTCAATAAAGCTTCTACTAAGTCTGAAATTCTTACAATTTGTCCATGTTCTTAGCTCAACACTTACCCACCCCATTTATCATCATTATTATTGATCTTTGATCTTGTTCTGTCAAGACGTGCTTGGGGAAGTTACTAGAATATTCCATCTTACTTTTGTACAACTGGACATTGAAATCATACACTTGCTTAAAGCCATCCCATCTATCCTTGGTTGAACACTCATTTAAGTGAAAGGTTTCAAATCCCATGAGTCTAAATAATAAGTTGATGCAATTACTAATAGTCATAAACATACAAGATATATATACACACAAATATATATACAACTATATACATGATCTTGGATACATAGAATATACATACCAATAGTGTTGTATCAGTGATAAGGTTTTAAAGCAGTATATCGCGTCCTAGACCTCCCTAGTAAATTCTTTTGGTGTCGACGGACGTTATGTTATCTAACTCCAAGGACATTTTTAAAGAGAAAATCTCCCACAGCTGGTTAATCACAGAAAACAACTGAAATCAAGCTCTTGATTTAGCCCATATGGGTGCAGTGTGTTGAAACGGTGAATGAAGAAACTCTCCCTCTGTCTTAAAGCAATATCCATATTAATGTGCTGATAAGGTTGTTGTTTAATAATTTCCAAAACCACAAATTTAAAATCTTTGTCATTATGGTTTGCTTCAATAAAGTGGTTGACTAGAGGTGCAGACAGGTTCTGATTGCGGATTTTAGACCTGTGTTCCCCCACCCTAGTTTTAATTTTTCGGGAAGTAACCCCCACATAACCCAATCCACAGGGACAGGTTAGTAGATAGATACAGCCCGAACTGTTGCAATTTGAGAAATGGTTTAGATGTAAAATATAATTGCTGCTATGGATCGAGACCATTTTAGTTTGCCAAGCCAAAGAACAATGTGTACATTGACCACATTTAAAATGCCCTGTTACTAATGGTTGCTTAGGTAAAGATCGAGCTGAATGGTCCGTTCTGCTAACTATCTGCTGAATAGATTTTGATTTCCTCAAGCCTATTCGAGGTGGAGAAGAGCAACCTGTTATATGGTTAACAATGTGCCAATGTTTGTTGATAATGTTCTGGATCTGGTTTGACAATGGAGAAAAAACAAATGAACAGTGAAGCCTGTTCTCAGGTATCCTGACACTATTGTGGAGCAATCTGTCCCTTGGAATAGCCCTAGCTCTAATTAGGTTTTCTTTAATTACCTTATCTGGATAACCTTTCTGTTGTAGAAAGGAGGTAATGCTGTTACTAGCTTTTTTGAAGTCACATTCCAAAGAGGAGTTCCTTTTTGCTCTTAAAAATAATCCATAGGGCAGATTATATTTCAGGTGATATGGATGGAATGATTTGAAATCCAAATATGCATTTCTATCCGTCTTCTTTCTATATAAACTGACCCCCACTAGCCGCTCTGTTGAAATATAGGTATTAACATCTAAAAATGGTATTGACCTGGAGAAGAGCGAAAAACTTAAAAAGAAATGGGGATACAATCTTTCCCTCAATGATATGAAAATATTAGAACAGCTAGCATTGGATCCTGATATTATCATTAAGAAAGCAGATAAGGGAGGGGGCATTGTGATTATGGATGTTAGTGAATACGAAAGGGAAGCCCAAAAACAGCTATCTAATAAGGAATTTTATAAAATATTAGATCATGATCCAACAAATAGAACTTTAAATCTCCTTAGGGACAGTTTATTTGAAGGGGTAGCTATGGGTTATATATCTGAATCCATACAGAACTTTTTGTACAATGAAAATCCAAAAAATGCCTGTGTTTCACCTACTCCCCAAAATCCATAAAGACCGTCCTGACGATGGCATCACGCCAGGAAGACCTATTGTCTCCTCGATTGGATCCGCTCTGGAATCCACATCACGTTTTTTAGATTACCACCTTAATCCTTTCACAACGAACACTGCCTCATACATCAAAAACACAACAGACTTTATTACACAAGTAGAAGGTGTGCAAGTACCCAGAGGTGGGGGCTTCATTACTATGGACGTCCAGGCACTTTACACCAACGTGCCTTTGGATGATATTAAAGAAATAGTAAATGGGGTTCTGGAAACACGCAAAGAGCTACACCCCCCACTCATTTTTTACTGGGGCTTCTAGATTTAGTTTTAGATCATAATTTCTTCAGATATGGCAAAACAATTTATTTACAGATTAAAGGAGTGGCCATGGGGAGCTCAGTAGCGCCCTCTGTGGCCAACCTGTATATGATTAAATTTGAAGAAGAGTTTCTCCTTAATGAAGAGAATAATCCATTTTCTCAACACATTATTTTTTATAAACGTTTTTTAGATGACCTTTTCTTTATTGTTAATGATTTGGGTATTGCACCTCTATTTGTGGATTGGGTCAACACTCTCAATTTGAATCTTAAGTTTACTCATAACATTGGGGCAGCTTCAATACCATTTTTAGATGTTAATACCTATATTTCAACAGAGCGGCTAGTGGGGGTCAGTTTATATAGAAAGAAGACGGATAGAAATGCATATTTGGATTTCAAATCATTCCATCCATATCACCTGAAATATAATCTGCCCTATGGATTATTTTTAAGAGCAAAAAGGAACTCCTCTTTGGAATGTGACTTCAAAAAAGCTAGTAACAGCATTACCTCCTTTCTACAACAGAAAGGTTATCCAGATAAGGTAATTAAAGAAAACCTAATTAGAGCTAGGGCTATTCCAAGGGACAGATTGCTCCACAATAGTGTCAGGATACCTGAGAACAGGCTTCACTGTTCATTTGTTTTTTCTCCATTGTCAAACCAGATCCAGAACATTATCAACAAACATTGGCACATTGTTAACCATATAACAGGTTGCTCTTCTCCACCTCGAATAGGCTTGAGGAAATCAAAATCTATTCAGCAGATAGTTAGCAGAACGGACCATTCAGCTCGATCTTTACCTAAGCAACCATTAGTAACAGGGCATTTTAAATGTGGTCAATGTACACATTGTTCTTTGGCTTGGCAAACTAAAATGGTCTCGATCCATAGCAGCAATTATATTTTACATCTAAACCATTTCTCAAATTGCAACAGTTCGGGCTGTATCTATCTACTAACCTGTCCCTGTGGATTGGGTTATGTGGGGGTTACTTCCCGAAAAATTAAAACTAGGGTGGGGGAACACAGGTCTAAAATCCGCAATCAGAACCTGTCTGCACCTCTAGTCAACCACTTTATTGAAGCAAACCATAATGACAAAGATTTTAAATTTGTGGTTTTGGAAATTATTAAACAACAACCTTATCAGCACATTAATATGGATATTGCTTTAAGACAGAGGGAGAGTTTCTTCATTCACCGTTTCAACACACTGCACCCATATGGGCTAAATCAAGAGCTTGATTTCAGTTGTTTTCTGTGATTAACCAGCTGTGGGAGATTTTCTCTTTAAAAATGTCCTTGGAGTTAGATAACATAACGTCCGTCGACACCAAAAGAATTTACTAGGGAGGTCTAGGACGCGATATACTGCTTTAAAACCTTATCACTGATACAACACTATTGGTATGTATATTCTATGTATCCAAGATCATGTATATAGTTGTATATATATTTGTGTGTATATATATCTTGTATGTTTATGACTATTAGTAATTGCATCAACTTATTATTTAGATCCCTGAAGAAAACTTTTGAAAAATCCTGTATCGAAAGGGTTTCGGATCTTTTATGTTACCTTGAGAAGACTGCTATAATAAATTTATTGACAAACGGTTCCAGTGGACTTTACAGTGCTACGTTTGTCCCCACAATCAATTCTGTTTCAAATCCCATGAACCATGGTTTCAGTCCTATGCACATTCACGTGACATTAAGTCTCACTGAATTCAATATTTTCAGGAAGATTTAAATAGAATTTTCCTATAATTATAATATTACAATCAGAACCAGAAATTATTTCACTTTAAAAAAATATACATCCTGAAACTTTAGTTCGAAGACATTACAGGACAAGTGTGAATTTAAAAAATAATAATCAAACATTTGAAAAACAGGCTACAATAATCAATTTATGTGCAAGTTAACATTCTTCCTAGACCAAAGTTTCATGAGAAAGACAAATTAAATCAATTGAAGAATCATGGTCTGGAATAGTGCTATGAAATGTTATAGATAAAGAATATTATATTCCAGTATATGGTGCATTGAGTAATTTCTATGTTACTGCAAATGCAGGCAAGCAGATCCAAGATTTACAGCAGTTCAGTGCATCCAGTAAATATAGTCCTATTGCAACGTGCAAAGCAGAGATGTACACATGTGTCTGCCTCTCAAATCAGTGAGACCCAATGCTCTTATGGGCAAATGAAATGTGCTGAGTTTGATACTCAGGCTAAAATCCTACTGGTTTTCACATAAGGTTTGCATAACTTGTTGCAGCTAATTGCTCTTAATTGACAAGGCGCTGGTGCACATCTCAACTGTGCACTTCAGCACATCATCATTTAGCTGCAACAAAATATGCAAAAATTAAATAAACATATTTTTATATAGGAATATGCCAGCTTTCTTAAAAAAGCACAGGTGAAGGGTTCAGTTTTCATCAAGGCCACAATGTGCAAGGATGGAAGCTTCAAGCTTCTTTCTCGGCAATGGTTCAAAAACAAATTTACTCTTCACATACACACTTATGCAGTTATTAGCTGGATAGGTCATCATGTCCTTACTAGGCAACAAAGGAATAAACCACTATTTTCCCCACATCTCAAAGGAAAAAAAATCTGCTGTGCCAATTTTCTTAAAGTTAATATATTCTAGGTAATTTATTGAGTAGAGATTTACTAAGTAGAGATTGGTCAAGATTGCATAGTCTGCAGTTAAGCAGTGTATCTAACAGGTGAACACCCCAGTCCCTACAACAAATATAGTGTTTCTTCTTCTTGAATGTTATAACAATTTATTTATTTCTGCCCTTTCAAGATTGCTTTTCATTTTAGAATAAAAAATGTAGTATCTGTTATTTGATTGCTGTAAGGAATGAATGTATTTAGACAGAGTAAATGGATTAATGAGAGCATGTGCAGAGTTTTGGGGAAGAATGGATAGAAAGTAGCCTTGGTAAAAATAGTGCAGGTAAAGATAGGGAAGATTAATAGCAGTGGGTAGAGATAGCATGTTGAGAAGAGCTAATTTGCATAATGGACAGGGATTGGTTGAGAGTGAATGATTGATGGGGAAGTTCCAGAGAAGGTAAAGGTAAAGGTTTCCCTTGCTCGAAAGCCAGTTGTATCTGACTCTAGGGTGCAGTGCTCATCTCTGTTTCTAAGCCGAAGAGCAAGCGCTGTCTGCTTCTGCAGACGTTTCCATGGTCATGTGGCAGGCATGACTAGACACCGGAGCACACGGAACACTGTTACCTTCCCACCGAAGTGGTCCCTATTTATCTACTTGCAATTTCTTGCTTTCGAACTGCTAGGTTGGCAGGAGCTGGGACAAAGACGGGAGCTCATTCCGTCCTGCAGTACTCGGGAATCAAACTGCTGACCTTCTGCTTCCCATTCAGCGTCTTAGCTACTTGAGCCACTGCAATCCCTCAGGTAAAATAAGAAAAGGAATTACAAAGAAGAGGAGAATTAGAGAAAGGAGAATGAAGGGGCCTTGAAACTGGCTGCTGTCCAGGAAGCATCCAGCTGAGTAGGGATAAGAAGGTTCCCCTAGAATAGAAAGACAGGTTTATTATTTTGTGGGTAAATTGAGGATCTGTCTTGCCCATAGTATTTTGAAGTGTTTTATTAGCATTCACTGAAGCAGTCTTTTGTTTTCCATATTTTTGAAATCCGACCGTCGATTTTTGTAATTACCTCAGTGTTTCTAGGCAATAGTTTGTTTTTTACAGGATACAACTGTTTGGGGTACAAGTAATCTCTCACAGGGAACATCTGCAGAGCACAAGAAACTGTAAAGTAATCATGTCAGATCTATTTGGGAACTGTACCTATCACACAGTAGTTAAGAAATGAGTACCAAATGCTATAAAACTCTTTTTCTCTCATAACACCCCTGTTAACTTTTCCACATACATAAATTCATATAACATTTGTCTCAATAATTCTGGCTCGTGATGTAAAGTAGCAGTTGAGTGATTTCCAGTTACGAACACTGGCCTTTTAGTTTCTAGCAGCACCAAATTTACCAACTTCTGTCAATCCTACCAGGGTGTTTTTTTTTTTAACTTAGTGTCCAAACTACATGCACAGGGGTATTGTGAAGGAAGCATCACTTGCCAGTACCTCATTATTGGATAAGACAGGAGAATGTGATTAAAGAGTCACAGTGTAAAGATATACTCCAAAAACATGTGAAGAATGCAAGCAAAGAATATGAAAGTTAAACACAGCAATTTCTACCGTTAGTGCTCTGTTTGCTTCATTTTCATTGAGATCTATTCATCACAAAATGTATCAAGAATCTGCAAGAAGAGTGCAATAAAAGTGGTAAATAAAGGCCTAAATCCAACTAGTTCCAATTAGAATATACTATTAAATCAACTGCTGAATGGTGAAATCAATACTTATATAACTTCTCTTGACTCAATAAGTCTACTCTAATTGGAACTACTAATTGGATTTAGGGTAAAAATAAAGAAAGTAATAGTTTGCAATTGAAGGAATAAAAACTTCCTTTGTTTTTTACATTAAATTAAAATAAATTTGCGCTACTGCATAATCTTTGGAATAAAGTCTTACTGTTTCAGGATCACCAAACTACCTAATGGACAAGATTTTAGCCAGATTTTACACAAGTTAACTAAGACCTGTTTAGATCAAACTGTTTAAAAAATAAAAAACATGAACGTCTCATTGTGTGTTCATGTGTGCAAAAGAGAAATTATGAAAGTTGGTGCTGGTAGTTTTGAGTATTTAATGAGGTACCAGATTTTTGCTGAATGTGCTACAAAGCATCACCAGGCATTTAACTGACAAATGGCCAGTATTAGCTGCAGCACCTTCTGGATTCATGTTGCATTATGCAGATATCCAATAGGATTCTGGCCAATAAACCTCTAGTCCACATGTACTATTTTGACTAATTGTTTTGCCAAAACCAAGCCTATCAATCTGATTAGCTAATGAGTGAAGCTATCCACAATTTGACAGGCTTTTGCAGGTGTATAAATAAAGCCTCACTTCCATGAGAACCTCCTTGAAAATTGCGGTATTTTTGAACCACAATCGGGCGTACCCTGGTAATGGCAACCATGTGTTGCTGACTAATCTTTCTCACACTATGTTAGGTGAAAGGAATTGCAGAATGAGCTCACCTAAATGTGCCTTCATTTTGGCAGTTTCACATCTGTCCTAGACACGGAAGAAAAAGAAGCAGTTTTTCATGAGAAGCCTGGCCCTAGCTGGCATGTTGATAGCACAAAACCACTTGCAGAGATGTTTCAAATTAGTACATGAAAAAGCAATGAAGGAATGAATGCTGGCTGAGGGGCTATGGGAGATTAGATCAGAAAATGAAAATCCCACAAGCTCTGATGTTTCAAAATTTTCTGGACTTCCAGGGTCAAAAAGATTAAATTTCATTTTATCTTCCACCAGCCACTGAGTGCTTATCTGAAAATGTTGCTAGGCACTACCTTGAGGGGGAAAATTGTTGGGAAACACTAGAGGATAAGGAAGAAGGGGATATATTTTAGAAGTTTTTTTGTGTTGTTAAGGTTATGGCTGCTGTGAAACTTAAATTTTCTGAAAAGAGGTCTCAAATGCTAGCCAGAATCTTGTTATTTACAGCCATCAGCACAAACCAAATGATGTAGGTTGCTGCAGTAAATTGGTACTATATAGGAATTTCATGTATTTCCTATCTCACAACCTATTGGGTAATTAAGCACATAATGAGAAATGCAACTGGCAGCAATTCTTTGAAGTGATTTGCATAATTTGATTTACACTGGTGGATATAAGTAATAAGATTCTGGCCAATGATAAGGAAAAATAATATCATTTTCAAAGAATCAATTCTACTCATGTATGTCTTGGGAATATAAGCTCTTTGAATTGTTTATTCCAAAGTGTGTCCCACTGAGTTAAGTGGGTCTTACATCTTAGAAGGAGATTGGTTTAGGAGAAAAAGGTGGAAAAAATATACATTCTTGACTACTGCATCCAGAATCCCCTAGCCAACAGGTTTGGTGCCTAATGTGCCATAGCTCAGAAAGTATATTTTCCAAGATGCCCTATGAATCTCATTCCCTGCTACAAAACAGCCCGTAGCAGTGAATCAAACAGCAGGGGGAAGTCAAATCAAATCAAATCAATCTTGATTACAGTCCAAGACCGGCATAGTACAGGAAAAGATAAAAGTTAAGATGAGAGCACAATAGGAGGAAGCTTAGAAAGCATTTTGAAGTGAAGTGCAAGTGAAATATGGGAGGTGCCACAATAGGTAGGCACTTGCTTATCTGTTGTTGTTACATGTCATCATGTTACCCTGACTAATAGTGATCCTATGAATAATGCTCTCCAAAATAGCTTGTCCTCAACTGTCCTGGCTCAGCTCTTATAAACTTGTCTGTAGTTGTTTTAAGGCAGGGATTCCCAAACTAAGGCCCATGGGCTGGATGTGGCCTGTGACACCATTTCATGTGGTCCCCACCCCTCTAAGGGCATTCAAGAAACAAATGGCCACCCCTTTGAAGCTGTTGGGACAAAATGGCCACCCCATCATGCAGGCTGGGCAAAATAGCTGTCCGGCTCTCGAAGCTGACTGAGAGAGTGTGACTTGGGCCCCTGCTTGAAAAGGTTGGGAACCCCTACTTTATGGAATCAATCCATTTCATATTTGGTCTTCCTGTTCTTCTGCTGCCTTCAGCTTTTCTCAGCATTATTGTCTTTTTCTGAAAATCTTGCTTTCTCACGATGGCTTTCATTTGGTATCTTCCAAAGCAGGATTTCTCAACCTTTGGCCTCCAGGTGTTCTTGGACTTCAATTATCATAAGCCCAAGCACACCTGCTGATCGAGGTTGCTGGTAATTGAATACCTGGGCCCCCCCAGTTGAGAAACCATATTCCAAAGCACCATATTTCAAACAAATCATCCCCACCCTCTGTCAGTCTTCTTCACTGTCCAGCTTTCACACCCATACATGATGATTGGGAATAAAAGAGTGTAGATGATCTGGGTCTTGGGCTTCAGTGACATATCTTTACACTTGATGATCTTTTCTAATTCCTTCATTGCTGCCCTTCATTTTATGCTTGTCTAGTTGCTCATTGTTGCTCTTCATTTTATGCTTATCTAGCTATCTGGACAGCTCAGTGAGTTAGGCATCTGGCTACAAAGCCTGAGGTTGGAGTTTGATTCCCTACTATGTGTCCAGGTTATAATACGTATGCGACAAGCACGGAAGCTTCATCAAACTCAACTATGACCTTCACCTCCTACCATTCAGTGTAATGTGTGTGGCCGCATGTTTCATGCCAGAATTATTGAGTCACCAGAGACACATCCATCAACTGTGAAAATGACTTCCAGGAAAAATGTATACTCAGATATAAGCAGCAGCCGGCGATGATGCGTCCAGTGAGAAGAGCCAGTCTTTGTAGTCACCGGCAAGCTGCACTGCATCCCAGAAGAAGGGAATGATAAACTACTTCTATGTGCTCTGTACCTAGAAAACCCTGGAAATGTTTTCCATAAGTCAGAATTGACTTGATGGCATACAATTATTTTATTAGTTGCTTATATGAAATATTCAATCTCTGTCTCTGAAGAAAATGATGCCCAGTTTCCTCCCACTGATTTCTACAATTTGACCTCATTTCTCTTGCATTTCTTCCTGCAAATCAGATGACAATGTCTCACTCATGAGGAATTCCTGTGGTAGTCTCAAGAATTTGCGGGGATGGAGTTGCTATCAATAAAAACTGTCAGAAAAAAACCCCTGACATAAGTATACCACCAGAAACGTCTGTGCCTGACAATATATCATTTATTGGCAGAAATCCAGTAGTAAGTAACAACTGTTTTATTGTTTGACTGTCTTGTTTTTATTGTGAATTGCCTAGAATTAGTATTGTATGATAATTATGGTGGGATATTAAACCAACAAACTAGCACATGCCCATTGAATAAATGGAGATTTGGTGAACTAGCTCCTCCATCACTTCAAGAGAACTCTAACCATTACGTTATACTGTCATTGTCAGATCACTAGGCGGTACTGTATAACTGATGCCTTGGATGCTTCAGCTGGTGCACAATGCATCCACTTTGCAATCAAAGTCAATCACAACACACCTGCTCAGCTTCATTTTGGTAGTTTCACAACAGGCCTAGACACTGAAGAAGAAGTTGGCTTTGATTATTGTCTAGAGACTTTAGCTGCATTACTCACAGTTGTTATTTGTGTACAGCAGCATATGTGCAAGAATGTAAATTAGAGTGGAAATTTGTTACTAGTTAAGGAATTGCCACTAGTATTCTTTGTCACACTCCAAGTCACACACCAGGCATGTAACAAAGAATACACATAGGGAGGTGCACCAGACCCAGAAGATAGTTTTGGAACTCAAATTCAGAATCACAAACCTTCAAATTTGAAATTCAATATTTAAAAAAGTTTTAATTTCCAGATTTAGATATGCAGAATTCCATCAAAGTCAATATGGAATTTACATGGAGTTACTGAGTTTTCTGCTCACAAAACCATTGGTGTCAGAGTGTCTCGAGGAATTTATAATCCATTTTCCAAGACATCACTCCAGGATGCCTGAGAAATAGGTCTCATATTCACATCTTCCCCTAGCAAGCAGAAACTTAGTCTTTTGCTTTATAAGCTATAGGAATAAATGGGACTCCAGATATTAGGAATCATTATTACATATATTAAGTACTATTGAATTTGGGTTTGGATGTATTTGGAACTATCTAACTATGGCATTATTGTAGGTTTGCTATATCTGTGGGGGACAAATCTAAGACTTACTGTGAATGCCTGAAATCATGGAGAATAGTGAATGCTATACTGTACTGTATACTTATATAATCTCTGCTGGATTCTAGTGGCCAGCTCTGTCAATGCATCTTGGAAACACATACTATACAGTATAGTACAGTACAGTATTACATATTTCTGGGATTGTTCAGTGAATATTTTTTGATAACTGAAACTGTGGATACTGAACCCATGGATACAGCTGGCCTATTGTATTTTGTAATTCTGAATATTCACAAATCTGAATACGCACTCCTAAAAACAAGTAGCAACTCCTCAATCAATGACTATTTACCATTGTGATTTATGCTATTGCACAACTACACCAGGAGTTCTCAACCTTTTAAAGCCAAGGGCCATGTCACGCTCCCTCAGACAACTTCAGGGCCAGATGGCCATTTTGCCCTTCCTCCATTGCATGGCACTTCCTGGTGTGGTGGAGGCAGTGGGGGGTCACATGAAATAGTGCCAAGGGCCGCATCCAGTCCACGGGCCACAGGTTGAGAATCCCTGAACTACACCATTGCTATTGCAATAGGAATCTGACTATTGTTTTTTAGTTCTTGTATTTTTACTTTTAACTGTACATAATTTTTGAATTTATCAAAAAGTGTAATACATGAATTTCAAGCAACTATAAAAAACTATTGTGAGCATATCTACATGGGATGTAATCTGTATTTTATGGAGCTTATTTCTAGCTACTCATCTTCTGTGGGGGAAAAGGGTGCATCTTACACATTAAAAGTTTCTGTACATTACCCCCAGCATCTCTTAGGCAAGGTACTATTTTGAACACTGTTATGCTACCAGTACAAAAACCCTTATATTATCACACATACTTTTCAAGTCTAAATTAAACATGAGGTTTGCCAAAGCAGCACTAATGGAATCAAGACTGCTTAAATAACTTGTGACTAATATGTCCCATTTATTTCAATGGATCCACTCTAAGTTGGAGCCTTAGACTTATACTCTTAGGGTATTCTTATTTGTCTTACTTTTAAATGAAAAATGGTGGATGCTGGAAACTTCCACAGAAAATGTTTCCATTATGCCTCTCTGGCCTCTCTTACCCAGTACTTTCAACCTCTTAATATGGTTTCTTTATGATACTGCTTGGAATGTGAAGCAGTACTTCTACCATTACCACCATGTTACTATAGCATGGTCATCTTAACTGTAATAAATCATTTTAAAAATTCCTTTCCCCTGGCTTACAACATTAATTCATTTGTAAGGTTCATTTCTTTCATGAAAAGCTTTCTAACTGGGACATGAACACAATTAATGAAAGCATGACACACAAGATATTTAATACATCAGGTTCAGCACTAAATGTTATATTTTATTATTTTAGTCATATTAGTTCTCCTTGGAAACTATTCAGCTCCTTCATTTTCCAGTATGACAATAGATTTCTAAAATGGAATGCAATGACACTGAACGAAAGACACACAATCTTTGTCTATAATATAGATGTAACTCCTCTCTCCATACTTCCAGTCTCCATACTTTAGGAATTTAAGTTAAAATACATACTTATTTCCAAGAATTGTAAATCTTGGTTTGACCCAATGCAGGTGACAATAGATTTATGGTTTGGAATAAATGGTAATTGTGGTCAACTAGATGTTTCTTGAACTGATTGTTGTTTGTCACAGAAGGAGGAGCAAAAGAGTTTTCTGTGTATTGACAAAAAGTTCATGCAAAATCTTCATTTAACCAATAAAATTTCCTTTTAGGAAAAAACCCCTGGTATTACAGTACTACTATTTTTATAGAAATATGATCATATATCCCTGGTTTTGGTTACCCATTGCATTCTGCACCAGATTCAAGGTTCTTGTTGTTTTTTACGCAGCTTTACATAGTTTGGGGTTTCCCAATTGGGTTATTTATTTATTTATTTAGTCCAATATATATCCTGGCAAGGATACGGGAGTGGGTTGTCAGTGACTTCTCCAACAGATTGTATTTACTCTGAGTTCTCCTCTATGGCCTGTCCATCTTGGGTGGCCCTACACACCATAGCTCATAGCCTCATTGAACCATATAAGCCTCCTCAACATGGCAAGGCAATGATCATTAGAGGGGGCCAGGCTTCATAGACCAAACTGCCAACATTTGTTGGATCATGGAGAAACCAAGGGAGTACCAGAAAAATGTCTACTTCTATTTCATTGACTACACCAAAGCCTTTGATTGTGTGGATCACAATAAACTGTGGCAGGTCCTCAAAAAGATTGAAGTACCAGACCACCTCACCTGTATTCTGAGAAACGTGTATGTAGGTCAAGAAGTGACACTTAGGATTGAATATGGAACTGATTGGTTTAGAATAGAAAAAGAAGTACGACAAGGTATACAGATACTGACACCCTGCTTATTTAACTTATGTGCAGATTACATCGTGCATAATACAACGATGGATGAAGCAAAAGATGGAATTAAGATTGTTGGGAGAAATATCAGGAACCTGAGATATGCAGATGACACTACTCTAATGGCAGAAAGTGAAGAAGGCCTAAAGAGCCTCTTGAAGAGTGTGAAAGAGGAGAGTGCAAAAGCTGGCTTGAAACTCAACATAAAAAAACACAAAATCATGGTATCACTCCCATCACTCCCTGGCAAATTTAAGAAGAAATTGAAGCAGTGACAGATTTAACCTTTTTGTGATTTAAGATCACTACAGATGGTGACTGCAGTTATGAAATAAAAAGACGCTTACTTCTCATGAAGCAAGCTATGGCAAACCTAGGCCACATAATAACAGTAGAGAATCACCCAGCCAACAAAAGTTTATTTATTTATTTATTACAACATTTCTACCCTGCCTTCCTAATCCTAAAATGGCCCAAGGTGGCTAACATAGTTAAAGCAATGGTTTTCCCAGTAGTAATGTATGGCTGTGAAAGCCAGATCATAATGAAGGTTGAGTACAGAAGAATAGACACTTTCAAACTGTGGTGTTGGAGAAGACTTTTGAGTGTCCTCTGGACTGCAAAGAGATCAAATCAGTCAATCCTGAAGGAAATCAACCCTGACAGCTTCTTGGAAGGACAGTTATTGAAGCTAATGCTCAAATACTTTGGCCACCAAATGAGAAGAGAGGAGTCACTGGAGTTGAAGGCAAAAGGAGAAGGGGTTGCAGAGGATGAAATGGTTAGACAACATCATTGATGTACCTGGCATAGATCGGGGCAGACTATGGCGAATGGGGGATGACCGAGGAGCCTGGAGTGCTGTGGTTCATGGGATCACAAAAGGTTGGATTGAGTTCCTGGTAGAGGAAGGAGACTGAATGGCTCAGTTTTCATATCCTATTTTTACTTTATAGCCTCCCAACCCAAATTAACACTATAAATTTGCTTTATCTTTTGTTGTTGGAGCCTTATCTGAGGTGATCAGGAAGTTGGCTGAAACAGAGTTTGAAAGAGGAGAGAAGAGGAAAGATAAACCTTGAGAACAGCCTGGCTGGGATTTATTTAGGGCTTCAACTAGTGGTGGGCTCCAGAAAATTTTATTATCACACTGTGGACATGGTATGGTGGGCATGGCCAGGGGGTAAGCCCTGTGTTGCACCTGAAATAGGATTACTTTATTTCAAAACTTGGATGGGTAGGGCCAGCCAGAATTTCTGCTACAGGTTCTGGAAAACTAACTGTTGTATTTTAATCCCTGGATAACCAGGGTGTAAGGCCAGGAAGAAATCATCACCATGCTACAACAGGAGCTATACAGCCTGAATATTTCCCAGGCAACTGGTCACCAGACTCCAGATTTTCAACAAGGACTTCACCTAAATCAAATAACACATTAAATATAAATGTCAGCATCTCAAAGGACAGACCAGTAGACAGAATAGTGGGGACTTAACAGGGGTGTGCAGGGCACCATGGGAAGGCACTGGACAGGGAGTGGTGGGGTGCCTATTTGGGAAGGGAGTTGGGGGGAATCCCATACATTGCTATTGGTGTCACAGGGCACCAGAGGTGAGGGGGGTGGGGTGGGACAAAGTCCAATTGCCCGATATACCAGCACGTGCCTGGGACTTAACACAATCAATTCCTGGACTCCATAGAGACTAGGCTAGAAATTAATCCTTAACTGCAAGAGTAAAAGGTTATTCAGTGTCAACTCTTAATTTTACTTCTTTTAAAATGTTGAGCTTTCTGGCATTTGAATCTACTATATTAATATATTTATTCCTATGATAAAATTAATGCATTATAGAAAAGATAACTATCTGAAATAAGCTATTTGCAGCAATGAGCAGAAATAATACAACTATTACAACATAAAAGCTTTGATGAAAGTACTGTGGAAAATGAGTTTAGTATTTCATCTGTGATTTATTTGCCATATTTTAATACAATAAGCCTCATGGAATATTTTGTATATCTTTCATAAAATGCTTTGAGAGCTATGCTTATAACGGAAGTAAACAATTATTTTCTGGTAAGGATACTTTATTATATTCCTGAATCCTACATTTAACCAGATGAATGTTAGTACTGTAAGCTGCTAATATATTGATACTATGTAGGAAAACCTACCAAACTTTCTGATGCAGAATCAGCACCAAGGAGCCCTGAGATGACTGAACTCTTGTGTTGCTTTTCCATTTGGGTCCCTTGTCAAGTCACAAAAACCTCACTGAGTGGTTGAAGACTTCTAAAATAAATTTCCACTAAGTTTCATTAAATCAGGGTCATTGTAAGTATGTAAAATGGCAGCTAGTCTCAGCTCATGTGGTACTGTTCAGAATAGGAGGCAGGGACGTAAATGTGAAAATGGGCACAGAGAAGACAGCAGAAGGGACCATTTCATCCTGCTACAACCCTTTATTATACCTTGTTAACAGTTAATTTTAATTTTGGCTCTGTTTGCCTCAGGAGTGGGGACAGTTCTGACTGTGATGCCCTGTAGAAGTGGGAGCCGAAGAAAGAAACTGAAAGGCAAAGTAACTCACTGATTGTGGCAGAAGGATTTTAGTACAGAAATGTTGGAAATGCTGTCTCAGGGAGTAAAACGCCACTGCTGGCTATCCCCTAGTAAACTGAACAAAAGTGCCTTGCTCTATTCCAGATTCAGTTTTGGAGGCACATTTCGTCACTGTCATTGGGCTAAATTTAGAAGTTATACAGTAAAACCTCGCATAAAGAACACCTCGTTTAGAGACTAACTCACTTAAAGAGCAGAATTTTCTCTGAATGGTCACCCTCGCTTAACAACTAAAAACAACCAAAAACTCGCTTAACTACTAAATCGGGGTTCGCAATCCCCCTTGCCAGAAGTCACAATCGGTCACTTACAATGGTCCCAGCTGCAAAAGAAATCCATCTCACTGGGGCCAGGAGGAGAGCCTTCTCCATGTCTGCCCCAGCCCTGTGGAACCTCCTACCACCAGAACTCCGGCTCCAGTCAGATCTGTTAGCCTTCAGGAAATTGTTAAAGACCTGACTATGCCAGCAGGTGTGGGGCATGCTTGAGTCCACCACGCAAGCCCGCTGGCTCGTATAGTCTGTCTAAGGGATCCTGTGTATTGCATTTTTATTTTATTTTGTTTGCTGTTTTTATTATGAGGGGGGAGGGTAAGGGTAGCTTTTAAATGTTTAACTGTTTAGGTGTAGGTTTTGGGGTTTTTTAACATTGCTTTTAGCGGGGGTTGAGTGTTTTTAGCCAATTTTGCTTTAATTTGTGTTACTGTTTTTTGTATTGTATTACATGTTGTTAGCCACCCTGAGTGGTGTTCCCACCAGGAGGGTGGGATATAAATCGATAAAATAAATAAATAAATAAATAAATAAATAAATAAATTGCAGACAAGCTGTGAAATCATTTGACTGCATTGCATTGTACACTTCACCAGCAATGTACTTTGTCTTCCAGTACATATTTATTGGTGTGTTCCATGTTTCCTTTAATCTGCCCTTTCTCTCTCTGTATTCACGAGAAAAGAGGTAAAAGCTAATATCTGCACCAGCAACTGTGATTTCAGGAAAAAGAATGATGGTATTTCAAGTCTCAAGGTCAGTTTAACTAAATCATGCTCAAGCATTTCCCATCACTGCTGTGGGGAAGAAGGAATTGGACTGCAGTGTGTGACTTATAGTCCAGTAGTTCAAAAATGAAAGGGAAATAGCTAACACAGCCATGCAGGCATTCTTACTCAATCTGTTCTCACATTTGTTACAGCAAAGCATAACAGAAGTTAAATAAAGTACCTCCAGTTTTATAGTTTAAAAATATTACTGAACCCCTGCTAAAGTGCAGTGAAGAAGACATATTTTGTGGGCTCAAGATCTTACAAGCTAGGCTTCAAAAGTACATGGATTGAGATCTTCCAGAAGTACAAGTTGGGTTCTGAAGAGGCAGGGGAACTAGAGACCAAATTGCCAACATTTGCTGGATCACGGAGAAAGCAATGGAGTACCAAAAATGTCTACTTCTGTTTCATTGACTACACCAAAGCCTTTGATTGTGTGGATCACAATAAATTGTGGCAAGTCCTCAAAGAGATGGGAATACCAGACCACCTCACCTGTCTTCTGAGAAATCTGTATGTTGGTCAAGAAGCAACAGTTAGGACAGGATACGGAACAACTGATTGGTTTAGAATAGGAAAAGAAGTATGACAAGGCTGTATATCAAGGGTTCGCAACATTTTTCCACCATGGGCTAGGCATGCCCCCAAGCATTCAGCTGTGGGGCCCAGAGGTGGATTGCTCCCAATGCTTACGATTTCATCTTCATCATTGGTGGCGGTGATTGCATCAGTTTAGCAGCATTTTGCACATTCTGCTTCTCCCAGCAGCGGAAGGCTTTGGGGAGCATAATGGTTCCATTTTGGGGTCTTTCTGATGCTCCCCCATGGTGCTTCAGCAGGGAAATCGGGCCATTCAGGGACTTCCTGGTTCCGCTCTGGGAACGCAGGCACTGACGTAAGCTCCACTTGGCACTGGAAGTCCCAGAATGGCCCACTTCCCTGCTGAAGCACCATAGAGTAGCATTGGTAAGCCCCCCAAATGGAGCGATTTTGCTCCCCAAAGCCTCCCACTGCTGGGAGAAGCAGTGGAGACTGGCAAAATGCTGCTAAATCAACACAATTGCTGCCACCACAGTAAGTGAATATCGTAACTTCTGGCATTGGGGGTGGGTGGGCGCAGTCCTAGAGGTGCCTGAGTGACCACTCCGGGACAAATTAATGATATACATGGGCTCAATTAGGCCCACGGGTTGTAGGTTGCAAGCACCTGCTGTATATTGTCACCCTGCTTATTTAATGTATATGCAGAGTACATTGTGCGTAATGCAGAGCTGGAAGAAGTACAAGCTGGAATTAAGATTGCTGGGAGAAATATCAACAACCTGAGATATGCAGATGACACTACTCTAATGGCAGAAAGTGAAGAAGTCCTAAAGAACCTCTTGATGAGGGTGAAAGAGCAGAGTGCAAACGCTGGCTTGAAACGCAACATTAAACCCCCCCCCCCCCCAAGAACATGGTTCTGGCAAATAGAAGGGGAAGAAATGGAAGCAATGGAAATGGAAGCAATGACAGACTTTACCTTCTTGGGATCTAAGATCACTGCTGATTTGGTGGCTGTAGCCATGAAATAGAAAGATGCTTACTTCTTGGGAGGCAATCTATGACGAACCTAGGCAGCATAATAAAAAGTAGAGACATCACCTTGCCAACAAAAGTCCGCATAATTAAAGCAATGCTCTTCCCAGTAGTAATGTTTGGCTGTGAGAGCTGGACCATAAGGAAGGCTGAGCGCAGCAGAATAGATGCCTTTGAATTGTAGTCCTAGAGAAGATTCTTGAGAGTCTCCTGAACTGCAAGGAGATCAAATCAGTCAATCCTAAAGGAAATCAACCCTGACTGCTCCTTGGAAGGACAAATACTGAAGCTGAAGCTCAAGTACTTTGATCACTAAATGAGAAGAGAGGACTCATTGGTGAAGGCCCTGATGTTGGCAAAGATCAAAAGCAAAGGGAGAAGGGGACGGCAGAGGATGAGATGGCTAGATGGCATCGTTGATGCAGTGGGCATAGATCTAGGTGGACTATGGAGGATGGCAGATGACAGAGGAGGTTGGCATGTGGTGGTCCATGGGGTCATAAAGGGTTGGAGTTGACTGTGTGACTGAACAACAACAACTTTCATAACTCATACTGTATTTTATTTTAAGCTACAAATGACAAAAGAGAAAAAAAAGATCCCAACAGGGCCGTAGCCAGCCCCCTTGGGGGGAAACCTCCTGAGCTAACAGCCTGCCCCCAACCCACCCTGTGATGCCAATGTTATATACAGCATGTGAGTGTGACATTGTTGCCCCTCCTGAATTTTTTTTTGCCCCTCCTGAAAATCCTCTCCCCAATGTAGAATCCTGGCTATGGCCCTGGATTCCAATGAGATCTTTTAAACCCTGTTCTATTTAGCACATAAGATATGTGTCTTTTTGGGGCACAGGGGAGTGAATCAAGTTTATGAAAATAGCTAGCAAATAAGGATTTATCAAAGAAGCAGAGGTATCTGACAAAAGTATTTGCCAAGCAAGACCTGGAGTTTGTAAAACACAAATTTTGCAATGAGACATCACTGGCATTCAGTGTGAAATTTCAACCCAGTTGAAAGAAACAGCAGCATGATAGCTACTTGAAATGCAACCAAATCAAAATTATTACACACAGAAAACTAATAGGATGGGGCAATTAATTTTCACCACAACTGAATGTATGAGGTGGCAAATTGAAAATGTTGATCTGCATAAGTAGTTTTATGTCAAACACTTTCAGTTGCCACACAGTAGTATTTTGAGTGGTAGGTTCACCTGCCCTTTATTTATTTGTATAACTCAGGTCTACATGGTTATTCAAGGCAACTAGCAGAAAGGGGGGGAAAGTCACAAACATGCTTCACTAGAAGCTATTATTAAGAGCCAATGTGGCAATAGCTTTCACATACATTCCTAGAAAAGAGAATCAAGCCCAGCATCTTAGTGAATTATGCATACTCCTTAATACTTTTCCTTTGTGGCTGTTATGCTTTTTTGCTGCTCACTAGGTTTGGTTGGTGAAATTCCAGGAGGATGTCTTGAGCTAGTTTCCTAATGAGTGAAAATTATGATTATAAAAAGAACTCCACAATGAAGGAAAGTGACTATCCAAATATGACCTGAGTTAATAATATGAAAAAATGCCACAATACATCTTACTGACTTCTGTTGCCTTCTATAAGAAAAGATATGTGCCTAGTTTGTTTTCTAGCTTTTGGAATCAACTCAGTTATACACAAGTGGTGTAAATTCTGCCATCCCTAAATTTCAGAATGAAATTAAAAATGTCAAAATTCTTTCTCTAGTACTTTAGGCATGTAGACATTTTAATTGAGATTAGTAAAACAATTCTCAGTTTCCTAAATTATTGCAAGCGCGGCGCCAAAATGGCCGCCGCGCCCTTTGCGGGCCCCCCCCCCCACAGGACAGAGAATCCGGGTAGTTAGGGGCGTGGCCAGCTCCCTTATAAAAGGGGTGGCCACGAGGCAGCCGAGCTGCCATTTTACCTCAGCGACGGAGCGGAGAAGTCTTTTCCCCTGTGTCTCCGTCGCTCTTGAGCCTACCGGGAAGCCTTTTGGGTAGCGATTCTGCCTTGCCGGCTTCCCTTTGCTTCGGTGGAAATGCCTTCGAAGAAGAAGGCAGCTCCGAGTGCAGCTCGCGCGGTTAGGAGGCGCAACCCAGGTCGGAGGACCGCGGTGCTGCCTCCTCAGCTGCCGCCTTTGCTCGCCCCTGCCGGGGCCGGCGGAATGGGGTCTATTGCCCCTTCGCCCGGAGTGGGCAACCAGAGTGCGGGCGCGGAAGGGGTTCCGGCCCGCGGCCCGCGAGCGGTGGACACCGCTCCTCCACCTGCTTTCGGGTCCTGGGTACAGGGGCCTGTACCCACGCATGGACCAGGCAGGCCAGCCGGCCCTTCGCCCCAGGTTAACGTGGAAGTCAGGCGGGGGCCCCCCTCCTTTGGGGTTCCTTTTGAGGCGCTGTCTTCAGGAGGACAACAGCCGACGGGGAGGGTTGAGCTGCTGCAGGCGCGTGGCGCGGTTTCGGCCACTGCCTCGCAGCTCCCCAGCCAGCGGCCAGGTGCAGGTTCTCCGGGGATGAGCTCTACGTCGGTCGTGAGCTCCGACGCCCCCAGTGGGCCGGAACCCCCGGTGGGGGCGGCCCGCGGGGGTGCAGCATGTGAGTATACGGTGTAAGCGAGTACATCCACACACATTCCCAATATGGGGGGGGGGGCTTTCCAATCGCTTTGGCCTCGCGCGGGTGGTGCGGCGGTGCACCCGCTGACGCCTCACCCGGCGATGACAGCTAACATCCAGGGCCCCGTGGTGGGGGGTGTTCCCTACCCTTAGGGGAATGTTTTTGGTGGCCGGGTTGGTCCAAGCCCCTATTCCTTACCGATGAGTGACCACTTGGCACAGGCCGCCAGAGAGTAAATTTGGCGGGGGGAGTACGTGGATATCTTCTCATTCCTAAACAGTGTGCCCACCAAGGAGAGAGGGAGGGGCAGAATGGAAAAGATAGTGGCAGGCACGTTGTCGCAAGCCACCAAGTATGTGGGCCAAATGGTTGCCGGCCTGCATCGTATGCATGGCGGTGTACCTTAGGGCATGGCCGGATTTGGCAATTCCGATGGTCCAGTATTTGGACAACGCCTACCGGGCGATGATTTACTTTCCGGGCCCAGCGTGGTTGGCTTGTGACGAGGGATGCCGTAGGCGGATTTCCCCGCACCCCGAGATTAGGCAGGATGAGCCAGGCCAGAGGCTGTGGCTTTTGTACGTGACGCCCACGCGCCCTGCACCCGGGGAGATATACCATTGTGGGCATGCGGTTCAGCGGGCGGCCCCAGCACAGGTCACCTGCCAGGGGGCGGGGCGGGGGGTTCCAGCCCGCCGGCTGTGCTGGACTTTTTGTCCAATGGCTCCTCTAAGGGGAAGACTTGCAAATACAGACAGGAGTGTCCCACCTGTGTTGGGCCCCATGCGGCCTCTGCCTGTCCCAGGCCTAGAAGGATGCGGGGCAGAGGGTGGGGCAGTCAGGGGGCTTGCAAGACTGCCGCAGATGGATCTAGTTCACCGAAGGCCTCCCTCCCCATTTAAGGTGGACATGTTGGAGCGTTGGCTCACATGGTGCCTGAAGGGTGAGGATGCGGGTATCCTTCAGGGTTCTAGACAGGGGTTCCGGATCCCTTTCATGGGTAATAGGTCCCCTCAGGATGCCCCCGATCTTTTATCCCTTAAGGGGAGGGAGGAGGTGGCTGCTGCCAGCTTTGACGAAAGGGTCTATGCGGGCAGGGTCGTTGGCATTGTCCCGCACCCCCGTCCTGGGGAGCATATTGTTCAATGATGCCATGCCTTTTGGCTATTCCTTTGGGGCTCGGTATTCGAGCGTTTCACCATTTTCCTAGATTGCGCTTTTATCCGCAGGTCAGGGTCCCGGTCTGTAGCCCATTCCCTGGATGGTTTTATTCGGGGCTGAACGGGGCTGGGACACGTACCCACGTCTCCTCATCACATTTCAGACGCTAATGGAGGAACTTGGTGTCCCTTTAGCGCCCGAAAAGACCGAGGGCCCATCTCCACAGCTAGTATTCCTGGGGTGGAGAGTAACACGATAGCGCAGGATTCTAGGTTGCAGCAGGATAAGGTGTCAAGGCTAGTGGCCCTTGTCTCGGTCTTGCTGGCCGGGCGCATGGCATCACTGAGGTAACTTCTGGTGCTACATGGTCACCCCAGTTTCGCTGGCAGGGTCGTCGCACCGGGCAGGGCATTTGCTCTGCGCTTGTGCGATGCCATGGCGGGATTATCCAGGCCCCATCACAGGCTCAGATTTACCCAGGGTATCGGGGCAGACGTGCTTGTCTGGCCATAGATCCAGAGGTAGTTCAACGGGGTGTCATTTTGGGGTCTGATTTCCTGGCTCCCCCTTGCTTTCAGATACGGTCCGATGCCTCATGATTCCTGGGTTTCTGGGATGTACTTCAATTGGAAGTGGGCCTATGGTGGGTGGCCACCATCCTGGGCAGGCAAAGGGTTGCCTGCATGGTCTCACGTATCTGGAATGTTTCCCTATCCTGGGTGCTTTGATGCTATGGGGCAAGAGGTGGGCCAACTCGGTTGTGCAACTTGGGCATGGCAACGCGGCTGTTCCGCATCGTCACTGCACAGGATTCCAAATCGCCCGGGGTTATGGAGCTAGTTAGTTGGTTTGTGTTATGCAACCTGTGCCTCAACGTTCCCTTCAGGGCCAGGCATGTCCCAAGGGTTGATAATGATATTGCTGCTGCTTTGTCCCGCCTGCAGATCTCCCGGTTCCGTGCCTCGGCCCCCGGATGCGGAGGAATTTCCCTCGCCACTCCCGGATGTGAGATGGACCGTTGGCAAGGAGAGGTGAACCGGGCGATTGGCCTGTCACTAGCGCCATGCATGAGTAAGGCATATCACCACGCATTTAGTTCCTTTAGAGTATTATGTACCCGATTCTGACTGCCAGGAACCTGGCCTTTTCCAGTAGCCCATGTTCTGCGGTTCACGATTTACCTGTATCCCCAGGGCCTTGCACCACGCACCATAGCATCTCAGCTGTCGGGTTGGCTTTTATGGCCAAGGTGGGAGGTCGTGTGGACAGCACCAATGACTTCCGGGTGAGACATGTTGGGAGGGGTGGGTGCGCGTGCCCGGGCGTTTCCCGGGCGACCGCCACCCCATTTACCCAGGGGGTTTTTGACCCAGTTGGCCCGGGGCTGGCCTGGCCTCTGTTTTGATAGATGAGGCAGCCCACTTCATGCGGCTACAACGGTGGCCTTTTTGGAGTCCTCCGCGTCGGCGAGCTTGAGATGCTGAGTAAGGCGGATGCAAGAGTTTCCCAGGGTTTTTACCCAAGTGGCCCGGGGCTGGCCTGGCCTCAGTTTTAAGAAATGAGGCAGCCCACTTTATGCGGCTACAACGGTGGCCTTTTTGGAGCCCTCCGCGTCGGCGAGCTTGAGATGCTGAGTAAGGCGGATGCAAGATTTTCCCAGGGTTTTTTACCCAATTGGCCCGGGGCTGGCCTGGCCTCTGTTTTGGAAATGAGGCAGCCCACTTCATGCGGCTACAACGGTGGCCTTTTTGGAGCGCTCCGCGACAGCGAGCTTGAGATGCTGTATAAGGCGGATGCAAGTGTAGGGCACTGGAACTCGAGGATGTCTATATTGCCAAAGACTGGGCCCAGTTGAGGATACGCTCCTCTAAGACAGATCAGCATGGCGTAGGCAGTGGTGTAAGACTGCTACGGTGTTCTTTGGCAGACATCTGTCCGGTTGGTGCCCTACAGGAATTCCTGGCACTGCGTGGCAGGCACCACGGCCCGTTTTTTCTGTCACCAAGATGGGTCTCCCCTTACTAAGTTTCAGTTTTGGAAGGTGACAGCCAGAGCCCTCACCAGGGTGGGCCTACCAGGTGCCCGTTATGGCACACATTCATTCCGTATTGGTGCAGCCGCTACAGCAGCTGCTTTTGGGTACTCTGGGGCTGACATACGCAGCATGGGGAGGTGGGGCTCGCAATGTTTTCAGTTTTATGTGCGCCCACTCCTGCCATGAGTACCAATCCAGTCACCTTACCGCCTTTTTTCTCAATTTTCTTGCAGACCCTGGGTGTCGTATTACACCGGTGACAGTATGGCTGGTGGGCCACAGCTATGTGCACAGGGCAGCGCGTTACGCTGCGGCGACAGAGTGGACCCCGACTGGGACTGGGTGAACACGCCAGTCTCGCATGGCATGGTGAGCCTGGGATGTTATGGCGGGGGCTGCGGCCTTTCCCTTTTCTGGCCTGAGTGCTGACCCGCCTGACATTCTCATCATCTACCTTGGGGGCAATGATTTGTGCCAGGTCACCGGCTTATCGCTCAAGCATGCGATTTGCGAGGACCTCGCCTACTTGCATTATGTCTGGCCTGCCACAACCCTAGTTTGGTGGACATTATCCCGCGCCTTTCTATAGAGGGGGCGTTCACCTCCTGGCCCTTGACCGCGCTAGGCGCACGGTCAACGGGGCGGTGGCGCGGTTTCTTGCTGACAGGGCTTGGGGACGGGTCAGTCATCACCCCGATATCAGTCTACAAAATTATGACTTGTACGCAGGGGATGGGGTCCATCTGTCGCGAGGAGGTATGGACCTCCTGTTAGGTGATTGGCGAGCAGGCCTGTTGACCGAGCTGACGGTCTGGGTGGGGGCGTCAGGTCTTCTTTGAAGCCCCTCCGTGTGGCGGGTAGCACTGGTAAGGTAAACAGTATGACCCACAAGTATCCGGCAGGTTCGCAATTGACTGGACAACACTAGACAGGAATAAATTAGTTAAACGTTGTCCGGTCAACGACGAATCAGGCGATGGGGTGATGACGATTGCTAACCAGCATGCATCACCCCTGTGATTTCACGGATACGCGTCAGAGGGTGGGGTCATGAGTTAGTTATTGACTACGGTCAACAATTTGTTTGTTGTCAACAAACAAATTGATACATATTGATACATTGTAACCAATTGCCGTTGGCAATTTTGGGGTGGTACCTTACCAGTGTTACTTCGGCCTGCTTGCCTTAGGAATTATGATTGGTCGTTTTACCAATACAAATTTATAATTCGGACTAGGGCATTGAATCAATAAATGTGGCCCTATGCTGTTATCCACTTTCAATGTTGTCTGTGTCCGTTATTGGGGGGGTGCGCCTGCAATGCAAGCGCGGCGCCAAAATGGCCGCCGCGCCCTTTGCGGGCCCCCCCCCCCACAGGACAGAGAATCCGGGTAGTTAGGGGCGTGGCCAGCTCCCTTATAAAAGGGGTGGCCACGAGGCAGCCGAGCTGCCATTTTACCTCAGCGACGGAGCGGAGAAGTCTTTTCCCCTCCACCCCCTCCCTAGTTAACAGTGTGATATTTTGGTCGCTTCGGGGCCGGGTGGGAATTTTTGGCTGGGACCCATATTGGCTTCCGGGTCCTGGCTTTTTTGCCCATCCCACACTGTTGCTATGGTTTGGTATAGGGGTTTTTCTGTGTTCCTAATGTTGACTTTGGTCACATTGGCGGGTAGCACTGGTAAGGTAAACAGTATGACCCACAAGTATCCGGCAGGTTCGCAATTGACTGGACAACACTAGACAGGAATAAATTAGTTAAACGTTGTCCGGTCAACGACGAATCAGGCGATGGGGTGATGACGATTGCTAACCAGCATGCATCACCCCTGTGATTTCACGGATACGCGTCAGAGGGTGGGGTCATGAGTTAGTTATTGACTACGGTCAACAATTTGTTTGTTGTCAACAAACAAATTGATACAAATTGATACATTGTAACCAATTGCCGTTGGCAATTTTGGGGTGGTACCTTACCAGTGTTACTTCGGCCTGCTTGCCTTAGGAATTATGATTGGTCGTTTTACCAATACAAATTTATAATTCGGACTAGGGCATTGAATCAATAAATGTGGCCCTATGCTGTTATCCACTTTCAATGTTGTCTGTGTCCGTTATTGGGGGGGTGCGCCTGCAATCAGTGTGTATCAGCTCATAGTTAATTTTCATTTTCAATGGTTTCAAAGTTTTTCTCAATATCCTTAAAAGTAGATCCAGACTTAAATATCAGTGGGAATTGTTTCAAGATTGGAGGCTGAAAATGAATATTAAAATCAAATGAACTTGGAATACATTCTTACACATGAGAAAGAACTCTGTGCCTGAAATCACTACTTAGGCACACGTTGGTGATACAAAAATATGTTTAACTAGTTGGCAATGAAAGATAATCTAAGTACTGTAATACATGCATTTTTCAACTAGTTAAATAGATGGGATTTTGCTAGTTAAATAGATGGGATAGTTTGCAATAAAAATAACAATGATAACAGTATGCTGTCAAATTGATTCTGATGTATCATATCATAGGTTTTATTTATACCCCGCTTCCCTCAGCCTGAAGGTGACTCGAAGGGGCAAAACAACAGAAGCAAAGCAATACAATAAGTACACAAGTACAAATAACAATACAGTAATACAAAAAGTAAACAAATAATACAATATCAGCAATACATATCAAAAATATCGACAATCAGCAAAACAATATATCAGCATTTACAACATAGGGGGGAAATTACAATATATCAATAAATACGGGTACCAAATATAGCAAAAGACACAATACTCTATACAAAGAACCAAGCCCCTAAGATATCTAAAAATACAAAATAACAAAAACAGAGATACAGTATAGCAAAACAAGGTACCAATGCAATGCACAACTCACTCTAACCCCAGGCAAGTCCAAAAGGGGGAGTGACAGCGGTGAAGGCTCAGCGGTCTCAGTGGTTTTTTAAAGTCCAAGGCGGAGCGTGGCTAGAGATGCCAGCAGCCCAGGGAACCCTTTCCTGCCGCCATCCTGCAGCTGCCCCACACACAGCTGCTCTCCATTCTCTCGAGGCCAAAGCTGGCCGAGAGAAGAGTCCGGCGTTGGTGGTGGCAGGTGTTGTGTTCTAATAGGGTAACCATCTTCATGTGATAACAATGTATCATTTCCTACCAGTAACAATATAGCCTTCAGCTGTATCACTATAAACCCTGTATGAGGACGCGAGCTAATGACCACCAGTGGGCAGCGGCGAGCGTCCAAGCTCTCTCGGTCCATACTCATCAAAGGCTACAGCGCGGAGTTTCCCGCCACTACCTACACCTGGACAAGAAGGGCGTGACTAACAATGACGTCACGCAGACAATAGCCAATAGGCTATCGTGGAGCCACATTCGAATGTTTTACTACTGTATATATTGAGCTATGCATCCGCGATTACCTCATGTTCCCTCTGACCACCATGCAATAAACCTGAGTTAAACCAGCCTGTGGCTGTTTCCTGTGTCTTGGTTCTCATACACTAAATTGGCGACGAAGGTGGGATAATGGATTCCCAAGGAGCCAGGGCACAGAGCGGGTTCAACATTACCAAACCGCAAGACTGGGAGCTTTTTGAGATGGACTTCCAGGCGGCACTGGTGGAACTCAAAGTCAAAGACGACGAGGAAAGGAAGAGGGCCATCCTCACCCGAATGCTTGGGATGGAAACCAAGCGAACGCTGGTGAGCATCATTGCACCGAAGAAGATGAGTGATTTCAAAGCCGAGGACATCATGAAACTGCTGCGTGAGCGGTTCCGACCCTCGAGGGCAATGTTTCCCGCTCGGAGCGCGTTTTGGAGGCGAGTCCAAGCGCCGGACGAGTCGGTTGAGACCTTCGTAACAGCCATGAGAATAGCAGCCGCCCCCTGCAGATGGGACAACCTAGAGATGGCCCTCAGGGACGGAGTTCTGTGTGGCCTGAAGGACAAGGAAGTGCAGCGCAGCCTGATGAACAAGGAGCCACCACCCACGCTGGCAGAGGTTGTGGAGGCCGCGGAATCCGCGGAATCCACGAATGCTGGGGTAGACGAAATGCACCAATGGCGTGAGTGGCGTCCTAGAGCCGGCAAAGCGGAGAGTTCGGTGCACGGAAAGTCCGGACAGTCGGTGCACGCAACCCGACGAACCTCGAAGTCGTCTACGGAAGGCAGCGACGGCGAGGAGGTCCAGAAGGTCCGAAAAGGAGGACGCCGCTGCGATGGTTGCGGAGCGGCCCATGAGCGCGCGAAGTGCCCATTCAGAAAAACCGAGTGCTACAACTGCGGCCGTCGGGGGCACATCGCCAAGGCGTGCAGGAAGCGGAAAGAGGGCCGGAGGCATTCACAAGACCGTTCGGCCAGACCGGACCGTCCAGCGAGGTCCAAAGATGGCGCCCGGACCACGAGGAAGCAGGACGGCGTGGGCCGCATCTCGGACGACAGCGAGGACGACGCTCCCGTGTTCAGCGTGTCCGCGGGACAACCCCATTACTTCGTTGAGGTACTAGTACAAGGGGCCCCTATTAGGATGGAAATTGACTCGGGGTCCTCCTATTCTATAATTCCCCAGAGAGAGTTCTTGAAAATCGACCCCCACGCGCGACCCAAACTTAAAACGTTGAGGTCCACGCTACGAGACGTACAGGGGAACAGCATTCCAGTGTTGGGGGTCGGGAAATTTCGGGTCCGTTTTAAGAGACATTCTGCGGAACTCCCCCTAGTTGTACTCAAAGGGGGAAGTTGTAGCCTCCTCGGGACACAGTGGTTTCAGCCTTTGGGTTTGTTCATAGGGGGGGTGCATGCCGTGGGTGCGGACCCAATACAAGCGGTCTGCGACGCGCACCCCGCCGTTTTTAAAAAAGGTCTGGGAAAGTTCAAGGGACCCCCTGTAGCCTTCGACCTAGACCCGGAGGTCCGCCCGATAAGACTCAAACCACGCAGGGTGCCGTTCGCACTAAAGGACAAAATAGAGGCGGAACTGGACAAGCTGGTGGACCAGGGGATTCTTGTGCCTGTGGATTCCGCGGAGTGGGAAACCCCAATTGTAACAGCACTAAAGGCTAACGGGGAGGTGCGCATTTGCGCTGATTATAAGTGTACAATTAACAAAGCGATCCGCCCTAATGCATACCCGGTGCCGGTGGTCAGCCACCTTCTGGCCAGGCTGAATGGGGGAAAGTGTTTTGCTAAGCTCGACTTAGCACAAGCCTACCAGCAACTCCCTGTAACTCCCGCCACGGCAGCGGCACAAACAATAGTCACACATAAAGGGGCGTTCCAGGTGTCGCGTTTACAGTTCGGCGTAAACTCGGCACCTGGCCTTTTTCAGTCGATTGTGGAACGCCTCCTGAAGGGGCTGGAGGGGGTGTTGTGTTACTTTGATGACGTATTGATAACAGGGGGGAGTGAGGCCGAACTGGCAAAGAGATTGGATAAAGTACTGACGGTGTTCGAGAAAGCGGGGCTGCGGCTGAGAAAAGACAAATGCGTTTTTTTCGAAACAGAGGTTGAATTTTTAGGGTTCCGGGTCACACCCGAGGGAATTATGCCGTCCAAATCCAAGGTAGCCGCCATCAAGAAGGCTCCTCGCCCCACATCCAAAACCGAACTACAGTCATTTCTGGGGCTCCTCAATTTTTACCATACCTTCCTTCCACGGAAGGCGTCGGTGGCCGAACCGCTCCATCGGTTGCTTAAAAAGGAGGAAACTTGGCTGTGGGGGGACGAGCAAGAGAGGGCGTTTAAAGAGTTAAAGCAACTCCTAACATCCGAGGCAATCCTAACTCATTTCGATCCCAAACGGCCAGTGGTCTTAGTCTGTGACGCATCCCCGGTGGGGGTGGGGGCGGTGCTGTGCCACGTGTTGGGCGACGGAAGGGAGGCCCCGATAGCGTTTTATTCAAGGTCCCTGTCCCAAGCAGAGCGGAATTACGCACAGACCGACAGGGAGGCATTAGCGATAGTAGCGGGAACCAAAAAATTTCACGATTTCCTGTATGGTCGCCCGTTCAAGATCGTGACCGATCACAAGCCCCTGTTAGGAATTTTCACTGCAAATAAGCCCACGCCACAGATCCTGTCCCCGAGGATGCTGCGGTGGGCTATCTTTCTCAACGCATACCAACATGAATTGGAATACCGGCCAGGGAAGGAGATCAGCCATGCAGACGCACTCTCAAGGTCTCCTTTGCCCCTGTCGGGCGACCAAAAGGCAGGGGTAGAGAGAGACCACCAGGTATTGTTAATAGAGGTCTTAGATTCACCCCCAATAGTACCAGCCGACATTGCCAGGGCGACAGGCAAGGATAGAACGCTGGAGAAAGTAAGCTCATGGGTTCAGAAGGGGTGGCCGGCGTCCTCCCCAGGTACGGAATTCGACCCATTTTTTCGGAAAAAAAATAGAGTTGTCCCTAGAGAGGGGGTGCCTTTTGTGGGGCCAACGGGTGGTGGTCCCTACAGCCCTACGACCGAGGGTGCTCAAACTGCTGCACGTCAGCCACCCGGGGATCGTCCGTTCCAAGGCGCTTGCCCGGAGTTACTTCTGGTGGCCCCAGCTGGACGCAGACATAGAGCACATGGTCGGCACTTGTGAGGCGTGCCAGGGCTCCCGACCGGAGGCGGCGCGCCTCCCGCATAGGGAATGGGACGCAGCAAGGGGGCCGTGGTCCAGAGTGCACGTAGATTTCGCTGGCCCGTTCCGAGGAACCGTTTTTCTCCTGGTAGTGGATGCGTACTCTAAGTGGCTGGAGGTGATTCCGGTAAAGAGCACGTCCTCCGCCACCACAATTGGCCAGCTAAGGAGAGTCTTTTCCACGTTCGGTTTACCCGACACTCTGGTCAGCGATAACGCTAGTTGTTTCACGTCCGCTGAGTTCAGGGCATTCATGGTGGCAAACGCCATTCGGCACGTAACATCTGCGCCGTTTCACCCGGCCACAAATGGCCAAGTGGAGCGGCTGGTGCGGACAACCAAGGATGCGCTGCGGCGCATGGGCTCGGGGGACCTGAATCACCAAGTATGTCAGTTTTTATTAGCGTATAGAGTGACCCCCTTAGCATCCGGATACTCGCCGGCAGAGCTGCTGATGCGGAGAAAACTGACCACGATTCTGTCCAGGTTAGACCCGACGAGGGTCGAGGACAAAGGGAAGAACGTAGGGGTAGCGGTGCTGAAAGGTTTCGCCGCCGGCGATCCTGTGCATTGCAGGAACTACGCCAGCACCGGGCCAGCCTGGGTACCAGGGAGAGTTGTGGAACAGACGGGGCCAGTGTCATATCGGGTGGAAACGAGCACTGGCCTACTGTGGAGGCGGCATGCGGATCAGCTCCGGAGCCGGGTTCCCAGGGAGCAAGCCACGGACGGCTCGGAGATTGCCTCAGCGTTAGGGTCCTCCCCCACCCGTTTATCCCAAGGGGGAGACAACGAAGGGCAACAGTCCCAAACAAGGGGGGGAGGCAGCGGTCCCGACTCATATCCTTTTGATACACCAGTCCTATCAAAGAGAAGCAGCGGTCCCGACTCCCTATCGGAGCCCGGGGGAGAGGGGGAGGAGTTTGCGACCGCTGCCCCCGAATTTGATTTTGATTTTGCGAGCCGGGGGGTTTTTTGGGAGTGTTCCCCCACCCATCCAAGCGAGAAGAGGGGTTTTTCGTTAGCCCCCAGTGCCCCCGGTTCTTCCCAAATAAAGCACGCACCTCCCGACAAAGCCGCAGAACCGCGGCAAGGCACTAACAAGTCTCCCTCTCCAATTACAGGACAGGAAGCCAGGGGACAAAGAGAAGGTAGCAAACCCGGGGCAGGGCAGCCCACACCGAGACCCCAGCGTGTTTGAAATAAGCCATCTTGGCTGAGAGACTTCGTCTCATCCTAGGGGGGAGGAGTGTTGTGTTCTAATAGGGTAACCATCTTCATGTGATAACAATGTATCATTTCCTACCAGTAACAATATAGCCTTCAGCTGTATCACTATAAACCCTGTATGAGGACGCGAGCTAATGACCACCAGTGGGCAGCGGCGAGCGTCCAAGCTCTCTCGGTCCATACTCATCAAAGGCTACAGCGCGGAGTTTCCCGCCACTACCTACACCTGGACAAGAAGGGCGTGACTAACAATGATGTCACGCAGACAATAGCCAATAGGCTATCGTGGAGCCACATTCGAATGTTTTACTACTGTATATATTGAGCTATGCATCCACGATTACCTCATGTTCCCTCTGACCACCATGCAATAAACCTGAGTTAAACCAGCCTGTGGCTGTTTCCTGTGTCTTGGTTCTCATACACTAAAGCAGGGAGCTGAATTCTTATGCTGCCTGACCATTTAGCCCGCTAGGCTAAACGACCGAGGGAAGGTCCAGTGAGAGTCCCCATTTCCGTCAAGGCCAGGGGCTGGCTGAGGGAGGAAGTCCTGTGTGGGCTGCGGGAAAAGGCAGCAAAGTCCTCCATCCTGAAGCTGCCACATCTTTTAAACCCTCTGGCCAAACGGTGGTGATCCTTTCTAGGGGTTTCAGAATAGAGAATACCATTCCCTTTTTCTGGGGTGCAATGGGACTCTTCACAGGCTGGCTCTTCTCCAGGAAGCTACAGTAGAGAATTGAACATCTTGCTCTACCTAAACCATTGAGCTATCCAGCCAGCTAATGTATGTGTCAAGCTGGGATAGCAGGGAAATGGTCTACTAAGTGACTCAGAGGTGATTGCACAAATAGAAAGTATGAACATATATTCGTAGACACCTAGTATGTAGTGAATCTCAAGACTATCTAACCAATATCTAACCAATCTCATTAGAATATCTCCAAAATTTCTCATTTCGAATTTTTTTCCAAAGGAAAGTTCTGTTTTATCAAGTTGCGAGGGAACAATCAACATTTTTATGGGAGGGAGCTGTGGTATAAAATTCATATCTTCATCTGTTCCAAAGTATAATTGGTAATTTCAGTTAGGGTAAATCCCCTGAATCAACTGCTGAATTATAAACCAGTATTTATGTAACTACCCTCAGATCAGTGGGTTTATTCTAGCTGGGATGATCAACTGGATTTAGGAATATATCCCTATTTAACAACTACCTGCTTTGAAATGCATGAAAGATTTCCCAGTTCTCCAGTACATTTTACCCGGACAAGGAAAAATTATGTTCAAAATGTATTTGCACATTTGGAAATCTTTCCTTTAACAAACTTAACTTGTACAACTGGTTTGCCCTTCTTTTTCATTTGAAGCTAAGCTAAACTGTTCAAATGAGTAAACCACCTAAATTTTTAATTCCAGCTTTGATTATTTAAGAACAGTTTTTGTTGTTGTTTTTACCTATCCTGATTAAAAGTTCTAAATAATTCAAAGGCTACACACTGAGGTGGATTTATAATTAAATGTAAAACTATTGCCTGCCTATAGATTTTGGAATAATGGTGTGTATTTCTAGGCACAGTGTCAAAGACAAGAAGCAGTTGTTTGAGCTGTTGCCATCTTTTTCCTGCAAAGGTGAGGACCCGCTGACCCACCATCTTCCTTTCCACTCAGAATTCTTGGGAATGTTGATTCTGACTTATAACAACCCTTAGTAGCACCTTTAGGTATAGAATATATATAAGTAATCTATTATTTCCTCCTTCTTTATAGCTTGCTCATGACTACATAGGCTGGATTTATTCCAGGAGGCACAGCAGAGAATTGAACTCCTTACTACTGGCACCTTACCTTGGATACCTTGGAGTCATTATTCAGTGAGGAGTCTGTGCATTGGTGGACATCTCCATGATGACATTTTGCACATGCAAATGGACTTGAGAAATCAAGTCCATTTTTATGCTTTTTTTAGTCATTAGGATATCACGCCACCCGCTGGGCAGGCAGACCACGACATGTGCCCTCCGCTTTCACCTTGCCCAAGGGATCCAATGGCCTAAAATCATTGACAAGAGATGGGCAACACTGCTTAGTTAGACCATTCGAGCCCCCACACCCCGACCAGGCCTAGCAGGGCTCCACGGCAACATATATAGGACACTAAGTTATCCAGCTAGCTTTTTGTTTACATTGTTGAATTCTTTGCTTTTTACCAAGATGTAAAAAGGCTATATAAGTTCATTACTAGAAAAACTTAATAAAAACAGTGTTCAGCAAGTAATAGTTTCCTTAAATGCAAAAATTAATTAACAGCTGAATTCTTGTTTTAATAGTAGTGAATAATCAATGAGTTGGATGTATGCATGGGGAACAATACAGCTGTAATAAGAACTGAAAGAGAGCAAGAGGGAGAGATAAAACAGAAGAGATAATCTGGGACTGGTAACATTTTAGAATTTTAAAAAGTTTAAATCCACCGTATTAATTATTGATTGGTTTCCAGTGACATTTATTAAGCATGCAAAGAACATGTCATTCAGAGAATTACTGAGGGCCAGCTACAAGAAATGCAGAAAATACATGATCAGCATGTATATATTTGGCTTGTTATTGTTTTCATTTAAAGGCAGTTATGAGGTTCTTCATATTTGACTGAAGTAGAGTACAGTAAAACCTCGGTTAACATAATTAATGCGTTCCCCGTGATGTATTTTTAAAGAGAAAATTACTTAAACCAAATTTCCCATTGGAATACATTGCATGCAATTTCCCATGCATTGAAAACCAAATATGTTAACCAAAATACAGTTTCCCCATAGGATTGCACTGAAAACCAATTAATCAATTCCAAAAAAATTGCTTAAATCGAGCCACTATTTTCTATAGATTTCCTTTTGTTATGTGATTTTTACCTTAACCGAGCCATTTGTTAACCAAGGTTGCACTGTATTTAGGAAGGTGGGGCTTAATCCTCCTATCTGGCTGATCTAAACTATCTCTCTAAAATCTGTTGCTAGTAGACTGAGATATTTGCTTCTAACAGTCAGGCCTTCACAATCCAACAAAAAAACCCCTACATCTCCAAATAAACAAAATTATATGAACCAAACCAAAAAAAAATTATCCTTCATGGTGCAGTAGTTAATCTACAGTCCTGCAACCAAAACTATACTCACTATCTGATTATAATCCCAAATGGGGACTCAGGGTGAAAACATACCATCTTCGCAGGTCAGTATCTTTCTACCTCACAGTGCAGGTTAATTAGCCATCCAATTATATCACTTAAATCTGAATCAGGTATTGTTCCTTTGCAACATTATACAATGGACAATATATAATAACATGTACAAAGTCTTCCTCCTGTTTTAAACAACCAGGATTGGTACACTGAGAACATGGTTATTCTAGAATTTTCCTTATAAACCAGGACAAACAACTCATGATCTACATTCAATTCTAAAGCTTTTTATCCGCACCCTATGCTTCTCCTGCTGCCATGAATACCAGACATTCAAAATAACTGAGATCCACCATGCTAAATAATATCACAGAGATCCCACTTCCTACTGAAAGGAAAAAGACGTTGCAGCCCACTCCTATGCATTGTGTCCACGAAGTGACCAGGATCACGGTACAAAATTAATTGGAAGTGTAAACAATAGCTCCAACTGGGGGTTCTAGGAGGAAAAACCCAGAAATTAGCTCATTGACACAACAGTCCTTCAACAAAGTCATTATGTCCCTAGTGATGTAGCTAGCATCCTGATTAGATTTGCAGGTATCTTGATTTTTAGATATGATTAAAATAACGTAAGGATTATTTTTATGTATAACACTATTTCAGAAACTAGTGTAATTGCTGTGTCCCTCTGTCAGATCCATCAGTACACCAAAACTATTAATGTACAAGGCCAACAGCATTATTTGCAGTGGATTCTTGTAACTAATTCATGAATCCCGCTTGGATTTTGGCCATCAATCAATTTGCCTAATATTACCGCTAAGATGATATAAATCTCCTCAAAATTGTTTATTTCTTCAGAATCTATCCTAAGAATACAAAGAGGCAAACTAAATATTTATATGTTACTGTTTATATTCCTCTGAACATGGTTCATCTCCACATAAACCTGAAGGGACCATAAGGGAACACACTTATTATTGTAAGGAAAATAATTAAATTATCTCCAAGAGTTAAATTCCCAGAGGCCCATACTCCTAAAATCTGCCACTAGCAGCAATTGGGGGTGGGGGGAATGATAGCATTTTATTGTGAAACTAACAGGAATTTTGGGGTTGAGTAAAGGTTGTTGTGAATTAGTTTAGAAAGATGGGATGGAAAGAGAACTAAACATCTATCCCTCAATACTGCTAATCTGGCTTCCTGTTTATGGATTCCAAGAAGGAGATGAAAAAGACGAAGAAGAAGGAGAAATAATCAGGTTTTAGGAGATTCATCCATGTATTTCCAACAGCCTCCGTCGTAATATGAAAAAATTGTAACCTGAAGCACATTTTCCCCATAGGAATGCATTGAGAATAAAAAAGTCCCGACTGGACCAAAAATAATTAAAACAAAACACAACCTCCCAAAAAATGCCAGACGTGGTTGTCCCCCACCCCAACAAAAGCAATGGAGTGATCTCCCTACCTTTTCCACGCTGTTTGGGGACCTTATCCGGCAGTAATGTCGGCACTTCCACAGCGGTAAGCACTGCATTGTGACTTTGGGTGTTGGGGCGGTGGCCATTTTGAATGAAAAAATGGTTGCGGCAGCCATTTTGAATTTCAATCAGTATAGCACTTGAAGAAATAATATAAATATTTAATAAGAAGAACTATAAGATGAGTATCTAATCTTTACACTAGGGGTTCACAACCTATGGCCTGTCATTCAAAATGGCCACTGCCCCTCCACCAGAAGTCACAATGCAGTGCTTACTGCTTCGGAAGTGCTGTTGTCATTGTTAGATAAGGTCCCCAAATAGCATGGGAAAGGTAGGGAGATCACTACCATCTTAGAGTTTAAAATACTGTAGCATAATTTCTGGTTGTAAACCGAAAATCGACCATAACCCAGGGAAGTTTTAAAATTAAATGTGCGGTTATAACCCACAGCAAATGTAACCCAGAGCAGTCATATGCCAGGATTTTACTGTATAGAAGGATAGAGAAATCAAGCTACTTACTACAAGCATCTAACCTTAACCCACACATGCTACAGTTGCAATATTTATTATGAAAGCCAACATATGTAGAGCCAAATATCTGGATTTTATTTGCATGGACTGCTGTAAAGATGCAGAGACATGATTGTAAGCTTATGGTATGTAAGCCAACTGTTATTATGTTAAAGTTTCTTAAATATTATACTACTCTTTTTAGGGTACTCTAGATTAATTGGTGTAAAGCAGTGATTTTCAATGTTTTTTAGCTATGGGCCAGACCATGGCCCCTCAAGCAGCTAAGCGGGCCCAACTGAACTGGTGCCGTAAAACACATCCATAGATGTCTTAAATGCATTTACGATGGGCGCAGACTCATTTACAGCTGTAGTAAATGTGTTTACAACAGCTACAGACTAATTTATGGCTGTAGTAAACGCGTTTACGTGTCTGTAAATGAGTCCATGGCTGATTCTGGTGCCAGCAGTGCCAGTGGCTAGAGCAAGATCAGGGGCCGGATTATTTAGCACTGCAGGCCAGATCTGGCCCACAAGCCATAGGTTGTGAACCCTCGGTGTAAAGATTAGATACTCATCTTATAGTTCTTCTTATTAAATATTTATATTATTTCTTCAAGTGCTCTACTGATTGTTGGATATTCTTGGCATGCAGTGTTTTAAATAGTTTAGATGTAATACTTCTGTGATTTTACCAATACTGGGTTTACTATTGCAATGATCAACAGAAATATTCTTATTACATACAAAGCACGGGGGGGGGGGGGGGGAACCCAACAACAAATCCTCAAACAAAAGCCAATAGTATTAACCAAATACAGTAATCCTAAATTATGCCAGAGAAACTAAATCACAATGCTTAAATAGAGTGCCAGATGCTGTACATTCCTGTATCTGTTGCTAAAATATGTAATTTCATACTGCACCTAATTAGGGTAGAACATTTATGCGCACCTACACATGACAGAGTCTTTGCACATTCAGAATTTTCACATCAAAGAGAAATGTAGGCTAGAACCTTCTCTCTGACATGCATCTTTTGACTCGTATCTCACATGATAAAATTGCTACTACTAATTGTTTGAAATGGAATCTGCAGTGGCTCAAGTGGCTAAGACGCTGGCTGGGAGGCAGAAGGTCAGCAGTTCGATTCCCGAGTACTGCAGGATGGAATGAGCTCCCGTCTTTGTCCCAGCTCCTGCCAACCTAGCAGTTCGAAAGCAAGAAATTACAAGTAGATAAATAGGGACCACCTCGGTGGGAAGGTAAAACAGTGTTCTGTGTGCCCCAGTGTCTAGTCATGCTTGCCACATGACCACGGAAATGTCTGCAGAAGCAGACAGTGCTGGCTCTTTGGCTTAGAAACAGAAATGAGCACTGCACCCTAGAGTCAGATATGACTGGCTTTCGAGCAAGGGAAACCTTTACCTTTTACCTATGGGAGTGAAATGGGAGTGAAGTAACAAATATCTCATATGCTAGTATATTTTAATTATAAAAATAATTTATTTTAAGAATGTTGGCAATGATTTTCTAAAGGTATAAGGAATACGTGGCCTGAATGCAGCATACAATTTTAGAGCATTTCCATTTTCTGTGAGACCTCATTAGTTATTTTGAGAATATGCAAGGAGCATGTGCTAAAATCTTATAAACAAAATGTAATGATTTTGAATGGAACATAAATGATATAAAATATTTTGAATTAGGTATACCGAAAACCTGAGGTAGTCTGGTTGTTTCTAAAGTCACATTTCAAATATTGAATTTCTCATTTCCCAACATAAAATGAAGGACAGCTATCAAAATTAGGATGCTACTAGACAGATAGGCTATCCTGAACTGATTAAGTTGACTGAAGTTTCCTTTGGCAGTTAAATCACTGTTGTCATTCAAACTTAATGTTTAATTATACTGGGCAATTTCCAGAGCAAGAGTCCACACTGCACTTCAAATTGCTAGAGTTCTAACCAAGAACACCTATGACATTAACACCTAACTGTTGGGATGTGGCAAGTCAGCATGTAAGGGTTAACACATAATCCCTGGGGAGGAGGGAGTTTCTGTTGCCAGGTTTAACTTGCTTGCATGTTTTGTTTCCTAACCAATCAGAAAAAAAGTATCTGTCTTCTCACAGTAGTGAACAATGGCACTATTGAATGTTGGACTATCATCTGTAGCAGTATAGATGAAACTCATATGTAATAGTTTCTTATGGCCAAAAATTCTTACCCAAATTATTAGCATGAATTTGAATTTTATTATTACAGTCACTAGTTCTTCAGGCAATAATTCCACTGCTCATTTTTTCTTTTAAAGCATTATGCAAATTGCATCTTCTTACTCATCTAATGCACATTCTTTCTGATGGGCTACAAGCATGCTGAATTTTAGTGGATTTCCTTTTTTAATTCCTGTAGAAGATTTTATATGCAGTGGATAATGTTTGGTTTGCTCTGCATTTGTTCCTAACCCTCTCTGTAATGCTGCTTTCATTCACTCTCTCTGGCAATCCTAGCCAATAATCAGCTGTTGAGTAGGCTGGTGAGAGGATGAACCAGAGTCAATGCCAGTGCTAGATGCAGAACTGCTAAGCTTCCCATAAGAACACTTGCGACTCTACCATAAGAAAGCTGAATGATTCTTGGTATATCTCCAAGGGAATTTTCAAAACATCCAGTTTCAGCTAGAAAGCAAAAGCAAGTTCTTGAAAAACTGCATTTTTAAAGCAAGGTTAATAAATGCAGCATTCTTTTATTAGAAGAAATGTTGCACTATGAGAGCTTTGTGTACTTCCCAGCTGGCTGTAAATCAAAAACTTTAATACAATATATCAAGCCATTCATCTCCATTTTATTTTTCAATTTGTGGAAGAGTGTTTATTAAATCCTTTACAAGAAATGCTTTGTCTCTATCATCAAGCCTCATAAAGATTTAACAATATACCATCTAGTTATTCTTTCCCAATAGTCCATTTATTTGCTCCCACAATATAATTTCTGAACAGGCTGGGCAAACAGATTTGCCAATAAAATCCATGTTTATATATGACTGATCAGCTACACAGAAAAGCTCTCTATAATGCAAGATACAGAGATGAAGCAAACCACGTGGTGTGACAAACAAATTATATTATCACTTAAGAGAGCCCTTAATATGTTCTAAGTGCACAATCTAGTTTGATGTTTAGCAACTAATTGCTTGACTAGACCTATAATAATATCCTAATTGCATGCTGAGCATAGAGGTACCCTACAATAAATGTCTAAAAAGTTCATAACATAATCACAGAAATGACCCATTTCACAAAATATTGAATTATGTGGTGTGCTTTTTTGAAACTGTCATAACAAACAAATAAGCCAGACTTTGTGAACTGACTTATCCTGTCAAAATTAGATGCTAATACATTCATGACATATTAAAAGTGGAGCTCTGCCACTAGCAGAATGGCCAGATTTCTGATAAACATAGAGAGGGAAAGTTTTTATAAAGTATGGAAAACAGACATGTGGTAGAAAGAAATCTCAATCTAAAGGAAAATTCTTATGGAAAATCAAAGTGAAAAAGTCATGATTCAATGCAACATAGTTCACTTTCCCCAGGGACAGTAGTTATTATGACTATGAAAGACTACTTCTAAAATAAGAATGTAGTGACTCTTAACAACTTTCTTGAACTACAACCATAAACAAACTCTACAGTGATATTGGTGTTGTCTTTGGTGAGTTTGAAATACGTAAACACTTTGGAAACTGCTGTAGAACAGAATGTAAAAACTAAGAATTATGAGACTGTGCGGTTAAGTATACACAAGTTCCTGCCAGATAACCTTAGGAGAGCTAAATGCCAGGTATTTTGTCTTTATTACAAAAGAAAGTGTTCTGGTCTCTGTAAATGCCCAAGCAGCTAGGAAATTTACCCAAGAAGATCTCTCTTAAAACGTTACAAAGAAATTGAAAAAGCAAAATAAAGTAAGCCAGTAATTAATTCACAGGAACAAACTAAAAGGATAGGAAGAGTACAAGTTGAGATTTTGCCCTAAATTTGATCTCTGCTTTGTCATCAGTCCAAACAAGGAGTAGCCAGAAGAGCACTGTAAGGCCATGATGGCGAACCTTGGCACTCCAGATGTTCTTGGACTTCAATTCCCAGAAGCCCAAGCATCCTGTGAATCCACACAAGTGGGTTTACGGGTACGGGCGTGTTTTACTTCTGCTTCTGGGAGCGACGAGGGTGGTGTGTGCCAGATGAATCACAGTAAACCCATTTGTGTGGATTCACAGGGTACTTGGGCTTCTGCGAATTTAAGTCCAAGAACATCTGGAGTGCCAAGGTTCGCCATCACAGCATAAGGCTAGGTGGTCAGGAAGTCAATCAAACCGAAACATTGATAGCATGGAACAAGGTGGTCAAAGTTGGCATTGGTCTCAGCAACTGGGCTTGATTTGAGAATTGAGAATTGAGGTTACAGACAGAAATGCTGCCCTTCAGGAAAAGTCTGAAAACCTGGCTGGCAGGGCAGGTATGGGGCTTTAATGGGAATACGGCTCCAGCCTGTTGGCTCATCCCCAGTTAGCACTTAGTTAATATCCCTCCCTTTGTGTTGTTGTATCGCCCCCCCCCCATTCCCTTTTATTTCTTTTTATTCTTTTAACTGGGGTGGGTGGGTGGGTTATAGGGTGGGGAAGTGAGTGGGCGATTTGGGATTTTAAAATCTGTTTTTATACATTTTTAACTGTTGTACGCCGCCCTGAGTCAGGTTCTCCTGATTGGGCGGCATATAAATTTAAAAATTAAATTAAATTAATTAATTGTGCAGGGTATACAGCTAAGGCTTGGGTGACTACCCCTACACACATACACACATCTACTGCCACTGTGACAGAATTCTATACCTGAGCTATCCTGTTTCAGACTTTTGCACTCCATGTTGGCTGGGGCAAGCTGACGTGAAACATCGGATGCCTTTCTCCCTAGGGCTGGGAGATGTCTTCTTCTTCAGAGATATCTGAGAGGATGGGTTCTTTGTGCAGGGAGGTCTAAATTTTGCATCATCTTTTGGCGTGTCCCAGAAAGGGGCTGCTACCTGGAGTCTATCTTGGCTTCTGTCCTCAGAAAAAGACTCTCTATGACAGAAAGACCATAACTAGAATCTTCAGTAAACTACTGTACTATGTTTTTTCTACTGAATGGGCATAATTTTGAAACATAGCTAAGTGCTAGGCATAAAAGAAGCTTCCAAATTTATAACTCTTTTGGAACAGGTATTGATGACCTATTCTTCAGTTATGTTCCATCTAGATGATTTTTTTTCTTTTTCCTGTGATCAGAACTAGTTGTTTGATACTGTCAATGAACTGTCAGCTAGAACATTATACATCAAGGTTACTGACACTACAGTGGTACTTTTAGATACAGCTCAACCACGTGTTATTATGGTCCTTGTGATAAGGACTTGTGACAAAGTATAACATTTTACATGTCTTAAATTTTAAAGGGAAGTGTCCCTTAATGTTTTTATATGACTGCTCAAGAGCAACAACAATTTCATTGGACATTGCATTTCAGATACAGCACTGAACAGTATCTTTATTGCACAAGGTTGCCGAGAAAGAGAATGTCCAATGAAATTGTTGTTGCTCTTGAGGAGTCATATGTTATATTTTGCCACCAGTCCTTATCACAAGAATCATAATACTTAGGCTCTTTATTATGACCAAGGCGTTTCCCATCCATGTATATAGTCAATTCTCTATGTGCTAGTTTATTATTCAGATGAAAGCAAGCAACTTCTGTCTTGGTGACATTTGGTTTAAGGCACCATCTACAGAAGTAATTTGCCATTATGGAATATGGATGTCAGTTGTAAGGATCTCTTCTCAGTCCTCAAACAACCTGTGCCTGGCAGCTATCACACAGTCAGCATACCCAAACTTCCAGCTTTGTGTAGCTGGTAGGTTAGCTATATACAGTAATACCTCATACAAAGTTCACTTCATACAACATCGAATTCATACAACATCGCCTAATTTCTTGAAAAAAGTTACCTCATACAAAGTCACTCGACTTTGTATGAGGCATTCAGTTTTTCCCAGGTTGCATTGTGCCTGGGCAGTATAAAAGTCAGGACACATGTGTGCATTGCTCTTGTGTGTTTTGCACAAGGCAAAGAGTGTTTAAGAGTGGTTTTGAGTGTGATTTTGGATTTTTTTGGATTTTTCATCAGAATTTTTAGAAGCATTCCTGGGATTTTTGCAGCATTCTTCAGGTTCTTGGACTATCAGGGTTGTTTGACATGTTTTTGTAATGTATTTAGCCTTTAGACAATGTTTTCTTAAAGTTCTGTCAGTTTCCTGTCTGTTTCCTTGACTTTGCCTTAAAGTGTGTGCTGTTACAGTACAATGTGTCTCTATGGAAACGACATTGTACGAGGCATCGCAGCAAGGATTTGGACGTTGTATGAGGCATCACGGCTAGGATTTTGCATGCCTCATACAAAGTCCAAATCCGTATAAAGTCCAAACTTGTGGAACCAAGTTTGGATGTTGTATGAGGTATCACAGTACAGTGCAAAGAGCAATGGGGCTTTTTGGTACATATAACGGTACACAAACTAGAAATGTTCAAAATACATTCCAATTCCCCAGAAGGCAGATGCTGTATTTTTAAGAGTGGTTTCCCAATAATTTTTTATTTTCTCTCCTCTCCTCTTTGCACTTGGCACATTTTGATTCTAATGTGCACAAACTCTCTGTATATAGATTGCTGCGGCTGGATAAGCAGATAACTCTCAATAGGTATCTAAATCTAACACATCTGTAGTCCTCAATAGAGCTGTACATTTTTGCAGGCAAACTATTGGAGATACCGGCTGGTACAATGTCAAAATGGTTACAACATATGTGATGATTTATTTATGTTTCTTCTCACACATGAGCAGAAGGGGTTCCGTCAATTCAAATCCAGCTAGAAAAACAGAAATATATTAAAAGTTCAAGTTTCTTTATATTAAACAATAAACTCAGGATGTACATGTTTTGAGCATTAAGAACATTTAAAAATAAATAACTTGCAAACTCATTCAAACCTTGTATTTCCATCCTGTTTTAAAGTAAAAAACAATTTCTGCTTCAAGCCAAGTTCAGAGTCATGTTGGCTGTGTGTTGTTGGCTGCTAAGTCCAGTTCCTGGTTCTCAGGCATCTGACTGCAGAGTGAAAACTGCTCAGGTCAGCTACAGAAAGGAGCAACAGGGGTGATAAGACCTAGTCCCTCCTGGCAAGTAGTGGAAAGGTGTGTGTGTGAGGGTGTGTGTGTGTGTGTGTGGGGGGGGGAGGAGCATAAGGGTAGTCTGTAAGTAATTTTTGGGTGCTGGAAGTGGTGCTGCTGAGAGCCAGAGAGGATCTTCCTAGCAACCCCAGGGATTTATCCCTTTACACATGTGATTTGCTCTGCTTTGGGAGTGCTCAAAAATAAAAGCAGCCATATCAGTACAGTATTTTGGAAAAGAGCACAGCAATGTAAATAAATGGTTGGTGGTAAACACCCTGGGAGCTCCAACTTTCCCTTGCTCGAAAGCCAGTCGTATCCGACTCTAGGGTGCAGTGCTCATCTCTGTTTCTAAGCCGAAGAGCCAGCGCTGTCTGCTTCTGCAGACGTATCCGTGGTCATGTGGCAGGCATGACTAGACACCGGAGCGCACGGAACGCTGTTACCTTCCCACCAAAGTGGTCCCTATTTATCTACTTGCAATTTCTTGCTTTCGAACTGCTAGGTTGGCAGGAGCTGGGATGAAGACGGGAGCTCATTTCCGTCCTGCAGTACTCGGGAATCGAACTGCTGACCTTCCGCTTCCCAGTCAGCGTCTTAGCGACTTGAGCCACTGCAGTTACCCGGGAGCTCCAACTAGCAACCTACATTTTTATTTATTTATTTACAATAGATTTATATACCACCCCAATCAATAGACTCTGGGCGGTGTACACAGTCTAGTGAGCACCTCACTGGACACTCAGCACCAATTAAAAAACAATGTAAAAACAATTAAAAGCCCTTTCAACATAACAATGCTGCTCTGTTTGGACATTCTCAAAGTTACTTAGCCTTGACCTGTTACCGTACTTTCACAGCCATTATATTAATCATTTGGTATTTCTGAAAGTAAATATAGTATAGCATGGAATTTATGTCCACACCCAAGTGAAAATTACACTCAACTGTAATTTTCTACACTATTTTTTTTTTAAAAAAACCTGCATTTGAAATACTGTACTTATTTGAACAAGGACCCTTCCTATACTGTAGTTGAACAACACTGATGGTGTCTTCCTGTCTGGAGTGGTCCACTTCAAATAAGAGAATTTCATCAGTGCTAAAGCTTTTATTCAAATATATGAAGGGTCCTTTTTTTAAAGAATTGCTAAAAAGAAAGAGGAAAGAAATGTACCATAGACAATAACAGAATTATTTTTATTGGCATGTAGCATGACCATGTGTCAAATCTCACTAATATCACATTCATAAAAAGTGGCATAAAATTATATGCCTTAAATGTAACATGTGAAATTTTGTACAGTAGTTTGTTTAGCTACATTTGTAATCTGAAGCTAGAGCAGGGGTTCTCAACCAATGGCATGCGGGCCAGACCCAGCCCGCAGCACCATTCCATCCGGCCCATTGCCACTGCCACTGTTGTTGCCGTCCTTTTCCCCTCCGCCTGGCTTGGCGTGCCCCTAACTGTGCTCCATAGCAGGCTTACAACATCCAGCCTGCTACAGAGTGGCATTAGGGACACTCAAAGACAGGTGGCGGGGACAAGGATGGTGGCACCAGTGGCAGAAATGGAAGTGGCAGATGCATGCAGACACCCGCATCTTTCCCGGGTGCCGCACTGGCCGAGCGCAGGCAAAGGCAGGCAGGACCCCTCCTTCACCCACAGCAGACTGGTAAGCAGGAAAGTGGTGGCGTTGGGGGGGGGGAGTGTTTGCGGACTGGACTGGTGGCATAGGGGAGAGTGATGGCAGCAGGGGGAAATTGCGGCAGGAGGGACACCAGTCTGGCCTGGCAACAGTCTGATGGTGTGTGATCTGGCCCCTGGCTTTAAAAAGTTGAGAACCGCTGAGCTAGAGAAATGCTGTTTAGCAATACAGTTGGAGATAAAGAGAAAAATTCAGGAGGCCATGCCAGAAAGATAGACAAACTGACAGGGTAATGTATGTGCTTGCCTGTCTACAAAAATTGTTTTGATTTCTTGTTATTTTTTTTAAGAGAAGGATATTCTGCTGAGAACAGAAACAGCTAATTAAAAATAAATAATTTCCCTTATTATTCTAAAGCTAATATTTTTATCTTGTGCCTTACAATATCAATGTATCTCTCAGGTTAACATGTGCTAAGAATATATTTTTAGAGTTCATATCATGTTCTCATGAGAGAAACAAAAAGTTTTTGCTTTCAATGCTAACTGCTTCCCTTTGATTCATTCAGTAAGAAGTTTGTGTTCTTTCTTATCTTGCTGTGCCTTAGGCATTTTGTTAACTCTATCTTAACCAAGTAATTAAGACAGCCTTAATAGAAATTCAGCATATGCATGTATTGCAAATGTCATATCTTAATCTTAAATATGTCATATTCACATTGTTTTTCTGTTATTTTTTCTTTCTGCAACTAATGTGAGCAATGAATACTTTTAAATATCATAATTTTGCTTGCCATTTATATGAAACCTTGCTATTGAAATACAGTAAAACCCAGGCTTACAAAATTAATCTGTTGTGTGGGGTTTTCCTTATAGCAAAAATTCCTTATCATGAAGCGCCCATAGGAATACATTGCTTGGTTTCCCATAGGAATGCATTGAAAACCAAAAAAAAATTCCACAAAAAATCTGTAATCCGAGGCATTATTTTCAATGAATTTCTTTCTGTAAGTCGAGTTTTACATTACCCAAAGCATCCATAACCCGGGGTTCCACTGTACAGTGGAACCTCTAGAGATGAAATTAATTCATTCCTCGAGGTTTTCTGTATCCTGAAAAATTTGTATCTTGAAATGCAATTTCCCATAGGAATGCATTGAAAATCAAATAATATGTTCTGGATCTCAGAAAAAAGTAAAAAAAAAACATATTTCTTCCGTTCAAAACTCTTTCTAAAGTGGCGAAAATATGGTGAAAAATTCCAAAGTGCACTTTAGTAAGAGTTTTGAACAGTTAGAATACTTCCTCCCCCCTTTTTTTCTGAGCTCAGGAAGGTTTTCAATGCATTTCAATGCATATTTGGCACATTTCCAACAACTCCATCTAGTGGCCAGTTCTGGTAATTGCCAGCTCAGTCCCGACTATCAGCTGTTGAGTGGAAGGGGGGATTTTCATTCTTCCTGGTTGCAAGGAAAGCTTCTGACAGTGCCAAAACGTGACAGAAATTCCAAAAACGGAGTGGAAATGCTCTGAACATCCTCCCACAGCTGTGGGAAGTAGCAGAAGACCCAAAAATATTTTCGTATCGCAAACAAAATTCATATTTCGAAGCATTATTTCTGGGATTTCCTTTCGTATCTTGAGTTTTTTGTATCTTGAGGTTTTACTGTACTTAGCTATGCCATAGACTCATGTTAAATAAATGTTATGGAGGATTTTTTCCTCTTGAAATGTTTATTGCCTTTTAATAATTGTAAGGGAATGCATATCCCGAAATGTTTGCTGCAGAGATGTTGGGAATCCAAAATCTCAGAATTTAATTTTCTTTGGGAACTTTGGATTGTGAAAAGAACCTAGTTTCTGAGGGATGGAGAACAGTGTCTGCTGTACATTTTGCATATTTCCCATCCTGCGTCCATTTATGATAATCAGAGAGAATCAGAATATGAATTTTAGTCTAGGAATGGGCTAGACACATGGATGGAATTTTTAATGTACTGCACTGTTTCACAGAAGAGAAAAATTCTGGATCTCTTTTTAATGACATTTTTATAATGGAGCCATATGTGCCAAAATCTGATTCTCAGAACATTTCTGCTATATTCCCCCAGGTATACACAGAGTTGGAAGACATTTGAGGAGCTGTATGTGGGAGGGAATCTGTAGATTCCCCATCTCTGCTCTATATTTTACTAAACAAATAGGAGTATGATCTGAACAAAGGGTAGTTCCATTACACCAGTGTTATTGAGTATTGCAGGTACCTGAAGAAATGAAGCACATTTCAAATTTATGGCACAATCTCATAATTAAGCTTCGCACAAAATAACCTGCTATATTATGCTTTTGTTGATAGATATATTATTAAACAGAAAGATTCTACATAGCATCCTATCTGCAAATATGGAACAAGTCATTTGATGTTTCTAAAAATAAAAATGCCAAGATATAATTTGACCATGTAAGGTAAGTCTGCTGAAAGTCTGATGCTTTAAAATTGCTAAAATAAGTCTACAAGGTGAAATATTTGGAGTTGTTCCTCTTTTACAACAGGTTAATTCAAAGTTTGTTGTTGTTTTTTGTTTTGTTTTGTTTTTGCTGCCTGCATCATTTGAAGGCTGAATAGAATTAATCCTTGGCTTTCTTTCTCTCTGAAAGCAGCTTTTTCCCCCTGTTCTACTATGGGATTTTTTTTCTCAATCTTGAAGGATTTAATTTGACTTTTTGTCATGCAAGCAGTTATGCCAACTTGTAAAAGGACAGAATGCGGGTCTGGGTATAAACATATCTGTCAAGCACGGCTCCAGAAAATACGGGAACTGCTCCGGCCTGGGTGCACATGTGCAGCAACAACTCCTTTGCACATGCGCAGAACCCCTTTGCAAATGCACAGAACCCCTTTGCGCATGCGCACAGCTGCCTCTGATGGGCACACGTGCGCAGTAACCCCTTTCCCTGCCATTCAAAATATGGGACGGAGGCGGGAAAGGGGAGGAATGAGTGCTGGAATACGGGAAATCCTGTCCAATACGGATACTTGACAGGTATGGGTAGAAATATGGTGATATAGGCAATTGGGCTTGATATTTAAGGATTACAGCAACACCTTACCCCACTATCCATCCATGAATGTCCCTGAAGTTTTTATTTTATTTTTCAAATAAACAAGGCTAGCACTGATACATTAGATTAAAATATCAGAATAGCATTATCCAGTTGTACATTAAGAGGAAAAGGAGCTGAGGCAAAGAGAAGAGAAGGGGCTAATTAGTCTAAACAAACCTGCTATTCTGTTTCTTGTCATTGCTTCCATTTGCCTCATTTATTTTTCCCTTTAATGTGGAATTGGATAGTGCTATTCTGATATATTAGAATAGGTGAGTCTGAGCAAGAAAACACATTTGTTGTGAAGACTGGAAAAATGAAAGGGGGAGAGATTAGAGAATCGAGAAAAGGAGTGTGAACACATCCTTCCACATCACTTCTGAAAGCTGGAAGAATCAAATTGGAGAACAGCTGGTGGAGAGGACAGAATTTGGAGTGAGATTGTCCTATCTCTCTCACCTACCACACAGAGTCAAGAAAGCCGCAGAAACCAAGAAGTGGGTGAGTGGTGATTTGGTTGAATGCTAACTTCCCAGCAATGCTTCGATGTGAACAATGAACTCACAAAACAGTTCACACACCCATGGAATCAATGATTCAAATCATAAAACAAGCTGTGAAGTATAGACAATTCAGTGTCCCAGTGTAGTAATACCCTAGATTACAGAGCAAGAGCTCATTAGGACAAAGGCATTTACGAAATCTTCTAGGATGGAACGTTCTAAAAATTGAAAAATACTAAGTTGGCTTCCAGGAATCTTTGATGCATCTCTACACCTGTAATGATGTTGCCAAAATAATGTTTAGTATATTTTCATTGCTGTTTTTCATTTGTGTATTAGAGTTTATTGTTTATTCTTGATTTAAAGAATTCAGAAGATGTTACTTTTTAAAAATCTACTTAATTTTTATCATGCCTTTTAGACCATCAAGATACTAAACACAGTATACATACAAGAACATTAAACATACATATAGAAATTATTCAATTCAAAGATTTTATCATGTTTCACTGAAGGGAGACTCTATGGTTGAACAATTATTAGCCTACCAAGACAGACATTAGCAAGTGTTTGGTTCACTGAAATTAATTGGGGGGGGGGGGGGGGGATTAGCAATAACAGATGTCCCAGTGATCTGCTGAAAGGGATTAAAGCATAATGAATTTAGTATGAAGCCACCACATAGTTTTTGTACTAAAACCACCAAGCTATTCACAAGAGAAAGGCACTGTGTGCTGAAATCTTTACTCATAAAAAGAGGGTTGGATGGTACGTGTCTGGCATACATGGCCACACCCGGCCCAACCATCCTGTACCGAGCTGGCCACACTTACCTTAAGACCCTACGAGCATCACCGTAAGGGTCCGGACGCCGAGAGTGGGGAACCCACCCCACAAACACGAACAACAAAAAAAGAACTACACATCCCAGCGTCCTCCATGCCACACAACCCCTCAGCCAATCAGGCTGAAGGACGTGAGCACAGAAGAGGCGGGGGAAGTGCCGCGCACGAAAAAAACTGCCGACACATCCAGGACCCGGCGACAAAGGCCGGTGCCGGCCTCGCCGGGGCTTTGGCAGGGTTATGGAGAGGAGAGGGAGCCCCTCTTCTCTCCATTGCCCCGGTGACGAAGGCTGGTGCCGGCCCCGCTCAGTGTTTGTGTGTGTGTGTGGCCTTGCCAAGGCTTCGGGGTAGGAAGGTGTGTGTGTGTGTATGTGTGTGTGTGTGGCCTTGCCGAGGCTTCCGGGGGGGAGGGGAGCCCCTCATCTCCCTGTGCAGCTTCGGCATGTGTGTGTGTGGCCTCGCCGAAGCTTCAGGGGAGAGGAAGGGCAGACCCTCCTCTCCCCGCGCAGCTTTGGTGTGTGTGTGTGTGTGTGTGTGTGTGTGGCCTCGCCAAGGCTTCGGGGAGGGAGGAAGGGGAGCCCTTCCTCTCCCCATGCAGCTTCAGTGTGTGTGTGTGTGGGACCTCGCCGAGGCTTTTTTTGGGGGGGAAGGGGAGCCCCTCCTCTCCCTGCGCAGCTTCAGCGTGCGTGTGTATGTGGCCTTGCTGAGGCTTCGGGGGGAGGAGGAAGGAAAGCCCCTCCTCTCCCCATGCAGCTTCAGCATGTGTGTGTATTGTGTGTGTGTGGTTGTCTTGTGTGTGTTGTGTTGTGTTGTGTGTGTACCCCCCAAAACCACCCCTACCACCAACACACACAAAAAACAAAAAATGCTAGTATGGAAATAGAGATGAGCGGCAATTGAGGAGAAGGACCAATTATATTTGTCAACTTCCTCTCTCTCTCTCTCTGGGATTTTCTTTGAATTTTGAAAGAACCACCAGCTTCAGATGCAGCTGGATTCCTTTTGGATCATAAAATTTAAAAAGAAAAATTACACTCCCAACCATAGAATACTGAGGATGTTCAAGCTTCCCTGCTGCCTTTATATTCATCGGTCCCATGTTAGACTTATTTCTTGCCAAACACTGACCCAGCTCTCAAAACTTAACTTTTAGGATGCATCAGTTTGTTTAATTGAAATTGTGTTCTCCTTTAAAATACAAGAATCAAGGTCATTTAGGATAATTCTGATGTGATGTGTCATTCAAATGTTCAGGTTCTGAAAACCTGCACAATTTTAAGAGTTTTAAAAACCGTTACAAGCGAAAGAAGCATCTTTTACTGCCCAGGTGCTGCATTATTCTTCTACTCTTTCTGTCTTCCTGGCTGGTCTTCCTGGGTGTGATCAGATGGCTTCAAGGGTATGGGTCTGATGACATCAAAAGGAATTGCTTGAAAGGGGACAATTTACCTGAAAGTGAATTTCTGTCTGCTGGGGAATAGTTCCAGTCTAGCCACAAAAACTCGAAGCTCTAAAGCAAGGGTTCACAACCTATGGCCCGTGGACCAGCCCCCGCCCATGGCACAATTTCATGTGGCCCGTACTGTTGCCACTGCTAGTAGAAGCGGAAGCAGACACATTTATGTAATTTACATATTGTTTGTAATTTACGGCAGCATAAATGTGCCCGCGGCTGTCGTAAATGCATTTACAACAGCAGTGTGTGTGTTTTATGGCAGCATTTATGGCAGAGGGGGAACCACCAGTCCAGCCCACTCAGTTGTCTGAGGGGATCCAGCATGCAGTGTGAAAAAGTTTGAGAACCCCTGCTCTAAAGCTAGAGTATAATTTTTCAGTGTATTGTGTGATCACCAGTAAACAGATCACACCAGACTGCTCCATAAGTGGAGCAACCTATTTCATGTGTGATCACATTCTCTATTTTTTTTTTTAGTCTGGTTTCCTGTGTTTGTGGAATGGAAAAGATACCAGATCCAGCCTGCTATCTTAGTCGACCCACCCCAACTCACCTCTAAGAAACAAAGCCTGGCACAACGTCTTGCCATGAGTCTCATTGGTAATCTTCCTATCCACAAGAAGGAAGAAGCAATCTTTAATCATGAAAGCTTATGTGTTTGATTTTTTTTTTAGTAATCCAAAAAGTTATCACATTTCTCCTGCATTTTAAAATGAATATGTTATTGTTATGTGCATGAAGTTGCCTCTGACTTAAAAAGATTTGCAGTGCAGTCCAATATAATTGTGACAGGATTTAAACTTCCACCAGTTAAAAGAATTTTTGGAAAAACTGACAGTATTTTAAGAAGTTTACCTTTTGTAAAATAAGTTCTATACAATACTCACAAGAAATTTTCTGCACTCTTGTAGATTATTGCCTTTCTTTTCTACAAAATTTTGATCCAATTATGTAATCATATGCATGTGGCGTAAATGGTGTGTTGGAGCATAATATAGATTATAATGTGTACCTCATCCCCACACAGCTTGACAACAGCAAAATAAATGCAGTTAAGAGATCTAAAATGTCCGATACTTGTTAAATGAACTCCAGATCCACCTAGTGGAATTTTGCTTTATTACACCATTTTTTTGCGGCGTGTAAACATCCATTACAAACAAAAATCAGTGTTAGACAGCAGTATTTATCATTGTACAGTACTGTGATTTTTTTTTGTGGCATTACAAAAGAACCTTTAGTCTAATCAGTCATTTAGTGCAATTTACAGGAACTGAAGCATTCTATATGACTTTGTCCAAGTAAATCCAGATTATATTATGTTTTAGCGAATGGGACAAAGATGCATAATGACAGAAGTCCTGAAGGACAGGCAGGCCATTTTAAGAAAATGATCACAAATAGGTCAAGAAACTTACATTGGTTAACAAAGGAATGACAACTGTTCTCATAACACCACACCTAGAGGAGACATGGTTCAAAATATTAGCCAACACGATCTGATGTAACATGCAGTGCAATTACCTCCTTGACTGGATTCTTCTCACAATTAGGCATGTGCTCTTTGATGATTATGGACTGTATTCCCCAGAAATCTCTCAGATTCCTGGGAACTGCAGGCCACAAATCCAAATCTACACACACATATAGTTTTTAAATGTTTATGTTTGTTTATGTTTATTCAACTTATACCCCGCCCTACTCAACACATGGCCGACTCAGGGCGGCTAACAACATATAAATGACCCCATGGCAACCCAAGGGGCTTACATATAGGATACAATGTTCAAAATACAATAATAAATACAATTTTTCAAGTAAATACAATAAAGCCCAAGATCTAATATTACAAATTACAATATAAGGTAAAATAATAATGCAAAACCCACAAAAACCCCTGCCTTAGAGTCTTTTGAGGGGGATATCAATCCATACAATATAACAATAGCATAGTAATACAAAAATAGATTCAGTGCAATAAGCAGACAATAATACAATATCAAATTCAGGGGGGAAAAACCACAATATCAATACATCACATAATAAATAATCAATATTAACAAAATCCCCAGGGGATGGAGTACAGCTCACATCCCATATAGTGCCCAGCCCAACGTTCCCAGCTGCGGCAACATCAGCCTGTCTCTGTCCCTCTGTCTCTCTCCCTGCCCCCCCCCCACTATCACCATAGACCAGGGGAGAGAGCCGAGGTGGTGTGTCGGCTTCAGCATCTTGGTGGCAGCAGCTTCTAAAGTCCCCGCCGAGAATAAGGCACAGCTGGGCTGATGCTCCCATCTCCCCTGACCGACTTGGCTCGGGGAGAGAACCGCAGGTGACTCCCATCCTGGGCCGATGGCGGAGACCCAGGAGAGCTTCGGCGCGGCATCCCGGCTGCGGCTCGGGCGCCCTCTTATCCCTCTGGTCAAGGCAGGGCCGGAGGGAGGCGGGGCTGGTGTCCGCAGGTGGCTCCCATCCTGGGCCGATGGCGGGGACCCAGGAGAGCTTCGGCACGGTGTCCCGGCTGCGGCTCGGGTGCCCTCTTATCCCTCCCGTCAAGGCAAGGCCGGAGGGAGGCGGGGCTGGTGTCCGCAGGTAGTTCCCATCCTGGGCCGATGGCGGGGACCCAGGAGAGCTTCGGCGCGGCATCCCGGCTGCAGCTCGGGCGCCCTCTCATCCCTCCGGTCAAGGCAGGGCCGGAGGGAGGCGGGGCCGGTGTCCGCAGGTGGCTCCCATCCTGGGCCGATGGTGGGGACCCAGGAGAGCTTCGGCGCCTGCCCATGAATGCCACCTCACCCTGCTACCAAAAAGGATTTTTTAGTCATTTACCAGCTCAAGATTACACATCTCAGGAATTATTGAGCAGATTCCTCCTCCCTTCATTTCCCCCCACAGATTAATAACTGGCAGCATGCTTACAGAAACTAATGGTGCAGGTATTATAGTTGACTCAAAGGTCCGTTCTAAGCTTGGGGTGGGGGGGACCTACATATGTGCAAATTTGGTTCCATGGAGAGCTAAGGGAATGATATAAATGATGAAACAAGCTAATGGTCACTTGCATCTATTTGGAACCTGAGTGCAATTAAAAAGAAGCTATCAGAAGGAGGTCTGTTTAAGTGGTTATCACTGGCCCACTTGTAACACGATGCTGGCAATCTGCTTAATAACCATTTATAAAGGCTAGAGACTGTCTTTTTGACAGAATGAGTGTTTTCAATTGCTTCTTAAACTACATTCATGTATTCCTAAGAGATGGGATATTTTTACCTCAACAGTCCATTGTTTGAGTTCTATTATAGAGATATGATCTTTTCTGTGGTGTCCCAGTCTTACAATTATACCACAGTGTTACAGACTGCTTTTAAAAGATTTTAAAAGTTTTTATTTAAAAGAAATCATAAGCAGTATTGTGGACCCTTACAGACAAATCCAGAACTACCAGTAAATTCTGACCTATTAGATCTGAATATTAACAGACTCCGCTCAAGACATCCACCTTTACCAAGCATCATTATTGGAGGAAATCAATCTGCAGGATGCATGAATAAGAGAATGGTTGGAAAAAGCGCCACACCAGTACCAGAATTTTCAATATGTAACTAAAACACAACCTCGCAAGATATGGGCTAGCCTTAATAGAACACGTACAGGGCATGGTAGAGGTGTGGACTTGGACTTTTTGTATAAATGGGGGAAACTACCATCACCAGCATGTGAGTGCAGTGCACTGCAACAGACGGTGCAACATATTATAGAACAGGACTTCTCAACCTTTTAAAGCTGGGGGCCTGGTCACACCCCCTCAGACAGCTTCGGGGGCTGGATGGCCATTTGCCCTTCCTCCACCACACGGCACTTCCTGGTGTGGTGGAGGTGGTGGTGGGCCACATCTGGCTACAGGCCACAGGTTAAGAATCCATGTTATAGAACAATGTAGCCTTATCTTAGAGCATATGAGGGCAATAGAGAAGATTTTTTAAGGGTGACTCCTGGTGCAATTGAATATATAAATTGTTTATTTTTTTTTAAAATTTTTTTTTATTAAGTTTTTAATAGACATACAGAAAAAGAAAAGAGAACATTAACAGTACATTAACAATACATTACACTAACAAATCCATAATATCATACTAACAAACATTACTATATGCTAGCACATAACAATATCTATATTCATTAACTACTATTTAACCACCAAATATTAAGAACCATTATTTCAAAGTCCAAAATAATAGAAAGAAACTTTCTGTACTACCACTAATCTTTTTAACCAATAAAAAACACCCTGTGAATATATACAATGCCCGGAGAGTTTATTTTCTACTCAGCTCCAGAAACTTCTTTGAGATGGTACTGGTCCTGAACTATCACCTGCCATAGTAGAGTGATCCACGAACGGTTTCCATATATTCCAAAATCTATTCTCTTTTAAATTATCTCTTTTGACTTTAATCTCCCATGTCAATTTATCGTTCAATGCTAAACTCCACATTTCTTTATACCATTCTCCAACCTGAATATCTACATCGTTTTTCCAATTTCTGGCTATACATTGTCTACCCGTTGTTAGTACAATTTCCAGTAATTCTTTTTCCTCCTTGTTTAAACCCAGATCTTCCACATTCGTTAAAAGAATAGTACCCGACACCAACTTAACACTTTTACCCAATATTTCACCAAATTCATTTTCTATTCTTCCCCAAAAATCCCTTATTTTTTTACAACTCCACCACATATGTTCATATGTTCCATCAAATTCTTTACATCTCCAACATAACTTATCTCTTTTATTATCCATCTGGTAAAGTCTTAATGGTGTCAGGTACCATTGCCACAACATCTTGAAATTATGTTCTTTAATTCTTACAGACATTGTTCTCATAATTCTCTTTTTCCATTTATTTTTCCATTCAATCTCCCCAATTTTTATATTCAAATTTTGTTCCCACTTCCGTTTCAAATCCTCCTGTGGATCTGCACCTCTATTCAATATATTATAAAGCTTACTTACAAGACCCTTAATACTACTTTCCCCTTTTCTAATCTTATTTATTTATTTATTTATTTATTTATTAGTCAAATTTGTATATGCCGCCCGCTCAGGCAGAACCCGTGAGCTCCTCGTTTACTCTAACCCTGGCATTTCCTTTTTGATATAGTAAATCTATAACCCTATTAAATTTATCTTCCTTACCAATTCCTCAAATTCCGTAAGTACTCTATCTGACCCTAGTTCTCTTTTATATTTTTTATTCCAATTGTCCACCTTTAACTTCTGAAACCAATTCAAATTTAGTATCTCAAACATTTTTTTCCGCTCGGCATCAACATCACATGCTTTTAACCAATCCTTCAGTAACAACGTCCCATTTTTATCCAATATTTCTATTTTTTCTTTGTCTAATTTTATTGGGAAACACATCATATCAGTCAATTCCAAGATTGGGGAGAGATTCGGAACCATATCTTTTTTTACCTTCTTCCACACCTCCATGAGACCTTTCATCATAGTATTATTTGACCTTTTCACCTTATCCTTCATTCCCAGAAAATTCAAGTTTCCAATATTTCTGTATTCTTTCATTTCCAATTGTTCCCAAATTACCTTTTCTCTTGCCAAGATCTTCACAACATTCTTGACTTGAAATGCTTGGTAATATACTAACAGATTTGGCATACCCAACCCCCCTTTTTTCTGAGACAAATACCATAGTTTCTTTGGAAGCCTAGATTTTTTTCCTCCATTACAAAAATCATTAAACATTTTTTGAAACTCATTAATTTCTTTCTCTTTTAAGTGGATCGCGAGCGTATCAAATAAAAAGTTAATCTTTGGTAACAGTATCATTTTACACATAGCAATCCTTCCGAACCATGACAGCTTTAACTTCTGAAGTTCTCGTATTTTATTCCTAAATTCAATTCTCAAGCTGTCATAATTCAATCGTTTAAGTTCTTCTAATTTGTTTGAAATAATTATCCCTAAATACTTCAACTTATCTTTGATTTGTATATTAAGTGTCGACACCGTCCTACCCATCTCGCTCAATTTCAAATTACACAACATCAATTCAGATTTATCCCAATTTATCTTTAATCCAGTTATAGCTTGAAATACTTGTAGATGATCTTTAATCCTGTCCATTACCTGTTCCGGGTGCTTCACCATAAGCAATGTATCATCAGCGTACATGCTCACTTTATTACCCATAATTCCTTCTATATTTGAATCCTCCCTTATACTTTTAGCTAAAATCTCCATTGCCATTATAAACAAGATAGGAGATAATGGGCAACCCTGCCTAGTGCCTGCCTCTAGCTTTACCACATCCGTGAGCTCCTCGTTTACTCTAACCCTGGCATTTCCTTTTTGATATAGTAAATCTATAACCCTATTAAATTTATCTCCAAACCCATATTTTCTAACTATTTCCTTAATTGAAGACCACTGCAATGAATCAAATGCCTTAAAAATATCCAATGATAGTAATCCCACTTTTTCCTTTGTTTGATTGACATTGTCTATTAAATCTAATACCCTTCTAGTCAAATCCGCCATGTGTCGTCCTTTTAGAAACCCAACTTGATCAACATTTATATATTCCCCCATAAAACTATTTAAACGATTAGCCAATATTGCCGTGAAGATCTTCGCATCTTGATTTATAAGCGAAATTGGTCTGTACGAATCCACTCTTTCCAAATTCTTACCAGGTTTTGGCAAAAGAACAATTGTGGTGTTATACCATGAAGTCGGGATTGATCCTCCATCTAGTATATAATTATATAACTTTACCAATTTCGGGACCACCACCTCTTTAAATTCTTTGTAAAACTCCGTTGATAATCCATCATCCCCCGGGGCTTTCCCTATCTTCAATCCGCTTATTACCCCCTTAACCTCTTTGTCAGTTATCTTTTCCTCCATTTTCTCCCTATGCTCTTGTTTTATCCCATTCCCTAACTGCCTCTCCAATATCCTTTTAAGCTTTTCCATATCTATTTCTTTTTTTGCATATAACACCTGGTAAAATTCCCTAACTATTTTACATTTATCGCTATTCTTATTACACCTTGAACCCTGCCTGTCGACTAACACCCCAATTTCTCTTTTTTCCCTTTTAACCTTAGCTGCTCTTGCTAATAGTTTTGAGTTCTTATTACTAAATTCAAAATATTCTCTGTTTAAATAAATCAAATCTCGTTTAACTTTATCAATATCTTTATCCATTTCTTCTGCCTTGAGTCCTTGTAGTTTCAAGAGAATTTTTTTATCTTTACTTTTTGCGTGTTCTTCCTGTAATTGTTTTATTTCCCTTTCTTTTTCTATATGTTCTGCTTTATACTTTTTATATTTGAGGCTTGCCAATTTTATGCTTTCCCCCCTAAAAACTGACTTCATGGTATCCCATACAATGTTAAAATTAACCTCATTATTATCGTTCCATTGCCAACTTTCTTTCCAGCTTTCCACAATTGCCTCTTTGCTTTTCTGATCTTTGAACAAATTAGGATCGTACCTCCAATTTCTAACTCTTTGAATATTTTTTGGTGCTTTCAATTCCAAATATACTTTAGCATGATCCGATTCCTTAATAATCCCAATTTCCGTACCTTCTATATCCCCAATTAAGTTTTCCGACAGAAAAACATAATCTATTCTCGAGTAGGTCCCATGTACATGCGAAAAAAAGGAATATGCCCTTTCCAAGCCTTTAAACTCTCTCCACGAATCCTTCAAACCCATAACTTTCATCCATTTGTCCATCGCCTTCCCTTTCACACCCATTCCACTTCTAGCTATGTTTGTGCAATCTATTCCTGACCTGATCAAATTAAAATCACCAGCCACAATAGTTTTTGCAACGTTTTCCAACTCCACTATTCTCCGAATTTTTTCAAGAAACACTACTTGGTGGTCATTCGGAGCATAAATATTTACCAACAATATTTCCTCATCCTCCAATTTTCCTCTTAACAACAAATACCTACCCTCTTGATCAGCAATCTTTTTTGTGATTTCAAATCCTAACTTTCTAGAAATCATAGTTGCCACCCCTCTTGCTTTAGATGTTCCAAACGCCATCTCATAGTGTTGCATCCAACCCAGATAAAGTTTATTCGTATCTTTTGATTTCTGATGTGTTTCCTGTAAAAATAAAATATCTGGTCTATCTTTTTTCAACGCCGATTCCAGCCTCCGTCTCTTAAGAACAGAACCTGTACCTTTCACATTCCACGATATTATTTTAATACTACCCATAACCAAATTCTTCTCCCAACTTTAAACTCTCCATCGGGCGTGCCACCAAGAACCCTACACCATACCCACTACATAAAACACACATTTTCACTCTCCCCACCTTCCAACGAAAAGTCGCCTCTGTCAACCAAAGAGGGGAGAGGGGGGACCTGCAAGATGCGCCCTACTGCCGGCGCTATGCGCTATTTACCCATTCTACCTCTATTAGGTAATTAAGATTACTACTATCTAATGCTCATTATTCCTTACCTATCTCCTCCTCCACCATAATCAAGGACGGCTCCTCCTCCTCCTCCCCTCGCTGTGGTGTTCCACCTGTTGCCCCACCAGGCTCCTCCCTCCCATATTCCCTCCCCAAAGCTCCAGAATCCGTCATTTCCTTCTTAAGATTTTTCCATTCCTCCGAATCTACTTGTACCAATCCCAACAAACTCAAGTATTCCAATGGATTAGTGCCTTCATCAATAACTTGCATTCTTTTATCATAGAAAAAGCGCAATTGTTGTGGAAATCTCCAATTATACCTTATATTTTTACTCATCAATAATTTAGTAACAGGCCTCATCTTATACCTCCATGTTCTTTCTTTTAATGAAATATCATTGTAGACTTCTACATCTGAACCATCAAATTTCAACGCGTCTGAACCAACTCTTTTCAGATGAGCCATTACTTTTAATTTATCTGCCCAATTTGCAAATTTAACCAACACATTTCTTTGAACCACTCTCCCTCTTCTTGGACCCACCCGGAATACACTTCCTAAATCCTCCTGAACAAATTCCTTCCCCATTTTTAAACCATTTAACCACTGAACCACCCTCTCTCTTAACAAATCCGGAGTGCGTTCCGGCACCTGACGGATCAGAATGTTCTGCTTTCTCATCACACTTCCTGGTGTGGTGGTGGTGGTGGTAGGCCACATCTGGCTACAGGCCACAGGTTAAGAATCCATGTTATAGAACAATGTAGCCTTATCTTAGAGCATATGAGGGCAATAGAGAAGATTTTTTAAGGGTGACTCCTGGTGCAATTGAATATATAAATTGTTTAGATGTTTGTTTATAAATTAATGTTTAGTCAGTTTATATATATTTTCTTTTTGTTATATGTTGACTCAATGTGTACAAGTGCCATATGCTAAATAAATAGACAAATACATTTTATTTTGCAAAAACTTTCATGTACTGGACTGGATCTTGTTTGCTCTGATGAAGTGAACTTGTAGTCTACAAAAATCTGATGTCAAGCAAATCTTGTTCATCCTTTTTAGTGTATGAGAACCAAGACAAAGGAACAGCAGAAGGATTGGCTTAACACATCTTTATTGCAGAGTGGTCAGAGGGAACATGAGGTAATGGCGGATGAGCAGCTCAATATATACGGTGGTTATACATTTGAATGTGGCTCCACGACAGCCCATTGGCTACCGTTAGCGTAACGTCATTCTTGGTCACGCCCTTCTTGTCCAGGTGAGGTAGTGGCGGGAATCTTCCCGCGCTGTCGTTCTTTTGGTAATTTATGACCTGTGAGCTGGGTGCTCGCTATTGCCACCAGGTGGTCATTAGCTCGCATCCTGATTGGAGCGGGTTACATTGATGTATGGTTTAAAGGCACAGTATGGAAAAACACAATGCATAGTATTGAAACACAACATTCCTCCCCCCTAGGATGAGACGAAGTCTCTCATCCAAGATGGTTTATTGCAAACGCGCTTTGGGCGTGTTGTGGGCTGGCTTGTCCCGGCTCCTTGTCCTGCAATGGGAGAGGGAGACTCGTTAGTGACTCGCCGCGGCTCAGCGGCTGTTGGGGAAGGGGCAGAAAAACCGGGGGCACTGGGGACTAACGAAAAACCCCGCTTCTCGCTTGGAAGGGTGGGGGACCACTCCTGAAAACCCCCCCGGTTTTGTAACTGAAAATCAGAATTATCCCCTGGGGTTACATTAGAAAGATTCCACAGGATATCTCCGGGGACCGCTTCGAGCTCCTTTCCCTCCCCCCTAGGTGGGGACCACCGATCCCCCTCTCCTCCCCCTTGGGCTGAACGGGTGGGGGAGAACCCTAACGTTGAAGTCACTGCCGCGCCATGCGCGGGGCGGCCGTCTGGGACCCGGCGCCGGAGCTGGTCCGCGTGTCGCCGCCAGAGTAGACCCGTACTTGTCTCCACACAATATGACACGGGACCCGTCTGCCCAACGACGACGCCCGGGACCCAGGCTGGCCCCGCGCTAGCGTAGTTCCTGCAATGCACCGGGGCACCCACTGCGAAACTCTTCGTGGCCGGTAGCCCCATGTTCCTCCCCGTGTCCTCCACCCTCGTCGGATCTAGCCTGGTCTGCCCAACGACGACGCCCGGGACCCAGGCTGGCCCCGCGCTAGCGTAGTTCCTGCAATGCACCGGGGCACCCACTGCGAAACTCTTCGTGGCCGGTAGCCCCATGTTCCTCCCCGTGTCCTCCACCCTCGTCGGATCTAGCCTGGTCAGGATCGTTGTCAGCTTCCTACGCATTAAGAGCTCTGCGGGCGAGTATCCTGAAGCTAGGGGGGTCACCCTGTATCCTAGCAGGAACTGACACACTTGAAGTTTGAGATCCCCCGGACCCATGCGCCTCAGCGCGTCCTTAGTGGTGCGCACGAGGCGCTCCACCTGGCCGTTTGTTGCCGGGTGGAAGGGGGCGGAGGTGATGTGCCGAATGGCGTTGATCTCCATGAACGCCCTGAACTCAGCGGACGTGAAGCAACTTGCGTTATCGCTAATTAGGGTGTCAGGTATACCGAACGTGTTAAAGACCCTCCGCAGATGCTTCACTGTCGTTGCTGACGAGGTGCTTGACACTGGAATTACCTCCAACCACTTGGAGTAAGCATCCACCACGAGGAGAAAAAGTGTCCCTCTAAATGGCCCCGCAAAATCAACGTGCACCCGCGACCATGGCCCCTTTGCCGCGTCCCATTCCCTGTGTGGCAGACGCGTCTCTTCGGGCCGGGAGCATTGGCATTTCTCGCAAGTGCCCACCATGTGCTCGATGTCGGCATCTAATTGGGGCCACCAAAAATAGCTCCTGGCCAGAGCCTTGGAGCGGACAATCCCAGGGTGGCTGACGTGCAGCAGTTTGAGTACCCTAGACCTCAGGGAATTGGGGACCACCACCCGCTGGCCCCACAGAAGACACCCCCTCTCTAGGGACAACTCTAGCCTCTTCCTGAAGAACGGGGCGAACTCGGCCGCCGGGGAGGACGCAGGCCACCCTTTCTGCACCCAGGAGCTGATGAGAGCAAGTGTCTTGTCCTTGCCGGTCGCCTTAGCGATATCAGCGGGCACAATGGGGGGCGAATCTAGGACTTCGATCAGGAGCACTGGGCGGTCTCGCTCTTCGTCGGCCACGACGCTGTTAACATTGGGAAGAGGAGATCTCGACAGGGCGTCTGCATGGCTTATTTCTCTCCCCGGGCGGTAGACCAGCGCGTGCTGGTACGCGTTTAAGAAAATGGCCCACCGTAACATCCTAGGGGACAGGATCTGAGGAGTGGGCTTGTCTGCAGTAAAGATGCCCAACAGGGTCTTGTGATCGGTCACAATGGTGAAAGGGCGGCCATAGAGGAAATCGTGGAACTTTTTCGTCCCCGCGATTATGGCGAGCGCCTCCCTGTCTGTTTGGGCGTAATTCCGCTCTGCCTGGGACAGGGATCTAGAGTAGAATGCTACTGGGGCCTCTCTCCCGTTTTCCAGCACGTGGCACAGCACCGCCCCCACCCCCACTGGGGACGCATCACATATCAGAACCACCGGTCTCTTGGGGTCAAAGTGGGTTAGAATAGCGTCAGACGCTAGGAGTTGCTTCAGTTCAACGAATGCCCTCTCTTGGTTCTCGCCCCACTTCCACGCCTCGTCTTTCTTAAGTAGCTTGTGCAGTGGCTCTGCCACTGATGCCTTCCGCGGTAGGAAGGAGTGGTAAAAGTTTAAGAGCCCTAGGAACGACTGCAATTCGGGCTTAGAGGTGGGGCGAGGGACATTTCGAATGGCGGCTACCTTTGATTTGGAGGGCTTGATCCCCTCGGGGGTTACCCGGAAACCTAAGAACTCAACCTCTTTGGCGAAGAAAACGCATTTGTCTCGCCGCAACCTCAACCCCGCCTTTTCGAACACCGCCAGCACTTTGTCCAGCCTTTCAGCCAGCTCCTCCTCGCTTCCCCCCGTTATCAACACGTCATCAAAGTATGGCAAGACCCCCTCCAGACCCTTTAAGAGGCGTTCCACGAGTGACTGGAAAATACCCGGCGCCGAGTTCACACCGAACTGTAGGCGCGTCACCTGGAACGCCCCCTTATGAGTGACTATCGTTTGCGCAGCAGCCGCAGCTGGGGTTACAGAGAGTTGCTGATAGGCTTGCGCAAGGTCAAGTTTGGCGAAACACTTTCCCCCGTGTAACCTTGCCAACAGATGGCTGACTACTGGCACCGGATACGCATTTGGGCGGATCGCCTTATTGATGGTGCACTTGTAATCAGCGCAAATGCGAACCTCCCCGTTGGCCTTTACCGCAGTTACAATCGGAGTTTCCCACTCCGCGGAATCAACAGGAACAAGAATCCTCTGGCCCACCAATTTGTCCAGTTCCGCCTCTATCTTGTCTTTGAGTGCGAAAGGCACTCTGCGTGGCTTGAGTCTGATAGGGCGGACCTCCGGGTCCAGGTCGAACGCTACTGGGGGTCCCTTGAACTTTCCAAGTCCTTTCTTGAAAACTTCGGGGTGCGCGTCACACACCTCCTGTATTGGGTCAGTCCCGATGGCATGCACCCCCCCAATGAACAAGCCCAGGGGCTTGAACCATTGAGTCCCTAGGAGGCTGCAACTTCCCCCTTTGAGAACAACCAGGGGCAGTTCCGCGGCGTGTTGCTTGTATTGGACCTTGAAACTTCCAACCCCCAAAACTGGAATGCTATTTCCCTGCACGTCCCGCAGCGTGGACCTCAACGCTTTGAGCTTAGGGCGCACGTGGGGAGAAATTCCCAAAAACTCCTGCTGGGACATAATTGAGTATGAAGAACCCGAGTCTATCTCCATCCTAACAGGGGCCCCTTGCACCAGTACCTCAACAAAATAACGTGGGTGTCCCAAGGACACGCTGTACACGGGGGTCTTGTCGCCGCTGTCGTCGGAGATGCGGCCCACGCCGTCCTGCTTCCTCGCGGGCCGGGCGCCCTCCTTGGTCTTCGGCGGCCGGTCCGATGGGTTTTTCTGGTCTCTACGCCGTTGTCTGCAAACCTTGGCGATGTGACCCCGGCGTCCGCAGTTGTGGCACTCAGTCTTCCGGAACGGGCACTTGATGCGGTCATGGGTTGCTCCACAGCCGTCGCAGCGTCGGCCGTCCTTCCGCACCTTCCGGACGTCCTCATCATCGCTACTCTCCGTGGAAGACTTCGGCGTGCGCCTGGCTGCCTGCACCGAGGCCGGGGCCTTGTCGGGCTGCGGAGGTCTCTCTCTGAACCCCTTAACTCCGGCCCTCGTGGCCTCCGCAGCCTGGGCCGCCTTCACGACCTCGCGTAGCGTCGGCGGCGGCTCCTGGTTCATCAGTTTCCGTTGAACCTCTTCATCCCACAGGCCGCACAGCAAACGGTCCCTGAGGGTGATTTCGAGGTTTTCCCACTTGCATGGGCCGGCGGCCAATCTTAGGGCCGCTGCGAAGGCGGCGATGGATTCACCGGGCGCTTGAACTCTCTTCCAGAATGCGTCTCGAGCCGAAAACATCGAGACCGTGGGCTGGAAATGGTCTCGCATCACCTTTAGAAGCTGTTTGGCCGTCAGCTCGCTCACTTTCTTCGGTGCTACCAGGTCCACCAAAACTCGCTTAGCGGCGTTTCCCAGCATCCGAGTGAGGATGGCTCTCTTCTTCCCCTCATCTGTAATGTCGGACACCACCAGCGTATCCTGGAAGTCCATTTCAAAGAGCTCCCAGTCTTCCGGCTTGTTGATATCGAAACCGGCATGTGTCTTGGTCTCGTGGGAAGCCATATCCCATCCTCGTCGCCAATTTAGTGTATGAGAACCAAGACAAAGGAACAGCCGAAGGATTGGCTTAACACATCTTTATTGCAGAGTGGTCAGAGGGAACATGAGGTAATGGCGGATGAGCAGCTCAATATATACGGTGGTTATACATTTGAATGTGGCTCCACGACAGCCCATTGGCTACCGTTAGCGTAACGTCATTCTTGGTCACGCCCTTCTTGTCCAGGTGAGGTAGTGGCGGGAATCTTCCCGCGCTGTCGTTCTTTTGGTAATTTATGACCTGTGAGCTGGGCGCTCGCTATTGCCACCAGGTGGTCATTAGCTCGCGTCCTGATTGGAGCGGGTTACATTGATGTATGGTTTAAAGGCACAGTATGGAAAAACACAATGCATAGTATTGAAACACAACATTCTTGTAGTGCCACAAGTCTCTTTCAGCTTTTTGCTGCAACAGACTAATTTTCCGGTTATTGGTACAGTTATTATAAAATATACCCAGAACCTGCAATTGTTAATTCTATTGTGTGTTTTGTTTTTTTTTGTTTACATTTATTGTGTAAACAGACCTATGGTTGCCTTTCCTCAAAAGGCCATAAAGATCTTTCTCTAGAATATTTCTGAAATAAATGCAAAACAGTGTTTATTTCCATTTTAAGAAATAAAAGCAGAAATAGAATACTTTAAAAGACATATATCCTGTGGAAAATCAAGCTAACTTTCAAACTAAATACTACTTCAACATTTTTTAACCAGCTGGGAACTGTTCTATATTTAGGGTTGCCATATGTCCCGGAAAACCAGGAATTCCCCAGATTTTGATTGCCCTGGCCGGTTCTATAAAAATCATTGAAAAGTCCCGGATTTGCAAAGTTTCAAACCAAAGGTATGCTCTTAGTTTGAAAAAAAAAATCTTGCCTTTTTCTTGCTGCCTTAGAGCGGTGCCTCTACTTAAGCACCAGCCAGCATCTGTAGCAGCAGCCACAACATGTTGGTGGCTGAAGGAGGAGGAGATTGAGTTGATAAGAGTGGCCTGATCATCGGTAAGCAGAGGTCCCCAACGGCACTGCGGGGGTGGTGGTTCACTGAACCCACCTCCCAGTTGATAGGCTGCTTGGCGATGGGATAAATTGAAGGTCTCTGAAAGGAGAATGAGGAAAAGGAGGGGTGCATGGGGGGGAGGACAAAGGCGCTCCAGTAGGTCTCCTCGACAGCCCCATCCGACATGCACAGTTTGAAGAATGCAATGACGTCACATGGCTGTCCCAGTTTGTTGGGAAATAATTATGGCAACCCTATCTATATTCTCACTTGTATGTTTGAATGCTAATATTTGTGGTGAGAATTATATACTAACAGTGTATAAGTTTATAAAAAAGGAGAGATCATCCATCTGTTTAGGAGGTATACCTTAATTATACTAACTTATCATTCTTTTAAATGCATTTTATTAAAATTAACTTAAAGATGAACAGTTTTTTTTTATTTCAGATTGACTTGTCTTGGATCAAAGTCTACTTCCTAAGGCACTGGAGTACAAATAGATGGCCCATGATTCTATATATCTCCCCATGACTAGGTGAGGATAAAGATAATAGACAAAACGACAGTTTCTTTGGTGTAAAACTTCATATTTTAATTCATGCTTTACTTCAGAATGTTCACTACTTCTATGTAATTTATATAAGGCCCCAAACAAGAAAAACCTAGAGGCTAGAGAGAAAAGAAAGATCAAAGAGCTGAAATAAAAGCATAGCTTATCAATGTTACCACCAAGGAGGAAGGACCTTACAAACATTCTCACAAGCTGAAGAGTAAATATACATTATTTAACACAACTGAGGAAATGTAAACTAGAATTAATGAGAATAAATTACGGGACTGGGGGTTCCTAAAAGTGTAAATAATATCAGGAGACTTTGGAAGGAGGAACTTTTCACACGGGAGAAACCATTTGTGAAGCGGCCTTAAGTGCCCCTTGATTGTCTGACCAAAACCAGAAGTAGGAGCAAGAACCTAAGAGAAAGCACCTGGAGAGAAAAAAGGTACATATGCAAATCAAGCACACTTGAGTGGTGGAAAATCACCTCTCATTCATTTAAACCAGGAGTTCCCAACCCTTTTATGCCACAGGTCTGACCACATACCCCGGACAGCTGAGCGGGTGAGTCATGTGGTTCCCCCACCGCAAACACTGCCATAAAATGCATACGAAGCTATTGTAAACACATTTGCGACAGACGCAGGCAAGTTTGCACAGGGGTGGGTACGTTTTACAGCTGTTGTGGATGCATCCGCTTCCACTTCCAGTGCATTGATGTTGACATCGTAAGCCACATGAAATGGTGACACGGGCTGGGTTTGCCACCCCTACCACCCCTGATTTAAACCATCATTTAATTTATTAATTACCAGCTGAAGTCCAAACAAGGGCACAGCAATGGGAATTAAATATCAGAAGGACAATTCTTTAAAAACCTATAAAGTTCAGGTCAAATTCCACAGGAAGAGATTCTATGGAAATTGACAGTTTTTGCAGCTCTGATAAGGAAGCACATTGATGGTTGCAGAAAACTCAGCCAGATCATTAAACTAAACATATATTTGGAAAGCTACTAAAACATAAAAGCATCACTCTGCACTGAAAAGGGCTCCAGCATGGAACTAGCTATCAGAAAAGGCTGTTCATAAACAAAATGTGCAGACTGGGATTTCAGTTAATGCTCAGTTAAAGCTTGATTTTAGATACGAATGTCCATTTTGTGTTGTGAAAGACTCAAAACACAAACATCAGTTGTATTTAAGATGTTCTCTTTCCACAAAAGAAAACCTTTTCCAAGTAATTAATATTCTTTTGTGGAAAAAGAACTTCTTAAGGATGACTGGATTGCATTTAGAAAATAAAAGTCTTGGTTTTTTTATGTTCCCTTTTTGTGTATGTTTTCTTTCACATTGTGTCTGTCAAATTGCCTGAGAGATTTCTAAGGGCTGTTGTCAACAACATGTCACAATGTCTAGGAGGAGGGACATGAGGACGTTGAATCTGTACAAGTGCCTGGAACCACTGGAGAGTACTCTTTGCACCCGTCTTTCTTTGAGGGTATAATTACTGTGTGCTTTCCATTTGAAATCCTTTTTTCGTGGCCTTTTTGCATGATTTCCCCTCATTTCTTTGCTGTTGCCAGTCACTCTGCCTATGCTAGCAGTGGGATTATTTTTTTTGATTCCCCACTCCCAATTTCTCATTGATTTTTGTCCGTCTATTTTTATTGAATTATTTTTGCAGCTGTGTGAGACACTTGATGCTGCCTGCTGGTCTCAAAAGAGGAGAAACTGTTGTCAAGTAGTATGGTGGAGAGAAATCTCACTTCCTTTCTGTTTTGGTTGGGGAAGCTTTGATTTCCCCCCAATTTATTTGCTTGCTCCCCCTCCCCCTATTTCTACCTCTGGCAGGTTATGTTGCCTTTTTTTAGTTACCTTGTTAATTTATCATGTGCTTATTCTGTTAAATGCATATGCTGTATTTTAGTGGGACTGTTCTGTTTGTTTCTGTGTGGTTGGGGTGGGCCAAAGAAGTAGCTTTTGTGATTTTGTCAGTACAGTATTTATTTATTTATTATTTTGTCCGACTTTTAGCACCACCCCTCGCTGAGGCAACTCCAGGCAGCTTACAGTCTAACCAATAAGAATATTAAAATATAAAAGCATCCCCACAATAACAATTAAAATTATAAAAGTATGCCACTGGTCTGTCAATGTGATAACTTAAACTAGTATCTGCAAAAGTCTCAGGATTTTTCATTGTCATCTACTTGTTGTCTGTATTCAATTGATTCTCTGTTGCCTTCTCTTTGCTTTTTGGGAGTAGTTTTAATGATTCTTTAGAGGGTTTTTTTTTGCAGGCAGAAAACATGAATGCAGAAACATGAACAAGAAACCTGAAAGATGCTTTCCTATGTATGTAAAATGAAAGGATGTACACCCCAAAAAATATGAAAAGGAATGCAAACAAAATAATTTCCCCAAAAATAATCTAAGTTGACGATAAAAAAGAATTTTCTCTGGGCACATTCCCAGTTATACTTCTTTAAATATCACCAATTGTCCTGTTCTATATGGTGTGAGACACTCAAGGCTCTTACTGGTAAAGTCTCAGACCCAGGGAAGTATGATTCTCATGGTAACAGACAATGAGGACAATCTAAAGGCATAGTCCATGTGGTAGTTCAAATAATCAAACAATGTCCCAGCAACACAGAGCAAGGATTTATGCATAGAGGAACAAGGCAGAAGCTGTCAGACAAGTCGCTTCTCACAGCTTGCATATCAACTGTGGCTTGGTTATAGCAGCTCCTCCTAGCCTATAGCTTTACATGCTCATGCAACACCTGTAAGAACTATTCACAGGGTTTGGCCCTTGAGTCTCCCTGGGAGAAAGAACTCACTTGTGAGGTGACCATTTGCTCACAAGAAGGTCTCTCTTTACAAGAAGATCTCTCCTGCAGCCAAGTACTATTTTGGAGGTTCCAACTGAGTTCTCACCTTTAGTCTCCTTCATTCCTGAGGTTTGGGAGGTTGTCTAATACCTTCCTCATCCTACCAACCCCTGAACCCCCATCATCCACAGGTTCAGGTTCCTGTTCCCCGAGGGTCAATTATCTGCAGGGCCAGGCAGATCCATCACTCTACCAGGCTCTGAAGTGTCCCCCTTCTTCAGACTCATTCTCACTAGGGGACTCCTCTGCTGAGATAATTACATTAATAGACCCTATGTCCTATTTAAGAGTTCGTATTTTAGTTTATTTTCAAAACTAGATTGTAAGTGCACCAAGTATATAATAAGCCAGGCTGATAATGATTCATCCAATTGTATTTCTAGAACATCCCTGGGCCCTTGCCTATTTTCATTACCCTGATACCCTGGAGGCTCACTTGACCTAGATTTCAACACGACATAACCCTTGTCTTTACAAAACAACATCTTTAAGAACAGAAAAAGATGAAACAGCAACTTTGCAATTAAAAGGTTCTAAATATTATCTTCCCATTTCTTTTCAAAGCTTCTGTATTTACATAATGAACTTGGAAATGAATCTTGTATTTCCTCCTGATGCTGCAAATTTTCTCATCAGAGAAAAAGAAGTACAGTACTTTAACTCTTAAGGGAGCTTTACTTCTAACTGTGAAGCTGGCATCTATTCTGTTTCTTCCTTTCTCTATTTGGTGACAACAGTGTTTGGAATAGGTATACAAATAGAAGAGGCTTACAAGAGAGACCAGCTCTGTGATCTTGAAAAGGAAACCCAGGGACAAAGCAATATCAATTTCAGTGGTAAAGTATGATGCTAAGAAGATAAGAAATGGGGCAAGGAAGCCATTGCTTCTTGACCAATCATTAGTAAATAATTTAATTTTTTCAAGTGTTGAGAGCAACAGCAGCATTGAAGGTACAAAGCTCTCATGAAATTTGTCAGAAATTAATGAAATAGTCTTAGTGTTTGCACTGCTGTTTGTGGTGTACACCCATAACAATGATATGGACAAATGTAATTCTGGAATCCTAGATGCCAAATCTGAAGCTACTGAGGGGAAGGCTGACTGTCTTAATGGGCTGAGTGAGGCCTCAGCTAGCAAGATGCAAGGAGCAACAGACCCTGCTGCTTGCCTCTCCCAACACTCCCATTGCTGCTGCCTCACCTTGTTCCTTGTCCTCTGGTCCAAACAACTTGTGGTGATTTCTGTCTTTCTTCACCTTAACCAGCAGAAAGATAGCTTACTTTGGTCATGCAACAAAAGATGAGAAGTATAGATTGTAACAAATGATTAACCAAAGAAAAATAGATTGAAAAATATGAACAAGAAAGAGAAGAATGTATTGAGTAAAGAAATTTAGGAGACTGGTTTGAATGTAGTAAAGGTAAAGGTTTCCCTTGCTCGAAAGCCAGTCGTATCCGACTCTAGGGTTCAGTGCTCATCTCTGTTTCAAAGCCGAAGAGCCAGCGCTGTCTGCTTCTGCAGACATTTCCGTGGTCATGTGGCAGGCATGACTAGACACCGTAGCGCACGGAACCCTGTTTACCTTTCCACTGAAACAGTCCCTATTTATCTACTTGCAATGTCTTGCTTTCGAACTGCTAGGATGGCAGGAGCTGGGACAGAGATGGGTACCACAACACTATTACTGTCCCATCTGAAGTTGGAATAGGCATTTTGATGTCAGACGGCCAGTACAAGAAAACAATGATAAAGCGGCACTGAAAATTTTTATATAGCACCTCTCTGACCAATATGCTGACTCTGACTCAATATGCTGAGAGTAAACAGAGATGGAGCCTGAAATCAGGGAAGAAACAGTGTCAGCAAACATGATGATTGGGTGATCTAGTAAACATTGGCTATTTATTCACCAAAGTCTTTTTGGACCATTATGGCATGGGGGAAAATGTGAGGACAGCATCACCATACAGATGTGAAAAGTAACCCTTCTCATAACAATACTAAAACTTGAGGTCATCTAATGAAGCTGAATTTAATCAAGGCAGTACTTTGTCAGGCAGCTCTTAGTTTAATCTAGTACACCCCTTCCTCTGTTCACATGTACTTCAGAATACACAAGGTTAGAAGTGAACTAGACAAATAGAATTTTAAAATGCAAAACTATTCAGTCTGGTTAGGCTTTGTATTCTTGATACCAAAGAGAAACCAATTTGATTAACTTTCATCCATCGTTCTAATTCCCATCTCATCGCCAGTTATGATAACAATCCTGGTTTGATAGAAATTCTTCTTTCAGACTAGTTTTGGAACAGCTGCCCTGGGGAAGGAAAAATTAGCCAACCGTGATATTTTTCTAATTAAACAGTCCTTCCACATGAAATTATTTTCTCACTGGGATTATACAATGCCATATCTACATTTTCTGCATGTGGCAGATATAATGTTTGGGAGGAAAACATTAAATTTGAAAAGCAGCAAAGGAAGAAAAGGTTGATTCTTTGTGCCAAAACTGTACCTCTGTGGGTGTTATTAACTGGTTTTTTTTTAAAAAAAGGAAACCTTGATCATATGCCTATATCACATTTGGTTTATTCCCCCACAATGGGGTTAAATACACTAAGGTATCTAACAATAGACTATTGAAAAGATTACTGTGAGAAGAAAGAAGAACAACAGCATTTTAAAAATAGGTTTAGAAGGGTAACTTGCTATTTAAAAACCCAATACAGTACTGGGTAAATATAGAAAATCCTACTTATTTTTGAGGCAAGACACATTTTTCTGCTACCCATGATAAATCAAATGACATTTTTTAGAGCATAGATATCAAGCAATACACATAAATATTTATTTCATTACCACTTGCAAAGGTACCTTATGACTTTAAAGAAATATTTTCTGAAACCATTGAATAAAAGTGGGTCTGAATGATCCTATATTTATTTTTAAAGAAAAGGAAAAACCAACAGTGTGTTATATATGATGGTACATTCTCTGGTCCTAATAAAAATAATCAAATGATTATAAATATCATTGTAAATATTTGCATACATCTGTTACATCTATGTTTTTAGGCTCTGTCTCAAAGCCCAGAAAGTTGTTCGCTACACTTATAGTTACAATTTTTAAAAAAGTGACTGTTTGCTTTTCCATTTCTTAAAGTAACAAAAAAAAAAGAAACCACAAACTTTGAGATACTTTTTAAAATATTCTGAATCTTAAAGTCACAGGCATGTGGTACAAAAGCATTTTTCTCTCACTCACCCTGTCATCATCTCAACACCCACAACACATTGTGAGGTGCAGCATGAGCCAGCACTTGAACAATATGATACTCATTCTCTACCATTTAATGAGACCACATCTCCACAATGAAATTCATTGAAAAAAATATGGTTACACTGCAAAGAGCGTTACAGCCTCAGTTTAATGTAGTTACAGCTTAGTGAAAGTGGGGGGGGGGGGGGGGGGGAGAGTCACGAACATTAAGTCAACTAGTAATTTTAACTAGTGACTTCTTCAAGCATGCAGAAACGACCAGCAGGAGAAGACATTGCAATTCTATGTGGCCATAATCTACCTACTGCTGCATTCCTTCCATGCATTGTTCATCCTAGTTCAATCTATCTCCAGAAGTACTGATTCTCATTCCTAGACAGCAGAAGGAGGTGAGGTAGCCACGTCAATATGATAGACAGGAGGGAAAATAGAATATTTTAAAAAAAAATCAGGATGTTTATGTGTTCTTTGGGTCAGGAAAAGAAAAATGTACAATGTTAATCAAGAAAAACCTCTAACTTGTAAAGGTAGAGCATAGAGAAAAGATTATATATCAATTTTCAGCCTATGTCCCCTTGTTTATATAGGCTTGAACCTATGAATACTGGTGAATCACTGAGAAATTAGGCACCCTCAACTTCACCAATGTGACTGTGCAAAACCCAAGCTGGAACAACTGCTGACAATCTGCAAGAGGTTCTGGGAAGCATCATGAGGAGGGAATTGTAATACATTAGTTACAATTCAGTCACCACAGTATGAAGATGTTAAGAAAGCTGTGTTCACAAGCATAATAGTTGACCTTGAGCAAAGAGAGAAGTCTCATTTTACTAGCAGAAAGCCAGTCTCTTGGGTTGAGTTCTGGAAACATATAATTTCCCAGCAACAGATCCACACATAGAAAATATAATATGGATATTGTGCACTCCATTAATTTGAAGAATCAAACACAAACAATATTATTTATGGGTGGAGCATACCTGTCAACATTCCCGATTAGGCTGGGACTACCCCGTAAATTGATGTCGATTGACGTCATAACCCGGCCCCCGCTGCCAAAACCCCGTAATTTGGCAGCGGGGGAAACTCTTTCCGCGCATGCGCGGAAGGGTTTTACCCCTTCCACGCATGCATGGAAGCGCTATGTCGCTTGTGTAAGGGCTGCACAAGCGGCGTAGTGCTTACAAGCATGTGTGGAAGGGGTAAAACCTTTCCACGCATGCGTGGAACGCGACCTGCACACAAGCGATATGCGCAGGTCCCGTTTTTCCGGAGCCGCAGGTTTACAGGTATGGGGTGGAGAGACCTGCGGCAGCATGAGATACCTGTATGAATGCTTACAACTAAACTGAACCAAAACAAAGAATGTGGGATTTCAAAATCCGAATAACAAAGTCATTTGGTAAATGCTGATAAGAGTGGAACCAAAATAGAGGCATTAAGAAACAGCATGGAGATAACAATATGCTTGGAAGACTCCTGAGGTCTGCAGAATGACATGCTGTCTGAAAACAAGGGTTGGAAACCCAAACAGGAACACTACTAGTAGGAAATGAGGGTACTAGTATTAGAATCATTGGTCTTAAAGCTAACACTATTGAAACCATTGTAATTCAAACATTGATATGCTATCATGAATCATTTTAGTGAATATAATAGTAGAACTAGTTAGAAATAAAGTGGAACCTCATACAACAATTGCCCCGTATAGCAACAAAATTGTATAACAATTAGGTTTTGGGGGGAAATGGCATCCCGCATAACAATTTTCCCTATGGAAAAAATCGTACAGCAATTTTTCAATGGGAAAAACCACTTAGCGAAAAAAATCGTTGTACGATGCATCCCATAGGGGAAATTGCTATACGATGCCTGCATCGTATAGCAATTGTTTCGTACAACAACGAGCCTTGTGGAATGGATTAAAATCATTGTAAGAGGTACCACTGTATTAGATAACAAATAACATTATGACCCATTGGTTTTAAATTCACAAAATTAAAATCCGTTCCCCTAATCATCACTAAATAACAATTTAAATTGCATAAATCATTATCATTACTTAAGTTGTTAATGTTATCGATGTTAAGTCAAATCAAATTATAACAATAATGGATGCCAACTGTCCCTCTAATAGTATGTTCAGATGGCTAGAAATGAAAGTAAATTTCCAGAAATTGAAATTTACATATCAATTTGAAGCTCTTTTGGAACACAGAATTAAAAACAATACCACACTTAAAATATCCAAGAAGAACTAATTAGATTCCCAAATGTATCAAAGTCCTTCTGGCATAGTGCTTAAACTGTTATATTCCTGCCAAAACCACTGATGTTGTGAGTTCAATCTTGACTCAGCCTTCCATCCTGAGTAAAATGAGTACCCAACATGTTGGTGGCACAAATGCTAATTATCTTGTAAACCACCCAGAGAGTGCTCTGCGCTATGTGTCAGTTTATAAATATAACTGCTATTGGTAGCCATTGAGCCTATGAAAAAATAAAGGAGGAAAGAGGCAAAAGGACAGGCCATTCAGATATGGTTGAATTTGCAGCTCTAGTAGTATGTCACCCAAAGGCTGCTTGTAGGCCAAGACAGGGAACCACTACATCCTAAAATTTGAGGACATCCACTTTCACCAATTATGAATTACCTATGTTCTCACCACAAGATATGGTAGCTAGAACTCATGGGAGGCATCATCATCTTTTTTTAAGGGAACCATAAATCGCCTGTCTGGGTTTAAAGATACCAGATATGAGGTAGACTGAATCAATCAGTTAAGTCTATAGCAGTTAAAACTGAGACACAACTGTTAGGGTGTCAGTTAAGAAGCAAACTTAATAAAAATGAAATTGACCTGTTCAAGACTCTCACATAACAACATGGAGTTTGCTTCTGTCTTTGGCAGCAATACTATGGAGCCAAGGCTGGCAGGATTTAAGTTTTAGGTTTGTCTGAGTAGTAGGGATGATAATATCGTATCCTCCCCACCCCCCAGCATCTCATGTTCCTATTGAATTTAGGTTGCAATCCTTCAAGAGAAGGGAAACCCCAGCTACCAAGTCCTCTGGGAGTCAGTGAATGGCTATGAACCAGGAAGGAGAAGAGAGGACTGGCAGCTGTGTCAAGGCAGGGAGGGGTGGCTGCAAAAGACCTTCTACTCACCCCCCTTCCCAATGCCTCCTTTGCTGAACCAGGAAAGAGAAGAGAGGACTGGCAGCTGTGTCAAGGCAGGGAGAGGTGGCTGCAAAAGACCTTCTATCCACCCCCTTTCCCAAATGCCACCTTCGCTGAACCAGGAAGGAGAAGAGAGAACTGGCAGCTGTGTCAAGGCAGGGAGGGGTGGCTGCAAAAGACCTTCTATCCACCCCTCCTTCCCAAATGCCTCCTTCACTGAACCAGGAAGGAGAAGAGAGGAACAGCAGCTGGGTCAAGGCAGGGAGAGGTGGCTGCAAAAGACCTTCTATCCAGCCCCTTTCCCAAATGCCTCCTTCGCTGAACCAGGAAGGAGAAGAGAGGACTGACAGCTGCGTCAAGGCAGGGAGGGGTGGCTGCAAAAGACCTTCTATCCACCCCCCCCTTCCCAAATGCCTCCTTTGCTGAACCAGGAAGGAGAAGAGAGGACCGGCAGCTGTGTCAAGGCAGGGAGGGGTGGTTACAAAAGACCTTCCAACCACCCCTTTTCCCAAATGCCTCCTTCGCTGGACCAGGCAGATGGCTTCAAGAACTGCAGCCCAACTCCAGCCATGGAGAACAGACATTGCCTTTCCTCCCAGCCTCTCCGGTGGGAGGGAATTGGTCCCAGCTGGGGAAGCCTTGGTGGATTGATGGATTGGCACATTGCCGCCCCCCTCCTTCACCTCTTGTGGGGTTAGGGAGGAGAGAGGGAGGTGGTGCCAGCAGTGAGGGCCCTTACCCCCCCCTTTTTGAGTAATTGTAGGGGTTGGAGAGGTGGGAAGGGAACGGGATTGGGTTTGGGGAGGGATGGCCGGCACCCCCTACCTCTGATAAGGGGCACTTGGAAATGCGCCAATTAGGGTAGGGGGAGTGTGGGGGTGGGTTCTGGGTCTGGAGGGGAGAGAGGGTGGGAGAAATGGCCTTGTCAGCTGGGTAGGAGGGGTAGCACTCCATCTGAGATGGGCGGGGAGGTTCTCAGGGCTCAAATTGGGGTTGTGACGGGCATGGGATGATATAGTGGGTACCGAGAGGCAGGCCGCACACGGGGAACACGGGACCGATGGTTGGTATCTGAGATCTGAGACTACAGTGATCTGAGACTACAGAAATTAGACACTATACCTGTGCCATGGTCAGATCACTATCTGGTGACTCTGGACTTCCTGGGGGCGGCGGTTCACCGCAGGGAGACAGGGCCTATTAAATTGGCCCGCCCCCGGCGACTGATGGATTCTGACGAATTCCAGAGGGAACTGGGGGATTGTCCTCTGGATGGCTACACGATTCATCCGAGGCACTCGTTGACCTGTGGTACAGGATGACTACCGCTACCTTGGATGAAATCGCACCACTACGGCCTCTCCGAGCCCGCAGAGATAGATCTTCCCCGTGGTTCACAGAAGAACTCCAGGAGCTTAAACGGGCAAAGAGACGCCGAGAGCGCTGCTGGGTGAAGACCCAAAGTGATTCCGACTGGACACTGGCTAGGGCTGCTATTAAGACCTACCTGGTGGCGATGGTGGTGGTGAAGCAACAATACTTCACCGCCCTCATTGCCTCCGCGGATAATCGCCCAGCCGCTCTGTTCCGGGTTACCAGGTCTCTCCTTGGCCGGGAGGGGCCGGTGCCCGGTTGGCAGGGTTCAGCTGAGGTTTTTGCAGACTATCTGGTGGAGAAAATCGCTCGGATTCACTTGGGGTTTAATCCCGGCGTGGATGGGGAGGGTCCAGAGGGAATCAGAGCTCAGTCTGGCAGTGTTATCTGGGACTGGTTCGATCCAGTTGTCCCTGAGGAAGTGGTCAGGCAGCTGTTCGCACCACCTTCTGCCCTTTGGATCCCTGTCCCACTTGGTTGGTGAAAGCCTCCAAGGGGGTGACGGGAGGCTGGTCGGGGCTATAATAAATGCTTCACTGCGGGAGGGGGTGTTTCCTGCACCTTTAAAACATGCTCTGGTGCGCCCCCTCCTGAAGAAATAATCTCTCGACCCAGCGGTTCCAGCTAATTATAGGCCGGTCTCCAACCTCCCTTTCTTAGGAAAGGTACTGGAGAAGGTGGTGATGCGGCAGTTGCAGGGGGTCCTGCATGAAGCGGATTATCCAGGGAGCTGACAACTTTGGTCTGTTTTGCCCCAGACAGACCCGGTACGCAACTTAGGGGTCCTTCTGGATTTGGGGCTGCTACTAGCAAGTCAGGTGGCAGCTGTGGCCAAGAGGGCTTTCTCACAGCTTCGCGTCATCCGTCAGTTGCGTTCGCTCCTGGACCGGGACTCCCTGCTCAGGGTCACACATGCTCTGGTCACCTCCAGGCTAGATTATTGCAATGCGCTCTACATGGTATTGCCCTTGTCAACCATTCGGAGGCTGCAGTTGGTCCAGAATGCGGCAGCCCGGGTGGTGATGGGGCGCGGGCGTTATGCTCGTGCCTCACCATTACTTCGGGAGCTGCACTGGCTACCAGTTTGCCTCTGGGTGCAGTTCAAGGTGCTGGTTTTGACCTTTAAAGCCGTTCATGGTAGTGGGCAAGGATACCTTAGAGACCGCATCGTCCCAAGAGTGTCCGCCCGTCCAACCAGAGCGGATCAGAGGGGCTCCCTAATTGTTCCATCTGCAAGAGGGGCCCGTCTCTCTGGTACACGAAGGAGGGCCTTTTCTGTGTCCGCACCGGCCTTGTGAAACCTCCTGCCTGTAGAGTTGCGGGAGCAGATGGAGCTGCTACCTTTCAGAAAAGACCTAAAAACCTGGTTGGCGGGGCAGGTGTGGGGCCCAGGTGGAAGAGTGGCCCCCGCCTGTTGGCTTATAAATTAAGACCCCATTTCTTTTAATTGTCAATGAAGGCAGTTTTTTAATGTGGGTTTTTAAGAGGAATGGGGTAGGTGGGTGGATATGTTGGGTTTTAATTGGTTGTATTGTTTATGTGTGTTTTAACTTGTTGTGAGCCGCCCAGAGTCGGGTTTACCTGACTGGGCGGCATATAAATTTGAATATAAAAAATAAAATAAAAATACTAGCTAACAGAGAAATAGACCTTTCCAAGACCAGTATATTGCTGGAAGCTATCACTGTTATCAGGTGAATTATTTCAAAGTGATTTGGTCTTCATGAGCAATTAAGAGCATTTACCAAAAAAAACCTGCCTGTTATTAGTTGATATGATCCAATGTAAAAGTCTGCAATTTTACTTTCCTGGGGAGAGCTATCTTTAAAGATTGTCAGGCGGGTTCTACTACACCATTGATATTTGATTTCCCCCCTTGATATTGCCACCACTTTTCCATTTCTTCCAAAAAAATCCTTTCCTCTTGTGTTGCCTTGCTCAATCCCCTAGCAATTTCTAGCAGAAATCATGGGGAGAAGGAATACAGTTGGGTGAGGGGTGATGACTTCCATGAAATTATGAAAGCCGCCTTGTATATTGCAGGGATGTTTCAGAAGAGAAAAAACAAAAAAAGGATTTTGCCACTGCTATACAGCTGAACAGAAATTGCTGAAGTTTGAGTAAGCCTATGAATGATATGTTGAACAACAAAAGAAGAATGTGATTAGGGGTTCAGAAAACATGTCTTTGATTCTTTCTTTAGAACAAGACTCCTCTTCCAGGCTGCCTGGAGCTCTGAACCAAATGCCTTTCCACTAAGGGTGTAGGAATATATGCACTGCTATTTGATCCCACCTCTCTTGCCTAAAGGTGACTGCTGTGATCTTAGATGAGCAAGTTACCATTTCAACTTCTGTTTCTTTAGATTTTGAAAGAATAAGCTCAACTAATTTCCATCAGAAAGTACACTAATAAGGAACTAAAATTATCCAAAAGTAGATATTTTGAAGAACTGAATAACAACTCTCACATTATTATATGCCAGCATTAAAGAGTTAAAAGACAACGTGCAGATACTGTATTCAGAGCTGCTCAGATCTATTGTAGGCAGAGTAAGTGGTTGCCATGGGCAACAAACCATTTAGAGACTATTTATTTTATCAGTTTATTGTATGATGGATGGTGGGTTGCAGAAAGAGGCTTTTTGCTAGCTAGTTTAGTGGCATTAGAAACTCGGTGTATGTCCTTAGTCTGCTTCAGTGCTTTCCTCAAGGGGCATCCAGTGGTGAACTCTTAATGATAAAACTGCTATCCCAACAGGAAGATTTTTGGCAATGCATTAGGCAGAATGTCAGTTTAATTTGTTACAGAACAATGTAATGTTCCATTATTATGTTTCCAGGACAGTAGTATCAGTTTGGAGATTAACTGGGGGAGTTTGTGTATCAAGACACATATCTAGCGTAATAATGCATATTTCTATTGCCATAGCTACAGCATGCTGGAATAAGGATAACTTTTCTTTAAGTAAAACACAATAGGCACCTAAAATACTCCACTTTGATTGTTAGGGCTGAAAATTGCTGCCAATCAGCAGGTTCAAAAAGCAAATTCAATGTTTTAGAATTTGATCCTATTCAAAAAGGAGAAAGAAAAAATGTTTTCTTTAAAGACGGAAGGGATAAAGACAGTCAGGAAGAAAATGAAGGAAAAAAATCACCACAATGAAAGCGCGGCGCCAAAATGGCCGCCGCGCTCTTTGCGGCCCCCCCCGGACTCAGACATCCGGGTGAGTTAGGGGGCGTGGCCACCCCTCTATAAAAGGGGTGGCCACGAGGCAGCCGAGCTGCCATTTTAAAATAGCGACGGAGAGGAGAAGTTTTCTCCGTCGCTGTTTGTTCTTTCCCCCTTGTCCTTCCTGGCTGGGAAGGAAAGTTTTTGCACGGAGCCTTTCGCTTGCTGGCTCCTCTGTGCCTTTTTGCGCTCTTCGATCCCTGGAAAGGGATCCTGCTCCTTACTTAGGATATGCCTCCCAAACGGAGGGCCTCAGCGACGAAGCCGCGGCCCACGGAGAGGACTTTTGGCCCTGCGCAACGCGGGGGGCAGCCCTCGGGTCGGAGGACCAGGGCTGCGCCCCTGCAGCAGGGCACGATACTGGTTTTACCCACCGATACCGGTGGAGAGGGGCAGGCTGGAGTATGGCCCTCGGCTCCCAAGCCTCAGGCCGGCCCTTCGGGGGCTCCGGCCCTCGGCCCGCAGTTGCCGCCCATGGGCCGGGACAATGGGGGAGGGTCTGGTGCTGGCACACAGCACGGTTTACCTCCGGCCCCTCATGGGCCGGAGTTTGGGCATGGCCCTATTCTGGCGTGGGCTCTCAAATTGGGGATCCTGGTCTAATGCTTAGCGGGCCGTCCGGCCCACCTGGCCCACTTTATACTGGGGGTTCTGTGCGGTGCTGGAGGCATCCTGGGGATTACACACAAAACCGTGGGAGGGGGCCCTTCCTTATATACTGGGGGCCCTTCGTGCCCGCTGGTTACCTCGACGGCCGCCACACTTCAACAGGCGGCCGGCCAGCTCGAGCTGCTTGAGACACTTCGGCCGTGCCTGCCGCTGTCTCGCAGCTCCCTGTTCGTCCTGAGCTACAGCCGGGGAGTGGTCAGATGTGGCTCCAGAGCTCGATTCCTGGTCGCGAGCTCCGATGCCCGCCGTGGGCCGGAACCCCCAGTGGGGGCGGCTCACGGGGGTGCACCTAGTGAGTATGGTTCAAGTTAATGCACCCACATCACAGTCCACTTCCAGCGGCGGGGTTCAGTGGCCATGGCCTCGCCAATTTGAGGCGAGTGGGCATCAGTTGCCCCTTGGTTGCATACTGGCACGACATTGGGGGTGGGGGTTTCCGCCCCCGGGGCAGTGCCGGGCATCGCAGGGGCTGTCCAGGTCCCGCTGCGTATGCCCCGTGTACCTCATGTGCCGGTCACAGCCTTGCCGACGGCTGATTATTCATTGCCCCTTGGTGATCGGTTGTCCTGGGTCACGAGGGACAAGATTTGGCGGGGGGAGTACGTGGATATATTCTCCCTATGAACTGAGAGCCCACTAAGGAGGGGAGAGACGGACGGGGTGACAGAGACATAGAGCTGTCCCGCCGGAGTAAGCCACCACGCAAGGGGGTGTCCGCCCCCGGGACAGTGCCGAGCATCGCAGGGGCGGTCCGGGTCCTCCTGCGTATGCCCTTTATACAGAATGTGCCGTCGATGGATTTGCCGACGGCTGGTAATTACTTGCCCCTGGATGAGTATTGGCCGCAGGTCATGAGGGGTAAGGGCTGGAGGGGGACAGGTGGTCCGGGTCCTCCTGCATATGCCCTTTATACAGAATGTGCCGTCGATGGATTTGCTGATGGCTGGTAATTACTTGCCCCTGGATGAGTATTGGCCGCAGGTCATGAGGGGTAAGGGCTGGAGGGGGACAGGTGGATATTCCCCCTATTGAACTGTGAGCCCACTGCGGAGGAGAGAGAGGGACAGGACGACTGAGACAAAGAGCTGTCCCATCGTCGTGAGCCACTGCACACCTTGGGCCAACTGGTTGGCGGCATACCTTGTATATATGGTGGTATGCCGCAGGGCCTGGCCTGATTGGGACACCCTGATGGTTCCATCCATCGCTAAGATTTACAGGGCGATGGTTGACTGGATGGGCCCATAGCAGTTGGCTTACGGTGAGGAATGCGGATGAGGGTGGCTCTATACCCTGAGAGGAGGAGGTGGGATGAGCACTGTCATCAGTTGTGCTCGTGTACATCACTCCCACGTGACTGGTGCCTGGTGATAGGTACCATGGTGGCCATGCTGAGCAGCGGGCTGCTCAGACACAGGGTCCACGTAACTGGTCGGGCAGGGGGTTTCAGCCCGCCTGCTGTGTTCGACCTGCTCAGCTGGTGATGTGTGTGCTAAGCGCCAGTGTCGTTACCGACTTGGTGTCGCCTTTTGCGCCAGCCCTTACGCCGCCTCCGCGTGCATGCGGGTTGGTTGGTTACGGGGCAGAGGTAGGGGTGCACAGGGGCAATCAGAACTCCGTCTAAAGAACTAGCCTTGACAAAGCTCCCCCCCCTCCCCAATTGGTGTACTCAGGCGGGAGAGATGGCAATCAGCTCATCCAAGAGGGGATGGGGCGGGGTACCTGCTGGAAGGTTTTTTCATGGGGCTTTTTGTATTCCATTCAGGGGTGTTAGGGGTCCCAGGATGCTACTAATCTGGTTCCCTTGAAGGGTAACGAAGAGTGGGCTCCACTGTGCACAGCTGAGGGAGTTGGGGCTATGGGAGTAGCCTTCTTGGAACCACCTTTCCTAAGTCGACTGTCTCCCTATGAGGCTCATACCGAGCTAGGACCGGGGTGAATGTCATTAATCCTCCATTTATCTTACCCTGTGGGTTATCCATTCAGGGATGCCATTCCTGATGACCTCGCTCAGTCAGGTACTCGTAGTTGGTTCGGCCCCTATGGGTGGCACGCTCGCCCAGTCCTGGTGCTGTTCGGGCACAGTGCGATATGCACTCGGATTTCAGATTATTGCCAGTGCACCCAATGGATGTGCAGCTATTGGGTTTTTAGGTCCCGAGGGGAATTTTAATTAGATAAGGCCAACCCCTTCTGACTGAGTTAATACATGTTCAGCACTCGAACGATTCGGGATTTTCGTTCAGTGGGCCTTTCCTCATGGGTAGGGGTCTCGGTCTCTAGCCCATTACCTCGACGACTTTGGGTTCGGGGGTGAACGGGGCTTGGACACGTGCACGCGTCTCCTCATTACATTTCAGACACTCAGGTGGGAACTGGGTGTCCCCTTGGCGCCTGAATAGACCGAGGGCCCAGCTACTAAGCTCACATTTCTAAATCGACTCTGTCGCGCGGGCACCCGGGTTAACCATGAACAAGGTGGCTTGGATCTCCGCAGCGATTGTGGCATTGATTGCCAAACATAAAGTGTCCCCTTGTGAGCTACAGTTACTTCATGGCCACCTTACTTCTGCCTGCAGGGTGGTTCCGTCCGGCAGAGCATTGGCCAGGCGCCTGTGTGACGCCATGGCTGGCCTGTCACAATGTTGACACAGGGTCCGGCTGATCAGGGGCATATGGGTGGGCCCTCTGGTCTGGCTCAAATTGCTCCTGGGTTTTAACGGGGTCTCTTCCTGGAGATCAGACCTGATGGTCTGCCCTAGATTTCAAGTACGGTTGGATACCTCCGGCTCCCTGACTTAGGGGGTTTGCTCTAGGGGTGGGTGCATGGATCGCCTCCGCAATCTTATCTTCCTTGCGTTTCTCCCCATTTTGGGGAGCACTACTGCTATGGGGCAATGAGTGGGCCTACTCAGTAGTCCAATTTAGGTGTGACAATGTGGCAGTGGTGCATATTGTCAACACCCAGACATGCAAATCCCCCAGGGTTCGGACATTAGTTTGTCTATTACTTTGAGAAGCCTACGCCTAAATGTGCTGTTCTGAGCCAGACATGTTCCAGGTATTAATAACGACATTGCTGCTGCTTTCTCCCGCCTGCAGATCCCCCGGTTCCGGGCCTTACACCGGAAGCAGAGGAGTTCTACTCGCCACTCCCGGCCGATTTCTGACGTTTGGTGAGGAGAGGCGAACCGGGCATGTCATTGGCACCTCGCACGCATAAGGCGTATCACCATGCGTTCATGCGTCGTGTTTGGGAGGGGCGGGCACGGGAACGTTTCCGCCGCTCGTACATGCGTCACCCTAGTTCCCAGGTTTTTTGACCCACCTTGCACGAGGCTGGCATTACTTATGTTCAGATAGGTGTGAGGTGGCTCTTGGCCACGCAGCTACCACGGTAGCCTTTTTGGAGCGCTCCGCATCAGTGTGTGGGTGCCAGAGTTGGTACCACCTGTGTAAGGCGGATGTGTCTCGTAGGGCACTGGAACTCGACGATGTCTCTGTCACACATGAGTGGGCTCAAGTGGGGATACGGTCCTCACAGGTTGTTCAGCACGGCGTAGGCAGCGGAGTTAGGCTGCTACGAAGTTTTATTGGAGACATCTGTCCGGTTGGTGCCCTACATGAATTTTCGACAGTGCCTGCTGCGCGCCCCAGCCTGTTTTTCTGCCACCAGGATAGGTCTACCCTTGCCGAAGTAATGTTACGGAGGGTGACCGGTGCTGCGCTTCGCGGTGTGGGGGCCCGTTTTGGCACCCATTTATTTAGGATAGGTGTTGCGTTGATCGCGGCTACGTTTGGAGTACTCGGAGGCCGACATGCGTGTACGCGCAATTTCTTATATGTACGTGCCCTCAATGTGTGAGTACCTAGTTATGACCTTAACCTCTTCTCCTCTTTTACAGATCCTGTGTGTCTCTACACACCGGTGGCAGTGGGGCTGGTGGGCCGCAGCTATGTACACTGGGCAGCAGTATATGCTGCGGCGACAGAGAGTGGACCCCGACTTGGGCTCTGTGCATCCGCACGTATGCGATGGTATGGTATGCGCGGCACAAGGGGGTGGGAACTGTTGCCATTCCTGATGTCCGTCGGGGATGCTGGACCGCCCAATGTTCTTAATAGGCACCTCGGTGGCAACGATCTGATATGGATCACTGCTGTTTTACTAAACTGTCGAGGGGCTGTGACCTGGCGTTTTTATCACGTATGGCTTACACACGGTCGCTATGGTCTAACATCGTGCCGAGACACCGATTTAGGGGAGACGTGGATCTCCGTGGTTCGGACTGTTCCGGCAGTCAGTGGACAGGGCTGTTGCTCCGTCCCTTGCTGAGCATGGCTGGGAGACAGCCATTGGATACCTGAGGATAGGCTTACAAAAATTTTGCCGGTAGGCAGGGGAAGGGGTCCACCTGGAGGTACGTACCTCGTTCTGGTGTGGTGCAAGCAGGCCTGGCGACCGAGCTGACGGTCTTGGGGGGGGCGGTGAGTCATCATGGATGCCTCCCCGTGTGGTGGGTAGCACTGGTAAGGTAAATATTTATGACCCATAGGTATCCGGCAGGTTCGCAATTGACTGGCCAACACTTAGACAGGTACAGGTGTAATAACGTTGACCGGTCAACGACGAAACAGGCAAGGGGTGATGGCAGGAGCTTTTCAGCATGCATCACCCCGTGATTTGACGGATACACGTCAGAGGGTGGGGTCAGTAGATAGTTTATTGACTACGGTCAACAATTTGTTTGTGTCAACAAACAAATTGATACAAATGGATACATTGTAGCCAATTGCCGTTGGCAATTTTGGGAGGAACCTTACCAGTGTTACTGCGGCCTGCTTGCCTTAAGAATTATAATTGGATGAGTACCAATTAAAAGTTATAATTCGGACTAGGGCATTATGCAATAAAGGTGGCCCAATGCCTTTATCCATATACCGGTGTCTGAGTCTTTCTTTGGGGGGTGTGCCTGCAAAGTAGGATGCACATTTATGAAAATATCTGTATTTTCTTCTTATTTTAAGTAGAAGTGGTAGTTTTGGTGTTGGTGTTATGTGCTGCCAAGTTAAAAACAACATATAGTTACTCTAGTAGGGCTTTCAAGGTGAGATATTTAAGGAGTGGTTTTACCAGTTCCACTCCCCCAGGAGGAGGGATCTGAACCCAGGTCTCATGAGTCTTCGTCTGTGATTCTACCCACTACACCACAATGGGTAGGCATCCACATCAAGCACTTTTACAGTCCACTTGGTTTAGTAGCCATTTGTCTCACTAAGAATAACAGAAAGTTTAAGACAGACCAGAGGACATATGGACATTTATAGTTAAGGAGAATGAAAAAGATGTAGTTCTTCTTGTCAAAGAGCTTTAGAGACATGAGAATGATTGTTAGGTCCAGATGCTGGGTTGTCATGATCTTTTCTTCCTACTGTAGTTTAAGCTGTTCTACAACAATGCAAACAGCATTCCATGTCTAGGCATGCCTGCCACATGTCCACGGAAACATCTGCAGATGCAGACAGTGCTGGCTCTTTGGCTATAAACAGAGATGAGCAGTGAACCCTAGCATTGGATAGGAGTGGCTTTTGATCAAGGGTAACCTTTACCTTTACATTAAAACAATGCAATTCATAAGAATTATATGACTGTAAATCATCACATTTGAGTGGATGGTAAAAGCTTTCCCCAAGAGTAGCAGTCTTATCCATAACTTCTGTTTTGTAGCTTATAATACGTCTGTCCTATAAAAGAGAAAAACTCCACTGTACATTTCATTTAGTACTGAGCAACAAATATTTGAAATTAATTCAAATATTTCACTGTTATGCCTGAAGGATCCTGCTTAATTGTAAAACAACATTGCTGCCGCCTGCCATTGCAGGCGCACCCCCCCAATAATGGACTCAGACACAAATGAAAGTGGATAACGGCATTGGGCCACATTTATTGATTCATGCCCTAGTCCGAATTATAAATTTCTATTGGTAAAACGACCAATCATAATTCTTAAGGCAAGCAGGCCGAAGTAACACTGGTAAGGTACCACCCAAAATTGCCAACGGCAATTGTTACAATGTATCTATTTGTATCAATTTGTTTGTTGACAACAAACAAATTGTTGACCGTAGTCAATATCTAACTAATGACCCCACCCTCTGACGTGTATCCGTAAAATCAGGGGGTGATTCCAGCTGTCTAGTGGTAACCATCACCCCCTCGCCTGGTTCGTCGTTGACCGGACAACGTTTAAACAACTTATGCCTATCTAGTGTTGTCCAGTCAATTGCGAACCTGCCGGATACCTGTGGGTCATAAATGTTTACCTTACCAGTGCTACCCGCCCATGTGACCAAAGTCAACAGCAGCACAGAACAAACCCCTATATCAAACCATAGCAACAGTGTGGGATGGGCAAAAAAGCCAGGACTCAAGGCCAATTGCGAGTCCCAGCCAAAAATTCCCACCCGGCCCCGAAGCGACCAAGAAATCACACTGTTAACTAGGTAGGGGGTGGAGGGGAAAAACTTCTCCGCTCCGTCGCTTCGCCAAAATGGCAGCACGGCTGCCTCGTGGCCAGCCCTTTTATTAGGGTGCTGGCCACGCCCCTAACTACCCGGATGGCTTCGTCCGGTGGGGGGGGGGCCGCAAAGAGCGCGGCGGCCATTTTGGCACCATGCTTCCATTGCAGGCGCACCCCCCCAATAATGGACTCAGACACAAATGAAAGTGGATAACGGCATTGGGCCACATTTATTGATTCATGCCCTAGTCCGAATTATAAATTTCTATTGGTAAAACGACCAATCATAATTCTTAAGGCAAGCAGGCCGAAGTAACACTGGTAAGGTACCACCCACAATTGCCAACGGCAATTGTTACAATGTATCTATTTGTATCAATTTGTTTGTTGACAACAAACAAATTGTTGACCGTAGTCAATATCTAACTAATGACCCCACCCTCTGACGTGTATCCGTAAAATCAGGGGGTGATTCCAGCTGTCTAGTGGTAACCATCACCCCCTCGCCTGGTTCGTCGTTGACCGGACAACGTTTAAACAACTTATGCCTATCTAGTGTTGTCCAGTCAATTGCGAACCTGCCGGATACCTGTGGGTCATAAATGTTTACCTTACCAGTGCTACCCGCCACCCGGAGAGGCTTCAATAAAGGCTCGACGCCCCCCCCAAGACCGTCAGCTCGGTCGACAGGCCTGCTCGCCAATCACTCAGCAGGAGGTCCATACCTCCTCGCGACAGATGGGCCCCCTCCCCTGAATAAAGCTCATAATTTTGCAGACTGATGGCGGGGAGGCGAATGACGCGTCCCCAACCCATGTCAAAAAGGAACCGGGCAATAGCCCTGGAGCGACGAGCCCGGTCAAGCGCCTGGAGGCCAAACGCTCCCCTGTAAGCGTACTGCGGTATCATGTCCGACCAAATGAGGGGTGTGGCAGGCCACACATAATGTGAGTAGGCCAGGTGACTGCAAATCGCAAGCTTCCGCAATAGGCCAGTGACCTGTCCGAAACCATTCCCCCCAAGGTGAATAACCAGGACATCAGGCGAGTCAGCATCCCTGATGTAGAAAAGGAATGGCAACAGTTCCCGCCATAACATGCCGCGCTTACCACACCACCTGAGATGTGCGGGTGCACCCAGTCCCAGTCGGGGTCCCACTCTGTCGCCGCAGCGTAACGCGCTGCCCTGTGCAGCGTAACGCGCTGCCCTGTGCAGCGTAACGCGCTGCCCTGTGCAGCATAACGCGCTGCCCTGTGCACGTGGCAACGGCCCACCAGCCCTACTGTCACCGGTGTAAGACGACACCCAGGGTCTGTCAAGGAAAAAAAGGGGGGGTGAGAAACATTGCAGTGACTAAACTGGTACTCACGGTTGAAGAGGGTGAACACAAAAACTGAAAACAATGTGATCCCCACCTTCCCATGCGGCGTATTTCAGCCCCAGAGTACCCAAAAGTAGCTGCAGTAGAAACCGCCCCCATCCTGCAGGAATGGTTGAGTGAGGGGAGACCCACCCTGGTGACAGAAAAACGGGGCATGGTGCGTGCCACACAGTGCAAGAAACTCCTGTAGGGCACCAACCGGACAGATGTCTTCCAAGGAACATCGTAGCAGTATTACTCAACTGCCTACGCCGTGCTGATCTGTTTTAGAGGAGCGTATCCTCAACTGAGCCCAATCATTGCAACATAGACATCTTCGAGTTCCAGTGCCCTACGACTTGCATCCGCCTTAGACAGCATCACAAGCTCGCTGATGCGGAGCGCTCCAAAAAAGGCCACCGTTGTAGCCACATGAAACAGGGGTGCCTCATACCTATCGAAACATAGGTCATGCCAGCCCCGTGCCAGTTGGGTAAGAACCCCAGGGGAAATTGGGTGGCGGTCGTCCAGGCTACGCCCACGTTCCCGCACCCACCCCTCCAAAAAGTGTCTCACACGGAAATCAGTGGTACTATCCGCATGACCTCCCACCTTGGCCATAAAAGCCAGCGCTGACAGCCTGGATGCTATGGTGCGGGGTGCGAGGCCCTGGGCATGCAGGTAAACCATAAACGGAGGATGTGGGCCACCGGGATCGGCCAGGTATCTGGCAGCTGAAATCGTGTACAAAATGTCTGACAAGAAACTAATGCATGGTGATACGCCTTACGCGTGCGTAGCGCTAGTGACAAGCCAATCGCCCGGTTCACCTCTCCTTGCCAAAAGTCCACATCTTAATGTCACACTTAGCCAACAGTGCACCCGGGCCACATGAGCGCACCATGCGCAATGCCTGGTCAAATGATGTATACCTGACAGAACAAAGGTCCTCAGGGATAGCATCATTGACCGAATGACCGGCTGGGTAGGAATCAGGCGGAACTCGCCCGGGGACTTCTTAGGCACTAGTCCTAGAGGGGACACTTTAAGGTTGGGGAAAGGGGGCGCGGGGAAAGGGCCAGCGACCCTGCCCGCAGCAACCTCCTTATTAATGCTGGCGGCAGCCACCTCCTCCCTTCCTCTAAGTGACAAAAGGTTGGGTGCGTCTTGCGGTGACCTATCCCCCGTGAAAGGAATACGGAAACCCAGTTGAAAACCCTGAAGGAGGTACACAGCGTCTGCTTTCTTCGGGTACAATGCGAGCCAACGCTCCAGCAGCGTCAACATTAATTGGGGAGGGGGCCTTTCGGTGAACCCGCTCCTTCAGCGGCAGTCCTACCTGCCCCTTGTCCACCCCTACCCCTGCCCCCGTATCCTCCCTGCCTGGGACAGGCGGAGGCAGCATGGGGGCCAGAACAAGAGGGGCACTCGTGCTCGTACTTGCAATTTTTTCTGTTGCAAGAACCATTGGACGAGAAGGTCCAGCACAGCAGGCGGGCTGGAAGCCCCTGCCCCGCCACTTGGCGGGGAACCTGTACCGGGGCTGCTCGTTGGACCGCATGTCCACAATGGTATCTCTCCCCAGGCGCCGGGCGCGTGGGGGTCATATACAGAAGCCACAGCTTCTGGCAGGGCTCATCCCACCTCATCTCTGGGTGCAGTGGAATCCTCATACGGAATTCTTCGTCGCAAGCCAGCCACGACGGACCCGGGAAGTCAACCATGGCCCGGTAGATGTTGTCCAGATACTGGACCATAGGGATGGCCAAATCCGGCCTAGCCCTGAGGTAAACGGCCATGTAAATCGGGTACGCTGGCAACCAGCCTGCTCCTTATCCTTCTCGTCCAGCCCTTCCCTCTCCTCCTTGGTCGGCTCCCTATTAAGAAGGGAGAAGATATCTACATACTCTCCCCTCCAGATCTTTTCCCTGGTGGACTGGGCCAGATGGTCCCCCAGGGGCAAGAAATACCCTGCCGTTGGCAGTGCCGACACCGGCACAGAGGGAACTGCGGGCAAAGCAAAGGGGGCCTGTACCAGCCCGGGGATCCCCAACACATTCCCCACCACACAGGGGGCGCCACCCGGACCCAGGCCCTGTGTCAGGGGCGAAGTCGCCGGGTGGGCCGAGGGCAATTCGACCGCCGGGCCACCCGTGCGAGGCCATGGCCATTGGAAAGCCCCCCCAGGGAAGTCAGTTGTGTGGGTGCACTAGCTTGAACTGCATACTCACCCGATGCACCCCCACGGGCCGCCCCCACCGGGGGTTCCGGCCCGCTGGGGGCGTCGGAGCTCACGACCGAAGCTGAGCTCGTCGACGGGGCCAGACCCTCACCAGACTGCTGCACCTGTTGAGTGGGGAGCTGCGAGGCAGTGGCCGCCACCGGCCCGCGCGCCTCAGGCGGCTCAACCCAACCCGTCGCCGGCCGCTGTTCGGCAGCCAAAGGGGCCGCCTGGAATCCTAAAGGCACCCCTGTTTGATTGGCCCTCGCCAAGGATGCTTCAAGGGCTGCAACGCGGGCCAGAAGGGCCTCCACGTTGACAAAGGCCCCAGCCCCAGCAGGGGGCAAATGGGCAACCGGCCCATAGGTAACGGGTACCTGTCCAGGCCCCTGAGTCCCGGGGGCCAGATAAGGCCAAGAGCCCATGCCCGGCCCTTGTGGAGCCGCGGGCACACCCTGCAAAGGCAGGGAACCCAACCACCCCCGTGGCTCGCTCCCCCCATGGGGAACCGTGCACCCGGGCAAGAGGGCCCAGCCGCACGGACCCTAAGGGCCGAGGCCCCGTCCGGGGCAACCTGCACGCTCCGCGGATCGGGCCAAGGGGCCACCGATCCCATCCCACCGGTCCCGGTGGGCTCCGTTAAAGGTGGCTGCTGGGTGGGCGCAGTCGCGGTCCTCTGACCCGGCTGGCGCCTCCGCGCTGATCGAGCCACGTTGCCAGCCGTCTTCTACTTAGAGGGCATAGCTGAGTTAGCTAGGAAGCCTAAGAAGAGAAAAAGCTGCCCAAAAGAGGCTTCCCCTGGAAGGATACGAGCGACGGAGGTAAGAGGGAAAAACTTCTCCGCTCCATCGCTTCGCCAAAATGGCAGCACGGCTGCCTCGTGGCCAGCCCTTTTATTAGGGTGCTGGCCACGCCCCTAACTACCCGGATGGCTTCGTCCGGTGGGGGGGGGGCCGCAAAGAGCGCGGCGGCCATTTTGGCGCCACGCTTCCATTGTATTCTTTAACACTTGGTTGAAATCTAATAATAGGCTAAATCAACTTTATTATCAATGCTAATTTAGTACTTCATAATCTTTCCTCATTTATTTACCTTCTGAAGTCTGGACCGCTAGTTCTTGAGTATAGTTCTAGCTTTCTTTATTCATGTCAGAGGCACAACCAGCATATAATAACACACAAAGCTAAAATTAACATATCTAAAACAAAAAGGAATGATAAGGGCTAGATGACATCTGACCAATCTTGGGCCATATCAACAGCATTTCCTCTTGCCAGAATGTCCTTTTCAGTGCACATTGAGGGGCATAGTGTACATTGTATCATATGGGTGATAGTTTGTTCTTTTCCGCATTCTCACAGGCTACCATCTACACCAGGGGTAGGCAACCTCTGGCTCATGGGCTGGATCCAGTACGCAGTGCCAAATAATCAGGTCCCCACCCTTGGTCCAGCTGCCACTGCCGTTGCCGGAATAGTTTACCACCAGTCTGGCCCCCTCAACTATCTGAGGGAGTGTGAACCGGCCTCTAACTTTAAAAGGTTGGTGACCCCTGATCTACAGGGAAACCTCATTTTCTCATATTAGCCCTTGATCTTCCCACCCCAGCATGCAGTCTGTTTAAAGCATTCCACACAGACCATGGTTGTTCTTGGCCAGGTGGTAGAGAATTATGTGGTTCTGTTTAGTTGTCTGGTAGCTCCATGCTTGCCTTCCAAAGTTCTAGGGTGGTCTGTGGGGATGGTTGTTCAGGGGGGGCAGAAGTTATGAGGAAACTGTGCCTTGATTTCAGTCTCTACTTTGGTGGCTGGTGATTGAATACTTTTTCACTCAGAGGATCACTGGTCTATGGAACTTCCTGCCAGATGAAGTGGTGACAGCTGTCAGTCTTGACAGCTTTAAGAAAGGATTAGACAAGTTCATGGAGGACAAGGGTATCAATGGCTATAATTATGGATACTTAAGGGCAACCTCTGGGTTGGAGAGATAGGCAGGATATCTCTCAATGCCATTTTCAGGGAATCCTAAGCAGGTGAAGGCATCTGCTTGGGAATAATACCCTGAAGCAAATGGTGAGCCACTGTGTGAGACAGAATGCTGGACTGGATGGGCTCCTGTGGCCTGTTCCAGCAAGGCTGTTCTTATGTTCTTATGAATAGCAGGTGTGTTTCCGAGGATCTTGTTTTTACCCACTCTTTCCGAGCAGCACTTTCTCAGAAAAAATTTGGTGGGGGGATGCCAGCTAAGTAATGCACTTTTTGTATCGGGGTTGGTTTTAGGCATCCTGTTACCAATCTTTCTGTTTCATTTAGGGCCACATCCACTTGATGCTTTTGAAAAATGCAGATTAGTTTGTGTTCTCAATTATGTTTTCTTTGAAGTCTCCAAATAGGCTTATTCCTAAATATATGAGTAATGTAACCTGGCTTGACTCCTGTGCACACATTTGGGAGAAATCTGTAGAATTCCCCTTCAAAGGAGTCTGTCATCTTTTTATCTCTTTTGTATAATTAATTGTTCAGACTACTGTCAGCATCTTCTCTTTATTTTCTCCTGGTCAGAAAGTGTGCTACTCAGTTGGCATTGCAGTCTTCCCAATTTAGAATTAAATTTCCATTGGCTTTCCTTCTTCTTCTTCTCCTTCCATGTCCTGATCAGACCCATACCTGTCAACCCACGGCTCTGGAAAAACGGGACCTGTGCATATCGCTTGTGTGCAGGTCACTTTCCACGCATGCGTGGAAGGGTTTTACCCCTTCCACGCATGTGCGGAAGTGCTACGCCGCTTGAGCAGCCCCTACGCAAGCAGCGTAGCACTTCCGCGCATGCGTGGAAGGTGTAAAACCCTTCCACGCATGTGCGGAAAGTGCTACACCGCTTGCGTAGGGGCTGCACAAGCGGCGTAGCGCTTCCACGCATGCGCGGAAAGCGTTTTTCCCCCGCTGCCAAATTACAGGGTTTTGGCAGTGCGGGGCGGGTTATGACGTCAATTGATATCAAATTACGGGGTTTTCCCGGCCAAATCGGGATGGTTGACAGGTATGACCAGACCCTGGACTGACAAAATGAAGCCTTTGTTTTGTCATTGCCCAAACGCAAGTCCTCATCAGTGCATGTCTCTGGCAGCAATCGGCAGACCAGCAAATGGGCAGGACTCTGTGTCTCTGCACATTCACAGCATGTGTTGTCCACCAGCAATCCCCACTTGAGCATGTTGGTCTTGCATTTAGGAACTCCAACCCTCAGCCTTTTCCGGGTCCTCCAAGTGACATAGGGGAGATTGAGATCTTCAGCTATATCCACCTTTAGTGATGTTCCTTGTCCAGTGAGCCTCTTCCACCACCTTCTAATTTGGTTTTGCTCTTGTGTACCCTCAAGAATGTTTGTTCTTGCCATAAAGCTCTTCCTGGATCTGAACCAATGGACTTGAGGCTCATAGCCGTTCAGAGGGTTTTGAGGGTCATTCCCTTGCTTAGTTCTCTTAGCATCTGCTGCTACTTCTCTCCTGATCTTAGGTGGAGCAATACCAACAAGGGGGTATATGTTCTTAACTGGTGTAGGTTTAAGGCATCCTGTCACTATCTGCTTGGCTTCATTAATAGCAATGTCAACTTATTTTGTGTGTGTGTGGATGTGTTCCATACTGGAGCAGCATGCTCTGCTGCAGAGATGCTCAGGGCCAAAGCTGATGTGCGCAGTGTGGATGGTTGAGTTCCTCATTTATATTTTGTGAGTTTCCTGATGATGTTGTTACTTGTACTAACTTTGGCTTTGGTATTCAGGCAGTGCTGCTTAAAAGAGAGTGTCTGGTCAAGCACCGCCTGAATACCAAGTCAGCTTTCCTGAATCTTATGGAAGAGATCTCTTGTTTTTCATTTTTTGTTGAATAGGAGATGTTAATGTTAACAATGAAAAAATTCTGATAGTGAAATATTTTGTACATCTAGGCTCCCTAATCAATCCAAATGGGAACTGCAACCAAGAAATCAGAAGAAGTCTGAGATTTGGAAGGGCAGCAATGAAGGAGTTGGAAAAGATAATCACATGTAAGGTTGTTTCACTGGAGACCAAGACCATCCATGCTCTTGTATTTACAATCACCATGTATGGATAAGAAAGCTGGACAGTAAAGAAAGCTGACAGGAATAAAATGATTTGTTTCAAATATGGTGTTGTAGAAGAGCTTTGTGGATACCCTAGACTTCCAGAAAGACAAACAAATGAAACCTAAACTGTCTCTGTAGGCAAAAATGATGAAGTTGAGGCTGTCTTATTTTGGGCACATCATGAGAAAGCAAGAATCTCTGGAAAAGATAATAAAGGTTGAAGGCAACAGGAAACAAGGAAGGCAAAGTACTAAATGTATCAACTCCCTAAAGGAAGCCAAAGACTTGAGTTTCCAAGAGCTGAGCAGGACAGATGAGGATAGGGTATTCTGGATATCACTCATTCATAAGGCCACCATAGGTCAAAGGTGACATAACAACAAATACGGTACTAATTTCTATCTGAAGGAAGAGCTTTGTGAGATAACTGATTATATGATTTGCACAATCTCATACAAGACCTCCCTGAAAGCATTGTGACCGAAGAGTACTTGGACTATGTGTTAGACTTGTCAGTGAGCAAAATCATACTCTGTTCTTTCTCCCTTTCTTCCCTTCCCATTCACACCACCATCTTGTATTGACACAATCCTGCTCTGCAATATTGTGATTGAAGAATGGTGATGAAATTCTTGTCCTAGATGTCCTATTAGAGCCATGGTTAGGAAAAGTCTAGCTCTCTAATTTCCCCACTCAGATGTGGCACCATCTCACATTCAAATAATCATTCTTTGCAGTTTCCCTCCCTCCCCACTCCTTTTGGAAGTCTTAGTTTCCAGATTATCCTGGATAACCTCAGATTATTTTACTTTGTCTGTGAAATGAATCCAACCACCCTACCTCCTAGACCTCATTGAAATCAATTTGAACTGAGCTGTTTTGGTTTGAGATTCAGGATTCAGCCAAAGCTGATGCACAGCTACTAAATGACATCAGAATGCAACATCACAGTGATATTGTTATATTTGTCATGGATCACATCAACACTGTAGTGAAACTATTGATATTTATTATCCAGGAAGACTACAGCTGAACTAGCACTGAATGAGTCACTAGCCCTTTATGGGTCTATACCAGAACCAGTGGTGGGCATCAGCAGGTTCACATCAGTTCGCCAGAACCGGTAGCAGAAATTCTGGCTGGCCCTGCCCATCCAAATTTTGAAATAAAGTAGTCCTAATTTGGGTGCAATGCAGGGCTTTCCCCCTGACCACACCGATCATACCACACCCACAATGTGGTAGTAAAAAAATGTGGAGCCCACCACTGACCAGAACAAGTTCCATCACAGATGAATCTGAATTAAACTAGAAGCTTCAATTGCTGAATGTCTTGCTTTATACCACTGAGTACTACTGCAGGACAGAATGAGCTCCCGTCTCTGTCCCAGCTCCTGCCAACCTAGCAGTTCGAAAGCAAGAAATTGCAAGTAGATAAATAGGGACCACTTCAGTGGGAAGGTAACAGCGTTCCGTGCACTCTGGTGTCTAGTCATGCCTGCCACGTGACCACGGAAATGTCTGCAGAAGCAGACAGCGCTGGCTCTTCGGCTTAGAAACAGAGATGAGCACTGCACTCTAGAGTCGGATACGATTGGCTTTCGAGCAAGGGAAACCTTTACCTTTACCTTTACCTTTACTACTGAACAAGTTGCTGGGAAGTGAAAATATTGAGGCTAGGGGTGAAGAATCCATACGTTTTGCTATCCCGGTAATAAAACAACAAAATGTTATTAGATGTCAAAATCAGAGGATCCCAAACACACAGAAGTGTGAAGTGCATCGCAACGAACATAAAGTCAGTTATGCCTTTATAGTGTGAAATGGAATTTTCCAAGCAATAACTTTGTAAGCCAAGGAATGCATATATCAAAATATTTGCTGTAAAGCAATACTACAACAAGGACATTGCTATATGCTCAGGAAATGCATTTATCTCTTATAAGGCCTCTGTTTTATGTAACCTCAGTGAATACATACAGTACTTTCATATCCTCTCTAATGCTCAAATATGCCCATCTCCATTTCTCTCTTTTATTTCTCTTTTCAATCTTATTATCTCTTACCCCTAACTCCCTGTGTCTAAAGAAGTGGATTTTCTCTTGTCTCCCCCTGACCTTTCCACTATAAATTATTACTGGCCATTTTTAAAGTAGACACATGAAAGCTAGACAGAAACTTCTAATAATCAGATTCACACACAGGTAGTATTTGGCTATAACTTTGATATATGGCAAACTAGTGTTCAGTATTGTGTAATTACATTGTGGACTTATCTTTTACTTGATAGAAAGAGAGAAATTTTATTTCTGCCATCCACAAACTTGTAGTTCTCTCTCCCCCCCACCCCATCCCCCACTAACTTCATTTATACCCAAACCTGCTGCTATTTTCTTTTGAGTTGCCATACCTCAAAAGCATCTTGATGGCACATAACAACCATTTTAAAAATAATCATAATCTTTTCTGGTGTTCAGCTAAAGATTATGTTATTTGCGGAGGCTAATTGCAGCTCATTGAAGAGCTGCTGGAGCCCACCTCAGTTGTGCAGGTAGACATACGAGTAGACTTAAAATAAGGGTGTTTTCTCTTTAAAAAGCAAATTATTACTGTTAACATGCTAATGGTTTTAGAAAAAAAATAAGTGAGCATAACACATTTAATTTGAGTAGGTTTGAAAGAATGCGCACCAGTTTATATCTTCATAATTTAATTTTTCAGTCACCTTCTTTCCATTCTTTTGCATGTAAGAAGCATAATCAAATATTGAAAAGGCAACTGGCTGTTGTGGATAGCAAAGGAGAGGGTGATTGCATATACACATATCCAGTCTACTTGAAATTATATTTTTCATTACGTTGCTAAGGAACTATACAGTGTATGTCTGAGAAATCTTGATTCTCTTTTCTTGATGAGGCAGAGCTGAAATATAATATATGGGTTGGTTTTTATAGCTTCTGATACATAATGTTGCTACATTATATGAAATTCATTTTGAGAAAATGGTTGTAGAGATATTTGGAAAGACAAATCCCAGATGTCTGGTTTTGCTTTGCTTCCTGAGCACATCGTCAGCTGATACAAACTGATGGAAAGATTAGAATGGCACAATGTTATTTCCCCTATCTTCTCCTTCATAAATTTACAAATGCTGAAAGAATTGATAATTGATTTCATAAAGATATCATTTACCCATGTTTTCTCTTTTCACCTTGAAAAAGAATTTCTTTTCTTACAGTTTTCTCCCTTAGTTTTCGGTAGTATCATCACACCCTAGTCTTTCAACATTCTTAGTTGATAAAACATGGTTTGCTATTTATTGTGGGTTGTCACTGTTATTCTCTGTATGAACTATGGAGAGTAATCATGATTGATCTTCAAGGAATATGACAAAAATGCAATATGGAAATTCATTGCACTTTTGGAATTTCATCTTAGATAATAATTCAGTCTTGAGCATTCTGAGCATCCCCTGAGCATAGTTTCTCCAGCAATCCTTTCAACCCAGAATAATTTCTGACACAAAATTATTATTAGCATATATTACAGGGCTGCAATCTTAGCTCCACAACTTGAGTGAAACACATTCTACCACTATCACCAGAACTTAAGGCAGGTATAGTATTTTCTGTGGCTTCTACCAAGAATCAACTTGCTGCTTTTTAGACAGAAAGAAAAGAAAACACCTTATGAAACAGGAGTCTAATGAGTGATCCACAGCTGTTTGTCAGACAATGTATCCCCCCCTCCATATTTTATTGGAGTTAGATGTGTTAACAGATGTCTCTTTAGGACACTTTGTTATTTTAGGTTAGGAAAGAGATAGTACTATATGCTATGCAATAGTAGTGTTTATGGTATTTATAGTTTTTACTGGAAGGGCATTTTATCCTGCTTTATCCTCTAGGTAGAATTCATAAAGTTTTCTCTAAGCATGCACAGAACAATTTGTTGCTACTAGAGAACCTAGTTCAGAGAGGCTGAGAGGCAAGAGGCGCATTAGAAATTACTCTAACCAAGAAGATTGGAGATAGTGCATCAGAGGAAAGATTATGTAAGGACTTGTTTGCTCTGTTGAAATAGATCAGAAGCTGCTTCAGTTTTTCTGAAGTCGATTTATTTCAGTTTCATATCACATGGTGTTTGTGTTGGAGTGTGCATCCTAATGGGCAACTTAAAGATGTGCAATATACAAGTGTAGGGGAATATATGGAATGCTATGCTAATTACCTATAAACTGCCCAGAGAGTGCACTAATTGGGCCAGTATATAAGTGTAATTGCTATAGCTATTGCTATACTAAAAGGTTGCATTTGCAAATGATTTTTCAGTTTGGCACCCCTAGAGGTGGCTGGGTGGCCACTGTGGGCTGGATTAATGATATGCATGGGCCAGATTAGTTCCACGGGCTGGGGATTGTGAATTGTTGCTATAAATCTTAGACTTACATTCTGATATATCTTTGGTGCACTCCAATAGGTAGCAAATATTTGCAATATGATCTTGAGTGCCTCTTCCATGTCAGAAACCAGCTTAAGCACTAGGTAGTTCTCACTCCATATAAAGTAGAAGCATTTATTATAACACCCTGAGCATCATTTTGCTTGAATGAGAACTTAAAGCAATAGTCATATAGTTACTGCACTCCTTGGCATCTCCTTTCTCATGAACTGGAATGTGCATTGAACATTGCCTGACTGTGGGCCATTGTTTTATTTCCCAAATTTATTGGCATATTCTTGTTAAGATTTTAACAGATTCAGTTTGTGTGGCCTAAAATAGCTCTATCAGAATTCCATCTACCCATGGTGATTTATTTCTGCCTAGTGCTTTCAAACCAGCTTTCACTTCACTTTATAGAATTGCAGGTGTGTGTTTTTTTTTGCCATAGAGTTCCTCTTCAAAGATATATTTCATACTTTATCTCTTCTGTATAAGACTTCAGTAAAAGGATTCAACCTTCTCTCTTTCCCCCTTTTGGTCAGATAGTGTCTTTTCCTTCTGGTCACCCATGCAATGCAGCATTTTCAGGTTGGTAGAGGAAGAACAGGAAAAAAATCCCATCCCTCAGTCAAGTTGAGGGACCCATGTACAGCCTTAATCTTAATACTATACAGTTTCATATGCAAGACAGAAAAGTCTGCATACAATTGATGCTGAACTTACATACATTTATTTCGATGGTTCCCTACCCTATTAATGTAGGTCAAGATCCAGGAGTGTTATTCTACAAATGGAAACAGAGATATGAAAGGCGATTTCCAATTCACCCACCTCGAATTTCTGTTATTCCCTATAGGGGATATTCTTCTTTTCGTCCATGCCAATATTAAATGGGATGTAAATAATTTACCAGCCCTCTAGAGCAGACTTTGAATGCAAATGGGGAAAGGGGAACCATGGAATCCTTCCATTCAGCTCTGCTAATGGAACTTTTTTGCTTCCATTAATGGAACTACAATGGACCCTTGATTAACAACACGTTTGAATAGCGTCATTTTCAATTAACAATGCTACAACACTTTCAATATGATTGTTCGAATAACGACGTTATTCAAATAATGACGGTACTTTTTCCCATTGTTATTCGAATAACGACGTCATTATTAGATTAACAATGGTATTTTTACCGTCGTTATTCGAATAACGACATTTTTTGTCGTTATTCGAATAACAACGTTATTCAAATAGCGACGCTACTTGGGGAACCAAGTAACATTGTTATTCGAGGGTCCACTGTACCCTGTTTTATCCTGGCTTACATTTATTCTTGTGCAGCCTATCTGCACATTTTAGTACAACACGTATATGCTAGGGATTTTTTTATCCAAATAATAAAAAACAAGTTTCAAAACACATAAATACTATGGTACAATGAAGACACAGAACAATCCATGCAACCACTGTTCTCTTCTCTTCCACTCCTATATCAGTTATTTTACTCCACAGCAAAATATTGCAAAATATTGTATTAATAGTTAAGGACTAAAAATTAATCTTCTTTTAGGTACAAAGTTCTTTAGAATGCTTGGGAATTGAATATACACTTACAAAAATGTTAATGATAACTAGCCATTCACATTTTACTTATCCCCATCATTTATTGTGTAAGGATCCATAACTGGTTCAATCCAAGGAATGTCTTTAGCAATGAGTCTGGGAGAATTATGCTGTAAGCTTTATAATTACATTAAAACTCAGTCAAGTCCACAACCAAGTGAAAATGTAGATGTGGAAGAAAACAGTGACCCTTCATTCAGCTCTGCTAATGGAGCTTTATTGCTTCCATCCATCAATGGAACTACAGTACACTGTTTGATCCTGGCTTGCATCCACAAAACTATCTGAATTAATAGAAGATTTGTTTATACTTGTGTAGCTATGTTAGGATTAAATTTGAGATGCTTCTCAGTGGCAAAAAGGGATTTACTTACATTGATTAGTTCAATATCCCAGATTTTTTTCACAAGGTCCATTGATGTATAGCCATTTATCAGAAATGGTTTGATGTAGTCTCCCAGTTCCAGCAAATCTAGCCATTCTGCCACAGAATTGGGATTGTAGCCATCATTGCCTATCTGTTTCATCTGAAATAGATAAATATATAACAGTTTGATTTTTTTGGGATTATGAATTCTTTTTGGAAGACTTTCCCAAAAAATACTGTTTCATAAAAAGCACAATACTTGTCTAGATGCAAATCTTTAGTTCTCTTAGTCTTTGTTGCAATACATTAGGTTTCTTTACTCGTGTCAGATGCACCACCAGCATATAATAACTTACAAAGCTAAAATTAACACATCTAAAAACAAAATAGAATTAAAAAGGTCTAGATGACATCTGCCCATTATCAGGCCACTTTAACAGCATTTCCTCATGCCAACACAAGTTCCTCCTCAGTGCACGGTGAGGTGCATTGTATCATATGAGAGATGGTTTGTACTTCTCTGAATTCACACAGGCTGTCATCTACAGGGAAACTCCACTTTCTCAGGTTAGCCCTTGATCTTTCTCCCCCTGCATTAGCTAACAGTTTCATTGCCAACAGTAATGTGAAGAGGAAAAAAACAGGACAACATCCTTTGGTTTCTCTCTACAGCCTAGCTTGGAAAGTTTCATATTTGACAAATAACGTGCTACTTATTTGATTAGAAAATGTCAATGTGTACCAGCAAGGTTTCACAAGGTTTGCTGTCTGCTATGAAAACTGAATATTTAGAAATGATCATGACATCATTATATATTAATCCTGATAATCCATATTAATAAGTACCAAATGAATTAAGATCTTCAGCTTATAAAAATTTACAATTATTTACAATTTCCACAAACTACCACACTATGTCTATCACAGTTGCCCATTTTTTACTGAATAATGCCATTTCATGTAATTTAACTTCTTGAGGACAAAGGAAGTATGACACAGAGAGAGTCTGTTTGAAATTAATGTCAGAAAAATTGAAAAAGACAAGCTATGCTCAGTTGCAAGCCTGAACCAAATGAATAAATGTGAAATTATGATAAACAGTATTAGCAATAGCATTAGCACTTATATATACCACCCCATAGTGATTAGAACACTCTCTTGGTAGTACACAGTGTAATTAGTATTTTGTCCACAACACACTAAGTCGGGTGGCCAAACTACCAGACCTACGATGCCAAATCATCTGACCCACACCACCCTTCCCACTGTCGGAAGCGCATGTGTAAACACTGCCATAAATGCACCAACAGCTGTTGTAAATACATTTACAACTGCCACAGATGTGTTTTATGGTGGGAGGAACCATGTGGCTGACCCATGTGGCTGACCCGTGGCATGAAAAGTTTGGGAACCCCTGCACTAGGTACTCATTTTTTTCAACCTTGAAAAGATGGAAGGCTGAGTCAACCTTGAACACATCTTGACTGAACCCATATTGTGAGCAAAGTTTGGCTGCAGTACACTGCAGTTTACCCACCATGCCATGGGACTCTTTTTAATCTACTGAAGTTTAGTGCAGAAAAAAGTTCACTGTATTGTTTCTACAGGCTGCATTTATTCAAAATATACTTTGCTGTCACTAGATTTTGTGGAAATTACTCAGATATCTTGATTTTATTTCTTCAGGCAAACATTATAGTAGAAGCTCGTCTTAACAAAACTTAAATATTATAGAAGGAGATAAAATGCTGGCATCCTGTAGCATAAAAAAAGAATAGAATTCTCTGCATATGACTGAACACTGGAAGAAATTGCAAATGAATTATTCTTGCATCTTCCATAATAGCATTCAAAAGCAGAATACACAGGGGTTCTTGCATCCAGGCACAATATCATTATTGAATGTCCTGTATTCATGGCTACTAATTTGGATGGCTGTGCATCACTTCCAGTATTACAAAGAAGATGCCTTGGTATATCAGTTGTGGGGAGACATAAGAAAAGAGGATACAGCTGAATTCATCCCAGTTTGAATTCAGGTGATCAAGTCTTTAACCTAAGGCACAAAAATTGCAACCTTGTTGTTCACCCCTGTTAATATTTGCTATTGGAAAGATGTGTACTTGCCTGTCGCAAGCACACATAACACCTCCAATTGGTCTTCCCCACAGAAGAGAAAACATAATACAGGTGGCTCATCCTTCAACCATCATGTGTTCAGATCCAGGCACTCCTCCCCATTCCTTTATGTTGGGGATTTTTTTAGTTAGAAGAGTTGTTGTTGTTGTTCAGTCGCACAGTCGATTCCGACTCTTTGCGACCCTATGGACCATCGCTCTCCAGCCACCTCTGTCCTCCACCATCCTCCTTAGTCCACACAGCCCCATGCCCATTGTGTCTACAATACCATCTAGCCATCTCATCTTTGGCCGTCCCCTTCTTCTTTTGCCCTCCACCTTCCCCAGCATCAAGGCCTTCTCAAGTGAATCCTCTCTTCTCATTTGATGTCCAAAATACTTCAACTTCATCTTTGTTATTTGTCCTTCTAAGGAGCACTCAGGGCTAATCTCTTCTAATATTGACCTATTTGTTCTCCTCGCTGTCCAGGGGACTCTCAAAACTCTCCTCCAGCACCACATCTCAAAGGCATCTATTTTTCTTCGCTCAGCCTTTCTAATGGTCCAGCTCTCACAGCCATACATTACCACCGGAAATACCATTGCTTTGACTATGCGGACCTTTGTTTGCAGTGAGATATCTCTACTTTTCACTATGTTCCCCAGGTTTTTCATAGCTTGTCTCCCAAGAATCAGTCGCCTTTTTATTTCATGGCTGCAATCCCCATCTGCAGAGATCTTGGATCCTAAGAAAGTAAAATCTGTTACTGCTTCTACTTCTTCCCCATCTATAGTATAGTATAGTATAGTATAGTATAGTATAGTATAGTATAGTATAGTATAGTATAGTATAGTATAGGGCAGAAATAACTAGAACACCACAGAAACCTGGAGAGATCAGCTTAGCCTTTGCCTGCCTCTGCTGTCTTTTTTCCACACAGACCATTACTTTGGACAATAAAAAAAATACTCTAGGAGCATTTAAATTTGGAAAAGGTATCTTTACTTAGAATGATTATTTAGAGTTAAAATCAGTAGAATAAAAAAGGAAAACCAAGTATTCAGCATGTGGAGGGAACCACTCGTCTCTGCTGCCCATTCCACCGGTGCGGGAAAGGGAAGTGGCCACAGCTGAGACGCCTCGCCCCCTCCTGGCCCCGCCTTGGCCGGTCGAGGGATAAAAGATGCTCGCCACTTGGAGGACCCTGGAGGACTCTGGCCACTCCTCCCCGCTGCCCATTCTACCGGTGTGGGGAAGGGAGGCAGCCACAGCTGAGATGCCTCGCCCCCTCCTGGCCCTGCCTTGACCAGTTGAGGGGAAAAAGACACTGGGGCTATTTTTGTGCTTTGTATTTGAGGGTTGTTGCATTGTATTATTATTGTTAGGTAACTTTGTAATCTGTACTTGTGGTTTGTACTGTACTTCTGTTGTATATTTCCTTTGTTGTAAGCTGCCCTGAGTCACCCTTGGGTTGAGTAGGGCAGTATATAAATTTAATAAATAATAAATTAATTAATTAATAATAACCTTCATGCTTATTGATAGATCAGTGGCCAGAAAAGAAGAGAGGCTAGCAATAACAAAGACAATTGAAGCATGGAAACAAACAAATGGAATGAAGAGGCGCAGGCTTGCCTCAAATCCTAGAGGTCATGTTAGTGACAAAGAACAACCACATTAGGTCATAAAGCTCACGTCCACTAAACCCAGTGTTAGTGTATGCAAGATTACTATTATCCCAACACCCCTTCTCAAGCTTGCATGCAAGAACCCTCAAGTCTCATCTTGCTTCATAGTTTATTGAAGTGATTTCTTAGTAGATGTTTTACCAGGATATCTGCTGTCATCTCTAGAGTGGGACATTAGATCAACTTTATGGTCCCTTTTTCATTCACATCGTGTACCAGGTGCTACCTCATGCCAATAAGTTTAACGCTTGTGCTCATCTTCTCACTCTGTGATATTCTGATGCAGTTTTGGTCATCTACCATCACATTGATCTATTAATCTGTTTCAAAGTCCTTTGTTGTTGTTGTTGTTGTTGTTGTTGTTGTTGTTGTTCAGTCGCACAGTCGATTCCGACCCTTTGCGACCCTATGGACCATCGTTCTCCAGGCGCCTCTGTCCTCCACCATCCCCCTCAGCCCTCCCAGCTCTGTGCTCATTGTGTCTACAATACCATCTAGCCATCTCATCCTTGGCCTCCCCCTTCTTCTTTTGCCCTCCACCTTTCCCAACATCAAGGCCTTCTCAAGTGAATCCTCCCTTCTCATTTGATGCCCAAAGTACTTTAGCCTCATCTTTACTATTTGACCTTCCAATGAGCAGTCAGTGTCGATTTCTTCTAAGATTGACCTATTTGTTCTCCTCGCTGTCCAGGGTACCCTCAAAACTCTCCTCCAACACCACATTTCAAAGGCATTTATTCTTCTACGTTCAGCTTTCCTAATTGTCCAGCTCTCACATCCGTACATTACCACTGGGAATACCATTGCTTTGACTATTCTAATTTTTGTTTTCAAGGTGATGTCTCTGCTTTTCACTATGTTCCCCAGGTTTCTCATGGCTTGTCTCTCAAGAATCAGTCGCCTTTTTATTTCATGGCTGCAATTCCCATCTGCAGTGATCTTAGATCCTAAGAATGTAAAATCTGTCACTGCTTCTACTTCTTCCCCATCTATTTTCCAGGAACTGATCGGGCCTGTTGCCATTATCTTGGTTTTCTTGATATTGAGTCTCAAGCCAGCTTTTGCACTCTCTTCCTTCAAACCGATCAAGAGATTCTTTAGGTCTTCCTCACTTTCTGCAATTAGGGTGGTGTCGTCTGCATATCTCAGATTGTTGATGTTTCTCCCAGCAATTTTGATCCCATATTGTGATTCCTCCATCCCTGCATTGCACATTATGTGCTCTGTGTATAAGTTGAATAAGCAGGGTGACAAAATGCAGCCTTGTCTTACACCTTTTCCTATTCCAAACCACTATGTCATTCCGTGTTCTGTCCTAACTGTTGCTTCTTGGTTCATGTACAGATTTCTCAGGAGGCATATGAGGTGCTCTGGTATTCCCATCTCTTTAATCACTTGCCACATCTTGTTGTGATCCACACAATCAAATGCCTTAGTGTAGTCAATAAAGCAAAAGGAAACTTGTTTATTTATTTATTTATTTATTTTTCATGCTTATATACCGCCCACTCAGGTACAACCCAACTCAGGGCAGTTTACATAGTGGACAGTAAATACATAAAAGACACATGATAAAAAAGTTAAAAGTTAAAAAAAACCCCACCCCTAAAAGGTGCGCAAGAACCGAAGGGACCTTGGGGGAAGGCACACTTCTCTATACCAACCACCCAACGGTACCCCCATCCCCACCCGCATCCCAAACTTGGCCCACCAGCCAGGTCTTTAGTTCCTTGTTAAAGGGCAACAACTCCGTCTGGAGACGCAGTTCCACAGGCAAGAGGTTCCAAAGGGCTGGTGCGGACACGGAGAAGGTCCTCCTCCTTGTGCCAGAGAGGCGAGCCCCCCTGGCTGATGGCACAATTAGAGAGCTCCTCCGGTCTGCTCTGGTTGGACGGACAGACGTCCTTAAGGCGGTGCGGTCTCTAAGATACCCTGGCCCACTACCATGTAGGGCTTTAAAGGTCAAAACCAGCACCTTGAATTGCACCCGGAGACAAACTGGTAACCAGTGCAGCCCCCGAAGCAGTGATGAGGCATGGGCATAATGTCCACACCCCATCACCACCCGGGCCGCGGAATTCTGGACCAGCTGCAGCCTCCGAATGGTCATCAAGGGCAGCCCCATGTAGAGCGCATTACAGTAGTCTAGTCTGGAGGTCACCAGAGCGTGAGTGACCATGAGCAAAGAGTCCCAGTCCAGGAGTGGGCGCAACTGGCGAATCACCCAAAGTTGGGCGAAGGCCCTCCTGGCCACAGCCGCCACCTGTTCTTCTAGCAGCAGCCGCAAATGCAGGAGTACCCCCAAGTTGCGCACCGGGTTGGTCTTAGGCAAAACAGCCCCATCCAAAACCAAAGATGGTAGCTCCCGGGATAACACAGGACCCCCTATCCATAGCCACTCAGTCTTGCTAGGATTCAGCTGTAGCCCATTTGCCCCCATCAAGACCCCAACAGCCTCCAGACAGCTGGAAAGGACTTTGACTGCATCACTGGGGTTCCCACGGGCCGAGATGTACAACTGTGTGTCATCCTCGTACTGGTGGTACCGCACCCCATGGGAACGGATGATCTCACCCAGCGGCTTCATGTAGATGTTAAATAGGAGAGGAGAGAGTACCGAGCCCTGAGGCACCCCATATTTTAGGGGCCTAGGACTCGACCTCTCACTCTCCAACCACACCGACTGGGTCCGGCCCCTCAGAAATGAGGAAAACCAGGACCACACCGTACCCTGGATCCCCAATCCTCGGAGCCGTTCCAGAAGGATACTGTGGTCAACAGTATCGAAGGCCGCTGAGAGGTCAAGAAGAGCAAGGACGGACGGATGACCGCCATCCCGCTCTCGCCAGAGATCATCCATCAGCGCGACCAATGCAGTCTCAGTACCATATTTAGGTCTGAATCCTGACTGGAATGGGTCCAGATATTCCGCTTCATCCAGCACCCCCTGCAGCTGACGTGCCACTGCCTTCTCCAGAACCTTCCACAAAAAAGGAAGGTTGGAGACAGGTCTGTAGTTGGTTAGGATTGCTGGATCGAGGGATGGCTTCTTCAGGAGGGGGCGCACCAGAGCATGTTTCAGCAGTGCAGGAAACATCCCCTCTTGAAAAGATGCGTTAATTATAGCCCTGACCCAGCCACCTGTCACCGTCTTAGAGGCTTTTACCAGCCAGGCGGGACAGGGATCCAATGGACAATTAGTGGCACGGACCGCTGCAAGGAGCCTGTCCACTTCATCCGGGGCAACAGGATCAAACCGATCCCAGGTAACACCGCAAGACTGCGCACTGGCTCCCCCCGGACCCTCCCCGTCCACGCCAAGTTTGAACCCCAAGCGGATCCGATCGATTTTCTCCACCAGATGGTCAGCAAAGTCCTCAGCCGATCCCTGCCAACCAGGCACAGGTCCCGCCCTACCCAGGAGGGACCTGGTCACCCAAAACAGGGTGGCTGGGCGATTATCAGTGGAGGCAATAAGGGAGGTGAAGTACTGCCTCCTCACCACCCCCATCGCCACTAGGTAGGTCCTAATAGCGGCTCTAGCTAGTGTCCAATCGGAATCGCTCTGGGTCTTCACCCAGCGGCGCTCAAGGCGTCTCTTTGCCCGTTTGAGCTCCCGTAGTTCTTCAGTGAACCACGGGGATGACCTAGCTCCACGGACTCTGAGAGGCCGTAGTGGAGTGATTACATCCAAGGCAGATGTCGTCGACCCGTACCACAGGTCAACAATTGCCTCAGGTGAATCGTGTCGCCGATCCAGAGGAAATTCCCCCAGTTCCCTCTGGAATCCATCCGGATCCATCAGTTGCCGGGGGCGGGCCACTTTAATCGACCCTGCCTCCTTACGATGAAGTGTCGCCCCCAGAAAGTCTAGAGCCACCAGATAGTGATCTGACCATGGCACAGGTGTTATGTCTAGCTTCTGTAAACTCAGATCACTCTGCCACCGCCCCGACAAAAAGACTAAATCTGGCGTGTGGCCACTGCCCCTGGTCGGGCCCTGAATTACCTGTGCCAGGTCCATAGCTGCCATGGAAGCTATGAACTCCTGTGCCACCCCGGAACCAGACCCCGGCGAAGGCAAATTGAAGTCCCCCAAAACCACAAGTCTAGGGAACTCCAAAGCCAATGCCGAGATGGCTTCAAGGAGCCCAGGCAGGGAGTCCCTTACCCTGCAAGGAGGCAGGTACAGGAGTAGGACCCCCAACTGACCGTTAGGGCCCAACCGCAGGAGCAGAGCCTCACAACCCAAAATTTGTGGAGCGGTGGCCCTGGCGACTCCCAATGACTCCCTGGCTATAATGGCAACACCACCGCCCTTACCCACATCCCTAGGCTGGTGCCAAACACCGAACCTGGCCGGACATATCTCTGATAGAGGCACCCATCCTCAGGTCTCAGCCAGGTCTCAGTGATGCATGCCAGGTCGGCCCGCTCCCCCAAAATAGAGTCTTGTATTAGGGGAGCCTTATTACAGACTGACCTGGCATTCATCAGCAGCAGCCTAAGGGCGGGGTCACCCTGGATCAGCTGCTCAGGACCTAGAGGTGAAACCGGGGGGCCAGAACACGGGACAGATATTAAGCATCGGTCCCGCGTTCCCCGAGTGCAGCCCACCCCACGGTTCCCGCTATAACGCCCCATGCCCGTCACAACCTCTAAATGAGCCCCTGGAACCTCCACCAGTAACCCAGACGGAGTGTCGCCCTCTCTTCCTGGCTGGCAAGGCCATCTCCCCCTCCCTCCCTCCCTAACCCACTTAAAACATACCCTCTCACTCCCTCCACCCCCCCAACAGAACTCCAATGATGGGAGTCTCCTCCTCCCTGCCCTGGTCCAAGCGCTGTAAGGCCACGGGGGTGATGGGGAGGGGGGGCGCCGCCCCTAAGGCCGCCAAGAAACCCCAGGTGGGGCCATAGTTCTCCTCCCCACCCTGGTCCATGCGGCATGAGGCGCGATGCTGCAAGGATGGCGAGGGGTGCCACTTTTGAGGCCGCAAGCAACCCCAGGTACGGCCAATGTTCTCCTCCTCGCCCCAGTTCTGGTATTCCTTTGTTTTCTCCATGATCCAACGTATGTTGGCAATGTGGTCTCTAGTCCCCCTGCCTCTTCTGAAACCAGCCTGCACCTCTGGTAATTCTCTTTCCACATGCTGCTGAAGTCTATCCTGTATTATCTTGAGCATCACCTTGCTGGCGTGTGGGATGAGCGCAATTGTTCGATAATTTGATAAAGTCCTTTAGCAGGTTCTTTAGCCACAGAATTCTCTCCATGTTTCTGCTGTGGCAATGAACCCCTATTCTGTGGAAGACAAAGCTACCACATCTTGATTATGACTAGCCCATGATATAAACCCATCACCATGCATAAACAGGAATTCACTGGCCAATTTATAATCTGTGCTTTCTTCTTCCTGGTCTGCATATTTCTATCCTATATTGTTTGACTTTTAGCAGGCTGACAATCTTGTTTTAAAGTCCATAGTTCCTTTCAAGTATCTAGCCACTCTTATAATAGTTGACAAGTCACTCTGTGTGGGTGAACTAACTTTTCTGTTCAGTATTCCTACAGCAATAGCCAAATCAGGAGGAGGCGGAGGAGGTGGTGGTCCTTGTCTTCTTCTTCTTCTGTATCCGAATCTGAATATAGGTGATCATCATGGTGATCAGCGATGAAGACTGTCCTGAGAATATAATGCAGTGGCCTTTCATCTGCCTTCTACATCACACCATGACACCCATACCACTGATCCAATTCCGTGAGTCACTTTCTGGTCCTGAGCCCTTTTGGCATGCAAAGTCCTCATCAACCCTAGGCCAGTATTGATGAAGCTGCTGCCCTCCATCAAGATGGATTCAAGTGGGATTTAATCCACTTGGGAACCATCACCCTTCCTTGTGGACTTTGGCACCCAAGGCCATTAGTCCTCAGTGTTGTCAGGTTAGTTAACTACTGCCTGACAGTGTTGAGTCGCTGCCAGTATGGTCTACTCTATTACCATAGCAGTATAACCTGGCTGGACCAAGAGTCAGGTCTAGGAGTGGTTATTAGTAGAAAAACTTTCCTATACTTCATCTGTACTTGCTATTGACCTTCACTCCCCAATATGCCTTTCAGAAAGTGTGCTGCTGTTGATGTTTGTGAATATTGGGGGTACCTAGTATCTCCACAAGTTCATTTTTTTTGTTTCTGTTTCAGCAAATACAAGTCATCTGCCTTCCCTTCAATTTGAATGCCCAAATTGTATGTTGCAACCCCATGACCCTTATTTCCACTTTTGTTGAGATGGGGTACAATTTTCACATGCTTTCTTTCATATATATTTTTTGTCTCAGAACTGATTTCTATTTTTGTCTGAAAGGTTTCTGAGGGATGGAAATTCTTGGGATAAATGGCTGTTCTCACCACAATTCCAGCAGGAATGTGGTTGTCTCTGGAGTGTGGCTTTTCCATTCACTAGGGCAGTGATGGTGAACCTTGGCACTCCAGGTGTTCTAGAACTTCAATTCCCAGAAGCCCTGATCAGCAGGAGTGGTGACTTGAGCTTCTGGGAATTGAAGTCAAAGAACACATGGAGTGCCAAGGTTCGCTATCATGGCACTAGGTAATTCAAGCCATTTTGGTCTGAGATTCTTTCAGAAGAGTTCCTTTGTTTTATGCATTCCAGTCTTAAGCAATTCAGGGCATCTTCCAAACTTCTTGTTGGCCATCAAGAACAGATATAAAAGCATCAAACTATTCACCCAGTGTTTCTATAATGAAGCTTGCCTTCTGTTTATAATCTAAATTAAATCCAGCCTCACTTAAATTATGAAATATAGTTAACAAAGCTGTTACTGTATGTGATTTTCACAGACCTTCTTAAAATTAAGCCTCAGTCTCACAAGTTCCCTGACCTAGACAACTTGTGATTTAACACTGATAAAACTACAAGATATTGCCAGGCTATTTTACATGTCTTTGGTAAATTCATATTCTTTATGGACATAATTTACTGGCCTGATAAGCTTTCTTTGTTGTGCAATCATTTTTATTTATTTTTTGCCAGATTATTCTACCTCTTGCATTTGCTTCTGTCTCTGGCTCATAATTTCCAATATTGTCATTAGACATATATATTTATACCAGGGAAAATAATAAGCCACAGCAGATGAGGTGGCTTAGATTATTTTGGGATATTTTTTTTTAAATATGATTTTTATTAAATTTAACAAGTAAAACATGCAACAAATAAATACAAATATAAATTTACATTAAAAATAAAACAAAGCCAAAGATAATGCACTATATATTGTTCTTTCTCTATTGTTTCACTTAGCATCTTTAATTTTATTCACCCTGTGCTATACACTACTTGGAATTTGCCATTTCCACTTTTACTTTGTTAACTCACTTTCCCCCAAAACTTATTTTATCGGGTGCAGATTTAATTCTTTTATCTTTTCTTAATGTATACTCCACAAATGACTTCCAAATATCTATTTTGGGATCTTCTAAGGTACTGTACATGGTAAAATATAAATGTGCAAATTTTAAACACACTTACCTCCTAAAATAGCCTGACAAGTATTGGTCATAATCATCACTTGCATGAGCCATGGAACACTGAAGATAGCTAAATTTCATTTGTTGGACAAAGGTAAGGGGTTCCCTATCTGTGTCATTTCTTACTGTCTTGGTGAGTGGAGAGTGAGTTAAATTTAATCAGCATCCATAACCAGAATTTCTCCTCTACAGCCTAGAATCCTATGTATTTTGAGTCATTCTAAAATCAGGTTTGGAGTAATTATATACTACCCAAATCATTTTGGCGACCCCCCTGCAAGATAAATTCAGCTCCAATGACAACAAAACCCTTAGAAATGTAAACATTGAAGACAACAGAGATGAAGGGTCTCTAGCTGATAGACCATATTTTGGAGAAACCATTGTGGCTCAACTGGACTGTGAAGCTTCAGGAAATACCACCATGAACCAGAGAGAAAACAATATGTTTCCCCAGTACATGGTGCTGTAGATAGGAAGTTTCCATAGAAGAGCCATGGGTTGGGCAGAATAATAATAGATATTCCATGGTAAAAATGGATACATACAACCAGTGGGAGAAGTAGAAGGATTAGAACCCAAGCATCCTAGTCCCCAGGGTGACCCTTTCCTTTGTTACCAATGATAATCACAAAGAGAAGCCCAAAAAATCTCCTAGGACCCCAACTGTTGACATACTTTTCTTCTTTCTTCTATCTCCCTGTACCAGAGTGCTCCTAGCCAAATAGTCTACTGTCAAAGAATCTGCACAGAGCTCTAGCTCATTAGAATAAGTATAGTGCTTATGAAGCCCTGGCTTTTGACAAAAACCTTTAGAGTCAAAATGACCTAAAAGAGATATAATAGTCTTAGAATGCAGAGCTGAAAGGGATCCTATGGATTATCAAATCATGTCTCTATCAAGGAAGAACAATGGTGAACCCCCAGTCTCTAGCTCCATAACCAAATACCTAACATACACACTCAAATATTCAGTGTGACAGTCACTCAGAGTGAATGGCACATGGACCAACATCTCACTGAAACAATGGTCATACTCCATGATGCTTTTAGTTCTGGCAAGCTCCAGCCATACCACACAGTCATACTGTACCCTAAAATTTTATTTTTGTAAAAATCAATTTCTGTTACATATTATCATGTAAATAATTCACCTTCTCCTGCACATTTTTGATAGGCAAACATAGTGTTAATGTCTAGGGGACATAAGAAGACATTTAATTGATGAGTCCACTCCCTCGGTTTTACTAAGAGTCCCATGTCAAAGCTTGGGCTAGATATGGCTTTGGAGAAATTCTGCTCACACCATTTCCTAATGTGTGTGTCCCATGATGAAGATATCTGAGGAAAGAAACTCTTGAAGTATTGGTAATAACATTTAGCCATTATGAAAGCAAAAGCACAGCCAAAATAGCTGTAGCTCTATTTTGCCAGCATCATTTGCAGAAAGAGTTTTAATGGAGTTGCAGAAGAATGATATTGAAAATGTCATGGCTTCTGGATCCTCTGAAAGGTGCATATTAGAGAGCAACAGGCACATTTTTTTCCATTGCCACAACTCCATAGTGGACAAAGTCATACCCATCACTTTATTATGTGTCATAGAATCTAGAAAGATAAGAGATATTGGAGGAAACAAATATGGAAAGCAAAACATGCTGGCTTCTCGTCATTGCTGTTGCAGGCTTCACTTGTGAACTGCATAGCATCTATGCATAAACACATTGGAAATCTGCCAGCATCTGTGGCAAAAGAAGAGAGATATGGAAAGGTGATGATGGTACTTAGTGATTGTAACAGATAAGGGTCAGTGACACATGCTTATTTGGTTAACTTTTATTTGCTATTTTCATCCTGGTTTTTAGCCCAGGGAAACATAAGGTAGTGGAGCTAATAAAATAACATACAACAGAAAGTCAAATGTAAACAATACACAGTCATTATAAAACTTTACCAGTGCATAATTTTGACACCAAAAGCTTGCAAGAGCTAGGCAGTTTGATCATAATACATTATTTTTTATCAATTACTATCATTATTCACTCATTTTGAGGCTCAAATTAAAGCCCTGAACAGTTTCACACCAGACTGTTTGAAGAACATTTTACATAGATTCAACTGAATCCTACAATGGCACCAGAAGCCCTGATCTCCAACATGCCTCCAATCATATTTCTTGATACTATGAACAAGGCATTTTGGAAGTAAAAGGTGTTGTTTAAGATCTCTTGTGGTCTAAAGGCTTTTAAAAAAATCCTCCAAAATTTTTACTGATCTTATTTGTGGCTTACTTTGTATAATTTTATCTGTTGCTATTTGCATTATGTTAATAATTCTACTGTTGTGTTACTTTTAATATTTTAAACACAGAACTTAAGCTACACAGTATACAGAAACAAGAAATAAAGCGATTTGCTCATTTGGAGAGAATGTCTTGGAATTCCGTACCATACAAGGCATAGGTGAAAAGAGGAGAAGGACAAAGAGCACAAGGCAGACCCAGAGGAAGGTGGAGAGATAACATGAGACATGTTACAAGAGCATCAAATAACATTGGTGGAGGCCACTAGAAGTGCCAGAACAAGAATTTTGTATCTCCCTCAACACACAAAAAGAGTAGTGGTGGTGGTGGAGGTGGTGGTGGTGGTGGAGGAGGGAGGAGGAGAAGGAGGAGAAGGGGAAGAAGATGAAGTTGTTGTTGTTAGGAGATTCATCCATGTATTTCCTGCATAAAAAATAGCTTGACTCCACAATGAAGCTGGTAACAAAATGGCTTGCTAGTACAAAATGGCTGCATCAATGTGAGGGCTTGCCTTAAAGACAAAGTAGATTTTTTTTAATCACATAAAGAAATAAGAATAAAACAAAGGAAAACAATAACTTGAAAAAACAAAGCAGCTGATCAAAAGCCAAGTTCATGATAATGAAGAGCTTGTAAATCAAAGGCATGTTGAAAGTTTTAAGTGAATGCTAAAAGATAAAGTGACTGATACAAGAATAGTATTTAAAAAAATTTAAAATGTAGGAAAAGATGTACAGGAAGGATAAAACTGTATTTCCTAAGGTATCCAGAAGATGGATGCAGCACAACATCTTTGTTTACAGCTGTCACATCAAAAAGTCAGAATATTCATGATCTAAGAGAGAGAAGAAAAGAGGAAGAAGTCTTCCATCATCTCATTGCCACAGTTGAAAAGGCTCTGTTTCAGATGCTGTATCTGCTCATCTGGTCTCATGAATTGGTATGAAAATGAACAGGCCTGTCAGATGCTACTCTGAAGTGATGTTAACCGAACAGATGGTCTCTGAAATGATCATGTCTCAAACCATTTTTGCCTTTAAAAGAACATTTTAAGTTGTGCTTGAAAATAGCCAGTTGATTTTGCTGACACAAGACCAAAAATTTATCTCATCACCATATTTTGAAACATCTTAAATTTAACCCTGCACTGAGAGCATTTCAGTTATACAGGCTAGTAGTAACTATGGTATTGATATCTGAGTCTGAAAATATTTATAACAGAAGCTGAAGCTAAAGCTGATAAAAAACCATCAGAAAGAAGCATCCAAAGGAGCTCAAAATTGCAGAACACTCCTAAGCTATACACCTGGTTCTACTAGGGCAGTGATAGTGAACCTTTTAGAGCCCATGAGCCCAAACAGAGGGATGGGGCAAATTCTGTGCTGAGGGGAGGGAGGAAGCACTCCCATTGGGCTGCTAGGCAGAGGGTTAGGGCGAACTCTGTGCTGGGGGTGGGAAGAAGCGCTCCCATTGGGCTGATAGGTAGGGGGCGGGGCAAACTCTGTGCTGGGGCAATAACACATGTGTCAACAGAGAGGGCTGGGAATGCCCCCTCTGGCACACATGCTATAGGTTCACCACCACTGGTCTAGGCACAGTAATGGTGAACCTTTTAGAGACTGAGTGCACAAGGAGGAGATGGTGGCATGTGGGCAGGCACCACGAATGCCCACCCATCCATGTGATGTTGCCAGTGTGCCTCCAGTGAAGTCATGTGGGTATGTGCACATGTGTGCCACTTGAGGTGCACCAGCGACACCATGGGTGCACCTGCCCCCCATGGGTGCTCCCCACCCTCTGTGGACACTCCCCCTGCAGGGCTTCTCCACCCCCATGAGTGCTTTCTGCCCCCACAGGGCCTCTCCATGCCTCACGAGTGCTCTCGACCCCCTGCTGGGCCTCCCCACCCCATGGGGCCTCCCCACTCCCACAGTGCTCTCCACTACCCCTTCTGGGCTCCCCCACCCCCAGCTGTGTTCCCCACCCTATGTAGCCTAGCCATAGCCTCCCAGCTAGGATTTCACCCTCCCCTCTCGCCTCCCCTTTGGTGGAGGGAGAGGGTAGTGGGGAAGCGGCACCAGCTGGGCTGGGTGGTGCAGGGTTTCCTGTCAATCACCCATGTGCCAGAAGAAAGGCCTCTGTGTGCCACTTCTGGCATGCATGCCATAGTTTTGCCACCAGGAACTAGGGGATTATATCTTCACTGGGAACAGGCTTTATGACCTTACCAAGAGTTCCACATTTCCTAGTCAGCAGTAGATCTGCAGTGTGGGGTTTAGTTTGAGTATACTCATTCTCATCAACTTCTATAGCATCCCAGTGAACAGCTAAGTTTCATTCATGATCTGATTACGTATTGACCCAAATCTCTGGATAATCTTACTCTGTTGTTTCACACTAGTTGTTAGCAACACAGTGCCCATCAATAGCATGCTGTCCTTTTGGTGCCCAACAATGACTCCATCTCTTCCCAGCTCCACAATAAAAGATTACTTAAGACATCAAGAAGCAGATCTGTCCTCTGACCCCATACTTTCCCTTTCCTCGCCCAAGCATGCTTCTAGGCATCTGTGTGAATGTGAGTATAAGTGAGGGGAGTGACTTTGAGAAGATACAGAACTGTGGGTTTAAAAGAAAGATAACTGACAATTTATCTGTCTCTTGACATAAAATGAGACAAATGCTTTGTCACTGGGCACATCAACCACATCATCCATTTGGTAATACCCTGGCAACCCCTAAGAATTTTGTGATGCACACATTCCAGCAGTCATTTTGTGGCACCCACAACATTTTCTGTAATAGTTCCCAACATCCCTCTGATACAAGAGACCTCAGGCCAATATCCTGTTTTATGTTTGCAACAATTTGCTGCACAAGAATGGGGCTCTCCCAGAGCCTATGAAATCAGGTCCAATGCCTCCTTGTGTGTGTGTGTGTGTGAAAACCTGCTGAAAACAACAGTGTTGATATTTTCAGCTTTATGCCACAGCACTTGGGAGATTATGGGAATTCTGTGGAGAAAGTATTACTCTTTGCCCATGATCAACAAAATACTAATTGTTTATTTTGAAGTCAAGATAGAACCCTTGGCACCCCACAGTCCAAATGCCATTGATTGCAACTCCCAGCATCATTTCCAGAGAGTGATGTTGTAGGAAGGAGAAAGGCTCGTGAAATACTGTACAGTACTCTATCGCCCCATACTTTTCAGTTATACTTCAATCAATGGTACTGAAAGTTCCAAGAAAATCCACACTCTCCAGTGAAGTTAATCTATTTGAATGAGCAAAGCCAGAAAGGATTCAAATTATCTATTGTTAGGGAGCCACTGAATGATTAAATATAGGTGCACTTTCATTACAAATATTGAAATGACAACTGTACACGCCTTTCCACCCCAGTGACTGGGATTTGGGTCTGCATTTCATTTTCTTGTCCATGTGTGTTGATTTATACCCTGCAAGAAAAAGGAGAATAATTAGAGTTCAAATAGCAGGAGTTACTAATAGAATGGAACACCTGGAATATACTAGCAAAAGTAGTGGTACTCTCTATCGTTTCTAGTAGGGTGAAGTGCAAGCTTACTTGGGCTTGGTGGACTGTAGTTCCTTCATTTTGTACAAACCATAATTATCCAATGTTCCATGGATATCAGACAGTGGCTGCAACAAGGAAGAGTTGCCAAGCCAGTACAATTTCTGTATTACACACTGGAGAAATGGGAGAGATTATGTGACTATTGGTGTTTGGATACTCTGCACATCCATTTCTTTTTTGGGTCTGGAATGGAAAGATGGAGTATGTTCAGGAATCAAGCTCTGAATTGTATTTGCCTTCTTCCCCTATTCCCAGTTAAATGTCTCCCTTGCTTACCTGGGTAGAACACATTCTAGCAGTACTGGAATTTTCCTGGTAGATTTCCTTGTCTGGTGTTCTGGGGCACAGTACCTATAAATTTCTGAGAAGACAAGTATTATGCATCTGTCCTTTACTTTTGGTCCTTCCAGCTTTTAAATGTTGCTTAATTGTGTGAAGTGCTTTCTGAAGTTGCACAGACCACAGATAGAAACAACAGAAGAACAAGCAGGTTGAAATTATGTGATAAAATCTGGTAATTCAAAATCTAAAAATCCAGACAGAACGTCAGCAAGCAAGAATTTCAGAAATATCTCTTGCTTTTCCCCACTGTCAAGGGAAATATCTCATAATATCAACAACTCCTCTTCTGAAAAGAACCTATCATGGTTTGATGTTCTGGTAGAAATGCGAAGCAGCCAGCATAACAGGGCTATACACTTTATTAGGCAGTCAGAACATGGAGAGCAATGGCGCAGCAGTGCTCAATATATACACTCAGAAATGGATATAGGGATACAGTGACAGGAAGGGGAGTGGAGTAACTGGGAGGTTATCAGACCGGAGTGAAGACTGTACAGGCTACATAGTTTAGGCGGGAACGCAGTACCGCGATATTACAAGACCAAGAAGAAGGAGACAAAATGGAGGATCATAATGATCCCAATTATTTCACAAACGTTACAGCATAAAATGTATTCAAACACAACACATGGGAAGAGGCTTAGCCTTGAAATATCATACTTTCTATAGGATATGAACCATTTCCCAAATTACTTTAGTATTCTCCTCACTAGCAACAATTAGGAGTCCAATGAAAGTCTCTCCTTTACTTACAAAATTCCTTTATGTCATGAGGAGAATAGACTGAGACTGCACGATAGACTGCACGATAGACTGAGAATCCTAAGTGTAATAATTTTCATGGGAAACTGACTGCTACTGTAAGATAATCAAGTTCATATACTAGTGGAAAGTAGATCTTTTCAAAAAGTCTTCTCTTGCATAAAATGCTCATTCTGCCTCATGCTCGTATAAAAATTGGTTTTCTTAACTAGATTTTTTCTCATTCCCACTTTCTTAAGCATTTTATTCATGTTTGAACTCAGAGAAGAGATTTTTTCCTTTAAGAAGGTTCGAAATTTCAGGGGTTAATGCTTATCTCTGGATCCACTCATCTCTTTCTCCATTGGACTATATATTTCCAAGTCTGAGCTGCCTGGAGGAATAAATGTGGAACTATATTTACCAATCAGAACTACTTTATTTACTTATGTATGATATTTATTGCTTCTGTTCACACACCCCTCCTAGTCCTATTATTGCCCCAAACATTTCCAATATAAAAAGCAGCAAGTGTTTTAGTGTGAACCCCCCAGGCCCCAAAATTCTCCCCAGCTCTCATATAAAATTAGTACTTTTGCCTTATGTTGGGGAATCACATTTGAAAAATGTCCATACATTTTTGAATGATGGAGTCTAGTTGCATCTTCCCAAAATAAAGGAAATTGTGATTATATATGTACACCAGCTACTAACTATCTGTCTTCCATGAACAGATGTTCCTGATATTTACTGGAGGATGGGAAAAACTTTTTAATTAATTTTTTATTAGGCATTAAAAACAAGTTAGAACATAAAACATATGGATAACTCAAATCATTACATTACATAAAAAACTATGTATACTTATATAGTGAATATCCATTACCTTTTTATCTATATTTATTTAACAAAACCAATTATTCACTTAAAAATATCTAATCCCCGATTTCCAAAATTTCATATATTCTTGACCTGGCTTGGCTCCTTTGGATTTTGAATGAGGATGGGAAAAACTTAATGAAGGTAATGGAATATAGGAACACACACTGTGGGTCTGAGATCAGTTCCATGTGTAAACCATCTCCTGTGCAACAAATGTGACTAAATCAAAGAACTGCAGATTCAGCTCATTGGAGGGTGGAGTTGCAGGTTCTTTTGGTGCCTATTTCTGAAGCAACATTGAAATCATGCCAGGATATCTATACAATGTTAGGTGTGCAAACAACTTACTGAAAGCCATTTCCCCAAGACTTTAAAAGATAAAACCTATACTCCATTAAGGTTCTTTTAATCTACTTTTGATAAGTTTACCTTGCAGCAAGCTTCCTCTCATAGATTTCTCTCCAGAGCTATGTTTACTGAAAGTGATAATATTCTCAGCTTGGCCTATTTGGGCCATGATGTTTGAATTTCTTTGCACCTTGCACAGCTGTCTTGTCACCTTTCAGAAACTATGTATACAGTCATTTCCATGTGATGGTGATAAGGATTGGGTTGAAGCTTTTGGTTCATCCATCCAGTGATTTAAAATTGAACCCAAATAGTAATTTATCTGTTTAAATATAATCATCATCACTTCTATAGAGCTTTAAATTTTATTTCAGCGGTGCTAAACCTTTTTTGGATCCAAGAATTGTGTTCTTCATAATCTCTGGCATTCTCAAGCTTTAGCTGGATTGTCCATACTGTTTATTTATATCTAATAAAATCTGAGTCAAACCAAATGCTAGAAATTACCAAATGCCCTTTTTCAGACCTTAAATATTTTCATTTTTCTGCTACTCTGGGAAAAGATTGTCTGTGCCAACCATGATGGCCTTGGGTTTCTCCTGATTGCCCACCACCTTCATTTAATACTGTCAGGGTCTGAGGCAGCTTCAGGACCCCAGCTGCTAGGATGGCAGCTCTGAATAGCTACAGCCTTTGCTGCAGCTCCACTTGGAAGTCCTGGTGAGCAGTTCCACCTGAGAGCCTTGGGGGAAGAATTATTATTTATTTATTAGACATACCCTGCCCATCTGGGATACACTCCCATTCTGGGCAGTTCGCAATGTTAAAAAGAGCAAAACGAACACCATTAAACCATAAAACAACCCTCACCCCACCCCAGTCAAGTCAAAACTGAGGACCACTAACCCGAGTGGCAAAAAAACAATGGGAGGGTCTCCTATTTGGTCCTCAACAAGCTACCAAAGGCATCCTTGAAAAGAAAGGTTTTTAGTTGCTTCTAAAAGATCCCTAAAGAGTCAATCAAATGCAGCTCCCCAGGTAGAGCATTTCAGTTAGCTGGAGCCGCCACCGAGAAAGCCCTCTGATGGGTAATGGACTTTTAGCCAACCTGAGAGTCGGTACTTAGAGTTAAGTTGTCAGAGAAGAGTGGGTGAAGCAGTGGACTAAGTATCCGCTATTGGACTAGACTTGTTCCTCTGTCTGCTCCTGGGTTTGACCTTGGACATGGGTAAGGTTTCCTGTTTGAGTTTCAGCTTGGTTGCCTTGGGTCCTAATAGCTGTTCTTCTAGTCAGCCACCTATATCCCGGACACTGGCAGATATATATCCAACATATTTTCTCATCATTTACTTCTTTAGATAATCTGCCTCCTTCTGTATCTCCCAGACCTCAGCTTCCTTCCTTTTTCAGATGGTGTTCAAAATGTTTGTTCTTTAGTTCTCATTTAGCAGGAGGAGGCTTCTTGATATTGAAAGAATTTTTTTAACTTTTGTAGTGTGTTAATGTTTTATCCACCCCCCCCACACACACACACACCCCCCACACACAGATTTTCATTTGTCCAGTTCTGGTGAAGCCAATTAGCTATACAGAACCCTGTTTTAGATTTTTACCATTACTATTCAACCATGTCTTGGATTTGGCTCACCACCAGAGGGCTATAAGAGAGTAAACAAAACAAAACAAAACAAGACAAAAACTTTGTGGCACTTTAAAGACTAACTCCTGTATTTTAATGTTAGCTTTCATGGATCAAGTCCACTTCGTCAGACACAAGAGTGAGTTTTCATGGTATCAATTTATACATATCAGGTAACAGATGGATTTGCAAATCAATGTGCTATTTACAACCAGTAATAACATAAAATCAGTGTGGTTATTTACAACAGTAATAATAGAAGATTCTTGATCGGGGTTAGTTTAATTAGTTTGGTTCTGTTAAGTTGCAAAATAAACATTCTGACATTACACATGTGCTAATGAGTTAATTGAGGATGCAATGAGAGACAGTCCCAGCAAGAGGTCAAAAGCCCATCTGCTCTGTCAACTGTCCTGAGAATCATCTCCTCCCGCCCCCCCCCCCCCATTTTTGAGTCTGTTATGTAAGGTAAATTACAACCTCTTAGTTGTGGCATTTTAAATTTGATGTTGTTCAGTCGCACAGTCGATTCAGACGCTTTGCGACCCCATGGACCATTTTCCTCCAGGCACCTCTGTCTTCCACCATTCTCCTCAGCCTGCCAAGCTCTGTGCCCATTATGTCCACAATACCATCTATCCATCTCAACTTTGGACGCCCCCTTCTTCTGTTGCCCTCCACCTTTCCCAGCATCAAGGCCTTCTCAAGTGAGTCCTCCCTTCTCATTTGATGTCCAACATATTTTCTCATCATTTACTTCTTTTTAAATTTACTTCATTTAAATTTGATAAAGTCCCAGAAATCCTTGGCTACTATTCAAACCTTTGTGACGTGTGTTGTCCAGCGTGTGTATATATTTTATCTCTGCTGTCTCTCTCTGGATCTTTGTTTTGTAATTTTGCTGTTCTAAAATGGTAACTTTCAAGTCCAGTATAGAGTGTTCAGGTAGATTGAAATGTTTTGAAATGGGTTTCAGTGTGCTGGCATTTCTGATGTCTGACTTGTGTCCATTAATTCCTCAGCCTTTATTTTTAAGGGCTCTCTTTCATCCTGCATCCTGTTGTCTATTAAATCTTGGGCAATCTGATTTTTGGGAGCTCTGTATCCTCACAGCAGGAGGTGATTTTGTTAATCCATCAATCCCACAAAGATATACTTCTTTGCTGGCATATGGTATATGTCCTGGCTCATCTGGGCAAAGTGCAGCCAATGTATGCAGGGTCTCCAACATGTAAGCAGATTGGTATAAGGCAGCTAAACTTACCATAGCAATGATTTCTGTGTGACATGGCAGGAATGTACATGCTACTATTCAAAGAAGCTGCTCTATATTTATCTGATATTATTTATGAATAAGATACTATTTAAACCAATACATCCTTGTGTAAAGAAACACAAAATAACTATTTCAACTGGCTATTCTTGGTTGTATCAAAAATCACTCTTCATTTCTTATTAGGAAATAAAACTGATATCGTAAACAGTATAGGTTCCCAAACGCTCATCAGTGGTATAAATATGCTAAAAGTGTTTTATTAGATTATGAACTATGTAATTTTAAAAAAGTATATATTAAGATTCTGAAAGCAGAATTAATAAAATCATTGTTGTTTGGTCAGTTTATAAAAGAATCTCAAGAGTTTTTATTTCACAACTGTTTCTTTATATGAAATGTTGACAAAAAGGGCTATTACTATGAGTTATACATTACAAATAATAAAGGGACTATAACTATGTTATAAACTAATAAGGCCCAGGAAGACAATATTAAGTAAAGCATTTTATTTTTTAAATAAATATTTCTTTGTTAAGGTACTAATCTTTAGGTAATAACAAAAGAACAACAGGATACCTTTGGAAGGAGCTGAATTGCCTGTAGAATTCTTTGTCTGTGGCCAGAATTAAGTATTCCAATTTCCAAGAGATCCTGATCTTCCATAACATTGCTTCCCTAAAAGAAATAGAAAAGGAGATGGACAAGCATTTTAAGTAATTTTAGAGTAATTTTTAAAAGTTGAAAAGCACATTTTTCTCCCTTTGAAAGCAACACAGATCACAACCTAATTAAAGTCCTCCTGGAGGACAAGAAAAGTGGTCATGGAGGAGTACTGCTTCTGTGCCAGGATCTGAACTATGCTATCTGAGGAAGGCTGCTGTAACCAATAAAAGTGTGGCCCGTGTGTGTGTGTATGTGGGGGGGGGGGGGCTGCTCAGTCTTAGGCCAAAATCTCCAGACATCATCAATATATAGTGGGAGGTAGGCAAAATATACATCCACTGTTGATTTCTTGCAGGGTAGAAAACAGAGCTGGGCTTTCATCAGCCCTCTTTCTCGTTTGAAAAAAATATTTGTTCTGTGGGGTATGACTGACTTTTGAGCTGTATATATGTTGTGTATTCAGGTTATTGTTGCCACCAGCGCGCCTTGCAAAATAGGCGCCACTTTTGTGGGAGCTGATTCGCTAATGTTTTCCTGCTCTTCCGGAAGCCTTGGGTAAATGTATCTATTGTGTGCTGTATAAAAGCTGTTGTCCTGCACCTGTTCTTTGCTCGGTGCAATAAACCATGTTGTTGTTTGAACCAGCTCTGTTCGAGTAATCCTTCCGGGGTTCAGACACAACAATATCCCAATAGCTCTCTCCTTCCAAATCACACTAATTTTTTTTGTCTTTCATCATTTCTTTCTGTTTGAGAGACCTTTAAATAACTTTGAAGAGGTGCTTCTCTTCAGGATACCAGATTAGCTGTTATGCTGTAATGACACTTTCAGACAAAGATGTAGCCTTGCCTCCACTAAACTTATTAAAAATTATAGTATCAAATATTTTGACAATACCTTCTTTATCACAGCAATGACAACTCAACATGATTTCTCAAGTATTTCTCTTTTTAAAAAGTGATGCTTTTAGAACAGAAAATGCAAATGCAAGTTAAAGACTAATATCTGCAAGTGAAGTCTGCAGCATCCCATGGACACCAGAGAAAGACAACACTTTTTAAAAAGTCATTAGAGAATATTATGAACAGCTAAGTGCAAAGCTCTAAATATTGTTAAATATTTAAGAAGAGCATGATTTCAATTACAGCTGTAAGAAAATCTATTGGAGCTGGACTGTCAGCACAGAGCTGGAATATGATCTGACAGAAAAAGGAAAGGAATTAATGGTCTTTTTATTGATTGGAGAATTCTGGAATTTATGGTTCTTACGTAAGGCATGTCCAAAAGAGTATCAATACCTGTTTGGGTGGAAGGATGATGTGCCAATCAGTGCACTCCCATCCAAACAGGAATCTAAGTAATTTGAACGCTTCATCATCTGTGAATGCTCAGTAGAAATGAATTTTTAAAATGTTTTAGAAATAGTTGTTAAAATGATTCATCAGCTTGTTTTTTAAAAAAATTATTTGTATGTACTTATATTGACAATCTGTACTTTCATGAATAAGAACTTGGTTAGAAATAGGCTAATCTCTCATGCACAGGGGGAAATGTGTCTGATAGGAATCTTACAAACCAAATCAGAGTGCTTTAAACTGAATTCTTCTGGAGGTTTCGGGTAGACCCCAGGCTAAGCGTTTATCAAAAATGTTAATGTAGCTGTATTAACAGGAACATATTAATTCAGGGTATGTAAGTATAGTGCCCCACATTTGTCTCACTATCATAGGACTCATTCCACCTTCCAGAGACTTGTACCCCTTCCAGAAGCCCACACAAACCTTTGTGCTGCTTTAGAGTACCTGTGGTCCTGCTCCAGGCTAGAGAAATCTGTAATAGGTTACAATCACTGACTGTTTATACTTACAAACCAGTCAGATCAGGTTGGATATGCAGTGTGAATTAACTTAATGATAGCTTTACCAATAATGTAATAAAGGAACTGGAATTTCTCCCAATTAAGCTTTATAAATAAGTACAACTTCTTCCGGTTACAATCAGCTTTATTCAGAAGAGAAAATAGAAAAGTTCAGGATCAAGCTCAAAATAGAAAAAAGGAAGATTTTTACTTGCCCCCTTCCCAGAATAAAACAAGAAACTCACAAGCACGCATCGTGGCAAAGCAATCCTAAGTCATAGAAAAATCATGGTATTTCTCCCACATTTCAAAATTAAAAAACCCTCTTTTTTCCACTCCTCCCTCCACTTCCTGGGTTTTAACCTATTAAAGCACAGCATTTTATTTATTTATTTATTTATTTTTCACGCTTATATACCGCCCACTCAGGTACAACCCAACTCAGGGTGGTTTACATAGCGGACAGTAAATACATAAAAAGACACATGATAAAACAAAGTTAAAAGTTAAAAAACCCACCCCTAAAAGGTGCGCAAGTACCGAAGGGACCTTGGGGGAAGACACACTTCTCTATACCAACCACCCAACAGTACCCCCATCCCCACCCGCACCCCAAACTTGGCCTGCCAGCCAGGTCTTTAGTTCCTTCCTAAAGGGCAACAACTCCGTCTGGAGACGCAGTTCCACAGGCAGGAGGTTCCAAAGGGCCGGTGCGGACACGGAAAAGGCCCTCCTCCTTGTGCCAGAGAGGCGAGCCTCCCTGGTTGATGGCACAATTAGGGCGATGCGGTCTCTGAGATACCCTGGCCCACTACTATGTAGGGCTTTAAAGGTCAAAACCAGAACCTTGAATTGCACCCGGAGACAAACTGGTAACCAGTGCAGCCCCAGAAGCAGTGGTGAGGCATGGGCATAATATCCACACCCCATCACCACCCAGGCCGCGGCATTCTGGACCAGCTGCAGCCTCCGAATGGTCATCAAGGGCAGCCCCATGTAGAGCGCATTACAGTAGTCTAGTCTGGAGGTCACCAGAGTGTGAGTGACCATGAGCAAAGAGTCCCAGTCCAGGAGCAGGCGCAACTGGCGAATCACCCAAAGTTGGGCGAAGGCCCTCCTGGCCACAGCCGCCACCTGTTCTTCTAGCAGCAGCTGCGAATCCAGGAGGACCCCCAAGTTGCACACCGGGTTAGTCTGGGGCAAAACAGCCCCAACCAAAACCAAAGATGGTAGCTCCCGGGATAACGCAGGACCCCCTATCCATAGCCACTCAGTCTTGCTAGGATTCAGCTGTAGCCCATTTGCCCCCATCCAGACCCCAACAGCCTCCACACAGCTGGAAAGGACTTTGACTGCATCACTGGAGTCCCCACGGGCCGAGATGTACAACTGTGTGTCATCCGCGTACTGGTGGTACCGCACCCCGTGGGAACGGATGATCTCACCCAGCGGCTTCATGTAGATGTTAAATAGGAGAGGAGAGAGTACCGAACCCTGAGGCACCCCATATTTTAGGGGCCTAGGACTCGACCTCTCACTCTCCAACCACACTGACTGGGTCCGGCCCCTCAGAAATGAGGAAAACCAGGACCACACCGTGCCCTGGATCCCCCAATCCTCGGAGCCGTTCCAGAAGGATACCATGGTCAATGGTATCGAAGGCCGCTGAGAGGTCAAGAAGAGCAACGACGGACGGATGACTGCCATCCTACTCTCGCCAGAGATCATCCATCAGAGCGACCAATGCAGTCTCAGTACCATATTTAGGTCTGAATCCTGACTGGAATGGATCCAGATATTCCGCTTCATCCAGTACCCTCTGCAGCTGACGTGCCACTGCCTTCTCCAGAACCTTCCCCAAAAAAGGAAGGTTGGAGACAGGTCTGTAGTTGGTTAGGATTGCTGGATCGAGGGATGGCTTCTTCAGGAGGGGGCGCACCAGAGCATGTTTCAGCAGTGCAGGAAACATCCCCTCTCGAAAAGACGCGTTAATTATAGCCCCGACCCAGCCACCTGTCACCGTCTTAGAGGCTTTTACCAGCCAAGCGGGACAGGGATCCAATGGACAATTAGTGCCATGGACCACCACAAGGAGCCTGTCCACTTCATCTGGGGCAACTGGATCAAACCGATCCCAGGTAACACCGCAAGACTGCGGACTGGCTCCCCCTGGACCCTCCCCGTCCACGCCAAGTTTGAACCCCGAGTGAATCCGATCGATTTTCTCCACCAGATGGTCAGCAAAGTCCTCAGCCGATCCCTGCCAACCAGGCACAGGCCCCGCCCTACCCAGGAGGGACCTGGTCACCTGAAACAGGGTGGCTGGGCGATTATCAGCGGAGGCAATAAGGGTGGTGAAGTATTGCCTCCTCACCACCCCCATCGCCACTAGGTAGGCCCTAATAGCGGCTCTAGCTAGTGTCCAATTGGAATTGCTCTGGGTCTTCACCCAGCGGCGCTCAGGGCGTCTCTTTGCCCGTTTGAGCTCCCGTAGTTCTTCAGTGAACCACAGGGATGACCTAACTCCACGGGCTCTGAGAGGCCGTAGTGGAGCGATTACATCCAAGGCAGATGTCGTCGACCCGTACCACAGGTCAACAAGTGCCTCAAGTGAATCATGTCGCCGATCCAGAGGAAATTCCCCCAGTTCCCTCTGGAATCCATCCGGATCCATCAGTTGCCGGGGGCGGGCCACTTTAATCGACCCTGCCTCCTTACGATGAAGTGTCGCCCCCAGAAAGTCTAGAGCCATCAGATAGTGATCTGACCATGGCACAGGTGTTATGTCTAGCTTCTGTAAACTCAGATCACTCTGCCACCACCCCGACAAAAAGACTAAATCTGATGTGTGGCCACTGCCCCGGTCGGGTCCTGAATTATCTGAGCCAGGTCCATAGCTGCCATGGAAGCCATGAACTCCTGTGCCACCTCGGAACCAGACCCCAGCGAAGGCAAATTGAAGTCCCCCAAAACCATCAATCTAGGGAACTCCAAAGCCAACGCCGAGACGGCCTCAAGGAGCCCAGGCAGGGAGTCCCTTACCCTGCAAGGAGGCAGGTACAGGAGTAGGACCCCCAACTGACCCTTAGGGCCCAACCGCAGGAGCAGGGCCTCACAACCCGAAATTTGTGGAGTGGTGGCCCTGGCGACTCCCAATGACTCCCTGGCTATAATGGCAACACCACCACCCTTACCCACATCCCTAGGCTGGTGCAAAACACCGAACCCAGCCAAACACATCTCTGATAGTCACATACAATGTCCATCATCTTAGATCCATTCACAGAGTTTTCAGCCTGTTATGACTACATCTAAAAGTAAACCAACTAACATCTGCCTTGAAGGTCGTTTCCCAGGCTTCTCTAGCTCTGCCCAGGTAATTAAGAACTCAAAAAAAAAAAAACCTTTACTCATTAAAAGCAAAAGCTCTTATTTTAAATCATTACAGGGTATCAATATTATCACTCTATTTCTGCTTCACCTTGAACTCTTTGTTCAGTTCTGGGTACCCTAGTTTAAGAAAGAGAATGATATGCTAGAAGTGTCAATCAAGGACGATCAAGGTTCCAAACAGTCTGGTAGCTAAGACCTCTGAGCAGCAGTGGGCATCAGCCGGTTTGCACCAGTTCCCCAGAACCGGTAGCAGAAATTCTGGCTGGCCCTGCCCATCCAAATTTTGAAATAAAGTAGTCCTAATCTGGGTGCAATGCAGGGCTTTCCCTCTGGCCATGCCCACCATACCACGGCCACAGTGTGGTAGTAAAATTTTTTTGAGCTCTGAGGATCTTTTGAGAAATCTGCATATGTTTAACTATGAAAAGTAAAGGTTGAGGAGTGATAAGATAGTTACCTTCAACTATTTGCAGAGTTTCACCTAGAAGATAGAGTAAAAAAAAATCTATGCTCTAGTGGGTAGGACTTGAACTAATGGATTCAAAGTCCAAGAAAGGAGATATCAGTTTAACACAAGGAAGAACTTTCTGACTGTAAGAGCTACTGAACTGTGGAATGAACTACAGTAGAACCTCGGATAAAGTCCAAACTCCATTCCACAAGTTTGGACTTTATCTGATTTTGGACTTTATCCAAATCAATTGGACGATGCATTTGATAACATCCAAAAATGGACTTTATCCGAGGTTCCTATACCAAATAACATCCATTTTTAGCGGCTTTGGACTTTATGCAATGCATCACGTGTGCATGAAAACCGCGACTTTATCCAAATCGGACTTTATCTGAATCAGACTTTATCCGACGTACCACTGTATATCTTGGGAAATAACATTTGTTCTTCCCTCTTTTTTAAACCAAGGTTGGATATATGTTCACAAACCTAAATGCAAACCAAGCATGTTGTCCGTTCCCTTGCAGAAGTGGCCGCAGGTGGGTCTGCACTCACCTGTGGCCCCTTCTACAAGGGAATGGACACCACTAGAGATCCAAGCCGCAAAGCTGGCAGGACTGGTCTCCATCTGGGAACTGCCTTCCCAGGCAGAGACCAGCCTTGCAGGCTTTGCAGCTTGGATCCCCAGTGGTGCCCTCACTGTTTCGGGCCACGCGCTTGGCCAGTTCCCTTGTAGAAGGGACCACAGGTGGGTCTGCACTCACCTGTGCCCCTGTCTGCAAGGGAATGGGCCACGCTCTTAGCCGCTTCCCTTCCTGGAGGGCCAGCGAGTGAGTGCAGAGACACCCGCTGGCCCTCCAGGAAGGGAAGCGGCCAGGCGCATGGCCGGTTCCCTTCCCGGAGGGCCAGAGGGTGTCTCTACACTCACCCTCTTGTCCTCCGGGAAGGGGTCAAGCATGTGGCCCATTCCCTTGCATGCTTTGGATAACGCTAAAAATCAGATCACGCTAAGACTTGTGGAACCAAGTTTCAGTGTTATCCGAGGTATTACTTTATGTGTTTAATACATTTAGACTATATGTATGCAAGATGAGAACATTTTATTTGGAATTTTGGAGTAAAAAAGCTACTAGGAAAATAATGTTTTAATTTATTCATTCCTTGCATTTTCCACTTCTCATACAGATCTCCGTTCCGTGCACTCTGGTGTCTAGTCATCCCTGCCACATGTCCACGGAAACGTCTGTAGACGCAGACAGCGCTGGTTCTTTGGCGATAAACAGAGATGAATACCAAACCCTAGACAGAGTCAAATATGATTGGCTTCCGAGCAAGGGTGACTTTACCATACAGATCTACCTTAAAAAGCCAAATCATTTATTGATCTAACAGCATTTCTTGCCCCATTGCTTCTCCATTTATTCATGTACTCACTGAGAACATTTATAAATATGGTGTAGTTTATGCCACTACAACCATGCTTCAGTGCAGTAAAATATTGCCATATTAATAACAAAATATTGACAAGTAATCTTCTGGGGTTAGTTGGTAAGATGTCTGTTGCACTACAACTTGTTAAACTAAATGTACTTTTGTCACTTTAACTAACTGTGTAACAGACATTTCACTAACAATTGCTAAAAATAGCTGCATTTGTAGAAATCCCTGGCAGGATACTGTCCAATCAAATTTATTCCAATGCCAAACATTAGTGAGCCCCATGGAACTTACAATACATGATTTGCATGTCCAAATAGGGCACCAGTAATGCCATAAGTGATCAAAGCATTGAAGCACTGGGTTCTCTGGAAAATATTGTTAACAAGACTTCAGTTTAAGAATTCCATCTTATCCTGTTTAGACCACGTCCCATTTTTCCTCTACACATATTCTTGCTGAAAGCAGATATTTGCATCTTACAAGATAATCTATAGAGAAAGGTCCATTTTACAGTAAAAAACCCTACTTATGTAAAAAGTTGTTCCGTAGGCTTTTGCTTAAATCGTTTTTTATGTAAGTCGAAGCAAACCCATAGGAAAAAGAATCTTTATGTAACTCAAAGCAAATCTATAGGAAATTGTGTAAATTGGGACATGGTTTTAGCACAAAATCATTATGTAAGTCGAATTTTTTGTAACTCGAGGCATATGTAAGTCAGGGTTTTACTGTATACTGATGTGTGGTTTACTTAGTCTTCTCTGCACAGGAAATAGCAGATTCCTGGAATCCCTGAGGCTAAATGGAAAGAACCACTTGCTTTGTTTCCCTCCATAAATATAAGAACAGTTGATTAAAGGTTTGCATTATTCTTTCCCTTTCTCAATTATTCCAGCAATTTATTTCACACAGGAAGTAGGCTGTGTTTTGCTTCTCCTGTCCAATTCAGCAGCCGGGGGAGACCCACAGCTAGCTTATTCTTGTTACTATGACAACAACATGACTGCTGTGACATGATCTCATGTGCTTCATGTGTATGAAGTTCTTAACCTTTGCCATATTGAATCAAGGAACTTAAAAAGTGACTTAAAAGAACAAATGGCATTTTTACTGCATAATATTAACAACTAGGTCAAACACAAATATGAAGCAGCACTAGGAAAAAAAAACACTTTTACATAAGTTTCATACTCTTTCAAAGACAAATATTGCCATTCTAAAATATAACCACACATACAAATCCTTTTCATCAGTAATGTAAGATGAGTAATGTGTCATTCTTGACCTACCAACTTTCTTTTTCTTTTCAGTAAATGTAACAGGGACTGTGGTGGCTCAGTGGTTAAGAAGCTCACCTTGTTAGCTGGAAGGTCGGCAAGTCGGCAGTTCAAGACCTGAGTACTGCATGACAGAGCACCTGTCTCTGTCCCAACTCCTGCCAACCTAGCAGTTTGAAAGCAAGACATGGCAAGTAGATAAATAGGGACCACTTTGGTGGGGAAAAGATCTTGGGGACATGAAAGGAGCCTCCATGACCAATTGACCATTGGGAATCAGAATAGTGAAGTGGTTCTTCCTCTGCTCATTTTACCATTGGACCCAATAAGATGGTTTCCAGTGGCATTTCCTCCACTGAGGGGGGCCATCACTCCACCTAAAGGGGCTCATCCACCCATAGTTGTTGGCCCCCTAAAGGGAGGTTATTTACTACCATAGAATGCAGCAAATATACGGTTAAAATGTACATATAATGAATGCATACAAACAACCTATCTCACACACCAAAATTCCTCCAGTGGATGATACATAAGAGAAATTATATGACACAGTAGTAGTAGTTCCTTCTCATGCAATGTTGCACCTCTCCCCACCACTGCAGCATATTGGGCAATGAGGCCCCTTGTTGTTTCTTCAGCAATAAGGTTTTATGGGGCCAGGCGGGTGCTATCCCGATGCCCAACCCTCTTCTCTTCTCATCTGGGCTTCGGAATATATGACACAAGTGGAAGAAAAAATAGTGTATGACAGACAATTCAGATTAGGAACATTGGAATGAAGAAGGATTAAGCACCCTCCCACCCATTTTTATATCAAATTAACGCCCCATACCACAGGTGCATTTAGTTCTTTAAAAAAAAATAGAACATCAGTCACAGATCTCCTGGCTTAAAGTGCAGTTTGGCTTCTTGTGATTCACTGTAAGTGGTAGCAGGTTGAAGATGATACACCTCCAGTAATACACAGGTAACGTTCTTCAGGCCAATTATTATCTGGAACAGCTCTACGGGTGGTGTCTTTACAGTACGGGAGATTAAAGATTTATTTAGCTCTCCTACATCTATGATATACTCCTCCAAACAAACAAATCCTGTGCTATTTTCTATCAGCTTTGCTCCAGATTGCCAACTTTTGATCATATATCTTCCTTTTCCTCCTTTAAAGTAAAAACCTATATTAATTTAAACAGCCATCAAGGCTAACTGAAAAAATCTTCCAATGAATTTTGAAATACAACTGATTTCACTTCTTCTTTTTTTTTTTTTTTGCAGGCAGACTTGTCTTAAGTGATCTTCTTGTGCTGGCTGCCATGTTGGCTTAACTAGGGCAAGTTCCAAGTGCCCAGTTGTTATTTGGAATTCAACTGGTCTTTGGTGGACTGCTCTCCTGTCAAATGCTGGGGGGGTGGGGTGGGGGTGGGGAGAGTATGATAAAGAAATAACTAGAAAGACATTCTAATTTCAAAGAATAGTCTTTTCCACAAAGACTGTAGAAGGTTGGGAGTGCACTTGGGTCGAAGGGAGGGATGTATGCAACTACAGCTGGCCCTTTGACCACCTCTAAATTAAAATATTAGTGGTGCTGCCATCTAGGTCACTAGTTTTAGTTGATGCACTCTGAATGTCTTTTAGATAATATGTCCTATACCATGAACTTGGTGGGCATGTTTCAGTAAAGAGGAATTTCACATGTATTAGCCAATTAATCCTAGAAGCCAATTCCAGAAGTTAACAATACCATCATCAGAATAGCAACCAGAAGACAGAAACTGCAGTAAAAATAACAGTCCAGACAGAAAACAACAGACAAAGCAAAGAGTACAATGGGATTATTTAATGAATATTTTTCAATTCATTTCACTGACCTTTATAAGGGCAACCTACAAAAGCTATTAAAAAACGAATAATTTAAAAATGACATAAAAATATTTCATGCAGTAAGTATGAAACTACCAATAAAATTAAAATGCTTCTCATACAATAATAGATCCATATAACTCTAGAAAGGTTATTGAAGGACAAGAAAATTAATATTCTAATAAAATAAAAAGAGCAGTATTTTCTCACAAAATAAAAATGTGGGCAAGCTGCTCATATAATGTTATGATATAGCCTTTGAAGAGTAAAAAAGAGCAGAAAAAGAACTGCAGTGGCTCAAGTGGCTAAGATACTGACTGGAAGGCGGAAGGTCAGCAGTATGATTCCCGAGTACTGCAGGATGGAATGAGCTCCAGTCTTTGTCCCAGCTCCTGCCAACCTAGCAGTTTGAAAGCAAGAAATTGCAAGTAGATAAATAGGGACCACTTTAATGGGAAGGTAACAGCATCCTGTGCGCTCCGGTGTCAAGTCATGCCTGCCACATGACCACGGAAATGTCTGCAGAAGCAGACAGCGCTGGCTCTTCGGCTTTCAAACAGAGACAAACACTGAACCCTAGAGTCAGATACGACTGACTTTCGAGCAAGGGAAACTTTTACCTTTACTATAACACATCTAACTAGCTGTCACTAAGAACAAACAATTCAAACATATGTATATTGGCAATAGAATTATATTTATTAAGAATAAATATATTTTTAAATCAATAAAACACAGGTTGATAGTAAAAAAATACCTTAATTTAAACAGCCATCAAGGCTAACCGAAAAATCTTCCAATGAATTTTGAAATACAACTGATTTCACTATTTTTTTGCAGGCAGACTTTTCTTAAGTGATCTTCTATCAGATTTAAAGCAAAGAAAGGATATATGCCTAGATGAGATAATGATTTAATAATGACAAAATATTAGACAATATCCCTGATAAATAAATAAATGCTTGGTTCTAGGATAATGCATTTTCTATTACCAGTATACTTCCAGCAATTATTTGGGTTACAGCCTTATAATCCTTGAAACAGCCAGCTTTGGTTTTAATGTTGAAAGACCCTTGGGCACTGTAATCTACAGTATCAAGTGCAAAATCATCATGACAAGCTTAGCAAATAGCTACTACATAGCAGGGATGGTGAGCCCACCAACAAACCCTGAGGTCTTCCTTATACTTTAACTAGCATAGTTTGCCCGGCGGTGCTGGGCTGTTTTAAATTGTGTTGGAATGTTTTTCTTTTGTTAATGTTTGTACAAATGAGGTTAGTCTGTAATTGTGATTTTTAAAATGTTTATTTATGCACACGGGCTGTTATAAACTGTGATCAGATTTTTTGGGTTTGTTTTTGTGGATTAAGGAAAGGATGATATAATTTTTTACAATTATTTTATTTAACCAAATAATATTTTAGTATGTGATTTTTTTAAAAAATAGTTGTATCTTGGATAATAATTTTAAAAATGTGAAAGTATTTTTTTTTACATTCAATGTTTTTAAACTGTGTTTAGATGTTTTGGGGGTTTTTTTGAGTGAAAACTCTACACAGTATTTTAGAATTTTTTAATGTTATTATTTTGTGATTTGTTTGTGATTTGTGTGAATGTGTGATGCAATGTTATGTTTTTGACTGTTTTTTCTCTTGTGGCCTCTGGGTGGGGCTGTTGAGTATTTCTTTTACTTTGTCTTTTTTCTCTACTGGCCTCTGGGTGGCGCTTCTTCCGGTAAGTAGTCTCTTTCTTTCCTCATTTCAGTTCCGGCCGTCGTGGAGGAAGGATGTCTGCTGGTAAGTTGGCTGGTTTAATTTCTTTTGGGGGTTTGGTTTGTTTTTGAATGTTTTGGTTTGTTTTTTTGTGTGATTTTTTTAATTAATGGTTTATTTATTTTAATTATTTTGGTGCTTGTTTGGTTGTTGTTTTTTGTTTTTTTCTCTTTCAAGGGGGGCCAAGGCACCAGTGCCTTGGCTCCCGCTTGAAAATGAAACACTTTCCTTTCTGCGGTCTGGGCTTGCTGGCCGGGCCGCGGGGACCTGACCGCCATTTTTTTCCTTCCCCCGGCCTGGGCTTGTTGGCCGGGCGGGGCAAGGCCAGCGCCGGGGGGCGTTGTGGGGGGGTGTTCCTTTCCGCGGCCTTGCCTTGCTGGCTGGGCCATGGGAAGCCATGCGGTGCAGGGGGGTTTCCTTCCCGTGGCCTGGCTTTCCTGGCTGGGCCGTGGGAAACCATGGACCAGGGGTGGTTTCCTTCCCGTGGCCTTGTCTTTCTGGCTGGGCTGAGGGAAGCCATGCGGCAGGGGATATTTCCTTCCCGTGGCCTTGCCTTGCTGGCTGGCCCACGGGAAGCAATGTGGCGTGGGTTTTTTTCCTTCCCATGGCTTGGCTTTGCTGGCTGGGCTGCGGGAAGCCATGGGGCAAGGGTTTTTCCTTCCCATGGCCTTACCTTGCTGGCTGGGCCGTGGGAAGGGCTGCAGCGTGTCTGTGAGGCGCTGCGTCCACCTACGGCGGACTTGCCCTCACGTTGGGTTTTTTATTTTTATTTTTCATGCACCGGCTTCCTCAGCATTCTATGCGCTCATGGCACGCAGGACGCTGGGGCTTGTAGTTTGGTGTTTGCATTTTCGGTTTCTGCAGCGTTTTTTTCTGCAACTTCATTTTGATTGGCCGCAGCGTGTTTCTGAACGTTCCTTTTGCTCGCGCCTCTCAGTCTGATTGGCTGTGGCGCAGCAAGGCCCAAGGAACATTGGGAAATGGAGACCTTTCCCTTTGCTTGCGTTCGGGGGGCTCCTGCCCCACTGGCCCATTTCTCAACCCCCCAGTTACCTCCGTACCCAGTTCGGGCGAGTGCACGAATGCTCGGTCGGGGCTAGTGGGGCCTGGCTAATCCTTTGTCAAATCACAACAGTTAACGCACAGATTTATAGGTATAGATTTGCATGAGATTCAGGGTTTCCAATGACAAGAAAATATGGAAAGGCTTTCAATGGTTGTTTTTTTGCCTTTAATAACAGTTTCATCTTCAGAAATAGGAGAATTCCCTCCCCCCCCTCCCAGCAAGGACTGGCTATTGTCTTCAGGTCAAGTTGCTACTAAAGGCAGAAGTGTAGGACTACTCACAGACGGGTTATCAACTTTCTACACCTGATATGCCAATGTTTCACTGTCGATAATTGTCATGTTCCAATCAGATTGTTCCAAATCAAAAGTTACCTTAATTCCTTTTTGTAATAATTAAGTAATAACCCCTGAGATACATTGTCCATAATTTCAGTGTCAATGCTAAAGTTTGCTTCTAATATCCAACTCTGTCTCCTTTCCATCTACATTCAAGGTAGGTGTTTTGTTCCAAGCTAGTATCTAGCACCGGTAATCAGTTGGAAGATGATAGTGGAGCCTGGCATGCCATGGTCTATGGGGCAGCAAAGGGTCAGACTCGACTGTGCAACTGAACAACAACAAAAAGGGAAACAAAGATAAATTTAATTCATACTAGACTTAAGTGTTCTTGGTCAGTTGAAAGGCAGGTCAGGAAATAGGGATTCAACTTATGCTGGCTGAAGTTCAGCCTGAGCCTAGATGTTCAGATTTCTGCACTAGCTGAGAGTGCATTATAATTAAATTTAGTGCAGTAGCTATAAACATTCTTTGAGACGTCTGATTTGACCAGGGTCTCCCTGGGCGAAGCTCCACCCCGGCTGCCGCTGCATCATGATTGATCTCAGGGACTGGAAGCCTGGCGGAGTCATGGGTGGGGTGGGGTGGGAGCCTGCATTTGGCTGGATTAGAGGGGCTCTGGAAGCAGCAGGGTCACCTGTCCTCTTCCTCTCTTCCCAGGCAGGTGGCGGAGAGGGCAGGTGTGCGGCATCCAGAGCACCTCCCTGTCTTATGAGGAGCCATTAGGGCCCCTGGGAAGCTGGTGAGCTCACTTTTGGTGGGGCCTGAAGTGTGGGAAAAGTGGCCACCATTGTCTCTGAGAGGGTGGCAGGGATTGTGTCAGCTGGAAAGCAGTGGAGTCCTTCAGGCCAGGTGCCACCAGGATCAAAGGGACAGAAGAAGAAAAGACTTCACCTCCTTTCATGAAAGCAAAGATGGTTGGGTTTATAAGAGTCAGCTGTCCCCAACTTCTTAAGCTCTCTGGGTGCCATGGTGACTACAGTTCCCATCACCCTCAACCTCGCATGGCTATTTTGCCAAGGGGTAGGTGGCTTAGGGATTGTGTCACTAATGAATTGGTGTGTGTGTGTTTCTTAAGGGCAGGTGGAAATCTTCAAAAGACACTGTGGAGCCCTAAGAAGCTTCACAGCGTGTGGGATTGTTACCCACTAAAACCACCTCCCATTATGACCCGCCACCCCATGGAACCACTGTCAGGCATTACTTCGCGGGGGCAGACTAGCTATTACAAACACTCCTCCAATTTGGCTACTCGTCCTCCTCCTCTATGCCTCTGGCTGCCCTCTTCTCAGTCTCTCCACACGTCTGAGTTCCAAGATGACCCCGGCCACATAATTAGACATCACAACCCAGGTTGAGACCCTGCTCAACATCTCGCTGATGATGTCTTCTGGAGACAACTGTCATTGAAGATGCCTCTGTAAAATTTCCTGTTCTGCATCAAAGCATGGACAGTGAAAAATCATGTGCTCCGCGTCTTTCTGCATGGGCTGGCAGATGGGGCACGAAGCATCATCACTCAGCCTAAAGTGGTGTTGGTAGGCTCTGAAGCAGCTATGTCCCGTCAACAGCTGTGGGAGATAGTGATCCACCTTTCCATGCTGTCTTGTTAACCACACGTTAATGTCTGGGATGAGGCGATGAGTCCACCGTCCCTTGGTTGAAGTATCCCAGATCTGCTGCCATTGCGCTGTCCTCTCTATCCTGACTTCCTTGGCAATTGTACATCGTTCCATTACCTGATTTTCTCACCTCCACCGGTAGATCTCCGCTCGTTTCTCTGCCATCAGATGGATTGTCATTATATCGGCAATGACACAAATGGCATCATATGAGACTGTTCGAAATGCCTGAGCCACCCGCAGGGCACTCCTACAGTATATTGAAGTTATTTGTTGCATGTATGATGTCCCTGCCATGGCTTCCGACCAAATTGGGGTTGCATACAGCAACACGGAACTAACAACACTTGAGAGGAGTCTTCGGGCAAGTCTGCCGCCAGCCTCTGATATTTGGCATGATCCTTGTCAATGCATTACATACTGCTCTGGCCCTTGTGCTCACAATTTGCAAATGCTCATCGAAGCGCATCCAGGATACAATCCCAGTTTGCTGAATTGAACGCGTTCCTCACATCCAAGGTGACGATAGTGCAGTACTTCTTAGCACCTCTCTTCCAATGTTTGCCTTCTATAGCCTTGTGGGCAATATCTACAACTATGTTGATGGCATCCACAGTAGATTTCGCCTTCCAGAATCCGTGTTGGCTTTTGGACAATCCACGAGCTCCTTCGCTGAACTCCTCCATCTGGTTGCAGATGATCCTCTTGAGTACCTTACCTGCTGTATCCAACAAGCATATTGGTTGATTAGATGATGGATCATCCAGCGGCTTTTTCTCTTTTGGAAGAAGGACCAATTTCTGCTGTTTTCACCGGCCTGGGAAGATTCCCTGAGCAAGGTACATGTTATACATCTCTAGGAAAATTTCTGGTCGGGACCTGATGGCAGTTTTAAGAGCAACGTTGGGGACACCATCTGGGCCAGGGGCCTTCACATCCCCAATCTTACTGCAGGCCCTGATCAGCTCCTCCTCTGAAATAGTTGGCACGTTGAAGTGGTGATCAGCTGGCACATCCTCGGTATAGGCGTGACCTGGTTGGCCTGGGAAGAGAGTAGTCACTATCTTTTCGAGCAGCACTGGGCAAGATGGTGGGACCATTGTACAGCTCTTTGACCTGGCCATTACCATCTTATACGGCCTACCCCATGGGTCACTGTCAACCATATCGCACAACTCTTTCCACATACAGTTCTTGCTGTCCTTGATGGCTCTTATCAAGGCCCCCCATACCTCCCGATGTCGAAGCCTCAGAGTGCCATAGTCCTCGCTACCTCGGTCATGCTGTGCCTTTCACAGAGTGCAGAGGCACAGTCTACAGAGTTTGGGGTGTGTGTGTGTGTGTGTGTGAGAGAGAGAGAGAGAGAGAGAGAGAGTGTGAGTGTGTGTGACATTGTTGTTCATCCTGAAAAAATATTTGCCTCCTCCCGCCCACATCTAGAATCCTGGCTATGGCCCTGCATCAGTGCAACATGCTCTACAAGGGCTGAAAAATATTCAGAGGTTTCATGCATAGTACTTAGACCAGTGGCCCACCTAAACATCTCTAAAATCTTGATGCCCTCCCCCATGACATATAATTCTTATTATTCAAAAAGTAAACTCGTATTCATGTGGAGGAAGCCTAAAAGGCCATTAACTGTTAATAACTCATTCTCGAAATTGTCCCCATTAAAAATCAAATTGCTTCCCTGTGGGGTGTGTGCCCCATGTTGGGAACCACAGACTTAAATTGTTGAATGGAGCATATGATTTCCTTGTTACAAAAGGAACATTAGCTCTTGATCTGTTTCTGGGCTAGGGTTGCCAGGTTTCAGAGCACCCGGTAGAGTTTAGGAGATTGTTTTAAATGTGATGTATCTTTAAAGTCTGGGTACTCATTGCCATCCATTGCCAATGGCCAGGATATGGCATGTCCACATCATGATTCATCAACCTTCTTGTTGTACAAGCCCTGGAAGAAGTAGTGCAAGACTGATGTAGAGGCTCCTCCTGGCCTGGTGATCAACCTCCCATAAGCCACAGAAGCAGTGCTAGGGTTAAAAAAAAATCATGGTATATGGTGCAAGCAAGGGAAACCTTTACTAAGGCCACATTGGATGTAACTCCTAGTAGGAATACTGGGAATCACTGCAGTGTTGGGTACATTCTAACACTTGCCCAATTGAAAATTTTTATTTCCTCTTCACTGGCTCTGTGTTGCCACATTGCTGCACTTTATTTATTTTTTTTACTTGTCCCATTTCCATTATCAGGTGACCTAAAAACAGTTCTACCATCATTCCAACTATCGCCCTCACCCCATGTCATTGGAAGGGTCCATCTTAATGGCATCACAAAGTTCTAGTCTCTAGCCTCAGATGTTGGCCCTGAAATCTGAAGAAATAAGATTCTGCTGACCTGAACACCCTATTCCAGGCACAATCCAAAGACACCGACAAATATTGTTTTCATTTTACCCAACTGTCATCAGATGATTGTTGATTTAAGGAAATAGTTTAAAAAGGATTCATACGGGGATGTGTTTTTTTAATTGGCTGTATTTTAATTTCTAAAAAAAATATTGGTGTTTAATATTACAGCCAACTTAATTGTATTTTAACCATGAAATTCTTCTTTCAGTTTTCATCTGTACTTATTTTCACCTAAATTTGTTTTAACTTGTTGTAAGTTGCTTTGAGTCTCAGTTCTGGAAGAACGTTGGCATAACTGGAGATAGCTTTCTGATAAGAGTTATTTGACAGTGGAATGGATTAAGTACTATATTGTAAGATTTAAAAGACAATTTGGATACTAATGGTTAAAGATTATTCTATCTGGGTAAAGGTAAAATACTTTTTGCAATTGATCAATCAAGGTAAAATAGTGGGGGTGGGATGGAGAGTGCAGAAGAGAGAGAGAGAAATCAGCTGAATAACTATTTAGAGCTGCCACATCCAAAGTCAGAACAACCATCAGAAAAATATTTAGAGCACAGAATGTACACTAGGGAAAATGCTTTAAAATGTGCACAAATCTCCACATGGATAAAATTGCAAAGGATTCCAAGAAGAAAATGTATGTATGACTAGGAGAAATATAACAAAATTGAGACTGAACATGTTTTGCTTCCTTTTCATCTGAGAACAGGTGATTCTAGTGCTTAAGGTTTTCAATGAGCCATCTTGTGAGGGGGGAAAACATCTGTCAATCCTATTATTAAAATGTGCCTACTGAAAAGCCTACCAACAAGTTTCATTGGGTTAACCAGAATTCTTCCATAATATAATAAATTAAGTAGCAGCCTACTTCCTATGAATAATCCTACATATGTTCCTTATTACAGTCATACTATAAATATTTCCTTACTTTCTCTGCTATCTACATGGTAAGAATACCATATGCAGTTCTTACTGTACCATCTGATGAAGCTTACCATATGGCTGGAAAAGTCATAGAACTTCAATTATAATGAAAGAGTTGGAAGAGCAACCCAAGAAGAAAGCCTAAGAAGTTGGAGGTTATTAACAAAACAGCACAATGTGTTGGTGGTATGGTAGAGGTTTATGTAGTTATGGATAGCTGAGGAAAAGTGGATACCTGGAGGTACCTGGTTTGCTTTAGTGGGGCACAGCAGACTACAGTTCTGACTCAGCAGGGATCTTCTGAGATTTTGACACTTGAAAGGCTGCAAATTGTGATGGAACACTTTACAGTACCTCTCAGCATTAAGAATAGATAAATAGCATGAGGGACAGAGATAAATAACCTGTGTCACTCATGTTATTATAGGTTAATTAAGTTTGTTCATTCTTGTTAATTATTCTGGACAAAGCATTAAGGGACTATGATTTAATTAAATACTATAATACCTTAAAAGGTCATACATAAAGAGTGTTGTTAATGAGTTTACTAATCTAACTATTTTTCTTTTAGATTCTTTCATTTGATACTGGGGAGAATTTAGGATACAGAAATGAAAGGCAAAGACATGTAAGGGTCTTATGTAACATTCCTTCTTTTCATGCTTTCATAAAATCATCAGGGGAGAGCAACAATGGCCCTTTTAGATGCTATTGGCCTGTAATTCCCAGTTATGTCAACTATGGCTGGTAAGAGGTGATTTAATTTAATCTGGCAACACAATTACAGGCTCTAAAAACATACACAACTTCAGATGCCTATTCATTTGTTCCTCTACTAATGTGATCTATGCCATACTTTATCAACTATGCCATTCTGTACTCTACATGGACAAACTAGAGAGTCTATTCACAAAAGAACTGTTGTTGTTGTTCAGTCGCAGAGTCGATTCCGACCTTTTGCGATCCTATGGACCATTATCCTCCAGGCACCTCTGTCCTCCACCATCCTCCTCAGCCTGCCCAGGTCTGTGTCCATTGTGTCTACAATACAATCTAGCCATCTCATCTTTGGACGCCCCCTTCTTCTCTTGCCTTCCACCTTTCCCAGCATCAAGGCCTTCTCAAGTGAATCCTCCCTTCTCATTTGATGTCCAAAGTACTTAGGCTTCATCTTTATTATTTGCTCTTCAAATGAGCAGTCAGGGTTGATTTTTTCTAAAATTGACCTATTTGTTCTCTTTGCTGTCCAGGGGACTCTCAGGTCTCTCTTCCAACACCACGTAGTTTCTAGAACATCTCTTACATTCTAGAGGGGTGTGTGAGCACCTGAAAACTGTATTTAAGATCCGAGATTTCTGATCTCAGAAGAGGCTTTTTCCAATGCCAGCAGAAGCCTTTCTTATTTGAAATAATGGCTTAGCCGAACTCATGTCTTGGATGAGGGCTAACAAGCCTGCCCAAATCCATACCTTGATTCAGTTAGCTATTTTGCTATTTTGTTATTTTATTAAGTTAGTAGTTCAGTGTAGTTTAGATGAGATCTTTGCACTTTTACCTTGCATATTCTGGATAATTGCTATGCTACAATAAAGCTGATAAACTCCAAATTGCAAGAAGCGTCGTGATTCTAAAAAGGGAGTATCTACGGAGAAGTGATAAGGGACGACAATAAGTCTCTTTTCTCACACTATCTACTTCAAAGGGGTGTTGAAGGAATCCTAAAGGGAGGATTGGTGACTTTGGTTTCCTTGGCCAGGCAGAGTTATCAGCTCGGACAGTTTCACTTCAAAGGTAATACATTCCTTACCCTCCGGAGCTCCTCCTGTGCCAATTCTTCTTCGTGACTTTGTGTGGTTGGGTTAGGAAGGTGGCATCTTAACGGGATTTTTAATTTGTCATCACATATTGCTACCAGACACCTGCTATATCATAGCATTGCCATTTTCCTACTTATGAACCAGTTTAACTGGGCAGAGGTCCACACTGCTGGCAAAATGCCCGGAGCGGAGGGAAGCCTCTAAACTCAACCATACACTGCAGAGACGGGCGAAAGCAGTCCAAGGGCCACGCTGGGCCACGAGTAAACCGTGACATCAACTATGCTATTATTATATGGTAGAGTTATAATTGATATTTCTCACAGCCTGCTAGGCTACTCTAATGAACTCTGTTACTTTGTCTATTACTGTATCTGCATCCCCACCTGGTCATGGGGCCATGTATAAATATGACAGTCATATTGCCTCAATCTTATGTATGAGGAAGTGGACTTGATCCATGAAATTTCACATTAAAATATCGCAGTTAGTCTTTAAGGTGTATCAGTGTTTCATCTCTTTTATGATGGGTTTGTTTTTGTCTTATTTTTCCTTTGTTTTTTATGTCTCATACACATGCACAGCAAATTTTCTATATTTGAGCTATAACCATTCCCTTTCAGCTTCATGTGGCCCCCTGGAGAAAAAAAATAGAAAATGAATAAATGGGGATGGGTTTATTTGAAAATTTCTCTTCTTCCACAGGGAGTTTAGAGGGAAGCAGCTCTCAGTTTACCTGGGTAATTTTTACTTAAAATGTCTTTGACAAATCTGACCCTGCTGGTTCATTTTGTAACAAACCACCTTTTTATCTGGCTCATATCAGTATCCCTGAGATCCCAATAGTCTTCATTAATATTTAAAGTATTTTTGATCTTCCAACTTCTTTCCTTATGACAAAAACTCAAAATAGAAACCATAGCTGCACTGAATAGCACATGTAAAAATGTCTGTGCTCTCTACCTGGCATTGCCAGTTTGAAAGACTGCATAGCATTTCAGCATATTTCCCTCTTTTTGGTTGAACATTGGCAGATAACACATTCTTTTATATATATTTTTAACTTTGACCCATTTTAAAGCTTGGAAAATTGGACTGTTATGAAACTCAATGAAATGTAAAGGTCTTGTGATTTAATTGCAGCTATTTGTTTCATTATATTGACATGTTTCTACTTTGTATGTTCTTACAGAATTCATGGAACATTTAAAAAGAGCTATCAGAGAGTAAACAAAACAAAACAAAAAAGACAAAAAATGCTGTGGCACCTTAAATACTAACTCCTGAATTTAATGTTAGCTTTCATGGATCAAGTCCACTTCGTCAGACATAAGAGTGGATATAATGGTATATTTTTGTAATATCTGGTATAGAGACCCTGAGTAGCTGTGCAGAGCTGGCTGGTTCAAGAGATGGATATCCAAATCAATGAGTTATTTACAACCAGTTTGGCTATTTACAGCAGTGAATCTCTGATGCGAGTCAGTTTGAGGAGTTAGGTTCTGTTTTTTGCAAAATAAACATTCTGACATTATACTAATGGGTTAATTGAGGAAGCTTTATGGGAGAGGCACAGTCAGAGGTCAACTGTCCCTGAGATGTCATATTGCTCAAAACAATATGACAACTGTCCTGAGACCTCAAACATAATGACAAACTTTCAAGGAAATAAAAAACCAATTCTGCATCGCCAAGGAAGCTTATGCCTTATGAAAACCAGCCTTGCAATGATATATTGCAAATGACATTTGAAAATGAGGTGAACTTTCTACAGTAGATAATATGTGAGATCTTCTCTTCAATGGAAAAAAAGTAAAATAATCCAACTAGGTAAATCAAGACCTTGGACATTCTTAAGGAGCTCTTTGAATAAAAACCCATATACTTTTTGTTTTTTAAAAAGCCGTTGTAGAATTCTGTAACAGCTTCATCACAGCTTCTTGTAGCAATCTTGTTTTTAGAAACTTACTGGTAATCTCTACACTCTCTCATTTTTTGGCACATGATTATATACAATCATGTTTCCTTGTACAGTACTTCTCATAATTGCACCCAATATTGTTTTATAGTTCAAGAACCCTTCATCTTTCTTTCTTATCCTTATAGAAAAATAATTTAATAGCAGAATTATTATTATCCTGTTGTTGTTATGTGCTGTCACCACAATCCCTTAATATTCTTAATATTCTCCCACATTTTGATCATAGATCTGGCTCTATAACTTCCACCCTGTTCTATCAGCTGAAGTACACTTTATGTTTTCTATCTGAGCACAGCCAATTTAAACTACTACCTGCTCTGTTTTGAAAACTACTCTATAGTAGATTAATTCCCAATAATTTCTGAAATCTATAATTCACTTTATAGTAAATTAATTCCCCACAATAATCTCAATAATTTTAACAGATTATGTATCAGTGAAAGTAACACTCTGTAGTAATACAGAATAATCTACTCCATTCTAATATACAGCTTTACCTTCACTGATACATATATTTAGAAATTATCAGAATTATTGTTATCCTGTTGTTGTTATGTGCTGTCAGGTCAGAAGTGATTTACAAGAACCCTAATAGGGCTTTCAAGGTAAATCAGGTATTTATGGAGTGGTTTTACCTCCTGCCAGCCTAGTAGTTTGAAAGCAAGAAATTGCAAGTAGATAAATAGAGACCACTTTGGTGGGAAGGTAAAACAGCGTTCTGTGCATGCTGGTGTTGAGGCATGCCTGCCACATGACCACGGAAACATCTGAAGAAGTAGACAGTGTTGGCTCTTCGGCTATGAAGCAGAGATGAGCACTGAACCCTACAGTCAGATACGACTGGCTTTCGAGAAGGGTGACCTTTACCTTTACCTATGATTAGTTTCAGACTCTTCTAGTGTTTGATGCATGGATGGATGAATGTTTTGTGTTATGGAATTTTCTATACAAACTTAGTTAAAAGAAACAAAGACTCTCATAGAAGCTTAAAGAGTAAGGTCCAAATCCTGTTCCCCTGACTAATGTGCACAGTAATCTTTTGGACAAATGTCTAGACATTTGTCAGGCTTCCATGAGAAGATATCCAATAGCATCAGTCCTGTTATTTCTATCAGTAAAAATTTGCTTGTATAACAGCAAGCTGAAGATTTAACAGAATCACTAGAGCAAAGCATAATTGTTTATCTGTATAGCAACAAAACTTTCAACTAACTTCATTTATATACCGTAAGCTTTTGGGGAATTCATCAGCTATTACTGTTGTTGTCTGAAGAACCACTGAAGAGAAATTACAGAAATACAGAGCTAAATTACATGTATGAAAGGCCTCTTAAGAAACTCCCATGTGAAGTGTAGATTTGTTAAGGAGACAAGGAATGATATACAAGGTGCAACAAGATGGTACAATTATCCTGGCCTGGCTAGAATAAGCTAAACAGAGTTGTTTTGAGATATAGTATGTCATTTGGGGTGATCTTTGCATCCAACATGCAAGGATTGACCACATCACACTCACCTGACTTTATATAGCATGATCTTTAAAGGGCAAGAAAATAAACAAGCAAACAAAATCTGCACTTGTCTTCTATGCCATGATTTGTCCAAACCACTTAACAATCTTGAGAAACAGAAAGCTTCCTTTCCACTGTCCCATGGGAAGGAGACAAACTTTTTCATTTCTTTTCAATTGTTGCTAAATGACACAGCAAATCAGAAATATTGATGCAGACATCACTGATTCATTAGCAACAGTTGAAAATTTTTGTTTTGAGAACTTCTCTCTCTTTCATCGGCAGGGCAGTTGAAAGAAGCTTTCTATTTTGTAGGATCATTAAGCATTTTAAGTAAAGAGACAGTTTAAGGAATCTGCTTTGATTTGATTCCAGCATTCATATATGCTGGAACCAAACCAAGACAGAGTGATGCTATCCACACCAGCTGCGGCAAGGACTCTAAAAGGTACAGATAGGCATCAATTAGCAGCACAGTTCACAATGGCACATAAATCATGTGGTCACTAGGAAAAAAATATTTCTCTTTCATGTGCTCGCACATGTATTTTTGCATGTATATGAGAAAAAATGGCTAAAAATTAACTATGCAAATGTACACTGTTCACTCATTTTTTTTTCTTGACTCTGCCCACCATTTCTGTTTCTCCCAAATGATTTTCTTCATATGTTTGTTGCTTTTCAATGGAAAAACAAACAATCCTTTATTGCCACTTCTTTCTTTTAATCCCAGGATAACCAAAATCAATTCAGGCTATGCAGATGGACAAGTTAGATAACTATCTAATTTGCAAAATTCTTCCTGCAGAACTGCAGTCACTGTCCTATTTTTCTCCTGCTCTATCAGTTTCTTTCATCTGTTCTAGTAAATGTCTCAAGGAAAAGAAGGCAGGAGGCAGGAGCAAGTTTAGGATATAGCAAATTTAGGGCGACTTTAAAATTGGGGCCACTGACACCGAGAACACTGGGCGCTCCCTTTCCCTCCCGGCTGGACCAGTGGGAGAAGAACTGGCACAGCTGGAGGGAGTTTTGGCTGGCGACCTTAACATTGGGGCTGCTGCCGTTGACGCTGAGAACACTGGACGCTCCCTTTCCCTCCCAGCCAGACCAGCAGGAGAAGAAGTGGCGCAGCTGGAGGGAATCCCGGCCTCAGGGGCCACTGCCGGGTATACTCCAGCTGACGCCATCCCAGCTCCTCTTTGGCCCAGCCGGCCATGGGAGGTGGAGGCACAGCTGGTGGTCGTTTCCTGTGGCCATGACTATCTTCATCTTCAGTGCCCCAAGCCCTGCCTCCCGGCTTGGACCTAAAAGGCCATCTTGGTGGTGGATGGCTGGTCCTTATTCCCCTCCCCCCGTTGGGCTTGTTGCGGTTGGGGTGGGGAGACCATGGTAGCGCTGTGGGGTAACACAGTTTCTTTATTGATATGCTGCTCTGAATTTGAATTTTGTACATTGTAGTTTGGGAGATTCTACTGTTTTGTTGTTGGTAATTGATATTGATTGTATTAATTCTTCTGTATTGATATTTTGTATTATTTTGTTGTTTTCATGAATTATGCTATATTTATATTCTTGTATTACTTTGTTTGTTCTTGTGAACCACTTTGAGTCACCCATTGGGGTTGAAAAAAGTGGTATATAAATTAAATTAAACTTCAAATCAAAGTACAGCACTAGCTGACAAACTGACCAGAGATTTACAGTCAATTCAGAAAACCTGAAGTGGGTATGGCAAGGCGTGAGGTTTTCTCCCCCTCCCCCAACCACCACCAAGTGCCACAAAAGGATGGTGCCAATGGCGGCAGCGGCAGCTCATCTATCTCCACTCTAGCTGTGGCTGGGTCAGCGTTGGGTGTGGCGTGCCCGGTGTCGGTGTGAGCTGTGTCAGAGTAGGAGGTTGGTGTGAGCTGCGGAACAAATGGCTCGGCCACACAGGGTCTGGAAGCAGGGGCCCTGGGGTGGTGGAGTTCTTTGTACTTTGTACTGTTTATGCCATGGGCTTGGCTATTAGGGCAGGGGGGCAGGCATCACCCACCCACCCGTCCAGCCTAGGCCTTGGACTCTTTTGCGGTCAATTTATTGGACTTTTTAGATGAATGACTTTTTAAAATGTTTTATGATGTTAATTGATGTGTGATGCTGTGACTTATATGATGTAGTGATTTATTTGATACTGTGATTTATTTCTATTATTCTATGCTATTTGTATTTTATTTCATTGTATTGTGATATATGTACTGTATAGTGTATTACATGTGGTATTGTTGTGAACCGCTCGGAGTCACGTTGTTGAGTGAGTGGCATATAATAATAATAATAATAATAATAATAATAATAATAATAATAATAATAATAATAATAATAATAATAATAATAATAATAATAATAATAATAATAATAATAATAATAATAAAAGAAGAAGAAGAATACTGGGATCTGCACTTCCTTGGATGCTGTACCTAGCTGTTAAAGTGGCATCAGTTTCTCTTGGGGATAATGTTGGAAGATTGAGGAGTAAGTTGAAGAATGCTATGTAGGGTTACCCTTTTCACCAAACAGGTGGTGGCACTTTCTGGCAGTGACACAAAATGGATATGAGATATGAGGCAGTGAGCAGAAATAGGGACTGGTAGGGATGGGATTTTTAGATTTTCTGGACTATAAATACCATCATTATCCATTCTGAAAGTTCTATATTGTTTTATGTGCTGTCAAGTCAGAAGCTTGATAGGGTTCTGATAGGGATTTCAAGGCAAATAAGATATTTAACCAGTGCTGGGCATCAGCCGGCCCGGCCCGGTCTGAGCGGACCAGTAGTAGACCTGGCTGGCCATGCCCCCTCCCGGACCGGTAGTAGACCTGGCTGGCCATGCCCCCTCCCCACCCCACCCCGCCCACCTCTTCCTGGGAGAGCGGGCGACCTGAAGGCATTGGCTCTTCAAATCTTTCTCCTCCAGAGTGGCTGCTGCTGCCTCCTTAATAGGCTGTTGGTGCCGCTGGGGGGTGGGGTGGAGGTGGCGGCATGTGCACGCCTGGCCCTGGGGAAAGGGGAGGGGAGCTGATGTCACACACCAGCCAGAGGAGCTCGCCTGCCCGCCCCCGCCGCCGCTCCTTGCCCCTTGCCTCCTGGCAGCAGCAGCACAACTTTCGCGATGCCTGGAGCTAGTCCTGCAGGAAGAGAACTTCCATCCTGCAGGATGTCTGTCTGGGCATTGTGAGAGGTGTCCAGGCAGCATGGTGCAATCAGGGCAACTCTCACAATGCCCAGAGTCAGACAGACATCATGCAGGAAGTTATCTTCTTCGAGTGCTGCTAGAAGCAGGCAAGGAGCGGCAGCGGGGGTGAACGGGGTGGGCAGGCGAGCTCCTCTGGGTGGCGTGTGATGTCAGCTCCCCCTCCCCTTCCCCAGGTGCGCACACGCCACCACCACCCAAGCAGCACCCACACCTATTAAGGAGGCAGCAGCAGCCGCTCTGGAGGAGATTGGAGAAGGAAGAGCCATTGTCGCTCTCCTGGGAGGAAGTGGGCAGGATCAGGAAGCAGGCGCTGCGCTGGACTCACTGGTCCTGGAGGACTAATGGAGGAGGGAAAGCCAAAGCCGTCACGTGAGCACTCCTCCCCCCCCTGTGTCTTTTTGTTTTGTTTACTTCCCCCCATGTGTATATGTATGTGTGTGTGTGTGTGTGTGTGTGTGTGTGTGAGAGAGAGAGAGAGAGAGAGAGAGAGAGAGCAGAGGCTAAAGGGATTTCCCAGGGGGGGGGGTGGCAGTGAGTCTTTAAGGTGCCACAACATTTTTGTGTTTTTGTTTTGTTTACCTCCTGATCTGCTTGCACAGAATAAAACTTTAGAATTTGTGCCATTTTATTCTGTGCAAGCAAATCAGAGAGTAAACAAAAAAATGTTGTGGCACCTTAAAGACTCACTGTTGCTTCGAGGTAGACTGCAGCTGGCCCAGGGCGCTCCATGGTAAAACAGAGATGACCACTGAACCCTAGAGTTGGATATGACTGGCTTTCAAGCAAGGGATACCTTTACCTTGCTCGAAAGCCAGTCATATCCCATGCTAGGGTTTAGGTTGCTCATCTCTGATTCAAAGTCGAAGAGCCAGCGCTGTCTGCTTCTGCAGACGTTTCCATGGTCATGTGGCAGGCATGGCTAGACACCGGAGTGCATGGAACACTGTTTACCTTCCCACCAAAGTGGTCCTATTTATCCACTTGCAATTTCTTGCTTTTGAACTGCTTGGTTGGCAGGAACTGGGACAGAGACGGGAGCTCACTCCAACATCCAGCACTTGGGTCTCCAATTGCTGACCTGCCACCTTCCAGTCAGATCCTTAGCCACTTGAGCTCAGTGGTTAAGAAGCTTGCCTTGTTAGCTGGAAGGCCAACATGACCGTTTGAGCTCCTGTCTCTGTCCCAGATCCTGGCAACTGCAAGAAGTTGATAAATAGGAACCACTTCGGTGGGAAAGGTAACAACATTCTGGTGTCTAGTCATGCCTGCCACATGTCCACAGAGACATCTACAAACAGACAGTGCTGACTCTTTGTCTATAAATAGATGAGCACTGAACCCTAGAGTCAGATATGACTGGCAGCTTTGGATCTAACAATAGGTAAAGGTAAAGGTTGCCCATGCTCAAAAGCCAGTCGTATCTGACTCTAGGGTGCAGTGCTCATCTCCATTTACAGCCAAAGAGCCAGTGCTGTCTGTGTTTACAGATGTTTTCATGGGCTACGTGGCAGGCATGACTAGATTGGCCACCCAGTCACATGCCCACCAATTAGGCCACTCCCACCAGTTAGGCCACTCCCACCAGTTAGGCCACACCCACAGTGTGGTAGTAAAAAAATTCAGTGCCCATCACTGTATTTAAGGAGTGGTTTTACTAGTCCCACCCTTATTCTCCAATGACTTTCCATAGCAGTCAGGAATTCAAACCCAGGCCTCCTGAGTCCATTGCTCTACTCCCTGGGTCAGCAAACTTAGCTCTCCAGGTATGCTTGGACTTCAATTAGCAGAAGACCATGTCAGCAGACCTGCTGATCAGGGCTTCTGGGAATTGAAGTCCAAGAACATCTGGAGAGCCAAATTTGCTGACCCCTATGAGTCTAATCAATAAATCACATTGGGTAGCCATTTAACAACCTTACAGACACATTATAAACACTTACATGTGAAGCACTAGGAAAAAGGCATAAATTGGAATGATTTGGGGCTTAACTAAGCCTGGCTTTGCCCAAGATTCCTGTTTCTGCCACTGTGTTAGCTGGAAACTTTTTCTGTGTAGAAAGCTTGTGTGGAATTAGACCTAGTTAAGCCTCAAAGCTTTATAATTTAGGCCTTTCTCTTTGGGATGCATCATATTTAGATGTTTGTAAGGAATATAGAACTCCCAAGCAGGGTTTCTCAATGTTGGACATCCAGGTCTTTTTGGACTTCAGTTTCCAGAAGCAAGCTGATCAAGGCTTCAAGTAGTTGAAGTCCAAGAACATCTGGGGACCTATGATTGAGAAACTATGAATTATGGTATCTGTAGTTCAGATAATCCAAAAATCTCATCCATGTGAGTCCCTATAGTTTCTGTTGCTGAGTAATTTTGCCTCCAAAGGTTCCTGGTCCTGGGCCATGTTAGACTAATTACCTTTTTGTCTTGAGCAATATGAATCTCAGGGACAGATTTTCTACATAAAATTATAAATATTTTTAAAAATGTACCCAATTACATGTAATTTTTGCATAATGATTTCACAATCTTCATCCATCAGTCTCAATGTGATAATTACCATCATGAACACAATAATTATTATAATGTAGTCTTTATTATTATTCAATATTAGAATTATTTACAAACTGCTTTTCTTCAGTCAAGATAACAGGGCAGTTTACCAGATAAAGCAAATACAGTAGAAATTGGTATGATTATGTCGTGCATCAGTATGTATTGTGTAAGATGCATGTAACTTTAACAGCTAGCTGAGTATATCTCCCAGCTGTAATCACTGAGTGAATGACTAAGCATGTTTGCATTATAAATGTACCACCTCAGTTGCCACATATTTTGCTGATGTTAGCCTACTTGCATTCTACCTATTGGGCTTGCTGTCTGCTATGCTGCCCACGTCTCTGTATGCTGTGATGTTACCTACTTGGCTGCTACCTGCTATGCTGCTATGCTCTATTACATGTTCCTGTTGGTACGGAGTGACAGTCTGCTAGTCTCCGGAAGACGTTTCTATCTTAGAATGGTATATTTGTGTTGCCAACTTATCTGGAACTAAACTACATGAACGCAGTGGATCCTGTTTCCAGATAAGCAACAAGTAGCAGCACTGAACCAGGAGGCTCAGATATTTTTCCTCTTGCAAGGACTATATGCTTTGGACTGTAACTTTGCCAAGTGCCAGCCATGGAGGAGGCTGGAGTATCTGTTTGTCTCCAAGGTCTACTGTGAGAAAGTTTCTCTCTCTGAGATAGCCAAGAGCCAAGCTCTATAATTGTCTGGGACACTGACCTTGACAACTATTGTTTACAAAGACTTACCACCACAGATATTGTTTTGCATTACAGAGAAGAACCTATTGTTTATGTCTTTTACCCAATGGACTTATTAATAGCATGCTGTAGTAAAAGCTTTCTTATTCGCACTCTATTAACTGTGTCTTATTATCTGGGTGTGAGAGAAATACTGTTTGGGCACCTCTGCTGTTGCTAAAAGCCAACTGCTTCACTCTGCTGAATACGCACCTAGACCCCCAATACCTAATAGAAATAATAACAAACCATAATGGTCAGTATCTTGTTATGTAGCTCTGTCTGAAAAATAGGAAATGATATTATTGGCCACCACAGACTGCAGCTAATTGAATAGTTCCTTTTTCTATTTTGGAGTGCACATGTCATTTTTTCATTGTGTGTAAACTGTGCATATTTCCAAATTGAAATAGGAATTCTATAATTAGCAGCTATCTGTAATAGCCAGTGACATCACTTTCATTGTGCTGGCAAAGGAATTCAACTGGATACTGGCCACAGAAAGGTATCCAGAGTTGAGAAAAGCTAGTAGGAAAGATTCATATGAGTATTCTCATTAAGAAGTAATTTCCACTAACCAGAAGAAAGCCTACAGTAAATATCCTTTTAAAAAGGGAAGTTCACTCTTTAACATGGAGGGCATCACTGATAACTACTCTGAAAAGCTTCTCTAACTCACCATAAGATATTGTTTATTTATTTATTTTATTGCATTTGTATACCGCCTATCTGGGGTCTAGCTCCATAATCATAAGGAATGTATTGGCTTGAACAGAGGGAGTTGAGCCAACATGTGAGAGGCCCATTCTAGTATAATGGGAAGAGTACTGGACTAGGTGTCAGGAAATCTGGATTCAAATCCCCTCTCAATCATGAAAACTCACTAGTGGCAGTGATAAGCCACTCCTTGAACATCTCACATACCTTGAAAACCCTGTGAAGGTCACTATAAATCAGACATGACAGTACTTAGCACACACACACATGAACAGAGGGGGTACTCTCTTATTTGTTACTTACCAGTGACAATAATGATTCAAGAAACATTTCTAGACTATGAGCATTTAATGAGCCGAAACATTTGCATCAAAAAAACCTACATGGCTACATGTGATTCAGATGTTTAAAAGATTGTAGGTGTACAATTAAACCTGCGTCTACTGTGTCAATATTCCAAATTCCTTAGTTTGCACTTAGTATTTAGGATAGGACCCACTGTGTAATTACCATGGTGCTGAGTCATTGCCGAATGCTTGCCTCTTGTCCCTAGTAGGAATGAAAGAACTATAATACTTTTTCTCTAATCTCCAGCTCAAGATGGTTCAAGATACCATGGTTCAAAATACCATGCTTCAGCCAAGTTTCAAGATACCACAACAGATGCTACTAAAAGCCACTACAAGATTGAATAAAATTAGAGTGATAGGGGGGCACTCTCACCATCATAAAGGATGTCTATCAATTCAATCAGAACACCAAATCTAAACCCAGCCTGGTGTGAATCTAAACCATCCATTTCTTCCAGGAGAATCTAAAAATAATGTCTGGTGATCTTTTTATCAATTGACTCAAAGTAGAGTATTCACAACTGGTTGGTAGTTCTCTAAAACACTGAGGTTACTATTTATTTTTTCAAGCGGGTAACTGCTTCTTTCAAAGAAGTGAACATTTCATCCACACACAATGAGATTTTACCATAAACTGGACTTTCTCAGGCAACACACTTCAGTTAGTTTGAACAGGTCACAAAGGATAAACATATATTTTGAAACTTATGTGGGTCTAAACCCCCCATTCACATCTTCAGACTACAAAAACCAAAACCAGTCCTCAAAAACAGGACAGAAAATGTATAAGATGCTTTGCCACAAAAATCATGTAGATTGTCACAGAAGCAGTTTTATCCTCAGGACTTGCAAACTTGTCACAGCAAGCCACAAGGGGTGCTTAGTTACATTTAAACTGAACATTATGTCATTCACCTTTCAGCAGCTGGTTAGCCACCAAAATACCGAGGGACAACATATACTCTACAGAGATTACAGTTTGCTCTGAAGTGATCATGTTGATTGTTCTATGGATCAGTCCATTCCACAATGAGACAATGGTCTAATCAGCTGGAATGTGTGAAAAAGTACTAGTATTCATTTTGGCAAAGGGGTGTGTGTGTGGCATATTCTTTGTCTCAATGTGCTATCCAGCACACTGCTGTCTAAATAGTGATGGAAACTTTGACTAAATGAACATTTCCCTGATAGTCTGTGGACAATCAGGGGAAGTAAAATAATGTTAAAAATCTTTTTAGAGATCTTCACTAAAGCAATAGATCAATTCATTTGAGTTTTTAAAAAACCACATTTTTTCCTCTGCATATGCCTATTACCCAAGGAAACTGACATCAGTAATATACACATAGGCAAAGAAAAAGAATATTTTTATTTAAAGAAACTGATGCCTCACTTCAGAAAGGTTCTCTAAAATGTTGAAAAAGCACTTCCTCTGAACCTCCACAATCAGGGGAAGTGTTCATTTTCCAATATGTTGAAACTGCTCCTTAGCAGCTTCAGCATTTCAGAGATATACACAGGAAGGAGACTTTGATAGCTGCAGAACTCACTTTTAGCCTGTTTTCAGTGAACACACTCACTATGAAAAGGAGAATCACCTAATGCTGACAAAAAGTGATATTGTATGCTTTGATTATTGATTATATTGTTGCTATTGCTGTTATACTGTATTTTATGGATCTTATATTTCTAATTTTGTTTGTTTTCTCTTGCTGTAGCTGAGGTGTATATTTTGTGGGTTGCGTTTTTGTAGCTGTACCTTTGGAGATGGGTTGCTGTATTGTTGTTGTGTTATTGTATTATTATTATGTATTTATTGTCCGCCATGTAAACCGCTCTGAGTCGGGTTGTACCTGAGTGGGCGGTATATAAGCGCGAAAATTAAATTAAATTAAATTAAAAAGTGGCATTTATCCAGATCACAATCTCCCAAGGGTCCAGTTATCTCCTTTCCTTTCCTCTCCTCTCTATAAAGGGTTTGGCTAAATTCTATGGAAGCTTATGCCAAACAAGACTTGTTAAACCTTAAGATGGCATATTCTAAGCTTTTGCTTGTATGTTATGGAAAAAGAGTACTATTCAAATTTCAATGCAAAATTGTAATAGAATATATGTAAATATGTGAATCATTCACTTTCTCCATTTCTTCAAAGCACGTCTCCTGACTGTCTACATATTTCCTAAATGCTTAGGCCATACAAGATACTAATCAGCAATTAGCTGAAGTACCTTAATTGTCAGACTATAATTCTTTCACTGTTTTAGGAGCAGTTAAATAGCACACTAATCATTACATTGCTGAAGAACTGATATCATCCATGTCCTTTCACTAAATATGCACAATTCCATTATTGAACATTTACCCAATGTTATTTGACACATTACACATTATGCTGGATTCCTGAAGCACTGCCTATCACAAATAGGAGCCTTTACCCAAGCCCTGAAATTAGAACTAAGGTATAGGCCATCAACAGGTTGCCTATAATGGTTTTTTATTATTATAAGAAAACAGAATGGCAAAACTGAATCCCTTATGGGCAAGAAGGTTTAAGAAAAGCAATATAATCCATTTTTAAGTAACACGAGAAGGTAAAGAAATTAAATTCCAAATACTAGACTTCAAACGTAACACAAATATATAAATGTTATTTTCTTTTAATTTCATACTCATAAATAGTTAGTTTAGCATTTAAATTGTCATCAAAACACTTATTTTCTGGAACTCACCAAACAATTTATTAAACAAACATTTAATCTGAAACATTTTTAGATACTAGAATATAATTTGTATTAATATAATATTGAGCACAATATTGCTAATGAGGTCTATAAAACATTAAATATGTTATTCTGCTATTATATTCCTGCATGAAATATAAAATAAAAATTATACAAGACACTATAATACTTCATAGTTTTAAGTAAATTTGTGATGTTGCTTAGGCAACAAAAACAACAACAAATAAGCACCAAATTTATTTCTGGAAGAACAAAAGCATAAATTTGGTAACGAAGGAACTTTACAAATCCCAAATCTTCATCAAATATTGCTTGCCCTATTGTAATAGTATTAAAATATGTTCAGTTTGGCTGAACTACACTTATCAAAAGGCTATATATAAAACAGACCAAGGTAACAATCCTATGCACATTTTCCTGGGAGTAAGAAACACTGAACTAAGCAATGCTTACTTCTATGCAGATTTACATAGGATCACATTCTAAATAGAGCTTATTTTAAAAATATTATTACAGTTTCAGTATTTTATTTGTAAATAACATTTTATTGTTTAATATTTAGGATCTCTTGTTAGCTTACATATATTTTAGAATGTTAAAATAAATGTGACAAAGGGATTAATGATATACAACTGAAGTACAGTATGTATAAGCAATTAAAATTATATCATTAAAATGGAGGATATTGGTTGCTGATTTGAAAGTGCCCAGGATCCTAACACAGCTATAACAACGTAACACATTTCATCACTGTTTATTTTTACTTTAGTCATATTTTATTGTGTTATCTCTGAAGCACAATCAGAAACTATTGCACCTACTGAATATTGTATTGGCATCAGTACATAGATATGAAAGCATCCCTTGCATACTTGAATAATTTCAGATTTCTGGTTCTTGCTTACAGAATTAATTATATAAATTAGTACATCTGCACAGTTGCATCACGGAAAGTCACACAGCCTCTTCAAGAATCTATTGATGACTCTGTACCAAGTGATTATCATTTTAGAACACTGACAATGTTTACAGATCATCACAAACTAAATTTTATATCTTTCTGAGTATACATTAGTAACTGTAGCACATGGTTATTGTCCTCTTAAGAATTACTTCTCATTTGGAATCTTGACTACAATACTGTATATTGTTTAAGTGACTGTCCTTAGTATATAATGTACAATTAAAACTAATAAATAAGATTTTTTTTGCTACAAGAACTTGAAAAATAAGTACAACAATCTATGTTTAGCAGTGCTGCAAGATATCACAATAGAGTGGATCTGGTTGAAGTATTAGATGCTTGTATTTAATGTATAAAATCATATGTGCATAGGTAATTTGGATTCATATCATTTAGAAATTAAAGTTGGTAATATTTCACTTGGATATATGCCAAATCCTTTAGATATTTACCAATGTAGTTTTTTAAACCCCATTTTAAAAGCCTTATTGTACACTTACAAACAAAAGGGTTATATAATAGTTTTCTCAATATTAAAACAAATCTCAACTGCCTAAGATTAATTGCATTGGCACAAAATCATATATTTCATAAAACATATGCCAGTTTTCTATATTAATACTAATATTAGAACAAATAACATTTCACGACTGGGAAAGATAGTGAAATGTGGAATAAGAGCAGATTCTGAACAACAGGTGTGGTGTTACTATAGTTAAGCACTAGAAGGTGTATATAAAAGGGATGGACATTGTTAACTCTGCTTCATTTCCCCCCTGTTCATATTCATTTTATGGTAAGGTTCCATAGGTTAAAGTACTATACAAAATATGTATAATATATGACAAAGATATATGGATTGTCCACCTTTGTTAATTCTTTCACTGTCAAATGTAGGTGGGCTTTAGGTTTACATTTAAAGGAACAGCTATTCATTTCCTTATATGTAGAAGAAAAATCCTCAAGAACACAATAGTCCTTTGCCTAGTCTTCAGAACCGGATACAGAGGTATAAAAAACCAGTCCTTATTTAATTCTAATGAATAGCTAAGTAATTATCTAAATAAAGACTTAATGATCAAATTTCAGTAAGCATATATCCCCTAGAGGGAGATATGTTATCGTCACATGCAACAATACCCTCTACAGATGTGGTCTTCAACCATGATGCTTTTATTTTCTGTAAAAATGCTTAGAAATCAAATGTTAAACAAGTAGAACCATAGCTTCAAATCCTTTTGCTCACACTAATAATACACAGTATAGAACTACATATGTTTATCCTAAAACAGACAGCAAAGCACAAAACAGATTCCAGTCCTTGCTGTATAAGATCTCATCAGGAAAAAAATCAATTGTAGATCACTTACCATAAATTGTACATTGTCAAATCCATTAGCCAGCAAATGGTTCTCATACTGAGGTAGCCCGATACTTTCCAACCATTGTCCCACAGTCTGGACAGGACATCTAGGAGCTGAAAGAGTTTGAGAAGGGAGGCGTTTAAGCAGTGAATATCCATCCACAGGGTAGTAACGATGGTCCTGGGCTGAGAGGTGGCATTGCCACATTGTGTTCCGAGAGAAGTTGGTATCAAAGGAGCCCGCCAGTTTGCCAGATTAATGCTTCCAATAAGCAAGGAAGTCAGAAATTGCACATAGTTTCCGGGGCAAGATGTAGAGTAAGATCTGTTTCGAGCTCAACATTTCATAGGTACTAATCTCTACTACAGACCAGTACGTCATGCATTTTTTTTTTTGGGGGGGGAGCATATCAGGCTGTCAGCTAAGCTGTTTTCTGCTACATGTGATTGTTGAAATACTCCACAATGAGCAGTGCACTGCTAGCAGTAAGAAATCTTTTATCAAGTACTCCTACACTCATCAGTATGCAGCTCCATGCTCCATGCTTCCCCCTTGCTTGCTCCCCTTCATTACCCAGCCTAGTCTACACCTCACATTTTCAATAATAGCCATCAGATAAGGCAGATATTTTTTTTTGTCTGCAAGCTGTATGCTTGCTGCTGCTGCTGCTTCCTCCTACACACCCATCCAAGCATCAATCTTAAATGATGAGAGCAGTCAAAACAAATGCAGAAAATAGCAGGTCATCAGAGGCAGGCTAAAAATCTGAAATCTGAATAGAACCTTTCTACTGGTTACACATTAGAGAGATCTGCCTATCGTAGATTTTTCATGTCTTAAAGGACACGAGGCAATGCAAAAACATTAGCTGTAGCCTGTGGCATGGTTTACTACTCACTGCTGCTATTTTTTTAAAAAAAAAGACTGCACTGAGGTTTGCTCTCTTCACAGTGTGCTCTAAACCACAGTTCCAATTATATATTCTTTTCACTAGCCAAACATGAATGAAAAAATATCAACTGCTGCATGTTTTGTTGTTAAAACTGAAATAAAAAATAATATGACTACAGTAGTATAATATTCATTCAGTCAAAATAATTATTTTTCATCTCCCAGATTTTTCAACCATTAAATACTACCAGAGCATGTCAGTAAATCTTTATTGCAATGTACTTAAAATTATGTCTGAAAAGGTCAACCATTCACATTATGAGTTAATGGGCTTTTTTAATGTAAAAAGATATGGTTTTCTTTCTTTGAAAAGGAATTGGTTGGATAAAAAAAGATATATGAACAATATGAATTTCAGAACATAGTGAAGACAGAACATTCAGTGTTTCTGAATTTATCAGATGTAAATGAATAATATGGAAATTAGAATAATAATTCATTCATAAACTGATTTTCAACTTTGTATGGTGCTTTGAAATAATCAAATACAATATTTAACCTTAGAGGGAATGGTTTCTTTGTAGTACCATTAAAGACATACATGAAAGCAGGGGGTTGATATTAAAAGGCCCCTTCCAGTGTATAATCTTGCTTGTCCTTTGAGTTCCTGGAATTCATTCTGGACTTAATGTGTCCAGGCTGCATGGATACTGGAGTGCCACAAGCTCAATAGTATTGATTGGCAATAAAAAGGAGGAAACAGGGGAAAAAATTCACTTCCTAGCTGGCCCAACATTAAAGTGATCAGATGGCCACAACTCTGATCTCAAATTTTACTCAGGCACTCTCCCTGAGACTGTTGTTACTTTCCTACTCACTCCATAGGCTGAGTAAACTCTCCCTCGCATGTACCAAAGCATTGTGAGAATGACACTCTGAGATCTCCCCTACAGCAAGGTTGTGTGATCTCTTGCTGTTGCTTCTTCGCTGATGATATTTGACTGGCTCCAGGCTCCCCCACCCCACCCCTCAGATCATCAGAGGAGCTTGGCTTTCTCTCTCTCTCTCTCTCTCCTTTGCTCTCTTTTGCCTCTCCAATGAGAATAGAACATGTGTAATTCCTGATTTAGCAGGACAGGAGATACATTGCTTACCGTATTTATTCGAGTATAACGCGCAAAATTTTATACCCAAAAAAGAAATCAAAGTTTGGGTGCGCGTTATACACGAGGACTGGGTGCGCCTCTTTTAAACGAGCCTCAAGGGTAGGCACGGAGCACGCCGCGGCCCTACCCTCCCAGGCGGCGGCAGGCGCCCAGGTCCCGCTGCCGCCGCCGCTCACCTGCACGCATAAAAAAATTTTATACCGAGGTTTCATGGAAAATTAGGGGTGCGCGTTATACACGAGTGCGCGTTATACTCGAATAAATACGGTAGATGCACTTGACTCTGCAAAGGTTTATGAAAGTATTAGAGATTTGTCATCCTCATCACTGAACAGTAATTAAATGTATAAAATAAACTATGATACTTTAGTGTATGAGAACCAAGACAAAGGAACAGCCGAAGGATTGGCTTAACACATCTTTATTGCATGGTGGTCAGGGGGAACATGAGGTAATGGCGGACGAGCAGCTCAATATATACGGTGGTTATACATTTGAATGTGGCTCCACGATAACCCATTGGCTACCGTTGGCGTGACGTCATTTCTGGTCACGCCCTTCTTGTCCAGGTGAGGTAGTGGCGGGAATCTTCCCGCGCTGTGGTTCCTTGGGGAATTGGGACCTGTGAGCTGGGCGCTCGCTATTGCCACCAGGTGGTCATTAGCTCGCGTCCTGATTGTAACGGGTTACATTGATATATGTTAAAGGCACAGTATTGAGAACACAAAGCATAGTATTGAGAATACATGATATATATGTTAAGGGCATATTATTGAGAACACAACATCCCTCCCCCCTAGGATGAGACGAAGTCTCTCATCCAAGATGGCTTATTGCAAACGCGCTTTGGGCGTGCTGCTGGCTGGCTTGTCCCGGCTCCTTGTCCTGCAACGGGAGAGGGAGACTCGTTAGTGACTTGCCACGGCTCTGCGGCTTGTGGGGAAGGGACGGAAAAACCGGGGGCACTAGGGACTAACGGAAAACCCCGCTTCTCGCTTGGATGGGTGGGGGACCACTCCGGAAAACCCCCCCCGGTTTTGTAAATGAAAATCAGAAGCATCCCCTAGGGGGCCATTAGAAGGATCCCGCAGGATATCTATGAGGACAGATTCGGCCTCCTTTCCCTCCCCCCTAGGCGGGGACCACCGGCCCCCCTCTCCTCCCCCTTGGGCTAAACGGGTGGGGGAGAACCCTAACGTTGAATCCTTATTTGCGCCGTCCGCGCGACGTTCAGCCGGGACCCGGCGCCGGAGCTGGTCCGCGTGCCGCCTCCATAGTAGACCCTCACTGGTCTCCACACAATATGACACGGGACCCGTCTGCCCCACGATGACGCCCGGGACCCAGGCTGGCCCCGCGCTAGCGTAGTTCCTGCAATGCACCGGGGCACCCACTTCGAAACTCTTCGTGACCTCTAACCCGATGTTTCTCCCTGTGTCCTCCACCCTTGTTGGGTCTAGTCTGGTCAGGATTGTGGTCAGCTTCCTACGCATTAAGAGCTCTGCGGGCGAGTACCCTGAAGCTAGGGGGGTCACCCTGTACCCTAGCAGGAACTGACACACCTGTAGGTTGAGATCCCCGGGGCCCATGCGCCTCAGCGCGTCCTTGGTGGTGCGCACGAGGCGCTCAACCTGGCCGTTCGTTGCCGGGTGGAAAGGGGCGGAGGTAATGTGCCAAATGGCGTTGATCTCTGTGAATGCCCTGAACTCAGCGGATGTGAAGCAACTAGCGTTATCGCTAATTAGGGTGTCGGGTATACCGAACGTGCTAAAGACCCTCCGCAAATGCTTCACCGTCGTTGCTGAAGAGGTGCTCGTAACTGGGATTACCTCCAACCACTTGGAGTAAGCATCCACCACGAGGAGAAAAAGTGTCCCCCTAAATGGCCCCGCAAAGTCGATGTGCACCCGCGACCATGGCCCCTTTGCCGCGTCCCATTCCCTGTGCGGCAGACGCGCCTCTTCGGGTCGGGAGCATTGGCACCTCTCGCAAACGCCCACCATGTGCTCGATGTCGGCATCCAACTGGGGCCACCAGAAATAGCTCCTGGCCAGAGCCTTGGAGCGCACAATCCCAGGATGGCTGACGTGCAGCAGTTTGAGCACCCTAGGCCTCAGGGATTCGGGGACTACCACCCGCTGGCCCCACAGAAGGCACCCCCTCTCTATGGACAACTCTAACCTCTTCCTGAAAAAAGGGGCGAACTCTGCCACCAGGGAGGACGCTGGCCACCCTTTCTGCACCCAGGAGCTGACTCGAGCTAGCGTTTTGTCCTTTCCGGTCGCCTTGGCGATGTCTGCGGGTACAATGGGGGGCGAATCTAAGACCTCTATCAGGAGCACCGGGCGGTCTCGCTCTTCCTCGCCCACGACGCTGCTAGCGTTGGGGAGGGGAGACCTCGACAGGGCGTCCGCGTGGCTTATCTCTTTTCCCGGTCGGTACACTAACGCGTGCTGATACGCGTTCAGGAAGATGGCCCACCTTAACATCCTAGGGGACAGGATCTGAGGGGTGGGTTTGTCTGCAGTGAAAATGCCGAGCAGGGGCTTGTGGTCGGTCACTATGGTGAAAGGGCGGCCATAGAGGAAATCGTGGAACTTTTTGGTCCCCGCGATGATTGCTAGCGCTTCCCTGTCTGTTTGGGCGTAGTTTCGTTCCGCTTGGGACAGGGATCTGGAGTAGAATGCTACCGGGGACTCTCTCCCGTTCTCCAACACGTGGCACAGCACCACTCCCACCCCCACTGGGGATGCATCACATATCAGAACCACTGGCCTCTTTGGGTCAAAATGGGTGAGAATGGCGTCAGACGTTAGGAGTTGTTTCAGGTCACTGAATGCCTTCTCCTGGCTCTCGCCCCACGTCCACGCCTCGTCCTTCTTAAGTAGCTTGTGGAGTGGCTCTGCTACCGATGCCTTCCGCGGCAGGAAGGAATGGTAAAAGTTTAAGAGCCCTAGGAACGACTGCAATTCGGGCTTGGAGGTGGGGCGAGGGGCATTTCGAATGGCGTCTACCTTTGATTTGGAGGGTTTGATTCCCTCGGGGGTTACCCGGAAACCTAAGAACTCAACCTCTTTGGCGAAGAAAACGCATTTGTCTCTCCGCAACCTCAACCCCGCCTTTTCGAACACCGCCAGCACTTTGTCCAACCTTTCAGCCAACTCCTCCTCGCTCCCCCCCGTTATCAACACGTCATCAAAGTATGGCAAGACCCCCTCCAGTCCCTTTAAGAGGCGTTCCACGAGCGACTGGAAAATACCCGGCGCCGAGTTCACGCCGAACTGTAGGCGCGTCACCTGGAACGCCCCCTTATGAGTGACTATTGTTTGTGCAGCAGCTGCAGCTGGGGTTACTGAGAGTTGCTGATAGGCTTGCGCTAGGTCAAGTTTGGCGAAACACTTTCCCCCATGTAACCTGGCCAACAGGTGGCTGACTACCGGCACCGGATACGCATTTGGGCGGATCGCCTTATTAATGGTGCACTTATAATCAGCGCAAATGTGAACCTCCCCGTTGGCCTTTAGCGCAGTTACAATCGGAGTTTCCCACTCCGCGGAATCAACAGGAACAAGAATCCCCTGGCCCACCAATTTGTCCAGTTCCGCCTCTATCTTGTCCTTTAGTGCGAAAGGCACTCTGCGCGGCTTGAGTCTGATAGGGCGGACCTCCGGGTCCAGGTCGAACGCTACTGAGGGTCCCTTGAATTTTCTGAGTCCTTTCTTGAAAACTTCGGGGTGCGTGTCACACACCTCCTGTATTGGGTCAGTCCCGACGGCATGCACCCCCCCAATGAACAAACCCAGGGGCTTAAACCATTGAGTCCCGAGGAGGCTGCAACTTCCCCCCTTTAGAACAACCAGGGGAAGTTCCGCGGCATGTTGCTTGTATTGGACCTTGAATTTTCCAACCCCCAACACCGGAATGCTATTTCCCTGCACGTCCCACAGCGTGGACCTCAACGCTTTGAGCTTAGGGCGCACGTGGGGGGAAATTCCCAAGAACTCCCGCTGGGACATAATTGAGTAGGAAGAACCCGAGTCTATCTCCATCCTAACAGGGGCCCCTTGCACCAGTACCTCGACAAAGTAACGTGGGTGTCCCAAGGACACGCTGTACACGGGGGCCTCGTCGCTGCTGTCGTCGGAGATGCGGCCTACACCGTCCTGCTTCCTCGCGGGCCGGGCGCCCTCCTTGGTCTTCGGCGGCCGGTCTGACGGGCCTTTCTGGTCTCTGCGCCGCCGTCTGCAGACCTTGGCAATGTGTCCCCGGCGTCCGCAGTTGTGGCACTCGGCCTTCCGGAACGGGCACTTGATGTGGTCGTGGGTTGCTCCACAGCCGTCGCAGCGTCGGCCGTCCTTCCGCACCTTCCGGACGTCCTCGTCGTCGCTACTCTCCGTGGACGACTTTGGCGTGCGCCTGGCCGCCTGCACCGAGCCCGCTGCCTTGTCAGGCTGTGGGGGCCTTTCTCTGAACCCTTTGACTCCGGCCCTAGTGGCCTCCGCGGCCTGGGCCGCCTTCACGACCTCGCGTAGCGTCAGGGGCGGCTCCTGGTTCATCAGTTTCCACTGCACCTCTTCGTCCCACAGGCCGCACAGCAAACGGTCCCTGAGGGTGATTTCCAGATTTTCCCACTTGCAAGGGCTGGCGGCCAACCGCAGGGCCGCTGCAAAAGCGGCGATGGACTCACCAGGCGCTTGAACTCTCTTCCAGAATGCGTCTCGAGCCGAAAACATCGAGACCATGGGCTGGAAATGGTCGCGCATCACCTTCAGGAGTTGTTTGGCCGTTAGCTCGCTCACTTTCTTCGGTGCTACTAGGTCCACCAATACTCGTTTGGCGGCATTTCCCAGCATCCGAGTGAGGATGGCCCTCTTCTTTCCCTCGTCCGTAATGTTGGACACCACCAGCGTATCTTGGAAGTCCATTTCGAAGAGCTCCCAGTCTTCCGGCTTGTTGATGTCGAAACCGGCATGTGTCTTGGTCTCGTGGGAAGCCATATCCCATCCTCGTCGCCAATTTAGTGTATGAGAACCAAGACAAAGGAACAGCCGAAGGATTGGCTTAACACATCTTTATTGCATGGTGGTCAGGGGGAACATGAGGTAATGGCGGACGAGCAGCTCAATATATACGGTGGTTATACATTTGAATGTGGCTCCACGATAACCCATTGGCTACCGTTGGCGTGACGTCATTTCTGGTCACGCCCTTCTTGTCCAGGTGAGGTAGTGGCGGGAATCTTCCCGCGCTGTGGTTCCTTGGGGAATTGGGACCTGTGAGCTGGGTGCTCGCTATTGCCACCAGGTGGTCATTAGCTCGCGTCCTGATTGTAACGGGTTACATTGATATATGTTAAAGGCACAGTATTGAGAACACAAAGCATAGTATTGAGAATACATGATATATATGTTAAGGGCATATTATTGAGAACACAACAGATACATGTAAAAATGCTCCTGGGTACTATTTTTCTTCCAGGTTTAATTATCTGCTAAAAGTAAACATGTCTTTTAAAAGGCCTTTATCTTTAAGACAAATGAAAATAAAAGAGCAAAGAGAAACACTGAAGTATAATCGTCTGAGTGCTAGGTCAGGCCTTGTAACAATAATAAAGAAATAAGCACAAATAATAACAAACAAACACAGCAACATCTAAAAGAGACTGCATATATGCACGCATATTCAGGAGAACTTCATCTTCCTCCAGACACTAGCAATACTAATCTCCAGTATTTATATTATAAGGATTCTATGTTTCTGGCTGCTTCTACTTCCAGCCAGCACAGGAGCCATTCTTCTTCTACCATACCCAAATCCAAATATTGTTGATCCTCATTGCGGTCAAGCATGAAGACTGTCCTGAGAATACAATGCAGTGGCCTTCCATCTGCCTTCTGCATCACAGCATGACACTCGTACCACTGATCCAGTTCTGCAAGTCACTTTCTGGTCCTGAGCCCTTTTGGCACACAAAGAATTCATCAGCCCTAGGCCAGTATTGATGAAGCTGTTACCCTCCATCAAGATGGATTCAAGTGGGATTTAATCCACTTGGGGACCATCACCCTTCCCTATGGACTTTGGCACCTGTTGTGTTTGGAATATTGTGCCTTTAAGTAATGTAACACTTGAATGAGTGGATATAACAATCACCAGCTGTAACACTGTAACCTTCTGTATTAGGACGCGAGCTAGTGACCACTAGGGGCAATAGCGAGCGCCCAGCTCACATGGTTCCAATTCCCCAAATACCTACAGCGCGGGAAGATTCCCGCCACCACCTCACCTGGACAAGAAGGGCGTGATGGGGAGTGACGTCACGCAGACAGTAGCCAATGGGCTATCGAGGAGCCACATTCAAATGTATAGCCACAGTATATATTGAGCTGTTCATCCACCATTACCACATGTTTCCCCGGACCATCATGCAATAAAGATGTGTTAAGCCAACCTTTCGGCTGTTTCTATTGTCTTGGTTCTCATACACTAAATTGGCGACAAGGATGGGATAATGGATCCCCACGGAATCAAGACAACGCAGGCCGGTTTCAACATCAACAAACCGGAAGAATGGGAGCTGTTTGAGATGGACTTCCAAAGCGCACTGATGGTGTCCGACATCTCAGACGAGGGGAAGAAGAGGGCCATTCTCATCAGGATGCTCGGGTTCCCCGCCATGAAGGTATTGGTGGACCTGGTGTCTCCGAAGAAGGTGAACGAAGTGCCGGTCAAGCAGCTCCTGAAAGCGATAACGCTAGTTGCTTCACGTCCGCCGAATTCAGGGCATTCATTGACATCAACGCCATCCAGCACATCACCTCCGCGCCTTTCCACCCAGCGACGAATGGCCAGGTAGAACGCCTCGTGTGTACCACCAAAGACGCGCTGAGGCGCTTGGGCCCCAGGGATTTAAACCTGCAGTTGTGCCAGTTTTTGCTGGGATATAGGGTAACCCCCCTAGCGTCAGGATACTCACCCGCAGAGCTCCTAATGCGCAGAAAACTGACTACGGTACTGACCAGGCTAGACCCTATGAGGGTGGAAGACACTGGGAGGAACATCGGGTTAGCGGGCACGAAGAGTTTCAAAATAGGCGCCCTGGTCCATTGCAGAAACTACGCTAGCGCAGAGCCAGCCTGGGTTCCGGGAGTAGTCATTGGGCAAACGGGTCCCGTGTCATACTGCGTAGAAACCAGCACAGGTCTACTCTGGAGGCGGCACGCGGACCAGCTCCGGCGCCGGGTCTCCGGAAACCAGAGCGCGGACAGCGCGGAACAGGATTCAATGTTAGGGTTCTCCCCCACCCGTTCAGCCCAAGGGGAAGGAGAGGGGGGCCAGTGGTTCCCACCAAGGGGGGAAGGGAATAAGTTTGTCCCCATAGATATCCTGCGGGATACCCCCGCAGACACCCCAGAAGATGATTTTGAGTTTGAGTTACAAAACCGGGGGGGTTTTCGGAGTGGTCCCCCACCCATCCAGGTGAGAAGCGGGGTTTTTCGTTAGCCCCCAATGCCCCCGGTTTTCCCACAATGGAGTTTACCCCTACCCCGACAACCGCGGAACCTTGGCGGGTCGCTAACGAGTCTCCCTCTCCCATTGCAGGACAAGAGACCAGGGAACACAGAAGTGATAGCGCCCCCGGAACAAGCCAGCCAGCCTTGCACCCGAAACGCGCTTGCAATAAACCATATTGGATGAGAGACTTCGTCTCATCCTAGGGGGGAGGGATGTTGTGTTTGGAATATTGTGCCTTTAAGTAATGTAACACTCGAATGAGTGGATATAACAATCACCAGCTGTAACACTGTAACCTTCTGTATTAGGACGCGAGCTAGTGACCACTAGGGGCAATAGCGAGCGCCCAGCTCACATGGTTCCAATTCCCCAAATACCTACAGCGCGGGAAGATTCCCGCCACCACCTCACCTGGACAAGAAGGGCGTGACAGGGAGTGACGTCATGCAGACAGTAGCCAATGGGCTATCGAGGAGCCACATTCAAATGTATAGCCACAGTATATATTGAGCTGTTCATCCGCCATTACCACATGTTCCCCCGGACAATCATGCAATAAAGATGTGTTAAGCCAACCTTTCGGCTGTTTCTATTGTCTTGGTTCTCATACACTAAAGCACCCAAAACCATTAGTCCTCAGAACTATCAGGTTAGTTAACCTGCTCCTGACGCTCAGCATTGAGTCGCTGGGAGTATGGTCTACTCTATTATCATAGCAGGATAACCTGGCCAGACAATCACAGGAGCCATGCACTTTGAGAAAAAAACAGTCATGATTTTCCTGAATGTCTAGTAACCCTTTGTCTATAAAATGAAAAGAGGAAATTGACTCTTAGCTCCCAGGAGCAGTCTATTTGCAGGAATGCCACATCCCAAAGTGATATAATAGCTGGCTGCAGAAGTAATGATGTCCCGGTGATATTTGACTTCTTGCCCCAAATACCTTCAGTTATTCCCACTTAGAGGACACCTTTTAAATTCTATTTCAGTATTGCAGGGAAGGCATTACACAATCCTGAATTTGCTCAAGAATGCTTCTGATTTTACTATGGACTAATTTGGCATTAAATGCCAATACAGTAGAACCTCGGATAAAGTCCAAACTTCATTCCACAAGTTTGGACTTTATCTGATTTTGGAGTTTATCCGAATCAAATGGGCGATGCATCGGATAACGTCCAAAAACTGGACTTTATCCGAGGTTCCTATACCAAATACTGCGGATAACGTCCATTTTTAAGCGGTTTTGGACTTTATGCGATGCGTCACGTGTGCATGAAAACCGCGGCTTTATCCAAATTGGACTTTATCCGAGGTACTACTGTACCAGTAAATCAACCAGGATAACTGAACTTGAAGAAGTGGCATTATGATGCAAAACTTTGACTAGTACAGTACTCAGGTAAAGGCTCAGAAATTAACTGTCACGTTGTCTGGGTGGAATACAGTACTTGGCACACTTTCTGCAGAAACAGTTGCAGCTAAAAGTATAGCTGTAAAGCTGTATTATGGACTGGTTGATACTTTCAAATGTTTTACAAAAGTAGGCCCATTCTACATCTAATACTATTTTGCTACTCCTAGCTCTTAGTTGTTCAAACTAAACAGAAGTACTCCATATACTAAGCAAGGAGGTAAGGTTTCCCTTGCTCGAAAGCCAGTCGTATCCGACTCTAGGGTGCAGTGCTCATCTGTTTCAAAGCCAAAGAGCCAGCACTGTCTGCTACTGCAGATGTTTCTGTGGTCATGTGGCAGGCATGATTAGACAGCAAGGAGGTACCTAACCCCAAAATTTAGGTAGTGATGCTCTATTTTATTGATCAGCTACCTTTAAGAAAAAAACCTTGAGTTTCACTATGAATTCCCTGTTCTCACTGACAAGATGTACACGGCACACCTCAGCTTTATAAATTCAGCACATTTATCAGCTGACAACTCAGGTGATCATCAAAACTGAACCCATAATCACTCTTGATGTAAAACTTCATTCTTTTACCACTCATGAGATGAGGTGCAGTTTAGATGGCATACCACCTATGTTGTTCCTCCTTTAATGAGACTACATTTGTATTAGAAGCTAACATAATAATTCTTGATATTTGCTGTGAAACACTGAAACACATGGAAGCAGAACAGGAGGAGGTAAGACAGATAAAAAAGTTATCTTAAATACATCTTACCTAAGCCTATTATAGCACATGCCAGATTTTCCACACAGTGCCCTCTACCTAGATTCTCTATATGTTTGCTTGGCAGAATAGAGTGAATCCTGATCTATGCAATGGACTGCAATGCTTGTGCTAATATGAAAATATATTTCTTACCAACTGGACTTTTTCCAGTACTGTACTTTCAGACTGGAAACATGGATAATAAAAAGATTTAAGATATGCAGCATAGTTCAGAAATATCAGCACTAATGTTTGCATTTTATGATTTCTCATGAGCTAAGGAAAAACAATATGTTTTATGACTTTAGTCTTGTTTAAATATTGCTGAAAGAAATGTTAAATATTAAATGTTATTTAAAAACCAGTAACTTCATAATTTTTACACATACAGAAATGTATATAAACAAATATTACAGACCTTCAGTTTTACAAACCTGTGTTGTAGGTAAAATGATGCATAAAGTCTGACAAAATTTAAGATATTCTGCTTCCAAGTTTTATGGCAATAGCAAGTTGATAGCTTGAGGGTATAAGATTGAAGTCCTATCATTGAATTGTGAAAAACAGTCTGAACCTTTTGTAGAGGCTCAAATATCTAAAACAAATTGTGTAACCTGCAAAAACATTGCTGTCCTGGTAAGAAACAATTATTTAGTTTTATTTTGTTGTTAATGTGTTCCTATTATTTATTTGTACTAGTTTTCTTTCAACTTCTCTGGCAGCATATTGACCCAGGTGGTTTAATTAACAATTGAGCTGTATAAATAACTTTAAAAATTCCTCCTAAGTCATGGCACATTATACGTAAGCCTGGTTAAAGGACAGAAAATCTAACAAATGCTTCGCTACCTCAGCCTCAAAGTAATGTTAGGAACGGAATATCACTGTGCAGTCTTTTCAAGAAAATAATGAGACACATGTCACTCATTCATAGGTTCACCAAACTTTGAATGTTACTTGAGAGCTCACAAGGAGAAGATAAGAATTTTTTTCCTTTTCCACTACACTAAAAAATGAGCAGCCTTGTGGAACTTCTCTCATTGTCTAATGGTAGGGCTTGTCTTTCTGACACCTAGTGTACAAATATTAGCAGGAGTGGGGGAAAACATGGCAGAGAGCAGATTATTAGGAAATACAGTATAAACAAGACCTTCCCTTTTCCAGGAATGTAGAAAACTCTTTACTAGGCATGTGGAAAACTCTCACTTTTATTATATTTATCCAAAATCCCAGGTGTATTTTGCACAAAAAAACATTACTTTTTCATGGATGAATTCTTAGGCAATATCTTCATACATTTTTCAATATACAAATTTTTGTATGCATTTTGGCCTTTGACCAATCTATGTTTTTGCATATTAATCAACTGTACACAGTGCTAATTGTTCAAATGTTTAAAATGCACACAGGTTTTATATATAAAAATAAATTTAAAATAATAATGATTGAACTATATGTCCCATAGATGATGGGGACACTTATTGGTTAATGTAATTATGTAATGTATTTTAAGTTAATTTTATTATATTTGTTGTTGTTGGTTGTATGAATAGTATGTTTGTTTATATTTTGTAATCTTATTGTTTTAAAATTAATAATTATTATTTTAAAAATGCACACAGGTTTTTATGTATATCATTTTATTTTGACCAGAATCCTATGGTTGTTTATGTAAGATCTGAATAATGTGCCATCGCTAATTGTGGCTTATTGATGAGGTCCTGGAGCAGTGACGGTGAACCTTGGCACTCTAGCTGTTCTTGAACTTCAATTCCCAGAATCCCTGATCAGCAGGAGTGCTGACTTAGGCTTCTGGGAATTGAAATCCAAGAACACCTGGAGTGCCAAGGTTCACCAGCATAGTCCTGGGGTGTCTTCATTGTGTGTCTGAACAAGTGCCTGACTGTACAATTGAGATATACCTTGGAACTAATTATCCACAGTTACCCACAGCAATTTATAGATATCTTACATGAACATCAATAAAATCCCAGCCTTCATTTTATACTGAAATCTACAGATTTTTATGTCAAGGTGTAATGCATCAAATCTCTGAAGGTGTGAAATCATTATTATACTGATATTGTTGACACAAATAAAATTATTTCCCATCTACATTCATGCTTCTCTCTCTTTTTCTAGTACAGTATATGGGGAAAAAACATTCCTCTTCATGTCAATGCACAGGGTACTGTATTGTTTTGCACCTTCATCCAGTACAAATCATTTGGGCAGTGGTAGGAGACATATCATTTAATGGGGGAGAAACCCTTACTTCCCATTAAAATAATGCTCCTACAGCTTGCAAAACAACTAGTTGTTCATATGATCTTGCGATCTGTTCTATGAATGCTACAGGAAATGACAAGTAAAACAATCACAATGAAAATCAGTGTAGCTTAATACTAAGTTAGGTCTGTGTGAGAAATGTTACAAGTATTGGCTTTCCTTTCCACCACCTGTTTGTTTTGGGAAAGTCTTTTGGGGTTCACATAGCAGTATTATTGAAATGAATAATTAAAACAATATTTTTACCATGTTTCTGATTGCTCTGACCTTAGTGGCCTATGAGCCCAGCTAGTCTGAAATAAACATGGCAGCCATTCCAAATTTCAGCGTACATATTTATATTACCAGTTACATTTAGCCTCTAGAAAGGAATCTCATTTTGTACACTCTGTGCTTCAAAAGACTACCATCTGAGACCTAAGGATGAGAAATATGCAGCAGATATTTTCTAGAAAAGCAGATGTACATTTCCCTCTTCAATATGTAAACAACCATTATTACTTCCCCAGATGCCAGTACATATTCTGAAGAGGAAGGAAACCAGCTTACTCACTGGCATCCTTAATAAGGGGGATGATCAACAGATACTGTATAAATCTTAGCAATGCAATGCTGGTTTCACAATAGTCACTTTGTAATCAAGAACAGTAGGCATTGGTATATCAGACTAATCTAAATCATAATTAATCAGCTACGTTGGAAAATTCCAGAAGGTATGTTTCTCAGTGCCGTCTGTTTGACGGGCTTCTGTTACTAATCTCCTTTCCCATTCTGAGCTAATATAACTATGCATTAAGATATGCATACCTTCCCTTGCCCTTTCAAATATTTCCTGATCAAAATATTTGGATTAGCATATGTTTCTTCTACTGGTTTAATCAAACTGAGTAGTTGATGTTGGCATTTTTGTCCCTTATTTTCAAATTCCATTTTGCTTTTTTCTTCTGGCACCCCCTTACACAGGGAAACTAAGCTACGGCAAGCTTTGTTTTTTGTTCCTTTTTTGCCTTTAGTTTATTTAATAGAAATCAAGTATAGTAGACTTTGGTTATGGATAATCTTGTTAAAATGCAGGAGACTGATCATCTGACGAAGGCTGCATTCCTATGTATACTTACCTTATAAGTAGGCTCTAACTGGAACTTTCATTTTGAAATACAGTATGCACATTCCGGATTGATTTTGGAACACTTCCATACAGAATGAGCTTGCAGGTGTTTCAAAAATATCTTTTCCTAAAGACATCATTTATACCTACTGAGAAGGTCCAACATATGTAACCTGAACCATATTCTTTGTTAGTGATGTTCTCATCATTCAAAAATTTAAGATTTATAATATAAATAAGGAATCACTGTGGAGTAGATGGTATTTAGAATTGTGGGGTAGATGTTATTTAACAATTAATTCAAATGGAATGTAGACAAAGAGTTACTTTAGTACTTTTGTATAACATTAATATAAGTAAATCATTATAGACCATTTTCATATATATTTTACACTGACTAAATCATGTTTGTGCTCATTTATCACAATTCAGCAACAGAAATCTTTTTAATATTATATAATTAAATTAAAATGTCCCATCCCCCCGCCCCTTTTCAGGTTCTGAGGCTCCATAGGGATCCCTTTTGAAGCCTTTGGGAACCTTGCAATAAGGGTAGTCTTTAATGTTGAAATATATTAATTGGTGATCTGCCAACCAGCAAACAATATGGAAATATGGGGTGGGGATATGGGTGGGAAAATATAGCACTATCTTTTAAGGATTTAATTCTATTCTTTTCCCCTATCCATTAATGATGAAACCCTGGCTGTTAACACTAATACTGCAGACACTACAACTACATGTGGGAGTAGATGATTACACTTTTAGCTACTTTCTTGAGGAATATACTGTTATGTATCTCTTGAGATCAAAATCAATAACACTGGTAAAATGAATTTAAACAGTTCTCAATATACTTAAAGCATATTGTTAAACTAATTTACTTGCCGAACACCAAGTTTACTAATGCCATTATTAACAATTACACAAAATAAAGAAGCATCAGTTTATAATCCAATAAGAAACTTGATTGTACTTTAAAATAGTCAATTACAGTTTATAAAAATATATTTACTACTTTCTGTTCTTAAACTGCATAACCTGAGTTTGGGAGTATTAGCCTGAGTGAGAAAACATATTTATAATTTACACCTTTACAATAAGAAAATATACCCAGCAATGTGATATGTGCTACTGCTCAGAGAATACTATAGCTAATTGATTCCTTCCTTCAAAGAACATCAAAGAGCTTTGTAGCACTTTAAAAATAGAGATGTTATTGTAATATAGCTTTCATGAACTAAAGCAGGGGTTTTCAACCTTACCACGCCACGGGCCAGACAACTCCCCCTCAGACCATGCCGCAAGCCAGACATACTGGTGGTGGGCGTGCTTGCACATGCACGGCCATAGGTTGCGAACCCCTAAACTAAAGTCTACTCTGGCAAACACATAAAACAGTACCTTCAATTCATGTATGGGCAGATGGATATCTAAGGCAGATGGATAGCTAGTTGGGGGGGGGGGGAGGAACAAGTGGAATCAAAAATCTGAGATTCCCCCCCAAAAAAACCAATAACAACATTCTTCTTGCTCTACAGGCAACAAAACCTTGTTTTTCAAACTTCCATATAGCTGGCTTCCAATGATGTCTGTGAGTAGTTTGTACATTGTTGTCAGACAAGTTATTAGTCTACAGTTTCCAGACTCATTTCCCTTTTCTTTGCAGGCGCACCCCCCAAAGAAAGACTCAGACACCGGTATATGGATAAAGGCATTGGGCCACTTTTATTGAATAATGCCCTAGTCCGAATTATAACTTTCAATTGGTGTATTCATCCAATTGTAATTCCTAAGGAAAGCAGGCCGCAGTAACACTGGGAAGGTTCCTCCCCAAATTGCCAATGGCAATTGGCTACAATGTATCAATTTGTATCAATTTGTTTGTTGACAAACAAATTGTTGACCGGAGTCAATAAACACCCCACCCTCTGACGTGTATCCGTCAAATCACGGGGTGATGCATGCTGAAAAGCTCCTGCCATCACCCCTTGCCTGGTTCGTCGTTGACCGGTCAAAGCTATTACACCTGTACCTGTCTAAGTGTTGGCCAGTCAATTGCGAACCTGCCGGATACCTATGGGTCATAAATCTTTACCTTACCAGTGCTACCCGCCACACGGGGAGGCTTCAATGAAGACTCACCGCCCCCCCCCCCCAGACCGTCAGCTTGGTCAACAGGCCTGCTTGCAAATCTTCCAAAAAGAGGTTCATACCTCTAGCCGACAGGTGGACCCCATCCCCTGCATAAAGATCATAATTTTGTAAACTAATGGTGGGGTGTCGGATGACCATCCCCAAACCCTTGTCTGCCAAGAACCGGGCAACTGCCCTGTTCACCGAGCGGCGAGCGTGGTCAAGGGCATGGAGGTCAATACCTCCCCTGTAAGCGTGACGCGGTATGATGTCCGACCATAGCAGCCTTGTGGACGGCCACACATAATGCAAATAAGCTAGGTCACTGCAAATCGTGAATTTTAAAGAAAGGCCAGTGACCTGGGCGAGGTCATTGCCCCGAGGTGCAGTACAAGGACATCAGGCGGTTCAGCATCCCTGATGGAAAACAGGAATGGCAACAGTTCCCGCCATCTCATTCCGCGCTTACCGTACCAACGTATGCGTGCGGTTGCACGCAGTCCAAGCTGGGGTCCCCACTCTGTCGCCGCAGCATACTGCGCTGCCCAGTGCACGTAACTGTGGCCCACCAGCCATACTGCCACCGGTGTGCGGGGACACACAGGGTCTGTAAAAGAAGAAAAGAGAACAATGACTTAACTGGTACTCATACCTGAAGAGGGCGAACATATAATGCAAAACGCATAGATCCCCATCTTCCCATATGGCGTATATCAGCCTCAGAGTACCCAAATGCAGCCGCAGTGGATGCAGCACCTATCCTAAACGAATGGGTGCCATAACGAGCCCCGGGGAGGCCAACACTGGATAGTGCCATACCGGTCACCTTCCAAAATTGAAATTTAGTAAGGGGAGACCCATCCTGGTGGCAGAAAAACGGGCCAGGGTGCGTGCCACGTACTGCCAAGAACTCCTGTAGGGCACCAACCGGACAGATGTCTGCAATGGAACATCGTAGCAGTCTAACTCCACTGCCTACGCCGTGCTGATCAACTTTTGAGGACCGTATCCTCAACTGAGCCCACTCATTAGATACATAGACATCGTCGAGTTCCAGTGCCCTACGAGTCGCATCCGTCTTAGACAGTAGTACCAACTCACTGATGCGGAGCGCTCCAAAGAATGCCACCGTGGTAGCCACGTGAAAAAGAGCCGCCTCATACTTATCAAAACACAGATTATGCCAGCCTCGTGCAAGGTGGGTAAGCACCCCTGGAGAAATTGGGTGGCGAGTGTCCGGGCGGCGGCCACGTTCCCGTGTCCACCCCTCCAAAACATGTCGTATGCGGAAATCATTCACGCAGTCAGCAAAACCCCTCACCTTGGCCATAAATGCCAGTGCCAACAGCCTGGATGCTATAGTGTGAGGAGCCAAACCCTGACTGTGTAAATAAACCATAAATTGTAAAACTTGTTCGACTGGAATGGGCCACACTTCGGGCAACTGAAGTTGCACACAAAAGGTTCTAAATTGAACGAAAGCATGGTGATACGCCTTACGCGTGCGAGGTGCCAAAGACATGCCGATCGCCCGGTTCACCTCTCCTTGCCAAATGTCCAAATCTCGGCCGGGAGTGGCGAGGGGAATTCCTCTGCTTCCAGAGCCAAGGCACAGAACCGGGGGATCTGCAGGTGGGATAAAGCATCAGCAATATCATTATTAATACCTGGTACATGTCTGGCCTTAAAAAGCACATTCAGGCGTAGGCTACGTAACACAAACTGACGGACCAACGCCATCACTCTAGGTGACTTAGACGTCTGAGCGTTGACAATGTGCACTACCGCCGCATTGTCACACCAAAAATGGACCACTGAGTCGGCCCACTCCTCGCCCCATAGCATCAAAGCTCCCAGGATTTGAAAGAACTCAAGGAATGTAAGATCGCGGAGGCGATCCGTGCCCCGCCATGCTGGAGGCCATTGGCCATAAGCCCACCTCCCCTCAAAGTAAATCCCATATCCCAGGGAGCCGGAGGCATCCGACTGTACTTTGAATCTAGGGGAAACTAAAAGGTCGGATCTCCAAAAGGAGACCCCATTAAATTCCCGCAGGAATTTAAGCCAAACCAAAAGGTCAGCCTGCATGCCCCTGGTCAGTCGGACCCTATGATGGCGCTTTGACAGGCCAGACATGGCGTCACATAGGCGCCGCGCAAATGCTCTGCTGGGCGTAACCACTCTGCAGGCAAAGTTAAGATGGCCATGAAGTACCTGAAGCTCACGAAGTGACACTTTACGTTTGGCCAGCAAGGCCAAAATCATCGCGGAGAGCCGGGTGACCTTGTCAATGGGTAACCGGGATGCCTGTGCGACCATGTCAATTTCAATACCCAGAAATGTGAGCGTAGTGGATGGGCCCTCGGTCTTTTCGGGCACTAAAGGGACACCCAGTTCCCGCATTAGCGTCTGAAATGTAGTGAGGAGACGCGTGCATGTGTCCGAGCCCCGTTCACCCCCGAACAAAAAGTCATTGAGGTAATGGGCTACAGACCGAGACCCGGACCTGCGAACAAAGGCCCACTGAAGGAAGGTGCTAAAACGTTCGAATGCTGAACATGAAATAGAGCAGCCAAAAGGCATGGCCTTATCTACATAAAACTTCCCTTGGAATCTAAAACCCAATAGCTCAAAGTCCCCCGGGTGCACTGGCAGTAATCGGAATGCCGATTTAATGTCACATTTCGCCAGGAGGGCACCAGGACCACAAGAGCGCACCATCCATAGGGCTTGGTCAAAAGACGTATACCTGACCGAACAAAGGTCATCAGGAATAGCATCATTGACAGAGTAACCCGACGGGTACGACAGATGGTGGATTAAACGAAATTCCCCCGGGGCCTTTTTAGGTACTAACCCCAGAGGGGAAACCTTCAGGTTGGGGAAGGGTGGTAAAGAAAAGGGGCCCGCCACCCTCTTGGCCTCTACCTCTTTGGCAATACTCAGGGCAGCCACCTCCTCCCTACCCTTCAGAGAAAGTAAATTGGGGTCATCTTGGGGTCCCCGCACTCCTTTGAATGGGATACGGAAGCCCCACTGGAAACCCTCCGGGAGGTACCTCGCGTCCTCCCTCCTTGGATAAGTTGAGAGCCATCGCTCCAACATATACACATTAAATGGGGAGGGGGCCTTTTGGCTGGCTAGCTCCATCAGCAGAAGCTCTGCCCGCTCCCTGTCCACCTCTACCTCTGCCCCATGACCCACCGGCCCGCGGGCACGCGGCGGCGGCGTGGGGGCCAGCGCAAGAGGGACACTCGTGTTTATATTGGCACTGCCGCTTATTGCACACGCCATTAGCCGAGAAGCTCCAACACAGCAAGTGGGCTGGAACCCCCTGCCCCACCGGCGGGCGGGGAGCCTGTGTTGGAGCAGCTCGCTGCACGACATGGCCACAATGGTACCTATCCCCAGGCGCCGGACGCGTGGGGGTCATGTACAAGAGCCACAATTTTTGACAGGGCTCATCCCATCTCATCTCTGGGTGTAGGGGCACCCTCATTCTAAATTCCTCATCATAAGCCAACCACGATGGGCCAGGGAAATCCACCATCGCCCTGTAAATATTATTCAAATATTGGACCATAGGAATGGCCAGATCAGGCCGGGCCCTAAGGTATACCGCCATATAAATAAGATATGCCGGCAACCAGTTGGCCCAGGTGCGCGGTGGCTTACGGCGACGGGACAGCTCTTTGTCTCTGTCATCCTGTCCCTCTCTCTCCTCCTTAGTGGGCTCACGGTTCAATAGGGAGAATATATCCACGTACTCCCCCCGCCAAATCTTTTCCCTCGTGACCTGGGACAAATGATCACCAAGGGGCAAGGAATAACCAGCCGTCGGCAAAGCCGTCACCGGCACATTAGGTATATGGGGCATACGCAGTGGGACCTGGACAGCCCCTGCGATGCCCGGCACTGCCCCGGGGGCGAAAACCCCCGCCCTCAATGAGGTGCCATTTTGAAACCAAGGGGCACTGGGATAGACTGGTAACTGATGCCCACTCGCCTCAACTTGACGAGGCCAGGGCCACTGAACCCCACCACTGGAAGTGGGCTGTGATGTAGGTGCACTAATTTGAACCTGATACTCACTAGGTGCACCCCCGTGAGCCACCCCCACTGGGGGTTCTGGCCCACGGCGGGCATCGGAGTTCGCGACCGGAATCGAGCTCTGGGGCCACACCTGACTGCTCCGTGTCTGCACCTCTGGACGAACAGGGAGCTGCGAGACACCGGCAGGCACAGGCCGGAGCATCTCAAGCAGCTCAACCCGGCTGGCCGCCTGGTGCAGTGTGGCAGCCGTTAAGGTAGCCGGTGGACACGAAGGGCCCCCGTCAGAGCGAGAAGGGCCCCCTCCCATAGGGGGCTGTGCAATCCCCAAGGATGCCTCCAGCACTGCTAAACGTGCTAGTAAAGCATCCACTGCCACAGATCCCCCAGCATAAGGCGGGCCGGGTTGGCCGGAAGGCCCACTAGGCATTTGACAAGGAACACCGAAGTGAGAGCCTGGACCAGAATAGGGCCATGCCCAAAACTCCGGCCCATGAGGGGCCGGAGGAACGGGTTGCACACCCACACCAGGCCCTCCCCCGCTGTCCTGACCCATGGCCGGCAACTGCGGGCTGAGGACCGAAGCCCCTGAGGGGCCGGCCTGAGGCTGGCTAGCCAAGGCCGGCTGCCAAGTGCCAGCCTGAATCACCCCACTGGTATCGGTGGGCAAGGCTGGGATAGTGCCCTGCCGCGGGGGCACAGCCCTGGTCCTCCGACCTGATGGCTGCCCCCCCCCGTCCTGCGCAGGGCCCGAAAAAGTCCTCCCCTTTGGCCACGGTTTCATCGCCGGGGCCTTCCGTTTGGGAGGCATATCTTCGAAGAAAGAGCAGGATCCCTTTCCAGGGATCGAAAACCTAGCGCCAAAAACACAGAGCAGCCAGCAAGCTAAAGGCTCTGTGCTAATCCTCCCTTCCCAGCCGGGAAGGATCAAGGGCTAAACAGCCGAAGACTACGGACAAACAGCGACGGAGAAAACGTCTCCTCTCCGTCGCTATTTCTAAAATGGCAGCTCGTCTGCCTCGTGGCCACCCCTTTTATAGAGGGGTGGCCATGCCCCCTAACTCACCCGGATGTCTGAGTCCGGGTGGGGGGGCCTGCAAAGAGCGCGGCGGCCATTTTGGTGCCGCGCTTTCATTATCCTTCTGAATTAGAAGTGTCCTTCCAGTTGTTAACAATTTTTTTACCTTCGGGTGTTTCCAAAAACTGATTCATCTGGTTTGCCAACCTTGCATGTAAGTTCATTAGCCATTTTAGCAAGAATCTATGGAGTTCATCTAAACCAGGAGCTCTCCAGTTTTTGATCTTTGCCTGTTCTTGTACCATTTCTTTAATTATCTGAAAATCTTCCATTTTAGATGCTTTTACTAGATTTTCAACCTGCTTCAGCCATTTTGTATTTTCATTATGCTTCACATTGTCTTCCCCAAGTTTTTCAAAAATGTCAGAGTGTTTTTTCTGTTAGGCTTTTTATTTAGATGGCACAGTGGTTAAACTGCAGTACTGCAGCTAGAATGTTGTGAGTTTGATCCTGACCAGCCTTCCAGCTTTTCAAGGTCAGTAAAATGAGCACCCAGCATGTTTGGGGCAAAATGCTAATTACTCTGTGAACCACCCTGAGAGTGCACTATGCACTATGGGACAGTATATAAGTATGATTGCTATTGCTATTGTGGTCGTTCCATGCTTGTTTTCAAGAGTCTTGTAAAATTAACAAATATTAATGGAGTGAAACATGGTCATTAACAATGGCTGAGGAAGACGAACTATCAAGAGCTACAAGAGCTATGGAAAGATCAATGCTAAAGCTATCTTTTAGTGACCACATTCCCCAATGCTCAGATAAGAAAACAATGAAGCTATTATCAAATATCATAAAAGGAAACTGTGCTGGCCTGGACACATTTCTTGAGTGACAGACAGGTGTTGGACAGCATCAGTCACCGAGATGTATCCCAGATGAGTATGAAGACCCCTTAGCAGGCTCCACAAAAGATGGGAAGACTCAATAGTAAAAAGTTTTGGTCGAACCTGGAGAAGAAGAGTGCGGCAGCGAAAGGAATGGAAAGTGAGTTGTGACCAGCAGGAATTCACCCCCTGACAGTCTGGTCAATCGAGGAATTGAGGAATATTATAAATCTACCTTAGATTCAATCTAGACTGGTATAAAATTAACAGTGCAAGACCTAACCAAGTACCTAAGAACTGTTAAGGTAACATCTAAGCATAGAGACAGTTCCTAATAAAGTTGTTTATTTTTTGTAAAGTTAGGATATTCAAATTCAATACATTCTCAGTTTGTAAATTAACTGCCTCACAAATTACATTTGGTCCTGGATCTTGTCCTGCTCTGCTTACAATCTCTGATAATTCGACATTAGTGAAGAATTAATGTTTCAAAATAACACATATCTAGTCCATTAGTCTTTGCTTACTAATTTCCAAGTCTGGGTGTACCAAATTTGGTACATATGTTATTGAAATCCGTTTTTTATGGCTGCGATTGCTAATAGGCTCCCATAATTGAATAGTTTTCTTCCCCCATCCAGATTTTTTGGGTTTTTTTTTATTGTCTTCAAGTTGCTCATCAATTCCATTCCCTGGTTGCCTAGCAAAAGTAGCCCATTTTTAATGCATGCCCAGAAGCCATAGCATTCATAGTGATCCTTGTTAATCTGGGTGATGATCGAGCCTACATGGGATTAGGCAGAAGGCAAATGGCATATTCACTTGCTTCCAGTTGGCAATCAAAGAGTTTGTGCTGGGATTCTCAGGCCATATATCAAGTCATTGGGAATGCCCCCACTATTTTCCATCTATCTGCATAGCAGTGCAACAGAATTTCAGCCATTACATATATTTGTAAAATATAACATACTTATTTTCATCTTTAAAAAACACAAAGGTAAATTAAATACAAAATATGAAATGGTTTCCATTTTGTATGTTAATTTATTATATAGGCAATATACTTGGTAATTTCAGGGGTAAAGGCAATCAGTTAAGAGGAACTGCATTTAGACAGTATGAATAGGCTTATCAGATTTTAGAGTTCCTCATTTTTAACAGGATAATGAAATATAAATAACAAAATAAAGCAGCATTCAGTCATATTTGAATTTGATTAAGTGAGTAAACAGTGTCCTGAGTTGAAATAGAATTTGCTCAACAACTATCAATTTGGCATTCCAGATAATTGCATTTGATTAGTAACATACATCTGTGGTGTCTTTAGGAAAGATGCACTAACATATCAGCCATCTGCACATTTTTAACCTTGGAAAAAGAATGTTAAAATTATATTTAAAAATTAATTAGAACTTTTTAATACACATTTCTTTACAAATCTGCAATAATATTTTCGATTGCCTCAGAAGCACACAAAGGTGCTTTCTGGGTTGAAAGGGTTTTTGCTGGAAGAACTCTGCTCAGGGGATGCCAGAATGAGGCTCCTTTCATGTCTCCAAGATCTTTTTTCCCACTGAAATGGTCACTGTTTATCTATTTACAGTTTCTTGCTTTCAAACTGCTAGGTTGGCAGGAGCTGGGATGGAGATGGGTGCGCATTCCATCAAATGGTCTTGGACTGCCAATTTGCCCACCTTCCACCTAACAAGGCGAGCTTCTTAACCACTGAGCCACCGTAGTTCCTATCTATAATATTATATTCAGTTTAATCATTTTAAGATAAAATAAACTTTGCATTAAACCCCAAAGCATGGAATTTACATGCTAAGGTTTTGCCTTAAATGCCATGTTATGAAAGTAAGAAATATATTCTGTAGTCTCATGTATTCTGCTTCTTCATAACATATCTTCTCTGTAGCCATGCTTTCCTTTTATTATTAGACTCTGTCTCTGAAATTAAAGATAATAGGGAAACACTGACTACCTCCAGTTTCACAGTGTTGCCTTCCCTTCCCTATGCACATACTGTATTGGCAATAGAAAGGATGGCACACAATATATGTAGCATCAGACTGTATGGATGAGCACCTGGTTGATAGGTGGGAGATTTGGAAAGAGATATGTATAATCTGGAATAGATAGGCATTGGGCAATAAATAAGCAAAAATAAAAGAAAAGTATCCACAAGAAAACATGATTGAGCTTTACTAGAGGTAGGCACACTTTTAAAAATAAATTATTTTACTAGACCTTTCAAAAGAAGTAGCTGTTATTGTATCTCAACATGTTGTCAAAAGGAAGATAAAATAAAATCAAAATGTTGAAAGACTAATAGTTTCACACTGTTGTATGCTTTCATATATGAAAAGCACCTTCCTTTGATATTAGGAGTTCAAATACTATATTATCTTTAGTTGTGTCTATACTAAAAACCAGGTGAAGATTTAAATAACAGATAATGATTCATTAACATAAGAATGGGATTGTCAAGCTGTAAACAATTTCTGTTAGTAGATCCTGGTCAGGGTTATGGTCTTGGTTGTTAGAAGAATACTAAGATTGCTTCCAATAGGTGAGCAGCAACTGTTTCATACCTATAAAATGCTATAGAAAGCTATGCTATACATTATCATGGAATCATAAAATAATGGAGTTAATAGTAATAATTTCATGTCAGAAATTATTCTGGGTTAAAAGGATTTTTACTGGAGAAACTCTACTCTGGGTATGCCTTTCATATCCCCAAGATCTGAGTTGGGACAGAGACAGGTGCTCAAACGGTCATACAGTACCCAAATCTCGAATCAAATGAAAGCGCGGCGCCAAAATGGCCGCCGCGCTCTTTGCGGGGGCCCCCCGGACTCAGACATCCGGATAGTTAGGGGGCGTGGCCACCCCTCTATAAAAGGGGTGGCCATGAGGCAGCCGAGCTGCCATATTGTAAAAGCGACGGAGAGGAGAAGTTTTTCTCCGTCGCTCTTCGTATTGCAGAGGGAAGCCTTTTCATGGCTGCAGCCCCTTAGCGGTCTTGGCTGCTTGAATTTCGGCTTCCCAGCTAACGAATTTTGATCCCTGGATAGGGATCGCTCTTCATTTATGCCTCCTAGAAAGAAGGCTATGGCGAAGCAGGCTCGCCTGCGCAGGGGGCAGCAGTCGGGTCGGAGGACCACGACTGCAACTCCTCAACAGGACCGCCAGCCGGAGGCTCCCACCGGGATCGGTGGGATGGGGCAGCTCAGGCCGTGGCCCGCGGCCCTCCAGCCTCAGACCGGCCCTACAGGGGCTTCGGCCCCTGGCCCGCAATTGCCGGCCATGGGTTTTGAGCAGGAGGGAGGGCCTGGTGCGGTTGCACAGCAGGGCTTACCCCGGCCCCTCATGGGCTGGATTTTTGGGCATGGCCCTTTTTGGGGCCTGGCTCTCAAGTAGGGGGCCCTGGACCATTGCCCGGTGGGCCGTCCGGCCCACCTGGCCCCCTTATGCAGGGGGATTGGCATGCATTACTCCCGCGTAGTGGCGCTAGAGGCGTCCCTAGGGATCGGCCCTTCAGAGGATCCAGCCCACGGCTGCCGGCCGTGGGCCCGAACGATTGGGGGGAGGGCCTGGTGCTGGCTCACAGCACGTTTTACCCATTAGGGGCCGGAGTTTTGGACATGGCCCTATTCTGGCCCAGGGTCTCAAATTGGGGCCTCTGGCCCAATACCGAGCGGGCCATCCGGCCCACCTGGCCCACCTACTAGGGGTTTTCGTGGCAGGGGATGCCTGGTTAGCACGTTTGGCTGTGCTGGGGGCATCCTTAGCTAACCAGTTGGTGGGGGCCCCTTCCCTAACTACGGAGCTCCTTTGTGTCTGCCGGCCACTTCGACTGCTGTCACTATGCAACAGGCGGCCAGCTGGGTCGAGCTTCTCGTGACACGCCGGCCTGTGCCCGCCGCTGTCTCGCAGCTCCCCGTTTGTCTGGAACTACGGCTGGAGTGCGTTGGAGGTCGCCCCAGAGCTCGATTTCGGTCGCGAGCTCCGATGCCCACCGTGGGCCAAAACCCCCAGTGGGGGCGACTCACGGGAGTGCAACTTGTGAGTATTAGGTTCAAGTTGAATGCACACACATCACAGTCCATTTCCAGCAGTGGGGGTTCAGTGCTCTTTGCCTCGCCAATTCTGAGGCTGGGGGGCATCACTCGCCATCCTATCCCAGTGCCCCTTGGTTGCATTCTGGCACGACGTTGGGGGTGGGGGTTTAAGCTCCCGGGGCGGTACGTGGCGTCACAGGGGCTGTCCAGGTCCCGCTGTGTATGTCCGGTGTACATCATGTACCGGCAATGGCATTGCCGACAACTGGTTATTCATGGCCCCCCCAGGGATCATCTGCCCCAGATCATGAGGGAAAAGACTTGGTGGGGGGGGGAGTACGTGGATATATTCTCCCTATGAACTGAGACCCAAATAAGGAGAGGAGGTACGGACAGGAGGACAGAGACATTGTGTGGTCCCGCCGTAGTAAGCCACCACGCACTGGGGTGTCCGCCCCTGGAACAGTGTTGAGCATCGCAGGGGCTGTCTGGATCCTGCTGCGTAGGCCCCTTTATACAGAACGTGCCATCAAGGGCTTTGCAGATGGATGGCTATTACTGGCCCCGGTTGATTATTGGCCGCAGGCCATGAGGGGCAAGGGCTGGAGGGGGACATGTGGATATTCTCCCTATTGAACTGCGAGCCCACTGGGAGCAGAGAGAAGGACAGGACGGCTGAGACAAAGAGATGTCCCATCATCGTTAGCCACCGCGCACCTTGGGGCCAACTGGTTGTCGGCATACCTTGTATGTATTGTGGTATGCTGCAGGACTTGACCTGTTTGGGCCATCCTGATGTTGAGCGGATGGGCCCATGACAGTTGGCTCATGGTGAGGAATGTGGACGAGGGTGGCTCTATATCCCGAGGGGAGTTGGGATGAGTCCTGTCAGCAAGGGTGCTCGTGTACATCATTCCCACGGAACCGGTGCCTTGTGATGGGTACCATGCTGAGCAGCGGGCTGTTTAGACACTGGCTCCACGCAAACTGGTCGGGCGGGGGGTTCCGGCCCGCCTACGGTGTTTGGCCTGCTCAGCTGACGATGTGTGTACTAAGCACCACGGTCGTTACCGACTTCGTGCCCCCCTTTTTGCACTGGCCCTCTCGCCGCCTCCGCGTGCCCGCAGGTTGGTGGGTTACGGGGCACAGGTGGGGGTGCACAAGGGCGATCAGAGCTCCGTCTGAAGCAACTAACTTTGTCATAAGCCCCCCCCCCCCGCCCCAAGTACAGTCAGCCTGGAGGGATGTCACTCAGTTCATCCAAGGAGAGATGGGGCGGGAGACCTGCTGGAGGGTTTTCCAATGGGGCTTTTGTATCCATTCGGGGGTGTTGGGGGCCCCAGGATGCTACTAATCTGGTTCCCTTCCAGGGTAACGGAGAGGGGGCTCCACTGTCCACAGTGAGGAAGTTGGGGGCTATGAGAGTAACGGGGGGCCCTTCTTGGAACCACCTTTCCTTAGTCGAATGTATCCCCTTGAAGCTCATACCAAGCTAGAAAAAGGGTGAATGTAATATAATCCTCCATTCGGCTTACCTTGTGGGTGCTCCGTTCAGGGATGCCCTTCCTGATGACCTTGTTCAGTCAGGTACTCGTAGTTACCTCGGCTACTATGGGTGGCGCGCTCACGCAATTCTGGTGCTGTTTTGGCACAGTGTGATGTGCACTCGGCTTCCAGCTTTTTGCCAGTGCACCTCATGATTTAGACCTATCGGGTTTTTTAGGTTTTGAGGGGAATTTTAATTAAATAGGGCCAACCCCCTTTCTGACCACGTTAATTCAGGTTCGGCACCCGACCAATGTGGGACTTTCATTCAGTGGGCATTCGCTCACAGGTTGGGGCCTCGGTCTCCAGCCCATTACCTCGACGACTTTGGGTCTGGGTTAAACGGGGCTTGGACACGTGTACGCATCTCCTCATCACGATTCAGACACTCAGGTGGGAACTGGGTGTCCCCTTGGCGCCTGAATAGACCGAGGTCCCATATTCTGACATCACATTTATGCCTCGATGCTGTCGCGCGGGCATCCAGGTTAACCATTGATACTGTGGCTTGGATGTCCATGGCGATTTTGGCGTTGATTGCCAAACATTGAGTATGCCCTTGGGAATTGTAGTTAATTCATTGCCCCCCTTAATTTGTTTGCTCTGGCTCAAATTACTCCTGGGTTTAGAGGGGTCTCTTATGGGAGATCAGACCTAGTGGCCTGCCCTAGATATCTAGTACGGTCAGATACCGCCGGCTCTCTGAGTTATGGGGTTTTACTCTGAGGGTGGGTGCACGGATTGTCCCCGCGATCACCGTTTTAGAGAGCACTGAGGCTATGGTGCAATGAGTGGGCCCACTCAGTGGTCCAATTTCGGCGTGACAATGTGGCAGTGGTGCACATTGTCAACACCCAGAAATGCAAATCCCCCGGGTCCTGACATTAGTTTGTCTATTCTTTTGTGAAGCCTACGCCTAAATGTGCTGTTCCAGGCCAGACATGTTCTAGGTATGAATAATGACTTTACTGCTGCTTTTCCCCACCAGCGGATTGCCCGTTTCCGTGCTTTACTCCCGAAGCAGAGGAATTCCACTTGCCACGTTTGGCCGATAGCTGGACGTTAGGCGAGCTGAAGGGAACCGGACATGTCATTGGCACCTCGCACGCGTAAGGCATATCACTATGAGTTCATGTGTCGTGTCAGGGAAGGGTGGACACGAGAACGTGCCCGCTGCCCCTACACGCGTCACTCCTTTTCCCAGAATTTTGACCCACCTTTCACGAGGTGGCATTACTTATGTACAGATAGGTGGGAGGTGGCTCTTAGCCACGCAGCTACCATGGTAGCCTTTTGGAGCGCTCCGCATCAGTGAGAGGGTGCCAGAGTTGGTACCACCTGTGTAAGGCGGAGGTGTCTCGTAGGGCACTGGAACTCAAAGATGTCTCTGTCACATGAGTGGGCTCGTGTGGGGATACGGTCCTCACGGGTGTTTCAGCACGGTAGGCAGTGGTGTATACTGCTACTAAGTTTTCGAGACATCTGTCCGGTTGGTGCCCTACATGATTTTTCGACAGTGCCTGCTGCGCGCCCCAGCCTGTTTTCTGCCACCAGGATGGGTCTACCCTTACTATAGTACAGTCCCTGAGGGTGACCGGTGCCGCGTTTCACGGTGTGGGGCCCGTTTTGGCACCATTTACTTAAGGTAGGCGTCACGCTGATCGCGGCTATGTTTGGGGTACTACGAGGCGGATATGCGTCTACGCGCAATTTCAGATATGTACGTCCCCTCATTGTATGAGTACCTGTTTATGCCCTTCACCTTTTTTCTCCTCTTTTACAGATCCTAAGGGTCTCAACACACCGGTGGTGGGGGGCTGGTGGGCCGCAGCTATGTACACTGGGCAGCGGTATAGGCTGCAGCGACAGAGAGTGGACCCCGGCCGGGCTGTGTGCATCCGCACGAAGGCTATGGTATGGTATGCGCGGCACATGGGGGTGGGAACTGAGGCCATTCCTGCTGTCTGACAGGGATGCTCGACCGCCCTATGTTTTACAGGCACCCCGGTGGCAGCGATATTATACGGATCACTGCTGTTACTAAATCGTCGGGGGGCTGTGACCTGGCTTTTACATCACGTGTGGCTTACATACGGTCGCTATGGTCTAACATCGTGCCGAGACACCAATTTAGGGGAGATGCGGATCTCCCTAGTTCGGACTGTTCTGGCAGTCAGCGGACGGGGCTGTGGCTCCATCCCGTTCAGTGCATGGCTGTAAGACGGCCATTGGATACCGGCTGATAGGATTAGACAAAATTTGGCTGGTAAGCGGGAGAAGGGGTCCACCTGTTGGCTAGAGGTATGTACCTCGTTCTTGGTGTGATGCAAGCAGGCCTGGCGACCGAGATGGCAGTCTTGGGGGGGGGGGGGCGGTGAGTCATCATGGATGCCTCCCCGTGTGGCGGGTAGCACTGGTAAGGTAAATATTTGTGACCCACAGGTATCCGGCAGGTTCGCAATTGACTGGCCAACACTAGATAGGTACAAGTTGGTTAACGTTGACCGGTCAACGACGAACCAGGCAATGGGGTGATGGCACGAGCTATTCAGCATGCATCACCACGTGATTTTACGGATACACGTCAGAGGGTGGGGTCAGTAGATAGTTTATTGACTACGGTCAACAATTTGTTTGTTGTCAACAAACAAATTGATACAAATGGATACATTGTAGCCAATTGCCGTTGGCAATTTGGGAGGAACCTTACCAGTGTTACTGCGGCCTGCTTGCCTTAAGAATTATAATTGGCTGAGTACCAATGGAAATTTATAATTCGGACTAGGGCATGAATCAATAAATGTGGCCCAATGCCGTTATCCACTTATACCGGTGTCTGAGTCCTTTTTTGGGGGGTGCGCCTGCAAAAATATCTGACTGCTGACTAACTTTCTCTTGAATGGAGTGAGCATTACCTCATCATCTCTTGAACCATAATTTGTTCCATTTGTTGTATTTCTCTAACATTTAGGAAATTTTCCCTTGATATTTGGCAAAATCTAGCTTCCTTTAACTTGAGCCCGTTCTCATGTGTTCTTAATTCTGGAGTGACTCAGAACAAAAAAAAATCTCTCTTCTGATTAACAATCTTTCAAGACTTTGAACAGTAATATTTCTGGTTTCCTGAAATATGAGGCTATTACTGTATTACACTAACTTTAGTCAGATTATACTTCTGTTAATGCTGCCTAAATTTTTAAAGCCACATGATACCATTGGCTCATATTCAGCTTGTGATCTACAACAATTCCAAGATCCTTCTCACTTGTAGTATTACTGAGCCTAGTATCCCGCGTCCTGTAACTGTCTACAGTATTTGGTTTCATTTTCCTAGATGCAGAACTTTGCACTTAATTCTGTTAAATGTCATTTTGCTGTTTTCCGACCAGTGCTCAAACCTATCAAGATCATTTTGAATTTTGTTTTTGTCTTCTGGGTTATTAGCTATTCCACCCAATTTTGTGTCATCTGCAAATATGATCACCATTTCCTGCACACCTCATCCAGGTTATTAATAATAATGTTTGCTATAAACAGAGATGAGCACTGAACTCTAGAGTCAGATATGACTGGCTTTCGAGCAAGGGCAACCTTTACCTGAGGAGAAGCGGGTCCTGGAATCAGCCTTGTGGTATCTCATTTGTTACTTGTTCCCAATTTGAGAAGAAGCCAATGATAAGCATTCTCTGAGTATGATTGAAACCAAATGTGTACTTGCCTTACAAAAATGAGAATAGTCTGGCAGTATTTGTTCTGAACAAATCATTTTTGGTTTCTAGATCTTACAGCATTATTTTCTAGATGCTTGCAGAATTATTATTCTATAATCTGTGCTGGAATTTTCCTCAGGATGAATGGTATGTGGCTCCTAGGTCCCTCCCTTTTTCTTTTTGAAGATAGCGACAATGTTAACCCTCCTCAAATTATCTGGCACTTCACCTATCCTCCATGATTTCTAAAAAAAAAAAAGTAGTTCTGAGAGCTTTTAAGTCAATGCCTTTAATATTCTTGGATGCTGTTGATTAGGCCCTGCAGCTTTGAACTCATTCAAAGTAGTAAGGTATTCCTTCACAAGTTCTTTTATCAATGTCAAGGTACAGTATTGTTCCTTTCACTTGTACTTCCCATTTGCTTGGGGTGTGTATGTCATACACTGTCTTCTGGTATAAAACTGAGCTAAAGTAGCAGTCGAGCACTTCTGCCTTTTCTTTGTTGTCTGTTATCATTCTGCCATCGCCACTGAATAGCTGAGCCACTATTTATTTTCCCTGTCTTTTGCTATGCACATACCTGAAGAATGCTTTTTAAATTATTATTATTTAGCATCTCTTGCTATTCTTAGCTCATTCTCAGCTTTTGCCTTCCCAGTGTGATAGGAACAATTATTTGTTGTCTGTCTATACTCTTACTCTGTGGTTTGGCCTTTCTTCTATTTCCTAAATGTGTCTTTTTTATTCTCAGGTCCTATTTGAGCTTTTTGTGAAGCTACTTTGGTCTTTTTTGTGGTCTTTCACTTTTTTGTTGCAATTGTTTGCAGTTGTAGCTTTAGAATTTCCTTTTTAAGATGTTCCCATCCATCTTGGATTCCTTTTCTTGGATCTCCTGCCATGAGACACATGCTTATAATTCTTCTGAGCCCGCCTTGATGGGAAAGTGGTGGGGAGGGGCTTGCCTGCAACAGCTTGCATGCCAACAGAAAAGGCTGTTCATGTCACCTCTGGCACGTGTGCCATAGGTTCACCTACACTGCAATCATATCAGTGGCAACCACTTCAGCAGAAGCAGCAGTTTTGAAGCCACCAAAGGAGATTCAAGGCCCACATTCAGCTCATGGATTGTATGTCATCCAACCCACCATGACAACTCTAGCAAAGTCAGCCCATACTGACTCCAGTGCATGGCTTGTGTAAGTACATGTAGACAACTGCTCATACTCAGCATTGTGTATACCGAGTGAAGATTTCCCTTCTATTCTTTGCAACATAGGCAAATTCTTGAAGTATGCCTGTAGCCTCCAATCCTGTCTTGTGAGAGCAAAAATGCACTGAGAAAATCTGTTCATAACTCTTCCTTCTCTTTCTCCATTTCTAGAAACTCAACTTAAAAATTTCAGTTTCTTTGTTAACCCTTTCCTTCTGACCTGCAAAAGGAAAACCTTTCCTGTCTGAAAATCTCTGCCACACTGCAGTGAAGAAATACTGTGCAAACGTTCCTTGGTGAGGCTTTTGAGGCTGATCAGTCACTTTTGGTAGAAATACAAGGCACTATTAACACCTAGCAATCAGTACAAATACTGTACATGCATACTCAGTTTTCTAGATCTAACCTTAGAATAAATGATCTCCTGTCTCAGCTTTATCAATTAAAGCCCCTTGTACAGCATGAAAGGAGATTTAGTCAACAGGACCATCAGAAGATGATCTCACTGCCTCTTTGTTCCTCTGGAGCCTTTTCACACATTTAACACATGAAGGAAGTGCTGGTAATTAATAGTAAGTATTAAATGACCTGATTAATAATCGTTTCTTTAGAATTTACTTATTTATTTAACACTAGCCGATTACCCAGCCTTGTCCGGTTTTTGTTTTTTTACTGTAGGCCAGCCTTTCCCATGGAAACCTCATGGGATGTGTGTGTGGATCACTCCTGCCTCCCTTCCTCCACCTCTCTCTTCCCTCAACTGTCCCCTCTCTGCCTCCCTCACCCATCCCTACCTGGAACTGTGACATCCCTTCCTCCATCCCTCTCTTCCCTCACCTGTCCCGCTTCTCCGTCGACGGTCTGCCCTTATCCTTTCCCTTACATGTGTCCTCTTTGTGTCCCTACCTGGGACTGTGACATTAGCCAGCTCAATTACATCACGATGATGTCACAATCGGGTGACCTACCTGGGGCTATGACATTAGCATCACTATGACATCACTGGGACACACACACACCCTCCTGTCAAGTTTACTTCCCTTTGCAGATCAATATAGGGGCATGCACCCCCCATGGGGTTTGTGACCCCCCCCCAGTGCTGGTCTCTGTAGGGTGAGGTACGTATGTGCCAATTTTCAGTGCAATCGGTCCAGGGGTACAGATTTGTCTAAAGCACATACAAGACCACACCTCTGTTTTAAGGGAGATTCACAGAAATTCATAATTTTAGCAAAAATATTGTATTTAGCACAAAATCTTGTAGTTTGTGCAAGAAACTTGCATTTGCATAAAATACCATATTTTACCATGCAAGGAAGGAGTAGTAGGGCTTATTAATGCTGCTGTGGGCAAAAATATGCTGGTCTTTTAACTCTTTACAGTAAAATTCCTGTAGCAGTTATCTATTGTTTTAATGTCCTTAAATTTCAAATTTGAATCACTGGAATATTTTAGTTTTGTTGTAGCTATCATAGAAGGGTATTTATTAAATCATCTTAAATTAAATAAAACATTCCTTTCTTACTTGAAATTCCATTATTGATCTCTCCTAATCCAGTGGTTATACCAACATCTATGGAACTCATTATTTTATCAATCTGTTAAAAAAAAGAGAGAGAAAATGTTAAACTTTGCCACTGTGTATTATTTTATAGCTATAAAGATTGAATAAAGACATATTATTTAAAGGATGGTACAAGTATGAACAATGCAATTAAAACCTGACAGTCAAGCTATTTTCCCAGCTCCATTCACTATATACAGCTCGAACCATTTGGGAAGCATTTCACTTGAATGTAATGGGTGTCTAATAGCATGTAGTATGACGAAAAAATCTGAGAGGAGCAATGGCAGAAGTTCCCAAACATTTTGATACCACATTGTTTAATTTTTGAGAAACTCTAATGTCTCCCTATTTCTTTTTTGTCATAACCAAACCTCATTTTAAATTTAAAAAATAGCAACTTGAAATTAAAGAAAATTACTAAAAATGATAGTGAATTAAAAATAAGCACAAATATATATGTGATTGGATTTTATTCAGTGAAGCCTATTTAAGTCAATGAGAGTATATTAAATTCACAAGTGGAATGTGGATTGCAGCTAATTTATGCATCCTTACCTGAGAGAAAAATCTTTTAACACAACAGCTTTTGTCTTTTCTTATGTGCTACTTTGCCTACATTTCAATCAGTACTGTTGCCTTACTGCCACATCCTCTACACTTGGTAGAATTTATGAGTGTTATTATAATGTCACACTAGTATTATAGTATGCATATTTGCTCGGAAGATATATAGCACTTAATCCCAGGACAATCATGAACAGCACTGCAGCTGTGCAGTATGATCCTAGATATTATTTACTAAAATTCAGAAAGCTTGCTCTGAGGTAAATCTACACTGTATTAATGCCCTTGCATCATACCTGTCAAGTTTTGGATTTGAAAATAAGGGAAATTTCCCAACCAAAATGGGAAACTTGACAGCTATGCTTATCCTGTGCTGACCTCCATTGGTGGCATTAGGGCATTGCAGTCTAACTAATATGGGAGGGTGGCAGGAAAGAGGGTAAAATACGGGAGTTTCCCGGCCAAAATGGGGTACTTGACAGCTATGCCTTGCATTTCAAACTAGAAGCTCTGTCAACAAGGCAACTGCTCCATCAATGTATTCAAGATGTGAAGGCTGTCAAGAGCAGGAAAAGGTGAGTTAAAATGCCACCTCCACTTATGCGTAAAAAAACAAGTCCAATCTTCATGACTGTTATAGAAGATATCTGAAGTGGTCCCACAAAATGACAGAGAAGGGAGTTAAAGAAAGTCAATGTTAAAATCACTGGCTGGACTGCTCTGATTTCTCACTGTGCCTCCTGGGAGAAAAGCCAGCCTGAATAGTCATGGACAAGCTGCAGAGTCCCAGGATGTCCTCAGAAGAAGGGAATAGTTAACCACACCTGTATATTCTTTACCTAGAAAGCTCTGGAAATGGTTGCCAGAAATCAGAATTGACTTGACAGCATGCAATTATTATTATTATTATTATTATTATTATTATTATTATTATTATTATTATTATTATTATTATTATTATTATTATTATTATTATTATTATTATTATTATTATTATTATAAGAAAATCTAGAGAGAGTTAACTTTGAACCTCTAAAGCCCTTCTCCTCATGGAGGGCCATCATGAAAGATTGGCAAACAAACATATCAAGTAGTTGTTTTGCCGAGAGAAGGCTATTAGACCTTGCTTCTCCAGAGACATAAGTGAAAACCTCACAGTCTGGCATAGTTTTTTTGTGGACTGCAGCCCACTTTTTCAGACACATGTAGAACAGCCAAGCAGATGAGCATTTATATTATTTAAATGTCAGTCTACTTTTATCTGAAGATATGGGCTAACAAAAACTTACACTAAACAAAACTTGCTACTTGTTAAGGTGCTGCTAGAGGCTCTCTCCAGCCCCTGTGCCCACTCTCTGCAACAGGCTAACATGGCTACTTTTCTGGAAATTTCTGTAATCAACTTTTATAGGAATAAGAGGAAAATATTACAGTATCTGTATTTAATGTTATTGTTTTGGTTTCAGTTAGTTTTACTCCTCTTTCAGAAGATATTTCCTACAGTTTGGAAACTGCAGTATGGAAGATGATTAGAAAGCTGTAAGATCAAAGCCACAGCACGCCCCCAGAGTGTATCTAGATTACTGAATACTCTGTGGGAATAATAGTATCCCACAAACCTATGGCATTGGAACAAAATGAATCTGCTCTGGATATTTAAAGCTATATAGTAAATCACAATATGTCCCAGATTTTTTTTAGTAAAGGTAAAGGTAAAGGTTTCCCTTGCTTGAAAGGCAGTCATATCTGACACTAGGGTGCAGTGCTCATCTCTGTTTCAAAGCCGAAGAGCCAGCGCTGTCTGCTTCTGCAGACGTTTCCGTGGTCATGTGTCAGGCATGACTAGACAACGGAGCGCGCAGAATGCTGTTACCTTCTCACCGAAGTGGTCCCTATTTATCTACTTGCAATTTCTTGCTTTTGAACTGCTAGGTTGGCAGGAGCTGGGACAAAGGCGGGAGCTCATTCCATCCTGTAGTACTCGGGAATTGAACTGCTGACCTTCTGGTTCCCAGTCAGTGTCTTAGCCTCTTGAGCCACTGCAGTCCTTTTTCATTTTTCATTAGATACTATCAGATTTTAAATTTCTTCAAATTCCAAGCAAATTTTGACATGTACTAGGACATGCAAATATACACACTTCTGACATTTTCCTAGTAGAAGCTCACTGCACAGCATCACAGATCAATTCTAAAACTCCTAAATTTGCAGACTGTATTTAAAATGAATCTGTTTCTAAATCTCATCCAAGTTCCAATGGTGGCTCACCAGGTGACTGGAATGTGTGTTTGTTGATGCATACAGACACATGTACACAAACCATAAAATGTTCTAATGGCAAGTGGCCACAGAAAGCTCATTTATATCTGTTTAGACTAACTTGTTGACTTCCCCAGTCAACAAGTCAACAGTGTGAGAATGATCTTGGACAGAGATCTTTCTCAGTACTTGCTACCAAAGTTCCTTCAAAAACTGGAGATAAAATGCACTCTATTTTCAGAAAGTTTCCAAGGAGGTAGCTATGTAATTCTGTTGCAGAGCAAAAACAGCAAAACATCTTGGGGCTCCTTAAAGATCTTTTGTTTTTATCTGGCATTTCATGCACTTTAGCTTTCTTCTTCAACTGCATAAAATCTAAATGCAATTGCATCTGAAGAACTGAGGAACAGCTCACAAAACCTTATTCTAAATAACAATGGATTAGCCATTAAGATTTCATGTTCCAAATAATGTCAGTGCTCTGAATTTTGATCCGACTCCTGTTCCTTGTACAGATTTTGTTTTCATGTATACACCTATGCATTCCTCTTCTTTACTTCCTCTTTTATCCCTTCAGGTGTTGAGGGAACCTATGTATGAAAAGATCAAAAACTCACTTCTTCCCATTCAGAAGTAAATGATGGTGTTCTTTCAGAATCTGCTCTGGAACTTCTAGGATCTGCTGTAGATTCGCTCCAATTTCTTCTTCCTTTTGGCTCAATAGGTGGATAGGAAATGAGGTTAGAGTCTGATTTTGAAACGTATTTGGATAAATGCATATCCAAGAGAGTTTTTGGCAAAGATCGTATTCTCCCAAGGGTGCAAGCACGTTCTACAAACCCTGCAGCATTAGCAACCCACTGGTCTCCAGTTCTTGTAATAGCAGCTAGTGTGCTAATCTCTCCTACATTGTTTTTAGAAAAAAATATAGTTCTGTTTAAAATGGGTGGTTTTTTCTTTTTAACTGGTGGATCAACGTTGTTTTCTTGCTGTAGCTGTGTTGTCTGCAAGATACTTCTGTTCAAACTACTTTCACAGGATAATTCATCTGTAGGGCTTGCTTTTCTATACAGCTGAAATGGATTGTCAGGTGGGTCATATGCAGGTGATGATCCATGAAGTAAACCAGCAAACTGCTCAGATAGATGCGGTTCAAGATGCTCACTTTCAATGGATGTTTGCTGTGTTTCTGTAAGATACAACATTTTTTCCCAGTTAATTATTTTAACCCAACAGTTGCTTAATAAGGATTAGACATATAGAAGAGTATCTTTACAGTATCTGAACAGTATCAGTATAGAAGAGTATCTTTAGTATGTTCCAAAGTCAAATATGTTGCACCACTTGCCAGGAGATCAGGACATGTTTTAGCTTGATAAAAAAATAAAAAATAAAAATAAAAACACACAATGGAGATGACACAATGGCACCTGGAAGATGAAAACATTATTGTGACAGTATTTTGTGATCTAAAGTCCCATTTATCAGATGTTGATTGTCTGGCAATGCCCATGTGTGTGCACGCACACACACACACACACACACACAAAGAGGGAGAGATGGGGGTGGGCGGTTGAGCAAAAAGTAAAAAAAACAGGCAAATACCTTGTACTTTTCTCTATACCTTTCCTCCTTTTATATTCCTGTCAGCTAAGAATAACATTTAATGAAATAGGAGAAGTTGATGAAGACTCAAACTCTTTTGATCCTGCTACTCACAGAAGTAAGATTTGATAAGGCAAGATGGATCCTTCTTAGTGGCTGCTCCCAGGCTGCAAAGCCTCTTTCTACTAGAGATAGTCTGGCTCCCTTCCTGTTGGTTTTCCATAAGCAGGCAAATAATTTTTATTCATGCAAGCTTTCTGCAACTGACTAGCAACTAAGGACAGCACTTTTAATAGCACTTTACTTATTAATTTTTTAAAAAGTAATTATATTTTCATAGCTTCCAATTCATTATTCTAATTCAACCATTTTCAGCATCACAATTTATTATGTGTATTTTAATATTATGACTTGCTATGGTTGCTTGTGTGTATATATGTGTGTTTGTGTATGTTTATTTATATCCATTTTTGTTTACATTTAGTGCCATATCTTGGAGAAAGACTGCAAATATATAAAGAAAATAATTATACCAGATCCCCACCCCAGAGGGAGGAAGCATCCAGGGAAGAAAAGCCTGGCAGAAACCACTGAGGGTAAGAGGCCTATTCCAAAGGCCACAAGCCCACCCCAGAGGGAGGAAGCATCCAGGGAAGAAAAGCCTGGCAGAAACCACTGAGGGTAAGAGGCCTCCACCTAAGGAAGAGGAAAGAGGCGATTTAAAATAAGAAGAAAAGGGGGGCAGATTTACATTCAAGACCCCCCTAAAAATAAAATAGTTTCCAGATCTTGGACAGGGTTTTGCAACGGATCGGAGCTCACCATTGGAAAGCCATCATTAAACGATCGCGGTTGAAAGGTGTGGACCTTAGAAAGTCCCTTTTGTCTCTCTCTCTCCCGCATCTGATCTTCTCCCCCGCCGGGCAACCACCCCCAGCCGGGGGGTGAGGAGGAGAGCCAGCCAGCCGGGAGAGCGAACGAGCAAGCGGCGGAAGGGCCAGCCACGCCGCCGCCGAGCAACCACCCCCAGCCGGGGGGTGGGGAGGAGAGCCAGCCAGCCGGGAGAGCGAGTGGCGGAAGGGCCAGCCGCGCCGCCGCCGGGCAACCACCCCCAGCCGGGGGGTGAGGAGGAGAGCCAGCCAGCCGGGAGAGCGAGCAGCGGAAGGGCCAGCCACGCCGCCGCCGGGCAACCACCCCCAGCCGGGGGGTGAGGAGGAGAGCCAGCCAGCCGGGCGAGCGGGCGAGCGAGCGAGCGGCGGAAGGGCCAGCCACACCGCCGCCGGGCAACCACCCCCAGCCGGGGGGTGAGGAGGAGAGCCAGCCAGCCGGGAGAGCGAGCGGCGGAAGGGCCAGCCACGGCCGACGCCGAGCTACCACTCCCAGCCGGGGGGTGAGGAGGAGAGCCAGCCAGCCGGGCGAGCGGCGGAAGGGCCAGCCGCAGACGCCGCCGGGCAAACACCCACAGCCGGGGGGGAGAGGAGGAGGAGGAGAGCCGGTTGAGCAGCGGAAAGGCCAAGAGAAGACCAACTGAAAGACGGGAAGAGGGCAGAGGAGGAAAAGCAAGGGGAGAGACTCAGAGCCCCAGGCAAAGGATAAGTACCTGATATGCAGATGTAGAAGACTTAACATAGAAACTGACATAGAGACTTTATACTAACTAAATACAGAAATTGACATAGAGACTGTATATAAAGTGTGATAATATGCATGATAATATGTTATCTAAAATGTTTTAAACTTCTAAAAACTGTGATAAAATGTATGAGGAGGGAAAAATGGCGTAGACACCGGCAAACCACGCCACAAAGCTTGCCAAGAGAACCCTATGGACCAAAACAAAAGGCAAAACAAAAGGGCAGGCTAGATGATACAGGATGCTTAACACCACAGAGGGGAGAAAGGGGAGGGACAAGAAGGGGGGAGGGGAAATGCAATGTTGTAAGGAGCAATACTGCATAGGGACATGGAATGTGAGATCAATGAACCAAGGAAAACTGGAAGTGGTAAAAAATGAGATGGAAAGAATAAGCATTGACATCTTGGGCATCAGTGAGCTCAAATGGACAGGCATGGGTGAATTCAGCTCTGGAAACCATCATATCTACTACTGTGGGCAAGAAAACCTTAGAAGAAATGGAGTAGCCATAATTGTCAATAAAAGAGTGAGAAAAGCAGTAATGGGATACAACCTTAAAAATGACAGAATGATGTCAGTCAGATTCCAAGGCAAACCTTTCAATGTCACTGTGATCCAAATATACGCACCAACCACTGGTGCAGATGAAGCCACAATGGACCAGTTCTATGAGGACTTACAACACCTCATAGAACAGACACCAAGAAATGATGTCCAAATTATATTAGGAGACTGGAATGCCAAAGTAGGAAATCAAAAAGTGGAGGGAATAACAGGCAAATTTGGTCTTGGAGTACAGAATGAAGCAGGGCAAAGATTGATAGAGTTCTGCCAAGAGAACGCACTGGTCATAGCAAACACTCTCTTCCAGCAACACAAGAGGCGACTTTACACATGGACATCACCAGATGGCCAACACCGAAACCAGATTGACTACATACTCTGCAGCCAAAGATGGAGAACCTCCATACAGTCAGCAAAAACAAGACCTGGAGCAGACTGCGGCTCAGATCACAACCTACTGATTGCAAAATTCAGGCTTAGACTAAAGAAAATAGGGAAAATACGGAGACCAGAAAGATATCACCTAGACAGCATCCCTAAAGAATACGCGGTGGAGGTGATGAACAGATTTAATGGCTTAGACTCGGTAGACAGAGTACCAGAAGAATTATGGACGGAGATGAGGGACATCATGCAGGAAGCAGCAAAGAAAATCATACCAAAAGAAAAGAAGAGTAAGAAAGCAAAGTGGTTGTCTGATGAGGCTCTTAAAATAGCAGAGGAAAGAAGGAACGCCAAAGTCAAAGGAGAAAGGAAAAACTACAATCATTTGAACACAGAATTTCAAAGAAAAGCAAGGAGAGATAAGGAAAACTACCTAAAAGAACAGTGCAGAGAAATGGAGGAAAACAACAAAAGAGGCAGAACCAGAGATCTCTTCCAAAAAATCGGCGAAATCAAGGGAACATTTAAAGCAAAAATGACCATGATAAGGGACAAAGATGGAAAGGAGCTAGCTGATGCAGAAGAAATTAAGAAAAGATGGAAAGAGTACACAGAGGAACTTTACAAAAAGGACCTCAACACTCCTGACAATCACATTGATGAAGAAATTGAACTTGAGCCAGACATCCTGGAGAGCGAAGTCATAAAGGCCCTAAAGAGCACTGCAAACAACAAAGCTAGTGGAGATGATGGTATCCCAGTTGAATTCTTCAAAGCGCTAAAAGATGACGGCATCAAATTACTGCATTCAATATGCCAGCAGATTTGGAAAACAAAACAGTGGCCACAGGATTGGAAAAGATCAGTATACGTCCCAATCCCAAAAAAGGGCAATGCCAAAGAATGTTCAAATTATCGAACAATCGCGCTCATCCCACATGCCAGCAAGGTGATGCTCAAGATAATACAGGATAGACTTCAGCAACATGTGGAGAGAGAACTACCAGAGGTGCAGGCTGGTTTCAGAAGAGGCAGGGGGACTAGAGACCACATTGCCAACATACGCTGGATCATGGAGAAAACAAAGGAATACCAGAAACAAGTTTACTTTTGTTTTATTGACTACACTAAGGCATTTGACTGTGTGGACCACAACAAGATGTGGCAAGTAATTAAAGAGATGGGAATTCCAGAGCACCTCATATGCCTTCTGAGAAATCTGTACATGAAACAAGAAGCAACAGTTAGGACAGAACACGGAATGACAGAATGGTTTGGAATAGGAAAAGGAGTAAGACAAGGCTGCATTTTGTCACCATGCTTATTCAACCTATACACAGAGCACATAATGCGCAGTGCAGGGATGGAGGAATCACAATATGGGATTAAAATCGCTGGGAGAAACATCAACAATCTGAGATATGCAGACGATACCACCCTAATGGCAGAAAGTGAGGAAGACCTAAAGAATCTCTTGATTGGGCTGAAGGAGGAAAGTGCAAAAGCTGGCTTGAGACTCAATATCAAGAAAACCAAGATAATGGCAACAGGCCCAATCAGTTCCTGGAAAATAGACGGGGAAGAAGTAGAAGCAGTGACAGATTTTACTTTCTTAGGATCAAAGATCACTGCAGATGGGGATTGTAGCCATGAAATAAAAAGGCGACTGATTCTTGGGAGACAAGTGATGAGAAACCTGGGGAACATAGTGAAAAGCAGAGACATTACATTGCAAACAAAAATTAGAATAGTCAAAGCAATGGTTTTCCCAGTAGTAATGTATGGATGTGAGAGCTGGACAATTAGGAAGGCTGAACGTAGAAGAATAGATGCCTTTGAAATGTGGTGTTGGAGGAGGGTTTTGAGAGTCCCCTGGACAGCGAGGAGAACAAATAGGTCAATCTTAGAGGAGATTAACCCTGACTGCTCATTGGAAGGTCAAATAGTAAAGATGAAGCTAAAGTACTTTGGACATCAAATGAGAAGGGAGGATTCACTTGAGAAGGCATTGATGTTGGGAAAGGTGGAGGGCAAAAGAAGAAGGGGGAGGCCAAGGATGAGATGGCTAGATGGCATTGTAGACACAATGGGCACAGAGCTGGGAGGGCTGAGGGGGATGGTGGAGGACAGAGGCGCCTGGAGGAAAATGGTCCATGGGGTCGCAAAGGGTCGGAGTCGACTGTGCGACTGAACAACAACAAAGAGGCCTATTCCAAAGGCCACAAGCCCACCCCAGAGGGAGGAAGCATCCAGGGAAGAAAGGCCTGGCAGAAACCATTGAGGATAAGAGGCCTACTCCAAAGGCCCCATCCCCACCCCAGAGGAAGGAAGCATCCAGGGAAGAAAAGTCTGGCAGAAACCATTGAGGGTAAGAGGCCTATTCCAAAGTCAGAATACAAGGCAAACCTTTTAATATCACTGTAATCCAAATATATGCACCAACCACGGGCGCAGATGAAGCCACAGTGGACCAGTTCTATGAGGACCTACAAGACCTCATAGAACAGACACCAAGAAATGATGTCCACATTATCTTGGGAGATTGGAATGCCAAAGTAGGAAATCAGAAAGTAGATGGAATAACAGGCAAGTTAATAACAGGTCTTGGAACACAGAATGAAGCAGGGCTAAGATTGATAGAGTTCTGTCAAGATAACACACTGGTCATAACAAACACCCTCTTCCAGCAACACAAGAGGCGACTTTACACATGGACATCACCAGATGGCCAACATCGAAACCAGATTGATTACATACTCTGCAGCCAAAGATGGAGAACCTCCATACAGTCAGCAAAAAACAAGACCTGGAGCAGACTGTGGCTCAGATCACAACCTACTATTAGCAAAATTCAGACTTAGACTAAAGAAAATAGGGAAAAGAATCAGGCCAGACAGATATGACCTAGACAACATCCCTAAGGAATACACAGTGGAGGTGAGGAACAGATTTAATGGTTTGGATTTGATAGACAGAGTGCCAGAAGAATTATGGACAGATGTGCGGGACATCATGCAGGAGGCAGCAAGGAAAACCATACCAAAAGAAAAGAAGCATAAGAAAGCAAAGTGGTTGTCTCATGAAACTCTTAAAATAGCAGAGGAAAGAAGGAATGCAAAAGGCAAAGGAGAAAAGAAAAAATACAGTCACTTGAACACAGAATTTCAAAGAAAAGCAAGGAGAGACAAGGAAATCTATTTAAATGAACAGTGCAAAGAAATAGAGGAAAGCAATACAAGAGGCCAGACTAGAGATCTTTTCAAAGAAATTGGGGAAATCAAGGGAACATTCAAAGCAAAAATGACCATGATAAGGGACAAAGATGGCAAGGAGTTAGCTGATGCAGAAGAGATTAAGAAAAGATGGAAAGAATACACAGAGGAACTTTACAAAAAGGACCTCAACACCACCAATAATCACAATGATGAGAACATTGAACTTGAGCCAGACATCTTAGAGAGTGAAGTCAGAAAGGCCCTAAAAAGCACTGCAAACAACAAAGCTAGTGGAGATGACGGTATCCCAGTTGAATTTTTCAAAGCTCTAAAAGATGACGGAATCAAATTACTGCATTCGATATGCCAGCAGATCTGGAAATCAAAACAGTGGCCACAGTATTGGAAAAGATCAGTATACGTTCCAATCCCAAAGAAGGGTAGTGCCAAAGATAATACAGGATAGACTTCAGCAGCACGTGGAGAGAGAATTGCCAGAGGTGCTGGCAGGTTTCAGAAGAGGCAGGGGGACTAGAGACCACATTGCTAATATACGGTGGATTATGGGGAAAACAAAAGAATATCAGAAACAAGTATATCTCTGCTTTATTGACTACACCAAGGCCTTTGACTGCGTGGACCACAATAAAATGTGGCAAGTACTTAAAGAAATGGGAATACCAGAACACCTCATATGCCTCATGAGAAATCTGCACAAGAGTCAAGAAGCAACAGTTAGGACAGAACACGGAATGACAGAATGGTTTGGAATAGGAAAAAAGAGTAAGACAAGGCTGCATTTTATCACCCTACCTTTTCAACCTATACACAGAGCACATAATGCGCAATGCAGGGATGGAGGAATCACAATATGGGATAAAAATTGCTGGGAGAAACATCAACAATTTGAGATATGCAGACGATACCACCCTAATGGCAGAAAGTGAGGAAGATTTAAAGAAGCTACTGATTGGGTTGAAAGAAGAGAGTGCAAAAGCTGGCCTGAGACTTAACATCAAGAAAACCAAGATAATGGCAACAGGCCCTATCAGCACCTGGAAAGTAGATGGGGAAGAACTAGAAGCAGTGACGGATTTTACTTTCTTGGGATCTAGGATCACTGCAGATGGTGACTGCAGCCATGAAATAAAGAGGCGACTGATTCTAGGGAGACAAGCCATGAGAAACCTGGGGAACATAGTGAAAAGTAGGGACATCATCTTGCAAACAAAAATTCCCATAGTCAAAGCAATGGTATTCCCGGTGGTAATGTATAGATGTGAGAGCTGGATCATTAGGAAGAATGAGCGCAGAAGAATAGACGCCTGTGAGATGTGGTGTTGGAGGAGAGTTTTGAGAGTACCCTGGACAGCGAGGAGAACAAATAAGTCAATCTTGAAAGAAATCAGTCCTGACTGCTCCTTAGAAGGTCAAATAGTAAAGATTAAGCTGAAGTACTTTGGACACCAAATGAGAAGAGAGGATTCACTTGAGAAAGCCTTGATGCTGGGAAAGATGGAGGGCAAAAAAAAGGGGACGGCAAAGGATGAGATGACTGGATGGCATTGTGGATGCAGCGGGCACCGAGCTGAGCGGGCTGAGGAGAATGGTGGAGGACAGGGGTACCTAGAGATCAATGGTCCATCGGGTCGCAAAGGGTCGGAATCGACTGTGCGACTGAACAACAACAAAATTATACCAGAACATATTTGCTAGTCTTTAAAACATTTGGATAACAGCAATCATGCATTGTGCATCAATGGGAGGGGACTTTTAAGGCCTAATGACATTGTTCTTTACCACTAACTTGATAAAGTTATTTTCCTACCTCTGGCATTTGAAGTGAGCCTCTGCCCCCTCTTCCTGTTAGTTTTTGCTTCTGTTGTTTTGTTGATAATCCCTTCTTTCTCTGACCTTCCTCCAAGCAACAAGCACAGAAGGGCTTCTATGTGCCGGAGACTCATTGTTTTCCCTTTTCCCTTCTGACTGTAACTACAGTTGGTAACTGTAAGTAAAGATACCTTTTTCTACTTTAAATGTTATTTAGTGAATTTATCATATGAAGTGCTAGTTTTTGTGCAAAATAACAAAGGGAGGGGCTCATATGACCGAACTGACCTCTCCACGTTTCTCTGTGCTATTGTTTTTCCTACCTCATTGTCTGCTAACTAGAGGAAATAACAAAAGAATTTTTCCTCACTATAAAGTACCACAATTAGTACAGGACTGAGATGCCAACCAACTCAGAAGACAGAGGAATGGTTTCAGTAGTAGGAGCCGATTCTTTGCTATGAAGTTGTATTTTTCAAAATATTTGCAATTAAAACTTAATCTTTAAGGCAATTCTGGAATTGTCTGTCCATAATAGAAGCTTTTTACTTGGCAGATTTGAAAATGAAATTCCATCCTCATTATTGGGTTTGTCTATTTGCTTTTCAGATTACTTATTGAAATAACAGTACATACAACCAATACAAATATTTTCATCATAAGTATTCAGCTTATACATTTGATGCATTCTGAATGGGATTCATTTTATCTCTGATGCAGTGTAAACTAGAAATATATATATGCTTTGACTTTGAAGGAAGCATCTTTTAAAATTGTTTTCACCAACTGGGGAAATGGTTTAACACTTGCTGCTGCCCAGTTTAACTTATTTATAACTAGCAGAGGTTGCCCGGCATTGCCGGGCTGTTTTAAATTGTGTTGGAATGTTAAATTGTGTTAATGTTTTTTAAAAATTACTTAGTCTGTAATTTTAATTTTTATGTTTATTTATGTAAAAAATTTTTTGGCTTCGCTGTCATAAACTGTGATCTGCTTTTTTCGGGTTTTTTTTGAGGATTAATAAAAGAACAAAGTATGATATATTTTTTTCAAATTGTTTTATGTAACTGAATAATGTTTTAGTTTTTGGAATTTTTTTAAATAGTTGTACCGTAGGTAATAATTTAAATAATGTGAAAGTAAATGTTTTTTACATTCAATGTTTTTAAAATGTGTTTAGATGTTTTGGGTTTTAATTTGAGTTAAAACTCAGCACAGGAGTTTTAAAAAGTTTCTATTGTATTTTATTGACATATATTTATGATTTGTGTTAAAGTGTGTTTTAGTGTAATTTTTTTGACTTGTTTTTATTCTTGTGACCTTTTGTGTAAAATTGTGAATTTGTTTGTATTGTTTTTTTGGTGTTGTTTTTGTTTGTTTTTGTGTTTTTTTTAATGTTTTTGACTGTGTTTTAAGTTAAAAAAATTAAAATTATGTATTTATTTTTATTATTTTTGAGAAGCTTGGGAGGCAAAGACACCTTTGGCTCCTGGGGAGGAGAAATCCCCAGCAGGGAGGGGGTTTGCTTCTTTCTGGGTTTGCTTGGAAAGGAGCTTCCTTTCCAGGCAGCCCAGAGAGAAGCGATTCTTTCTCTTCAGGAGGCAAAGACACCTTTGGCTCCTGGGGAGAAGAAATCTCCAGCAGGGAGGGGGTTTGCCTCTTTCTGGGTTTGCTTGGAAAGGAGCTTCCTTTCCAGGCAGCCCAGAGAGAAGCGAGGGCGAGGCGTAGAAGGCAACACAGGGAGGGAAACCTTTAAACACCCAGTCGGAGCCAGGAGGTAAACGTGGTCGGTGGGGATTAGGAAGGGTGGGCTAGGTGGTGGGGCAGGAGGGTGGCAGCGTGGTTACCGGGGCCGTGCCTCGCCCCCCACTCCCTAATCAGTGCTACCACGCTTACCTCCTGAGTCCTGCTGGGTCTTTAAAAGTCTTTCCCTCCCGGGGGTTTATTTTTTAACTTTGGCGTGCCACGCTTTGCCAGCCTCCTCTGTGCTCGTGTCCCTCAGCCAGAATGGCTGAGGGGTTGTGCAGTACAGAGGTCTCTGAGATTCGTAGTTCGTGCTGCAGTTTTTTTCTGAAGCTTATTTTTTATTGGCTGCGGCGCGTTTCTCACTGTTCTTTGTGGTCGCGTCTCTCAGCCTGATTGGCTGTGGTGTGGCGTGGCGCAAAGAACGTTGGGAAATGAAGTTGTTTCCCTTTCTTTGTGTTTGTGGGGCTCTTGCCCCACTGCCGCTTTTCTCACTCCTTCATTGACCTGCGGACCCAGTTTGTCCGTGTGCATGAAGGGTGGGTGTGGGTTATTAGGGCGAGGCTTAGGAACTATACCAAGTTCCAATGGTTAACCCTTGGTTTTATAGGTTAAGATGAAATTCTAAAAAAGAATACAGAAGAAGATCTCCCCACTAAAACACATCCAATATTATCACTGCACTTAGGTCCAATCTGCTGATCCTCTCTGGAGTTTTACTAGTGAAAAGAGTTATGATACAGTATATTTCATTCTCATTTTTTGTCAACCAGAAACCTCTTTAGTTTTGCTAGTGCTTTATGTCCCTGAATTGCTATTTTATGAGGCTTAAACAAGCAAACAAAATAGTTTACAAGGCAAAAGTTGCAAATCAGATAATCTCAATGTTTTCAATATATTTCAGTCCCCCATACAGTCATACATTATTTTTATCTTGCTTTCAGTCTTCTAGAGTGAACGCAATGCATCATATTACAATCACTACTTCTGAACATGATCCACATGACAAATTCAATACAGTTGAATAATACACTAAAAATAAAAAACTGCCACTTTTCTTACTGCCCTTGATAATAACTGAATTATTCACTTCTATACAATAAAGTTGTGTATTCTAGAACATGAACAGGTCCATTAGATGACTAATGTCTGTGGGAAATGCCTTAATATGTAGTGAATCAACTATATCTACCACATTATATCAGTAATTAGCCCTGTGGTTGCCATAGCAAGCAGTGCCAGAATCTCCTGCTTGAAATGTGTGCCATAGCTATGGCAACAAGAACATGGTGACACCTGTGCTACAAATCTATTTAAATTCTCTCTGTCTTTGATACAGGAAAATTTGCTAATGTTGTGTATCTGGGGAAATTGTCTATAAATGTAACTTCAGCAATAATTGATACATAATCACTGTAATGGCTAGCAATCAATAATAGGGAGAAGAGCAGAACATTACGCAAATCTTTGATATTTTCTCCATGTTTACAAAGTTGACACACTTCTAATAATATTCAAGAATGCCTTCTCTGACAGATTACTACTATATGGCAAATATCCTCCTTAATTAAATAAGTATTTGCAGCATGAAGTTAATTAAATCTTATTATAATGTCCTATCCCGTACCAAGCCTCCTGCACTCGCCCAAACCCGGCCCACAGGTTACTGCAGGGTTGCCGAAAGCACCAGTGGGGCAAGAGCCACATGAACGCGAAAAAAAGGAAAAGAACTTCAATTCCCAATGTCCTGTCACTGGGTGTTGTGTTCTCAATAATAAGCCTTTTACATATATATCATGTATTCTCAATACTATGCTTTGTGTTCTCAATACTATGCCTTTAACTTATATATCAATGTAACCCGTTGCAATTAGGACGCAAGCTAATGACCACCTGGTGGCAATAGCAAGCGCCCAGCTCACAGGTCCCAATTCCCCAAGGAACCACAGCGCGGGAAGATTCCCGCCACTACCTCACCTGGACAAGAAGGGCGTGACCAGAAATGACGTCACGCCAACGGTAGCCAATGGGTTATCGTGGAGCCACATTCAAATGTATAACCACCGTATATATTGAGCTGCTTGTCCGCCATTACCTCATGTTCCCCCTGACCACCATGCAATAAAGATGTGTTAAGCCAATCCTTCAGCTGTTCCTTTGTCTTGGTTCTCATACACTAAATTGGCGACGAGGATGGGATATGGCTTCCCACGAGACCAAGACACATGCCGGTTTCGACATCAACAAGCCGGAAGACTGGGAGCTCTTCGAAATGGACTTCCAAGATACGCTGGTGGTGTCCGACATTACGGACGAGGGAAAGAAGAGGGCCATCCTCACTCGGATGCTGGGAAATGCCGCCAAACGTGTATTGGTGGACCTAGTAGCACCGAAGAAAGTGAGCGAGCTAACGGCCAAACAACTCCTGAAGGTGATGCGCGACCATTTCCAGCCAACGGTCTCAATGTTTTCGGCTCGAAACGCGTTCTGGAAGAGAGTTCAAGCGCCTGGTGAGTCCATCGCCGCTTTTGCAGCGGCCCTGCGGTTGGCCGCCGGCCCTTGCAAGTGGGAAAATCTGGAAATCACCCTCAGGGACCGTTTGCTGTGCGGCCTGTGGGACGAAGAGGTGCAGCGGAAACTGATGAACCAGGAGCCGCCCCCGACGCTACGCGAGGTCGTGAAGGCGGCCCAGGCCGCGGAGGCCACTAGGGCCGGAGTCAAGGGGTTCAGAGAAAGGCCCCCACAGCCCGACAAGGCAGCGGGCTCAGTGCAGGCGGCCAGGCGCACGCCAAAGTCGTCCACGGAGAGCAGCGACGACAAGGACGTCCGGAAGGTGCGGAAGGACGGCCAACGCTGCGACGGCTGTGGAGCAACCCACGACCGCATCAAGTGCCCGTTCCGGAAGGCCGAGTGCCACAACTGCGGACGCCGGGGACACATCGCCAAGGTCTGCAGACGGCGGCGCAGAGACCAGAAAGGCCCGTCAGACCGGCCGCTGAAGACCAAGGAGGGCGCCCGGCCCACGAGGAAGCAGGACGGCGTAGGCCGCATCTCCGACGACAGCAGCGACGAGGCCCCCGTGTACAGCGTGTCCTTGGGACACCCACGTTACTTTGTCGAGGTACTGGTGCAAGGGGCCCCTGTTAGGATGGAGATAGACTCGGGTTCTTCCTACTCAATTATGTCCCAGCGGGAGTTCTTGGGAATTTCCCCCCACGTGCGCCCTAAGCTCAAAGCGTTGAGGTCCACGCTGCGGGACGTGCAGGGAAATAGCATTCCGGTGTTGGGGGTTGGAAAATTCAAGGTCCAATACAAGCAACACACCGCGGAACTTCCCCTGGTTGTTCTAAAGGGGGGAAGTTGCAGCCTCCTCGGGACTCAATGGTTTAAGCCCCTGGGTTTGTTCATTGGGGGGGTGCATGCCGTCGGGACTGACCCAATATAGGAGGTGTGTGACGCGCACCCCGAAGTTTTCAAGAAAAGACTCGGAAAATTCAAGGGACCCCCAGTAGCGTTCGACCTGGACCCGGAGGTCCGCCCTATCAGACTCAAGCCGCGCAGAGTGCCTTTCGCACTAAAGGACAAGATAGAGGCGGAACTGGACAAATTGGTGGGCCAGGGGATTCTTGTTCCTGTTGATTCCGCGGAGTGGGAAACTCCGATTGTAACTGCGCTAAAGGCCAATGGGGAGGTTCGCATTTGCGCTGATTATAAGTGCACCATTAATAAGGCGATCCGCCCAAATGCGTATCCGGTGCCGGTAGTCAGCCACCTGTTGGCCAGGTTACATGGGGGAAAGTGTTTCGCCAAACTTGACCTAGCGCAAGCCTATCAGCAACTCTCAGTAACCCCAGCTGCAGCTGCTGCGCAAACGATAGTCACTCATAAGGGGGCGTTCCAGGTGATGCGCCTACAGTTCGGCGTGAACTCGGTGCCGGGTATTTTCCAGTCGCTCGTGGAACGCCTCTTAAAGGGACTGGAGGGGGTCTTGCCATACTTTGATGACGTGTTGATAACGGGGGGAGCGAGGAGGAGTTGGCTGAAAGGCTGGACAAAGTGCTGGCGGTGTTCGAAAAGGCGGGGTTGAGGTTGCGGAGAGACAAATGCGTTTTCTTCGCCAAAGAGGTTGAGTTCTTAGGTTTCCGGGTAACCCCCGAGGGAATCAAACCCTCCAAATCAAAGGTAGACGCCATTCGAAATGCCCCTCGCCCCACCTCCAAGCCCGAATTGCAGTCGTTCCTAGGGCTCTTAAACTTTTACCATTCCTTCCTGCCGCGGAAGGCATCGGTAGCAGAGCCACTTCACAAGCTACTTAAGAAGGACGAGGCGTGGAAGTGGGGCGAGAGCCAGGAGAAGGCATTCAGTGACCTGAAACAACTCCTGGCGTCTGACGCCATTCTCACCCATTTTGACCCCAAGAGACCAGTGGTTCTGATATGTGATGCATCCCCAGTGGGGGTGGGGGCGGTGCTGTGCCATGTATTGGAGAACGGGAGAGAGGCCCCGATAGCATTCTACTCCAGATCCCTGTCCCAAGCGGAATGAAACTACGCTCAAACAGACATGCCTTTAACTTATATATCAATGTAACCCGTTGCAATTAGGACGCGAGCTAATGACCACCTGGTGGCAATAGCGAGCGCCCAGCTCACAGGTCCCAATTCACCAAGGAACCACAGCGCGGGAAGATTCCCACCACTACCTCACCTGGACAAGAAGGGCGTGACCAGAAATGACGTCACGCCAACGGTAGCCAATGGGTTATCGTGGAGCCACATTCAAATGTATAACCACCGTATATATTGAGCTGCTCGTCCGCCATTACCTCATGTTCCCCCTGACCACCATGCAATAAAGATGTGTTAAGCCAATCCTTCGGCTGTTCCTTTGTCTTGGTTCTCATACACTAAACTGGGATTTTACCTTAGTACTCTAGTGATGTTGTTGTTCAGTCAAACAGTCGATTCCAACCCTTTGCGACCCTATGGACCATTTTCCTCCAGCCACCTCTGTCCTCCACCATCCTCCTCAGCCCACCCAGCTTTGTGCCCATTGTGTCTACAATACCATCCAGCCATCTCATCTTTGGACGCCCCCTTCTTCTCTTGCCCTCTACCTTTCCCAGCATCAAGGCCTTCTCAAGTGAGTCCTCCCTTCTCATCTGATGTCCAAAGTATTTTAGCTTCATCTTCACTATTTGTCCCTCCAATGAACAGTCAGGTTGATTTCTTCCAGTATTGACCTATTTGTTCTCTTTGCTGTCCAAGGGACTCTCAGGACTCTCCTCCAACACCACATCTCAAAGGCATCTATTCTTCTGCGTTCAGCTTTCCTAATGGTCCAGCTCTCACACCCATACATTACCACTTGGAATACCATTGCTTTGATTATGCGAATTTTTGTTTTCAAGGTGATGTCTCTGCTTTTCACTATATTCCCCAGGTTTCTCATGTACAGTGATGTACAGACCTCTTATTCCCTGAAAGAAAATATGAATTACATAAAAAATAATTTTGGGTTCCATCACAATCACTCAAATGTTGTCTAAGGAAAAGTCACCAGATTTGCTTCATATTTTGCTTCAGGTAAAATTCTGACAGTAATTCCAATAATAATATTTTTGCCTGCTTGCTTTCTCTGGCAGGAGAACCACATTCATTTGTTTTTGTGATTACTCATTCAGTATTTAGTTACATGGCAAAAACCACTATTTAATTTAATTTAATTTTTAAATCATAGTAAAAAGTTGTGTTTTATTTTGCTTAGAAGTTTCCTGACAACTTCAGCGGGGAGATGTTGGTGTAAGGGAGTGCAGGTTGAACCTTCACTGCAGACTGTGCTTTCATTGAGGATACATGCCTTACTGCCATCTTGGACAATTCACGATCTTGTGATGTTGTCCTTTGGTGTCTTGCGGAATTTACATAATTTACATTTCTTGATTTTATATGCTTTCCCTCCCTATATATGTGCCAACATATTTTTCTCAAGCCAGAATAATGCATGATAAAATCAGAACACGGGAGGGATTCAAAAGACCATCTGGAAGCATGTTTTCAGTGTGGTGCAGAACCCAGTCCTGCCCAGGACCCAGTGCCTCCAAAGTACAATGAGGTTTTGATGAGAAGCAGCCTCTTTGATCCAAAAGTAGGAAACAACTTGAACAAGAGAAGCATCTTCAATGCCACCCACCAACAGCTGATAATGAAACAGAATCAAATTGAACCCAAATGTTGCTGCCTGCAAATATCACATTATGCAAATCAGCACTTTAAGGATATCTATGTATTTGTCATACATAGACAAATGTATCATTGACACGGTTGGCATAGATCTCGGCAGACTCCAGAGGATGGCAGATGACAGAGAAACCTGGTGTGCTGTGGTCCATGGGGTCACAAAGGATTGGATTTGACTGTGTGACTGAACAACAACAACAACAACAACAATTGTATTTGTCACATGGTCATCCTGTTTTATGATGTATTATTTTGTTCACCTTTATTCTGGTGGGAGATATATGGATGGTTAGATAGGAGGACAGCACTATAAATTTGAGATCTAAGGAGCTTTTACTATAGTTAATTGAAATTCCTTCCCCACTTTTCTAGTTACTTTCTTGGAGTATAGTTCTATACAGTCAATGCATACATTTCTCCAAAGCTTGTTGTCTTATGTTACTCAAGCTCTTCCAAAAATAACTAGATTAAGCAAGTCTCTTTTATAGTTCTTAACATTTACATCTGATTGCAATACCTTTGTACAGAGGCATTTCTGTCTTTTCCCATCTTGGGGTGCAGGGGCAGTGGCTCTCAAGGTACCAAGGACAAAAACCATATAGAGCTTTAAATCAATGCCAATACTATGCCTTTGAAGTGTGCACACAAACAGTTATCCGTGCAGTACTTGCAGGACTGGTGATATATGGCCCCGTAACTATATGCCCACCAGCATTCTTGCTCCTCCATTCTGAATCAAATACATTTCCCAAAAATACTTCAAATGTAACTCTAGGTGGAGAATAGTGCAGTAATTTGATTAGGTGTAACTAAAACATGTTCCATCATGTCTGGATCTGACCTCATCAGAGACAGACACAGCAGTTTCATTAGCCTAAAATGGCATATGATACTTTAGATCCAGCTGCAATTTTTTTTCAAACAGACCTTTGATCAATCAAATATTAATTAATTTCAAAAATGGTACAACGGGCCTTATTTCCTTGCTCTCAAACAACTCTATTAGAATACTTCTAATGTCAAAGTTTTCAAGTGCTTCTTTTATGCTCATGCAACAGCTGAAAGTTCAACAGCTGAAAGATGGCTGCTTTGTCACTGAAGTACAAGGTCATTAGTTTCACTGCATAGTCTATCTGTATGTAATTATGTCTATACACAACCTGCTGTTCAACAACATTGACCTTTTATTCAGCAGTCAATTTTCTTTTGCTTGCCATAGGTACAGTTCTAAATTTCATCCTGATTATTTTGGGCATTAATCATGAGAAATACCTGTCAGCACAATAAAGTACAGGAATTATGCTGATACGTATTAAAACTGAGAGACTTTTTCTGTTTTATTTTTTCCACAGTAGCTACAGCAATTAACGACATGATTTTAAATATATATATAGTTGTATGTAGAGACTGCTATATGGTAAGGAATGTTCTGACTTGAAGAGAGAGAGAATGAAAGCGCGGCGCCAAAATGGCCGTCGCGCTCTTTGCAGGCCCCCCCCAACCCGGACTCAGACATCCGGGTGAGTTAGGGGGCGTGGCCACCACTCTATAAAAGGGGTGGCCACGAGGCAGCCGAGCTGCCATTTTAAAAATAGCGATGGAGAGGAGAAGTTTTCTCCGTCGCTGTTCCTTCGACTCTTCGGCTCTTTAGCCCTTGGTCTTTCCCGGCTGGGAAGGAAGGATTCGCACAGAGCCTTTGGCTTGCTGGCTGCTCTGTGTTTTTTGGCGTCAGGTTGATCCCTGGAAAGGGATCCTGCTCTTTCTAACAGATATGCCTCCCAGACGGAAGGCCCCGGCGACGAAACCGCGGCCAAAGGGGAGGACTTTTGCGGGCCCTGCGCAGGGCGGGGGGCGGCCCTCAGGTCGGAGGACCAGGGCTGCGCCCCCGCAGCAGGGCACTACCCCAGCTTTACCCACCGATACCGGTGGGGCGATGCAGGCTGGTGCTTGGCCCTCGGCTGCCCGGCCTCCGGCCGGCCCTTCAGGGGCTTCGGCCCTCGGCCGGCACTTGCCGGCCATGGGTCAGGACAGCGGGGGAGGGCTTGGTGCGGGTGCACAGCACGTTCCCCCTCCGGCCCCTCACGGGCCGGAGTTTTGGGCATTGCCCTATTCGGGCCCAGGCTCTCACTTTGGGGTTCCTGGTCAAATGCCTAGTGGGCCGTCCGGCCTACCCTGCCCACTTTATACTGGGGGATCTGTGGCAGTGGATGCATTGCTAACGCGTTTAGCTGTGCTTGAGGCATCCTTGGGGATTGCACACAACCCCATGGGAGGGGGCCCTTTTCTCTCTGCTGGGGGCCCTTCGTGTCCACCGGCTACCTCGACGGCTGCCACACTGCAACAGGCACAACATTGGGGGTGGGGGTTTCCGCCCCCGGGGCAGTGCCGGGCATCGCAGGGGCTGTCCAGGTTCCACTGCGTATGCCCCGTGTACCTAATGTGCCGGTGACGGCCTTGCCGACGGCTGGTTATTCATTGCCCCTTGGTGATCATTTGTCCCAGGTCACGAGGGAAAAGATTTGGCGGGGGGAGTACGTGGATATATTCTCCCTATTAAACCGTGAGCCCACTAAGGAGGAGAGAGAGGGACAGGACGACAGAGACAAAGAACTGTCCCGCCGTCGTAAGCCACCATGCACCTGGGCCAACTGGTTGCCCGCATATCTTATTTATATGGCGGTGTACCTTAGGGCCCGGCCTGACCTGGCCATTCCTATGGTCCAATATTTGGACAATATTTACAGGGCGATGGTGGATTTTCCTGGCCCATCGTGGTTGGCTTACGATGAGGAATTCAGAATGAGGGTGCCCTTGCACCCGGAGATGAGATGGGATGAGCCCTGTCAGAAATTGTGGCTTTTGTACATGACCCCCACGCGTCCAGTGCCTGGGGAATAGGTACCATTGTGGCCATGCCATGCAGCGAGCTGCTCCAACACAGGCTCCCCGCCAGCCGGCAGGGCAGGGGGTTCCAGCCCGCTTGCTGTGTTGGAGCTTCTCGGCTAATGGCGTGTGCCATAAGCGGCAGTGCCGATACAAACATGAGTGTCCCTCTTGCGCTGGCCCCCATGACGCTGCTGCGTGCCCGCGGGCCGGTGGGTCACAGGGCAGAGGTAGAGGTGGACAGGAAGCGGGCAGAGCTTCTGCTGATGGAGCTAGCCAGACAAAAGGCCCCCTCCCCAGTTAATGTGTATATGTTGGAGCGATGGCTCTCAACTTATCCAAGGAGAGAGGACGCGAGGTACCTCCTGGAGGGTTTTCAGTGGGGCTTCCGTATCCCATTCAAAGGAGTGCGGGGACCCCAAGATGCACCCAATTTACTGTCCCTGAAGGGTAGAGAGAAGGTGGCTGCCCTGAGTATTGCCAAAGAGGTAGAAGCCAAGAGGGTAGCAGGCCCCTTTTCTGTACCACCCTTTCCCAACCTGAAGGTCTCCCCTCTGGGGTTGGTACCCAAAAAGGCCCCGGGGGAATTTCGTTTAATCCACCATTTATCATACCCGGCGGGTTATTCTGTCAATGATGCTATTCCTGATGACCTTTGTTCGGTCAGGTATACGTCTTTTGACCAAGCCCTGCGAATGGTGCGCTCTTGTTGTCCTGGTGCCCTCCTGGCAAAATGTGACGTTAAATTGGCATTCCGATTGTTGCCAGTGCACCCGGGGGACTTTGAGCTATTGGGTTTTAGATTCCAAGGGAAGTTTTACGTAGATAAGGCCATGCCTTTTGGCTGCTCTATATCCTGTTCAGCATTTGAACGTTTTAGCACTTTCCTTCAGTGGGCCTTTGTTCGCAGGTCCGGGTCTCGGTCTGTAGCCCATTACCTCAATGACTTTTTGTTCGGGGATGAACGGGGCTTGGACACGTGCATGCGTCTCCTCACCACATTTCAGACGCTAATGCAGGAACTGGGTGTCCCTTTAGCACCCGAAAAGACCGAGGGCCCATCAACTACGCTCACATTTCTGGGTATTGAAATTGACACGGTCGCACAGGCATCCCGGTTACCCATCGATAAGGTCACCCGGATCTCCGCGATGGTTGCTGGCAAAACGTAAAGTGTCACTTCGTGAGCTTCAGGTTCTACATGGCCATCTTAACTTTGCCTGCAGGGTGGTCACGCCTGGCACAGCATTTGCTCGGCGCCTATGTGACGCCATGTCTGGCCTGTCAAGGCGCCATCATAGGGTCCGACTGACCAGAGGCATGAGGGCTGACCTTTTGGTTTGGCTCACATTCCTGTGGGACTTCAACGGGGTCTCCTTTTGGAGATCCGACCTTTTAGTTTCCCCTAGGTTTCAAGTACAGTTGGATGCCTCCGGCTCCCTGGGATATGGGATTTACTTTGAGGGGAGGTGGGCTTATGGCCAATGGCCTCCAGCATGGCGGGCACGGATCGCCTCCGCGATCTTACATTCCTTGAGTTCTTTCAAATCCTGGGAGCTTTGATGCTATGGGGCGAGGAGTGGGCCGACTCAGTGGTCCACTTTTGGCGTGACAATGCTGCAGTAGTGCACATTGTTAATGCTCAGACTTCTAAATCACCCAGGGTGACATCTATTGTTCACCTGACATTGGGTGAAGCAGGATTTGTTAAGTTCCCAAAGAAATAATAAGTCAACTCCAGGTGCTGCTGAGGAGAGCCAAACAAAGGAAGCGAGCACTGGTAAGTTTTGCAGTTGGAGTAGAGCTGCTTTAGAGGCCTCCACTAATTTAAATTGATAATTTAAACTGCTGAGAGCCACCTCTGTTCAAACAAAGGAAGCAGTTTGAAGCTTCCAGAAGCAGGGGGCAGAGCCACACCAGGCCCTTCCCTGAACTGTGACTCATAGGGGCGGAGCCACACTAGCCTTTAAAAGCTCTGAGCTCTTTCAGGGTCAGCCCTTTTGACTCTGCATGTGCTCTTAAGCAGAGCTGCTGCTGAGGAGAGCCAAACAAAGGAAGCGAGCACTGGTAAGTTTTGCAGTTGGAGTAGTGCTGCTTTAGAGGCCCGCGTGCCTAACGGCGCACGAGATTGCAAACTAGTAACAAAGGAAGAATATAGTCTTACTAGGTAGAAAGGTAGTAAACGTGTACATTTTTGAGGCCCAGAATACTGCACTTGTTAAAATGGATTCTGAGGGAACAGTTGTAGTTACCTGCAATACTTGTGCCATGTTTGTGTTCTTGCCAAAGCATATGGAGAACTACACTTGCAGCAAGTGCAAGCTGGTTGCACTACTAGAAGAGAAGGTCCAGCAGCTAGAGGCCCACATATCTAACCATCAACAAATTAAGGAGCTTGAGCTGTTCTTGGACAGAGCGGAACAGACTATGCTGGACAAAGAAGAGACAGGGCACAGTTCTGAGGGAGAACTCAGGAGGTAGATGTTTGGAGGAATGTGACTCAAAGGAGGAGAAGAGTAGGGGATCACTCTGAGAGTCTGAAATTACAGAATAAATTTGAGGCTCTTTCCCTCATCACACCTGATGAAGAACACACAGAGGAACAACTGGTTCCACCTGATGATCTCTCTTTCATCACACTTGATGAGATCCAGGAAGATAAACAACAGGAACAAACTGAGGTTCTCTCCCTTAATATGGTTGATGAGGTGCATGTAGATGAACAGATTGCAGGAGAGAGGCTCCTTGTACTAGGCGATTCAATAATTAGAAATACAGAGAAATGGATTTGTGATGCACATGATAACCGTATGGTGACTTGCCTGCCAGGTGCAAAAGTTGCAGACATCACAAGAAATCTAGATAGATTGTTAGAGAGAACTGGGAACAAGCCAGTTGTCATGGTACACGTTGGTACCAATGATGTTAGGAAGGCCAAGCGGTCTGTCCTGGAAGCCAAATTCAGGTTGTTAGGAAGAAGATTGAAGTCCCGGACTTCCAAGGTAGCATTTTCAGAAGTGCTGCCTGTCCCTTGCGTAGGACCTACCAGGCAGGCAGAGCTCAGAAGCCTCAATGCGTGGATGAGGCGGTGGTGTCGAGAGGAGGGTTTCAGATTTGTCAGGAACTGGAGAACATTTTGGGACAAGCCAAATCTGTTCAGGAGGGATGGGTTGCATTTGAACCATGATGGGACCAGATTGCTGGCACTCAACATCAAAAAGGCTGCAGAGCAGCTTTTAAACTGATAACTGGGGGAAAGCCGACAGGAGCTGGGCAGCATCCGGTTCGGGAAAGTGTGTACTTGAGTAGTGAGGAGGATGCAAAAATTACTGAGCAGAGCGAGGAGCTAGTCACTAGCATTCTAGCAGAAGGATGCAAGAGGCAATCTAACAATGCAAATGGACACAAAAGACTGTGTCAGAAAAGCATATATAAATGCTTGTATACAAATGCCAGAAGCCTCCGGAACAAAATAGGGGAGCTGGAATACTTAGCAATAGATAAGAATATTGATATTATTGGTATCACTGAAACCTGGTGGACGGATGATAACCAATGGGATACAGTTATCCCAGGCTACAAACTGTACAGGAAGGATAGGAAGGGGCAAATGGGAGGTGGTGTAGCCTTGTATGTCAAAGAAGTGATTAAATCGTATGAAATGGAATATCTAGGTGATTTGGAGTCACCATTTGAAGCTCTGTGGGTAAGAGTACCAGGCCACAAGGATGGTCTAACAGTAGGCATATACTATCGGCCTCCGACCCAAACTCTTGAGGGAGACTGGCAGATGGAGAATGTTGTAAAGGAGGCATCCAAATAGGGAAGCCTGGTTATAATGGGGGACTTCAATTACCCTCACATAGACTGGGTGAACTGTTGTTCAGCACATGATAAAGAGATAAAGTTCCTAGATATGCTAAATGATTGTTCCCTGGGACAGATGGTTGAAGACCCAACTAGAGGTACAAGAATCCTTGACTTGATCCTGAGTAATACTCAGGATCTGGTGCAAGATGTTAATGTGACTGATCCAATAGGGAACAGTGACCACAACTCAATTATGTTTAACTTGATCATAGACCGCAAGTCACTGATAAAATCTAACACAGAGACCTTAAATTTTCAAAAAGGAAATTTCCCAAAGTTGAGGAAACTAGTAAAAAAGAAGCTGAAAGGGAAAATTGAGAGAGTCCAAACACTCCAAGAGGCATGGAGGCTGTTTACAAAAACAATAACAGAGGCTCAATTGGAATGCATACCCAAAAGGAAAAAGGGCACTGCCAGGTCCAAGAGGACTCCAATGTGGCTTACAGGAGCTGTTCGGGAAGTGATCAAGAGCAAGAAAAGCTCATTTAGAAGATGGAAGGCTTGTCCGAATGAGGACAGCAGGCAGAAACATAAATTCTGGCAGAACAAATGCAAGGCAACAATCAGGAAAGCAAAGCAAGACTTTGAGGAGCGTATAGCTAAAAATACTCAGAAAAATAACAAAGACTTCTTTAAGTACATTAGAAGTAAGAACCCAACTAGGAAGGCCATTGGACCATTAGATGACAATGGAAGGCAAGGGGTTATTAAAGAGGAAACAGAGATTGCAGAGAGACTCAATGAATTCTTTGCTTCAGTATTCACTGAAGAAGACAGAGGCCACATGCCCAAAACAGAGCCTATCCGTAGGGAGAGAAACCGAAGAATTAAGCCAGATAGAAATAACCAGGGAGGAGGTCCTTGCATGTCTTGTTAAACTAAACACTAACAAATCACCAGGACCAGATGGCATCCATCCACGAGTTCTCAGGGAACTTAAAGATGAAATTGCTGATCTCCCAGCCAAAATATATAATCTTTCCCTCAAATCAGGCTTTGTGCCTGATGACTGGAAGGTAGTGAATATAACACCAATTTTCAAAAAAGGATCCAGGGGTGATCCAGGAAATTACCGACCTGTCAGTTTGACATGTGTCCCAGGTAAAGTGATGGAAACCATCCTAAAAGATAGAATTAATAGGCACATAGAAGAGAAGGTGCTGCTAAAGGAGAGCCAACATGGCTTTTGCAAGGGCAAATCATGCCTCACTAATCTGTTGGAATTTTTTGAGAGTGTCAACAAGCATGTGGATAAGGGGGATCCAGTTGACATTGTTTATCTGGACTTTCAGAAGGCTTTTGACAAGGTCCCACACCAAAGGCTTTTGAATAAACTTACCAGTCATGGAATAAAGGGACAGGTCTTGTCCTGGATCAGCAACTGGCTAAGGGACAGGAAACAGAGGGTAGCACTAAATGGACACTTCTCCAAGTGGAGGGAAGTAAAGAGTGGGATCCCCCAAGGTTCAGTACTGGGACCCCTGCTTTTCAACCTCTTCATAAATGATCTAGAGGTAGGAGTAAAAAGCAAGGTAGCCAAATTTGCTGACGACACTAAATTATACAGGGTAGTGAAAACTGTGAGAGATTGTGAGGAGCTCCAAAGGGATCTCTCGACACTGGGGGAGTGGGCAAAACAGTGGCAAATGAGTTTCAACATTAGTAAGTGCAGAGTGATGCATGTTGGGGCAAAGAACCCCAATTACATTTATAAACTGATGGGGTCTGAACTCTCTGTGACAAACCAGGAAAGGGACCTTGGTGTCCTGGTGGACAACTCAATGAAGGTGTCAACCCAGTGTGCCTCAGCAGTGAAAAAAGCAAACTCAATGCTAGGGATCATTAGGAAGGGTATAGAAAATAAGTCAGCAAGTGTCATTTTGCCTCTTTATAAATCTATGGTGAGGCCTCATCTGGAATACTGTGTACAGTTCTGGTCGCCATACCTCCAGAAGGATATTATGGAGCTGGAAAAAGTGCAGAGGAGGGCAACCAGAATGATTAGGGGACTGGAACACCTTCCTTACCATCTGAGGCTGCAACGGTTGGGCCTCTTCACTCTTGAACAACGACGTCTAAGAGGTGACCTGATTGAAGTTTATAAAATCATGCACGGTATGGACAAAGTAGATAAGGAAAAACTGTTTTCCCTATCGCATAACACTAGAACTAGGGGACACTCCATGAAACTTTTGAGTACTAGTTCTCAAACAAATAAGAGAAAGTACTTTTTCACCCAGAGGATTACTGGTCTATGGAACTCCCTGCCAGAAGAAGTGGTGACAGCTGTCAGTCTTGACAGCTTTAAGAAAGGATTAGACAAGTTCATGGAGGACAAGAGTATCAATGGCTATAATTATGGATACTTAAGGACAACCTCCGGGTTGGAGAGATAGGCAGGATATCTCTCAATATCATTTCCAGGGAATCCTAAGCAGGTGAAGGCATCTGCTTGGGAATACCCTGAAGGAAATGGTGAGCCACTGTGTGAGACAGAATGCTGGACTGGATGGGCTGTGGCCTGTTCCAGCAAGGCTGTTCTTATGTTCTTATGTTCAGGTTAGTGTACAAGGAGAAAGTTTACCAAGTAACTTATAAATTGTCAGGTGTACCCAATAGGCTGTAACAGACAATAGCATGGTCTACAGGTCACTGCAAGAAGTCCAAACCGCAACTAGGCAAATCAATCAGTTTGTATGACTTCTTGCTGTTTACATCTATAGGCTGTAGCCAGGCTGCAATCTTTTCTATACTTCACTTTGATGAGCAATAAAAACATATGAAATACTCCCTATCCTGTGGAGTTCTTGTTTGATCTTGTATACTGCCCAGTGTCATGTGTATTCACTAACTTGTTGGTATATTTATTATAGAAGGAAAGAACAGAATCAGGTGCAGCTTGTTCTAAAGAAGTATGGGAATATCTTTTAATGATTTCTCCTCAAACCAGATAATAATTGCGGAGGTGGTAAGTCAGCATCTTATTAAGGGATCATTGAAGCTATATGTACTTTTTCAGAAGAATGTGATTGTGATAGAAGATGAGATACCATAGTACCTGTTGTTAAATTGATGAGTTCTTGGGTGAATGAGTGGAAAGTACTGATTCTGGAATAGATTATTTCTGTTTACTTTACTTTTATCTCTCTTATTTCTCAGTTAACCCTCAATACTGATCATATGATCCATATGGACTATTTGATTCAAGTCAGCACATGAGGGAACTGTAGGAAGGGCTCTGATTCTGGACTTTAGTTAGAAAGAGCTGGAGAGGGAGGAGATGCTGTTCCCATGGAGCTTGATAAAGCACTTACCACTTTGGTTTAGAATTTTAGAGATTGTATATGTGGATTTGATTTCAATATGTTGTGGATGACCTGCCTTAGTTGATAAATGTAGGTTGGACTTTGTTCTCATTTGGCTTCAAGCAGACATTTGAATTCTTCTTTAATACTTCAAACAGCTCTTGCTTTGGTGCTGATGAGAATAACTCAGGGTGTAGCATCCAGTTTTTTATATTACGTTTGAGGTTGGTTTTGAACAGAAGAAAAAAATTAGCCTTTTCTACAATAGGGCTCTAAATTGCACTTTCTAGTTTTTGTTGTTTTTTTGTATTTGAGGCATAAAAGTTAAGCAGACTATGAGTTTCTCCCAAACAAAGAAGAGAATGATTTCCCCAAAAAAAGGAGTTGTAGTACCATCAACTGCCAGACCAGGTTATTCAAAAGAGGAAATGAAAATTAATACACTATCTTCTACTTTTTCCCTTTATTTTTACTTTTCTTTTTGGAATGAAGAAAATTATTTTTAAACAAGTATTAAACCATCAGAATACTCAGCACAGAATAACAATGTTATCGAATCAATAGCTACCAATAGTTGATTAAGCCCTTCTTCATATAGGAGATTCTCTACATTCAGATTCCAAACAGTTTGGCTCCTCCTTTACATACTTCATCTTGCTCTACTGTGATTATATTAATTATTTCCTAGGTGGCAAATTAAGATCAATAAGCATATCTGATATGAAACAGAATATGGAGTGGTGAGCTAGATGTGCAAAACCACTGCACAAGGTTCTTAGACTACAGAATAATATAGAAGTATCTGAGGCAGTGTAGGTTTCCTCATGAAATTAGGTAAACCTCAAATGAAAAACTGCACACGCACACAAATCCCCTTCTCTTCTTCTATATCAATGGCAATAACAATCAAAACATAAAACATAACACTATGAAAGCAATTCAATACCTGGATTTAATTATGACCAGCAAGTTGACATTCATTCACCAAATTGCTTTAATAACTCAGAGCATCTGTTGTCACTTGACAACGAAGAGGTATTTCATATGATTTGTGCTTTAGACATTTTGAATATCAACAATAGACAGTTTTGTTTCAGAAATTGCCACTTGTCTTTCTTGTATTTGCTACATACTAAAATATTCACCTGCAGGACAAGCCCAAATGTGTTCTTCTACTTACAAATACTGCAATCTTTGCAGATAACTAACACAATGATAACACAAATGATATACAGGTATACTCTATTTTTCCTCATTGAGAAATCTAACAAAAATGCAGTTCTTTATGACTATCACAGTTAGAGATTTCCACACAATAATACCTGGAGTCATGGTGTAATCTTGTAAGTATATTTAGGCACATATAAGCTATCAGACATCCTAGCATTTTAGTGTTTTTCTGGTTGCTTAGGCAACCCAGCACAATTACTATGAAACTGAAAATGTAATCTTGAATGAAAACGCATTCCAACTGAAAAAGGGTCTGGTTTGTAAATAGCTGTATTTATCACATAAATGCTTATAGAATCAATAGAAATTATTATTGATCTTACATTGTAATTGTAAATCAAACATGCTAAACAGAAAGAAGAAAAACTGGTATTAATCTTGTATTAAATGACTGAGGGAAAATAATGTATTATTTATGCTTTAATTTATCCTAAATATCACTATTCAGAATGAATCCGAAACTGCACAATTTCATCATGAGCCCAGGTAGATTTTGAATACTTTAAAGTACAAGCATACAAATTCTGATATATTGAATTTCTCAGTAAATTGTATTTATTAATTTACAATAGCATATATGCCGCCCTGAGTCGGGTTCTGCCTGAGTGGGCGGCATATATAAATATGACTATTAAATTAAATTAAATTAAATTAAATATATAACAATAATCTTCTCTTCTTTTTATATCTTTGGACCCAATGGCAAATATTGAGTGATCCAACAAGTTCAATTTGCTGCTACATACAGTGCTTCATCCAAGGGGATGTGTATATTATTCATATCTTCTCTAAAAGTCACTCTCCATGTTTTCTTTGGTCAAACAGATTTTCTTTTACTCTCTTATGGCACCTGGTTTAGCACTATTTTTGGGTGCTGGTGTTCTGGCCATATCATGACATGCCCTGCAAACCTCATTCTTTGTTTTACTATGAGTTCCAGGCAGCATGAACCAGTTCTATGTAGAACCTCTTCATTTTAGTCTGATCCAAGTATGTGATGCCAAGAATCTTTCTCAAGCATCTCTGTTGGAAAACATTTGCCTTACCTTCATTGTAATTTTCCATGCCTCACTTGCATATACCACAGTTGGTAGGACAATGGCATTAAACAAATGAAGTTTAATAGAGGTGTTTATTGCCCTAGATGGCCAAATATAATTCATTAACTGAAATATAGCTGCTGCCCTTCAAATCTTGCATTTTACATCTTCTTCAGTTCCCACACTGATGGTCATGATACTAGGTAAGCAAATTTGAAGACCTCTTCAGTTTTTTGTTCCCAATTGTAATTCTGGCCTTGGTTTGCCAATTGATATTCATTATTTTGGTCTTTTCCCTATTGATTCTCAACCTAACCTGTACTTCTTCAGTTTCTAAGCTGGTAGTCATATCTTTGTCTTCGTCCCAGCTCCTGCCAACCTAGCAGTTTGAAAGCAAGAAATTGGAAGTACAGTAAAACCTCGCACAAAGAGTGCCTCGCTTAGAGAACTAACTCGCTTAAAGAGCAGAATTTTCTCTGAATGGTCGCCTCGCTTAGCAACTAAAACCAACCAAAAACTTGCTTAACAACTAAATCGGAGTTTGCAATCCCCCCCCCCCCAGAAGTCACAATTGGCCACTATACGGGTGCATTTTACTTCCACTTCCGGGAGCGTCAAGGGCAGCACGTGCCGGATGAATAGCAGTAAACCCATTCGTGTGGATTCACAGGGTGCTTGGGCTTCTGGGAATTGAAGTCCAAGAACATCTGGAGTGCCAAGGTTCACCATCATGGGTCTAAACTAATGGTTCTCAACCTTTTTTTGCCATGCCGCACCAAAGCATTTCTAAAATCCTGATGCCCCTCCCCCCTCCATGACATAAAATTCTTATTATTCAAAAAGTGAATTCCTATTCACATTGTGAAAGCCTAAAAGGCCATTAACTTGGTCTAAACAAGCATCCAACTGCCCCCGTTAAAAATCACATTGCCCCATGTAGGAACCATGGGTCTAGACATTGTGAAAATAAAAATGGTGAAAGAATTTACTTTTGTTTAACACCAGATTCAATGCTAATGAAGTCAGTAGTAACACATGCAGTTTTAACACAGAAGCTTGAATCTTGGTAAAGATTTATAAAGATGTTTATAAAATGCTATGGGATACCATAATTTCTCACAATGTTCCATAATGTATCACGATGGACACTGTCAAAAGCTTTCTTGAAATCAATGATGTTAATTAATACAGTACTGACTTTTGTAATTCTATACTTTGTTCAATGATGTTTCAGAGTATGAAAATCTGATTGTTACATGAGTGTCCTTGATGGAAGCCTGCTTGTTTTTCTTGGAGGAGTTTGTCCACAGTTTCTTGTAGGCATCTAAACAATAAGATACTAAAAGCTTTGCCAGGGACTGAGAGGAATGTGATCCCTCTCCAGTTGTTGCAATCAGAGGACATGTTATAATGTTACAATAAGAACATTATAAGTCATTCTTAGAGTCTAAAACATCTTTACAGAAATGTAAGATCCACAGAAATAATAACAAATAGATTATTCTGAAACTGTCTCCATTCATTTCATTAAGACATATATCCTGGATAGCTCATTCCTACAGTAAGTGGTATGATTCATGAGATGGAGAAAGCATTTCAGACTATGCATTCAGAAAGCAAGTCTGCAGTGAAAAAATATACTGTATTTTTATCCCAGTCTCAAAACATAACTACTGTACTGTATTTTCTACTGAGAGATATTCTTGGCACTCTAAAACAAATCTGGTCTTATTATGTATAAAGGAAGTTAGTATCAGAGGTTTTAATGAAATTTCAAAACTCTGAACTACTATTGTTGTTGATTACTACATATAATAAAATGATGTTTGCTGCATATAAATAATGCTAACCTAACATCAGCTTTAATACTAGATGACAGGCCCATTGAATCAGTGATGATTTAATGAGTCAGCTCCTCCATATGTTCCACCAAAATTAGGCCTATTCCAGTTGTGACTTATTACTGATTTCAGCCGATATGTGTCTCACTATGAACCTTTCACAATCTTAAACATTAATATAAGAAAGTAAAAAGAAAACACAAAGAACAAAAACACTGCAGCACTTTAAATACTAACTGCTATATTTTTAATGTGAACTTTTGTGGAGCAAGTCTACTTTATCAGACATAGGAATGGAATAGTGAGGCATGAGCTAATATATACCAGATACAGAGTCATAGAGTGCTATAAACAACATCATCATCAAGGAGGCAGACAAGTGTGGTGCTGTGGTTGTCATGGACAAATCGAGATACACACAAGAAGCTGACAGGCAACTTTCCAACTCTACATTTTACAAGCCCCTAACTATGGACCAGGGCTGTAGACAGGATTCTAGATGTGGGTGGGCAAATATTTTTTAGGCTGGGCAACAACGTCATATATATAAGCTGTCATATATATAAGCTGCCAGGAGTTTGAGGGTGGGCAGGGCTATAGCCCTGCTATGGACCCAACTAACAAATATCAAAAAAAATTGCAAAACCTTCTAAAAACTATTCCTGGGATATACATGACAAAATCTTGACCAACACACCACAAGAACCCCAGCCAGCTACCTTTTACTTACTACCTAAAATTCACAAACCTGGAAATCCTGGGAGACCAATTATTTCAAGCATCAACACTGTCACTGTTGGAATATCTGGATATGTGGACTCCATTCTGAAACCATATGCTACCAATGTACCCAGCTACATAAGAGATAACACAAAATTTCAAAGAAAACTTCAACACACACATGACCTCCAGGATAACACCGTCTTAGCTACAATGGATGTGGAAGCTCTGTACACCAACATCCCACACAAAGATGGATTACAATGAACACCATTCAAAACAAGGATGAAGCCCACACAGTCACCACCCTGTGCAACTTTGTACTTACACACAATTACTTCACCTTCGACAATAAAACTGATCTCCAGATCAATGGAAATGCTATGGGTACTCACCTGGCTCCACAGTATGCCAATATATTCATGGCTGATTTAGAACGTTTTCTTAACTGCTGTGCCCATAAACCACTTATCAAGAAACCCTTGAGAAATTCCACCAGGATTTCAATAATTTTCATCACAATATTAAACTCAGCTTGGACTAGTCTACACAAGTAAATTTTCTAGACACCACTGTGAAACTACAAAATGGACATCTCAGTACCACACTATATCGCATACTCACGAACAAATACATCTACCCACATGCCTCCAGCTTCCATCCACAACACACAACAAAATCTGTTGTCTTTAGCCAAGCCCTCAGGTACAACTGCATTTGCTCATACCTCACACGCATAATGGAAGATCTCCAACCCTTCTTGGAGTACAGAATACTCCACTCTCCAAAGCCTTCTACTTGCTTATAGACAACCCTCCAATCTCAAACAACTATTGACACACAATAGCCTACACAAAAGTGAAACAAAGATGGACACTAAACCCTGCTGCAAATTCAGATGTCAACTTTGCCCCCACATTCACTCTGGTAACAATATTACTGGACCCAATATGGCACCACAAAAACATTAAAGGCAGTTTTACTTGTTCTTCTGCCAATGTGATTCATGCCATCTCTTGCCAAAAATGCCCTTCTGCACTTTATGTAGGATAAACAGGACAATCTTTGCACAAAAAAGTTAATGGACATAAATCAGATATAAAGGTAAAGGTCACCCTTGCTCGAAAGCCAGTCTTATCAGATATCCAGAATGGCAACACAGAGAAACCTGTTTCAAACCATTTAAATCTACCTGGACACTCTATCCAAGACCTGAAAGTTGTGATTCTGGAACAGAGAAATTACTAGACTAGGATCCAGAGAAAGACAGTAGAAATCAAATACATCCATCTGTTGGACACCCACCACAAGTGTTTGAATATTAGCCAGGGGTTTATAGGACATTATCTAATTTGATACATAGATTGTTATATGCTGCTATATATTTTGTATATTGTTATATTATACCACCTTCATATACAGTATATCTGGTGTCATAATGATAATAATTAATGTTCAAATCATAATGGGGGGAATAAAGCTTCTGGATATTAAAAAATACCAACTGCTATAACTTTCAGCATATGTTATTTGTACTATTTTGCATGCACAAGAAACATTGGCTAACCTAGAGACAAACTGATTCTGAAAGTAAAGTTTGTGGAGCATTTCATGGCATATTAAACCAAAATATATAAAAACTTGCACACATTTTAGGCAAATAGATTCACTCCTGCTATGTAGCTTTCATTAGCTCTCCCCAGCATGGCTGCAAGTGTTGATTTTTATCTATTTCTCAATGTACAGGTGAAACTCAGAAAATTAGAATATTGTGCAAATGTTCATTCATTTCACGTAAAAGGTGAAACAAATATATGAGACTAGCTGATTACTCGGCTCCACCCGTTTTTTTTTAATTGTATGAAAGGAGGCAGCGGTGTGACAGAACTGGGTGTTTACGGGCCGGGGCCGCTGCCACTGAGGAACGCTGTGGCCGCCTTTATCCACCAGCGCAAGTGAGAGAAATGTGTGCTTTTCACCCCCTTCTCCACCGGGACACTTATTCAGAACGGCAGGAAAGAGAAGGGAGGGAAAGCATCCCAGTCTTGGGCAGAGGACCCGAGGCATTAGTCTGGCAGCGAAGTTTTTTGTCAATGGCTTGGTCTCTCCCGCCTTATCCATCTGTGTGGGCGAGGGAAGTGTTGGCTTTTCACCCCCTTCTCTGCCTGGGACACTAAGTGTGGATTGGCAAGAAAGAGGAGAAGGGAGTTGGAAGTGAAGTGTTCTCTCGCCCATGCTGGTGGAGAAAGCAGGGGAGACCAGGCCATTGATAGAAAACTTTTCTGCCAGGGCTACTACCTCAGGTCTTTTGCCCATTACTGGAGCACATGCTCTCCCTTGCTGTTATCCACCAGCACAGGTAAAAGAACTTTTCACTTTTTACCTCCTTCACATCTTTCTTGTCATTCCGGGCTTTTTCTCTCAGGTGGAGAAGGGGTGAAAAGCTAAGAGTTCTGTTGCTTGCACTTGCAGATAAAGGCAGGGGAGACCTTGCCTTCCAGTCTTGGGCAAACAGTGCAACTGATTGTGAAGCCTTCTCCCCTCTCTATCTCCACCACACCCTCCCTTCCCCTTTCTTCCTCCTCTCCCGCAGTCCAGGGCCAGGCAGCAATGGTAGCCTGGGTCGGTGGCCAGGCACCTGGCATGCCAGCCCCGTCGGACCTGAGGAGGGAGGCCCCACCAGAGGTGGCGAGGAGGGTGCAGGCACGATGACCCTCTTCTTCTGCTTCTTCCCCCTCCTCACCTCCCCCTGCTCCCGCTTGTCATCGTCCTCCTCCTCTGGGGGTGGGGAAATCCAAGCCAGGGTGGCTGTAGGTGGCAGCTGAGGCTCCGGTGGGTCTGGCTTGGCCCTGGCCATCCTCCGCTGCCACTGCTGGCGATGCAGCTCAGCTCCGGAGGTCGAGGCTGCGGCCAAGATAATGCTCCGGTAGGTGAGGAGTCGCCGGCAGGCCCAGCTACTGTGGGCTGAGGCTTCTCTGGGGCCTACTCCTCCTCTGCCACTTCTGTTCATGGCACATTGGGCCCGTGGGGCAATGGCATGGGTGGATTTGGAGCGCGGGGCCGTGGAGCCCTTCTCCACATGGTTCCCCATTGGCCACGGATCCCTGGCAAAAACCAACCAGGAGCATCAAGGTAGGTGCGTGCCAAATTTCAGAGGGTTAGGAACAGGATAGATAGATATAGATATAGACATAGATAGATAGATAGATAGATAGATAGATAGATAGATAGATAGATAGATAGATTAGATATAGATATAGATATAGAAGATATAGATAGATAGATAGACTTACTACATGCAAAGTGAGAGATGTCATGCCTTAATTCGTTATAATTATGATGATCATGGTGTACAGCGCACATGAGATTATGTAGTGATTATGGAGTACATGAGATTGGGGGTTGGGCTTTTCATAAGCTGTAAACCATAAGCATCAATATTATAACAAAGTAAGGCTTGAACTATCTTGCTTTGCATGTAATGAGTCTGTCTGTCTGTCTGTCTGTCTGTCTCTATCTCTATAGAAGAGATAGAGATAGATAGATAAAACAGAGGTGTGGTCTTGTATGTCCTTTATACAAATCCACACCCCTGCACCAATCGCGCTGAAACATCACACACACACATACCTTGTGCGGGAGAGATGGCAGCCGCGGGACTCTGGCAGCCCATTTCGGGGTGCGTTCCCCCATACGGGCCAGGCCAAGGAGGAGATGCATGATGTGACCATGCACACAATGTGGCCACGCCCAAAATGGTGGCGGTGGAGATGGCAGCGGTGCCCCGGACCAGGCCACAGACCACGCCACAGCCCCAGAGGGCCGCCGCAGCCACCGATGGACGTCCTGATTCCAATACGCACATACTGGGTCAGCAACGGAATGGAGCCAGGAATGGCCACCCCCTCCTCCCACAGGATGTGATGCCAGCACAAAACGCCCCATGCTAGAACATAAGAACAGCCTTGCCAGGATCCCGGAAGGCTGGGGCAGCGGGGGCGCTGGACTGCACCTAGCCAGGAATACACAGGGAAGAACTCGGCCCCGCAGTTTGCAGGGCAGCCAGGGGAGATCCCGGGCGATGGTGGCGGTAGCTAGCGGGAGAACCGGACCATGCCTGGCCAGGTAGGCATGGGAAAATCCTCACCTCAGGTGCTTGGAGGGCAGCATCGTGCCTACTTTCCCTCACCACCTGTCCACCTGTGGGTTATGGAGCTCAAGAGCCATTGGAATTCCCCACCCCCACCCCATGGTGTAACAGACTATTCCTGCTGTTCCTGTGTGTGGAGCCCATGAATGTTCCCCTGGGCATGTCCAGAGTGTTTCTCCACTACTGTCCTAAATACCCGGGCAACTGCAGGTCCTCAGCTATTCTCATATATTTGTTTCACCTTTTAAGTTGCATTACTGAACTGAATGAACATTTGCACAATATTCTAATTTTACGAGTTTCACCTGTAGATGGAGATGCAGAAATGTTATAATTTTCATATACCATATAGAGTTACTGTATACTCTTTTTACCCTCAAATCACAGGTTGCCCCCTCCCCATCCAGGGGTTCATATCCACAATTTTTTATCCACGGGTCCAAAAATATTGAGTGAAAAATTGCAGAAATACATAATGTATATGTATTTCCAAGGCACATTGCCAGAGCTGGATATTAGAGGCCACTATATAAAATGTAATGATGAGAAGAAACAGATTGTGTTTCCAGGGGAATCCATTTCACAAATTCATGTTAAAGATTAACAGAGGCCTTTGCAGCACTTTGCTTGTAAGACTCATGATATGTAATGTGGTATGGTGTTTACTGTTTTTCATGGTTTCAGGTATTCATGTAAGATCTTCAAATATATACAGATACAGGGGGATGGGGATGACCTGTTTAAGTTGATCTTTATCCCTTACTGTAAATTTTCTATGAATGAGAGCCCAGGAAATTAAACATTCATATATACATGTATCTTTTGGTACTAAAATTGATCAGTTGTGATACTTACATAGGAGGGAATATGGGTTAGACCCAAAGATTCTTTTCCAGAACTGAAAAACTTTAAACCCAATCCAATGCTATTTTTAAATGCAATAGCAATAGCAATTACATTTATATATTGCCCCTTAGCGCACTCTCTGGGTAATTAGCATTTTGCCACCAACATGCTGGGTACTCATGTTACCAACCTTGGAAGGATGGAAGACTGAGCACCATCAGGATCCAACTCACAACGTTTTGGCTGCAATACAGCAGTTTAACCACTGAGCCGCCAGGGTTCTTTCCAATGCTAAGTACTGTATAAACAATAAATCTTACACAATAGTAAAATGATGATCAAAATCAATCTTAGATCAAATTATGTGAAGAATTCTGCATTAGTTTTTGAAGGCTTAAAACTCAGAAATAAAGTAGAAATTGTTGATAGCCACTTAAAATTTTTAGTAGTGTATAATCATTGCAAAAAAACTAGGAAATACAGTATATATAGCTGTTTCAGAAATTGATTATTAGCATGCACATGTACATCTCAACTTTCATAAAATTTGGGGCATTTCATAACAAATATATCTCTTGTGTGGAAAACACAAAATAATTCCTAGAATTTTGCATTTTAACAGAACTAAATCACTACTGACAGATTATAATAAAAAGACTAAGGACATATTTGTCATAACACATACATGTTATTAGTAAAGGATTCTTATATTCTTATAAACTGGATGTTACACTTGCAGCTTTGTTAATTTAGTTATTTAAAACATTATTGAATAAAATATTTCCATGTAGTTAATTAATTAATTATGCCATCTATTTACTCATTTTTAATTTATACAGAGTTATTTGAATTTTAGCTTGCAGCATCAAAATACATGTTTAATGTATTTTAATTTTTTTTTTACCTGTGACATCATTGTCTTCAATGCTGCCCTCAACTGATCCAATTGAACAATTAGCTGGACTGATTGGAGGGCTGGAAGTAAAACTTGCATAGCCTATGGATGAGTTGATTTCATAATAATCATGGTTGTGGTTTAATCGCTGAAATTCAAAAGCTGATACTATTGATGTGCGTTGCTTTGGCTGGAAACAGAAGTGAATTGAAATGTAAACAGTCAGATTTGTTTTCTACCTCAAATATTCATAATCACCTCCGAGGAACTTTTTCTAAAATTATGTATTCAAAAATCCCAGAATCTTCTGTTATGTTAAATGAATCATGTGCACAAAGCTCCTAGGATTAATTATATTAATCCATTTCACTGTTAACTCAATGGGAACATCATACTACTATCCACATAATCAAGGTGTGTGACAAAATTCAAGCAGACATAGTATTTACATTCTATGACACATAACAGTATGTCTCAGATCCAGAGTAACTGGATTCAAAGCATCTTACACTCTTATATCTGAAAAGAGCAAAAATTATTCCAATGTATGGTTTAGGTTAAAGGTGTACTGGGAGCAGGCCAATCACCCTTCCCTGATTTAGCCTATGCTTCATAACATTTCTCTGTATCTTTAGTCCAAGGCTTAGAAACTACACTTGTCTATTATTTAGGATACTGTTCCAAAATATGCCTCCATTACTACCACAAATGCTGCAATAACTCTTTCATTCATTCAAAAATACTGAAAATAATGCCCTTAATTAATAAATAAAATCCTACTGAATGTAATGGGAAGCTAGCCATTGACTTGAATTATGTCTGGACTGTGAATTAGTAACAAACTAATCTAAGACCACAGTTATTCAATGTTCTGGGCCCATCTGTCAGTAATTTCATGATGAAAATAGCATTTAAAAGCTGTTTCCAATTAACTATCACACAACAGCTTGTTCTAACAATAATTCTAATGCCTCTCTGTCTTCTTGCCTACCAGCCATCAAACAACAACAAAAATAGCTCTTACAGAGAGAGTCAAATGTCTAAAACAAGGAGGAAGGGAGAAAGAGGAAATGAGGGATCCTGTAGGGATGAGTCAAAAGGAGCTATGTAGTTATAAAAGGGCATGAATGGAAAGCTCAAAGAGAGAAGTGCTGTAATTAATGAAAAATATATCACATGAAAAATATTACATACAATGAGAAAAATCATTATATAGAAAATAAAGACAAACAAGACACTAAAGAATGCTAGCACCTTTTTTATCTTTCCTCTTTTAGTTATAGACTAGCAATCACCTTTATGGTACCCCATTCTTAGTATATTGTTACCTGTGAACCATCTACACAGTTTTGGTTCTTAGTGTGGTTAATTCAGTAATTGGTTAGGTTATTTTAAATATCATTCCTGGTTCACATTTAACAGAAATTGAGCAAAATTAAGATAATGCTGATTGACTCCTTCAATCTTCAAAAGGATGGGAAGGAAGAGAGAGAAAAGCCATAATCTTACATATGGTAACAGACTTGTTTTATATGGAACTTGTGCCTTTAAATGTATCCTTGTCTTCTAAGTAACCTTGTATCCAGATGAACTGTGAATGAGTCTCAATGATTACAATGTAACTCAGTTGTTCTGGCTAGCGATTCAGCTGCCGCTAGAGGCATCTGCAGAGCTCAGCCCACGTGTTTCAAATCACCCAATCACAGAGTAATGCGGGAAACATTCCCGCCACAGGTAAACCTTGTAAGGTATCCAGTACATCATGATGATGTCACTGATACCGGAACCAATGGGCGCCCATGGGGCTAAATTCAAATGTACTGTAAGCATATATAAGGAGCTGCGTCTCCGCCATTACCTCATGTTCAGATTGCATACCTTGCAATAAAGATGTGTTTGGCCACCTGAATGCTGCCTACCGCGTATCAATCTTTGAACATCAAATTGGTGACGAGGATGGGATGATGGCTCCCCACAGCATCAAGCTACCTCAGTTCAACATCAAGAAACCAGAGCAATGGGCTTTGTACGAGTGCCAATTCAAGCACGCGATGGCCGCCGAGCACATTGAGGACGAGAACCAGATGCGATCCTGTCTCTTAGCCCAGATTGGCCTCCCCACACTAGAGCTGGTGATGCACATGATGATGCCATGGCCAGTCAACTCTGTCCCGCTCAACGAGATCCTGTTGGCATTGCAGAACCACTTTCAGCTGAAAGTGTCCATCATTCCGGCCAGAGTCGCCCTCCATAGGCGGGACCAGTATTCAGGTGAGTCCATGGCCGACTATGCTGCTGCCCTCAGGTTAGCCGCTGCCCCTTGCCGGTGGGAGAATTTGGAGGAAGCCCTGAGGGACCGCCTGCTGTGCGGTTTGCGAGACGAGGAGATCCAGAGGAAGCTGATGGCCCGCGAGCACCTCTCATTCAACTCCGTCCTGAGAAAGGCTCAGGCGGCCGAAGTAGTGAGGTCCAGGGTCAGAGCATTCAGGGCAAAGCCAGCCACACCTGGGGGGCCCAGGTCCACCATGCATACTGCACGGCACTCACCCCGCCATGCATCCAGCTCATCTTCCTCCCCGGAGGCCTCCGCATCCTCCGGGGCCAGCTCCAGCAATGACGACGATATCCAAAAGATCCTGAGAAACGCACACAAGAAGCAAGCAAGCGACAAGGCCCACCGGCAATGCAACAGCTGTGGAGCGTCCCACAACCGGAAGAAGTGCCCTTCCGAAAGGCCGAGTGCCACCACTGCGGACGCCCAGGCCACATCGCCAAGGTCTGCAGATGACGGCAGAGAGAGGACCAGGAGCCAGCCAAGTGACCCTGACAGAGAGGAGGCGCCATTGGGAAGATTTCTACAGGCGAGCCAACCATGAGCCGCGTGTCCGTGGCACACCAGCGTTTTTTTGTAGAGGTACTTTTGCAGGGGGTCCCTGTCAGGATGGAGGTGGATTCGGGTTCATCCTACTCCATCGTGTCCCAGAGGGTTTTCCTGAGCATTCCCCCCAATTCTCGCCCCAAGCTCAAGACCCTCAAGACGTCCTTGCGAGACGTGCAGGGCAACCTGATTCCTGTTTTGGGGGTGGGGGATTTCAAAGTCAAGTTCAAGAAGTTCACAGAGAAGCTGCCCCTTGTGGTACTGAAATGGGGTTCCAGCTGCCTCCTGGGGAGCCAGTGGTTTGCTCCCCTGGGGATTGAACTGTCCAGCATCAACGCCATAGAGACTGACCCAGTGTGGGACGTGCGCGATGCGCACCCAGCAGTCTTCGAGAAGGGGCTCAGGAGGTATAGGGGGCCCCCAGTCTTGTTTGACATGGATCCAGAAATTCGTCCCATTCAACTCAAGCCATGGAGAGTGCCTTTCGCCCTCAAAAACAAGATTGAGGCAGAACTGGACAAACTTGTGGGTCAGGGGATTTTGGTTCCGGTGGACTCCGCAGAGTGGGAGACACCGATTGTTACAGCCTTAAAATCAAATGGGGAAGTCCGGATTTGCACGGACTACAAATGCACAATTAACAAGGCTATTCGCCCTAATGTATATCCGGTGCCGGTAGTTAGCCATTTACTAGCCACTTTACATGGGGGTAAATGTTTTGCAAAATTAGATTTGGCCCAAGCATACCAGCAGCTTGCTGTAACTCCCACTACAGCAGCTGCGCAGACAATTGTAACCCACAAAGGGGCTTTTAAGGTGACGCGCCTACAGTTCGGCATAAATTCAGCCCCAGGGATATTCCAATCTCTCATGGAACACTTTCTAAAGAGTCTCCCCAGGGTGCTTCCTTATTTTGACGACGTTTTGATCACTGTGGGGAGTGAGCCAGAACTAGCAAAGAGATTGGACAAAGTCCTAACTGTGTTTGAGAAAGCGGGGTTAAGGTTAAGAAGGGATAACTGTGTGTTCCTAGTGATGGAGGTAGAGTTCCTAGGGTTCAAGATTACCCCCGAAGGTGTTAAGCCCTCTGATTCAAAGGTTGCGGCTGTCCGAAATGCCCCTCACCCCACCGCAAAACCAGAACTGCAGTCCTTCTTAGGGCTCCTAAACTTTTACCATTCATTCCTGCTGAGGAAAGCTTCCGTAGCAGAGCCTCTGCATCATCTTTTGAAGAAAGACATGGTTTGGCAGTGGGGGGATAGCCAGGAAAAGGCTTTCAAGGAACTCAAACAGCTGTTGTCCTCTGAGGCAATCCTGACCCATTTCGTCCCCAGGAAGCTTGTGGTGCTAGTTTGCGATACTTCACCAGTGGGGGTGGGGGCGGTGCTGTGCCAGGTGTTAGAAAATGGGTGGCAAGCCCCGGTTGCCTTTTACTCAAGGCCCCTTTCAAAGGCAGAGCGCAATTAGGCGCAAACGGACAGAGAGGCCCTTGCGATAGTTGCTGGAACCAAGAAATTCCATGACTTCCTCTATGGTCGGGGTTTCACTATTGTAACCGACCACAAGCCGCTGCTGGGCATCTTCACCACGTGTAAGCCCACACCCCAGATTCTGTCCCCTAGAATGCTTAGGTGGGCCATATTCTTCAATGTGTACCAGTACACACTGGTCCACTGCCCGGGGAAAGACATCAGCCATGCTGATGCACTTTCCTGGTCTCCTCTCCCAGAGCTAGGAAAAACTGAGTGCGAGGAAGAACAGGACCATCAGGTGTTGCTGATTGAGTCCCTTGATTTGCCCCCAATGGTACCCACAGACCTCGCCAAGTCCACGGTGAAGGACAAAGTTCTGTCCCTAGTTCTTTCTTGGGTAAAGAAGGGGTGGCCCACAACTCCCCCAGTGGAGGAGTTCAAAGCTTATTTCCGGAAGCGGGTCAAGCTTTCAATAGAGAGGGGTTGCCTCCTCTGGGGCCAGCGGGTAGTAATTCCCAAGGCATTTCATTCAAAGGTGCTTAAATTGCTACATGTTAGCCACCCGGGAATCATGCGCTCAAAGGCTTTGGCCAGGAGCTATTTCTGGTGGCGGACATTGAGCACATGGTGTGCACTTGCGAAAGTTGCCAGAGTTTTCGACTAGAAGAGTCCCGACTTCCTCACAGAGAATGGGACACAGCCCGTGGACCATGGTCTTGATTGCACATCGATTTCGCTGGTCCTTTCTGGGGCTTGCTATTTCTGTTAGTGGTCGACTCCTTTTCTAAGTGGTTGGAGGTCATTCCAATGCCCAATACCTCCTCCGCCGCAACCATCAAACAGCTGCGGAGGCTATTTAGTTGTTTCGGGTTACCTAATGTGCTTGTCTGTGGAACCCGGAACGCCCCGTTCCTCCAAGCCCAACTATGCAGCGGTACAGCCAAAACGCACTTGCGGGCCACCACGATGGTTGAGGGACTTCATCCCATCCTAGGGGGTTGGGATGTTGTATATGGAACTTGTGCCTTTAAGAAATGTAACCTTGTATCCAGATGAACTGTGAATGAGTCTCAATTATTACAATGTAACTCAGCTGTTCTGGCTAGTGATTCAAATGAATTCAAATGTACTGTAAGCATATATAAGGAGCTGCGTCTCCGCCATTACCTCATGTTCAGATTGCATACCTTGCAATAAAGATGTGTTTGGCCCCCTGAATGCTGCCTACCGCGTATCACTCTTCGAACATCAAATACTATAGAATATAGTAAAACATCACATAATAAGCACCTCGCTTAGAGACTAACTCACTTAAAGAGCAGAATTTTCTCTGAATGGTCACCTCACTTAACAACTAAATCGGGGTTTGCAATCCCCCTTGCCAGAAGTCACAATTGGTCACTTACAATGGTGTTTCGCTTAAAGAGCAAACTTGCTTAAAGAGCAATCCCATGGAATGCATTATGCTCTTTAAGTGAGGTACGACTGTACCATGTTTTTTGTTATGGTTTAACCCAGCTCTAATTTAGGATTCCTCACTAGTTTCAATTTAATTTAATATTCAGGTTAGCAGTCAATCACAACTAGGTTTCTATCAAATATTCTTCAGTTTTGATATGTGCTTCACAATTTGTGCATCTGGTACATGTGTGCTTTACTATATTGTTTGATACAGTTTGCATGCTAAAGCAATAAAACTGATTGATGAAAATAATGATACATTTGAATTCACTCCAGAAAATTACGTTACCAAATCTGTGCTATTCCAACACTATTTTATCTCTGCCTTTTTAAACTTCTTCCTATTGGCCTATTGTTCTTCATTATCTGAGAACTCATTTGTATTCACTTCCATACCATCTGATTGACTATGATACTGATTACTGCTTCCATGATGTATATCTTTATGATGAATATACCATTATAATATAATAAATAAATATTTATAGAAAATCAGACTATAGAGGAGATCAGTGAAGGCAAAAAAGAAATAATGGCATAGAGATAAAAGAGCATGGGAAACTGACAGCTGGACACTAACAAAACAATATAACAAAAATCAAATTTGCAATTAATGAAAATATATACTAAAAAGAAAAGTGTGTTTTGATATTCACAAAAAACTAGTTAAGCTGTTTTTGCTGAGGACAAGGTAAACAGCGTGTCAAGTCATGCCTGCCACATAACCACAGAAACGTCTGCAAACGCAGACAGCACTGGCTCTTCAGCTATGAAACAGAGATGAGCACTGAACCTTAGAGTTGGATATGACCAGCTTTCGAACAAGGGTGAACTTTACCTTACCTTAATTAAAATTAAGGTTACAAAATTGCCTTAGTTTTATTTTCTGGCAATTTTTTAAAAAATTTTTAATCAATGCAGCAGTATACTATTCGTAGGTATTAAATGCTTCAGATTTAAAACAAAATAAACTTCCAGGTATAGAGATTTCAGGCCAGATTCTTTACATTAGTCATATCATTGCAGTTTTAATAGATTAATGTTAAGCAATGTTAATGATTAACCCTCTCCTCATAAACTCATCTACAACAGAATTCTACTTCTGACCACCAACCTGAGGTCGTATAACTTTCACTATATTTTTCAGTGCAGTATCTGGTGATGGAGGAGAGCAGTCAGGTGTTGGGCCTGTTGAACTGTTTCTATGGTTACTGGTACCTGGTGCAATAATTGCTACTCGAGGTGCATTATCTGTGAATAAAAATAGCATTGCAATGATTACAACATAGTACAGAACACACATTTAGAAACCAGAAACTGGCTTGAAAGTGACACCTTAATGTTTTACAGTTACCTCGTTGGTTTATTTGTTTTTTAGATGGAGATAGGCACTTCTCATTTTCAAAGTGGTGTGGCATTGATAATAGTAATAAATAAGCATCCCAGTCTACCAAGGCCAAGAGTACAACACATACAGAAATGTAGTTGTATATTTGGATCATCCTTTAAGCCATGATTTACCCAAAAGGATGCAGAAATTGGGAGGAAGTGCTTCCTTATTCATTATTAAGTGATATGTGCACAATGCTGTAATTCTCTGCATATACTGGATTTGAATAGTACATTGGGTTCTCAGTTACAATAGGCTTTTTGTGAAGTTGAGTAAGCTCATTTAATTGTTACCATTTGCCAGTGGGAGATCAATGCTGTAAAAACTATGGTAATCTGGTGAGAGAAATTTTGAACTTGCAGCTGCACAAACTGAACACAATTAATTCAATTTCTATCATCCAAATTCAGTAAATGTAGAAAGCTATAATAGCTAACCTAGCAATTAATAATTATTTTAAGAATACAAATAGATTATGCTCTTCTTTCCCATGTGCACTCATTTTTCCCTTGCAAAATTTTTCAAATATAGTACATTAAACACCCATGCAAGAAGAGCTCTATATCTAAACACAGATGATGTGGATTAGTGATAGCTGCTGAATTAGGAAGTCAAAAATTGTGGTATTTTTTAACCACAATTGGACATACCCTGGTAATGGCAATCTTGTGTTGCCATCTAATCTTTCTCACACTAGGTCAGGTGAAGGGAACTGCAGAATGAACCCACCAAAAGGTGGCTTCATTTTAGCGGTTTCACATCTGGCCTAGACGCAGAAGAAGTTTTAACGTTGATGGTTTTAAATGATTTTATTGTCGTGGAATGTTTTCTGTATATGTTTTTATATCTTCATCTGTGAGCCACCCTGAGTCGCTTTGGCAAAGGGCAGCAATACAAATATGAACAATAAATAAATAAGTCCCCTAACCATTTGCATTCCTTATATATTCTATTGCAGTGATGGCGAACCATTTAGAGACTGAGTGCCCAAACTGCAACCCCAAACCCACTTTTTTTATCGCAAAGTGCCAACATAGCAACAGGGGAGGAAGGAAATGATCCCATTGGGCTTCTGGGCAGAGGGGCGGGGTGAACCTTGTGCTGGGAGGAAAAAGGAAGCGCTCCCATTGGGCTTCTGGGCAGAGGTGTGGGTGAACTCTGTGCTGGGGTGACTGCATGGGTGCCCACAGAGAGGGCTCCAAGTGCCACCTCTGGCGCACATGACATAGTTTCGCCATCACTGTTCTATTGCATATTCCATTTAGTTTTACATGCTCAAATTGCATGTCCTATTGGGTTTCAAACTCTTTCACTGCCACTACAAACTCCAGTATTTTAAAAATGAGGGTTTGATAGAAATGACATTTGAGAGCATTGAGATCATACCCTAAATATAATGAAGAAGGAAAAGCAGACTCTTGCATATCCAAGAACTAGTGGTAGTAATAAACCCAAATATTAAGGAAATGGGTTTAACAGCTACTTTATGGTGATGCAGTATAGAAACTAATACTTCCAGGAAGCTTTGGGTCAAATAGAGTATATGACATCTACATCAAGAGGATGTGAGGCTTCATATTAATCAATTTTAATAATTATTGTTCTCTAATATATTTTTTAAAAAAATATACAATTATAATTGGGTTCTATTTGATTCCAATATAATATTGACACACTGCATTTTGTAAGGGTGGCAGGTTTAAGATATTTGACAATCAGGTGTATTATGTTGTAAGTGGGATAGATATTAAAATTACAGTAAAACCCCGATTTACATATGCCTTGAGTTACATAAAATTTGACTTGCATAATGATTTTGTGCTAAAACCATGTCCCAATTTACATGATTTCCTATGGGTTTGCTTCAAGTTATATAAAGATTCTTTTTCCTATGGGTTTGCTTCGAGTTACATAAAAAACTGATTTAAGCAAAAGCCTACGGAACGGATGTTTTTTGTAAGTAGGAGTTTTACTGTACAATCAAAGAGGAGTATGTTTAAAACATGTGGTTTGTACCAAGTTACAACCGCTATTCAATGCATGTTGAAAATGATGCAAAATGAGAAAGGTATTAATTTTTTAAAAAATTACTACACTTATTATCAATGGGGGTTAGATGTGGCTGATTTGGAGTCCATGGCATTATCACAAATGAATCCAGAAGAATGAGTTCAGTTAAGGGTCCCACAGAAGTTGGGGGAAAACAGACCAAAGAACAAGTCCCACACAAGCCATTTTATTGGGGAGAGTGCAGAAAGTGAGAGAAGCATAAGTGAGGTGGAAGAGAAATAGAACCTAGTACTATACAACTGAGCCTGAATCACACTACCCTTTCCTACCCTTCCACTAGCCCTTAATGTCATCAGCATGTACATTAATACTGAGATGGACAGGGTCTGGACATGGCATGTAAAGAAGCAAGGGCTCTGCTGCTTACCCAGTGGAGCAATAATGCAAACTAGTCACCTTGAAGAAACTGTGATAATGTCCCAAAAAAAGTGATGTAACTCAATGTATTATCATAGTGTAGAATAAAAGTGATCATTGTCAAGCATCAAAAATTGGTTATTGGACTTTTTTGAGGCCATAGGTGAGGGTGGGTGAGTAACATTAACATGTGAAGGACCTTTTAGTGCAAACATTCAATATATATAGGACCAGGAGCACACATTTCTCAGAGACCAGTATAGATGTTTGGCTAGATGACATATAATTTGAACTGTTCGAACTAAGAAGAATTTACACTATTTTAACAACAACAGCAAGCTATTCTTTCTTCATTTTGGAGAGCAATAATAAAGGAAGAAACATGATGGCACAGTAGCTGATTTCAAATGTAGCTCAGTGTTTGTGTTTCATGTATTTTCCTTCATCATTCTGTTCCCTGGTGTGGACATAAAGCTTTTACTGATCCTTTAAAGTTATCAACAGTTTGGCATTTGTAGTACTGTTACTAAAATTCATTACTTATAAATGGAATGTACATTACAAGATAAAACACCACATTTTACCTGTCTTTGAGGAATTTTCTCTTGTTATTTCTAAAGAACAAGGTTTCTTTGTAACTGTTGTATCCAGAAAATCACAGAGATCATTCTCATTTTCTACAGGAAATGCCTCAGAAGAAGCAGATGGCACTGCTTCCAGTGTATAACTCCTCTTCTTTGGAAACGATTCCTGAAATATAGAAATGAAATTGTGAAATCAAAAGGGCCTTATTGAAGAAGTGGGAAGGGAATGCTGTAACAACCTGGTTAAAAATTATATAGGTTACTATATGACACTCATTTAGAAATGAATTTTATTTTACAAAACCTCAAGAAAATAATACATTGTAAATATAGGAAGCAAAGACAAAAAAAATCAATTAAAAATTAGGTCTCCATATATAATTATCAATATCCCATTTTTAAACACTTGTACACAAGCAAAAAAGTTAATAAAGTCTGTGCACAAACAGCACTGCTCCAGGGAGCAAAATGCAATGCAAAATGGTGAGTGGAGACAGAAATAAAATAAAATCACTCTATTTTAGCATCAATTTTCATGTTCCCCATAGCCAATGAGATCTTTTTCCATATTGCTGACAGTTGATAAAACATATGTCAATATCCAGAGCTTAAAAATAAAAGTAATTATAGACAAAGTCCTGAAAAGTAGCTAATTACCATTACAATTTCAGTTACAATTCTAAAAGTAGCTTTTCCATTTTTCAAAAGAAAATACCGTATTTGCCAGCTTATAAGACACATTGTGGTACAAGACACACTCCATTTATTATATACATTTTTTCACGAATTTCCACAATTAACTCCAGGAGCCAGGGGGGGCAGGATCAGTGGACGAAAAGGGGCCCTTTGCCTGGCTCCACCTGCCACTGATTGCCAGGAACCAAGTGAAGGGGCTTTCAAAGAAGCCTTCCTCCCCATCCCACCCTCCCTGGCTCCTGGCAGCCTGTGGCTGTAGGATCAGTGGGAAAAACGGGCTTCAAAGGATACATTTCCCCCCCCCCCCCCCATTCTGCCTTCCATGGCTCCTGGCAGCCAGTGGCTGTGGGATCAGGAAAATGGGCTTCAAAGGATCCCTCTTTTACCCCATTCCACCCTCCCTGGCTCCAGGGGAAAAGAAGGCTCCTTTGAAGCCATCTGGCTCCAACCGCCACTGATCAACATGATAATTTTGATTACCAGCATATAAGGCACACACCCTTTTAAAAGTGTATTTTAAGGGGGGAAGTGCATCTTATACACTGGCAAATACCGTAATTTTATTTTTTACTTTCTTTTTTAATGTAAACCTTGTACACCACTGGTCTTTGGTACAAAATGGACTTTCTTCTCGTCCATCGTCCTTTTGGCTCAATCATGTAACAAAGCAGCAAGTGAACCCTGAAATATTCTTCTTCCACTGATTAGTGATTTATGTATTTGCCTATCATTATAAAAGAAACTTTTAAATTTGTTTTTGTAATTACAGATTTGCAACATCATTAGTTGGCATTTTGTACAGTTATTCCACCTAAAGAATAAAGTGACCTCTAGTTAAGTTAAACTACAATGTAACTTAGTTATGAGTTAGTTACTGTTGTGTATGTAACTGAATATAATGCTTTAAAACTTTGTATTAATTGTTGGGATTGGGTGATCCTCCATTTTGAGTTCTTCTTAGAACTAAGCTCTCGCAGGACTTGGGCTCCCGCCCTTTCTAACGAGATGGGCGAAGGCTCCATAGTCTTGAGTCACTCCACAATCACCCCATTGTTCTCCCAGCCAATCCAGTTGCTTCCCGCCCAAATGTATCTTTTCTGTTATTGTATATATAGGCACTGCTGCGCCATTGCTCTCCATGTTCAGTTCCCGAAATAAAGTTGTGTTTGGACCTGTTATGCTGGTTGCTGCATATCAATTCCTGAACATCAAAGTTACTATAAAGGATTGAATAACAAGCAATTTTTTAATTTTAGGCATTTATTTCCAAGCTCTATCACCAGCAGATGTAAAAAAAGTCTTCTTTACTTAAATACTGGGGAAACAGCTATATTTTCTAGGGAAATGAACATATTTTCAAGGAAGCTGTTAGTTATTACCTTATGACTGAGTAATACACTTAAAATCATATCCTGACTTTCATTACAATCTAATTTTAGTCAATTAGAGATGATTCAGTCTTCTAGCCCTATAAATTAGTCTCAAATGTCAGAGTTGTCTAAGGTTAGAGGAAGAATAAAGATACACATTTTGGATATCGTTTACTTGACACTAAAAAACTGTAAGTAAACCCTGCCTAGATTGAGATAATAAAAGCCTATAATGTATGCTCTTAAAATTGAAAGTGCTACATTAATAGTGTGCTATTAATTCACATAGTCATGATATTTCAGCTCTACACTAAAATCATGAAATGCAAATAAAGAGCAAAAAGAGATCTCAGAAATTAACACATCTGCATAGTATCTGTATACTGTACTTACAAGTGACATTGGCATCTCCTAGCCTGAGTATTTGTAGTATCATATGCTGGCATCAGGAAGTTTCCATCAGCTAGCTATCTAACCATCAATAAGTGGTTTGCTAAGAGGCATATACAATAGGATACCCAGATGTATCATATAAGTATGCTATCCAATGAAATGCTCTTTCATTGCCTAGCTCTAGTTGTTCATTTTGGGAGAAATTGTTATATTTAACCTCTGTGATTACTCTGCAGATTAAAAGCATTCCAGACAGGACATTTAGCTTGCTCACTAGAGATCTTGGGACTTACTGTCTCCAGAGTCCACATGTTGTGGACACTTAAGTGCCCCAACCTCCCTCCCAGCATTCTTTTTTGAACCTCTATCAGTCAGGATTTTTTTTTCCCAGCACTCCAATAAGCACCTTTCTCAGCACCTTTAGACACTGGAAATGGCATATACAAGAGATTTGAAACTCTCAAAGGTTGTTTCTACTGTGAACATCTAGTATGCTGAAGTGACTAACTGCTCACAGCTGCAGTATCAATCAACAGAACAAGTAAAAATGAAGATTATTTTTACCCTCAAAATCAATCTAGCACTGCAAGAAAATATAATTACACTTTCCCTGCCCCTCCAAAGAGAAGCAGGGAAAGTGTTTCATTTGCCTGTATAGTAAAGTGGCTCATCATCATATGGACAAAGGTTGCTTACATTGCTGTTGGACAGCCATAGAACAGGTTTCTCACCTGTCTCACACACACTCATTCAACAGTGATCCTAGTCAGTCATTTAATTAATATGATTAATTAAGTTGTGGCTAAAGATCACTTTCTGTTGTTGTTTTTCTTTACAGCAGACTTTCCACTGTAGATAAAGAATTCCTACTGAATCACTAGAAAATCCAACTGATTCCTGGTTTGGGGCAACAACATTTTGTTTCTATTATGTGCTAGGGTAGAATATAAATCTTTTTTCTCTGACTGATAATCCTAGTAGGAAAATCAGTGCCTAATCATACAATATGACTGATGGTGAATAAAGTCCAACTTGTGTTCACAGTACTCTTCTCAGGGAAAGAAGAGCCAGATCAGTCTTAAGGAGTAATCATTGTAATTTTCTCATCTCCTTTAAAAAATTTCATGGGTTTTTCAGGAATATCTATTTGAAATAATCTGTATTCTTCCATTCAGTAGATACAAAATCCAATAAACAAGACTGTTCAAGAGATTGAGGGTGAAGTAACATCTGTGCTATCATAATTTATTGTTCAATCAAAGATTATAACAATTTAAAGGACATCAAAATTATCAACTACAATTCATCATACTGATGAATGAAATTCTAATCCTCAAATCTCATACACTACACACCTGGCAAAGGCAATTTAATATTGCATATTAGTTGTATTTTTACTGTAACACGCTCTACATGGGGCTGCCCTTGACGACCATTCAGAGGCTGCAGCTGGTCCTGAATGCGGCGGTCAGGGTGGTGATGGGGTGCGGACGATATGCCCGCACCTCACCGCTACTTCAGAAGCTGCACTTGTTACCAGTTTGTCTCTGGGTGCAATTCAAGGTGCTGGTTTTGACCTTTAAAGCCCTATATGGCAGTGGGCCAGGATACCTTAGAGACCGCATCGTCCAACCAGAGCAGACCGGAGGGGCTCACTAATAGTGGCATCAACTAGGGGTGCACATCTATCCAGCACCAACCCTCTGGAACCTCCTGCCAACAGATCTAAGACTTCAAAGAGAATTGCTACCCTTCAGGAAAGGATTGAAGACCTGGCTGGCAGGGCATAAGCCTGCTGGCTTATGTAAACAATTAAGAACTCTCTCTTCTTTTTTATAGTGGGTAGGATGGGTGGGTGGGATATGGGTTTTTTGAAGCGGTTGGGATATGGGCTTTTAAAGTGTTTTTATGTGTTTTCAGAACTTGTTGTAATGCCGCCCTGAGTCGGGTTCTACCTGAGTAGGCAGCATATATAAATATGACTATTAAATTAAATTAAATTTAATTTAATTTAATTTAATTTATGTATCTGCTGGAAGGTAGATATATTTCAACAACTGTCAACGCAAACAAATTCTCTTTTTTCAAGAGAGATTTTACTAACTTTTGTTCATTTGCCTCTGGCAATCTGTTTCATTTGAAACATTTTGTAAGCTTGCACATAGATTGATTGGTACATAAGATAATAAATGCCCTTCCTCTTGTAATACATAAATACATACATATCTTTACCTATAAAATTGTGCGTTAACCGTTGGTGTCTGGCATGCACACCCACATCCGGCCCAACCATCCCGAACCGAGCCGCCTACACTTACCTTTACAACGTCCGAGCATCGCCGCAAGGGTCCGTCAGCCACGAGTGGGGCAACCGCCCCACGAACGCGGCAAGAAAAAACTACAGGTCCCAGCGTTCAATGCGCCATGCCACCCCTCAGCCAACGAGGCTGAAGGGCATGAGTGCAAAGGAGGCGGGAAAGTGCCGCGCACTAAAAAAAGGCTGATGCGGCATGGAGACCTCGATGCCCGCAGGGACTAAGAACAGGCCGGTGCACCTCCCAACGCAGAAGGCTGCGCCAGGGGGGAAAGACCCAGCCGGCAAAAGGTAAGTGCGGTGGGGGTTAGGGAGTGGGGGGAGGCACAGCCCCGGAAACCACACCACCCACCCGCCCCACCACCTTGCCCCCCCAACACCCACCACACTTACCTTTTGCCGGCTGGCCCTTTCCCCCCAGCATGGCCTTCTTGGAGTCGTCGCCAAGGATTGGGGGGAGCTACGGCATGTGTGTGTGCATTGTGTGTGTGTGCATTGTGTGTGTGGTTGTGTTATGTGTTGTGTGTGTGTAATGAGTGTGTGTTTGGTTGTGTTGTGCGTGCAGCGTGTCTATTGTGTGTGTGCATGGTTGTGTGTGTGGTTGTGTGTGTGTGTATTGAGTGTGTGTGTGTATTGTGTATGTGTGCGTACTTGTGTTGTGTGTGTGCAACACCTACCACCAAAAAACACCAAAGAAAAGCCTGGCAGTGATGGGCAAAAATATGGTAGTAGTGGAAAAAGACAGAGTTCTAAACCACTGCAGCACCCAATAGGAAGGTTTCTCTTCTGTCTCTATTACACGAGATACAGGATAATAAATTAAAAATCATAGCCGCAGATTACTGTAATTGGTTTCAAAATCAGTTTAAAAAATTAGTTGCTCTCAGGATAATTTGACCATCCTCTTGTATCAGAACACATTTCTACCTTCCATCTTCAATAAGGATTTTACTGCATAAGGAAATTAGTGTATCTCCAAAATATTATCCAAGTTTGTAGATCTAAAAGAGCTACATCCTACAAAGGAGTTGACATGTTCATGGGAGATGACTGCTGGAATTAATATTATATATATTTAAAAACTTCAAAATAGAATCTGAGAAATGGTTGGAGCACATTATTGGTCTTGTGAATGAAATAAATCTGTTCTTTTCCTTGTCAAATACATAAATTAACAACAACAAAATTTCATAGGGAAATAAAAGATAAAATGACATTCATTTTAGGATAACATATACTAGCTTATTTTCTTGTTAAATTACTAGCTGTTGCATCAGTTTTGATAATTACATTTGAATTACCTTTTCATATGTTGATTCTAACAATAAGATCATATGCTCATCTAGGTAGGGAGTGGAGGCAAAAGCCAATCAGTAAGAGGACTAAGTACAAAAGTAACGCTCCTTCTCAGTTATCAGATTCCATTTAAAGTAATTATTTTTGGCATATCCTTTGTTTGCAATTTGGTAAAGGTACTTAAGTAGTATGAAAGCCACAGTATGGTCCTCTAAATTTCTTAAATCAGAACTATTATATTGACAAACAACTATATCAATATAAAGCTTAAAATTTACACAGTGAATTCTTGACTTCAGAATGGAATTTCTAGGTAAACTGGAAGTCTGGTAGTCTTAAGAATATACCACCTTCACACCGAAGCAGCTACTGAGCAGCTGAAAGAGGCAGTATGTATTCTATGCTGAAGGAGCCAGTAGGCAGTGATTATACCCTGTTAAAAATGAAATAAAATCAGCATAGGGAATGAGGGATAGGATTTATTTTAGAGCTTCCCTATAATGATTTTACTTTTCAAAGAAATCAAGCTAAGCATTTTGTGTTGTGGTAGCGTTTGTAGCTCTCTTAAAAGTTTGAAATTCTTGATCCACACTTCAAGGTGCATATCGTTTGCCCCAGTTGGCCACTCAAATGGACCCATACACAATAGCAATAGCCTGTGATCTAAGCTAGGAAAGTACCTTATTTTGCCATTTCAGAATGAAGCAGTCCTCCATTTTCACACCATGATGATGGTAAAAAGGAGCAATACCATCAGGACACCAAACTAGTGTGGGAACTGGAATAGTCAAAAGTGTGACACCAGACATGGGGTAGAAACAGACATTAGAGCTAGCCCATACTGGAAGATGAGTTAACTAAAGTGAGCTTCCAAGGGTCACAGGAAAAATTTATCTGACCTCCTGGATTATGCAGATTAACTTGCTTTGCTTCAGGATTTAATGACAGAATTCTTTTGAAGTAAGATTACACAGACATGGAAAAAATTATGTGTCTTCATCTCTAATTATTTGCTATGTCTGGTGTCTCTTTCTATACTAAAATGTACCCACTCTCTTCAGGAATGAATAGATATATCAGCAGAAGCGAATGGTGATAATAATTCCTGAAGGGCAGCTATTAGGTAGCAACGTTGGTGGAGACTCTTTCAGAGACAACGATACTCAAATGAACTCTTGTTAATACTGTGCAGAAGACAATGGAAAACTACTTCAGAGTACTTTATTTATTATTTATTAAATTTATACCCCGCCTCACTCAGCACAAGTGCGACTCAAGGCAGCTACAGCAAAAATAAATACAGTATACAGCACATAAATTTAAACAACAAACACTCAACAATCATAGCAAAAATACAACATATGTATATAGCATCGACACAATATAAGAAAATCTATCAGGGCAACACCACATATGACAAGGTCCGCAAAAACACTCACAAGCGAGGTCCCCATACCCACATAATGGTTAACAAAAAGTTTGTTTTGGAGAGTACAGCTCAAAGGGCTCTGGGGAGAGGCGGAGGATCCCGGCAGCAGATTCGGGGATGTCTTGTCAAGCCCTCCGAGCGAGGCAGGGCTCAGAGGGTGGAGACGCACACCTGCCTCCCATTCCTGGGCCAATGACGAGGGCTCCGAGGAGAGGTGGGGGTCCCAGTGGTGGCAGTGGCGGCAGCAGCTTCGGGGGCATCTTGTCAAGCCCTCTGAGTGAGGCAGGGCTCGGAGGGCGGAGACACACACCTGCCTCCCATCCCTGGGCCAGTGACGAGAGCTCCAGGGAGAGGTGGAGGATTCCAGCGCCAGCGGCTTTGGGGGCATCTTTTAAAGCCCTCCGAGTGAGGCAGGGCTTGGAAGGCAGAGATGCACATCTGCCTCCCATCCCTGAGCCAGTGACGAGGGCTCCAGGGAGAGGTGGAGGGTCCCAGTGGCGGCGGCTTCGGCAGCTTTGGCAGCGTCTTGTCAATCCCTCCAAGTGAGGCAGGGCTTGGAGGGTGGAGATGCACACCTGTCTCCCATCCCTGGGCCGGAGGTTTTATGCCTTTAAAACCTCATTATGAAACAATCCAAAGCAAAACAAGAGGTGGTGCTAGAAGATGATACTTGCAATTTGCAAGGCACTCACTCAGCTGTTGGAGAAGAGCAATGGATTAAGTACAAATTATGCTGCCACTAATGAAGCAATTGGATTAAAGAGGGGGGAAAAGTACATCTAGGTCCTGATGTGTACTGAGAAAAGGAGGAGGATCCAGTGCTGTACAAGGTGCATGATTCCAACAAGGAATGTGGGAAATATAAATAAAAATAAGTGGAAAATTGTAAAACAAAAAAATTGAATGCTTAAGCATAACAATACTTGATATGAACAAAATAATATGGATTGGAATAGGACCAAATGTTTTTCTCTGGAAATAATTAACTTATAAGAAACATTGTGGTTTGAACAGTGAAGAGGCAATATCCAAAGGCTATAGACTACAGTGGACTGATGCAACCAGCCACACAAATGCCCCCAGGAACTACAATCCAGCATTTGCTGGGGGCAAAAAGCAGCCCAGAATAGTGACTTGAGTAGGACAACTCAACAAAATTCACCCATCACATCAGATGTGAGGGAGCAGATGAAACAAATCACTAAAGAGCAACAGGAATTACACCCCAGTACCAATTCCAGGCAGAAAATCTATGTTATGCAAAATAGCTCAGAATGGAAAGCAGGATAAATACACCAAACTAACAAACTGTGTGGCTAGAGTGCACTGATATAGCAAGGTACAGTAATACTTCATACAAAGTCTGCTTCATACAACATCGGATTCATACAACATCGCCCAATTCCTTGAAAAAAGTTGCCTCATACAAAATCGTGTGACTTTGTATGAGGCATTGGGGTTTTCCCAGGTTGCATTGTGCCTGGGCAGTATAAAAGGCAGGACACATGCGTGCATTGCTCTTGTGGGTTTTGCATGAGGCGAAGAGTTTTAGGAGTGGTTTTGAGCACAATTTTGAATTTTTTTGGACAATCAGGGTTGTTTGACATGTTTTTGTAATGTTTTTAGCCTTTAGACAATGATTTCTTAAAGTTCTGTCAGTTTCCTGTCTGTTTCCTTGACTTTTCCCTGAAGTCTGTGCTGTTACAGTACAATGTATCTCTATGGAAACGACGCTGTATGAGGCATCGCGGCAAGGATTTGGACGTTGTATGAGGCATCGCGGCTAGGATTTTGCATGCCTCATACAAAGTCCAAATCCGTATAAAGTCCAAACTTGTGGAACCAAGTTTGGACATTGTATGAGGTATCACTGTACCTCCAGGAACTATATTCCAGTACCCATTCTTTCTCAAGAATCTATATTCCAGAAAATAGTGTCTGAGCAGGAAAAGCAACCTCATTCGCCAGCCATAAGGGGCTCAATGGTGGTGATTCAACAAGGCATGGAACATTTAAAGATACCACATTATTAGGTGCAGCCCTGAAATACAGTTACTGAATTTTGTTTTGATGGCTGGTTGCATCTACTGCATCTGTCCCCTGTACTGCAATGGGTGACATTTGCTGTGTTGTCCTACTTGAAAATTGCTTTTCTGAACTCTTTCCCACCATCTTGGTTTCCTACCAGGAGTGAGAAATAGGATGGAAATTTGAGGATATTTTTGTCTTGTTGCGTCATTTCCTTCATATCTGATGAGACATTTGAATACTGAATCATTGTTCCGTGCTGTTTTGTGACATATTGGGGTTTTTTTTGCTCAGAACAGGTACTGAAAGGTTTTATCTGAGATTGTTTTGTGCTTGTGCATCTGTTCCGTCTTGTCAGATTGGGTGGACAAATTGTTGGGCTGTTCTACTCAGAGGTCAGGCTTGTATCAATTTCCCTACCTGGAATGGATGACAGAATGTTTTTTCTCAGGGCATTTTGAGGCTGGCTGCATTTCTACTATAGTGTAGTGAAATGGGTGAATTTAATTGGGTTGTCTTATTTGAAAGCTGCTGTTCCAAGCTGTTTTTCATAAAATCAATTTTCTGGAAGCAATGGGTGTTGTAGTGTTGCTCATGGGGGTATTTTGTGCCTGGTTGTATCAGTACCCTCTTTTACGATGGGATGTGTAAAAAAAAATTGGGGGGGGGGGCTGTTCTACTTGAAAATCACTGTTCTATACTATTTTTTGCAAAATCAATTTTCTGTCTGGAACAAGTATTGGAATGTTGCTCCTGGAGCATTTTTCAGCTGGTTGCATCACACGTCTCTATTCAGATATTTGGTTGTCCTATTTAGAAGTTACCATTCCAGGCTGGTTTTGGCAATACCATTTATTTATTTTTGGTGCCTGAAATACATACTGGAATGTTATTCCTGGGGATGATCTATGTCTTGGTGGATCTGGATAACCTTCTAAGAGAGGCCAACTGAGGTGATACCTCGCTGTTGGCCCTCTTGGATCTTTCAGAGACCTTTGATACCCTCAAACCTGGTATCTTCCTGGACGGTCTATCAGGATTGGGCATTGGAGGTAAGGCCTTGACCTGGCTCTGCTCCTTTCTTGTCCTGAGAGTACGGCTGGGGGTTGAGTTGTCGGACTGTTGGGTACAGCAATATGGGGTGTCTTGGGACCCATCTATCTCCCCCATGTTATTTAATATTTATGTAAGGCCACTGGGTGAGTTCATCAGGAGGTTTGGTGTTCACTTTCATTAGTATACTGATGACACACAACTCTATTTCTCCTTTTCCACCTCAGCAGTGAATGCTGTCTGTACTCTGGAGGAAGGAGGCAATCATGGATTGGATGGAGGAAAACAATCTGAAGCTGAATCCGGTTAAGATGAAGGTGATGCTTGTAGGGGTAACCACTTTCAGGTTGGGAGAATTTCCCTCTCTAAGAGAGGTGTGATTCTTTTAGGGAGAGTGTGGGCCATCTGGGTGTGCTACTTGACCCGGCCCTGTCTGTGGAGCAACAGATATAAGCTGAGGTAAAGTCTGCCTTTCACCATCTGTGGCACATTGCCCAGCTTCACCCGCTCCTGGACATGAAATCCCTAACAATGCTGACCTATTGTTGTGTCCAAGCCTTATTTATTAAAGTCGTTATTGGCGCCGTAAAGCCTATGGCAAATAGTGCGCCTTTTGCAAAGGTGCCAATTTCAAACTGCTGTCGAAATAGCTGATTCGTCAGTACAAACTTCCCGCTTCCCCAGAAGCCTGCCGAAATGTATCCACCTGTGTAACTGCCATTCTCACTGTATATAAGCTGGCCATCTTGTACGTGTTCCCCAGTCCGATTTCTTATTGTAGATTCATACTCTGAATGGTTAGAGGTAATGCCTGTATCTGGAACTTCGTCTGCTGTCACAATTCGTAAATTAAGAAGGGTTTTTTGTACTTTTGGGTTGCCCGGCATTGTTGTCTCTGATAACGCATCAACTTTCATGTTGGCAAAATTCCAGGATTTCCTTAACTGCATTGGCATAAGGCACATCACTGCTGCCCCTTTTCACCCCACCACCAATGGGCAAGTAGAGAGAATGGTTCATTCCGTAAAGGAGACACTGAAGTGTATGGGAACAGAAGATTTAGAATTGCAGCTTTGCAAATATCTGTTAGCATACAAAGTTACTCCCCTACCTTCGGATTTATCGCCCTCGGACCACTTAATGAAGAGGCGATTGTCTAAGGTCCTTGACTGTTTAGACCCACTTTGTGTCAAAGACAAAGGTCTCAACATTGATGTCAGTAATACTAAAGTTTTCCAGGTCGGGCAAGCTGTCCTTTGCCGCAACTATGCGCTAGGTTCCCCTTGGTTGGGTGGTGAGATCCTTGAACGAACAGGACCTGTTTCATATAAAATCTTTATGGACAACAGTACCATTTGGAAAAGGCACGCAGATCAAATGTGTCCCTGGGTTCCTGCGCAAAACGCCACACCAGAGGCAGTGGTGAGTGAGTTTCAAGAGCCTGAGGCTCAAGACTTCAATCTGGAGGAAGACCTGTTCACTCAGCCTCTACCTAGTGACCCTTTGCAGGTACCACCCTCATCAGGAAGTCCCCCAGAACTAGCCACCACCGAGTCTGCAGTAGAGCGTGACTCTCACTCTATGGGCACAGCTCCAGAACCAATGCGAGTTCCTTGGGAGCAATCTCAAAGACCTAGCACGCCTTAGCAGTCCAGTGAGTCAGCCCACAGACCCAGCACTCCTGGATAAACAGTTACCCCTGCCCTAAGTCCTGAGAATCTCAGGCACCCAACAAAAAGATTAGGGGAGTGGTTTCCTCACTAGGGGGGAGGAATGTTGTGTCCAAGCGTTATTATTAAAGTCGCTATTGGTGCCGTAAAGCCTACAGTGGAATAGCGTGTCTTTTGCATGGGCATCAATTTCAAACTACTGTTGAAATAGCTGATTCGTTAGTACAAATTTCCCGCTTCCCCAGAAGCCCGCTGAAATATATCCACCTGTGTAACTGCCATTCTTACTGTATACAGGTGAAACTCGGGAAATTAGAATATCATGCAAATATTCATTCATTCCACTTAAAAGGTGAAACAAATATATGAGACAGACTCACTACATGCAAAACGAGAGATGTCATGCCTTAATTCGTTATAATTGTGATTATCATGGCATACAGTGTGCATGAGATTATGTGATGATTATGGGGTACATGAGATTGGGGGGTTGTGGTTTTCATAAACTGTAAGCCATTAGCATCAATATTATAACAAAGTAAGGCTTGAAGTATCTCGCTTTGCATGTAATGAGTTTATCTCGTATATTTGTTTCACCTTTCAAGTTGCATTACTGAACTGAATGAACATTTGCATGATATTCTAATTTTGTTAGTTTCACCTGCATAAGATGGCCACCTTGTACGTGTTCCCCAGTCTGATTTCCTGAGCTAATAATAAAGCACTTGTGTTTGACCCAATCCTGCTGGTCAGAATACTTCTTAAGCGCCAGACTCAACACTTATGTACTGGTAATCTCCAAAACTGATTACTGCAATGCTCTCTACTTGGGGTGGGGCCCTTGAGGCTGGTGCAGAGGCTTCAATGGGTACAAAATGCAATGGCTAGACTGATCACAGCTATTAGTCATTTTGACCATATTAACCCAGTTAATATTAGCCAGCTTGCATTGGTTGCCCATTGAATTCCATGCCAAGTTTAAGATGCAGATGTTAACATACAAAGCCCTTAGCAATTTAGGACCATGCTAAATGAAGTAGCACACTGTCCTAAGGAATTGTACCCAAAGCACTCAAGCTCTTAAACTATGTGTTGTCTTGAATAAAGAAGTCAAAAAGGCTATGACAACAGCAAGATCTTTCTCTGTAGTGGCCCCCTCCTTAAGGAATGAGTTGCTGGTGGAAATTTGATCTGCTTCCACACTTACGGCTTTTTGCGAACAGTTAAAAATGTTCCTTTTCCAACAAGCATTTCCCTCATAAGCAAATTGATTATATATGTTCAGGACTCTCTAATTAATGAACTTAATTATTGTAAATTTGATTTATTTGTTGATTAGAGTTGTATTGCAAATAAGAGAATGAAGATGATTAACTGTTACAAGATTTTAAATTTGTAGAATGCCATCTAGTCAAGTATTTTACCATTTACTATTGTGCTTTTATTATATTTGGATTGTTTTGTTTGATGCCATTGTTTTGTCTGTTCAGTGTTGTAAACTGACTAAAGTGGTTGGTTTATTCTACTTGGAAGTTGTAATCCTGGGCCATTGTGTTCTGTTCCAGTGATGTTTGGGGCAATAAAGGATTAATGGAAGAGCAATATTGATTGGGTTTAGTTCTAAAATATTGTTCTGATATGTGCCTATTTTGACATCAATTCTTATTAACAAGTACCTGTTCCAGCTGATTTCTTTCTCTTCCAAGTTTTACCTAGTTCTGTACGTGAACATAGTATTTTTATGGGACCTAATAACATAGAACAACTATCATTATAAAGAGTAATTTTCCTTCCTTCATTCATTCCTTCTTGCTTTCCTTCTTTTTGTCAGAGGCATCACAAGCATATAATATAGAAAGCTAAAATTAACATACAGTGTCAAAAACATACAGGAACTAGATGGCATCGGCCCAATATCGGGCCACATCAACAACATTATCTTCTTGCCAACATAAGGTCCTCCTCAGTGCATGTTGAGGGGCATTGTGTGTGTTGTATCATATGGACAGTAGTTTGTTCTTCTCCTCATTCACACAGGCTACCATCTACAGGGAAACCCCACTTTCATTTTCCTTAAAACAATTTAATGGATATTCCAGCATTATTTGTGATGGAGGGGGTTAATAAAAGAGAGTTTAGCATTAAAATAACTGTATCGGAACATGACTCTTGATCCAAAAAGCCTAAGCATTTCCAAAGTACCTAGAAAGCCTTTAAAGAATAAGCTCCCTGTTGGTCCAATATATTAGTACTATGGTGTGGTAAAGTTGAAAATGATGGCAAATAAGTCTTTTGAAACTGAACGGATAAAACACATGTATGTATATATATCCCAGTAGATTACTTCCATTCAGTGATGCACTGCAGCAGGTTCTGTCAGGTTCTGCAGAACTGGTAGCGGAAATTCCCCCAGGCCATGCCCACTTGGTTGGCCACACCCACCTCCATAGTCCATAATGCAGGATGTTTGGCCACGCCCACAGATTTGGCCCCACCCACAGATTTGGCCAGCCCACAGAGTAGGTAGTAAAAAAATTTGCAGTGCATCACTGCTTCCATTATAGAAGCAGAGATCCCATTACTGTTTGCTATTAGAAATTTCAAGATTATACATTTTCCCCATGAGTGATTTTGTTTCATCTGTGCTGAAATAATTGCTTTTTGTAATAAAATATGTGCCATACTGTGACCCAGCAAAAACAATAACAACATAAAATGGTTGAAAATGACAACTCTTTGAAGAATTAGACTGCCACCAGGCATTTATTGTACTTCATAAAGCTAATGTAAATACTGTTTGCTTTTAAATCCTCCATGAGGGGTACTAAAATGAATGGAAGCTGCTCAGTGGTAACAGATAATATATTGCAACCATAAAGTTCTACCCAGTTAACAAATATTTTTAATATTAAAATACAGTAAAATATTAAAATACAGTAAAACCTCGCATAAAGAGCACCTTGCTTAGAGAGTAACTCGCTTAAAGAGCAGAATTTTCTCTGAATGGTCCCCTCGCTTAACAACTAAAACCAACCAGAAACTCACTTAACAACTAAATTGGGGTTCACAATGCCCCCGCCAGAAGTCACAATTGGTCATTTACAATGGTGTTTCATTTAAAGAGCAAACTTGCTTAAAGAGCAATCTTGTGGAGCGCATTATGCTCTTTAAGCAAGGTACCACTGTATTTTCTCTTTGAATTACTTTTCATTGGCTGTAGAATGCTTTCTGAGAAGTATTTGAGTCACCTTAGTACCATCGTGGTAAGTCTTAACACCTTTTCAGCACCAGCAGTTATTCAGGTCTCTGTCCTAGGATTATAGAAGACAACATCCTGATACCACATCTTTCCTTTATGCCAAACTTCCCCTTACTGAGATATTTATGATTTGCCATCTCCCCAGTCATCCCAAAGAGATGTGGGGACATTCCATTCAATGTCAAATTTGTTTTACTTCACCATGACATTCCCAATACCATTCCCAATACCATTCCCAATCCAGGGAAGTGCACTGGCATCAACTTTCAGCTATGCTTGCAAGATCACATACTACTATTTCTATTGTATCCCTGGCTACACTGCTTCATATGTACCCCTCCACAAGTCTAAGGATTACTGTTACCCTTGCCAGTTCACCATATACCTCTGCTTTCTTCCATCCCTCTGTCACACACCATACCTGTGACTTTAGGGTCATCTCTGGTTCCACTACTCTTCAGCCTTCAGTGTCTGTTAATGTAACTGGTACTATCTATCCACCTCCTGAAACAGAAATCTATCCCGCATGCTCAGCCCAAGGATCATGTCTCTTCATCTGACATTGACAATATTTCCTTGATTCTTGATTCTCTGCCATCACTAGGGTCTTTGCTCAAACTATGGAGATTGTATACTTCTTTCTTCATCTAATATATTTTCCCTTTCTGACATTCTGTGTCTGTGCATGCAAGTATGCACCCTGATAAGCACTCTCACAGACAAATCAAATCAAAACAGTTTCACAAAGAAACCAGCATTTCTGAGTCAAAAAAACAATAAGCAAATCTCAAGCGCTTCAGTCATGAGGCTTAGTTTGTGACTTTGGCACATTTTCTATCTCTTGCCTACACTGTACGACATATTTATTCCCGGAATAATAATTCAGGGGAAATGATTTATTCCTCAGAAGATTCTAAGACAGCTGCTAGACTAGACCAGGTGCTTGTTTAAACAAGCATTCTATTTTACCTAAGCTTATTGGAAAAGGAAAACAAAAATATTACAGTATTAGAATATTAGAGAAAAAAGTTCAGTTACCACTTACTTAATACGATAGTAACTACTTATATGATTTTTCAAATAGTAGCTACTCCCAAGTTATATTATAGAGATGTTTCCCAGATGAAAACTACATTAATTAGCAATTTATATTGCTAACTTCTGCAACAGAAAATCAAAAACACAAAATAATAAATGACAGTCTTCTTCTGTGTCTAGGCCCGATGTGAAAATGCCAAAATGAAGGCACCTCTTGGTGAGTTCATTCTGCAGTTCCTTTTGCCTGACCATGACAGTAAAGTAAATTCACCTAAAAATACAATGAGCAAAATCCTGTTGCATAACTTTGTGTCAGTGTAACCAAGATCAGGTGCCAGAAGTATTTAATTTAGAGTAATTAAAAGCTTCTTATCTACTTCCCTTTAGGTTCTGAGGCATCCATGGGCTCCGTTTTGTGCTATGGACACCTTTGGGTAGGGGGAAAGGCACTACAAGTGAGATTGGGACCTCTGGCAATAACCTGATGGTGACTTATTTTTACTTTTAGAAGCTCCCAGAGGCTTCCACAGAGAGAGAGAGAGAGAGAGAGAGACCCACGAAGCCTCAGAGCCCAAAATGAAGGGGTAGGAAACTTTTAATTGCTTTAAATTAAAAGCTTCCAGCACATGATCCAGGTTACATCAACAAGATCTTGACCAAAAAAAGTTATACTAAAATGCAGGTAAACACATAATAATGAAAAGTTATTTACGGTGGTGACTGTGGTGGCTCAAGTGGTTAAGACACTGAACTTGAAGACTGGAACTTCGGAGTTCAATTCCCGAGTACTGCATGACGGAATGAGCTCCCGTCTTTGTGCCAGCTCCTGACAACCTATCAGTTTGAAAGCAAGAAATTGCAAGTAGATAAACAGGTACCACTCCATGCACTCTGGTGTTGAGGCATGCCTGCCACGTGTCCAGAGAAACATCTGCAGACACAGACAGCACTGGCTCTTTGGCTATAAACAAAGATGAACCCTAGAGCCAGATATGACTGGCTTTCAAGCAAGGGCAACCTTTACCTAATGAAAAGTCCATTACATTAACCTCATTCAACCAGTTTGAAAACACTTTAGCAAGAATAGAAGGTATAGCATCTTCCTTTAGAAAATCTTTCTCAACAGAATGTAAGTTGCTGAAAGGTTGCCTGAAGAGAACATTCCTTGTCTGTTAGTAGAATAAAGGGGGCAAAAGGTCAATGGACTTAATGGGATCTACATCTGTATATGGGCACATTATGACTGATCTAAAACAGTTATTTTTAAATCAATAAAAGAACAGCTGTAAGAATGCTGTACTGTTAAAAGTAACGTTTTATTTTCAAGCCCAAAAAAGGGATAAAATACCTGAGTAAATCCAAGGTTTCTGCATCCATTACAGGGTGTAAGTGCCTCCCACAGACCTGTAGGTCCACAAGTATTTTGACCTCCATCTTCTTCTTCTTCTCCTGCTTCTGGTGATCCATTTGTTGAAGATGATCTCTAAGGATAGAATGTTTAGTGTTACAGAATCAGCTGTACTGTGTATTACTAATAATATGTTTTCTTCATACTTGAGGGAAAGTTGCATGTGTATTAAAACAGAACTTGAATTTAATATTCCTGCTTGAAATAAATAGTTTGACCCACAGGAAGGTGTAATGTAATTTGATTTCATACAACATAATCCATTTTGATTGTTTCCTTTTTATAATAGAGAACTCTGCTTTATGACCACAGGGTAGAAGAAAACATTAATTTTCAATAAACAGGAACCTTTTTCCTAGTCACTTCCAATATCCATGTTTCCATCATTTTAGGTGTTTTTTTAATTTAAAAAATCCCACATTAAGACATTATTTGGGGCATGTTATAATCCAGGGAATGGTAACCTACAGCCCGTGGTGCCAAATCATTAGACCCCTGCCCTGACTCCAACCGACCCACTGTCGCTACCACTGCTAGAAGTGGCCACATGGTGGCTGTGGATGTTTACGGCTATTGTAAATTTGTTTACGATAGCCACGGATACATTTATGGCTGCCATAAATGCATTTACAACATCTGTGGACACGTTTATGGCAGCATTTATGGTGGGACTACCAGGCCAGACCCTTCAACTGTCTGAGGGAGTGTGACCTGGCCCCTGACTTTAAAAGGTTGCCGACCCTGTCTTAACAAGTACTCTACAGATGTAAAGAGTCAGATCCCCACCTGCTGTCTAATATACAACTGACCAAAAGGTTTGAAACTGTTAACATTTATGTTGGGCTTTAGTTCCCATTTTGAAATCAGATTAAACTGACTCAAACGTACCTTATTGATTATTATTACTGTAGGACTGGGATGGAGAAGTAACAGCCCTCCAAATGTTACTAGTCTCCCAGTTCCGAGCAGTTCCAGCCAGTATGGCCAATGGCCATAAGTGAAAGAAGTTGAAGCCTAACAACATATTCTTCATCTTTGTTGCAGGCTTTTATTAGTAAATACTACATCATTTTCTGCATAAGTTAGAAACAATGATTCTAATACTTGAATTTCTGCCCCTCCTTTGCAGCCACATGCCGCATACTATATATCTGTTCCCCAAGCCAAACCTGCACAAAACCTGGTGGGGGAAAAGTAAAGAGCAAATGTTTCTAAAATAAACAGAAAATACCTAACTGGAGATTTCTGATACAGATTTATTTATTTATTTTGGCACCCCATCCCCTTCTCTATAGAATACTCATGTTGACCTCTGGATGCCTCACAGACCCTATGGGTTGTACCTCTCTCCAATAAACTATCAAGTAGCTGATGTAGAGAGTGAAAGTTTGTCAGAAAGAAGCCAAAGGAGGGGAAGAGATTTTCAAAGGGTATCTTAACTGCATGATAAGTTTCTTCCATCACATCTTTGTAGCAAAGACAGTTGCAAAGAGGAGCAATACAATAAACTTAGATTAAGGCAGGACATTCTGTTCAGAATATAAGAATTAAAGGAGGAAACACAAAGTGATGTTATATCAGACATCTGCAAAGTGCATTCCTCCAGATGGTACTGAAGTACAACTATTATCAGCACTAGCTAGCACAGCTAATAGTGAGGAATGCCTGGACATGAAGTCGAACATATGTCAAAGACTAGACTTTGTCCTGAGAAGGATGCCATTATGAACATTTATTTTTAAAATGTACCCCTTATTCCATTTATATCTCAGTGGTTTAGGTATTTGTCTCCCCACTTTTATAATTTTGCATCAAGTGTTTTAAAACTGTGAACCCTCTTTTTGGCAAATACAAATGTACTAAACATATATAAACATACAGATGATACCAGGCCATTTACCAAGGTTAAATTTATGGTTCATTCTCATCTAGATGGGTTTCACATAGTTCACTATGTGACTGATTTCTATAATTTAACATTTTAAAATGTTTGCTTATCAGCCCACATTTTCATGTGTTACTTAATTAAATTATTTTGACAGTGAACTGGTACTACACAATGCCATAGAAACAAGCAATCTTGCAAGTATTGGAATGGTGACGTAATGTTGGCAGGGCTTAGTATTGAAAAACTGAACACATTGTTTGTTCATTGAATTCTACTGGGCCACATTCAGATTAAAAGTCTTTGCTATGTACAGATGTGTGGGTACACAGAAGTGGCCAAATGGAGTGGCAATGTTCAAAGATAGGAAATCCATTTGAGGCTTGAATATGTAGTAATATAATATAATGTTTTATTCTGGTAGTTGATATATTCAGAATCTTCCAGTAGAGCAATACAACAAGTCCAATACATTGTGAAAGTCAACCGGTATGCAGACTCTTTCAGGAGAATTTCCCTTCATCAGACAACTTGACTTGCTAACTTTCCAATATCTGAAAATATATACAATATATATATATAGAAATTAATTCTGAACTGGAATATTGCTACTGAGCTAAGTATAAAAGAGAAACCCACCTGGATATATAACATTTAGTTTTCAAAGGGTATCTTGTTTTCATGTTGCATCCTAACCTCTTTTCGTTTATTCATTTTGGGCTGTGGATGTTACTAACTGAAAATATTACTCCCCTTATAAATCCTGCTGATAGGAAACCAGGTGTGCATAATCTAGCATTCCCCTCCCATGCCTCCTAATTGACTAAATATATTTATACATTTTTATATTTTTATACATTTTATATTCCAGGGCTACAAATTGACATAATTGTGTAAAGGGGGACAAAAATATATATCTACAGAAGTACATTACACCACAATGCTTGAACTCTTAACAATCTCAAAGTTGTATTTGCCAGGATAACGCTTGGACTTGTTGTATTGCTCTACTGGAAGATTCTGAATATATCAACTACCAGAATAAAACATTATATTATATTACTACATATTCAAGCCTCAAATGGATTTCCTATCTTTGAACATTGCCACTCCATTTGGCCACTTCTGTGTACCTGTGCTTTTGTATTTCTTGGCTTTATGGCATTTGAGAATGGGCACATCCTCCTATGGCACCTCTATTTTGATGCTTCAAACTGTTTACTCAGGGCTTTTACAAAGACTATAAAACAGTGGGGATTCCACAAGCATGAGACCTCTTCCCACAGCTGTTACTAATTACTTACATGGCCAGCGTTATCCTGGCAAATACAACTTTGAGATTGTTAAGAGTTCAAGCATTGTGGTGTAATGTACTTCTGTAGATATATATTTTTGTCCCCCTTTACACAATTATGTCAATTTGTAGCCCTGGAATATAAAATGTATAAAAATATAAAAATGTATAAATATATTTAGTCAATTAGGAGGCATGGGAGGGGAATGCTAGATTATGCACACCTGGTTTCCTATCAGCAGGATTTATAAGGGGAGTAATATTTTCAGTTAGTAACATCCACAGCCCAAAATGAATAAACGAAAAGAGGTTAGGATGCAACATGAAAACAAGATACCCTTTGAAAACTAAATGTTATATATCCAGGTGGGTTTCTCTTTTATACTTAGCTCAGTAGCAATATTCCAGTTCAGAATTAATTTCTATATATATATATTGTATATATTTTCAGATATTGGAAAGTTAGCAAGTCAAGTTGTCTGATGAAGGGAAATTCTCCTGAAAGAGTCTGCATACCGGTTGACTTTCACAATGTATTGGACTTGTTGTATTGCTCTACTGGAAGATTCTGAATATATCAACTACCAGAATAAAACATTATATTATATTACTACATATTCAAGCCTCAAATGGATTTCCTATCTTTGAACATTGCCACTCCATTTGGCCACTTCTGTGTACCTGTGCTTTTGTATTTCTTGGCTTTATGGCATTTGAGAATGGGCAGATCCTCCTATGGCACCTCTATTTTGATGCTTCAAACTGTTTACTCAGGGCTTTTACAAAGACTATAAAACAGTGGGGATTCCACAAGCATGAGACCTCTTCCCACAGCTGTTACTAATTACTTACATGGCCAGCGTTATCCTGGCAAATACAACTTTGAGATTGTTAAGAGTTCAAGCATTGTGGTGTAATGTACTTCTGTAGATATATATTTTTGTCCCCCTTTACACAATTATGTCAATTTGTAGCCCTGGAATATAAAATGTATAAAAATATAAAAATGTATAAATATATTTAGTCAATTAGGAGGCATGGGAGGGGAATGCTAGATTATGCACACCTGGTTTCCTATCAGCAGGATTTATAAGGGGAGTAATATTTTCAGTTAGTAACATCCACAGCCCAAAATGAATAAACGAAAAGAGGTTAGGATGCAACATGAAAACAAGATACCCTTTGAAAACTAAATGTTATATATCCAGGTGGGTTTCTCTTTTATACTTAGCTCAGTAGCAATATTCCAGTTCAGAATTAATTTCTATATATATATATTGTATATATTTTCAGATATTGGAAAGTTAGCAAGTCAAGTTGTCTGATGAAGGGAAATTCTCCTGAAAGAGTCTGCATACCGGTTGACTTTCACAATGTATTGGACTTGTTGTATTGCTCTACTGGAAGATTCTGAATATATCAACTACCAGAATAAAACATTATATTATATTACTACATATTCAAGCCTCAAATGGATTTCCTATCTTTGAACATTGCCACTCCATTTGGCCACTTCTGTGTACCTGTGCTTTTGTACTTCATGGCATTTGAGAATGGGCAGATCCTCCTATGGCACCTCTATTTTGATGCTTCAAACTGTTTACTCAGGGCTTTTACAAAGACTATAAAACAGTGGGGATTCCACAAGCATGAGACCTCTTCCCACAGCTGTTACTAATTACTTACATGGCCAGCGTTATCCTGGCAAATACAACTTTGAGATTGTTAAGAGTTCAAGCATTGTGGTGTAATGTACTTCTGTAGATATATATTTTTGTCCCCCTTTACACAATTATGTCAATTTGTAGCCCTGGAATATAAAATGTATAAAAATATAAAAATGTATAAATATATTTAGTCAATTAGGAGGCATGGGAGGGGAATGCTAGATTATGCACACCTGGTTTCCTATCAGCAGGATTTATAAGGGGAGTAATATTTTCAGTTAGTAACATCCACAGCCCAAAATGAATAAACGAAAAGAGGTTAGGATGCAACATGAAAACAAGATACCCTTTGAAAACTAAATGTTATATATCCAGGTGGGTTTCTCTTTTATACTTAGCTCAGTAGCAATATTCCAGTTCAGAATTAATTTCTATATATATATATTGTATATATTTTCAGATATTGGAAAGTTAGCAAGTCAAGTTGTCTGATGAAGGGAAATTCTCCTGAAAGAGTCTGCATACCGGTTGACTTTCACAATGTATTGGACTTGTTGTATTGCTCTACTGGAAGATTCTGAATATATCAACTACCAGAATAAAACATTATATTATATTACTACATATTCAAGCCTCAAATGGATTTCCTATCTTTGAACATTGCCACTCCATTTGGCCACTTCTGTGTACCTGTGCTTTTGTATTTCTTGGCTTTATGGCATTTGAGAATGGGCAGATCCTCCTATGGCACCTCTATTTTGATGCTTCAAACTGTTTACTCAGGGCTTTTACAAAGACTATAAAACAGTGGGGATTCCACAAGCATGAGACCTCTTCCCACAGCTGTTACTAATTACTTACATGGCCAGCGTTATCCTGGCAAATACAACTTTGAGATTGTTAAGAGTTCAAGCATTGTGGTGTAATGTACTTCTGTAGATATATATTTTTGTCCCCCTTTACACAATTATGTCAATTTGTAGCCCTGGAATATAAAATGTATAAAAATATAAAAATGTATAAATATATTTAGTCAATTAGGAGGCATGGGAGGGGAATGCTACATTATGCACACCTGGTTTCCTATCAGCAGGATTTATAAGGGGAGTAATATTTTCAGTTAGTAACATCCACAGCCCAAAATGAATAAACGAAAAGAGGTTAGGATGCAACATGAAAACAAGATACCCTTTGAAAACTAAATGTTATATATCCAGGTGGGTTTCTCTTTTATACTTAGCTCAGTAGCAATATTCCAGTTCAGAATTAATTTCTATATATATATATTGTATATATTTTCAGATATTGGAAAGTTAGCAAGTCAAGTTGTCTGATGAAGGGAAATTCTCCTGAAAGAGTCTGCATACCGGTTGACTTTCACAATGTATTGGACTTGTTGTATTGCTCTACTGGAAGATTCTGAATATATCAACTACCAGAATAAAACATTATATTATATTACTACATATTCAAGCCTCAAATGGATTTCCTATCTTTGAACATGTACAGATGTGTGGCCAATCTATTTTTTTATAGCTAGATTCAATATTTTAGAAAAATGTCATCCCAGAAGACATTTTAAACACCAGCAAATAAAAACTAAAGAAACAACTGGTAAAAGAAATAACTCAACAAATTGACCATCACATATGGAAATGAAAGAAATTACCTTTCTCTCCTATCTTTATGGTCATAACACCCTTTCCCTTAAACCAGGGATTCTCAACCTGTGGCCTGTGGGCCAGATGTGGCCCATGGTGCCATTGCATGTGGCCCCCACTGCCTCCACCACATCAGGAAGTGCCATGTGGTGGAGGAAGGCAAAATGGCCATCCAGCCCCCCAAGCTGTCTGAGGGAGCATGACTCAGCCGCTGACTTAAAAAGGTTGAGAACTCCTGCCTTAAACCCTAGTGCTGGCTCCCTAATACTTCAACCTAAAGCTTCTAGTTGTTATTTTTAAGGCGATTCTCCTGTGCTGAATATTTGTAAAATTTAATAATTTTTGTTCTTTCATTAATTCACTTGACTTGTATCCCACTTTTCTCCCAAAACTATGACAGAAGGCAGCTCACAATACAATTAAAAACAAACAAAGGTAAAAATAAACAAAATATCATATCCACTCTGGAATGGAAGGATGGAGACAAGTCTTTTATTCTTTGGGATTTCAGAGGCATTGACAATGTTCACCTGCAGCCTGGAGTTGGTGAGTCAGGTACTGAACCCTATAGGGCCAGGAACTGGTAGAGAGCCTGGTTTCCATACCACAAAGAGTGATGCTGGAGATTAACTTGGATTGGATTGGCAATATAGAAATCAAATACATGCATACCGGTGATTGGTACAGCTTGCTCAGGAAAAGCAACAGCTATTACTGCAATTTCTGCTCAGGTATATCAGCCTCATTAAGGAAAGCTTGGTCACTGGGATAGGAATTTTAACTCAGTCCCAGTAGGGAAGCAAGGTGAAGGACTAATGGGAATCGGCGACAGGATTAGAAAAGAGTGCTTGATCACTATATGAGAGAGAGGGGGGGGTTCCGTTTCTGTTCTAGAGTTAACTTGGGAAGGGGGGTGGGGGATGGTGCTTGATCACTATATGCTAAAAGTAAAGGTTTCCCTTGCTCGAAAGCCAGTCATATCTAGAGTGCCAAGGTTCGCCATCCCAGTCATAGATTCCTACAGCGGCCAATTTTTAGAGCAAGAAGCTGCTTTTTGTACGAGAGAGCAGATCCAAAATACACGGGGAGAATTATCAGAGCTCATAGATCCAGTCTGCTTGCATGGTTGTGTGAGGGGATCTGAGTTAGGTAAAGGTAAAGGGTCGCTCTTGCTCAAAAGCCAATCATATCCGACTCTAGGGTTCAGTGCTCATCTGTTTCAAAGCTGAAGAGCCAGCGTTGTCTGCGTCTGCAGACATTTCCGTGGTCATGTGGCAGGCATGACTAGACACCAGAGCGCACGGAACGCTGTTACCTTCCCACCAAAGTGGTCCCTATTTATCTACTTGCAATTTCTTGCATTCGAACTGCTAGGATGGCTGGAGCTGGGACAAAGACGGAAGCTCATTCCGTCCTGCAGTACTCGGGAATCGAACTGCTGACCTTCTGCCTCCCAGTCAGCATCTTAGTCACTTAAGCCACTGAGTAAACAAGAAAGAAAACAAAACAAAAGTCCCCCAAGAAGATGGTGAAAGGATTCTTTGGCCCACACAGCTTTGTGCCCATTGCATCTACAATACCATCTAGCCATCTTATTTTTGGCCACCCCCTTCTTTTGTCCTCCACCTTTCCCAGCATGAAGGCCTTCTCAAGTGAATCCTCTCTTCTCATTTGATGTCCAAAGTACTTTAGCGTCATCTTTACTATTTGACCTTTAATGAGCAGTCATGGTTGATTTCTTCTAGGATCGACCTATTCTAACACCACATTTCAAAGGCATCTATTTTTCTGCAATCAGCTTTCCTAATGGTCCAGCTCTCACACCCATACATTACCACCGGGAATACCATTGCTTTGACTATGCAATTTTTTGTTTCCAAGGTGTTGCCTCTACTTTTAACTATGTTCCCCAGGTTTCTCATAGCTTGTTTCCCAAGCATCAGTCACCTTTTTATTTCACGGCTGCAATAACCATCTGCAGAGATCTTTGATCCTAAGAAAGTAAAATCTGCCAGTCGTATCCAACTCTAGTGTGCAGTGCTCATCTCCATTTACAGCCAAAGAGCCAGTGTTGTCTGTGTTTGCAGGCATTACTAGAGCCCAGCAAGTCACATGGCTATATTTGGCCACACCCACAGAGGGGTGTGACCAAAATTTCCCTTATTTTCAAATCCAAAACTTGACAGGTATGCACTATATGTAGGTAGAGACATTTAAAATTCCTCCTACCCAAACTTCAGAATTTCTTCATCCCGACATAGAATCTTCTTTATACATATCAGAACATTATACAATTTAAAATTATGGACATGTATGAAATACAAACAAAATTCAAACAAATAAACAGGTTAAAATAATTGGACTTTTTTACCAGAAGAAGGCTATTCCAATAGCATTATTTTGGCAATTTACTAAATCCCCTTTGTACACATATTAGGATGTAAATTGCATGTACATAAATGTACATTCATTATATTTCTCCATATTCACAGAAAATTGGTTCTTTATGTGGCCCAATTTTACTTGATTATTCTTTGATTTTTCCTACTTCACTTTGAAATCTATTAAAGTTTTTCCAGATGGTCCAGCCAGAATCTCGTCTGGATGGGAGACATTATTTGGAATTTATTCATTCAGCATTTGGTCTCCATCGATCTAGCCATGCATCTATTGGTTTAATATTTAGAGTTTGAGAAGTGTGCAGAAAATATTTCCTCATCTTTAGCTGTTATTCAGGGGTTTTTGGTTTCCATGAAGTGAATAGTTCTGGTGCAGTGTTGTTATCTCATTCATTAATTCCTCCCTTCTCAAACTAAATCTGATGAAAAATAAGTGAAAGTTCACCCCATCCCCTGTATTGGCCCAGATCAGATTAAACTGAAACAGTAATGGAACTGAATGGATTGCATGGTCTTCATGCATAAACTTCTGAAAACCTTAAGGTTCTACTCAATACTTCTCTTACATGAACAGTAATTTTCTGGCTATGTAAACACCAGCACTGACCCCATGCACCTAGAAAACAAGCACATTATAATTACCATTTGAAAATTAATAATCCCACATAAATATTGTAAATATAAAGGCCTTTTGATTTTAAAAGTTTTGAAACAATTAATGTAAATGTGAATAGCCATAGTCCTGTAATACTGCCTCACATTTGCAGTTTCTCAAGTATAAACAGATGTATTTATGACACCCCCTTTCACAAAACATTATATGAATACTATTCAAATAAATAAGTTTAAAAATCATATGCATCATATTTGAAAGCAAGTTGGCTCAAAATCATTTTGGTTTCTACCGTAAAGGAGAAGGCTGATATGTGGGTGGTTGAGTGATAGGGCTCATGAGAATACATGATGATACAGCAGGGAACAGATATTAAAACAGGGAAAAAACATAAGATAAATGAGTAGGTAGTGAATGCTGGTTCATTATCTTCTTGTCAAATACAACATATTTTGGTTCGTTTGCTTTTTTAATAAGAAAATGGTACCTTGTCAAGTGTAGTAAGTTCTGTAAAGTTTTCTGGCCCCACTCTATGTCAGGGAACCATAGTACAACAACTGCTGGTTGGTCACACATTCTCTATCCCTGCCTTAGCCTGTCATTATTAAAATGTGGTTCTGCAATCTATCATTGTTAAACCCACTGCTGCTGCCTGCAGGTCAAAATGGCCCCTATTAAAATTGCAATCCCAACTGATTTATTCTACTGTGTTCCTGTCATTAGACACTGTGTTCTGTAGAATGATTCCTCAAACTCAAACTAAGTTCCTTACTCTTTTTAATAATTGATATGGAATGGGGATATCTGAATCCGAATATTGGCTATCCTCATGGCAATAAGCCATGAAGACTGTCCTGAGAATATCTGCAAAAAAATCAAGTTCCTTACTCTTTTTAATAATTGATATGGGATGGGGATAATATACATGACTCCTCACTGGCTTCAGGGGATTTCTCAGCACAGGACTTCTTCTTCTGCCATATCCAAATCCGAATACTGCATTGGCTATCCTCAGGGCAATCAGCCATGAAGACTGTCCTGAGAATATAATGCAGTGACCTTTCATCTTCCTTCCACATCGCAGCATGACACCTGTACCACTGATTCAATTCCACAAGTCACTTTCTGGTCCTGAGACCTTTTGGCACACAAAGTCCTCATCAGCCCCAGGCCAGTATTGATGGCCTTCCCTGTAGTAATGTATAGCTATGAGAGCTGAACCATAAGGAGGGCTGAGCATAAAAGAAGATGCCTTTGAACTATGATGCTGGAAAATACTTCATGGAGTCATTAAGGGTCAAACTCAACTGTGCGACTGAACTGCAACAAATACCTGTTATGGTTGAATGTGCCACTTCTGACATTAATGTCTTCTTAGAGAATGAAAGCGCGGCGCCAAAATGGCCGCTGCGCTCTTTGCGGCCCCCCACCCCACCCGGACTCAGACATCCGGGTGAGTTAGGGGGCGTGGCCACCTCTCTATAAAAGGGGTGGCCACGAGGCAGACGAGCTGCCATTTTAGAAATAGTGACGGAGAGGAGAAGTTTTCTCCGTCGCTGTTTGTCCGTAGTCTTCGGCTGTTTAGCCCTTGATCTTTCACAGCTGGGAAGGGACGATTAGCACAGAGCCTTTAGCTTGCTGGCTGCTCTGTGCTTTTGGCGCTAGGTTTTCGATCCCTGGAAAGGGATCCTGCTCTTTCTTCAAAGATATGCCTCCCAAACGGAAGGCCCCGGCGATGAAACCGCGGCCAAAGGGGAGGACTTTTTCGGGCCCTGCGCAGGACGGGGGGCAGCCATCAGGTCGGAGGACCAGGGCTGCGCCCCCGCGGCAGGGCACTATCCCAGCCTTGCCCACCGATACCGGTGGGGTGATTCAGGCTGGGACTTGGCAGCCGGCCTTGTCTGGCCAGCCTCAGGCCGGCCCCTCAGGGGCTTCGGCCCTCGGCCCGCAGTTGCCGGCCATGGGTCAGGACAGCGGGGGAGGGCCTGGTGCGGGTGCGCAACCCGTTCCTCCTCCGGCCCCTCATGGGCTGGAGTTTTGGGCATGGCCCTATTCTGGCCCAGGCTCTCACTTCGGTGTTCCTTTCCAAATACCTAGTGGGCCTTCCGCCCACCCGGCCCGCCTTATGCTGGGGGATCTGTGGCAGTGGATGCTTTACTAGCACGTTTAGCAGTGCTGGAGGCATCCTTGGGGATTGCACAGCCCCCTATGGGAGGGGGCCCTTCTCTCTCTGCCGGGGGCCCTTCGTGTCCACCGGCTACCTCGACGGCTGCCACACTGCACCAGGCGGCCAGTCGGATTGAGCTGCTTGAGACGCTCCGGCCTGCGCCTGCCGGTGTCTCACAGCTCCCTGTTTGTCCAGAGCTGCAGACAGGGAGGAGTCAGGTGTGGCCCCAGAGCTCGATTCCGGTCGCGAGCTCCGACGCCCACCGTGGGCCGGAACCCCCAGTGGGGGCAGCTCACGGGGGTGCACCTAGTGAGTATCAGGTTCAAATTAGTGCACCTACATCACAGCCCACTTCCAGTGGTGGGGTTCAGTGGCCCTGGCCTCGTCAAGTTGAGGCGAGTGGGCATTAGTTACCAGTCTATCCCAGTGCCCCTTGGTTTCAAAATGGCACCTCATTGAGGGCGGGGGTTTCCGCCCCCGGGGCAGTGCCAGGCATCGCAGGGGCTGTCCAGGTCCCGCTGCGTATGCCCCATATACCTAATGTGCCGGTGACGGCTTTGCCGACGGCTGGTTATTCCTTGCCCCTTGGTGATCATTTGTCCCAGGTCACGAGGAAAAAGATTTGGCGGGGGGAGTATGTGGATATATTCTCCCTATTGAACCGTGAGCCCACTGAGGAGGAGAGAGAGGGACAGGACGACAGAGACAAAGAGCTGTCCCGTCGTCGTAAGCCACCGCGCACCTGGGCCAACTGGTTGCCGGCCTATCTTATTTATATGGCGGTATACCTTAGGGCCCGGCCTGATCTGGCCATTCCTATGGTCCAATATTTGGACAATATTTACAGGGCGATGGTGGATTTCCCTGGCCCATCGTGGTTGGCTTACGATGAGGAATTTAGAATGAGGGTGCCCCTACACCCAGAGATGAGATGGGATGAGCCCTGTCAAAAATTGTGGCTCTTGTACATGACCCCCACATGTCCGGCGCCTGGGGAGAGGTACCATTGTGGCCATGTTGTGCAACGAGCTGCTCCAACACAGGCTCCCCGCCAGCCGGCGGGGCAGGGGGTTCCAGCCCGCTTGCTGTGTTGGAGCTTCTCGGCTAATGGCGTGTGCAATAAGCGGCAGTGCCGATATAAACACGAGTGTCCCTCTTGCGCTGGCCCCCACGCCGCCACCGCGTGCCCGCATGCCGGTGGGTCACGAGGCAGAGGTAGAGGTGGACAGGGAGCGGGCAGAGCTTCTGCTGATGGAGCTAGCCAGTCAAAAGGCCCCCTCCCCAGTTAATGTGTATATGTTGGAGCGATGGCTCTCAACTTATCCAAGGAGGGAGGACGCGAGGTACCTCCTGGAGGGTTTCCAGTGGGGCTTCCGTATCCCATTCAAAGGAGTGCGGGGACCCCAAGATGCCCCCAATTTACTTTCTCTGAAGGGTAGGGAGGAGGTGGCTGCCCTGAGTATTGCCAAAGAGGTAGAGGCCAAGAGGGTAGCGGGCCCCTTTTCTGTACCACCCTTCCCCAACCTGAAGATTTCCCCTCTGGGGTTAGTACCTAAAAAGGCCCCGGGGGAATTTTGTTTAATCCACCATCTATCGTACCCGGCGGGTTACTCTGTCAATGATGCTATTCCTGATGACCTTTGTTCGGTCAGGTATACGTCTTTTGACCAAGCCCTACGGATGGTACGCTCTTGTGGTCCTGGTGCCCTCCTGGCAAAATGTGACATTAAATCGGCATTCCGATTACTGCCAGTGCACCTGGGGGACTTTGAACTATTGGGTTTAGATTCCAAGGGAAGTTTTATGTAGATAAGGCCATGCCTTTTGGCTGCTCTATTTCATGTTCAGCATTCGAACGTTTTAGCACCTTCCTTCAGTGGGCCTTTGTTCACAGGTCCGGGTCTCGGTCTGTAGCCCATTACCTCAATGACTTTTTGTTCAGGGGTGAATGGGGCTCGGACACGTGCACGCGTCTCCTCACTACATTTCAGACGCTAATGCGGGAACTGGGTGTCCCTTTAGCGCCCGAAAAGACCGAGGGCCCATCCACTATGCTCACATTTCTGGGTATTGAAATTGACACGGTCGCACTGGCATCCTGGTTATCCATTGACAAGGTCACCCGGATCTCCGTGATGATTTTGGCCTTGCTGGCCAAACGTAAAGTGTCACTTCGTGAGCTTCAGGTACTTCATGGCCATCTTAACTTTGCCTGCAGGGTGGTTACGCCTGGCAGAGCATTTGCGCGGCGCCTATGTGACGCCATGTCTGGCCTGTCAAAGCGCCATCATAGGGTCCGACTGACCAGGGGCATGTGGGGTGACCTTTTGGTTTGGCTTAAATTCCTGTGGGAATTTAATGGGGTCTCCTTTTGGAGATCCGACCTTTTAGTTTCCCCTAGATTCCAAGTACAGTCGGATGCCTCCGGTTCCCTGGGATATGGGATTTACTTTGAGGGGAGGTGGGCTTATGGCCAATGGCCTCCAGCATGGCGGGGCACGGATCGCCTCCGCTATCTTACATTCCTTGAGTTCTTTCCAATCCTGGGAGCTTTGATGCTATGGGGCGAGGAGTGGGCCGACTCAGTGGTCCATTTTTGGTGTGACAATGCGGCGGTAGTGCACATTGTCAACGCTCAGACGTCTAAGTCACCTAGAGTGATGGCGTTGGTCCGTCAGTTTGTGTTACGTAGCCTACGCCTGAATGTGCTTTTTAAGGCCAGACATGTACCAGGTATTAATCATGATATTGCTGATGCTTTATCCCGCCTGCAGATCCCCCGGTTCCGTGCCTTGGCTCCGGAAGCAGAGGAATTCCCCTCGTCCCAGCCGAGATTTGGACATTTGGCAAGGAGAGGTGAACCGGGCGATCGGCATGTCTTTGGCACCCCGCACGCGTAAGGCGTATCACCATGCTTTCGTTCAATTTAGAACTTTTTGTGTGCAACTTCAGTTGCCCGAAGTGTGGCCCATTCCAGTCGAACAAGTTTTACAATTTATGGTTTATTTACACAGTCAGGGTTTGGCTCCTCGCACTATAGCATCCAGGCTGTCGGCACTGGCATTTATGGCCAAGGTGAGGGGGTTTGCTGACTGCGTGAATGATTTCCGCATACGACATGTTTTGGAGGGGTGGACACGGGAATGTGGCCACTGCCCGGACACTCGCCACCCAATTTCACCAGGGGTGCTTACCCACCTTGCACGAGGCTGGCATAACCTGTGTTTTGATAAGTATGAGGCGGCTCTTTTTCACGCGGCTACCACGGTGGCATTCTTTGGAGCGCTCCGCATCAGTGAGTTGGTACTACTGTCTAAGGCGGATGCGACTCGTAGGGCACTGGAACTCGACAATGTCTATGTCTCTAATGAGTGGGCTCAGTTGAGGATACGGTCCTCAAAAGTTGATCAGCACGGCGTAGGCAGTGGAGTTAGACTGCTACGATGTTCCATTGCAGACATCTGTCCGGTTGGTGCCCTACAGGAGTTCTTGGCAGTGCGTGGCATGCACCCTGGCCCATTTTTCTGCCACCAGGATGGGTCTCCCCTTACTAAATTTCAATTTTGGAAGGTGACCGGTATGGCACTATCCAGTGTTGGCCTCCCTGGGGCTCGTTACGGCACCCATTCGTTTAGGATAGGTGCTGCATCCACTGCAGCTGCATTTGGGTACTCTGAGGCTGATATACGCCGTATGGGAAGATGGGGATCTATGCGTTTTGCATTATATGTTCGCCCTCTTCAGGTATGAGTACCAGTTAAGTCATTGTTCTCTTTCTTCTTTTACAGACCCTGTGTGTCCCCGCACACCGGTGGCAGTATGTCTGGTGGGCCACAGTTACATGCACTGGGCAGCGCAGTATGCTGCGGCGACAGAGTGGGGACCCCAGCTTGGACTGCATGCAACCGCACGCATACATTGGTATGGTAAGCGCGGAATGAGATGGCGGGAACTGTTGCCATTCCTGTTTTCCATCAGGGATGCTGAACCGCCTGATGTCCTTGTACTGCACCTCGGGGGCAATGACCTTGCCCAGGTCACTGGCCTTTCTTTAAAATTCACGATTTGCAGTGACCTAGCTTATTTGCATTATGTGTGGCCATCCACAAGGCTGCTATGGTCGGACATCATACCACGTCATTCTTACAGGGGAGGTATTGACCTCCGTGCCCTTGACCGCGCTCGCCGCTCGGTGAACAGGGCTGTTGCCCGGTTCTTTGCAGACAAGGGTTTGGGGATGGTCATCCGACACCCCACCATTAGTTTACAAAATTATGATCTTTATGCAGGGGATGGGGTCCACCTGTCGGCTAGAGGTATGAACCTCTTTTTGGAAGATTTGCAAGCAGGCCTGTTAACCGAGCTGACGGTCTGGGGGGGGGGGCATGAGTCTTCATTGAAGCCTCCCTGTGTGGCGGGTAGCACTGGTAAGGTAAAGATTTATGACCCATAGGTATCCGGCAGGTTCGCAATTGACTGGCCAACACTTAGACAGGTACAGGTGTAATAACTTTGACCGGTCAACGACGAACCAGGCTAGGGGTGATGGCAGAAGCTTTTCAGCATGCATCACCCCGTGATTTGACGGATACACGTCAGAGGGTGGGGTCAGTAGATAGTTTATTGACTCCGATCAACAATTTGTTTGTGTCAACAAACAAATTGATACAAATGGATACATTGTAGCCAATTGCCATTGGCAATTTGGGGAGGAACCTTACCAGTGTTACTGCGGCCTGCTTGCCTTAAGAATTACAATTGGATGAATCCACCAATTGAAAGTTATAATTCGGACTAGGGCATTATTCAATAAAAGTGGCCCAATGCCTTTATCCATATACCAGTGTCTGAGTCTTTCTTTGGGGGGGGGGGGGTGCGCCTGCAAAGGCTGTCTTCTTCTTATGTTGAAGAGACTGTTATTAGGCCCACTCTGAAAAAAGCTACCGGTAGCTTGCTAGCAGATAATGTAAACAGCTACCATCCTATTGCTAACATTCCATTCATGGCAAACTGATTGAAAGTGTAGCAGCTGATCAGCTGCTGGCATTCTTGGATGTGATTGATGCCCTTGATCTTTTCCAGTCTGGGTTTAGGCTGCGACATGATACAGAAACAGCACTAGTTGCATATAAGATAACCTTTTGAGAGAGGCTGATTGGGAAAATGTTTTCTTTTTAATCTTCTATGATCTTTCTGTGACTTTGATACCATCAGCCACAGTGTCCTCCTGGGCAGGCTGGTGTGGTTGGAGGCATTGGGGTCTTGACTTGCAGTGGTTCCAGTCTTTCCTCACTGGCTATTCACAGAAGGTGTATCTTGGGGCAGCAATCTTGACCATTTGGATTCTAGACCTTGGGTTCTGCAGGGATCAGTTATCTTCCCATTGCTGTTTAATATCTCCATAAGGGTTCTGAGTAAGGTCATCAGGGGATTTAGGCTGATGTGACATCAGTATGCTGATGACACACAGCACTATCTCTTATTTAAATCTTCTGCAATGGATACTGTCAAGAACCTTGAATGCTGCCTGGCTGCAGTCTTGAACTCAACAAGAGTGAAAAAATAAAACTGAAAACAAGTAAGTTGGACATCATGCTGTTAAAGTGAAAACTGCCCATTGGGAATCACTCCCTCTTTGGATGAAATTGCTCTTTCCATTAAGGACTGAGGTTCACAGTTTGAGCATATTGCTGGACCCAGCACTAGCAATGGAACATTACATAGCTGCTGTGGTTTGCTCAGCTTTCTTCCATTTGCACCACATTGCCCAGCTGTGAACTTTTCTAGATGAGAGGGCTCTAAAACCATTGGTCCATGCACTAGTAGTCTCAAGAACTGCAATGTTCTGCCCATCACACTAAATCCACAGAATCTTTGCAGATGAAGGTGCCTACTACAAGACGGGCTCATAAATCTGTCAGAAGAAATCAGGCCTTCTTAGCAATGGCACCCTCACTATGGAACAAGTTCCCATGGGAAGTTTGTGAAATTCCATCCCTCCTTATTTCCAGAAAGCCTTTGTGGAGAACCCTTCTAATGTGTTCTAAGTTAATATATCACCACCTGAGTCACTGCTGTATCTGTATTGCCTATTTTTACTTGGTTGTGTTATTTTGGTGGATGTTATATGTTTTAATTCATGTAAACCAACCAGAGTAGCTATTATGCTAGAAGATGAACAAATAAATAAATAAAATAAATAAATGTGGTAGTATTGAGTGTTTGTGCTATTCTTCTTACACTTTTCTCTATGCAAGTGTTGTTTGGTGCCTTATATTCTTCTAAATAAAAGGGAAATACCAAATTCCAAACTATATATCCCAACAGATGCTGGGCATGCCAGAAGCCTCAGCAGTACAGGTGTCATTCTGCTTATGTCAAATGGCTTATGTTACTTCTTAAATTCATTCCTCTAACTTCTCAACAGAAGGGATTACCAGTTAGTTTCCCGTTTGCATTATCTGCCCTAAAACTGTGGCAATTCTTCCTTTGGAATTAACTGATCTTTTCTTAAATTCCCTTGAAAATATAGTATTTTTCTCCAGTACTGAAATCCTGTTTCTTAGCACAATAAGTTACAGCTAAATCAGGTCCACTGAACTGATGGGGATCTGATTCAATGAGTCTATTCTAGTTGCAATTTAGTATAATATTACCAGAGAAACAGATATTTGAAAAATTCTACCATGAAATTACTGATGCTGTTCTTTAAACTATTGAACTAGACTGCCATCTATTGGGAAATTGTTATTTTAAAGGTAATCTGGCTATGAATTCTAGTGAAATACCACAATGTAGCAATTCTTTGTTAAATGTGTGAAGTTTTAGAAGCCTCTCACTATTAAAATAAAATAAAAATTGGTAACCAATATACAAAGGCTGCACACAAGGTAGACTTCAAAGCCTTATTTTACTTTCATCTCAAAGAGTTTTAAACAAGTGGTTCATTTTTTTCATGTATGAATTAAATGAAGGCACACATTTTAGATGGTTATATTTACAGCAAGCTAATAAAGATGTGATTGCTAAATTCAGGCTTAGAATGAAGAAAGTAGGAAAAACATTTAGACCACTCAAGTATGATCTAGATAACATCCCTCATGGATATACGGTAGAGGTGAAGAACAGATTTACAGTAATACCTCATACAAAGTCCGCTTCATACAACATCGAATTCATACAACATCGCCTAATTTCTTGAAAAAAGTTACCTCATACAAAGTCGTGTGACTTTGTATGAGGCATTGGAGTTTTCCCAGGTTGCATTGTGCCTGGGCAGTATAAAAGGCAGGACACATGCGTGCATTGCTCTTGTGGGTTTTGCATGAGGTGAAAAGTGTTTAGGAGTGGTTTTGAGCGTGATTTTGGATTTTTTTGAATTTTTCATCAGAATTTTTAGAAGCATTCCTGGGATTTTTGCAGCATTCTTCAGGTTCTTGGACAATCAGGGTTGTTTGACATGTTTTTGTAATGTATTTAGTCTTTAGACAATGTTTTCTTAAAGCTCTGTCAGTTTCCTGTCTTTCCTTGACTTTGTCCTGAAGTCTGTGCTGTTACAGTACAATGTATCTTTATGGAAACAACATTATACGCGGCATCGCAGCAAGGATTTGGACGTTGTATGAGGCATCACGGCTAGGATTTTGCATGCCTCATACAAAGTCCAAATTCGTATAAAGTCCAAACTTGTGGAACCAAGTTTGGACGTTGTATGAGGTATCACTGTATAAGATTAGATTTGACAGACAGAGTGCCTGAAAAATTGTGGACCAAGGTTCATAACATTGTACAGGAGGCAGCAATTAGAGTCATCCCAAAGAAAAAGAAAAGCATGAAAATGAAGTGGTTGTCTGATGAGGCTCTACAAATAGCTGAAGAAAGAAGGAAGGCAAAAAGCAAAGGTGAAAGAGAAAGATTCATTCAACCGAATGCAGAATTCCTGAGAACAGCAAGGAGGCCTTCTTAAATGAACAGTGCAAAGTGATAGAGGGAAACAACAGAAGGGGGAGGACTAGAGATTTCTTCAAGAAAACTGGGGAAATTAAGGGAATGTATCAAGCAAAAATGGCCATGATAAAGGACAAATATGGTAGGGACCTAACAGATGCAGAAGAGATTAGGAAAAGATAGCAAGAATACACAGAAGAACTCTACAAAAAGGATCTTAATGTCACTGACAATTAAAATTTTTATCTGTTGTTCACCGCCCTGAGTGGTGTTCTCACCAGGAGGGCGGGGTATACATTATAAAATAATAAATAAATAAATAAAATGGTGTGATCATTGACCATGAGTCAGACATTCTGGAGTGTGAAATCAAGTGGGCCCTAGAAAGTATTACTAACAACAAAGTTAGTAGAGATGATGGTATTCCAGTTGAGCTATTTAAAGCCCTAAAAGAAGATGACATTGAAGTGTTGCACTCAGTATGCCAGCAGATTTGGAAATCGCAAGAGTGGCCACAGGATTGGAAAAGATCAGTATATGTTCCAATTCCAAAGAAGGGCAATGCCAAAGAATGTTCAAAACTGTATAATTTCACTTATCTCACATGCCAACAAGGTCATGCTCAAGATCTTAGATGCTAGGCTTCAGCAGTACGTGGATTGAGAACTTCTAGAAGTACAGGCTGGATTCCAAAGAGACAGAGGAACTAGAAACAAAATTGCCAACATTCACTCAAACTTGAAGAAAGCAAGGGAGAACCAGAAAAATGTCTACTACTGTTTCATTGAAACATCAAAGCCTTTGATTGTGCATACCAAAATAAACTGTGGCAAGTCCTTAAAGAGATGGGAGTACCAGACCATCTCAGCTGTCTTCTGAGAAATCTGTATGTTGGCCAAGAAGTGACAGTTAGGAAAGGATACAGAACAACTGATTGGTTTAGAATAAGAAAAGGAGTACGACAAGGCTATATATCATAACCCTGCTTATTTAACTTATATCCAGAGCACGTCATGCGTAATGCAGGTATGGAAGAAGCACAGGCTGGGATTAAGATTGCTGGGAGAAATATGAACAACCTAAAATATGCAGATGACACTACCCTAATGGCAGAAAGCGAAGAAGACCTAAAGAGCCTTTTGGTGAGGGTGAAAGAGGAGAGTGCAAAAGCTGGCCTGAAACTCAACATAAAAAACCCAAAATCATGGCATCTGGCACCATTACTCCCTGGCAAATAGAATGGGAGGAAATGCAAGCAGTGACAGACTTTACCTTTGTTGTTTTTTAAAGTCAGAGGGAGGGGAAGCAGCTGAATTACTCTCTCCTTCTCTTTTTTCAACTAAAGAAGCTGAGGTAGTTGGCTTCCAGCCAAGGGAGGTGGCAAGTTGATCACATATGTCTCTTTCTCTCTCCCTTTTCCACACCTCTGAGGGGTGGAAGTGGAGGAAGTGGGGAGAGAGAGAAATGCTCCAGCTGTGGCCACTGTCAAAATCTACATTATGGCCCATCACACTTACTATATTAGATTTGGTCTGGCATCCATTCATCACCGGTTCGCCTTCTGTTACTTTGTTAGCACTATCCAGGTAGTGGTCTGAAACTGTCTGGCATAATTCTTCTAAAGAATAATCCTTTTCTTGGCACAATTTGATTTCATCCAGGAGTTTTGATAACTCTCCAGTTACAGCTTCACCTTTACAAAAAAAAAAGTAAGAATATAGTACAGCAAAGAAAATAAGCTTAATCATTTTCTGTGAATCATGATACTAAATATGTTCTGATATTTGAGGTTCAAAAATTGAGAGATTAAAAACTATTAGAAACTGTTGCAGTATGTGTGGTTTGAAGTGGTATTAAATTGGTTAAAGTTATTCAAAATTGTTTACTATTTCAAATTGTTTTAGTATCTATAATTTGCCCTGAGATATTTTTTATCTAGGACAGGATATAAATATTTTAACAAACAAATATAAATAAATCAACTCAATGGTTCTCTTCATATCTTACCTTTACTGCATCACTAAAATCTCAAAAATATGCTAGTTTTGAAGTTTTGCAGGATAGGAATAGCAGAGCTGTGGTTGGGGGGAAAAGAAAAGTCCCAGAGTCAGCTAGTCAAATATAAAGGCCTGGATCTGCTAGTTTAAAGTTCCAAAATGGAAGCTACAACCTAGTAGAATCAGTATGAGGTATCGCAATTTACCTCAGGGGACAGAGACTTCTGATGGGTTTACACATTTTAAAAAACCCACGTGAAAGCAGATTAAAATGTTTCCGAATGGACATTGCACAACACTGTTCTCTTAATAGAGAACCAAGTGTTGCTGTGAACAAAAAAAAAAAGCCAAAATAGCAGTCAATTTAACCTTGAGCAGAAAGTGAAACAAGAGTGACTGCTGACTGAGAAAGAATTAAAATGGATAGATAGATCCAGCATTTATTGTCCTTCTCCATCACCACAGCCTTATATCAAAGCATATAGGTTTTATTTATCTGGGTCACAGCTACCATTTTTCAAACTGGGCATAACAGTTGAGTAGGATGAAACTGAGATTCTTGTGTTTCTATCCCAGCCCCAACATTCCAATGTCCAGCTTGCCAATCACCTTTTCCTTCCATGATGAAGTTTTAAAAAGAGTCCATCAGAATACCTGGTACTAATAGGTTAAAAAAAAAACCTTCTTTGCTGATGGGACTCAGAAAACCAGCATCTGTTTGACTAACCTCAAATAACTGAAACATTCCTAGAAATATATGAAGGATTATTGATGTTAGGGTCTATGAATTAAAAATAAATAAAAGGTGGCATGAAATGATCTACTCTTCAAAAATAATGTGTGAGGTTTTGTTAATAGACCTACATGGGGGGAACAAGATGTGACTGCTTCACACAGCAATTAAGAAAAAACAACAACAGAGATGTTAGATGGAAGGGGTGTGGGACTAAGGCACCCCATGCCAGCCAAAATTAACCCAGCCAGCAAATGCTTACGAGTCCAGCAAACTATGCCTAGGTATGCAGGAGCCAGATGGGGTGGGATGAAATATGTTACACCTTTTATTATATAAATACAAGCTGTTTTAAGGCTTAAACTTAGCATTTGGCTCTGCCAATTTGCTTGAAGTTTTGACTGGACATTCACGGACATTACATGGACTGGCCATCCTACCAACACTGGACATGTTTTGCTTTCTGTAACAAAATATATTCCAAACAAGGATAAAAGATCTCATCGAGAACAGAGATGGTAACTGAGAACAATAATTGGTCTCTTCTATTTTATTATGCTGAAAAGTTTTTCATGACTTAGTTGGAGAGCGGATTGTTGCTTCTTTAATTCATTCAAGTAAAAAGTGTATTGCTGCTTTACCTTGTTAAAATTTACAAGCTGTATTAATCCTTTCTTGAACAAAAAATCAAGTGTGTCTCAGTATGGATGTATTAATGAATCTGATATGTCATATTGACCTTGAATTATGTTATTTCTCTTTGTGTTATTAACTTAAGTAAAAAGTGCTTTAAGCAATATTGCTCTTCATTATAGAAAGTATGTTTTATTTTTCCTTTTGATTAATCTCACAACTTTAAAATTTGGTCTCAGTGCTCTGCACTAAAGAGATTATGATGCTAGACAGATGTATTTTGTTACTTGCTAATATAACCATATACCCAGGCTATAATATAGAAGAGTTAACTCTCATATTTACTTCGTTAGCAACTAATGTAAGCAATAAATACTTTCAAATACAGTGGAACCTCAGTTAACAAATGGTTTGGTTAACGTAATATTCCGTTAGCAAAAGGAAATCCAGAGAAAATAGTGGCTTGGTTAACCAATTTATTTCATATAATGAAGCTTTTTTTGGCTGCTTGGGCACCCCCTGCCACTTTCCATGGTGGTGGGAGGGTATTTGGAACATTTCTGCTCCATTTCTGAAAATTTTGTTGCATTTTTGGTGCATTTTGGCAGCTTAAAAGCAGCATTTGGCACTTCCGAGGTGGTGGCAAAATGAACAGCTGACTGTCGCATCATTACTAGATGGTGCAAGGCACGGTTTCCCATAGGAATGCATTGAAAACCAATTAATCTATTCCGTATGTCAGAAAAAGCAAAAAAAACAACAACTATTTTTTCTATTCAAAACTCTTCATAAAGTGCACTTTGGAATTGTTGCCACTTTTTAATGAGTTTTGAACAGAAAAGATAGGGGGGTTTGGCTTTTTTCTGGCATCCAGAATGGATTAATTAGTATTCAATGCATTCATATGAGAAACCACATTTTGCTTAAAGTAATTTTTGCTGTAAGATACGTCCCATGGAATGCATTAATTACGTTAAACGAGGTTCCACTGTGCTTTGTATTTGTCATTTTATATGAAACCTTGTTTTGAAATAACTAGTTATGCCATGTACATGCATATATACTCATGTCAAATAAATGTTAAAAAGGAATATTTCCTTTGCTGTTTATTGCCTCTCAATAATTGTAAAAGGGGCATATACCTGCAAATACCTTATGCAATGGTGCTGGGAGCACAAAATTTTCTTTGAGGATTTTGGATTTTGGCAAAGAACATAGAATCTGGTTTTTAAGGGTAGAAGATGAGTGCCAGCTGTGTGTTGTGCATAGGGGCGCTATTCCCATCCTGGGACAAATTTGACCTTAACAAAATCTGTTTTCACACTGTATATAATATTGACATCTTTTCAAATTCCAAATAAATACAGATGAGTACTGCAGATCTGCTATGTAAGAAATAAAATGAAAAAGTGAGGAAGCTTTTAATTATATCGTGAAAACATCTTAATCTGCAATAGTTTGATAAAATATTCATAAATATTAGAAACAGTAAATATTTACTTTTTGTTGTTTTTGTAGCAGAAACTTCTGGAGACAAAACACAAGACTGATGACCTATCACTGGATGTTCCTGTGTGGGTTCTTCTGGAACTGCTGCATTTCCTGTTTCAACGTACTCTGTGGTAAAAGAAACATGTAAACAAAATTACCATATCTGAATTAATCCAAAACTTGCTTTTGAAGTCTCCATAGATATCCTCACTGAACATATGCATGTAAAAGGGAGATGGTATCAGGAAAAGAAGAATGATGAGATGCTTTTCTCTCAGGATGCAACCTCCTGACCTGGATTGGATTGCAAATATCACAGTTTATATAAATATATATGCATGCAACTTTATGGTGTATGCTAATATATAATAAGATAAAGTTCAATACAAATATTCACATTATTTCTTTCAATTCTTTTTATTTCCTTATTTTATTTCATTTGAATACCATTTTGAGACTCATCTTTTTGTAAAGATTACTATTAATACAGCAATATTTCTTATTTTAATTATGAAAAGTTCAACATTTATTTGCATGATAAAAACACACTGTAGATATTTACATCAACTCATACTTAAGAAATAAACTACAAATTTAATTGCAAGCTGCTTTATATCTATTCAACATTGAACCAATCTAAAGCTATTCCACTAACCAGTGACTAAAGATTCTAAACAATAAAGACACATCTGAAATGATTAGTTTCCAACATTTGAATCCAGAGTAGAGAATAATTACTGTCAGGATCTGCTGGTGTTAGAAACAATAATGAGATTCCTTATACAAAAAAGTAGTTTGTTGAGTTGAATGTGCAATGCCCACAAATACTTTGTAACTGTTCACAACAATGTTCAGAATCAGAACTTTCTGAAAAGCTGAGGGAGCTAGAACCTAGATCTAGGTAATGCATATCTAAAAGGCAATTGAGGACCATATGTAATGGAAGAAACAAGTATCTTTTACTAAGTTCCGTATCTTCCTTTTTATTTTTGCTTCCTATATTCACTTTTCACTTCCAGAAACTTGAGTACTGTATATGCAAAAAATTCTCTGTATCATGTTTCATATCTTTCATGGGGCAGAGAGAACTTCCTCCCATCTATACTAATATTAAAAGGCCACACCTAAGTTAGAAAACCAAGAGTCAGTTGATATTTGAAGGTATCTGTGCTTCAGATGACTTAGTAGAAAATGAGACAGATGCTGAATTTATTTATTTATTACTGTATTTGTATTTCCGCCTCCCTCGCCGAAGCTACTCCAGGCGGCTCACAACAGTATCAAAAGTTCAAAATACAAATGTCCTCACCATACTAAACAATTAAAATTTTAAAAACCATTAAAACCAGATTAAAGCACCCTCCCTATAAAATTGAAAAACCCGGATGGCCTTATATAAGCCGGAGGGGGGGGTGTTGAGTCCGGAACAAGAAGTACTCTAACCAGCGGGATTGGGTTAAACTCAGTGATTCTTTATTCAGCTCATACTTTTTTCTCAGCCACAGACAAGGACCTGAAATAATACATGATAGGTGCTTCTTTCCCTCCCCCCAGGTCATGGCAAAGCACAGCTCCTACCCCCACAGGCAAGGTATCACATACCAGGATTTTATTTTTTATTTATTTATTTATTGTCAAATTTCTATACCGCCCACTCAGCCAAAGCCGACTCCAGGCGGTTCACAACAATGGGTAAAAACAGATAAAAACAAATAAAACAGATAAAAACCAGCAATAAGAACCCTCCCCTAAAAAGAGAGGGGTGCAGGAACTGAAGAAACCGTGGGGCAGGCATCCTCCCCTATATTAACCACCCAACGGAAGCCACCCCTCCACCTGCACCCCAAACTTGGCCCGCCAGCCAGGTTTTTAGTTCTTTTCTAAAGGGCAACAACTCCGTCTGGAGACGCAGTTCCACAGGCAGGAGGTTCCAAAGGGCCGGTGCGGACACAGAGAAGGCTCTCCTCCTTGTGCCAGAGAGGCGAGCCCCCCTGGCCGATGGCACAATTAGAGAGCCCCTCCGGTCCGCTCTGGTTGGACGGACAGACGTCCTTAGGGTGATGCGGTCTCTAAGGTAACCTGGCCCACTACCATATAGGGCTTTAAAGGTCAAAACCAGCACCTTGAATTGCACCCGGAGACAAACTGGTAACCAGTGCAGCTCCCGCAGCAGTGGTGAGGCATGGGCATAACGTCCACACCCCATCACCACCCGGGCCGCCGCATTCTGGACCAGCTGCAGCCTCCGAATGGTCATCAAGGGCAGCCCCATGTAGAGCGCATTACAGTAGTCTAGTCTGGAGGTAACCAGAGCATGAGTGACCATGAGCAAAGAGTCCCGGTCCAGGAGCGGGCGCAACTGGCGAATCACCCGAAGTTGGGCGAAGGCCCTCCTGGCCACAGCCGCCACCTGTTCTTCTAGCAGCAGCCGCGAATCCAGGAGGACCCCCAAGTTGCGCACCGGGTCGGTCTGGGGCAAAATAGCCCCATCCAAAACCAAAGATGGTAGCTCCCGGGATAACGCAGGACCCCCTATCCATAGCCAGGATAAGGGGCTTTTGGGGGTCATAATGTGTAAGGACAGCATCAGACATTAAGAGTCTCTTGACCTCATGGAATGCTTTGTCCTGGGCAGGACCCCACCGCCACACAGTTTGTTTCTTTAGTAACTGGTGCAGTGGCTCGGCTACAATGGCCTTTCGAGGTAGAAATGAATGACAGAAGTTCAGGAGCCCCCAAAAGGCCTGAAGTTCAGTTTTTTAAGCCGGGTGGGGAGCATCCCACACAGCTTTTACCTTGGAGTCAGAGGGTTTGACGCCTTCAGGGGTGATTTTGAAACCCAAGAACTCAACCTCCCACACAAAAGAACATTTTTCTTTCTTTACACGTAACCCTGCAGTTTGAAATCATTCCAACACTTTACTTAGTTTGGACACAAGGTCCACCCTGTCTTCCCCTGCAATCAATACATCATCAAAATAAGGTAGCACCCCAGGAAGACCTTTCAGCAACCTTTCAACCAGGGCCTGGAAAAAGCCAAGCGCAGCATTGACACTGAATTGTAAATGCTTAACACAAAATGCACCGCTATGTGTGATGACAGTTTGACACAGTGTGGACTTGGGGGTGACAGGCAATTGTTGATATGCCTGAGCTAAGTCTAGTTTGGCAAAACACTTTCCACCGTAGAGGGTGGCTAGAAGGTGACTGACCACTGGAACAGGATACGAATTGGTGCGGATAGCTTTATTAATGGTCCATTTATACTCCGCACAGATGTGGATGTCCCTGTTGGCTTTCAGTGCGGTGACAATGGGGGACTCCCACGGAGTGGAGTCCACCGGCTCTAGGATGCCCTGAGCAACCAGTTTGTTAAGTTCCGCATCAATGTGGTCCTTGAGCGCAAAGGGCACCCATCAAGGCTTCATGCAAATGGGCTGGACATTTGGATCCAGCTCAAAGTTAACAGGGCGCCCTTTGAACGTACCGAGTCCCACACGAAAAACATCAGGGTAGCGTTCACATGCAGCTTGAATGGGGTCAGCCTGAACCCCATTAATCTCAGAAAATGCAATACCCAGGGCCCCAAACCACTGTACCCCCAAGAGATTATTCCTACTGGCCTTCACCACAACCAGAGGAAGTTTCATAGAAATGCCTTTGAAGAACACGTCAAATGTGCTGATCCCTAGGACAGGGATTTGCCGGCCTTGCTCATCGCTCAACAGGTCCTTGGGACGGGCAGCAGGAGGGATCCGGAGGAATTCTTTCTGTGAAATAATAGAGTATGACGTTTCGTGATTTCATAAATAGGGATGCCCTTAATTTAAAGTGATTTAAACGTGATGTTTGATATATATTCACATTGCCATGCTTTGTTTAGTTTTAGGCTTAAATGGGGTTCATTTCTAGCAGCCAGCTAGAACAGTGCCTTAAATCAGCAAACACAATGTTTTTCTCTCTACCAGAGAAAGCTGTTTCACTAGCAAGCAGAAAAGCATCTTGCTGTGCAAGAAGAACAACAAGCAGGAATGCAAACAGTTGCATCCATGTTTGGGTTGGGGGGGGGATCTCGCCACAAGGGGATTTCCAATCCAAGATATGGAGCCAGGTGCACACCTGGGCCATATTCTTGGGATGCTTAGTCATCTGTCAATCACAGCATTGACGCACATTGAATTTCAATGGTTCCCACGAAAACCCTATAAGAAGTGTTGTTAATGTAAACAATAAAACTTAGGACTCTGAGAAGGATCCGAATCATGAAAAGCTTAGGATTCCGTTAGCTATGCTGTCTAACTGAACCCGCACCCATAATTCTTTATGGGCAGCTGGATGCCGCAATATACTGGACTCTGATTCTTATTCAGAATCTTATCTCTGAGGAGATAGGCTCTAGCTAAACTTATGATGCTAAACTGTTTTTCTATATTCTGGACTTTTACTATTTCTGTTTAATAAAATTACAAAAAGAATATCTTTTTGTAACTCATTCTTGATAACTCCCAAAATACACCTGGGCTGTCTATGAGGTGGAATTGCACATACGCACACACTGAGCAAATGTGTCAGCAATGCGGAGGGAGGAAACCAGCTCCAGGAATTCCAGCAGCTTTGCAACAAGGAAGGAGCCATTTCCTAGATGAGGAGTGAAGGTATGCCAATACCCACACAGACCCTCCTTAGCAATTCAAGGCAACTGTGCCTACCCCATCTTAGAAGGGAAATAATGGGCCATGTTATCATGGGTAATCATGTCCAGCAAGGAGTGGCCTTCCTTAATCTACACATGGACATTAAATTGCCACAGGGGCAAGTTGAGAACTACCCTTTGTACTCTCAGCCACCCAGGAGAGTACTTGCCCATCTCTCCTCTAGAGGAGAACCCTTCACCGGGCTATTCTCAGAAGAGCAAATTAATCGAGGGCCAGGACCTTGAGATGTTCCGTGTGCTACTCACGGCAGAGCTCAGGGCACCCTGGGCTCCCGACATGATGTACCCGAGTCGATCTCCATCTTGAAGGGTCATCCTTGCAGGTGTACGCCGCCAGAGAACCTTTCGGACACTGCCCGGATGCCAGTAGATGCTCTTCTCCTTGTGTAGACTTTGGAAATTGGGTGTTCCCATCAGCGACGACCCTTGTCACTCGGATGACCCTCTGACCGTTGACGGCACACTTTTGCAATGTGCCCCTTCCTACCACACTTGTGGCACTCTGTGGACTTGAAAGGGCATTGGGCGTGTAGGTGTCAGCTCCCGCAGCCTTGACACGGAGCACCGATGCCCTTGGAAGATTTAGCAGGCTTCTGATGAACTTTGCCTATGTCGTCCCTGCCTTCGCAGTCGTCTGAGGATGATGATGAACTGGAACAGCGTTGTTTTTGGACAGTTGACTCTTTGTGGGCAGGCGCAGCCAGCCTGGATTAGAAGAATTTCACCCCAGCATCTGCAGCTTCTGATGCCAGGGCCTCTTTGAGGACGTGAGCAAAAGTCAATGTGTCCCTTTTTACCATCCTACGTTGGGCTGCTTCATCTCTTTGGCCCAGGAGAAGTCGGTCCTGGAGAGCCTCGTCCAAGTTGTGCCACTAGCATAGCACGGCAGCATGGCAGAGGGCTGCAGCATACTCAGTGACCGATTCTCCCACCTTCTGGTCTCTGTGGCAAAATGCCAGTCTCGCCGGGAAAATGGAGACTTTGGGCCTAAAGTGGTTCTGGAGGATGGCTAGGATGTCCATTAGTAGAACATCCTTCAGGGCCCGTGACAGCAGCAGGTGCACAATCATCTCTATCATGGGCAACCTGCAACAGGCCAGGAACAATGCCTTCTGTCATTCGTCCCCCTCGATCTTCTCCGCGACTACAAAGTTTTCAAACTGGATCTCATACATGGACCATTTCTCCAGGTTGGAGATGTCAAACGGCCCCATGGAGAACACGGCGGTGGCTGCCATCCCATCCTCATTGCCAATGTTGAGTCTGGAACAAGAAGTACTCTAACCAGCAGGATCGGGTTAAACTCAGTGATTCTTTATTCAGCTTATACTTCGGAATGGGGACTATGTGCAGGGGTGGCCTCTATATATACAGTGATTTGACCATTACAAAACAAGATACATTTAGGCAGGCTTCCGGTGGACAAACAAAGTTCAACATTTCCCTCTTTGACATGTATTTGAATTTCGCGCCTTTAGAAAGGGCATGCTTCTGTTCTTCAGTTTTCGGCAGGGTTTGACTTTTAAACAGAATTAAGCTTTGGACACGACAGGGGATTTACCACACCAGCACTGTCCCACATGCACTGCACTAACCAGGTTTTAAGGCCCTTTCTGAAGGCTGACAGCTCTGCCTGGAGGCGCAACTCAGTCAGCAAGAAGTTCCACAAGGCTGGAGCCTGGGAACTGTGATAGGCAGTAAAAGAATCATCAAAGCCCAGAAAGCAGGTAATGGTTGAGAAAAAGCTGTAGAAACATAGTGAATAGAAATGAAAGTTTAGGATACAGAGTGATAAGAAACTTGGTAAATGGCACGAGAGTCAGAATTAATAATATAAATTATATTAGTGTGATGCCTGGAATGTGTGAACATCAAAACAGAAGAGCAAACACTGTAACTCTATCCTTTATATTGGAATACTATTACTGGAGATTAATGAATGGGAGAAAATAAGAGTGATGCCAGTGATCACAGAGACACTTCCAATTTTCACAGAACTAAAAAGTCATTCAAATTAATTGTTGCAGATTCAGAAGGATGAGATGCTATTGCCAATAGAGATAATGCCAATGTGACTCAGAATGATCAAAACAGGGCTCTCTGCCCCTGGTAGACATACATTGTTTTGAGTCATGAAAGTGGCATTGCTGTACCCACACCCCAATAACGACAAGGACACGTAAATTGGATTAAAATATGGGCCACTTTTATTGAACTTTACGCTAAACTTTCCTTAACAACGGTTAAGGCTCAAAACGGGCCAAAATAGCACTGGTAAGGGGCAAATCCAATTATAACCCTAATTGAATACCTCTCCACACCTGTTACTGCGGCAACAAGGTGTGAGCCTCTGTCAACAACCTGCTTCTGCGGAAACACGTTGTTGACCCGATCCGGATGTTATGTTATCTTTGTCAGCTGGCTGGCCATTACAAGTTCGGCTAACCTTGTCCTCCCTATGGCCAACCAACTGCATTTGCCCTGTTAAGTGGTTAATGCAGTTGCACCCAACCAGTGCTATCCGCCATACGGGGAGGAGTTCACCGACTCGCCGCCCCACCATGACCGCATACGGTCAACAGGCCCGTTTGCAAAGATGACAAAAAGAGGTCCATATGTCTTGCCGACAAGTGTACTCCGTCACCGCGATACAGCCTGCAGTCTTGTATGCGGATCAGGGGGTGTGGGACAACCGTCCCCAAAGCATTGGCATAAAGGAAGTGGGCCACTGCCCTGTTCATGGACCTGCGGGCCCGGTCAACACCATGGGGGTCAATACCCCCCCCCGTAGTGGAAACATGGTACCATCTGGGACCAGATGACCCGCACCTGTGGCCAGGACTGACCCAACAGGGCAAGATCTCTGTGAATGGCATAGACCAACTCCAAACCTGTGACCTGTGCCAAATTGTTCCTGCCCAGGTGTAAGACCAGGACATTCGGCGGACACTGGTCGGCAAGGGACCTCAGGAGTGGGAGCAATGCGTGCCAATGCATCCCACGGAATCCGAACCATCGAAGCAGGGCCACCGAGCCAATGCCCAGGTGTGTCACCCATGGAGAGGACAAGGCGTGGCGGGCTGCCCAGTACACGTAGCTGTGGCCAATGACCCAAACCCTCATGGGCGTCCTCGGGGGTTCCGGAGCAGAAAGAAAGGAAAAAGAAAAGAAGCAAGCAAATTGCTACTGACTCAAAGGCCGAACGTAAGAACGGAAATGACCAGAACCCCATCTGCCCATCGACCGTATGGCATCCTCGGGATAACCATACGCCACCGCAGTGGATGCTGCACCGCTGCGAAAAGAATGGGTCCCAAAACGCACTCCGGGCATGCCCAACCTGGCCAATGCATCACAGGTGACCCTCCAAAATTGATACCTGGTCAACGGTGCAGCATCTAAATGACAAAAAAGGGGGCCCTGGGCATGACCACATGCAACCATAAAGACATCCAATGCCCTGACCGGGCAAATCGCAGGGTTACCACACCTGTACAGGGTGAGTGTGCTGCCCGCGCCTAGCTGGTCGGTCTTGGAAAAATGAATGGTCAAATGCACCGAGTCCTGGGCCATTGACACATCAGCCAGCTCCAAGGCCCTGCAGGAAGCATCATTGCGTGACCCCACCACAAGCTCACTGACCCTGAGAGCACCAAAAAATGCCACAGTGGTGGCAGCATTGAACAGGGAAGTCTCATAGAGGTCCCTGCAAACAAATGGCCAGGCCCCGGCCAGACGCAGGAGAAGCTCTGGGAGGAAGGCCTCGTGGCAAAGCGACTCAAAGGCCCTGTGCGTGAGAGTGTACGCCTTATGGGTGTTTCTAGCCAGCGACAAACTGATGGCCCGCTTCACTTCTCCACGCCAAACCTCCACATCTCGGCCAGGAGCATCAAAGGCAGGTCGTCGGCCTCTGGCGCCAGGGCCTGGAACCGATCTATCTGTAAGTGAGACAAAGCATCAGCAATATCATTATTGATACCCGGGATGTGTCTGACCTTAAACAGAATGTTGAGGCGCAATGCACACAACACGAAATGATGGACCAGGGCCATAACTCTGGGGGAACGGGACGTCTGTGAATTTACTATGTGGACAACAGCCACGTTGTCACACCAAAAATGGACCACCGAATTGGCCCAGGTCTCACCCCACAGCAAGAGTGCACCCAGGATAGGAAAAAACTCCAGGAATGTAAGGTCACGGAGCACTGGCTTGCCCTGCCAAGACTCCGGCCATTTGTCATATGACCAGTGACCGTCAAAGTACAACCCATAGCCAAACGCTCCTGACGCATCTGACTGAACCTGGAACCCGGGCACCACTACACTTTCCGCGCGCCAAAATGAGACCCCATTGAAGTCTGATAGGAACCCCAACCACACCTGCAGGTCATCCCTGTTACCCCTGATCAATCGGACCCTGTGGTGCTTCCTGGATAGACCCACCATGGTGTCACATAGACGCCTGGCAAAAGCCCGGCCGGGCACAATGACCCTGCACGCGAAGTTAAGGTACCCATGAAGCACCTGCAGTTTACGAAGTGATGCCCTATGCTTGGCTAGTAGGGCCCGAACAGCCTCAGAAATACGGGCTATTTTGTCCATGGGCAACCGGGAAGTCTGCACCACGGTGTCAATTTCAATCCCCAGAAAAACCAAATTAGTGGTGGGTCCCTCAGTCTTTTCAGGAGCCAACGGCACCCCTAATTCAGCCATCAGCCCCTGAAAAGTGGACAGCAGGCGTGCACACTCACCGGAGCTGGTGGTGGCCCCGAACAAAAAATCGTCCAGGTAATGTGCCACTGACCGGACCCCAGAGCAGCAGACGAAGGCCCAATGCAAGAATGAACTGAAACGCTCAAATGCAGAGCAAGAAACAGAACACCCAAAAGGCATGGCCTTGTCTATGAAATATTGCCCCTGGAAACGAAAACCAAGCAGTTCGAAATCATCTGGGTGGACGGACAGTAGACGAAAGGCCAACTTAATGTCACAGTTGGCCATAAGTGCCCCCCGTCCGCAGGCCCGAACCATACCGAGTGCCTGGTCAAACGAAGTGTACCGGACGGAACAAAGCTCATCCGGTATAACATCGTTCACGGATGTGCCAGCAGGGTAAGACAAATGGTGAATTAAATGGAATTCACCCCGAACTTTCTTAGGGACCAAACCCAGTGGCGATACCTTCAAATTGGGGGAAGGGGGTTCATCAAAGGGGCCTGTCATCCGACCCTCCTGGACCTCCTTCATTATCTTATCCTCAGCCACAGTCTCCATGACCCTCAATGACACCAAGTTCGGGGCATCCTGGGGCGAGCGCACTTCCATTAAATGGATACGAAACCCCTTGGAAAAACCAGCCCAGATGTACTCCGCATCCACCCGATTGGGATAGACATGCAGCCATCGCTCCAAAACATCGAGCTTAATTGGGGAGGGGACCTTTGTGAGCCGGCACCGGATCAGCATTGGCCCGGCCGGCACCTTGCTGACCTCTACCCCTCCCCCGGGATCCCCCAGGCCTCGTGCATGCAGTGGCCATGTGAGGATCAGGGCAGATGGTGCACTCATGCCTGTACCTGCACTGCCTACGGGCGCATCCGGCTGCAGACGAGTAGTTCCAGCACAAAAGGCGGGCTGGAACCCCTTGCCCCACCGGCTGGCAGGGTGATTGTGCGGAGCCAGGCCTCTGTACAGCATGGCCAGAATGGTACCGATCACCCGTGGCCGGGCGGGACGGCATCATGTAGTACAACCACAAAAGTTGGTTAGGCTCGTCCCAACGCATCTCCAGGTGAAGCGCGGCCCGCATACGAAACTCCTCATCATATTCCAGCCACGATTGGCCAGGATAGTCTATGTAGGTGCTATAAATGATGTCAAGGTATTGAAAGAGGGGAATAGCCAAATCGGGGCTAGCCCTGAGAGACACCACCGCATATATAAGATAGGTGGGCAACCAATTGGCCCAGGCGTGCGGCGGTTTGCGGCGATTGGCCAACTCCTTGTCCGCGTCATCCTGCTTGTCCTTTTCATTGTGATTAGGCTCTCTGTTCAACAAACTGAACAGGTCAATGTACTCCCGGCACCAAATTTTGTCTCTTGTGGCAGGAAGGAGGTGATTGCCCAGGGGAAGGAGGACCCCCATAGTAGGAAGGGTGGATGTAGGCACAGTATGGTAGCCCGTATTAACCGGTGGGTCATACGGCCAAACCGGATAAGGCAGCGACGGGCCAGCAGGCGGGTCAGGGGGAGGCGGAGGTGGGTACGGAGCCCTCCAACCCCCGGGCTGTACCTGTCCAGCCATAATGGGTGGGACTGAGGGCCCTGCGGGCGCCAGGGCCTGGTTGGTAGGCCAAGGCCAGGCCAATGGTGTGGGCTGGGAAAAGGAGTGTGCACTTGCAGAGCTAACTTGACCACCATACTCACGTGCTGTCACCCCCCCCAGTCGCCCCCACCGGGGGTTCCAGCTGGGCAGGGGCGTCGGAGCTCAGGACCGCAGTAGAGCTCACCCCAGATGGCACAGCAGCAGAGTGATGGCCCAGTCCAGCTCCAGCCGGCTGGACAGGCGGGCTGGCTGAACTTGGCGGCGGGCCACCCGCAGGCACACTCAGCAGGGCCGCCTCAAGCCCTGCCAGCCTCAAGTCAGTGGAGGCTGGGGGCGGGGGGCCCTGCAAAGCACCTGGGTCAGTGGTGGGCCATGCGGGCCCCGCCCAGGGCAAGAGACCTGCGGCCCACTCAAGGGCCGCAAAACAGGCCTCCCAAGAAGTGTGGGCTGGGGGACCAGCTGCCGATGCTAGGGTCAGGCACAGGGGGTCCCAAGCTCAGGCGGCCCGTACATGGGCACCTGCCCAAGGGGCAAGTCGGCACCCGGCGGGTCACCAGGGGGCAAGGTGCTCCCTGCCCTACGGGCCCTCTGCCTTGGAGGGGGAGCCAACTGTAGTGCCAGGACACGCGAATGGCGTGCTGCAGGGGTGCCACCGCGCACGGCCTTCTTCTTAGGTGCCATGTGTGCCGCAGAGGGAACAAGGCGGCAGGCCGAAGCCCTTCCCTGGGCCAAGGGCCGGCCTCCAAAAAGACGGGCAAAGCCCACCCGCAAATGCGCTACCAGCGCACGGCACAAGCCTATTCCCGGGCGGAGAGCCAGCACTGGAGCAGGGAGTGGTGTCCGCCCAAAGATGGGGGACACACTCCAGGCTGTTCGGCGCAAGCCGGGCAGCCCCAACGGGGAAAGCTGTGCCAAGCAGCACTGGTGCAAGCCCGTTCACAAGCTTGTGGCAGCAGCCGGAGGAGCGGGGCGAAAAGGCCCCAACGATGGATCGGCTGGGCACGGCAAACGCACCCGGGGCCCAGCCAAATTTTGAAAGAGGGGGCCATTGGCACAGCCACCCCTTTTAAAGGGGTAGCCGGCCACACACCCGGCTCCCTCCTGCTGTGCCTGTGCCTCAGGGGCAGGACCAGCAAAGCGTGCGGTGGCCATGTTGTCGCCGCACGTCCCTTATTCGTAGAACACATATTGTGCCAAGAGGAGATGTCTACTCCAAGTACTATACTTTATAATCCTGAAACGAATGCTGGAACCACAAACAATGGTGGTAATTGTGTTGCCATCCCCTACTGGTCAGATCTCAACACCAGCTGAGGTTAGATTTATACTCTTACCGTATTAGTAGAGTCCTCATCAGATAACCAGAAACCCACTGAGGATCACCTGAGTCCAGAGAAACATAGCAGAACATGAGAACCTGGAAAGCTACCCTGTGATGAACGAAAACTATTGCCCAATAAAGACAAAACTAACTGCCTTTCTAAGATTTTACATAGGATTCATCTCATGGAGGAATATGGAAATGCAGTGGGCTCACCCTATGGCCTTCTGCATACAAAAATATGTTCTGTAAGCTTTGACTTTCATGGAGAATGATTAGTATGAGGTGAAGATATATACATTAGCTGTTCTACTTTCTTGCGGTTTTAACATTTCAAATCCTCCCACTTTTTTTAAACTTCAATGCTACGAAAGCTCTTATTTTCCAAACACATTCTATTCTACTTTATCATTTCCTTTTTTTTTTTTTGGCATCATTCACTTGGCCCATCTACATTTTAGGCTAGTTTTACCAGAAACTATTTTAATTGCTCTGCAAAATCCTTACAAGATTCGTCGGGCCACATACAAGTATATAAGGTGGACATAGATCATTGTTTTTGTTTGTTTTCATTTTGTTTTTGTAATTTCCAGGACTCTGACATCCAAAAGAGAAGGCAGAGTTCGACACAGGGGTCAAATAATAAAACTGCAGTTTATCCCTTTTATCACATTTAATTGCCAATTTTCCTTGTCTATCTTCAGACAAATTCTAACATACAGTAGAACAAGAACCAAAAACATAGTTCTGCCTACTCATCTTCTATCATGTTATACAAATGAACCCAGCTCCTTTACCAGTCTGCCAATTACTGCCAGAAACATGCACCGATGAGGACTTAAGTTTGGCCAACAACAAAGCCAACAAAGTGGCTTCATTTTGGCAATCCATGATTTGATTGGGACTCAAAAGAAAGAAATATTATGCAAAAGCAACAAAAAAAAAGGAACATGTGTAGCAAGCTGTATTGCCTCGGAAAATTATCTAAATTTAATACACTTTCCCTCATAGAATAAAAATTCCTCCCATTCTAAAAGACTAGGCTGTGAAAAGAGTAACACATCTGCAAGATTACATATTCATTTGAAATGGTTAGAATATCAGCTGCTAAAGAGTCAAACAAAGCGAATCAAAGAATATGCAAGAAATGAATGGAAAGACTTAAAGTGCACATTATGATTTAGCACAGCTGTTTTCTTTCAAAACATAGAATGCCAGGGAATATAGCCATGGGTGGGATACAGGAAGGCTCAGATGGAATGAGATACAGACTTTCAAGTGTCTAATGAGATAGCTTTTGAAAATATGTGGCATATAAACTCTAGCTGTTCTTCAAATCAAATTTGATAACAGAAGGATTCTTTGAAGATGAGGCAGTGCCATGTACATAAAAATATTTTTAAAAGCATCAAGTCATGGACTATATGTTGCTTATATCAGTTTTAGATTCTTACTTTGAACATTTCCAGACTGGGGTGGTGTGAGTTCACACATTTTCAGGTTGCTTTTGATTGTGAAAAGGGCTAAATAACATCCAGTCCATTTCCACCTCCACCCCACATCCAAACACTCAGAACACCACTTTGCTTGTATTGTGAAGAGACAGATGAGCCACTTCAACATATGGGAAAACAATACACTTTCTCTGCTCCTCTGCAGAGAGGCAGGAAAAGTGTAATTATTATTTTTCCCCTTGCCAATAGTTGTAGCACTAGTTTAGTTAAAGGGAATAATATTTTTTCTGTTTCCCCCTTCATCACTAATCAAAACTGCAGCTATCTGCCATGGTTTTGATTAGCAATAAAAGTGAGAAACAGAAAAAATATTTTCCTCTGTTAACTGATCTCCACTGCAGTTTTAATTATTGATAAAATTGAGAAACAGAAAAAATACAGCAACCCCTACCCTTAACCGACTTAGTGCTATAACAGCCAGCTAGGAAGACAGAACAATTACACTTCCTCTGGTCATCTCCAAAATAGCTGGGGGAAGTGTAAAATTAAATATCTGATATACTGAGGTTTACTGCAGCAAGTCTTTCATACTATGTTCCAAACATCCAGAGGTGCTTGGGATGCCATATTCTCGAGTGCTGGGGAAAAAAGTAGAACTCCCCAATGGGAATTCTAAGAGAAGCACTCGAGGATAGGTTGAAATATCTGACCTCTGACAACAGAAAAGAGTTTGCTAAGTGCCAATCTGAACATGGTTTTACACTATTGTGCTTGCACAGAGATGTTTTTGGAAATGGTATAGAATGCATAGCTGACCTGGAGCCAATTGTGAGCTGTCTATGTGACTACATCCCTTATTCTTTCCTTTCTTTGGAAACCAGGTATTTGCTTTTCAATTTCAAGTACAGTACTGTGTTCTTGCACCACAGAGAGGACAGAAACTAAGGTCTATTTTGAAGGTACAGCTAATCCTCAGATACGCATTTGTGTATCCCTTCTCATGTTTTGTACTCATACTCTTATAAAATTTTAGGATAAGCCACCACTCCCCATATTGTATTATACAGTAAGCTGAATTCCCAAAAATTCCAATTCCTATCCCACATAAAAAGTGCCCCTGGTTTGCAGGTGATATGATTTTTGAAAAACCTGGTGGAGGAATACTGGCTGAACTTCAATAGATATACCTAGACAGGCACATTGAACATAGTAGATACAAAAAATAATAATGAATATTATATATTTTGTATTGAAGCATTTGTCATATCTATAAAGTTTGTGTAAAGTTTTAAAAACCTACCTTGAAGTAATGCAGCAATTTGGAGTGATTGTTGTGATGGATGCTCTTTAAGAATATCTAAAACAGTTCTGCCTAAACAGTCCTTTATGTTGGCATCAATTCCTGAAATAGAAAAATAAGATAAACCATGGGAAGACAAAGAGCAGTACCCTAATTTCCAGATTTCCTGGCTGGAGACATGTAAGAGAGGATAAAGAAGCTGGCAAAGAATTATTCTGCCCCATGAGGAATCACATTTGTTCTGGCAGCTTTGCCTAAGCAAAGCTCAACAGGTATATATCTAATAACACCAGTGGTGTTTCTGCTAATGATAGGCTCTTAAATATTGTGCTGGTAGAAGTTGTGTTGAAAGCAGGATCCGAGGCCCCTGTGCCAACTCATGTGTATTTCCCCTCCAATTGAAACTAAAGAGGGATTTTAAAAACAGAAATGTTGTTTTATTTTAATTTAATTTATTTAATTTAATTTAATATTATTTAGTTTAAAATTTAATTTTGGTTTTTTAAATCTTTATTTTTACGCATTTTTAATTTTTGTTTTGGTTTTTTGAGTGAAAAGTGATTTCTGTTTTTTTTTTGGTATTTTTTGAGATTAGTGTGATTATTTTTGAATGTTTTTATAACTTATTTGATTAATTTTTGAATGTTTTTTTCTCTTTTGGCCTCTGGCTGGGGGTGGTGAGCATTTCTGCCTCTCTACAATTGTTCTCTTCTGTCCTCTGGGTGTCGCTTCCGGTAAGTTTTTTTTTAATTTTCTCATTTGAGTTCCGGTCCTCATGGATAGAAGATGTGTTTTGGTAAGCTCTCTTGGGTGTTTTTTTTTTTGGGGGGGGGGTTGTTTGGGATTTTTTTTGGGGGGGCTGTGTGTTTTTTCTTGTTTGTTTTTGGCTGTTTTTGTGTTTCATTTTTGGATTTTGGAGTGTTTTTGAGTGTTTTTGTTTTGTGTTTACTTTTTCAGGGGGGGTGGCTTTCTTTCCCGCGGGCCATGCTGGCTGGCCCATGGGAAGGAAGGGCATTGGCAGGGGGTTCCTTTCCCATGGGCCATCCTGGCTGGCCGTGGGAAGGAAGGGCAATGGCGGGGGGGTGGCTTTCTTTCCCATGGGCCATGCCAGCTGGCCCGTGGGAAGGAAGGGCAATGGCGGGGGTGGTGCTTTCTTTGCTTTCTTCTCCACGGGCCATGCTGGCTGGCCCATGGGGAAGAAGGGCAGCAGCGGCGTGGGGTTCACTTTTTTCCCCCACGGGCCATGCTGGCTGGTCCGTGGGGAAGAAGGGCAGCGGCGGCGGGGGGGGGGGTTTACTTTTATTTTTCTTGTGCCGGCTGGCCCATCGAAATGAAGAGCAGCGGCAGTGGGGGGGGGGGTTTCTTTTTTTCCCCATGGGCCATGCTGGCTGGCCTGTGGGGAAGAAGGGCAGCAGCGGCGGGTGGTTTTTTTTACTTTTTTTTTGCGCGCAGGCCACCTCAGTGTTCAGCGCGCTAATGTCGCACAGGACACTGGGGCTTGTAGTTTTGCCTGCATGTGTTTGCTTACTGTGGTGTTTTTTTTCCTGCGGCTTTTTTTTTATTGGCCGTGGCGCGTTTCCGAACGTTCCTTTTGCCGCGCCGCTCAACCTGATTGGCTCTGGCGCAGCGTGGCGAAAGGAACATTGGGAATTGAAGTTCCCTTTTTTTGTCAAAAATTTCAACCCGACAGTTACCTGCGAACCCCGTTCGGGCGAGTGAACGGAGGCTCGGACGAGGCTAGTGGAGCCTGGTGCAACATCCTTTGTCACATTCCTATGGTTAACGCACCATTTTATAGGTATAGATTCATTCATTCAATACCCCCACCCCAATGGGTGCAAGCAACACTCTGGGCAGGTTAAACAATGAAAGAACAGCCCACAAAACAGTAATATAAAACAGAACATTCCAAACAGAATAAAAATAAATGATAAACATTAATAAAATACCTACCAAGATGGCATTAATAAATTTAGAGTCTTACACTAACTTATGTATTTCATTCACAGCCAAAATATAACTCAGTCAGCAAAACAAATTTTAGTTAAATTAAGTTGAAAACAATAAAGTTCATTAATTGAGGTTTAAGAGCTTGAGTGTTCCAACTGCAATTCCTTAGGAAGAGCAATTTCTCTGATACTGTAGCGTGGTCCTAAACCATTAAGGGCTTCATATGCTAACATCAGCTCCTTGAATCTGGCATGGTATGCAACCGGTAATCCATGTATGCTGGCTAAGACTGGGGTAATATGGTCAAAATGACCAATACCTGTGATCAGTCTAGCCACTGCATTTTGTACCTATTGAAGCCTCTTCTTTCTTGCAAAGAAAGCTCCAATACCTTGGCCATATCATGAGGAACAACATAAAATATAGAATATTTCAACTCGCTCTGTAAGAAAAGATCCCAAGGAGTTGAGGCCCTGGACATAGAACGTGAGAGACTGGTGTAGCATGTCCTCAGAAGAACTGTTCTGAGGAGTTAAGAACAGGAAGATTATCGCCGTGATGATAGCCAATATCCGGAATGGATACGGCAGCTGAAGAAGAAGAAGAAGAAAAGGTTTATTATACAAATCAGCCATTTGGTTCACAGTTGAGGGTTGGAATAAAATTAACAGTTCAAGCCCTAACCAAGGACCTAAGAGCTGTTAAGGTAATGTCTGAGTATACTGTATATGAAGTCCCCAGTAGAGTTGTTTTTTGGATAATTAGTATGTTCAAATCAGATAAGTCCAAAATTTCCAAATATCTAGGGAGTCCTTTAGGTACTGCTCCAAGGGCTCCGATCACTATGGGAACAACAGAATTGTTGTTGCTGTTGCTGCTGCTGTTTATCTTGTAGATTATCAGTGCATAATTAAGCATAATCAGGGATTTCCTGTCCAGGAGTGGGTGAAGCTGGGCAATACATCATAGATGGTGGAAAGTGGACTCTCCCTAAAAAGAAGAGTCATGCCTCTCAGTGTGAGGGAGATTCTCCCAACCTGAGATTGGTTATCCCCAACCAACATAACCTCCATCTTATCCAGATTCAAATTCAGTTTATTATCCTTCATCCATTCCATGACCACCTCCAGGCATCTCTCCAGGGTGTGGACAGCATCCACTGCTGAAGTGGAAAAGGAGAAAAAGAGCTGCATATCACAAATCTCCTGATGACCTCACCCAGCATATCTGGACAGAGCTAAACTCTGTGGCAGCTGCAAGGCCTCTGGTAATCTTCCTACCCATTATACTCCATGTAGGGTGTCTTTCTGGAAACTACCAGATCTGCAATGCCTTGCAGCTCCCTTCTTCTTCTTCAAGTGTTATATCCATTCCGAATATTGACTATCATCATGGCGATAGTCTTCCTTTTCTTAACTCCTTGGAACAGTTATTCCAATGACATAACACACCAGTCTCTCAGGTTCTTTGATTAATTTAAATTAAATTAATTAATTTAATAGATTTATATACCGCCCTATCCAAAGGACTCTGGGCGGTGTACACAAGTTAAATATACTGGTAAAACAATTTTTTAAAAAATCTTAAAAACATAACAATATTAAACCACCACCACCACCACTGCCTTGCCATCTATTATCTAAAAACAAATATAAAATCTACAAAAACCTTTAAAAATTAATTACAGGAGGGGGGGAAGCCTCAGACAAGCCAAAAAGGGGAGCCCTCAGACCCATTTTGCCAACCACATCTTCAATTCTTTCCTAAATGGTAGCAACTGATCCTGGCGGCATAGTTCTACTGGGAGGAGGTTCCATAGTGTGGGGGCTATGACCGAGAAGGCCCTTTTCCTTGTGCTGGAGTGGTGAGCCTTCCCAACAGATGGCACCTGAAGGGTGCCCTTTTGGTTTGCTCTCGTGGGATGGGTCAATGTCCTAGGGATGATACAGTCCCTGAGGTATCCTGGTCTGCTACCATGAAGGGCTTTAAAGGTGACAACCAGCACCTTGAATTACACCCAGAGACATATAGGCAGCCAGTGCAGCTCCCGCAGCAGTGGCGGGGTGTGGACGAAACGACTACACCCCACCACCACACGGGCTGCCACAATCTGGACCAACTGCAGTCTCCAGATGGTCACAAAGTCCATCTACATCCAGGACCTCTCTTCACAAGGATCTTCCCTTGCATAAGTTGGAGTATTCTATACTTCATGTCATTCCTCATGATATGCCCAAGGTATTGGAGCCTTCTTTGTTTAATGGTCTTAAACAGTTCCTGTTTATTGGAAATTGCTGATCTATTTACAGTAATACCTCATACAAAATCCGCTTCGTACAACATCGAATTCATACAACATTGCCTAATTCCTTGAAAAATGTTTCCTCATACAAAGTCGCTGTGACTTTGTATGAGGCATTGGGGTTTTCCCCAGGTTGCATTGTGCCTGGGCAATATAAAAGGCAGGACACATGCGTGCATTGCTCTTGTGGATTTTGCATGAGGTGAACAGTGTTTAGGAGTGGTTTTGAGCGGGTTTTTGGAATTTTTTTTAATTTTTTCTTCAGAATTTTTAGAAGCATTCCTGGGATTTTTGCGGCATCCTTCAGGTTCTTGGACAATCAGGGTTGTTTGACATGATTTTGTAATGTATTTAGCCTTTAGAGAATGATTTCTTAAAGTTTTGTCAGTTTCCTGTCTGTTTCCTTGACTTTGCCCTGAAGTCTGTGCTGTTACAGTACAATGTATCTCTATGGAAATGATGTTGTACGAGGCATCGCGGCAAGGATTTGGACGTTGTATGAGGCATCACGGCTAGGATTTTGCATGCCTCATACAAAGTCCAAATCCTTATAAAGTCCAAACTTGTGGAACCAAGTTTGGACGTTGTATGAGGTATCACTGTATATGAATTTAGATATGATTGATGCATAGATATCACTGTGTGTGTTTATGAGTTACAATTGTATCCTTCTGTCAGTAGGTGGTAGTAGAGAGCAACTCCACCTCTATATAATGTTGTAAGAATAAAATGGAATGGAATGTTGGGGAAATGACAGTTGGAGAATAACAGTTGGTCAGAGAGGAGTCTGCTGTTAGCTCTGAGAGAGTGAGGGTGTAGTATGAGGTCCCTCCCTCATATCTCTGTGTGGTGAAATGTCAGTGGTTGAAGTTTTCTGTAAATAGTTCATATTTGTTCAAACAATATTAAATTGCAATTCCTTTTAAAGAATAGAGTCCTCTCATCATTTTTATCAGGGTCAAGTCAAGATTCATCTACTCATTCACAATATATTTAATTTATTTTATTATTTTTCCGTGACACTGTTCTTTATCCATTTTGTGCAACACTTCTACATTAGTCACATGGGCAACCCATGATATCCTTAACAGCCATCTGTAGATCCACATTTCAAAAGCTTTGGTTTTCTTTTCAGATGCTTTGTCGAGGGATTCTCAATCTATGGCCTGTGGGCCTGATCCAGCCTGTGGCACCAAATCATCTGACACGTGCCCCCACTCCAGCTGCCGCTTCCTCTGCCGTCTCAATCCTTGTCCCCTCCACTTGGCTACGCATGTCCCTGGAAGCACTACATAGCAAGATGGATGTAAGGCAACTCCTCCAGGCCAATAAGCAGGGATGTGGAGTGGTGGGTGGCTTGGGATGGTCACCGGTGGTGGCAGCAGTGGCAGCAGTGGGTGGAATGGTGGGGGTTCATGGTTGTCCTGCCCACAGTGCCATCAGTGTGGGGAGTGGTGGGGACTCAGGGGTGGTCCTTCGGTGGCAGCAGCGGCAGGACTACCCAGAGCCCCACCACTCCCCCTCACCGACGCTGCCAAAGGCAGCGGCAATGGGACCACCAGTCTGGCTCTTCAACAGTCTGAGGGGGCGTGAACCAGCCCATGGCTTTAAAAGGTTGCAGACCCCTGCTTTAGTCAATGTCCAAGCTTCCACTCCATACAGCAACACTGGGAATACTTAACATCTCACTATTCAGATCATTGTAGTGAGAGTTAGATCTCTAATGCATAACAAATCACATTTTTATGAAGGTAGATCTTATTTTTTCTATACACCTGCAGCTCCCACAGAACTTATTCCCACTCAGCCACTTTCTCCATCTTCATGAAGATTAATCCTGTCAACAGAGCCTTTTTTCTTCATGTAATTGATTCAAAACACCTGAAAGGACTTTGATTTTTTTTTCCCTCCAAAGCTTACAGAATTCCAGCTGGGAACATTTCTACAGAGTTGGGGATCTGTAGCCCAAAAAAAATGAAACTCCCATTCCTAGTGGATCTTCATCTACAGTATTACAATCAAGGATTATATAATATATGATTGCCTGAAGAAGTATCTAAAGAAATTGATTATAATCCATTAACATTTGTACTAAAATCAATGTTTTAATCTTCAGGTGTTCACAATACTTTTATTTTCAGGTTGCTTTAGTTTTCTATTCGGCTGTCTCAGGAAACAGTAGCTATTCATCAGCTTTCCATCAGTAGACACCTCCGATAAATTTCTAAATTTGTTATTCTGCTCTAATATTGATCTATTGATCTCCTGAACATAAGAAAACATAGTCAAGAAATAATAATTGACTTCTGGTGAGATTAGACAGCATGTTATGGAAATAGAACATTGGGAACTAACTAGAACTCATTTAGACAATAATTACAACATACCTGTTTCAAGCATAATGCGTACCACATCCAACTTTCCAAACAAAGCTGCTTCATGTAATGCACTCCCTTTCTCTGTCTGAAAAAAATAGTCAACAATAACCTCAAATATAATAAATGCTTGTAGCAATACTAATGAAAGCAGTACTAATAGTCTTTATTAACCACAATATACAACATTGGTTAGGCTTGAGTAACACTGCACATTTATGTATTTTTAATTTCAACTATGTTGCAGTGAAGTCTGTGAAATTCACTCCTTTGTAAATAGTGGTGTAGTCAAATTCATAAGAAACAAATGCTTATCTGTAACTATGGTTCTTCAAATGGTCATCTGTGAATTCTTGCATATATAAATTTTGTTCCTTTGTAGACCCGCATCTGAAATTTTCTAGAGCTGAGTTTTTTAAATGGAATCTGCCCTATTGTGCATTCCTACCTATGACCAAAAACCTCTGTTCAGCCTTTACAAACTCAAGGATGTGGCTTCCTTTACTGAGCCAGATATCCTTTATATAGTGGTTAACAAACACTGCTGCACATGACTGCCCCATTGCTTTGCAAATAGCTGGAAAGAGGACACTTCTTTAAAATGTGGCAGAGGATACCGTAGTATTGCTACTCTGTAGGGGAACACACCAGCCCATTATGGTGCAGTTTAGCCCATGCATAATATGTAGATGTAACACTCAATGAAAGCTGTAGAATTATTACTGCTTGCCAACCCCATTGATAAAATAAATTCCCTAGCAGGCATTGCATCTAGTGGCATACCAAGAGAAGTAGCAGCTAATAGTGAAAGAATCAAAACATCTATTTCAAATGTGCATTCTATCTTCAGTTACCTTCTAATATTTCCTAGATAAAATTTAAAGAAAGTATTATTTTCTTGCATCCTTTTAACAGTGGGTTTTCTCCCTTCATATAAAATAGGTATGTGGACAGCGGGCAGGGAACAATAAAAAGGCAAACCAGAATCCTTACCATTATGAAATGATAGCAAGATAAATCCTCTTGTGTTTACCTAATTTTTGGAAGGGGCATCCCAGTCCCGACAAGAATCCCAGTTTTCTGCACCAATGGGTGAGGGTGAAAGAGGGAGAGGAAGAAACAAGTCCAATGGCTTCCTGCAAAGCTGCTATGCCAATAAGGTAGATTTTTATCTATTTAAGTGATGTCATGTCACACAACTCAGGCTACTGCTGATTGATAAGTCTAAGTCAAGTTCCTGTGGCCATATATGAGGAAGAGATCATAACAATATTAATTTGCATCAACAGTAGCATTGTCACCGAAATTATTTCTCCTATTCAACCTATTTTCTTCTCTGCCATTTTTTCTTCTTCAGTTTTCTGTGTAGGACCAGCAGTTTGACCACAACTCACATTGCTGTTTTGTAGGAAGAACTGAAATCAATGCTCTGCAGGAACTGCTGAAACCAGAACTTCACACTTAATACATTATGATAAACTGTGGTTTAATAATATATTTTTGTGTTAATCTGGGTGTACAAGCAAAGCAAAAGCAAAAGGAAAGCAATCACACTTATATACTGTACCACCCCATTGTGCTCAGTGCACTGACTCTCTGGGCGGTTCACAAGTTAATTAGCATTCTCCCCCCCCCCTCCCATTGAGCCCTGGTCAGAATCGAACTTCCAACATTCTGGTTGCAGGACAGCAGTTTACCCACTGTGCCACCAAAGTAAAGAATGGAAACTGCCATGAAGAAGGGAGTTTGCAAGTGCATTGCACACTTTTGTTCCAACTAATTATTTTTTGTCTAAGAAACTCACGTTTGAACCAAGCCCTCTTTTTCAAACCTTATAAAAGTATTATTTTGCAAATGCAGCTATTGTGTCATATAATATAGAAACTATCCCACAAGCCTTTGTTCAAATTATAGCTTTTTAAAAATTATACTAACTTGGGAGCTGACATCCATTCCAGCTTCTAGTAGGACTTGTACAACAGCTTTATGGCCATTACGTGCAGCAAGATGCAAAGGAGTATGTTTTCTTGTATTACAGTTCATCAAGTTTGGATATGCATTGATTATCATTTTCACTACTCGCAGGCGACCATATAAAGCTGCCAAATCCAATGGTGTCTCTAATTTGTTGTTTCTTATTGTTGGATCAGAAAGTTCTTCAAGCAAAACAGCCACCACTTCAGAGTGTCCATACTGGGCTGCACAATGTAAAGCTGTTTCATTTTCATTGTTCTGTTAAAAGAGAAAATAAATAGTGAATGCTTTGTCAATAACTGTACAAGAGCTGTACAAAACGGCTTTTGAGGCAAGCTGCTTCAGCACACTGAAATGGATATTATTTCAAAATTCATGCTTTTACTGATAGTACTTAAGTCAATACTTCAACTGAATATGGTGCAGACTTTCCTTTTATGGCATATATAAAACATGAACCCTGGATGTTTATCTGACATCTGATGATGTCTAAATAAACATCATAACATATAAATATAAACATCTAGGTAAGCTGTCCCAAAAACCCTCGAGACTGTCAACATATAAACAGGCATAGAAAAATAGCATAGTTATCACAGTTATTATTAACATAGTATTAATACAGAAACAGTTTTGTGCATATATAAAAATCAAAATAATCACTATTAGCCTTAAATATAAGCCCCATTGATCCATCACATTTTACACACAAAACTAATACTGTAATTTGTGATTGTTGCTTCAGTACAAATTGGCTTCTGGGAATCTGGCATACACTGTTTTTGAAGCACCACTCCAATATTACAAAACCACTAGGCCAGACCATAAGATTTCATTACCTGAGAAGAGGACTAATCCTTACACATGGATGTCACTAATTTCCCTTCATATCCTCCAAGAGTCTCTGGGGGACCCTCCCCCACAATACTTCAATGCAAGTATCAGAGGCACATGGAAAACCTATGATGAGGAAATAGTCATCCCTTCTCCACATAAGGTGTTCTTATTATCTCATAGAACAGTGGTGGCGAACCTATGGCATGCATGCTAGAGGTGGCACTCGGAGCCCTCTCTGTGGGCACCCATGTGGTTGCCCCAGCACAGAGTTTGCCCCACCCCTCTGCCTAGCAGCACAATGGGAGCGCTTCCTCCCTCTGCCAGCACAGAATTTCCCCCACCCCTCTGCCTAGCAGCCCAATGGGGGAGTTTCCTCCTCCACTTGTTGCCATGTTACCACTTTGCGATAAATAAGTGGCTTTTGGGTTGCAGTTTGGGCACTTGGTTTCTAAAAGGTTCACCATCACTGTCCTAGAAAATGTACCCTGAACCTCATCTGCTCCAATATCATCAAATCTTCCAATTCGATATTGAAGCAAATACAAGAAGTGTTCACCCCTACTTCTCAAACAGAGAATGTGAAGGTAAAGTTCCCATCAGTGTATGTCAGGGGTGCCCAAACTTTTCAGGCCATGGGCCTGACTGTGCCCCCTGGACAGCTGATCAGGCCAGTCATGTGGTACCTCCCACCAGAAGCAGAAGTAAAATGCACGCCTGCGCATGTGCAGAATGCATTTACGGCAGCGTTTTACTTCCACTTCCGGGAGCGGCAAGGGTGTCAGGGCCATATGAATTGGCGTTGGGGGCCGGATCCGGCCCATGAGCCATAGTTTAGGCACCCCTGGTGTCCAACAGTATGCCTAGAAACAGATGGACAAGAGTGATTACCTCCGGTGAAAAGAAATACAGTGTGTCAAAATAATTTCAAGTTGTAGAGCTGATAGTAATGGTAGAAAAACTAGGAGTGCAGCGTCTGATGCAGAGTTTTGCAAACCAGAGAACCATGACAGCAGACACAATGAGTCCAAGAAATCTGAGGATATGTACTACTGAATCTTTTGCAATGGGTAATGACAGCATACCATAATGATATTCTGTCAGGCTCTGGCTGTGGGAAAAATATGAAGGTTTAAATTAACCTGGCTATAATACTGACATCCTAAGCAGAAGTAAGATTTTTTTCATGCTGAGGCAGAGGCCAAGGTACTGAAATCGAGACAAGACAATGACAAAACCTTATTTGCATAGGTGCGTCATAGTCATTGTAAAGACCCTCTGAACTATGGTAATACTGAACAGAAGAATACCTTACAGAAGGTAAGGTGGAAGGAACTACAATGCAATGGGCAGATGGTGATGTGGAAATAAGCATCTTTCAAATTTGTCACAATGAATCAGTCAACTTCCAGTAGAGAGAGAAGATCAGTAACAGTCACCATTTGTTATAATATATTTGCTAGCGCTTTACAGGTTAAGAATAGGTCAAAGATCTCCATCTTGCTTCAGTATTATGAAATACTTTATTTCTGGTGTTGTTTATTTTTGTTATTTTGTTGGTGTTTATTTGTGTAATTTGTGGTAGTTGTGTTGTCAGAGTTAGGTATTTTTGTGTTGTAGTTAGGTGTTTTGTCTGTGCTTTTGTGGTATTGTGGATGTTTTTGTTTGTGGATTTTGTGGTTTACTTTTTTGTTTTTTAATGGGTTTTTAATTATTTATTTATTTTTGTTTTATTAATTTTTATTAATTTTGGTGTTTGTTGCTGGTGTGTACTTTTGCATGAAGAACGGGCTGTCTGTCAGTTCCTCTTTTCCCCATTGCTGCTTCGAATTTTGGTTTCGATGCAGCATTGGGGAAAAGGAGGAGCTGGCAGTCAGCCTGTTCTTCCCCTGGTAAGGTTTGTTAGGTAGGTCGGGGGAGAAGGAGGCAGAGAAGAGCTATCTGCCTGACGATTGTTCTCTCCTCTCTGTCTCCTTTCTCTCCTGACTTACCTAACCAGAGATCGGCAGGCAGCTATCTGTAAGAGGTAGTGCTCTTCCTTGTGGATTGCTGGCTGCTGCTTTTGTATGACCTCCACCTCTGTTTTGTGTTAGTTCTTGAAACAGTGGTGTCAGAAGTACAAATGCAGCAGTCAGTCATTCACCAGGGAGTGTGCTTCCCCTGACGAACTGCTGCCTGCTGCTGGGTTTTTTTCACCCCGGCTCAAGGTATCTTGAGGCTGGCAGTGGTCTTGCTGTGTCTTCGGCGGGGTAGAGTGGAGGAGAGGGAGTCCCCTGTTGCTCCGGGAAAGAAGTCCGACAGGTGTCTTGCCATGGTTTTTTGTGGGCGTTTGTATTGTGAGGCTGTGAGGCGCTGCGTCCACCAGCTTTCTCAGCATTCTGTGCGCTCATGGTGCATAGGATGCTGGGACTTTGAGTTTTGCGTTTTTTGTTTGCGTTCATGCGGTGGTTTTTTCCTGTGGCTCAATTTTAATTGGCCGTGTTTCCCAACGTTCTTTTTGCTCACGCCTCTCAGCCTGATTGGCTGAGGCGCGGCGCAGCACACAGGACATTGGATATTGAAGTTTCCTTTTTTTTGCATTCGTGGGGCTCTTGCCCCACTGGCGCCTTTGGCAACCCTGCAGTAACCTGCGGACCAGGTTCAGGCGAGTGCATGAGGCTTGGTACAGGATAGGATGGATGGGTGCAGAAATGTATAGCAAGTTCCAACGGTTAACCCTTGGATTTATAGGTATAGATTAATAGCATCTGACATGATGCAGATATACATTCAATGGCTACACTGTATAAGAGGGTGTTAGCAGAGTTGCTGATGGCAGAGTAGGGCAAAACACTCCCTCTAGAATAGTGTTTCCCAACCTTTGGTTTTTGGACTTCAATTCCCAGAAGCCTAAATCAATTCCCCAAAGCACTGATCAGCCAATGTACTGCTCTAGAAGAAAACACTGCTCTAGAAGAAACTAATCAAGTTATTTCCAAAATGTCACTAAATAACATAAAAGATCAATTGATCCAATTTGAAACTTCACCAGGTATTATAGATGGCAAGCAACGCTAGACCATAATAGGGCTTAATCAGTCCTGTGTGAAATGTGGACAGGATGAGGCTACTAAGAAACATTTAAAATATGTCAAATCAGACAACTTACACTTCTAGGAAGACTAGAAGGTGGGAAGGTGGTGAAAGAATGATCAATTGTGAGAATTGTTGGATACTGGAGGTTTATATCCGCAATAAATTATTTCTGCAATGTAGACTGGTACCGTTGAAAGGAAAGTGGTAATAATCCAATATGGTGAGCAATATTTTGTAGCTTGTGATAGTTATCTAATTTCAATTATTTTTCCAGGGGGGAAATTGGGACCTTCAAAAGATATATTCTCAATTTCAGTGCAATCATCCTGTGAAAGTGCTGTCCAATAGTGCCAGAGGTAAGAACTAAAACTGAATTTGAAGAGTTAATATGGAAAGTAAGAAAGTCGGAAATTGGAATTAAAGGTATGGTTAGTAAAATATATAAAATAATAAATGTAGAAAGTAATTCACAAGAGATATTTAAAAATGCTTGGGAACAAGATTTGAAGATAAGCATAACTGAAAAAGAGTGGAAAAATAAATGGAAAAAAAGAGGTATGAGATCCATGTCTGTCAGGGTTAAAGAGCATAATTTTAAAATGTTGTGGAAATGGTACTTGACCCCATTGAAACTGTACCAGATAGATAAAAATAATAATAAAATGTGTTGGAGATGTAAAATTACATTGGGCACATATGTACATATGTGGTATGAATGTAAAAAGGTTGAGACATTTTGGGAGGAAATTGAGAAGGAGATGGTCAATATTATGGGAACATCTCTCAAGTTGGGGCCAAGTAACATCTTGTTGACGGACGTAGATAATATAAACTTAGATGATGATAAGAAAGAATTATTGGCTATAATGCTTACTATGGGCAGAATGTGTAAAGCAAAAAATTGGAAGAACGACATAACATTAAAAGTAGATGATTGGTATAAGGAGATGTGGGATCTTGCATTGAATGAAAAATTAACATGGGCGTTGAATTTTTAAAAAGGAATAATTAAAGAGAATAGATTCTGGAATATATGGAGACAGTTTGTGGATCATGCTTTGAAGGGAGGGACTGACACCAGACCAATTGAAGTTTTGGGCACAGTAGAAACCAATGGGAAATACCACATCCTCCCGGGCAATGTAAATACACGGGGTGAATGATGTATAGAATGTAATATTGGAATAAATTGATAGAGATAGAAAAAGAAATATAACTGTTTTAGACAAATTGATTTGAATAGAAAATAGATAAAATAAGAAGTTACTGGTCACATGTTTAAGAGCAAAGTTAGGATATTTACCATCATGATAATAAAACATTAAAGAGACAGTAAGTTAAATGTTAAATTTCAAAGGTGTTATATTTAGATTTATATACATCTAATTTTATTGTTTAAAGATTCTTTTTTTGTGATAATGTCAAATGTATTATTTATATGCTTGCCTATGTTGTTTTTTCTTTCTTCTTTCTGTATTTGTATGTTATTTTTTTCTGAAAATCAACAAAATTTAAAAAAAAACAATGGTGCCAGAGGTGTCAACATAAGCTAACAGCATTTATAAAAGCCTTCAAAAAGCATTTAGCAGCATAACTGGATGAGTTAATTTGTTGGTGGGAAATAATGGTAGTTTATTTGAAAAGAAGCATGCAATCTCTTTGCAGGCGCACCCCCCCAATGATGGACTCAGACACAAATGAAAGTGGATAACAGCATGGGCCACATTTATTGATTCAAGCCCTAGTCCGAATTATAAATTTCTATTGGTAAAACGACCAATCATAATTCTTAAGGCAAGCAGGCCGAAGTAACACTGGTAAGGTACCACCCAAAATTGCCAACGGCAATTGTTACAATGTATCTATTTGTATCAATTTGTTTGTTGACAACAAACAAATTGTTGACCGTAGTCAATATCTAACTAATGACCCCACCCTCTGACGTGTATCCGTAAAATCAGGGGGTGATTCCAGCTGTCTAGTGGTAACCATCACCCCCTTGCCTGGTTCGTCGTTGACCGGACAACGTTTAAACAACTTATGCCTATCTAGTGTTGTCCAGTCAATTGCGAACCTGCCGGATACCTGTGGGTCATAAATGTTTACCTTACCAGTGCTACCCGCCAATGTGACCAAAGTCAACAGCAGCACAGAACAACCCCTATATCAAACCATAGCAACAGTGTGGGATGGGCGAAAAAGCCAGGACTCAAGGGCCAATGCGAGTCCCAGCCAAAAATTCCCACCCGGCCCCGAAGCGACCAAGAAATCACACTGTTAACTAGGGAGGGGGTGGAGGGGAAAAACTTCTCCGCTCCGTCGGTTCGCCAAAATGGCAGCACGGCTGCCTCGTGGCCAGCCCTTTTATTAGGGTGCTGGCCACGCCCCTAACTACCCGGATGGTTTCGTCCGGTGGGGGGGGGGCCGCAAAGAGCGCGGCGGCCATTTTGGCGCCGCGCTTCCATTGCAGGCGCACCCCCCCAATGATGGACTCAGACACAAATGAAAGTGGATAACGGCATGGGCCACATTTATTGATTCAAGCCCTAGTCCGAATTATAAATTTCTATTGGTAAAACGACCAATCATAATTCGTAAGGCAAGCAGGCCGAAGTAACACTGGTAAGGTACCACCCAAAATTGCCAACGGCAATTGTTACAATGTATCTATTTATATCAATTTGTTTGTTGACAACAAACAAATTGTTGACCGTAGTCAATATCTAACTAATGACCCCACCCTCTGACGTGTATCCGTAAAATCAGGGGGTGATTCCAGCTGTCTAGTGGTAACCATCACCCCCTTGCCTGGTTCGTCGTTGACCGGACAACGTTTAAACAACTTATGCCTATCTAGTGTTGTCCAGTCAATTGCGAACCTGCCGGATACCTGTGGGTCATAAATGTTTACCTTACCAGTGCTACCCGCCACCCGGAGAGGCTTCAATAAAGGCTCGACGCCCCCCCCCCAAGACCGTCAGCTCGGTCGACAGGCCTGCTCGCCAATCACCCAGCAGGAGGTCCATACCTCCTCGCGACAGATGGACCCCATCCCCTGAATAAAGCCCAAAATTTTGCAAACTAATGGCGGGATGATGACTGACCCGCCCCCAGCCCTTGGTCGAAAGGAATCGGGCCACCGCCCTGTTTACCATGCGCCGAGCGCGGTCCAGGGCCTGGAGGTCGAAGCCTCCCCTATAAGCGTGCCGTGGGACCATATCTGACCAAACAAGGGTTGTGGCGGGCCATACGTAATGTAAGTAGGCGAGGTCCACGCAAATCGCATGCTTCAGCGATAAGCCAGTGACCTGACCCAAGTCATTACCCCCAAGGTGTATGATCAGAATGTCGGGCGGGTCGGCACTCCTCGATGAAAAGAGGAATGGCAAAAGCTCCCGCCACAACATACCGGGCTTACCGTGCCATGTGAAATGTGCGTATGCACCCAGTCCCAGTCGGGGTCCCCAATCTGTCGCCGCAGCGTAACGCGCTGCCTTGTGCACGTAGCTATGGCCCACCAGCCATACTGTCACCGGTGTGATACGACACCCAGGGTCTGTCAAGGGAAAAAACAGGGAAGGAGAGATACATGGTGACTCAGAAGGTACTCACGGTGGGAGTGGGCGAACATAAAACTGGAAACAGTGTGAGTCCCACCTCCCCATGCTGCGTATGTCAGCCCCGGAGTACCCATAAGCAGCCGCAGTAGAGGCCGCCCCAATTCTAAATGAATGGGTGCCGTAACGGGCCCCAGGGAGGCCAACTCTGGCCAGTGCCTTCCCTGTCACCTTCCAAAACTGAAATTTAGTGAGGGGAGACCCATCTTGGTGACAGAAAAACGGGCCATGGTGCGTGCCACGCAGTGCAAGGAACTCCTGTAGGGCACCAACCGGACAGATGTCTGCCAATGAACATCGTAGCAGTCTTATTCCACTGCCTACGCCATGCTGATCTGTTTTAGAGGAGCGTATCCTCAACTGAGCCCAATCATTGCAAACATAGACATCTTCGAGTTCCAGTGCCCTACGACTTGCATCCGCCTTAGACAGCATCACAAGCTCGCTGATGCGGAGCGCTCCAAAAAAGGCCACCGTTGTAGCCGCACGAAACAGGGCTGCCTCATACCTATCGAAACATAGGTCATGCCAGCCTCGTGCCAGTTGGGTAAGTACCCCAGGGGAAATTGGGTGACAGTCGCCCAGGCAACGCCCACGTTCCCGCACCCACCCCTCCAAAACATGTCTCACACGGAAATCAGCGGTACTGTCCGCATGACCTCCCACCTTGGCCATAAAAGCCAGCGCTGATAGCCTAGATGCTATGGTGCGTGGTGCCAGGCCCTGGGCGTGCAGGTAAACCATAAAATGGAGGATGTGGGCCACTGGGATCGGCCAGGTATCTGGCAAGCAATATTGGGAACAAAAGGTCCGAAACGAAACCAACGCGTGGTGATACGCCTTACGCGTGCGTGGCGCCAGTGACATGCCTATCGCCCGGTTCACCTCTCCTTGCCAATGGTCCATATCTCCTGCGGTAGTGGCGAGGGAAATTCCTCCGCATCCGGAGCCAAGGCACGGAACCGGGAGATCTGCAGGCGGGACAAAGCGTCAGCAATATCATTATTCACCCCCGGGACATGCCTGGCCCTGAACAGTACATTGAGGCGCAGGCTGCGCAATACAAACTGGCGCACAAGATCCATGACCCTGGGAGATTTAGAGGTCTGTGAGTTGACAATGTGGACACAGCCGCATTGTCACACCAGAAATGCACCACAGAGTTGGCCCACTCCTCACCCCATAGCATCATGGCCCCCAGTATGGGAAAAAATTCCAAATATGTGAGATCCCTCAGGCGACCCGTGCCTGACCAGGCTGGTGGCCATCCACCATATGCCCACTTCCCATTGAAGTACATCCCATAACCCAGGGATCCCGAGGCATCAGACTGAATTTGAAAGTGGGGCGAAGCCAGGAGGTCAGACCTCCAAAATGAGACCCCATTGAACTCTCTCAAGAACTGGAGCCATACGTGCAGATCTGCCCTGATGCCCCGTGTCAGTCTCACCCTATGATGGGGCCTGGATAAGCCAGCCATGGCGTCGCATAAGCGCCGAGCAAATGCCCTGCCAGGTGCGACCACCCTGCAAGCGAAATTGAGGTGGCCATGTAGCACCTGCAATTCACGAAGTGATGCCTTGCGCTTAGCCAGCAAGTCCGATATAATGGCAACTATCCTTGCCACCTTGTCTGCGGGCAACCTAGAAGCCTGCGCTATCGTGTCAATTTCCACCCCCAGGAATATTAATTTATCAGACGGGCCTTCGGTCTTTTCGGGCGCTAAAGGGACACCGAGTTCCTCCATTAGCGTCTGAAATGTATTGAGGAGACGTGTACACGTGTCCCAGCCCCGTTCACCCCCGAATAAAAAGTCATCCAGGTAATGGGCTACAGACCGAGACCCTGACCTACGGACAAATGCCCACTGCAGGAAGGTACTGAAACGCTCGAAAGCCGAGCAGGATATGGAACAGCCGAATGGCATGGCTTTGTCAAAATAATAGTCACCCCGGAATTTGAAACCCAGCAACTCGAAGTCACCCGGGTGCACCGGCAGGAGGCGAAACGCCGACTTAATGTCACACTTAGCCAACAGCGCACCCGGGCCACATGAGCGCACCATGCGCAATGCCTGGTCAAAGGATGTATACCTGACAGAACAAAGGTCATCAGGGATAGCATCATTGACCGAGTGGCCGGCTGGGTAGGACAAATGGTGAATCAGGCGGAACTCGCCCGGTGACTTCTTGGGCACTAGTCCTAGCGGAGACACTTTAAGGTTGGGAAATGGGGGTGCGGGGAAAGGGCCGGCGACCCTGCCCACAGCAATCTCCTTATTAATGCTGGCGGCAGCCACCTCCTCCCTTCCCCTAAGTGACAAAAGGTTAGGTGCATCCTGCGGCGACCTATCCCCTGTGAAAGGAATACGAAAACCGAGTTGAAAACCCTGAAGGAGGTACACAGCGTCTGCTCTCCTCGGGTACGATGCGAGCCAATGCTCCAGCATATCGACATTAATTAGGGAGGGGGCCTTTCGGTGAACCCGCTCCCTCCATGGCAGTCTTACCTGCCCCTTGTCCGCCCCTACCCCTGCCCCTGTATCCTCCTGGCCTGGGACAGGCGGAGGCAGCATGGGGGCCAGAACAAGAGGGGCACTCATGCTTGTACTTGCAATTTTTCCTGTTGCAAGAACCATTGGACGAGAAGGTCCAGCACAGCAGGCGGGCTGGAACCCCCTGCCCCGCCGCTTGGTGGGGTACCTGTACTGGGGCCGCTCGTTGGACCGCATGTCCACAATGGTATCTCTCCCCAGGCGCCGGGCGCGTGGGGGTCATATACAGAAGCCACAGCTTCTGGCAGGGCTCATCCCACCTCATCTCTGGGTGCAACGGAATTCTCATGCGGAACTCTTCGTCGTAAGCCAGCCATGACGGACCCGGGAAGTCAACCATAGCCCGGTAAATATTGTCCAAATATTGGACCATGGGAATAGCCAAATCCAGCCTAGCCCTGAGGTAAACGGCCATGTAAATCAGGTACGCTGGCAGCCAATTTGCCCACGTGCGTGGCGGCTTACGACGACTTGCCTGCTCCTTATCCTTCTCGTCCAGCCCTTCCCTCTCCTCCTTGGTCGGCTCCCTATTTAGAAGTGAGAAGATATCTACGTACTCGCCCCTCCAAATCTTTTCCTTGGTAGACTGGGCCAAATGGTCCCCCAAGGGCAAGGAATACCCTGCTGTTGGCAAAGCCGACACCGGGACCGAGGGAACTACGGGTAAGGTAAAATGAGCCTGAGCCAGCCCGGGGATCCCCAACACATTTCCAAGCACATTGGGGGCACCACCCCGCCCCAAGCCCTGTGTCGTGGGCAAAGTCGCTGGGTGGGCCAGGGGCCATTGGGCCGCCGTGCCACCCGAGCGAGGCCAAGGCCATTGAACAGCCCCCCCCCACTGAAGTCAGTTGTGTGGGTGCATTAGCTTGGACTGCATACTCACCCGCTGCACCCCCGCGGGCCGCCCCCACCGGGGGTTCCGGCCCGCTGAGGGCGTCGGAGCTCACGACCGAAGCTGAGCTCGTCGACGGAGCCGGACCAGCACCAGACTGCTGCACCTGTGGGGTGGGGAGCTGCGAGGCAGTGGCCACCACCGGCCCACACGCCTCAGGCGGCTCAACCCGACCCATCGCCGGCCGTTGTTCAGCGGCCAAAGGGGGAACCTGAAAACCTAGAGATACCCCTGCTTGGTTGGCCCTCGCCAAGGACGCTTCAAGGGCCGCAACCCGGGCAAGAAGGGCCTCCACGTCGACATAGGACCCGGCCCCGACAGGGGGCAATTGGGCAACCGGCCCAAAATTCACGGGTATCTGTCCAGGTCCCTGAGCCCCAGGGGCCAGATAAGGCCAAGAGCCCATGCTCAGCCCCTGGGGAGTCGTAGGAACGCCCTGCAAGGGCAGGGAACCCAACCACCCTCCGTGGCTTGCACCCCCCATAGGGAACTGCGCACCCGGGCAAGAAGGCCCCACCGAACGAACCATGGCAGGGGCCGTGGTCGTCGTTTGCGGGCCAAGGGCCGAGGCCCCGTCCGAGGCTGCGGGTATGGTCCGCGCATCAGGCCAAGGAGCTACCGATCCCATCCCACCGTTCACGGTGGGGTCCGCTAGAGGTGGCTGCGGAACGGGCGCAGTCGCGGTCCTCCGACCCGGCTGACACCTCCGCGCCAATCGAGCCACGTTCGCGGCTGCCTTCTTCTTCGAGGGCATGGCCAATGTAGCTAGGAAGTCTAAAGAAAAGAGAAAACTGCCCGAAAAGGCTTCCCTCAAGAAGACACGAGCGACGGAGGTAAGGAGGAAAAACTTCTCCGCTCCGTCGGTTCGCCAAAATGGCAGCACGGCTGCCTCGTGGCCAGCCCTTTTATTAGGGTGCTGGCCACGCCCCTAACTACCCAGATGGTTTCGTCCGGTGGGGGGGGGCCCGCAAAGAGCGCGGCGGCCATTTTGGCGCCGCGCTTCCATTCTTTCTGCTGGACAAGTTCTATATATTCTGTATAGGATCTCTCAATGATAAAAGATAAGAGGGTAGAAGAGGGCTTATAAAATATAAAAAGTAAAGGCTTCCCTTACTCGAAAGCCAGTCGTATCCAACTCTAGGGTTCAGTGCTCATCTCTGTTTCAAAGCCAAAGAGCCAGTGCTGTCTGCTTCTGCAGACGTTTCCATGGTCATGTGGAAAGCATGACTAGACACCTGAATGCACAGAGCACTGTTACCTTCCCACCGAAGTGGTCCCTATTTATCTACTTGCAATTTCTTGCTTTCGATCTGCTAGGTTGGCAGGAGCTGGGACAAAGACAGGAGCTCATTCCGTCCTGCAGTACTCGGGAATTGAACTGCTGACCTTCTGTTTCCCAGTCAGCATCTTAGCCACTTGATCCATTGCAGTCACTGCATAATATGTTATATTATGACAATGTTATGTTGATATTGCTCTTTTCAGGGACAAATGAGCATCAAAAGATCACTTGGGTATTGCCTGGAGTATGAACCACCTAGAAGACTGGATTTTCTTCGAAAAGCTCTCCTCAGCAATAAAGTATTTGAAGGTGCTTTGCCATGTAAATCAGGAGGTGGGGATGGGAGGTATAGTCTTATGATCATGATGAAGGTTCTTGAATACCATTAAGTGGGTCAGAGAATTTAATTTGGCCTGATGAGGTAGAAAGTTTAATTTAGTACACATCAGAAGTACAATCAACAAGTGGTGAAATATGGCAGTTTTATTAGTGTTCTTTCTTTGCAAGACAGTGAGGAACTATGATGGACAATGAAAGTGGCATGACTATAGCTGATCAGAATGTAACCAGAGTGAATTGTTCTTTTGGTGTAATGAAAGAGTTGTGTTTTACTTTATTTTAGCATTTTACTTTACTGTATTAGCAAGCCTAGCCAGGTTATCCTGCTATGGTAATAGAGTAAACCATAGTACCAGTGACTCAATGCTGGCTGTCAGGCAGTGGTTAACTAACCTGACAACCCTGAGGACTAATGGCCTTCAGTACCAATGTCCACAGGGAAGGGTGATGGTCCCCAAATGGATTAAATCCCACTTGAATCCATCTTGATGGAGAGCAGCAGCTTCACCAATACTGGCCTGGGGCTGAGGATGACTTTGCGTGCCAAATGGGCTCAGGACAGGAAGGTGACTCACAAATTGGCTCAATGGGAGGGATGTCATGCTGTGATGCAAAAGGCAGATGAAAGGCCACTGCATTATATTCTCAGGACAGTCATCATGGCTGATCACCATGATGATCACCAATATTTGGATTCAGATATGGCAGAAGAAGAAATTAGCAAACACTAAAAAAAATTTTTAAAAATCACCAAACTCACAAATGTTTTGCACTCAAAAGTGTCCTACAATACCAAACAAAGCAGAAGTGTGAGACGGGTTGCCAATCTAATTTCAATTAAGCGCCCCCCCCCCCAAAAAAAAAAAGACTGGGACCATCAAAAGATATATTCTCAGTTTTAGTGCAATCATCCTTTGAAATAGCTGTCCGATAGTGCCAGATGTGTCAACATAAGTGAACAGCATTTATAAAAACTGACAGAAGGGGGTGAGCCACAGTCAAACTTTCTAACAAGCAAGTTCCCAACAAAACCTTGGCACAAGTGCAGACCATATGCATGAATGTACAGTGATCACAAAGTAGAGTAAGAAGAAATTCTTATTTTAAAAAAACACATGAATTGCGGGGGCTGGCAAAGAATGAAGAAATATATTACTCAATTTTGTTTGCAAAAGGATGTATTTTAATAGTATTATTATTAACTTGAATTTCCAACTATTAGCACATGGGATTAAAAACATGTTGTCCTTCTACATTTCTTTAATTTTGTACATGTATACACACAAATACACACATGCACTGTCACCGACTTCTCATAGGCAGGCTGTGGGAAAACTGAGCAAGGAAAGCAATATGATAGCTGCATAACGATCCATTACTAATAACTAGGTTGAATAGAATATAAAGTGTGGTTAAATTTGTGCTTTATTCTACTTTAAATCCCATAGGGCAACTCTCTGATTAATGATTTCAAGCTCCTTTCCTTCTCCTAGCCACTTGTCTGTAGGAGAAACATTAAGAGTTCATGGCAAATAATATACTAGTAAATTTCGATTTTCAGTTACATAATTTCAACCTGGATATGTGTCTATATAAAATAGGCATTACCTCTGACTCAACAGATTCCTCAAGCTAAATACATTTCAATGAATTTTCTTTTGACAAATCTACCTGTTAAATATCGTGGAGCATGGTTCCAGCTGCAAGCATAATGAGTAAACCATAAGCCATGCATAACTATATGTTTCAAACAGGCAGTGCAATACATAATTGCCTTAGCTATAGATACAGGGCCTTATATGATAATATACAGTATATGCCTAATTTGGAAGGACAGAAGATGTACCTGAAAAAGCACACATTGAGATTAGGTAATAAATTTACCTAATTCAATGTACATGAAACAAACTAGTGCAAAAGAAATGGAACAGCATGTTTCAATAAAATTGGAAGGACATTACCTGAGACTTAAGATGTAGATTGAAACTGACTAAAGCTGACAATGTCTAGTCAGTTTCAATCTTGTGCAAGAGTCACTGGTAAAACATCTCTGTTGCAGTTCTACTGTAACTGCTGAGTTGACCCTATGAAACAGAAGGAGGAAAAGAGAGAGAAGAGGGAGGGAAAGTAGAGCACAATAGGGTAGGAGAGAAAGAGAAAGAGAGAAATAAGGAAGGTGGAATATAATAGATGTACAGAGTAAGACACACAAGGGGTAAAGGAAGGAAATGAAAAGGACAACACTTATTAAACTCTCCTTGCTTTAGCAGATTTCTGGCTTATTATTATGGGTGAACCTGAATTTAAAATAAACTTCAGTTAATTGTTAAACAAGCTTCTCATGATCTCTTGGTTGTTTTGTTCAATGGTTTAAGGAACTAGCCAATTTTATTTAAAACCAGATTTTCTATTTTGCATGTATTTTTTTTCCTTTCTGCTCATCCATGATCACTAAACCATGATTTGGTCCTTTCAGTCTTTGAAACATTCTTTTGTTGGCTTTCAGTCTTGAGGTCTATATGAACTAGCTAGACATCCTACAAGTATATTAACTCAAATGTTAAGCAACTAATACCACTTCTATAACTGAATAGACATATTTTCATTCTATAGACAAAAATGTGTAAATAAAATAAATATAATCACATAGAAAATATATACACAGAGAAATAATATACTATAGATTTGTAGAACATACATAGTCTAAATATTTATTTCCTGTTAAAAGCAAATACTATAGAAACTGGTGTACACAGAAAGAGCCTCCTTGAAGATTGTGGTGTTTTTAACCACAATCTGGCAGACCCTGGTAACAGCAACCCTGTGTTGCCAGCTAATCTTTCTCACACTGGGTCAGGTGAAAGGAACTGCAGAATGAACTTGCCAAACAGTGCCTTCATTTTAGCAGTTTCATGTCTGGGCTAGACACAGAAGAAGAAGAAGACTATAGAAACCAAGGAAGGAACTATTTGACTCTGATATAAATGTATACAAACGTCCCTTGAAACATTCTTTCTCATACTGTATTTGTGGGAATATTGTTTCTATTACAGTTGTAAAAGTATTATCTTCCTCTTACCTGCTGTCTTGCAACTTCATCTTATATTTTCTCTAATACATCTCTTCCCTTAGCTATATTTATCATAATCTCCACAGTTAGTGCCCCAATGCTTCCTTTGAATTATATTCCTATATATATATATATATATATATATATATATATATATATATATATATATATATATATATATATATATATATATATATATATATATATATATATATATATATATATATATATATATATAATCAAACCTACACTAGTATACCATTATATGAAAGCAGAAACTTCTTTCATACTTTCTGACATCACTATTTATAGGCATAAATGTGAAAATGGCAGGTATATCCTCTTCTGGATGTTCTTTGGAATAACAACTGCTTTCTTCATTATACAATTTCACACACCAAAAACAAACAAAAAACAAAAACACCCCAAACCCTTTTTCTTTAGGATCCATATGAACAAGAAAATGAAGGATCACTAGAGAGTGCAGCAAGGATCACATGAAGAAAATTGGTCTTCTACTACAGGTACTTCAAAATAGGAGAAGATACAAGAACAACTCACACATTACTTCTCTGCATTGTTTATCCAAGATGGGAAAATTGCAAGCTTGAAGAAGAATGGCCTTGTTGATCTTTTCTTCAAGGTGAATTGGAAATAGAAGATTTCTATCAAATGTTAGAGGTGTAAGCTAAGAAGGCAGGATAGTAGGTTTTATATTTTGTGGGGGAGTATTTATAAAAGACATTTTGTAAAGTTGATTCCCAAAGCTGCACAACAGAAGAAAAAAACCATTTGGAAAGAAACTCTTCTGTTGTGATGTCACATATGCATTGAAGTTCAATAAAGTCCAAATCAAAACCACATGTGTGTGTTTTTATATCTAATTGCTATGGTTACAGATATATTCACCTTCAGCTAATTGCATCTGTTCTATCATGACCAATTTTGCAAAACTATTTTGCATAAGAATGTGTTAATGTGTTAACATTTATATAAAAAAATGTTTTGTTATGAATCAACAAAGAGTAGAACCTAATTATGCTTGTAATTTTGTCCAACTGTAGAAATCCTGATGAATGAATATTGTCTGAAAAGCCGTCAACTACTGGAAAGGCTTAGATGATTTAATGGTTTACATAATTTTTGTTGGACGACGTTTGACTGTATTACGACTTTGAATAGTGAATCAACTATTTTCTGTTATCTAGTAAAGGAAAAGCATTAAAGGAAAACACAAGATTTCTATTGTTTTTGGATTTAATTGATCTTCCAGCATTAAAGGAACACACACGTGTGGTTTTGATTTGGACTTTATTGAACTTCAATGCATATGTGATATCACAACAGAAGAGTTTGTTTCCAAACAGTTTTTTCTTCTGACTGTTTCATTGTCCTTCCCTTTGGGCCCTACATTTTTGCTGATTCCCAAAGCGGAACATAGATATCAGTTTTCTTAGTTTGAGATTCTTTTTGGCACATTATCTATTTGCACTTACCTTATCAGTGTTCTCCTAAAATCAAGACGGGTATGACAGAACAGGGTAAAACAAAAGAACAAGAAACTGGAATGGAAATTAAAGTTATTTTAACATAGGCCATACCATCAAGAAAGGAGTGTATGCTGCTCAGGTAGGAGGAACTCATATATGTAACAGATCTGTAAGCCTTTAAATGTGGTAGTAAGCTGCTGAAGTACTCTTGGTTTTTACAATTCTTTGCTACATTCTCTTATGGGGATAGTAGCAACACAACATCATGTTTATGATGTTACAATTCTAATATACATTTATTAAGTGGTGTGATATAAAGGAGTTTCAGGAATCCCTCAATATATCTGTATGAATAAAACAATACTTACTTGTGTATCTATGCAGCTATAAAAACATATTTAATAATGTCACCTGTTCATTCACTCTGGAATGTGATGGCCCGTGGTGGATTAGAACCTTCACAATCTCCACATCTCCTTTCCAAGCAGCCAGGTGTATAGGGAAATACCCTTTATTATCTGCCACATTGGTAGATGCTTCATATTGAAGTAACTTCATAACTACATCTCTGTGAAATATTAAAAGAAAGACATTCTTTCACATATGTACATGCTTTAAATGTTTTGACATATTAAAAGGAAAATAACCACAATAGTCTGGTTTATTACAAGTGACTTGAAATGGACTGTTTATAGCGCTGGAAACTAATTCTAGAAGATTATTTTCTCATTGTCAAATTTGGAACCAACGGAAATTTTCTGTCAGCAATCTTAGTACAGTTTATAACAAAAATGCAAACTAGAGGTGACCATAACATATATTTGTGTGGCCAGATCCTATTTCTCCTGAAAATATGCTATTCGTCCTTAGTAGGGTTACATGTTGGTGTGTTCATGTTCATCCATTCCAAAGCTATAATCAAACATCAGTTTAGAACTCCCAGAATAAGGATCCCTAGAATCAGATTATGGAAATGAAATATGGGTGTATACAAAAACTGAGGACACTCTAGTCCAGTTTTCTAGTTGACCTTACACAAATGATTAGTGTAGTTGTTAGAAACGAAGGGGGAGGATTGAATAAGAGACAGCTTGGTTGTAACTACAGTTCAGATGGTAATCTGCACATTCACATATATAGCTCCTATACATGTACAGACTTTCATTTCAGAACATTGGAAGCTAGTCTAAGCATACACAAGACAATATGGTGAATTCCTGCCTTCTTATTTCCCCAAGATTGGTGCAACAAACCATAAATCTAAGTACCACTTGCAGAAGTGGATGAAAGATCTCTTGACTATCTGTTTGTATTTAAAAACAACTGTTATCACTGTTTCTCTAAGAATATTTCCTCAAAGAATCATTTATGATCATTTACTTAGACTCAGCCTGACAAATTTAACTAGCTGTGGCTGACATGAGTCCAAGACACATCAGATAAACCTAATTTCTCCAAATAACTTGTCCCCTTCTTCAGGTTGAACATTTTCAGGTTGAGAGATATCCATAAAACCTGGACAAGGCTTCTATTATAATCAAACTTTTTTTCTACTGTGAAATTGCTTTCTAATTTGGAATAATACAATGATTTAATCCTCAGTGTTGTGCAAATTATTCAGAGCAATAATGCACTAGAGAAGTCGTAATAGGCACCCAAAAGTGCTTGACCAGATAATGCTGGTTGGATGGAATGGGGCTAGACAAATAAAGCCATTTTTCTATCATTGTCACCACAAAGTAGGCTCTAAGTCTAAGGTTTGCTTTAAAGTGTGCTTCACTTAAATGTTTTTGTTCTTTTGTGTTCGTGTGTTTTGGGAGCTCATCTCCAGAAAGATAAGGCTAAATATATGACAATTTCTTAACTTTATAGCAACATAAATATGTATCATCTAATAGTAATTTGACATTTACTAACTTCATATCAGTAGTTTCTTGACTTACTTGTGACCATTCAAAGCTGCATGATGTAAAGCCGTGTACCCTGAAGTATCTGTGCAGTTTATATTTGGTCCACGCCATATGCTGAAAATAAATCACAAACTCCATTATACCTTTTTTGTTTGAATCAGCAAGCCAGTTTTTTAAAAAGTGGTTTAAATATTAGTATTAAATAAATACATTCATAAATAATTGACACTGATAATATTTACTGTATATTGTTCTGATTTTTTTCTCACCTGAGGACTAAGAATAAACCTAACATGGGAAACATTTGAAGTTAAACATCTGGCAAGTTAACATTTTTAAAATGATCAATACAATCAATACAATGATCAATACAATTCAAACAGGAAAATCTGAGAATGAAATCTATACTACAGTACTTCATTTTTTGAGACTATTTTTAAAGCACATTTCATTTGAAAATCACCTCTGAAGAATGGCCATTATTTATATATTGCATTTCTATGACTCCTTTCTCCCAGCAATGGGATTACACAGGTCTGCAACCAAAAAGCTGCATAGGATATTTTTACTTTTTCCTATAGGTTTTTACTTAGTGATACCAAGAAAAATACTTTAAAAATTCCATCACGTCAAGTTTTCTTGCAAAACTCATGTTTTTAGTTTAATTTAGCATGATGTTTGCCTGTAATCCTAAATCTGATATCCTATTCTTGATTCTAAAAACCCTATCCAAAAATTATTTCATACTTTCATTTAATATTAGAGCTATAATCAAGAATAATGCAAAGAGAAAATAAGATGAATTTTGGGGGGCGTAGTCAGTAGTGGACAGTAAAACCACACTACCAATTGCGATTTCTGTTCCCAAAACTGTCTGAAGCCAAGTTGAAAGACGCAGTTTTTTACTGGCCCCGACATACGAAACCTGTTATCCAATCCCCTCTTTTTAGAAACAATGGGGGGAAAAGGAAGGGTGAGACTCTTTAAAATACGTAGTTCACAAGTTTTTAGGAAATACTAAAGACCCTCACTACAAAACCATTGTACAACGCATGTTGAAGCTCAAGGATGCAAGATGAGCCTAAAAGTTCATTTCTTACACTCCCATGTCGACTATTTTCCTGAAAACTTGGGACCCTACAGTAAAGACCAGGGTGAAAGATTTCACCAGAATGACCATGATATCGAGAGATGCTACCAAGGAAGATGGACCATCAATATGCTAGCTGACTACTGTTGGATGCTCAAATAAGAAACAGAAAATGAAAAGCGAAAGCGTGTTCAGAGGAGCATAAAAGAGAAGAAAAGGTTTCACAGACAAAAAGAGTGAAAATGGAATGTTAAGTATATTTTATGAATAAATTGTTTGTTTAATTATAAGAAATAATATGTTTCATTCATTGTAATAAAATAGTGATTTTCTCATCACTCATGCTTTTTTAATGCAAAACCCTCATATTTTGCAAAAACAAATTGTACATGATGGGGGGAAATGGAGGTCATTTTTGGATTCAGCACACTAGAAAACATAAAATTTACCAAAAATATCCTATGCAGCTGATTATTATTATTATTTTTGCAGACCTGTGTTATTTTAAAAGAATTAATAATGCTATAGGACAGTGATGGTGAGCCTATGGCATGCATGCCAGAGGGGGCACTCAGAGCCCTTTCTGTGGGCACACACATTATTGCTCCAACACAGATTTCACCCCGCCCCTCTGCCCAGCAGCCCAATGAGAGCTCTTCCTCCCTCGCCCAACACAGACTTCACCCTGCCATTCTGCCCAGCAGCCCAATGGGAGTGTTTCCTCACTCCCCCCAGCACAGAGTTTGCCCCACCACTCTGTTTAGTCACTTGGTCTCTAAAAGATTCACCATCACTGCTATAGGACTTGTGCAAAGTTGAAAGCTATCCTCTATGAGATATTTTAGAGACCTAATAAAAATATCTCTCCTCCTTGCATTTTGTGTGTTATTACCTCAACTATTTTTCTCATTGGGATTGTTCAAATATTACCTAATCAGACTTGTATTCAAATATTGGTTACACAAATTGAGACCTACCCATTCTGATGTGTAGGTAGTCTGAATCATTTCATTTCCAAGCTTAAAGTACTTGTAGGTATTTGTATTTTTGGCAATTGGGAGAAAGAAAACACTGCAAATGTGGAAAATAAAGGGCTATGATCTGAGGTGGTTGTGGTTCACACTACCATCAATTTTCACCATGTGATGGACTTCAGATTGTAGGCAAAATTCCTATCAGCTAGTTAACCTTTCAGTGGTTCAGACTGAATCTTCCCCAGTGCTCAGTGATTTGAAAGTTCAGGAGGGAGTTGCCTCTCATTGCTACTCTACTGTCAATTTCCATTCACACAGGTTTTCCTTCTTTTGTCACTGCAATTCCCACCAGGTATTTTTGTTCATATGCCAACATTCTAAAGCACAAAACATAAAAACATTGTGATTTGTAAGGGCACCCTCTTCACCTAAGACTGGAAACTTGCTGAACTGTTCCATGACTGGCTCTGGTAATATATCTAACCCCATTTTGACATTTTTGCTGAAACCAGTTCACATGCCTCATTTTCACAAACTACAGGTTTAATATGGCCACCTAGGGAAATGTGGCACACTAGCTGAAATTAACTAAATAAAATACTTAGGTTACCTAAGAGTCCGCATCGCCCCAAGAGAGTCTGCCCAACCCACAAGGGTGGACCGGAGGGGATCCTTTAGTGTTCCATTGGCTAGAGGGGCTCGCCACTCTAGCACTAGGAGGAGGGTCTTCTCTGTGTCCGCCCCAACCCTATGGAACCTCTTGCCAGCAGATCTGCGGCTATAGACAGAATTGCTGCCCTCGTTGGCTCTATTAGTGGATTGGTCCCTCTACTGATGGGTGGGGGAGGGAGGGGTATTTTAAATTGGGGATATTTTTATAGAGTCTTTAATGTATTTTTATTATTTTAATTGGATTTTTAGAGGTGTATGTATAGTGTTTGTGTGTTGTGAGCCACCCTGGGTTGCCTTAGGGCAAGTGGGCGGGATATAAGTTTAAGAAATAAATAAATTTATCTATAGAAAACAGTACAATAAAAATTACATGTCACCAAGTTTATTCATATTTCTGGTTATCCTTCCCAGGGTTTTCTGCTTACGCAGTACTCAAAAGTTGTTTACTATTTCCTTCTATTGGAAGTATTTGCCAAAGACTGCACAAGACTGCACAAGCCCTATATGGTAGTGGGCCAGGTTACCTAAGAGACCGCATCGCCCTGAGGACGTCTGTCCGTCCAACCAGAGCGGACCGGAGGGGCTCTCTAATTGTTCCATCAGCCAGAGGGGCTCGCCTCTCTGGCACAAGGAGGAGAGCCTTCTCCGTGTCTGCACCGGCCCTCTGGAACCTCCTGCCAACAGAATTACGTCTTCGGACGGAGTTGCTGCCTTTCAGAAGGGATCTTAAAACCTGGCTGGCAGGTCAAGTGTGGGGTGCGGGTGGAAGGGTAACCACCATGGGGTGGTTGGTGTAGAGGAACTCTTCCCCATGGTGCCTTTTCGATCCTGCAGCCCTTGCTTTTTAGGGGGTAGGTAGTCTTAACTTTTTTTTACTGTTTTAACTGTTTTTAGGATTATTATTGTATTTGTGAATATTGTCTGTAAACTCCTTGGGTTGCCCTGGGGTTACTTTTTATGTTGTTAGCCGCCCAGAGTCGGCCTTGTGTTGAGTGGGCAGGATATAAATTGAATAAATAAATAAAATAAATAAATAAAGTTGACCATTTTCTACAGGGCACAGTGAAGAATCAAACTCTTAGCTATATGCTCTACCTTAGTGTACTTCTTAGCTATAGATTAAGAGTTAAGTTTTAATATTTTATCTTTAGGAGAAAGATAAGTTTAAGTTAGTTTAAGATTAAGTTAGAATTAAGATGTTAGAATAAACTGTGTGGAATATTTATAAATAAGTTAGATTACTTAGAAGTTAAGTTAAGTAAGTTAGATATAGTGTTAGTGCATACACTTATTAATCATTTAGAGTTAAGTAAGGGGGGGTGGGAATTTAAGTCTCTGCCTCCCTTGTAATTATCACAGGATCTTTTTTCATCACTGTAAAATGGTTTGTCCGAAACCATGTTTAAGCTTCCCAAAGGAGGGATTGTCATGATAATCACAAGGGATGATTTCATATTTTAATTTTCTTTACATTTATTAAGTGTTAAGATTCATATAGTATATTCTCTGTAGGTTTGAGGATAGCTAACTGATAGGGAAGCACACTTAAGTCAGTTGCATTCTACTGCATACCAAACACATTCCACACAATGACACGTTACTAAGTATTAAGGTTGCTAAGTAGCAATGTCAATCACTTAGACACCTGTGAGGGAGCTCATACTTGCATAACAAGGGGGATTCCCAAGATTACAATCGGTCAATAACCCATCACCTTAGAGAGAGGGAAAGGTGACATTCACATAGAAGTGGATCATGGGACATTAACATCTGTTCAAACATCTGGGGACAACAAACACCTGCACAGACACCTGAGAATTAACTTACATCAATTCATGTCTGAGAATTTTGTTACATCATAAACACTTGTTTGGATAAACAATGTTTAGTCAAAACAATGAGGTAATCTCACATGTTTAACATTCTGAAGGAAGGTGTGAGGACCCCAGAAAATATATTTAAACCTGAGATTTGGAGGGTTCAGAGGACACCATTTGGGAGGAGGTGATAGCCCAAGAACCCATAAGGAAATCCTGATGGGGGCTTTCAAACTCATAGAGAAGAAATGCTTTCTTAGTGAAGTTAGGAAAGGGCAATGGCAAGGCAGCAATAGATGCAACATAGGAAACCAACCAAGAAGTAAAAAAGTTGACACCGGGCAACAAGTATGCTAATATAAATTTTATTATACAACCAGAAAGTCCTCCAAATTCATGAACAAAAGAATGGTAAAATCATCAACCAAACTTCCTTAAAGCAGTACAACTCGCTAAGGCCCTAGTAATGTCCTAAAGAAAATCCATAGAGTTCAATCATCATAAGGAGACAAATTCTGAGGTGCAGAACATATCCATGTAGAAGTATAGCTAGTTGACTCAAAGTTAGCTATTTTCTTATTTTCCTAGTTTGTTAAATTAGAGTAGAATAGATTATTGCTTCGATGTGTATCATGCATATTTTTGGATCACTATTCTTCTTCAATAAAAAAACTCAAAGACATTGAGAAAGCCTCGTCTTTGGCCATGTGAACCAGAAGGGGAGTAATTTTGTGGAGCTGAGAGAAACCAAGCTGTAAGGCAACATTTTCTCAAGGGTGCAACCTTTCTCAAAGGGACATTTTACTTTGGAGGAGGTAAGGTTGCCATGGTGATCCAGAAGGGAGGACCACCTGCTTCAATCATCAGCCTGAGTATGTTATCTTCCGGGGCATCCCAGCCTTTGAAGAGAAAAGCTATCTTCAAGCAGGGCAGTTTCCCAGGGCCAAGTCCGCTCTGTGTGTGAAAGAGTGGGAAGGTGGCAGTATAATGGACTGTTATTTAGCCTTGCTACCATACTTGCTACCACATTCCTGCCTAAATTGCACAAGTGTCATCTTCCCCATTTCAGCAGCGTGTGGACCGAGGGAGTGTGTTCTCGGGGTAGGTGGGCCACTGAACCTAGAGGGATCGCCCCGCGTGGGTACCCCAAGCCTGATACCTCGTGATACCTCTTCCCTGGGCACACAACAATATGTAGACACAACATTCTCTTCAATGCAGACATAGTTATTCACATTCTACTGTCAGTGCTAAAATAGCACACCTGCTATCACCTTTTGAAAATCGTATCTTGCTAACAGAAGAAGACAGAAAAGGGCTAGCCTCTAAGATTTATGTTCCATTGACTGGTATCTATACCTATAAAATGGTACGTTAACCGTTGGAATGTGACAAAGGATGTTGCACCAGGCCCCACTAGCCCGTAATGGGCCTCCGTTCACTCGCCCGAACCCGGGTTGAAATTTTCAACCCGGGGGCAGGAGCCCCCCAGTCGCAAACAAAAAAAGGGAACTTCAATTTCCAACGTTCCTTGCGCCGCGCCATGCCAGAGCCAATTAGGCTGAGCGGCGCGGCAAAAGGAACGTTCGGAAATGCACCGCGGCCAATCAAAAAAAAACCACAGGGAAAAAAACGTTGCAGTAAGCAAACACGTGCAGCCAAAACTACAACCACCAGTGTCCTGTGCACCATTAGCGCGCAGAACGCTGAGGCAGCCGGCACACCATGAGCGCACAGAATGCTGAGGCAGCTGGCGCGCCAAAAAAAAACGCCGCCACTGCTGATCTTCCTTCCAACGGGCAACCCATCAGGGCCCATGGAAACGAAAGGCAACCCTGCCGCCGCTGCCATTCCTTCCCGCAAAAAAATCCAACTGTGGGTTGGCGAGAGGCAGACATGGAACTTCATTTCCCAGCGTCCTTTGCACCTCTACTATGTCAGGTAAGGGAGCTGAACGGAATGAGCACATAGAATGGAAAATCAACCCATAGAAAAAAAATAACGTTCCTTCGCCACACCACACAAAACCTGAAAGACAATGAAAACACGATACATAAATAAGGCGTTTGTGCAAATTAACTAATCTGTACTCCGCAATCGTGACGTTATTAAAAAACAGAGGGAAAAGAACATGAAAAATTACACTACAAAACCAAACAGCCTACGCGAGGGAAAAAAACACAGCCAATCACGGCGAACGAAGAACGCATCAAAAATTGAGAGTTAGAACCTGAAGATCCACAATAAAAGGAAAATGAGGCTATAGCCAAAACAAGTAGCCAACACTAACAGAGAAAACAAACGGTAGAAAACTCACGGAAGAACGAAATGATCAAATAAATAATTAAACATTGCCGCTCTTTAGTATTACTCAAAAAAATGAGTACAATAAACAACAAACATTAAAACTTACCCCAAAAGCAGAAATGGAGAGTAACAAACTTGGATGCATGAGGCAGATATATTTCCAAAAATAAAGGACAGCAGGACAATCCAAAAAAACCTAAGTAAAAGATAATCTAGGTCTAGGCGCACGAACGAAAAACACAAAGAGACGCTACCCAACTCACGCGAGAACACAATGTTTAAAAAAAACTATAAAAGGGATAAAGAAGGAACGAGAAGAACAGACGGCAGCGTGGAAAATAGAAGGAGAGCACCGAAACCAAGATCATTAGGAGAACCAATTAATACAAACTAAAACAAATAGATAATAACAATACTAACATAGAAAAATAAACAAAACACATAGCAAAAGAGGATAGAAAAAATGGAGCAGATAAAAGAGACACAGCCAGGAGCAATCAGTCAACCAAATATAATGGACCACAGCAACCAAGTACCATTTACTATATACATCCATCACCATCTAACCATTGGCAAAATCTTAAACAATCCAAAAAAGAATTATTACCCTGGAAACAGAACACAATAGACACAAATACAATTTTTCAGCCAGAAAAAAGTAAGGGCAATGAGACAAAACAAAATAAAAACAAAATAACAATATGGAAGAAATAATTGGGGGGGGGGGAAGAGAATACAAATATAATTATAGACCCAAAGTACACAAAAGCAGAAAAAAATGACAATGACAACAAATTTGGAAAAGAACATCAGGAAAAAGAGAAAGAAATAACAAAACCAAGCATAGAAAACAATCCAGTGGTAAGAAGAAAAATTACACAAACCCAAAAAATAGGAGAACAACAAAAAAAGGCTAATTACCAAAAGGAAGAATTGCAACAAGTAATTGATAAAATAAACAACACAAAAATCCAAGACAAAGAATATGAGAAACAAAATAAAGAATTGGAAGAAATAATTCAAAAAATAAATAACAAAACAAATAAATATATGGCCAACACAATCCAAATTTCGAAGGAACAACTGGAAGAAGACAAAGAAATAACCAAACCAACCTTGCAAGGCAAGCCAAATGAAAAAGAACAAATAATACAAACTAACAGCCACAATGAAACATTACAACAAATAATAGAAAAAATAAATAAAGAAAGTCCAGAAAATGATAAAGAAGAAGAATACAACAAAACCAAACAAGAAATTCCAATCATCCCAATGGACTTCATTAAACAAAGACAGATCCATATTATGATGAATCCACCACCACAATACAACATGCAGCTAGCCTTAGAAATGTTACAACATTTCCTCCAACTAAAGAACAAGCAGACACAACAAATAACAGGTAAAAATTATTATTCAAAACAATTAGCAAATAATGTAACACAAAAATACAAAAAATGATTTATATTTTACAGATTCAAGAAGTTCAACAGAGGAAAATGAAATCAACCAACAACCAGAAACATACCACAAAAAAATGAAAGGTAAAAAACAATTATTAACTATTAATACACATTAAAATCCAACAGAAGTATAAACAAAAACATTCATTATAATCAAATATCTAAAATACATTTCTAACATTTTCTCAACAGAATAAACACCCATGCAATGGAAGACGACTGAAACGTGAGGAAATTTAACAAGAAAGCCTCAAAAAACTATATATGTATATCTACAACTATAATTTTTTTCCACAGATCCCCAAAAAACGGACAAGACACCAAGCAACATGGACAACTTGGATAAAAAATGTAGATAGTTTAAATTTTAAAAACTTGAAGCACAATTTAGAATACTGAGGGGGGGGGAGATTATATCTAAGTTTTAAAAAATGGATAAGAAAAAAATGTTTCCAAATAAAAAGATTTATCCAAAATTATTTTTTAAAAATTTAATGAATGAAAATGTTTTAAAAAATTACTTAGTTAAAAATTAAAAAAAGTTTGTTTTTCTAACAATACAAATATATGTAACACAACAATAAAACAATTTTGAAAAGTTCTAAAAAAATTACCTTCTTTTAAAAAGTTTATAAATGTGTTATTTAAAAAAATGTTCAAATAAAAATTTCATTATGACAATCATTGTGTAAGCTACTGTTTATTATACCATAAAACAAAAAAACATAACAATATAGACAAGCTTCTCTTTTTAAAAAAATAAAAAAATAAAACCGTGAAAAACAACACAGCACCATTTGTCAAAAAACAACAACAACTCTTTACTAGCCATCACAATTTTAAAAAGCCCGGCACCGCTGGGCAAACTATGCTAGTAATATATAAAAGCACTTCAGGTGCCAGATTTTTTTCAAGTGATGATGGCAATCAGTGTTTAGTAGAAAAATAAGGCTCCCATCACTTCAAATATTAGAGAATATAATCTTAAATTGATTTACAGCAATACCTTGGTTAACGATAGCATCGCATAAGGACCAAATCGGATAATGACCAGCTATTTGGAGAAAACAATTGCATCGGATAATGACCGTGTAGCGTTACCCGATGGATCGCATTTGATCTCTTACCTTGTCACGCTGTTTGAGGCTGAAAAAATTGCCATCTTCGGGTGAATTTTTCCAGCTCTCCGACTCCCCAGCAACCTCTGGGAGGGTGGGAGGACCTTTTCCATGCTGTTCCCACCTTCCTAGGAGGTCCCTGAGCTGCACAACAGCTGAAAATAGTTGTGGCCACCATTTTGTTTTAAAACAAATTTGCCGCCTCATGCATTTTTACAGGGTGCTTGGGCTTCTGAGAATTGAAGACCTCCTAGGAAGGTGGGAACAGCATGGGAAAGGTCCTCCCACCCTCCCAGAGGTTGCTGGGGAGTCAGAGAGCCGGAAAAATGGACCCGAAGATGGCAATTTTTTGGCCCCAAACAGCATGACAAGGTAAGAGATCACATTGTCATTTTTGTGGGGGCTTGGATGGCCGGTGTGTTTGGGGCAAAGAGGAGGAGGAGCAACCTGGCGCTTCTGTGCCTCAAACAAACTGCTTGGATGGCTGGTGTGTTTGGGGCAAAGAGGAGGAAGTGCAACCCGGTGCTTCTTCACCCCAAACAAACCACTTGGACAGCTGGTGTGTTTGGGGAGAGCGCGTGATCACCTGCTCTCTCCCCAAACGAAGCCGCAGTCCAAGTGCTGGTGCATTTGGGGAGAGCGTGCGATCATCCGGTCTTTCCCCAAATGAAGCTGCAGTCCGAGTGCCGGTGCATTTGGGGAGAGTGTGCAATCGCCCAGTCTCTCCCCAAACAAAGCTGAGCACCCTTTTGTTTGGGGCCTGTGCATGTTTTTCCGCTCTCACTCCAAACAAATCAGGTGGTCCGAGCCCCGGTTCCCTTTCCAAGGAGGCAGGCAAGAGGGTCTTGGCTCGATCTGCCTCTTTGGAAAGGGCAGCGGGGATTCCACGCATGGAATCCCTGCTGCCCTTTCCTAAGAGGCAGGCGGATCAACTCACTGTCCCCATTCCTCTTCAGAAAGGGAACCGGGATCGGTTTTTTAGCGTTATCCAATACATACATCGGATAATGACCAAAATCATATAACGACCAGACTTGTGGAATCAAGTTTGGTCAGACCTGTCAAGTATCCCTTATTGGCCGGGAAAACCCTGTATTTTTACCCCTCTTCCCACCCCCCTCCCATTTTATTAATTTCCCCATAATATCATGTTTTTTTAAAAAAAAATCCCAAAGCTGCAGTTTTTTCCTGCCATTAGAGGCCACTGTGGCTTTTTGCTTGTGGAAGGGGAGAGAGAAGGTGGTTTGGGGTGGGGTCTTCATCTCTCTGCTTCCATTCCTTTGACTCCTCCGTGGGCCCGTGCAAGGGGAGGGGGAAGGGAAGAGAAGAGCTGCCCAACGTGGCTGGCCCTGGGCCAGGGAGGGCCAGCATGGATGCCCTGGTGTTGTAATGGGGGAGGCCTTCATACCAGCCTCCCCGATGGATGCACACACAGAAAGATCACAGTCATGCATGCACAAACAGACAAACACAGACAGACCCAGAGTCGACTTTTCCTGGGCCTGGAGAGAGATCTCTGAAAACAAAGCCCTCCCAGCTTGTTTTATTAACTGCACAATAACAAGGCAGGAAATGGGGTGGAGAAGGTGCTGGTTGGTGCAAGCAGTCATGTGACAATACATATTGGCTGGGCAGTGATACAAGTCATGAGGAATGACATCATGAGGTGTGCTCGTGATCAAGCTTGGTGAATAACATGAAGTTAGGTGACCCTCTGTTTTAGGGGAGATGAGTCATAGGGCTGATCTTCGGTCAAGTTTTCATGGCCTCGTTTTCTTAAGCTACTTCCACCTTTTTAAAGACAGCTAGGGATTCCTACACCGCAGCATTTGCCCCTTCTGGGTAAGTCTATGTCTTTTTGTTTTGTTTACTTTCCTCTGTGTGTGTGTGTGTGTGTGTGTAAGAAAATCTCTATGTCTTTTTGTTTTGTTTCTTTGCTCTCTCTCTCTCTCTCTCGGAGAGAGAGAGAGAGAGAGACTCGCCTTTGTGTAGATGGGTGTGGGTGTGGAGAGCGATGGTGCGGGTGTTTGTGTGGGTGTTGTGGGTGAGGGCCCAGGGTCCGGACCAGGTTAAACAGAGATGAGCACTGAACCCTAGAGTCGGATATGACTGGATTTCAAGCAAGGGATACCTTTACCTTGCTTGAAAGCCAGTCATATCTGACTCTAGGGTTCAGTGCTCATCTTTGTTTCAAAGCCGAAGTGCCAGCACTGTCTGCAGATGTTTCCATGGTCATGTGGCAGGCATGACTTAGAACACAGGAGCACACGGAACGCTGTTTACCTCCCCCCCAAAAAAAGTGTTCCCTATTTATCTACTTGCAATTATATAAAGTGGAAAGGGAGACATGGTTTGAATGCAATATTGTATAGATTAATCATCACTCAAACAAACAAATTTGAATATAATAAGGTAACATGTCTTCAGAACTGCAAAAATAACAGTGAAAGTACAAATAATGACATGAGGTGGTGGTCTGATAAGGTAGACCCTAGGGAAAGAAATGCCTGAGGGTGAAAAACTAAGGCCCTAGATGAGAGGGAAAAGGCATAAGATGAGCCACTTCTGTGTGGTGGGATGGAGGCCCCACTAGGTTGGTGGGACTCAAGCTTAAACAAACAGGAAGATGAGGGGAAGGGGCTTAGACTAATCCAGATACCTTATTTGTTTCCCTAAATTTTCTTGCTTTTGTACTGCTAGGTTGGCAGGAGCTGAGACAGAGGCAGAAGCTCACTCCATCCTGCAGTACTCGGGTATCAAGCTGCTGACCTGCCACCTTCCAGTCAGCACCTTAGCCACTTGAGCCACTGCTGCTTAGAGGTTAAGAAATTCGCCTTGTTAGCGGGAAGGCCGACATGACGGTTTGAGCTCCCATCTCTGTCCCAACTCCTGGCAACCTAGCAGTTCAAAAGCAAAAAATTACAAGTAGATAAATAGAGACCACTTTGGTGGGAAAGGTAACAACATTCTGGTATCTAGTCATGCCTGCCACATGTCCACAGAAACATCTACAAACAGGCTGTGCTGGATCTTTGGCTATAAACAGAAATGAGCACTGAACCCTAGAGTCAGATATGACAGGCAGCATTGGATCTAACAATAGGTAAAGGTTGCCCTTGCTCGAAAGCCAGTCGTATCTGACTCTAGAGTACAGTGTTCATCTCCATTTAGAGCCAAAGAGCCAGTGCTGTCTGTGTTTGCAGACATTTTCATGGTCATGTGGCAGGCATGATTAGAGCTCAGCAAGTCACATGGCCAGATTTGGCCATGCCCACAGATTTGGCCACAGGGGTGTGGCCAACATTTCCCTTATTTTTAAATCCCAAACTTGACTTGTATGAGTTTGGTCGTTATCCCAGGTATTACTGTTAAAATTAGCTGCATCAACAAAACCATAGAAACAAAGTAATAGAGGAGCTGTAACATGCCTGATTCATACATATCTGTGTGGTGGAGTTTTTCACCAATTTCCTAATTCTAGGTAAAGTTTTTAAGGAGATGGAAAAGATCACTGAACAATCTATCTTTTCTTTTCTCTTAGCCTTTTACCTCTTTTTCTTGGACAGTAATAATCATTTTTAAAAAAGACAACTGATTCTAATTAAAACCCAAACAACTGATTATAAATAAAACATAAAAAACTGATTCTATTTATGCACCTGGCCACACATTTATTTATGCACCTGGTCACACACCTAAGTATACATTGCATTCTTAGCACTTCATATCATCATCATTGACATCGACATCGACATCTTAGAACCACAGAGATGTAAGGGATCTTATTAATCAAAGAGGTACAATGTAAAATCAAACTGCAAACTCTGGTTCCAAAGCCAAATACATAAACACTCAGCTACCACTACAAATCTGGTCTGAACAAACTAAACACTTCTAAGCAAAACACAAAGGAAACACATCTGGATTTGATGGGGCTTACTGCTAAGTAAACATACATTGGGCAAAATCCTGTTCATACCAGTGTAACAAAATTTCACCAACATAAATGTACTGAACACTATAGTCACCAACAAGGAATTGCACAATTCAGTTGTACAATTGATTGTGCATCCTCAGCACAACCAAATTCACAATGCACCAGTGCAAGTTCTACCCATGAAGGCATAAGTGCTATCCATGAGGCAACACACCAATGCAAGCATTTCATGGATAGCACTTCCACCTCAGTGCTTATCATAACTATCACTGGTACAATGCTGAATTGCACATGCAGTAAGATTTTGCTCATTTAATTATTAAATTAAAATATAAGTTATCTTTGAATAATAAAATGTTCTTACTATCATAGAAAACACCTAGAATTCTTTTACAGTGAACTTAAATGCCAAAAAAAAATTGTTGAAAGCATTCTGCCTTAATATTACTTGGCTGTTAAAACAATAATCAAATATAGATGCAAGACACAAGATTTTCATTCACCACTTCTAAAAAGATATAACTGATTATAATGCATATCAAAACAAAATTACAATAGTAATTTAGCCACATTATTAAATTACTGATTAACTTAACAGCTTTAATAAACATATGTATGATTAAGTCACATTGCAAACCGCTTATAGGTGAATTTATAATTACGGCACATAGGGCTCCCAGGGATAATCGAAGTACAAATTTATTTGGAGTGCAATTGTCTTTATGTGTCTTTAATGAGTACAAGTTCTTAATAGCTTGCAAGGCTTCCAAGTGACCGCAGGTGTAATAACCAATCTGAAGCCAGAATACATAATCCATAATATAAATGCAGAAATTGTGACCAGTAGTGGAATAGAGAGACGAATGATCTCCCCACTGTGGTTTCCTATGTGCTTCCTAAATCAATTCCACAGAGCTGGAAAATTTGCCACAAAAGTTTCAGACAGAACAAAATAGTAAAGACAGAGGGAAAGGTAAGCAAATGCTGTTATCACTAGATTGGCTGCCAACTTGGCGTGAGATGTAGGTCTATATATAACTTAGTAATAAAATTAATTGTTTATATTGTAGAAATATATCATGCACATACTTGCTGGATAAGATTTCCTCTAATTAAATTTATGAAAGATATACAAAAGAGCATTGTAAATATAAAAACTGAAGTCCTGTGTACACTTAAGGCTGCTTAAGTCCTCATGCTGTCAATTAAATTTAAACAGCCTTGGTTGAAGTCTATGAACACAAACAGCTTCAAATATGAACTTATTTTCATCTTTAGCAGGAACAATATAATAAATAAAATCTATTCATAAGTGCCCAAAATATCAAAAAGTACATGTTTAACTTAAGCATTTTAAACTATGTTTAACTATATTTAACATGGTTCCATGTTAGAACTGGCAAATCATGACTTTTACTGAAGAGGAAATACCATTGTTGCACCTTGCGATATATAAGTGTAATTGTTATTGCTATCATCCTCTGTGGTGAAACAATCAAATAGGAAGAAAACACTTAAACAGTGCACAGCCATCTGCTATATCATAACTAAAGAAACCTCAGATACAGAAGTGACATTAACAGAAGCTTCTCCAAAGAATCTCGAGGAGAGGACAAATCTATTGGCATTTATTGCTGGCTGTGGATGCAGGATACAGGAGAGCCTGGAGCCAGCTGCACAGTCCTAAAGTATCCCTAAAAGAAGGAAATGGTAAACCAATTTTGTGTATTGTATTTCTAGAAATTTCTGGTTGCCATAAATTGGAAACAGCTTCACAGCAAATAATTATTAATTACTGATACTTGAAGCTTTGAAAGCAACCAACTTTATTTCTGTTTTAAAAGTTAAAAAAAAACTTTTTACCAAAATGGAAGCCAATTAAATTGTTGCAATAAATCTGACAAGAGTCCAATAACTAACACCAGTCAACAGAATGGATCAATTTGTTCTGAGTCAATTAAAGTTTTCAAGACACTTTTCAAAGTCAGCATGCTACAGTAGCGCAATCACTTTACAACTGAGGAATCTATCATAAGGATATTACTTTCCTAACAATTGGCATTAATCTACCAACATAATCTGAGCAAAACTACACTGGAGCACAGCAATCTTCTAGATATCAAGACTCCAAACCAAATCAGGGTCTGTAAACCTCAGGTCTCAAACTTAAGTGCTACCCCATCCAAGATAAATTAAAAATGTAATTTCCATATCAACAAGAATATTGACTTGCCTGGGTTACTGTTTACTGTCTTGCATTGATTAAATTTCAGTTTGTTTCCTGCTTTCCAATTTACTACTAACCACAAGCATGCTTTAGCACTTCAGCTGTTTCCTTGGAATGTGAACAGAAAGATGAGATGGTGTTGACTATCCTCTGCATATTAGTAACCCTGTATTTCAAATTCTCAGACAACTTCTTATATTGGTTTAATATAGATATCAGATGATGAATGAATATAGCAGAACCATATGAACCACTGTAAGTCTGTGACAAAGAAATCAAAAAGGGTTTTGATTGACTACCAATGTAGTCTAGGCTACCTGTGTTTTTCACCCTTACCTCATTCCTCATAGCATTCAGGCAACAGCTTAGGTTTTCACAGCTTCCTTACTTCCTCTAAAAATAACAGAACACACTTCTTATCATAACTATCAACGAGACCTAAAACCTGAGTTACATATGATTTCCCACAATGACTTCACATAGATGTTAAAGCATAGGAAATAAAAAAGACCCATGAGGGATCCCATCCCAGAGTACTGCCCTGCACTAAGTAGAGTATAATCAAAATGTTAATAAATGAATAACATAACAATAAATAATATTAATCAAAGGGTAGTGGGCTGAACAAGAGTTTTCTGATAACAGCCAAATAGGATAAGAATTACCAACACCTGTATCACCTAAGTGCTGACTTGGGCTTCTGGTAATTGAAATCCAAGAACACCTGGAGTGCCAAGATTGACCATCAGTATCCTAGAAAGACATGTGATAATGAAGACTAGGAAAAAAGCCCAAAAAAATCAATGGGAAAACACTGCCCTAACTCAAACTGGAAACTGGTCATCTTCAAAGTGAGCAAGGAAGTCCCTGTTCCAAAACTAGGCCTAAACCAAGCCTAAATGCGAATTAATATACTGTAATCAGCTCCATCCTAGAAACCATGGTATCATGATGTCCACTCACTTGAGGATCTCACTCAGAAAGGGCTAAAGGGCAATCCTCTGAGTAGCAGAATTATGACTTTATTAATAAATGTGATATTTATAAGTGTAGTGTAAAAGGGAATAATAATTTTAATAACCATAAAATATAAAAGTAATTAGAACTTACTGGCTAAAAAGCCTTGAAGACTGGTTTGGAACCAACATTTAGGCCTAAATCCAATTGTTGGTCAAAACTAGGTTATACCACCTGAAATAATGGAATATACATAAGTATTGATTTATAAATTGGCCTATTCTTCCTAAGTAAAATAGAGCCACTGAAACAGTGACACTTTCAGATGCTTTGCAGGTTCCATTGATTTAATCACTCTATTCTAGTTGAAAGTAACATTGAAAATAAATCTGAATAGAATATCCTGTTGATCATCAGAAGAGTGTAATATTCCGCCAACTGTAGTTTCGCAAGACCTCCATTATGTAGGTAGAGATCACAGAATCTATTTACTATGGGACTTCTGCCTGCACAAAGAGGTACTGTACTTCATACCTCCACCCATTAGTTTCACAAATGCTGTGCCACTTTTGCAATGACCAATTGTATGACTGGGGGGAAAAAATAAACCAGATTCTGGACATCACGGCTTAGACTTGCAGCATGCAAGACCAGAATAACCACAATGACATCCAGTCCCTGGAAAAAGGGAAACAACAATAGAAATGTCTTACCACTGTCTCCTTTAAAGGGCTGGGAACACATTCTTCTCTCAAGGCAGAATTTATGATTTCTACTACCCAGCCATTAAGTTAATCCTCCTGAAGCAATAGTTATAAACCAAGACACAAATGAGGTTAACAGATACTCAGTTACTTATTTATCTTGACTCAAATTCTTCTTGTACACTTCGGATGGATGAATATCAGGGTTTTTTTCTACATGTTGTCATCCATCAGAAATGGACAAGCAGTCTTCCAGTCATGACTGAATGAATGATTTCTCCAATCATCACCAATGTGTGTTTCCAAAGTTAAGTATAGATTACAGTGATTGTGACTAACTTTATCAGTATTGCAAATACATTTAGGACCAGATATGGAACAACCAATAGGTTTAGAATAGGAAAAGGAGTACGACAAGGCTGTATATTGTCACCCTGCTTATCTTTACCTATAAGGAGGGACGTTAACCATTGGACTACGGCATACATGCCCACACCCATCCATACTGTCCTGTACCGAGCCGCCTGCACTTGCCTTTACCCAGCCCACAGAGCACTGCAAGGGTCCCGCAGTCGCCAGTGGGGCAACAGCCCCACGAACGCAAACAAAACAACTTTAATTCCCAATGTCCTCCGCACTGCGCCACCCCTCAGCCAATCAGGCTGACAGGTAAGAGCAAGCAGAATGTTGGGAAATATGGTGTGCCCAATAGAAACTGAGCCATAAGAAAAAAAATGCTGCATGAACGCGAACAAAAGAAACAAAACTTCAAGCTCCAGCATCCTCCATGACGTGACCACTTCAGCCAATCAGACTGAAGGGCGTGAGCACACAGAACGCTAAAAAAGCCAGTGCGCAAAATATAAAATAAAATAACGCCTCCCACAACGAGAACGCAAGGCCACCATAGACGAATGCAGCACCTCACGCCCTCGCTAACCCAAACCCACAAAAAAACACTGCGAGACAACCGCCTGCTTTCTTTCCCAGAGCAACAGGAAGAAGAGGGACTCCCTCTTCTCCACGCTACCCCGCCAAAGACACAGTGAGACCACCGCCGGTCACAAGGTCATTTGAGCCAGGTGGCAAAAAAAGAAGCAGGCAGCAATTCGTCAGGGGAAGCACACTCCCTGGCGAATGACTGGATTCTGCCTTTCTACTACCCACACCGCTATTTCGAGAACTAGCACAAAACAGCGCTGGAGGTAATAGAAAAGCAGCAGCCAGCAATCTACAAGGAAGAGCACCACCCCTTACGGATCGTTGCCTGCTGATCTCCCGTTAGGTAAGCCAGGGAAAAAGGAGGCCAAGAAGAAAGAACCATCATGAAGAAGATAGCTCTTCTCTGCCTCCTTTTCACCCGACTGACCTAACGAACCTTACCGGACAAAGAGCGAGCTGACTGCTGGCTCTTCCTTTTCCCCATCGCTGCATCGAAACCTAATTTCAAAACAGCAATGGGGAAAAGAGGAAACAACAGACAGGCCGTTCTTCACCCCACAAAACACAACCACAACCAAAACTAAACAGTTAACCAAAACACCAAGCATCAAAAATAATAAAACACAAATAAATAAACAAATAATTAAAATAAAACCAATAAACAACACAACAATAAACCACAAACTCAACAAAAAAACACCCGAAATACCAAAGGCTACCGAAAAACCATAAAAACTCACTAAAAACAACTATCTACAACATGAAAATACCTAACTCAACCAACAATAATATCACAAATTAAAGAAATAAATACAGAAAAATAAAAAAATAACAACTATAAATACTGAAAATAATCAAACACATCTAAAATCCAAAATAAAAACATAAGAAGAAGCAGAAACACTTTGGGGGGTTTAAGTAGAAACTCTCTACTTAAACCCCCCAGCCCAGCACCCCAAAATCAACACAAAATAAAAACAGAATAAAAAAATCAAGAGCACTTACCAAACACGTCCTACCTCCATGCCTCCGGGACCGAACTGAACAAAGAAAGGAAATCGCAGTACTCTTAAGCACAGCCCCACCTAGAGGCTGGAAGAGTATAAAACAGACAAAAATATTTTAAAAATAAAAACAAAAAATAAATCAAATAAACAAAATCAAATAAATTATAAAACCACAAATTCAAATCACAACCACCAACACCACCCCTAACAAAAAAAAAAAAACACACATACACACAAAACTGCCCAGCTGGCCAGGCACAAATATGCTAGTTTAACTTATAATGCAGAGTACATAATGTGTAATGCAGGGCTAGATGAAGTACAAGATGGAATTAAGATTGCCGGGAGAAATATCAACAACCTGAGATATGCAGATGACATTACCCTAATTGCAGAAAGTGAAGAAGAGCTAAAGAGCCTCTTGATTGGGGTGAAAGAGGAGAGTGCAAAAGCTGGCAGGAAACTCAAAATAAAAATAAAAACAAGATCATAGCATCTGGCTCCATCACTTCATAGCAAATAGAGGGGTGGGGTAAGGAAAGGAAGCACTGACTTTATCTTCTTGGGATCTAAGATCACTGCAGATGGTGACTGCAGCCATAAAAAAGATGCTTACTCCTTGAGAAGGAAGCTATGGCAAACCTAGGCAGCATAATAAAAAGTAGACATCGCCCTACCATACCAACAAAAGTCCGCATAGTTAAAGCAATGGTCTTCTCAGTAGTAATGTATGGCTATGAGAGTTGGACCATAAGGAAGTCTGAGGGCAGGAAAATAGATGCCTTTGAACTGTGGTGCTGGAGAAGAATTCTGAGAGTCCTCTGGACTGCAAGGAGATCAAATCAGTCAATCCTAAAGGAAATCAACCCTGACTACTCATCAGAAGATCAAATACTGAAATTGAAGCTCAAGTACTTTGGCCACCAAATGAGAAGAAAGGGCTCTTTGGAGAAGACCCTGATGCTAGGAAAGATCGAAGGCAAAAAGTGAAAGGGGCAGCAGAGGATAAGATAGACAGCATTGTTGATGTAGTGGGCATAGATATGGGCAGATTCTGGAGGTTGGCAGATAACAGAGGAGCCTGGTGTGCTGTGGTCCATGGGGTCACAAAGGATCAGACTTGACTATGTGACTGAACAACAATTTCAAATAATCACAGTGAGCTTTAGAACCAGAGTGAAATAAATTCCTATAAATAATGATAGTGTGCTGTCAAGTCAGTTCTGACTTATGGTGACCCTTTTCAGTGCTTCCTAGAAAGACAATGCAGAGAAAGGATTTACCATTTCTTTCTTTTGGGGATGCTCTGGGACTGTACAGCTTGGTCAAGACCACACAGGCTGACTCTTCTTTCAAGAGACACAATGGGAAACTGAACCACTGAGCTAAACAATCCCTCAGCCTTCTAAAATTGCTCCACTGGATGCCACTGTGCTGATCCAATGGGGTAGGGGAAAACATTTATTTGCTGCTCCCATTGTCACAGAGTAGCCCCTTAAATGGGTCCTGAATCATGTTTGATCATATTTGGCCTGGCTCTTTCTTGATCATTAATTTAGCTGTTTGTGTAAGAACTTATTGGCCTCATGCACTGTGAAAATCCAAAAAGCCTCTACACTATGCCACATATGCAGGGACAGAGGTTAAAAGAGCAGTCTCTTTTACTCATAGAAGCCATGAAATCCTGAACTACGTCAAATGAGGTTGTCTCTGTGTGAATGCTCAAATCACTCAAAGCAACATGTTTAGAGGAAACCAACACCATCTTCTGTACAACATGTAGCACCTAAAGTAGGGAGATAGTTGGGTAGGAAGGTGGGCAGCACATTAACAGAATCATCAGTTAACATAATGGTTCTATTCCCAAATACAAACATTTCAATCTTATCAATAGTAGGACAGGACACTTTAATGGGGAGTTAAATTCATAATACATCCTTGCAATCCACCTTTCACCTTATTAGAGCCCATCAGCTATTGCTGCTGTACACAAAATATGGAAGGCACAGCTGATGCCTCAGTCTTGACCATTCAGATTCAAGTAGCTCTTGCCCATTTAGAATCAAATACAGAATCGCAGAGCTGCTCCCTGACAGTAACCTCCCATTAGCTAGCAGAATTTGTTGCTTTCACTGGCCCACTGTAATATATTTCTGGCAGGCTGCTGGATAGTTCAGTGCTTTGGGTATCTAGCTACAGATTCAGAGGTTGGGAGAAGCACCAGCCTGTGGGGAAACTGTACAGTTCCCGAGTGTTCCCAGATGAAAGGAATGGTAATCTACCTCTGACTACTCTCTACCTACAAAACTCTAGAAAGGGTCACCATAAGTCATAAATGACTTGACAGCACAGAATTATTATTAATATATGTTTTTAAACAAAGGAATATAGTTCTATGTACATCACTCTTTCCGGTATATAAAATCCACCAAATTTCTGAGTGGACCTACTTTGCCTGCAAGCTTTATATATTCACAAGCATACAAATTCTGAATTAGGAGGCTTCTCTCTCAATTCCCATGTTGCTCATTAGGAATCTTTATATTGTAATCTCATTTCACTCATTTCTTTATCCCAGTATTCAAACACACAGCTCCAAACTGTGTCCATTTTCTTAATTAAAGTTGGCATTTCAGTTTCAAAGTTCACCCGATTCACAAAAGATGTTTAAAGTAAAATTGGCATTGAAGAAACCTAACTTGACACTAGCAGTGAGCTATAACATAGTATAAATTATAAATAGAGATGAAAAATGTGGCCAACCCAGGCACCTAAGAAATGTGATGCTGGAAATACTTATTTACACTGCTGTATGAATATTTTGTACTGGCATGCCCTTAGAAATAAATAAATATGGGCTTTTAAAATGTTTTGTTATCTGTCAGTTTGATACATCTTGTGCATTCCATGGTTTTCAAAAGATCAATGAGGAAGTAATACAGTTAGAGCCATGATGGTGAACATTGGCACTCCAGGTGTTCTTGAACTTCAATTCCCAGAAGCTCAAGTCAGCATTCTGGGAATTGAAGTTCAAGAACAGCTGGAGTGCCAAGGTTCACCATCACTGAGCTAGAGTCTCTGGAACAACATTGTATTAAAAAGTAGTAATATCAGAAAGTAAACATAGAATTGACTGATTATAGCAGAAATTAATGCTAATTGTCATTTATGAAAGTTTGGTATATCACTAAATGCTATTCTATAAATTCATCATGACAAGCAGCATAGTATCAAATTATGTTACATTACAATCACTTTAAGACTACTGTGTAGTTATATGAAACACTGGAGGTTATAAAAATGGAAAGAGATAAGTACCTAATAAAACACTTATACAGTATTTGCATATAGATACAGTGACAACTTGACAAAATATTAAACTTGTTACTTTGAAGAATCCTGGGAAACTATATGACCTTTTTTTGCTTGTCACTGAAACAATTTTTCATTACTTCAGGCCTGCTTCTTTTCTTCTAGTGAAACACATTTAATGATTAGTTCAAGTTTTAGGTCAATAGTATGTCAATTCATTTTGCTTTGCTCTGCTCATGTCTGGCATAGTCTCGAGAGAGGAGCTGCGTGCTGCAGACCTTCTTTGGATTAAAGTCAAGCACCTGGGGAAAATGTTCTGCTCAACTGCAGGAAGAGGATACTTAACATTATACCATTCATGTTTAACACTGAATGCTGTCCTACATACAACATGAGTCTTGGTGAATGAGAAGCAAGTTCCTTTCTTTTAGAAATGCTTAATACCGGGTACTACAGTTTTTGATTTTTTTAATCTTCAGCTGCTAATTTGCACCTATTATTTTAGGATGTTCAAATTTCTACAATGTATAGCCCTAGTAATAAAACATGGTTTATTTCTTCTTCAAATGAGGGCTGTAAGTATAACCAAGAGATGCATGTTATTTGTCACAGGGTTAAAATATGCACTAGGTAGCTTTTGATTACTATCTGTTATATAGGGTTTTAAAAGAACCTGAAGGAATCACATCAAATGTGTACCTCACTCTTCTATATATGCTAAAGTTGTGCATCAATACAAGTATCAGAGCAAAAGCAAGTACCTGCTGATGCACTGAAAGGGAAAAAAGCATTGCTATGTTAAAGCCATCAGAGGCAGTGACTTTGAGACACATAAATATAGGGCAGAAGCCTCGTTTCTTAATTATACATGCTCAGAGGAAAGAGGCAATTTAGAGTTCCTAGGAATAACATGGGCTAGAATGAGAAGGAGGGGAAAGAGTGGGGTGGTGATGGTGGTGATGAAAATGAGGAGGTTACTATCCCCAGCAGCTTCTGGGGGATCATGTCCCTACCTCAGCAAGTTGGATAACGGAATAGGTCCAGATCCACTGCCCAGGAGCCCTCCTTTCCTGCCAGCCAAGAGTTTCTCCACCAAAGCCACATTCCCAGTGCGAGCAGCTTCCAGCAGTTCCTGGTCCTTGCCCATGGTCGAGACTCATCAGAGAACCTTCTCAATATCAAACCCCCCCCCCCCTTAAAATGCAAGATAGGTTATTCCTTCCTCCCCACTAAAATAAATAAAAAATAAAATTTTGTCCTTCTTGACCTAAATAAATAAATAAATAAATCATTTTCCTCACTCGCCCATGAAACTGAGCAATGAGGATATCCCTGGAGTTTTATCAGAAACAGGAGCAGCAAGAGCAAGCGGAGGGAATGATGAGGAGGGAGGCAAGGAAAGAGGCAGGCAATGAAATCTCCTCCTCCTCCTATTTTTTCCCTAGTTCATTTCTGGGTGGAGTGTGTGGAAGAGAAAAAAAATGAGCAGAGAGGGGACGAGGAGGAAGAAAGAGCCTTCGCTGGCTTGGAAAGAGGCGCAGCAGCTCCTGTGCGAGGCTGAGGAGGGTGAAGAGTAAGGGACATATAATAAACGACCCAGCAGCAAGAGGGGCGAAAAGGGGAGGCGCAGCCTTGGCCACAGTTGCTGAGGAGACGAGCAAAGGCAGGCGAGGCAGGCAGGCAGGCAGGCAGCCTCGCGCGCTCCACTGCGGTGTCGCGCGCGCATCTGCGCGCGGGCACACACACACTCGCCCCACTCAGGCACCTAAGAGAGGGGAGGAGACCAATATACTCTTCCCTCTCCCACAATAACGTTCGCTTGAAAAGGACAAGAAGAGCATCTTTTTCCCCTCACACACACCCCACCACGTCACGCCTTCCACCCCCCGCGAGGGAGGAAGGATGGGGGGCAGGGGAGCATCCGCTACCTCTTCACCTCACGTTAAAATATAGAAGAATAGAAAAGGGGGAAAGGGCGGTTGAGGTGGGGTCTGTAATGCGGTCCTGTCAGGAAGGGAAGTAAACAAAACGAAACACGCACACACACACCACAAATGTGCCTTATCTGAGTTGATATAGTAACCAAGAAATTTCATTGCTCCTGCAAGGGGACAATGACAATAAAGATTTTATTCTATTCTATTCTATTCTATTCTATTCTTATTCTATGAGGGAAAACGTGCCGCTCCCTCTGGCACACTCACACTCACACACACACACACACACAAAATCATGTGCCTTATCTGAGTTGATATAGTAACCAAGAAATTTCGTTGCTCCTGCAAGGGGACAATAACAATAAAGATTTTATTCTATTCTATTCTTATTCTATGAAGGAAAATGTGCCGCTCCCTCTGGCACTCACACACACACACACACACACACACACACACACACACACACACACACACACACACACACACACACAAACCAAAGCAGGGCACGACGGTCTATGACAGGAAAAAGGGAAGTAGAGTCAGCTCTGATTCTCTTCAGTGATGCGAACCTCAAGTAGTATATATAAGTTATCAGCCAAATTGCTGGTTTGGGATACGGAGGAGAGACGTAGCCACACGTTTAGAGAAATCTCGCCTCTGGCTGCCTTCCACCACACCCAAGCCAGGAAATCACGTAGAGTTGGCCAGTTTAAAAAAAAAAAAAACCATTCGGATCTGCCTGGGATCGTCCGCTCCCCAAAAATTACAGAGTCTCTCCGTATTAAGGACACAAATTCAAAGAACAGTAGACTGCTACACAGCCCAGTTTGGCAGAAGACGTCTCAGAGGATGATTTTTTTTTTAAGACTACAGGGTGCATTAAAATATGATGAGAGGATTTGCTGGGTTTAAATAACAGTGCTCACAAACCAGACTCTTTACTAGGACTCCTAACAACAGATAATCAACAATAACTATGCATGATCGTGAAAATGTAGAATTGGAGAACATAAAATATGGAGTAATTAGCTCCTCTTATTTGGATTGGCTTTTGTTTGTGCCAGAGAAAGTATAGGAAAGCAAACGTTTGATTGCTATGTCATTCTTGCATTGGTGCAATGCCCTGTAATATTAATTATGTGTAGTGGAATCAGTTCTAAACCCTCCCAGGATTTTCTTTGAAGTGATTTACCAGTTCCTTCCTCTGGCGACACTCTGGGACATTGCACAGAGAACTGAGCATAAAATCCCATTAGACACATATGTTCCAAGAGATCTTGGCTGACCTCATCCAGCATGGCCAGTGCAGATTTGATCTCTTGGCACCTGACCCCAGAGCTGGTCATTCCAACTTATTGAGCTATAATTGATTGTGGTTGCCAATGCAACCTATCATACTGAAATCACATGAAAGTCCCGTCATAGTAGAGAATTAAATCATGTAAAATAATTGCCTGCCCAAAATCTCTCCTGCTATTCCCCTCCCAGTTTTTATATTGTTTGTTTTAATATCTGTATAGTGTATTTCTCTAATCTTTTGCAATATATTGTTGCTTCATCACCACCACCCCGAGTGGCCTCTTGGCCAAAGGGTGGTATATAAAGACAATTAATTAATTAATTAAATGAGACATTTTAAAAAGAGGAAACCATCAGTTACATACCAAAAGTGACATGATTTATTGACATTAAGTGAAACCTGGCTAACTTACTTTACAGCAAGAGGTAAAGCTAGGTAAAAAGACCCACTGGATAACTTAAATATTGTGCTACTAGTGTTTTGGTTACTGAAATATAAAAACAGTACATCTGTGAATTTCCTGGCATATTGGAAAGAAAGTTAAATGTTCTGACACCATGGAAATATGTCAATATATCCATCACAGGATTGTGGTACATAACGCACACCTATAAATCATTTTTTCAGAATTCAGCCCCTCTATTTTCAGAAGTGCTTATACCAAGTAATATATGTAGGATTACTGTGCCTATAGATTCAAAGGAGAGTCTCATTGTGTTTTAATGAGATATGTGGACACTTTTTGGCAGTAAACTTCAATGCTGTCAGACTGATTTCTGACTCTACATGAACCTTACAAGTGAATAAGAAAGTCTGTGTAAATTCAGTAAATAAGGAAGTGAAACTTGATTTCTGGTGTAAGAGAAGGACTTTGGTAAGGATAAGCAACATTTTTATTCAAGTCAGTTACTACATTTAATTTATGGTTTTCCTATACATTAGACTATAACTTAAATCATAACCCAGGCAATTCCTTTTTCAAAATGTTTGCAGAAACTAGCTATATTGCATTCAGGTCAATGTTGGGTAAATTATTCCATATTTGAACAGTGCAGGTACTGTATATGTATGCAGAGGAAAAAAAAACAGCTATTTTACTAGCAGCTGCTAGGATAACTATGTAGTTGAATCAGAGAAGTCTTCTGATTATGCACGGACCACTAACATGGGGGGTGGGGGCGGTTTGTAATGAAAAAATATATTAACCAAATGTTAATTTTACATAGTAGGCATTTTTTAAAAAATACCAAAATTGAAACTCTCCATCTATTTAGGATTAACAATGTAAAAAACATGTACCCCATATCTTAGAGAATGAGCTCCTGTACTTTAGATATCAGCCTGTTGCTGCCAAATTTCTACTGTGACAGTCTTTGGTATAGAGCAGCTCTTAAGAGTATTCAATGGGATCCAAATAAAACTTTCCAACCTTGACTAGGGTCATAGAACACCAACCCTGAGATGAAAGGAGTAACATTCTTAAATGCCCTCATTTCCTATTTCTGACCTACAAGATTGTACCATTAGTAGCTTTTATATTTGGTGCTTCTTTAGATTAACCTGCAAATAACTAGGAAGGTCTGATTTTGAGATTGTCAAAATAGTGATTTCTAAAACAGCTGTATACATTTATGATTTTCTTTTACTTTTAATCTGATCTTCAAAATAATTTGATGGATCTTTTGTAGCCTATGTATTTTGTGTTTCAATTTGATTCCACTTTTATCTCTTGTGATAGTGAGCATTATTTTGATAGTGAGAATGCCATATCAGGCATGGCTTCATGAAAAATACATATACTTAGTAAACCTATTTTAATTAAAAAGGCATGCTGTTGATTTTTCAGGCTTATGAGTGGCAGAGCAAATATGTGTGTGTGTGTGTGTGTGTGTGTGTGTGTGTGTGTGTGTGTGTGTGCATGTTTCTTTTGAATTTTTGAAAATATTACCTCCACAGCTGCCAGTATAAGTCATCCCCACCTTTGCATATATTCACTTTAACCAACCTTGCATGATGATCCGGAAAGCAGCAAAGGTTTTAAGCTGGCTTCCTAAGCAGGTAGTGGGGTCACCAGGAGTGCAACTGATAGCAGGAACCACGTTTTTGGATTCCTGACAGGGGGCATAAGGAGTCTTGCTAAAGAGTGGAACACATTGCAAGTATACACATAACAGTGTAGAGCTGGCCAATCCTTCTGATCCAGAATTGTTCCTGTTACTATGTAACACGCTAATACAAATATAGAAAAAAAAGTTTAACAACATTTGGAGACGGACTGGGACAGAGCAATTCACTCCCAAGTTTTGGAAGAATACATAGCATTGTCACAGTCATGAGCCATTCTCATTTTGAGAATGTTCATCACCATTATAACTAATTTGAAATTGTAAAGAGGAGTTACAGCTGAGATCCAAAGCTACAGAACAGAATGAAAGGCATAATTAATGACAAACTAATACATGATATCTCAGAGAGACAGCATCAGAAATTTGCTTCAGAAATCCACACAAGATAAGAAGTACAGTACAATAACATGCAACCATTTTAAAGCATATTACTTTTTGTGCTATTCAACAAAGAAATATTTTTTCTGTGTGCATAGAATCAGCTATAGTCTCATTATTTGTATCAGAGTTAGTTTTGATTCAGATGTTTGCAAATATCTAACATATTTAGCCTTTCAAAATATTTAAGCATGAGTATTTGTGACTTTCTTGTTCTGTCCAGTAAGTGCATCTTCTATTTTGGGTTTAACACTTAGCTCCTATTGTAGTGTCTAATAGCCTGAAATGCTTCCTACACAATATAGTTGCTTGATAACAGATGAACAGATGTCTTCTTCATGCTGCATCAGGTCAAACTGGATGACATATTTACATAGAGTATTATAGAACATATTTGAAAGTTGTAGAGGCAATGCATAAATTATGATGTTTCTCTGCTTTCAAGATCAATTCACTCAGTCTTTATAAAATAAAAGATGAATCCTCCCAAATGACTGTCATAATATGTTCTGGGAAAAACACATTTATAATAAACCAGGAAAACATCTACATTTTGCTATTTATAATAAGCCTGGAATGGTTTCAAAGTGACATGTCAGAAATCACAAGCCAGTCAAGGGAAAACTTCCTTGTGACCTTCTTAAACTCTTGTTGTAACCATGTGATTAGGTCATGCTGTTTGTGGGAAACAATCATGTGTGACCAGTAACACAGGTTGTTCATTCCCTATGATAGTGAAAATGTCCTGTTCCTGGACCATCCTGGACTAATGATCTAAGAACAGTTCCTTCTTGCTATTGTAAGGATATAGACGTAAAGTTACATCATATATTAGCCATTGTCCACCTGTCAACCTGAGATGCATAGCGTAACAGTGTGGTGAAGGTTGATAGATTACATCTTTGTATGCCATATGTTGTAAGCTTGTGTGAAACTGCTAAACATAGCTGCTGCTGGGAGAAAGAGAGAGAGAGAGACACTCTCTTCCAAGCACTCTACATGCATGCATACACAGATATCTCATGTCATCATTCTGCTGGTCAGGATCCCATGTAGTTTTCTACAAACTCTTCCACTGTAACCAAAATGGTTCATTGCACTACTGCTTTCCCTATTTCCTTGGTTTCCTTGATTGACCAGACTATCAAGGGATAAGTTCCTGCTGGTCACAAATCGTTCTCTTTCCTATTAAAAACTTTCCCTATTAAAAATATGAATTTAACAGCATCTGGCTATTATCAGTATAAAATTCTGAGAGTTATGTGAGAAGCTAATTCCTTTCACATTGTCCCTTGGCTGGCACTTAAATTTAGTGATTCAGCCATTGATCTATGATCCTGTAACTGTAATACAGGTATGTAATTTATAAAGAGCATCTTCAAATTCTTGTCAGTTTCCTCATAACTTCTGCTCCCCTGAACAACTAGCCCCCACAGACTGCCCTATCACTTTGGAAGGCAAGCAAGGAGCTACCAGATAACTGGGCAGGACCACATGATTCTCTACCACTGGGCCACGAACAACCATGGCCTGTGTGGAAAGCTTTAAATGGACTGAGTGCCAGGGTAGGAAGATCAAGGGCTAATCTGAGAAGGTGGGATTTCCCTGTAGATGGTAGCTTGTGTGAATGCGGAGAAGAGCAAACAATTACCCATATGATACAATGCACATGATGCCCTTCAACGTGCACTGAAGAGGACCTTATATTTGCAAGGGAAAATGCTGTAGAGGTGGCCCAATATTGGGCAGATGTCATCTAGTCCTATTAATTCCTTTTTTTTTGTTTTAGATATTTTAATTTTAGATTTGTATGTTATTATATGCTGGTGGTGGCTCTGACACAAATAAAGATCTGTTGAAAAACAAATTTTATTTCAAGAAATCTCAACATCATAATAATTGACAGGGACTGCAGTGACTCAAGTGACTAAGACACTGACTGGAAGGCAGGAGGTTAGCAGTTCAACTCCCGAGTACTGCAGGACAGAATGAGCTCCGATCTTTGTCCCTGCTCCTGCCAACCTAGCAGTTTGAAAGCAAGAAATTGCAAGTAGATAAACAGGGACCACTTCGGTGGGAAGGTAAACAGCATTCCCTGTGCTCCACTTTCTAGTCATGCCTGCCACATGATCATGGAAACGTCTGCAGAAGCAGACATCACTGGCTCTTCGGTTTTGAAACAGAGATGAGCACTGAACCCGAGTCGGATACGGCTGGCTTTCGAGTAAGGGAAACTTTTACCTTTACCTAATGATTGACAAGACCTCTAACAGGTGATAAGCTTATGCTTTTAGAAACTACAGGAAAAGTAAGAGCAGCTCACTTTGTTTTATAGTTGCTACTACTTCCAATTATTTACATCAAATGCTTGGTTCTTTTCATTCTTCTTCTTTTTCCATCTTCTTCCATGTCTAGCCCAGACATTAAACTGCCAAAACAAAGCCACCTTTTGGTTAATTCATTCTATAGTTCCTTTCACCTGACTTAGTGTGAGAAAGATTAGCCAGCACAAGGTTGCTGTTGCCTGTGGTACTCCCGATTGTGGTTCAAAACTATCACTATCAGGGAAGCTCTGTGCCGACATGCACCTTGACTCCCTCTGATTCAGAGGCCCACAGGCACCGCACAGTTGAGAGACCTTGGTAATTTGGCTCATGTGGCCGACAAGAGTATGCTTTCTCAAAGTTGGCCCGAGAAAGCCTGGTCCAGCGGAGCTGGACAACAGGTTCTCAGGGAAATGGTGATCTGTGACTCATGTCACAGTTAAAATTAAAGTAGCAAAGCCCCTTGTCACGAGACTTTGGATTCCCATGCGAAAATCACCCTTATCTGGTTTGGGGGAACAGTATGGCCTTGGAGCTGGGTAAGGTGTGTGGGAGTAAAGCAGCTCGCTCTTCTGTAGCTGAATTCCAAGACTCGAAACAAAGTTTCTCCTTCAGCAAGGCTCCCACAAAGTAACCCAAAAACTGTAATCCTCTTCTTAGGAAAAAGGCTGTATTGTTAAATATCCCCATTCAATCTACTCCACTTCGGGAGGAGCAGAAAGAGCACTCTTGACAATCAATGTCCTTTTATGATTTATTGAAAATATAACAGAGTCCAATAAATGCGAAGTAATAGAAAAATTGCATAGTCTCAGAAGAAATTCTAAGTGTCGATGTCTCTGCAGAACCTAAGTCCCATCACCTCTGGATTTTAGGCTAAGTGCGACGGGACCTCACTGCCCCATATGAGATGGTTCAATGGGGCAGTCTACCTCAGATGTAAAGAGAGATAGAGCCTCCAGCTGCAATCAAAAAGTGACATTCGAACAGAGCAAAAGCCCTGGTTTTTATACCATTTTTCCTGTGAAAGAGTCCTTGAGAAGTGCTAATCGACTTCTCAAAGTGACAGGTTTTGTGTATAGATCAAAAGATACCAGGTGGCTATCCTATCTATGTTCTATCTCAGCCAGTGAGATAGAACATCTTCCCAGACACTGACTTTGGGAAGAAGAATCAAAATGTACTTTCCCAAAGAAAAGGGAGGATGCCATTTAATGGCAGGTGCCAACTAAAAATGGCTCCGGTTAGGCTAAGCAGAGAGTATCGCAGAAACAAAATAAAAGCAGATTTAAAATCCTTACTTAATAACCTATATGAATATAATGTAATAAACATAAAAAATGAGGTCTTCCCAGATGAAATCACAACAATCACAATCTTCAAAGAGGCTCTTTCTGTTTACCCCGGCTCTTTCCATATCAGAAATCTTAAAACACTTAGCATTAAATGAGGAGCAGCTACTCTGTTATATGTTGAACAACATAAATACAGATACATTAATAAATTATCAATTTTTATAAACTAGAAACCAAAGATCTGGGGTAAACTATTTGTGATGTGTTATGGAATTCACCAGAAAAATCTTCAAATCATTTCTGTAGATCTGTATTATAGTTTAACTCCTTCATGCCCCAGCAGAGTCTGTTGGGGAGAGTTCTATAAAGTTGGCTGAGCAGGTTTGTTTGGTTCCAGTGTAATTATTTATTTATACCTTTATTTAATTAGAAGTCCCAGAGAACATAATTATGTATCTCATTGTAGAGTGTTGGCTTCTCATTTTGATTCCTCTTTCCTCACCAGAAGCTTTACTTGGAATCTCTCCCCCAGAGTGTTCATATTATTCATTAATTTCTTTCAGTCCTACTGAAATGTTTGAGTGGCATTATAAAGATTACTTAATGAATTGACTGTTTTTATTTAAAGTACACATGAATGCATAATGTCCTCCTTACTGTTTCATCCTTGTTTCTTATTCGTCATATTACAACCATCAGAAGTGAGGTTTTTCATATTATAGCCATAGACACTAGTCAGAGAAATTGTCTCAAGGAGCTCAAGGGAAAGGAAAACCTCATCTGATGAGCACACCCTTAAATGAAAAGGAATGTTATCAGCAGAGTCAGACCTAGAAACCAGTGACTTTAATTATCTAAATGCACAATAAGAAGGAAGAGGCAACATAGAAGCTCATGCTTTCCTTAAATCTTTACCATGAAGTACAGAAGGTTCCAAGAACACAACTCTTAACGTTGCAGAGAAACCCATGTTCATTCTTTGTTAATGATGAGGTTATAAACTATAGTACTGTAATTTAAATCTATTCCAAGAAAGATAAGCTTTGCACCTTGTTGAAGAATAGACATGGCTGCTGCTGTGTAGCTGTCCATGGTCCAGTAGTCTGTTTCTGTTGAAGGCTTTGTCTTTGCTGCCCCTTTCCCCCTTTGCAGCTTGCATTCTGTAATTGTTGGATGCTATTTAGATGTTTCTGGCAACACTTGCCTCTTACTTTTCCATCTCTACTTCCAGCCAATATTGGAGGACATATTTACAGCTCCTTAGTCTATAGAAGACAAAGGTTTTCTGCTTATATGTGGTTCACTTCCCACATGTTGGCTTGGATAAAACTAGTATGTTATTCCTGTAAGCATAATATAATATTTCTGGTAGTACAGACTTCATGAGATGATATATTATTACTAACTACCACCTTAATTCAGTTCTTTTTATGCAGCTCTCACAGAATCAAACTCCATTCTTTTGGGCTCCAAGCACAGTGGTTTTACCCACTGAGCCACCAGAAATGCATTGTGACATAATTAAGAATAAGATTACAGTGGTACCCCACATAACGAATGCTTCGTATAAGGAAAAATCCGTACAACGAAGCATTTATGTGCTCTGTGCGAAACCCTGCATAACAACAAAAAAATTTGTTATACGGGGTTTTTGTTAACCAGGGTATACCCATATAACAAACATTTTTTTCATTATGCAGGGTATTATTGCCCATTTGATCTGCATAATGAAAAAAACTGCATAATGAAGGGCTCCGTGGATTGGAGCTTTTTCATTATGCGGGGTTCTACTGTATTTTTAAAACAAAATGTTCCCCTTTTTTTCTCTTCCCAACTCCTTTTTTCCTTTGGCTTGTGATAATTTTTTAAAGTTAAAAATAAAAATAAAATTAGAGGAGCAGTATAGATCCAGACCTTTATGGGCTTCCTTTTTCCTAGGTTGCTGGCCAAGTATGCTTTCTTGAAGGGTACCAAGGCTTGCTTGAAATATGTCAGTTTCAAGTAATTCTGCATTTCTTGGCAATATTATTATGGTACTATTGCTATGACCTCTGTGCACAATTTGTTACATTTCTTAGTTACAATGATATTACCACATTCTTTTAGCCCTACAAAGCAAGGCTCAAATAGTTATAATAAAGCAATGCTCTATGGAAAACAAAGTGTCCATAGAAATAGCATGTAGTAAGCATACTTGCTTGTTATAATCAAGATAGTTTGTTCTACAAATGGTGAAAACTAGTGTACAGTATACATCAGATTTAAATTATGGCATGTGTGTAATACAACTCTATGCACCAACGTGTACAACCAGTTGACTGCTCACAAATCTCTACAGAAACCAATACAAACTCATTTGGTGGTTTTCTGAGTGGTGACTGAAGGTACATTTAAATTGCATAAACCTACATTGCTTAAAGCGCTAATTTAGTTTCAGCTTCAAAAATGTTTGAGAAATCTTACTATGGGATTCATTATATTGCCTTGGGCTTGAAGCTTGTTTTTCTTATCATTTCCTTTAATATTGAGAGTGGTGGAAGGGCTAGACAAAAGAAGTGCAGTTTCAGAGAAATGTCTTTTACAATTTCTAAATTTACTGGACAGGAATTACCATCTATAAGTTCCATTCATAGACATTAACTTTAAAAAACTAAGTACAGTACCACAATGAGAGAGCAAATGGAGTAGAATAGAATGGACCAGACATATTTCTCTACAGTAGGGGTGCCCAAACTATGGCCTGTGTGCTGGATCCAGCTCACGGCACCAATTAATCTGGCCCTCACCACTCTCACCAGTGGTAAAAAAACACACATGTGCATAATACTGCTGTAAATTACCCATGACTGTCGTAAATACATTTACAACAGCCACGGTTAATTTATACCAGCATTATGCGCATGTGCATTATACACACATGCATGTGCATTTTACTTCTGCTTTCAGAGAGAGGAACCACATGATTGGCATGCTCAACCATGTGACTGGCCCACGGCCCAAAAAGTTTGGCCACCCCTGCTCTACAGTATGGAAGTTGACTTACATGCTTCAGCCATGCCAAAATTCCTACTGGAACCCTCCAGATCATGAATTGAGTAAGACAGACTTGAAGATGCAAGGCTGAATTAACCTACTATTAAGGCCCTTGCTGCCCTTATTAGTTAAGGAATAAGCAAGAAAAAAAGGGGGTTGAACTCTTTAATTAGAACAGATGATGTCATCAAGTGTGCCCCAGCATGCAAAGCCTGTGTGCATTCTTAGAGTTACAGTAGCTTAATAAGAATGTTCATAATGCAAATAAGCCATGCTGCCAGTAGGTGGTACAGGAAGAGAAGGATGAGCAGCAGTGCAAACAGTTTCCTTTTCTGTTCCTTCACGGGCATTTAAACTGCTGACCTAAATAAACCTTAAGGTGTCCTGCCTCCATTGATGGCGATGGAAAGATTTTTTACAGACATAAGATATACCAGTAATTTTTATACATTGTATTTTATACAATGTATTTTTATACATTGTAATATTATATGTTACTATATTTTATATCATCACCTTTAATATATTATGCATATATTATTATTATACTAGATCTTATTTAATTGAATCTAGCTAAAGCATTCTAAAATTTGTTTTATAATTCCACCACAATATATTCAATTGTGCTGTAAACATTTTATCTATAATCTGTTCTGGTCTTTGACTGTAATAGTAAATTGAATTGAGCTATAGTGTCAAAACATGTATGAGAATTCTAATTGGTTCTCTTCCTTTTTCTCATTAACAATCTTTACAATGGACAGATTCTGAAACAAAGTATTCATAGGCTGAAATCCAGCAGTAAATTATAACTACAGCAGGGGCGGCCAAACTTCGGAAATGGGAATATTTATGGCTGTCGTAAATGCGCCTACCTCTGCATTTACAACAGCCACAGGCACATTTTGTGGCTGATGTAGATGCACCTGCTTCCATTTCTGGGTGTGGCAGAGGTGAAGATGGGCTGGATGGAATGGTGTCGTGGGCTGGGTCCGGCTTGCAGGCTGTAGTTTGGAAACCCCTGAACTACAGGAAGCCAATTGAATCAATGGAACTTATTGAGGAATTGGTTTGCCAGATCCCCACTGATTCAGTGGTCCTGCTGTAGTTGTACATCGGTACTAGATTTCAGCCATAAAATTGCATACAAAAATATATTTGCTGCTCAAATATTTTGAAGGAGAGAAAACAGACTTACACTTTATAGGCAAGCAATAGAATCCTATGGGCAGGACATGGTAAATCAGAAAAAGTCTTCAGTGGCTTGGCAGGGGGAGGGATTTTTTACTACTAGAGGCCCACACAGACCACCATAGGTGAGGTGGGGGAATGCATAGGTGGCTAGATCTCTACTGAGCATTTGATGGGTGAACTATGCAGACAGCTAATATTGAATTTCAGGAAGTGGGACTGCAACAACAACTGATTTCAAACAACGATAATTCAGGCTGATCTCACACATGAAATTTAAATTTGCCAGACCCTATTATGCTGTTGATCTTAATATCCAGTCACCATTTATCCAAATAATTTGTAAGGTGAGTGACATTCTAGCAAATACAGATTGCAAGGATTAACACAAAGATGAGCAATTATCTATGATAGTATGCCCATGACATTGCATTTATTGTGCTTTCACAATTTCTAAATGCAAGGAAAAGTTTCAGATGTTTCACTAGCTAAAAACTTAATTGAAAGGAATAAGCTAGAGGCTTTTGGGAAAACAGCTTTTCAGATTAGGATACAGTGGTGTTTTTCATTTGTTGAACCACTTGCACTGTTTGTTTTACTGGAACTTTGCTGATGATATGAAAACCATTGAAACACATAAGTTATACCACTATGTTCCAAAAAACAATATAATAGGCAAAATTAGATAGGTATCTAGAGTTACATGAATTAGATTAAATGTAATAAAGCACAGTATAACATCATCGGCTCAGAGACATTTGTCATCTAATGTATTCCTCTATTGGCAGTGACACAGAAAAAATAGTTTAGGTCCATCAGATGACTAAAATGGCACTGTGATGCCATCCATGTTTATTGGAAATAAATGCAATTCAGCTGTAGAAGACATGATATTTTCAGTTAGTGACAAGGGAGTATTGATACTGACAATATCTTAATTAGAAATTTGTATCCAATCTGAGCAACAAGACGATTACTACAAATCATAATCTTTTTGAGAGCTCAATGAAGAATTGCAGATTTATTTTGCACCACAATAAGGAACATAAGAAGGAATACTGTTCTCCATCTTTTCAAAGCCTTGTTTTTCTTAACATGTTATTTCAAATGTCTTGCACAGTCCTACTATCCAGCCTCGTGGGTTGAAAATGTGTATCTAATTGCCAAGCTGGTGAAGGAGAAAACAAAAACTATACAGAACTTGTTTTGCTTGCATCAAAGACCCAGATGGATGAACTAAGGAAGTTAAACATTCTCAGTTCTATCCACCTGGTTTCTCTGTTCAGCAACACATAAGACTTAGGAGGAGGGACTATTGCAGTGATCAATCGCAGTGATCTATTGCTTGATCTTGCAATTCATCTGGTTTTAGTACTGCATATATATCTGGAAGTAGATACTCAGGACTGTATTGTAGTACCCACCCTAGAGCATAATGGTTTCCGTTGGTGAGGCTGAGGTCTACTCATCTTGTTGGATTGAATTTCAACATTAATTCTGAAGTCAATAATGGCTCAGGAGTTCAAGTCGTCCAAGAGAACTATAAATCTATCTCGTGGTATGCAGCCCCACTGATTCTATATGACATATGCTAGACCTGATTTTCTGTTCTGAATGGGAGTGTGGAAGAACTTTCTGTGTCCTGTTGTGATGGCCTGATTACCACCTAGTGGATTTAGACTTATACTTGTAGCTTCTGCAGTTCAGGAGCTGATTAGAAGGCTGATGGGTCCAAATTGTTTCTTGATGTCAAGAGTGTCCTGTTACCTCAGCAAATGAATCTGCTGAAACCCTGTTTTACTTATGGAATAGGGAAAATGTGACTAGAATGATGGACATGATCATACCTAAGCAATTAAACAGAAACTATACCAATGGTTGTAGAAATCTATGGTGAGGCCCCATCTGGAATACTGTGTACAGTTCTGGTCGCCATACCTCCAGAAGGATATTATGGAGCTGGAAAAAGTGCAGAGGAGGGCAACCAGAATGATTAGGGGACTGGAACACCTTCCTTACCATCTGAGGCTGCAACGGTTGGGCCTCTTCACTCTTGAACGACAACGTCTAAGAGGTGACCTGATTGAAGTTTATGAAATCATGCATGGTGTGGACAAAGTAGATAAGGAAAAACTGTTTTCCCTATCGCATAACACTAGAACTAGGGGACACTCCATGAAACTTTTGGGTACTAGTTCTCAAACAAATAAGAGAAAGTACTTTTTCACCCAGAGGATCACTGGTCTATGGAACTCCCTGCCAGAAGAAGTGGTGACAGCTGTCAGTCTTGACAGCTTTAAGAAAGGATTAGACAAGTTCATGGAGGACAAGAGTATCAATGGCTATAATTATGGATACTTAAGGACAACCTGCGGGTTGGAGAGATAGGCAGGATATCTCTCAATATCATTTCCAGGGAATCCTAAGCAGGTGAAGGCATCTGCTTGGGAATACCCTGAAGGAAATGGTGAGCCACTGTGTGAGAACAGCAAGAAAAATTACTTCAATTTATTTTTGTAATCAAGTACAAATAGAGAGTGGGGAAAAAAATCCAATGTGGCCACGTTTGAAAACTAAGATCTTTAAAGTTAATTTTCAGTATATTGTTGCTCTAATTGTAATGGATATATCATAAGGCTCTGCTGAGATAATTTGTAATCCTAGATTTTGAGAGGTTTATTAAAAAATTATAATAGTACTTATAACTGGAAATATTCCATTCAATCAAGGACCAAATCTATAATTTAACATGGTAATTCTTTGCTTTAAAAACTGTCTGTTAGATTCATTTTTTCTCCCATTTTTAAAGTTGTGGGTGAGTTAGTAGAATCTTGACAGGTTTTAAAAGGAAATAGCAATTGCAATTACACTTATATACTGTCCCATGCTGCTCTCTGGCTGGTTCACACGGTTAATAGTATTTTGCCCCCAACATGCTGGGTACTCATTTTATTACAAGGGCTGCAGTGGCTCAGTGGTTAAGAAGCTCACCTTGTCAGCTGGAAGGCTGGTAAGTCAGCAGTTTAAGACCCAGGTACTGCATGATGGATTGAGTGCCCCTCTCTGTCCCAACTCTTGGGGACATGAAAGGAGCCTCATTTGGGCATCCCGAGTGGAGTTTTTCTAGCAAAAATCCTTTCAACCCAGAATTTCTGACATGAAATTATTAGTATTCTACTAACTTTCATCTTCTTCTTTCATGTCCTGATCAAACCCTAGACTGCCAAAATGAGGCCACATTCTTCACTTTGTCATTGCCCAAACTCAAATCCTCATTGGTGCATGTCTCTGGCAGCAATTGGCAGACCAGCAAATGGGCTGGACTCTGTGCCTCTCCACATTCACACCGTGTGTTGTTTACTGATGTCAGAAGGATGTATGAGTCAACCTAGATCTCCATCAGGATCGAACTCCCATCAGCAGTTTGGGTTGCAGTACAGCAGTTTAACCACTGCACACCACTCAGGGAAAGGGTAAAGAGGTGGGTGAAAGGGCTGGTCATTTAAGGTACTGGGTTTCAGGCCTCAGGCCAATACTGTCTGAAAGAATTGTAACATCTCTCTCTGATACCAATATAGGTGATCAAACATCCTTAGCTTGCTGGACTGAAAAGAATGATCTGAGATAGGCCAGCTCCATTTCTGCTGAAACTGATCTTTTCAAGTTGTTTTCTAAGAGCAGTTCTTAAATCTATTTTTAGATATTTAAAACTTGTTTTCAATTTTCAAATCAGTTATTTTAATTTAGTTGGAGATTGCTTTGGGAGACTTGGTAGGTAGGAAGGCAATGAACAAACTGTTGTTCTTATGTGCTATCTAGTTGCTTCTGATTTAAGGTGCCCCTGTGAATTACTGGCATCCATAAAGACCCTTCTTTAACTGTTCTGCTCAGGTCTTGCAAAGTCAAGGCTCTGGCTTCTTTCAGAGTTATCTTTTATATTCGATATTTACCGTATTTGCCAGCATATAAAACACATCAGAATATAAGACGCACCTCGTTTTTTATACACATTTTAAGGGAATAAATAATTTTCTACATTTTCCCATGCATTTTCAAAATGATTTATTGTACTAATTTTATACAAAAATTGTAACTAGGAAACACTGTAGGTTAGGCATATTTTAATCTTCATACTCAAAACCCAGAAATTCATCTCTAGAGCTCTACCTGCCCTCCCAGGCTCAGGACCCTTTGTGACAGCCTGAGATGACCTAGAGAGCCCATCTGCTCTCTCCCACCCCTTCCCCTGCATGCAAACATCTGCATGCTCTGGCAGATGTGTGGCTGCCAGCCCTCCAGGCATAAGGCAAACTGGCTGAGGAGAGAGATTTCGAGAACAAAAAATGGGGAGTGCGATTGGCAGGAGCTGGAGCCGGGGGAAGGGCAGCTTCAAAAATACGACTCTTCCCCCCCCCCCCCCACATCCCCACAAGCTGGGTAGAGGTTTTGTAAAAGCTGCCCTCTCCCAGCTCATTGCGATCGGCGGTGGGAGGACGGTCTTTTTAACCTGAGAGAGGTAGGCTCAATGACTGAATATTCAACACCATAATTTTGATCACTGGCACACAAGACACACTCAATTTTTCTGGTGTATTTAAGGGGGGGGGAGTGTGTCTTATGCACCAGCAAATATGGTACTCTTCCTGTTTTTTTGGCTGCCTTCATATCTTCCCAGTATTGCTTTTTTCCAGTGAGCCTTCTCATGATGCACTGCAGTTTATCCATTTTTTGTTTCTATACTTTCAGGCTAGATTTGATGTAGAATCCAATTTTTGTCCTTTTGCCAGTCTGATATTCAGAAATCTCTTCTCCAACACCACAGTTTAAATAAGTCATTTTTTTCTCATCAACTTTTTGTACCTGTCGAAGTGTAACATCTGTACACAGCACTCAGGAATATCACAGTATGTATGATCTTGTAATTGGCTGCCACTGACACATCTTTACATTAAGGATCTTTAAGGGTTCCCTCACAGATGTCCTTCTGACTCTCAGTCTTCTCATTTCTAGGCTGCAATCTCAATCAATGTTTGAAACTGGCTTTAACAAGTTCAACAGCTTCACTATCAAAACTGAAGTTATATAATTCTTCTGAAATTTGTTGTCGTAATGTTCAGCTATAGTCCTGCTTTTTCACTTTCATCAGAAGTAATTTCAGATCTTCCGGATTTTCTTGAATAAATCTTCCAGATTTGCTTGAATAAATGACTTTTCAGTAAACATTGTTATAATCATGGGTATGGGTGATAAAGGTTATTAACTGAGGTACTGCAGTTCTCTATAAAGAGGGGGGGGGGAGTTCACTGTATATTTTGGCAGGAATAGGCCCAATACTGACTAAGCAATGGCCTTTGTAAATGTGAAGGGGAAAGATCCAAAGAAAGTTCCCTTTCAAGCAGGTGTGGGGAACCGATGGTAGGGTGACAACCGCCTGTTCGTTGGTTAATTAGATCCCCCCCTCTCTTTTTTAGGATGGGGCAGGTGGGGCTTTTATAATGTCATGGGTATTTTAAATGTTTAGTTATTATGTCTTTTATATGTGTTTTATGTATTCTGTGGTTAGCCACCCGAAGTTGCCCCTGGCGAGGGGGCAGCAGTACAAATATGAATATTAAATTAAATTTAAATTAAAAGTTCAAAATGGCTACTACTTGGGGTCAATGATTTTTATTTATTTATATTCAAATTTACAGTGATGCACCCACTGTAGCCTTTTAACAGTACTCCAAGGTTGAAAGGAGGTGGAAGAAACAATATGGAACCATTCTTCAAGCCCACCATTATCCCTGCCACATTCTTCAAACTTCTGATCATCTGATAAGCAAAAAGTAACTTGCACCATGTTATATCCTCCATCATTTTGTATTTTCTCATCTCTTGCAGATTTCACTGTGCTGTCACCCCATAATGCTGCCATAATGACAAAATTAAGTGTCACTGAGCAGCCATTGTGGGGGAGCAATAGGGTTTCTGTGTACCCAAACACTTAAGAAAACAGACAAGAATGCACAGGTCTCCTTAAAGACACAGATATGCCAAAGCAATATTTCTTTCCTGCTAACTGTGTTGACTTCCCCACATGCTTTCTTACAAAGGTGCCTTCAAAGCACATAAAAAGGAAAAGGGAGTACAGTATCTGCTTATTTTTAAGCAAACAGGAATGTAACTGAATAGTGGAATTGAACAAGGGGGAGCAACCTGAAAATAAATCACAGAAACAAAGCTGAGGGAGAGTAAAGATATAAAAGTTAGAATTCAGGAAAAGAGATTGAATATTAAAGTGCATAAGTCACATGTCTATAGTATAAAGACAGGGCTGAGTTTCTGAGATAATGCCTCTGTCTCCTTAAAAGTATTAAATCCTGTAGTGCTGGTGGCTACAGACACTTGTTACTGGAAAAGCAATCTTCTTCTGCCCTGAATGGTTCTCAGCAGACAATAAGGAGGCTTCTGGCATCAAAAGGAACTGATATGCCTGAGAGGAAATTTCAGAATTTTGTGTGCTTCTTTGGCAGATATGGTACTTTTTACAAAATATTTCCTACCAGAAGAAATTAAAGTCAGGTAGAAAGGAAAAGCAGAAAGTAAAGGGAAATGTTTTATTGTTTTATTTTAAACTATAATTGTTTAAGGAAAATAGAGAAAAGATCAAGACATTGATCAGGAGGGGAAAAAAATTAAATAATGAAAGTATGGACTGTTAAAATAGAGAAGAGTCAAAAGAGAAAGCTGTCCTGAGCTCAAGTAGGAGAAAAAAATGGGGGAAGTGCTGAGCACATGCCTTGATAACTCAAAGCCTTCCTCAGTTGTTAGGTCCTACCTTGCCTGGGCAGCAAAAAAGAAATGCCCATTCTTCCTTGATGGCTCTTTCCCACAGAGAAGAACATACTATCCACAGGTCAGCATTGGCACATGTTACTGGCCTTGCTGGCTGAGAGATTCTGGGGCTTGCAGTCCAAAATGTAATGTGTCCAAGTTGCTGCAGGTAAGTTAGCAGAGCACTTTGCTCACACCATACCAAATTTTAACTGGCCAAACTTTACAAGTATTTAGGTGATCATTATTTTAGGCGATTAATTTCTGCTAGACAGAACTTGGTACAGTACCTGGAAAATGGCACTAGCAACACCAAAAAAGAAAAGAAAAGATATGGCCTATGGATGGGAGAAAATAAACAGATCTGCATAGCTGTGTTTTTGGTATCTGGATGCAGAGCCAGAGGTTGGAAGTTCAGTTCTCCACTGTGCCTCCTTGTCTGAGGCTGGACTCAATGATATATCATTTTCATCTCTACTGATCTAAGATTAGTCTTATTTATTACAATCATTGGGGTGGGATTTAGTGAATGGACACTACTCAAGGACAGGTATTTTGGTTGGAGAAAGTTACAAGGAAAGGTCTATAAATAAGGGTAACAAGGCCAAGTTTAAATAAGTATCATTAACAACTATCCAAGATATTTTGATTTAATCATCTTAATGTTAAGTCTTCAACAGAATTCCTCTTTTTTACCATCAGCTTTTGGATATCAGGACTTTTGTTTGCATTTTTAAACCAAAAACATACTCTCAATTCAACAAAATATTGTACAATGAAGACATAACAAATATAATATTTTCAATTATATTATTCAGCTGTATATCCCAAGTGAATTTTCTATGAAGTGTATGTTTTTACACATAGTTTTAAAAACTACTTGCACCATTTTGCACAAGTTTGTGCTTTTTATTTATAGGCTTATAGCAAATTGCAGCTGAAAATTAGATTTCCACTTTTTACAAGTAACCCATGGTTTAAAATGCAATTTTACATTTTTATGGAAGTTCACAAGTTAATATGACTATTAATATGACTATTAATAATTAAACTTTTCCCTCCCAAGCATATTAATTTACAGCTAGATTACACTTTTTACAAAGATAAATGTTAAAGATTTAAATGTCACTAGTACCAGATCAAGAGTAAGGGATGTGTCTCCAAATGACTAACAATAATAATTAAGAGATTCCTGGACTCTTCCTTTTCTATAACACAATGAAAAAGCTGCTATCTAGTTGACTGAGCAATAATATGTCAATGTTCCTCATATAATGGCCACAAGTTACAGTTAAATGGAGCCCAACATCTGCATGGTTCCTGCACTGTTGGAGTGTTTTCTCTTTTTCTGCAGTAACAATGTTCCCACAAAATTTTGAGTGGGTTTACTAAATTAACACTTTTTGAGATTTTGGGCATGCAGCGGAATCCTCCCCCCAAAATAATAATAATAATCCAAGTTCTGCTGGTATTAAAGACCAGTCTGTAGATGGTTTTAGTAGCTATAGTGGATCATTTACAATATCCGACTATAACTATAGTGCAAGTTTAATCTTCCCCAAATTGTATTATTCTTCTAACAATAAAATTAGAGTTTTATCTTCACAAATGAAGATATCCTATTGGAAACATGTAGTAAATATTATTTATTTCTGTCATCATCTACTAACAAACTAGTAACTTACAGTAGAAATTGATTTTCCCTGCATCATAGTTTAAAACCAGAGCAAAAAGAGAAAGACATTCTAATTCTTCATAGTTATTCACTCAGAAGTGCATGTTCCATAGAAATTTTGTTCAGCGCTCATTGCTTTTAAAAGGCTGTCCGAAATGCATCCCTTCTTGTTCCACAGCAATATATGGAGTATGCTACAGCTTATTTTCACTATTCATTCTTTTTATACGGTGAAGCAAAGTATCTTTCTCCAAGTGAGCTTCAGCAAGAGCCATCTTAGCTTTGGCTAATTCATGTTTCAGACATTCATTTTCTTCAATAAGCTGGAAAAATTAAGTATAAAACAGACTTTAGTATTGCTATGTACTGCTAGAGTAGTTTTGGGAAGAAGGGTATTTTATAAGCAACAATGTTCTCTCAAGAGAAATTATCAGAAGTATTAATAGGTAAAGGTTTCCCTTGCTCGAAAACTAGTCGTATCCGACTCTAGGGTGCAGTGCTCATCTCTGTTTCCAAGCCGAAGAGCCCAGCGCTGTCTGCTTCTGCAGACGTTTCCGTGGTCATGTGGCAGGCATGACTAGACACTGGAGCGCACGGAACGCTGTTACCTTCCCACCGAAGTGGTCCCTACTTGCAATTCCCTGCTTTCGAACTGCTAGGTTGGCAGGAGTATTAATATCTTGAAAGAATTAATATCACATGTGTGTCTGCACTTACAAAAGCTTTGTAAGCATTTTTTTCTGCGCTAACTTTGCTGCAAAAGTAATCCAGAAAATGAAAATAAGCAAGGCAATAATCATGGTAAATTTGACAAATACTTCTACAAAAGTACAATGAAAATTACTTCAAAAATAAAATAATTATGTATTAACTGTGTGTATGTATGCTGCAAATGTGAAATTGTGTATGTATCAGGACATTTTAAGCTATTCTAAAAAAAATCTTACTCCACTGCCTGCAATATCAGGGTAAAAATATTTGCATAGCAATCTCATGTAAGGAAAAGGCTGTTCTCCATTGTAATGTCACTACTGCTACATTTCAGAGTACAGTATAAGCAATTTATAGCAACATATAATGAAAGTTCAAAATAGTTACATCTTAATTTGATCTTCAGAATGGATTTTGCGAAGAAACTGTAAGAGAAAACAGAGCCTCTCCTAAATGTGGTTCTTAACCTCTCCTAGAAAATTCTAAAGAGCATATAGTGACCTCATAATGCTATGTCTTTTTGCAATACCTCAAAGAGACAGAAGACTAAGGTAATCTAAGCAAATATTTCCAGTATATTCTAGGGTAGGAGTTCTCAACCTTTTAACTTTGTGGGCATGACCACGCCCCCCAGAAGCAAGCGCATTTATGGCTGTTGTAAATGCGGCAACTTCTATGTTTACGACAGTTGTGGGCGTGTTTCCAAAGGTCACCGGCGCATTTTATGGCTAACATAAGCGTGTCCGTTTCCACTTCCAGGTGTGGCAGTGGCAGCACAGGCCACATGAAATGGTGCTGTGGGCCAAGTCCAGCCTGCCAGGCCGTCGGTTGGGAGCCCCTGTTCTATAGAGTATTGTATTTTATAATGTGAACAATAATTTTGATTTCCCACCCCCTCTATTATAAAAACAGACCTAAACAAAAACATTTATAGGTTTATGATTACCTGTTCTTTAACTGAATCAAACAGAGACTTTAACACTTTGGGAGATCTATTAATTTCTGGAGAAGTTTGTGTGGCTTGGGAAAGATAATTCAGTTTTTTATGCCTGTTAACTTCAGAGATCTGATCATTTTCATTTACACTGGTATTATTCTTTGGTAAATCATTGCTAAGTATTTGGTTATCTGTTTAAGAAAAAGAAAAAAATTAACATTTTTACACAAGGACAACAATGTATCTAAATAACGAACAATATAAAATAAACTGAATTGTAATTATATGGATATACACAAAGACTTCTGTTGTGATTTATCAGTACTATAATGCTAAATGCTAAAGCAGTACTATAGTAACAGTACTAAAGGAAGACCAGTTCAAGTAATAAGAATTACTATTCATTCCATATTGGATAGAACTGTCTCTAATCAAGGCATTTTAAAGAGTAAGACATGTATCCACACATATACAAAGTAATTAATTACATAAATTTGTAGTTATTAAAGCACTATGCACATCTACTTATACACAAATATAGTCTCATATCAATAACACTCCAGGATAATTCCTTAGGACCTGTTTTTAGACCCATACAATCAAGTTGTATCACAACTTCTCAACACATGATCTCTGATTTATGGAATTATACGGCTGATATCCTAGTTACAATGGTAGAGTCAGATTAAGCAAATTCTACCTTTGTAACTGGAAAAGGGGAGGAGGCAGTGGTTTTTACAATTTATACTATGGAAAAAGCCTCAGTCAACTGTGTTGAAACTTGACAGCAGACTGACTGGCCTGAGGGTGGTCTGGGCCACTTCTGAAAGACTGAAAGGGAAGCACAAATATTCACACCTGATCTCCAACAGTCCTGACAGGTATTGTCAGTGCTATTATCTACTTTGATCAGGCTAGACTTGCCAACTGATTTGTACAATATTTTTAAGAAAAAGGTTACTGTGTTTTGTCACTGACAAGATCTAGGTCTGCTCTACCGATACAATTGTTTATTGGTTTTAACCTACAGATGTAAGTAAGTCTTATTTTTATTATACTTCACAGGGTCACTTAATGGGGTGATGCAGTCTCTTAGGTATCCTGGCCTGCCCCACTGCCATGAAGGGCTTTAAAGGTCAAAACTAGAACCTTAAATTGCACCCGGAAGCATACTGGCAATCAATGCAGCTCCCGTAGCAATGGCAAGGCACGGGCATAACGTCTACACCCTATCACGACCCAGGCAGCTGCATTCTGGACCAGCTGTAGCTTCCGGATGGTCATCAAGGGCAGCGCCATGTAGAGTGCATTACAATAATCCAGTCTGGAGGTGACTAGAGCATGAGTAATCGTGAGCAAGGAGTCCCGGTCCAGGAGCGGGCATAATTGGCAGATGACATGGAGTTGAGCAAAAGCCCTCCTGGCCACCACTGCCACCTGCTCTTCAAGCAGTAGTCGCGAGTCCAGGAAGACCCCCAAATTACACACCCTGTCTATTTGGGGCAGAGAAGCCCCATCCAGCACCAAAGATGGTAGCTCCCACAGGACCCTGAACCCACAGCCACTGTCTTGTCAGGATTCAGCTGAAGCCCGTTGTCCCCCATCCAGACCCTCCCAGCCTCCAGACACCTGGTTAGGTCTCCGACTGCATCACTTGGATCCACACGGGCCGAAATGTGTAATTGAGTATCTCACCCTGTGGGAACGGATGATCTCCCCCAGCGGTTTCATGTAGATGTTAAACAGGAGAGGTGAGAGCACCGAGCCCTGAGGCTTCCCATACAGAAGAGGATGGCACGGACATCACATCCTCCAATGACACCGACTGGGTCCAGCCCCTTAGAAATGAGGAAAACTAGGACAACACAGTGCCCTGAGCCCCCAATTCTCAGAGCCACCCCAGAAGGATACCGTGGTTGGCGGTATCGAAAGCTGCTGAGAGGTCAAGAAGAGCGAGAACAGAGGGACTACCCCTGTCTCACTCACACCAGAGATCATCCATAAGTGTGACCAATGCAGTCTCGGTACCATAACCGGGCCTGAATCCTGACTGGAAAGGGTCCAGATAATCTGCTTCATCCAGAACCCCCTGGAGCTGCAGTGCCATCCGTATTCTTGGATACGAGTAAAAGCTAACGACGATACATAGGACATTTGTCCATGAACCTTCACATGTCACACTCAGCTACTGAATATTTTAAAAACTCATACTAAATCAGCAATCATTACACCACAGTGCTGAATGAAGTCTGATAATATAGGTTTCCAAATAACCAACTTTTTAGCTCAGGTACTTCCATGGTACATACCAATATAAAAAATGAGCAGAGAAATAGAAACAGACATACCTCTGATGCAAAATGAACCATCATCTTTCCTTTCTACAAAAAGTAGGTCTATATGTAGTGTTATTGGGACTGGTTCAGGAATAGTCAAATTGTCACGTGGACTGTCATCCTTTAAAAATGGAATCAATTAAAATGTGTGTGAGAGAGTTTACATATGAGAATTTTAATACAATACATATATTATTGTATTTTCAAATAGGTCACAGTGGCTGAAATCCTGTTGTGCAGCTCCATGCTCTCTTGATTTACTCATGTAGCATATACAGTATTTTGAAATACTGTTCTGTGCTTCACCTATAGGTCTGGAGATTATACTGTCTGCATAAATCAGAAAAAGAGAGGGTGGAATTGCACAGAAGTGTTCTTTGATACTATTTCAAGGTGCTGGTGAAAAACCACATTGCATTATTTATTAAAAGCTTTTTAAAATGTACAGAATGAAGCTTGGGCTGTTAGTTACTGAATAAGTGGTTAAATTCTAAAATTTCTTTTATACTTTCCCTAGTTCTGCATGCTTCACTTAGACTGATTTAAGAATTGTAGTGTACTAATAAGAGCTGGCTGATGGGATCTACATAGCTCTGTAATGCCTGTCTCTGCAACTTTAAAAGCTAAAAATAGAATGGAAAGGCAAGTAGAACATTACAACTTAAGTAAAACTTAGTAGACTAGTGCAAGATTATTACTGACTGTACCAGAGCCTTTGAGGTCAAGGAGCAAAAATAACAGGAATTTCTGTATGCCTATTGCCTCATGTACCACCCAGATGACCTCTTTTGGTAGAAAATGGATAGTACAGTTCTAGCTGGGAAATACGCATCTAAACATGTGTTTAAAGCAGACTAACGTCAACTAATTACATAATACTATATAGTACTTCTTTTTTAAATTAATGGAATATTTTAATTTTATTATGATACATAACTAAACTATGTGTTTGTTCTCTGCTAAATCACACTCCTAGCCTCAAGTTGCTTTGTTTTGTTTCAAATATTTTTACAAGAGAAACAACAATACTACCCTTCTTTTTTATATTCAGACAGGTTAGCGCACTGCTTTAACAGAAAAAATGCTAAGGGTAAAAAATGCAAAGAGCTATACTTTTACAGATCACTATATTACAGCAATTTTGCTAGAAAAGTATTTCCCTTGCAAACAGTTCACTTGAGAATATAAATCCTAGCATACAACATCTCCAAAATCAAGGCTATAATGCCAAAAAAATATTTTTCAGCTACTAAACAGATGTGGATAATAAATCTTTAAATAACTAGCCACTGTGGTAGAAAACTGCATGAGAATAAACATCTGCTGCTCAATAAAAAAATATAAAGCATACAACTGATATTAGAAGTGTTGTGCATAAAATCACTCCCAAATGTGGTTGAGTGAAAGCACTGTACTGATCTTAAGGCATTTAATGTAAAGTAGGTACAGAAAATCCATATTCACTGTGAAATAAGACAAAATTCACTCCAAAATGACATACTTTTAAGTTGATATTTGTATTAGAAATTTTTATATTCATAGGCATCACTTCTGCAACCATTTCATCTTCCAAGAAACGCTGAATGTTCATAAGTGAAGAAGTTAAGAAATCAGCATTAAGATCTTCTATATGACACTGTAAAAATCCATTTTTTTCACAAAGCAATGAGTATTTTATAGCACTGGGTCCATTTTCCCATCTCAGTCTTATTTCAGGTGTTGATTTAACTGGCTGAGTTATATATTTTGAATCTGAACCTGTTATAAAAGAATAGAGCATGAGGTCAACCATTTAGGAGATTAAAAGCATCTGCACATATCTTATTTTCCACCATGGTGTTTTTAATGAGCATCTCACTTTGAAACAGCCAACATCAAAAACACAAGATTATTTCAAATTACCTCTGCATGTTTTCCCTTGTAACTGGGCATATAACATATTTATCATAATTAATAAACTGTGAAAAGGACCTTAATTAGTTAAAACAAACTTTTCTTTAAACATGACTTGTCCCTCTATGTGGATTTTAAAAACTATAAAATAATTCATTTTAAATATACTGTACTTCAGATTTCTTGAAAATGTAGCAAGCAATTTCCATCATTAAATTTCCAGAACCAGAGAAGGGTGGGTTGTTTTGTTGTTGTTGTTTTTTTGGGGGGAAATCAGGTTCTGAGTGATTTTAGAAGGTGGACATACCATATATACCGAATATAAACTGAGTTTTTTAACCCCAAAAACGAGGTCCAAAAAGGGGTCTTGGCCTATACACGGGTCAACAACCACAAGGTCTAAAAATATGGGTTTTTTAAAAGTTATTTGGCACTTTAAAAGTAAGTTTTGGGACTTCCATGGCAAAAGAATCTGAGGCACAATTACATAACTGGCCACAAGAGGGTGGAAATCGCGCTTTTCCATTAGAATAAATCGACAATCAAGTTCTCCTATTCTGGTTTGTTTTCAATTAATTCCTATGGAAAACCGCAGATGAAGAAAGCTCTACATTACAATTGTGTCTCCCTTTCAAACTGGTGGGGAAAAAGAAAGGATTTCACTTACTGGTACCTTCTGCCTTTGTCTCTGCTCTGCCCAAGATGGAGGAGAAAGCCATGCTTCTTCCTTGCAGGGGGAGCAAGAGGCTAGGCTAGAGCAACACTTCCTGCCTCAGTGCAATTGACCTGCCCACCCACTTTACCTGCAGCACCACTGGTGGGTGATGCAAGTATAGTTTTAAAAAAAATCAATAAAATAATTAATATTACTTTGTTTTAATGTATTTTACTGAAACTCACTAGCAGCTGCTGCATTTCCCACTCTCGGCTTATACTCGGGTCAATCTATTTTCCTGGGTTTCAAGGTCAAAATTAGGTACCTTGGCTTATATTTGGGTTGGCTTATATTCATGTATATACGGTAGACACTTTTTCTAGACCACTACAGGTAAACTTGCAAATTGCTAGTTCTTTTGTTTCCAAAATTTTAAGCACCATGCCTCACTTTTATTTTTCAGAAACTCAATCCCACCCCAACTTCTCTCAACCCCTTTTAATAAAGCCTTAATCAACTTTAAAACAGTTTCCCCTGGAATTTGTTTCATGCTCCTCCAGGGAATCAAACACCCCAGGTTTGGGAACCAATGCTGTAATTGTACAATGTACTAACCAAATTGTTAATATAAAAATTAATCATTAAACAGCAACAACATTGAATTCATTTAAAAAAATTATATTAGTTCCTACCTGCTGTTCGATTGCAGAGATAATGTCGAACACTGATATTGCCCAACTGATTTGGTATCACTTGGTTTACCTGAAGACACACTTCTGTATCTTCACCTCTGAGATCAATTTCACCATTTACACCATATATTTTGAAAACCACCACAGACATCTGTCAAAAAAAATTTAAATGCTAATTAGTAATTAATCTGTAAAGTCTCAGAGGTTGACTACACTAATACTGTACAGAATCAGTAAAATAAACCACAGAAGGCAACATGCAATTTTAAACAAGTGTTCTATTAATTTAAGAGCCGTAGCACACCGAGGCCCTCTGCTACCCTCTTTGAAGACAAAATTGCTCATAAAGGTAAAGGGCGCCCTTGCTCGAAAGCCAGTCGTGACTGACTCTAGTTGGTGGTGCTCATCTCTGTTTACAGAGACAGCACTATCTGTTTCTGCAGACATTTCAGTGGTCATGTGGCAGACCTGACTAATGCCAGAATGCTGTTATCTTTCCCACCATAATGGTACCTATTTATCTACTTGCAATTTCTTGCTTTTGAACTGCTAGGTTGGCAGGCATTGGGACAGATGAAGGAATCTTACTCCATCACACAGCCCTCAGGTCTTCAACTGCTGACCTGCCAACCTTCTGGTTGTCAAGTTCAGCATCTTAACCTCTAAGCCACCAATGCCAAACCAGCAATTAAATAGATGCAGTTGTTGTATAGATGAATTTCAGCTTTTTTGATGCCAGCAGCATTTTTAATCTATATATTAAGGCAGCTCACAGTTTAAAAGTCACAACATCACATAATAACGGTGTTCCTTTAAGTCAGTTCTGACTTATGTTGACCCTTTTCTCCCCATCTGTGGCTCTGTAGCCAGATAACTAACTCACTGAGCTGTGAAAAGGAACAACAGTAAGGCACTATGAAGCTCCTTTCCCATGCTCTAGCAAATGGATCCATGTTAGGTAAAGGTCAAGGTTTCCCTTGCTCGAAAGCCAGTCGTATCCGACTCTAGGGTTCAGTGTTCATCTCTGTTTCAAAGCCAAAGAGCCAGCGTTGTCTGCTTCTGCAGACGTTTCCATGGTCATGTGGCAGGCATGACTAGACACCGGAGTGCATGGAACGCTGTTACCTTCCCACCGAAGTGGTCCCTATTTATCTACTTGCAATTTCTTGCTTTCGAACTGCTAGGTTGGCAGGAGCTGGGACAAAGGTGGGAGCTCATTCCGTCCTGCAATACTCGGGAATCGAACTGCGGACCTTCCGCCTCCCAGTCAGTGTCTTAGCCACTAGAGCCAAGGCAGTCCCTTTTGGATCAACATTTAGTCGACATAAATTAAAGACCACCCAAGGAAGTTGTCTATACATTTTTCACAGAATAAGAGTACTATACTTCCATTTTATTGAAAATGATGAGACACAGAGAATACAGATAAATATTTTAAGTCAAGTGAGTTGATCAAGTAGATCATTAACTAACACTTTGGACCTTTTATTTACTTTCTCTTTTACCACTACAGGTGTTGAGGGAGATACAAGGTTTTTGTTTTGGCACTTCTAGTTGGTGGCCACTTACTATTTTCAAAATTAGTACAGTGCATCACTATTTAAGATACACATTTCTTCTATAGTATCCATAATTAAAGAGAAGTACACTTGACAGCTACTCAACCCATTTCACCAGACACCATTCACTGCCATATCCCTTGCATTCATTTCCACCAAACTATTTATTTTGAGAGTAACAACAATGTAGCATTCCTAAACAAAGAATTGTTAAAACAGTCCCACCTCACTGAAGTGTGTAAAAAACATGGCCTCTGTATTTGGAGAACATTACCATTTCTTCGCTAGCCTCCTGAGCACCATCTGAAGCTGCACTGAGGACATCAGGAGAAGGTCCACCACAATTCTCAATCACTGTGCTTTCCTCGGGTGTGTTTTCCACTGGTTTATTTGACATGATGGCTTGTATATTCAAGATAATTTTTTAAAAAATAGATACATTTAGGTTCATTCTGTACATTCATAAAGCTACCTTACATTATTTTCACTAACTCTAAAAGCAATGAGATGGCATATCGCATGCAGGCATTCAAAGAAACGTAAATTAGCTCCAAAATAATGAAGAAAAGCTATTTGCAGAAGAGTCTACACAGAGAGGTTTCAAGTATTTTCGAACAGTTTATTTATCATCTTCTCCTTCTGTCCCTCCCCTAATCCATTATTTAGTTTTTTCCAAGTATGGCATATTGACTAGCTAGACTTAATTTATTTTATCTAGCCATGACACACCACTCTATGTCAGGAATACTGTAAAGAAAATCGTTGGTTTTTACTCACCCAAATCAATGAAATGTGGTAGCCAGGGAAGCGTCCCTTGGAGACTGGCTTCAGCTGTAAGGCGGGCAGCGTGGCGCATAAGAAGACCAGGCACGCCGGAGTCTCGATCGCTTCCCCGCTCTCGCCAGGGAAGCGTCCCTTGGTTGTGAGCGGGGAAGGGAAGTGAGACTCCGGCGTGGCTGGTCTTCTAATGCATCATGCTGCCTGCCTCACAGCTGAAGCCAGTCTCGCTTCCCTTCCCCGCTCTTGCCAGAGAAGCGACCCTTGGTTGAGAGCGGGTAGGTGGGAGCGAGACTCACCGGCGGGAGCAAGAGAAGCGACCCGTGACCGAAGAGGAGGAGACTCGTTGGGTCTCCTGCCGCCGCCCCGGAAGCGCCATTCCTCCTCCTCGCCCCATTCCTCCTGTCCTTGGGCGAGGGTGCTCGGGGCCGCTTAGATATTTTGGGGGATTCCCTCACGGTCGCTTCTCTGGCTGCCTCACAGCTGGGGCCAGTTTCGCTCCCACCCGGCTCACAACCAAGGGAAGCGTCCGGTGAGTGTCGCAGCTTCTTTCTCATGTGAAAACCCTAATGCCTCATACAATGTCCGGCGACGGTGTATGAGGCATCTTTTTTCCAAGAATTGGGCGGCGTTGTATGGATCCGACGTTCTATGAGGTATTACTGTATAATAATAACTTAATTATCCTGTAACTGATAAAATGTAGTCACAATTTACATTTGATCAGTAAGAACCCAGTCTCTTTGGCTAGCATGAATTATGTTGGAAAGTCATGTCAAATGGAAACTCATCAACTATCCGGTAAACCAACCTTAGAAACACAACAGCTCAATTAACAATGTACTGTATAACATTTTTTCTAAATCCACAAAAGTAAGGTCTTTCTTGATTTTATTTTGAAAATGCTAACTAAAACCAGTGCTAAGCATCAGTACAATTAAAACAACTCAAAATAGATAATGATCATTTCATGCAAATTAATTTTTAAAAAAATGCCACCAAAATGACTTGATTAGTAAGCAAACTAAAGTCAGTACAATTAAAACAACTCAAAATAGATAATGATCATAAGAACATAAGAACAGCCTTGCTGGAACAGGCCACAGCCCATCCAGTCCAGCATTCTGTCTCACACAGTGGCTCACATTTCAGGCAGATTTCATGCAAATCAATTTTTTAAAATAATGCCACCAAAATGACTTGATTAGTAAGCTTCCTTACCTCTTTCAAAAAAGCTTTGGCTATCACTTCCATCACTCTCCATATAGTGCTCCTCCAACAACATGCTGTCAGTAGAAATGGTATCCAAAGAGGCCTGTGATGGACTTTTCTTCATGTTCTTATAAGAAACAGAGAATGCAGGGAGATTGGACTGGCAGGGTTCCTTAGTCTTTCCACTTTTTAACATAAAGATATTAGGAAATCATTATTTATGGGGAAAACATGTTACAAAAGAAAATAAAAATCTCCAGAGCAAAAATGAAAACAAATAGTAGAAGGAAAAAACAACTCCTTGAACCTCTGAGTGAAATACAACAGTATAATTTATTCAAGTTAGACTTCTGTATTCTAGAAGACAGAGTATTCTATGCAATGTGCATGGCTACAACGATCTTCTGTATGCTTTACTATCATTACTGTACAGTTTTAATGTGCTACTGCAGGTAAACTATGCCAAAGCTAAACCTTTTCTGAGTACAGTGGACCTTTGATTAACGACGCCTTCGAATAGCGTCATTTCCGCTTAACGAAGCGTTGTCACGCGCCACGTGACTATCCACACGATGAAAAACCGTTGTGCGGATTAATGACTTTTTTTAATGTTGTTGTGTGGATAATGACAGTTTTTTGCCGCTAGATGGCGCAGCTACCATTGAAAACCACACAACGACATTTCCCCTATAGCGACACTACTTGGGGAACCAAGCAACGTCGTTATGTGAGGGTCTACTATACTAGAAATTCTTCCTCTACTTAAAAACAATATAAAAATAGTTAAAAGCCCTTCAATAAAACCAACTACTGTAAAAATCTTTCTTTTCCCCTCTGATCATCATTCTGTTTCCTTTCCTTTCTAACCACATCTAGCCAAGTATCTTGCCTTATTCATTTAAAGCTTCCTTCCCAGACATTTCTCCTGGAGACAGTTGATACATGTGTAGAATATTTCAGCTGTTACAGAACAATGCTGTAGTATACTAGACCAAATATCAGAAGCCGTCACAGAGTGCACTTCCCACCACCTATCAATGGTAACAGTTAAATACATAGGAGTTCCCATACTTTACTGTGTTAATTTCAATCTTGAACCAAAACAATCAGCAAATTTTCAAAAATATAATATTTTCTATACCTTAATGGAGGTTGAAATACAAGCATTTTGGCAGTGGTCAATTTTTCTTTGTCATTTTCAACCTCTTCAGATTGCCAAACATCAGATTCAAACTCTGCAACATTCTGAAGTGGGCCTCCAACTCCACTTTCCTTATTCACAAGCTCATTTTTGTCATGTTCCTTGTCCGTAAGAGTCTCAACAGAACCTTCTTTGCAACATAAAACATTAACCAATTCCCTGGCATACACGCTACTCTTATCACTTAGTGACTCACAAATTTCTTCTGAATCGCTTCGACTGAAGAGTCCACTGCTATTTTCATCATTTATTTTCTCAGAAAGCTTTTCTGATGCATCATCTGAAAAAGAACTTCCCCTTTGCAAGTCTGTATCACTGTCTGATTTGAAAAGAGGATCTGTTAGAATATCAACATTCATGTCTAAGTTGCTCATCTGGGCAGCATGAACAGGCCTTAGCAGCTTGTATTCTGATGTACACGTTTCTCCATTTTCCACAGGTGAAAGATCTGAAGCCACAGGACTTTCTTCTTCTAAAACAGGAGATTTGCAGGCAGTTCCTTGCATCAGCGGATGGAGCAACAGAGCCACATCTGCACTTTTCAGCGAGATCCCAGTGCAAATGTCTGCCAGTTTTGCAGGTTTTCCAGTCACAATCTCTACATCTTTCCTTAGATTGTCAAGGAGCAATACTAGAGATTCTTGGAGGTAGAGTAAGAAAAGATACTGGTAGTGGTTGATCTGCATGCTGACATGTTTTTGGATGTGAACAAGAACATGAACATCTGCGTCAGTTCTAAAGCACACAGGTTGCAATTCTGAAATACTGTTTTCTCTGCCATTGGTCAAGGCTTCTTTCTCAGTGCTATAATACTCTTTCAGAAGTCTTTTGCGATGTAGTCGGCTAGCAAAATCACTAGAATCACTTTTTGCAACATTAAGAAGTTTGTGACCACAGAAGGGCTCTTTAAGTGACTGTTCAAATCTTGTTGGCTGGCAAATCCACAATGTAAGTGGGAATGAGTCCACAAAGCTTATTGGCCTTCCTTTCCCACTCTTCATTCCTTCATAGTCTACCCAGAATTGGGAAAAATGCACTGCCCAGACATCAGAAGCAGCAGATGATTTCAGTGCACATTTGTTTAGTTTGGGAGTGATAAAGCCTTTATAGATGTCATGCATCTTTGTATCTTGTTCATAGGCATGACGCTGGAAAATTGGATGCAAAAGATTAAAACAATCTGGAGATTTTGGAAAACCTGTGAAAGTTCTACTAAAAAATTCAGAATCTTTAAAGTTCTGAAACACTGCTTCCAAATCAGAGTGTCTGCAATTGGGCGAGTGCCTGGTGTTTGTAGCAATCACTTCAGAACTCTGGATAGAAACGGCATTTGGATCATCCCTGTGATTTTGTTTCCTCTCAGAAGGAATGATGAACTGCAATTGAAAAAAGAAACAAAGCAATGGTTAGGAAACATAGTACAGCTCATTTTGGTAAAATGGCTCTCATAGAATATTAGTGGGAGTAGATGTGATAGAAATCTCCTCCTAGAAATGTCTCCCACAAAATAAGCTACCCAAAGGAGGAGTGTATGTAGACTTGGGAATCCTTGATCGGTGCAGTCTTGCCTACTTTAGATGGAAGCTGAAGTGGCACTTGAATGCTGAACTGCTTGCATATTGCAAAACCAAAATACTTGAAGGGATGATTTCATAACACATGTGGAGAAAAAATTACCCCCACGGGTTAATAACTAAATTGAAGGAATGAAGAAGTTAAACCAGACCGCCTCTGATTCACAAGCAGAATGGAGTAAGCGTGCTTCCTTCTCTCTTCCATCCTGGTAGAATTACGCCTCCAGGCCCAATTGCTACCGTTTAGGAGAGAATTGAAAACGTGGTTAGCGGATCGGGTCTCGGGGCCAGGATTGCCAAAAAGCTCTCCTTTCTGGCTCATCTGAGCCTCCCCCTCTTGTAATTGGTTTTATTGAAGGGCATTTAACTATTTTTATATTGTTTTTAAGTTTTGTTGAACAGCCAGTAAGGTGTTCGCTGGACTGTGTACACCGCCCAGTCTATTGATTGGGGCAGTATATAAATCTAAATAAATAAATCAAAGCCCAAGCCCAGGCTTGGAGACATTTAAAATCTGGAGTGACTGAGAGACACCTGGGCCAGGATGAGAAGGCTGCTTGGAGGGCTGTATCAGGGGAGAAATTACCCCACAGCCTTGTCACCCCAATTCTCCACTGGCTGAAGTAAGATCAGGTGAGGGAAGGATATGTATAAAAGTAGGCTTTGAACAACATAATGATGATAAGGATTTGGCTGCCCTGAGCGGATTTTCAAGGGACTAGGTTGGGCAACTGGTCCAAGCCACTGTGGTACTTCATGCATACCTGTCAAGTATCCCGGATTGGCCGGGATTTCCCGTATTTTCGCACGACTTTCTCCCCTTTCCCGCCGCCATCCCGTAAAATGACTGTCAGGGAAAGTAGTTACTGCACATGCGCAGAAGGGTTCTGCGCAGGTCCCGTATTTTCCGGAGCCACGCTTGACGGGTATGGCTTCATGCAAGTGTTGCTCCCATGTAACTTAGGACAGTTTAGGTAAATTTAGCAAGGGGAAAGACTGATGCACTTGTCCTACTTGCAATTAGTTGCCAAGGCTGAATGGTTTCACTCTTTTGCTCCCTTTTGAGGTGGGGCACACACCGTCCATCTAGGATTTTATCCTACTCTGGGCAGTTTACATCTTTAAAAACAAGGACAAGCAAAAATTGCACAATCCTGGTGGCAAAAAAGCCACATAAATAAAAAGATTACAATAGAAATTACAAAAACTATAACAAAATATACAAATTAAAATTCTAATAAAACTGTCTTAATTGCCTGGAGGGGAAAACATTCTTGAAAGTCTCCTTGAAAAACACTGTTTTAAGATGTTTCATTTACTGCAAGAATGCAATACTGAGTGATATGAAGCTTTTATCTTTGGAAACAGTACCTTTATCATTAACCCATCAACTCGAACATCAAGATGTTCTTCTGACTCTGAATTATCATTCAATTTGTACATGGCCATGAATTGACTGAGACTCTGTTTCAAATCCAGCACAAACTGGTTTAACCATAGCACACTCCTCTCATCCAAAGTAAACTGGAGAGCATTTAGCTGAGCGTACAGATTTGAGTTTGGGACTAAAAGAAATAAAAACAAAATTATTTCATTAAAAACATTTTAACCTCATGCTATTCTGTTTAATAGCTGTTTGAAGACATGAAAATGCTCTAAATCTAATACTGTAGTCACATGAACAACAAATTTGGAGACTCATGTTCTAACCATATATGGAATATTATTATTGAAGAATTAAAATGACATTTTCCTGAAAGGTAGTGAGTCACTTGCTGTGAAAGAGCAATGGCTTTTTGATAACCATATAACTATAAGTGGGAACTGCAAGAAAATGTTGCAAAGTGGGATGTTATTTAGTGTTGCAGCCAGTCAGGGTTTCTTTTAGGATATTCCATTCCACTCCCACTTCACTGTTTCTCCATTTTCCCTTCTCTATAACACTCCACATGCCTCCCCCCCCCCCATTTCTTTATCCTTAATACAGACACTCACCATTCAACTGCCACTAATAATTTCCAGTCCTCATTGTTTGTTCTTTTGGGTGATTTGCTCTTCTGGGAGTGGTCACTCTTAGGGATTTCTTCTCAAAGTGTTTTTTTATACTTTTACTACTTTCTCTCAGTGCACTGATACTTCCCTCTTACATCTCAGTAGTCTCAGGCATCATAGAATAGCACACAGCTTTGCATGACAGGAAGGAAATGTACCTGCACACATGCATTCCATGTGCATATTTCAATAAATGTGAGTGAGGAGAAGTGTTTTCAACAGAGAGGTTATTTAATTCTTAATTATAACACTTCTTCCTCTCCCAAAGGAGTAAAATTGAACAAACTCAATAGCAAGCTTCAGGTCTATTCATTTCGTTTACAAAAGCATCCAGACAGAAAAATAAATTCATGTTCTCAAATGGCCTAGCATTGCTAACATGCAGTGCTGCACATTTTTTTATCATCATACACTTGATGGTAAACTCTACATCAAAGTTGCACAATTTTAACTACACCAGAAAGTTCGGTTTCACTTAACAGTGATAACTTTCGTTCTTCGAGTATATAGTTTGTGAATACACACTATTGGGTTATGCGCCTGCGCAGAACACCGATCGGAGGCTTAAAAAGCTCATTGGTCAAAAGTTTTGGCAGTAAGACCGCCCACCCTGAGGCGCCAGTCCGCCATTTTACCTCAGTTCCATACTTAAGCCAAGCACAGGATAAACCAATTGATCTCATCCGTGCAGCTCAAGAGGGGAGGCAGGGTGGGTAGTGTGTATTCACAAACTATATACTCGAAGAACGAAAGTTATCACTGGTAAGTGAAACCGAACTTTCTCCTTCGTATAGTTTGTGAATCCCCACTATTGGGAGATTAGCAAGCTCACACTCACTTGGTCGGTGGGCAGTCGGATGAGATGATCCCACAATGAGTATGATGGTCAGGTAGAGTGAACTGTCAAGGGCGATGAGCCCGGAGCCCCCTGGCGAGGACGACACAACCAAGTCTGGCGTCCGCAGTGGCTCTGGTGTCCACTCTGTAATGTTGGACAAATGTAGAAGGTCTGGACCAGGTGGCAGCGTTACATATGTCCTCAAGCGGTGTGCCCTCCAAAAAGGCAGTGGATGTGGCAACCGCTCTCGTAGAATGCGCCCTGACATGCAGCGGAGGTGGCAGAGAGGCCGACTCGTAGGCCAGGTAGATGGTAGACGTGATCCATTTGGAGAACCTCTGGGCAGAGATGGGTTCACCCTTGGACTTTCCTCCATAAGCCACAAATAGACACTGTGACTTCTTGAACTCCCTTGTCCTGCTGGTGTAAAACAATAAAGCTTGTTTCATATCCAGCGTGTGCCAAGTCTTTTCTTGGACGTTGGTGGGGTTCTGGAAGAAGGTTGGCAGCGAGATAGTCTGTGCCATATGAAACTGGGAGACTACCTTAGGAAGGAAGGTGATATCCGTGTGGAGCACCACGCGGTCATTGAAAAACTGAAGAAACGGTGCATCTGCCCACAGAGCAACCAGTTCACCAGCTCGTCGAGCAGACGTGATAGCCACCAGAAATGCCGTCTTCCACGTGAGGAGACGAACATCCGCGGTAGCCATAGGCTCGAAAGGAGTCCTGGTGAGCGCGTTGAGAACGGCAGACAAGGACCATTGTGCTGTTGGAGTCCTGACCGGCGGGAAGGCGTTCCGCAATCCCTTGAGGAAACGCTTTACCGTATGGTCGCGAAAGGCACCAGAAGCAGGTGAACCAGCTGGAGAGTGAGCCACCACCGCTGCGAGATGGACCCGGATGGAGGTAATGCTAAGGCCAGACTCCGCCAAATGGAGGAGGTAGGCCATGATGTCCTGTAGTCCCACCTGTGGAGGGTACGTCTGCTGGGATGCCAGGAAAGCACAAAAGCGTCTGTATTTGGAAGCATAAGACTTCCTTGTGGAAGGACGCCGTGCTAGCTCCAAGATCCTGGACAGTCTGGGGTTATCCTCCATGCGGTGAGGTGGAGGCTGGGTAGGTCCGAATGGTGGAGCTGGCCGTGCTCCATTTGGAGAAGTGTTGGCGATTCCGGCAGCGTGCGATACTGTGATGACATGTGTAACAGTAGCGGAAACCAGGGCTGGCGAGGCCATGCTGGAGCCACGAGAATTGCGTTGGTCCGGTGTTGGTACATCCTGGTGAGGACCTTCTGAACCAGGGGAAACGGGGGAAAGGCGTAGAGGTAGTCCTGATCCCACCGTTTCATGAAGGCATCGCCCTCGGAGTTCAGTCCGATGCCTGCCCTGGAACAGTACCTGTGGCATTTCCTGTTGGACTCCGACGCAAAGAGGTCGATGCTCGGAGTCCCCCAGGCCCCGCAAAGGGACCGAAATACCTCGTCGTCCAGCTCCCACTCGTGGGTCGTCGAGGTGAGACGCCTGAGGTGGTCGGCCAAAACATTCAGCTTGCCTTGAATGTGTACTCCAATCGGAAAGATGTGTCTTTCCAGACACCACTCCCAGAGTTGCACCGCAAGGTAAAGTAGGATGGTGGACCTTGTCCCTCCCTGCTTGTTCAGGTATGCCACCGCTGTGGTATTGTCCGAGGCTACTTAAACCACATTGCCGGTGAGTAGGGCCTCGAAGGAACGTAGGGCCTTCCAAACGGCCAACAGCTCCAAATAGTTGATATGGTGCACCATCTCATGAGGCAACCAAACGTTGTTGACCGTTAGAGTCCCGCAGGCAGCCCCCCAGCCGAGGTTGCTTGCGTCGGTCAAAACCTGCAACGAAGGTTGTGGGGGGTAAAAACAGTAGCTGGTCCATCAGTTCTGGAGACGGAGTCAGCCGTTTGGACTGGCTCTCCCTGAGCGAGTCGAATTCGTGGAGGAGCCATGACTGCAGGGACCGGAACTTTAACTTGGCGTGAGGAATTACCACCGTCGTTGAGGCCATGAGGCCTAAAAGTCTCTGTGCCTTTTTCACCCTGATAAATGGTTTGTTCCTGAATTCGCTTACCCCTTGTGCAATGTCCAGTAAGCATTTCTGGGGGGCGAAGGCTCTGGTAACTAGCGAGTCGAGTACCGCTCCAATGTACTCGACGCGCTGAGAAGGAATCAACTTTGATTTGGCAAAGTTGATTCTGAGGCCAAGACTTCCATGAGGTGAACCGTGAACTGCGTGTCCCGAATGGACGACGAGCTGGTGGGGGAGACAATCAGCCAGTCGTCGATGTACGGGAAGACCCTGATCCCCTTCTGACGGAGGAAGGCAGCCACCGGAGCCATGCACTTGGTGAAGACTCTCGGTGCCGTAGCCAGACCGAACGGTAGGCACCGGTACTGGTACACAGAGTTCCCGATTCGGAACTGGAGGAACCGTCTGTGCTCCTCGAGGATGCTGATATGGAAGTAAGCGTCCTTGAGGTCTATCACTGTGAACCAGTCCCCTTTGTTGATGAGGGGGAGGACGGTCTGTAGGGTCACCATCCGGAACTTCCTGGTGTGGATGCACATGTTCAGGCGGCGCAGGTCCACAATTGGGCAAAGTCCTCCGTCCTTCTTCTGAACCACGAAGTACCTCGAGTAGAAACCGTTGTCCCAATCGGTCGGTGTTACCCGCTTGATGGCTCCCTTGGACAAAAGAGTTGATATTTCTTCCTCCAAATGGGGGGACGAGGTGGTGAAACGGTGTCTTCCTACCTGAGGCACTCGCACGAACTCGATGGCGTAACCAGCGGACAAGATCTTCAAGACCCACCGGTCGTCCGTGATGCCTGACCACACCTGGAGGACGTTCCGGAGGGGGAGGTATGGGAGGTGGAGCGAGAGAGCCTTGGCCTTCGTAGTTTCAAACCCGGGACTTGGATTTGGCGTCGGACCGCTTGCCCTGTCCGTAGGGTTGGTAGCGAGGCTTGTGTTGGTGTCTCTGTTTGTAGAAACTGGGCCTGGGCTGGTCAGTCGAGCTGCCCTGTTGCTGGGGGTTCCCCCGATATCGATGCGTAAAGGGTTGGAATCGCGGTTTGGTAGGCTGAGCCGGCGTGGTGAGCCCCAGGAACTTAGCCGTCGAATTCATCTGCCGCAGTTCGTTAAGCACCTTATCGGTGTCTTGTCCAAACAGGCCTTGCCCATCAAATGGAAACTCTTCGATGAGCTTCTTCATGGCGTCATCGAGAGAGGTGCCCCTGAGCCAAGCATGGCGACGGAGCAGAATGGCAGAAGACATGTCCTTGGCCACGTAATCGTTAATGTGCCTGGCCGTCCGCATCTGCTGTTCTGCCAGAAAGTCCCCTTCTGCAGCCAGAGAGTCGAATCCTTTCTGGGCATCGGCAGGCAGTTTAGCAGCAAGGATCTTCACTTGCTCCCAGAGGTGGGACTGATAGAGGCCCATGGCTGCTGAGTAATTTGCAGCTCGCAGGAAGAGGGAACCGGTGGCGTAAAACTTACGGCCCACCGCGTCCAGTTTCTTCCCTTCCGGAGTCGAAGGTACAGGAAAACCGCTGACGTCCGTTTTATGATGGAAGGCCTTGACCACCAAAGAGTTCGGCAAAGGGTGCGCCTGGAGAAACTCAACGTTCTCGTCCAACACCCTATACATTCCGTCGAGTCTGGACGAAACGGAGTGCGACGACACCGGCTTCTTCCATGTTGCCTTTGCTGACGTCAACATGGAAGGAAGCATGGTGATGTGGACCGGTCGAATCGCCTTTTTGTCCAGTTTGGCGGTCATTTGGTCCTCGCCCTCCAGTGGCGGTTGGTCCACCTTCAGATTAAGAGCGGTCCCCAAACGAGTGAGCATCGCCATGAGGGAGCGTTGATCCTCACCACGCGGTGGGTCAATCGCGCCGATAGCCTGGTCTGGCGTCTTGTCGGCACCGACGTCTCCCTCGTCCTCCTCCAAGGACGCGCTGGAATCATCGGAGGACGAGGGAGGAATCCTGGTATCCACGTCGGGACCGTGCCAGTACGGCCTGGGCGGGTCGACGGGCTGGGAGCTCACCGCATTGACGTCTGGACCACACCAAGACGATATGGGTGGGCCAGCGGAGCGAACGCTCGACCCTCGAGAGGTCGGCGGAGCGACAGCAGGACCAACATCCCTGGGGCTTGCGGTGGTCGGCACCGGAGCCGCAGAGGCCGCAGGCATGGAGGCCTTGAACTGTTGGGCGAACGATTTCGCCATGGCCTCGAACATCCCTTTGAAGAATTCCACCTGGGACGCATCCACCGCCGATGGTTGGGACGAAACGGTGGCAGGCGAAATGGTGGTCGGAAGAATAGGAGACGAAACGGTGGCCGGAATGGTGGTTGCCGGTTCGTCTATTGTCGGAGTCCTAGGCCTCGGGGAGACAGATGCCTGCCTCGTGGGTGGACGGCCCCTCTCACGAGGCGGAGAAGAGAGTACCTGCAGTGGGCGAGCTGGAACCCCAGCCCTGCGACCTTTTGCAGGAGATCCCGAAGAGGACCGTCCGCCCCACATCGAGGATCCGGGTGAAGGACATCTCGCGACCGAAAAGGGAGGCGAGGGCCCCGGAGAGATAGGAGGGCGAGGCGTAGGTGGGAGTGATCGCCTTTCCTCCGACCTATGTTTCTTCTTCTTCTCCCCATTTTTTCCTTCTTTCTCTTCTTTCTGATGGAGAGGGTGGAAGAAGAAGGAGGTAGCGGCAGAGGCCGAGAGGGCTGAGAGGCACCAGCGGACGTGGACGCAGCCGTGGCGGGAGCCAAAGCGAGCTCCATAAGGTGCGCTTTCAACCGGTTGCTCCGGTTCTGAACTGCAAGTCGTGTAAAGTTCTTGCAGTGAGCGCAGGATTGGCTCTGGTGTGATTCTCCCAGGCAAAAAAGACAGAGGCTATGCCCGTCAGAGGCAGGGAACTTCTTGAGGCAAGCAGAACACTGCTTGAAGGCTGCAGCCATCAAAAAATTCTTCCAACGGAAGGTTCGAGAAGGCGAGCACCCCGAAGGGCAGGCCAGCCGCAACCCCCTTGAGGGGGGAAACGTTGACCGGAGCGAGTAGGTAACTGAGTCCACCAGAAGGAAGAAACAGCACCGGGGTGGCAATCCTGCCCAAAGGACAAGATTGCCGAAAAAATTGTTAAAGTTCGTCAAAGACTTTCCCTCAGAAAAGACGAAAAAATTGAGGAAGCTCTCAACGATCGTCCTGCTGCTAAGGCGGAAAGAAGAGAACTGAGGTAAAATGGCGGACTGGCGCCTCAGGGTGGGCGGTACGGTGGGCGTTCTTACCGCCAAAACTTTTGACCAATGAGCTTTTTAAGCCTCCGATCGGTGTTCTGCGCAGGCGCATAACCCAATAGTGGGGATTCACAAACTATACGAAGGAGAACTACAGTCTACTCTAAAAAGCTGATTAACACATGCACAGAGACACACCCATCAAAAAGGAACAAAAAAAAACTTACTAGGGAAGTCTTTTCCATCGGGATAGTAGTATTCAGTGAACTCAATATAAATGGCTGGCATTTCTGATGGGAGGTATAAAGACTTTTTATTGCAAGAAATAAGTGTTTTGGGAGAACGACGGTACTGCTCTGCTGTAGACACCTGAAAACGTGAAATTCAGCAACAAATAGTAAAGACCTTCATTTATTTATTCAATCTGTTCAGAAGAAATGATTACTGGTAATCTACTTTGCCTCTTGTGTACTTGCTTTTTAATTTTCAACAGGTGCCTTACTTGTTTTGTTCCTTATTATTTTCTAAAGCCTGACCTAGAAACAATTTATTTGTATTTTAATAATTAGCTTACATATCACAGTGATGAAACTAATGCTTAAAATTAAAGACTTAATGTAATAAATCATGTCTGTAAACAAACTTTAAAGAGGCCATTCATAAAAGCTAAATTTATCTCAATAAGTAAACAGGTACAGAATAAATCTAGATTGCTTCACAAATATTTCTTAAAACAAAAGCATGAACAACTTGAAATAATCCAAATGCAAGGTTAAAAGCTGCTGGAAGAGTGGCAAAGCGTTCTGTGGAGCCCAACTTTCTTTCCCACCTTGACTTCCTCAGAACTGAAATAATCGATGAGTTGCTAAAATACTGAGACAAAATAATATTGAACTTTCATTTTGAAGGGGGAAGAAGTACACGTTCTATCCCAAAGTGATCTATTTGGGATCTTTAACCAGAGTCATATTGTATCAAGACACCTCATATATTACACCTTTACGGCAGTTAGAGACATCAAGAAACAGAAGAGCTGAATAGTGCAGAAATATACCTGATAAATATTAACATCTGCAAGTCTAACCACCACAGGGCTGGACATTAATTTATCCTTTGGTTGCTGTAGTGACACAGAGGGTGGCATAGCACTTTCTTGTTCCTGGCCTAAGAAAAATAAAATATTAAAACTATCAACAGGATGTAGCTTATGTTTAACTATATTCAGGGAGAGGTTCCAATTCTCTCCTGACCTTGTACTACAAACCATACTGTCAAAAGCATGTATGAAGTACACATGCTGCCTCTAAAAGCAAATATGATTTTTAAACTTTGCTCTATGTTGTAAACACTCTAGAAAAACTTTTCTTATTGTGTAATTCAACATTAACTATGGGTACAATAACAACCAGTCAAGATGGCTGAAGGTCACCTGAACTGACACTAAACAGCTGAAGCTGTAATGAATCCAAATCCCTGTAAGGATGCTGAAAATTACTAAGGATCACTCTCACCCTAGCTGAAAAAGGCTCTGGTATAACTTGGCTCATTCCACCTCTTTTCCACTCTCTTGTTTGGCTCTTTTGCTACCTCATGTTGGCTAGGATATCAGTAGAACCAGCAGATCATTCCATCAGCAGATCTCTGAAATTACCCAACTTAACAGGTTCTGCTGACACAAAAATAGTTGTATCAGCACAAGAGGCTTCTAGTCAAACCCCCATTGATTATGACAATGACATCTTTGATTTAGGATTTCATTGTCAAATTAAAATTAAGAGAGTTATCATAATGAAAATGCATTGTTTTTTCTAAAATGCAAATGATAACTCCTTAAATATGGGAAGTATTCAAAGTGGTAGTTTGTGCAAGCATATCACACAAGAAGCTGGACAATGGTAGTGGCTAAAAGGACCCCAGGCTGTGGATAATATGGGGTAATGACTGATCACACCTCTGAAATTTGTTCTGTAAATGTGAATATGATATAATCTGAGTTATGGAAAGCCACAACAAAATCATCATAATTATTGTGGCATTTTAAATCTGGTAATGGCCAAAACCCTCTGACTAACATTCAACCATTGAGATGGATATTTGGCATGTATATTTATTTTATCTCTGCTGTTACTCTCTGGATCCTTGTCCAGAACAAAACATAAAGATTAAATATTTATGTTCTTATCTGCAATCATTTCCCACAGCCTAGGTCAATTCACCAACCAACAACTATCACTGTTTGAAGAACGTCTATAAAGGCAAAATCTGAAAGGTAAACTCATTACAAAATGTGTAATGCCACAATGATTATACTGCAGCTATCTACTAACCATTTGCCACTTTTACAGAACAAAGTGTTGCAGAAATAGATCTGAATATCAATCAGAGCTGTTCAGTTATTACCAAGTGTTAAAAGCCACACTGACTAACATTCTTTACAATTTGTATTTACTATAGTAACCAGCCCCTGTCCTTCTGTATCACACCTAGTCATGGGGCATGTCTGAGAAAAGGGCTTGATTCCCGAAAGCTGACACTAAAATATAGCAGTTAGTCTTTAAGGTGACACAATATTCTTGTCTTCTTTTTTGGGGGGTTGTTGTTTTTATACAGGTACCTCAAACTCATCAAATCATTTATTTCAGAGTTCTAAGCATCACTCTGAAAAACTATACTTTATACTGCAATGGAAAATAAGAAAATCTTCGGGAGATATCTTCCAAAAGGTAAGGAAAAACAACTAGATAATAACAATGCAATTGCACCACTACTTACAATCAATTCAATGGAGGCTATACCCAAGGGTAATATTTGAGTAATACCTTCCATTACGTAACTTAATAACGCCTACAATGAAATACCTGTCTGTACATGATGAGGAGATCCCTGAAGTGGAGAATTAGTGGGAGACTCTACTCCGTGATCCTTCACAGCTTGCTTAAGCAATTCCACGTTGCTTTTGAACTCCTGTAGTAATTCTTCTGCCCATCCTCTTCTGGCTTTGGTAGCATCACTATAATGCATCCAATGGCTACAGCTATCATCTAAAAATATTACCCAGTTGGACCCATAATAAAAACAATTTTAGAGCTTCAAGTACATTTTAAAGTTATTTAACGTATAAACTTATTTAAAGCCATTTGAAAAGAATATATACTTGTCAGTTTCTAAATCCCTGCCTTTGTTATATCTACATCTAATGCAGTTAATAGCATTACTGGATCAGTTCAGAAGCCCACCTATTCCACAATGTTTTTTCTCAGGAACTTGTCAGATTCCTCTGGGAAGCTAAGAAACAAGAACAGCTCATTTCTGTTGCTGCTTGCCTGCAGTTTGATGAAGTTATTAATGATGCAGACCTCTATTTAACATAGCATATCAGAATTAGAGACAGAGCCATTGAAGTACCTAATGATGCCATTTACCTATTTTATAAGGCTAATATTACTTACTATCTACCAAGACTGTTGTAAAAGTTACAAAAATACGTGAGATTCCCAAACTCCTATAAAAAGAATGTAAAACATATTTAAGCAATTATTTCAATAGATAGGATAATTTTCATACAAGGTAATGAATCTGCAGCATTGTCATTTCATTTGCTACAATATCATCCCACATGCAAGATGTAGCACTAAGTATAAAAGGATTTGACAATTCTAATCACCAAGTAATTACAGGGAACTAATTTCGATAAAGCATTTTGTACAAATATTACCAACAATTACAACAAATCAGCATTTAATCCTACCTGCTTTGTGAAAAGGATAGTAGTCTACAGTTAGTTGACTAAAGGACAGCTGCATAGCACCTCCTGAAATACGTCTGTTTGTATCTGCAAAATAACACAGTGCTTAGCAACATATATATACAATGGACAAAATCCTGTTGTGTAAAGCTACACTGGTGAAAATCAGATTTGCTGCTGGAAATATTGAAATGAAATGAAAAAAATCTGTTTCAGAATGTGAAACAGGAATAGGCGTTTTCAATTAATTTAAATTAAAATATTTCCAGTGCTGGCTCTGGTTTATGTCAGAACAATTTTACGTAAAAGGATTTGGCTCATCCGTATTTATCTTTTCCCCCTCAATGAGGAGCATCCTCTTGTTGATGTATTTGAAGGCAACAAGTTTGTTTTTTGCTATCTATCAAACTACTGTACTATAAAGGTCTTTAGGGGAAATGTGTCTTCCCAGCTAAGGGTTTACTTCTCTGTACCAACTGATTTGTGAACATTAATTGGGTGAAATTCTGTTGTCTGGTGTAGTAAGTTATTGCTAGAGTACACCCACTAGAACAATGGAATAAAGAGGAGTTGACTCACCAAGTCTTGACTGATTCAATGGGTCTGCTCTAGCTGTGATCTACTATGCTAAGCAAAATGATTTCAGCCCTCTTCTTTTCATTGTTTTGCATTTTTCACTAAGTGTCCCTCTTATTTATTCTTATTTGCAATAAAGCCCTATCTATACCTATAAAATGGTGCGTTAACCGTTGGAATGTGAAAAAGGATGTTTAGCCAGGCCCTACTAGCCCGTAACGGGCCTTCGTTCACTCGCCCAAAGCCGGTTCACAGGTAACTGTCGGGTTGAAATTTTTGGCCGGGGGGCAGGAGCCCCCTGGACGCAAACAAAAAAAGGGAACTTCAATTCCCAACGTTCCTTGCGCCGCGCCAGAGCCAATCAGGCTGAGCGGCGCGGGCAAAAGGAACGTTCGGAAACGCGCCGCGGCCAATCAAAAATAAGGCGCAGGAAAAAACTGCTGCACTATCTAAAATCATGCAAGCCAAACTACAAGCCCCAGCGTCCTGTGCACCATAAGCGCACAGAATGGTGAGGCAGCCGCCGCGCGAAAAATAAAAACAAAAAAGGCAGGACGTGAAAACAGAACACTCCCCCCACTGCCACATACAGCGGCGATGGTATTCCTGTGATCCAGCAACCCAGGCCAGTGCACCAAAAAAAAAACCCTACCCCAAAGCCTTAAACCAAAAAAAGGACAGAATAACATTACATTTCCTGATTACTTATGCACAATGGTACAACCTCATTTGACCTAATTAAAGCAATCTACACAGACATAACCAACAATTATCACCAACATGAGTGGTTTACTCAAAGAGCAAACGTAGCAGCGAGAAATGATGATGTAAATAACATAAAACAGGAAATTCCCAGTAAGACTATCATTCGCAATTGCAATAAATAAACAGGAATAAGCCATGATTTGCACACGGACAATTAAATTTTGCATGCTCAGGAGTAGTGGGTGCAGACAATTTATTCATACAAGCACCAAACAATGAAACCAAAAACATCGTTTACATACAAGTACTGTGCAAAGAAAAATAATAAACCAAACCTTAAATCATTTAAATAATCAGCAAATCTAACGCGATTTACAGTTTACAAATAGTAAGCCAACAAAAATCATTAGGATCGCCTCATTAAGATCACCCACCCCTTCAAAATAAAAACCAAAAAAGGAACAAACATACCTAAACGCGCCGAAAGCTTCCATCAATGCAGTTTCAGAATTATCCAAAATTGCGAAAGCAAAAATCCAAAACTCCAACCAAAAATAAATCCAACAGGAGACGAATTTAAAACAAAAGAAAAAAAGAAAACAACATTTCACACAGAATTTTTTTAAAAAGGTGAGCCAAAGTAAAGCCACGCCTACACAAATAGAAAACAGCGGGAAAAAGAAAAGATACACAAACTTAGAATGAAGATTGCGAGACACAGATCAAACCACGAAGGAGGGGGGAAATAATCCCCCCAAAAACAACAAATAAACACGCTCAAACCAAAAAATTTACTAATGCAATGAAAAGGAAACAAATAAAAACAAATAAATATATTCAAAAAATAATTGAACAAATAGCAGAAAAATGTATAAAAATAATTATCCGAAAACATCACAAAGCAGCGCGGGGGAAAACCCCATGCCAAACAACGCGATAACGAGAACCTTAAAAAAACCACATATTAAAGACAGAGAATGAGCTTTCGAGAACGTTTGTGGTTAGAGACAGAGCGGAAAGGATAACAAATACAGAAAAATAGAATAAAGGGAAAGCATTGCCAAAACTACAAGCTCAAAAATTAATCATCAAAATAACATTGACCAAACATCGGAGGAGAGGAGAAAATTATGGAGGAAACAACAGAAAGTACAGGCAAGAAAGAATTTGAAAACAAAATAGAGAAAGAAAATGAATGTATTATGGGGGATGGTGAATCTAAACATAATAATAATGAGGGTACCATTAAAGCCAGTAAATTAACTCTCTACCAATATGGACAGGTTACAAAAATAATAGAGAGTGAGGAAATGAAAAATGCAGACTACACAGTACTTTCATTCCAAGAATATTCTAGCAATGAGGAAGAGGAGTATGATGATGAGGAAGAAGAAAAGTCACAAGAAATAAACAAAAATAATTTAAATGACAAATACACGGACCTACCAGAAGATTCAAAAAATAAAATAAAAGAGATAATAGACCAAATTAATCAAAAACAAATTACACAAACAAAATACCAAATTTGTGACAACATAAATACTCAAATAGTTCGAAGGAAGGCTACACTACGACAACTAACAGGACCAAATCAAAATGCAAAACCAAACGAAAATACCACACAGGAAGAAATGGACAACATTTTAAAAAATTATAACCCACAAAACCAGATAATTGATTAGCAAACAAAGAGAGAGAAAAACAACTGAGGTAAACAATACAACAATAACAGAACCAAAAATTTATAAAAATGAGAAACCAACCGAAAAACAAGAAATACAAGTTGTAAGAAGAAAAGAAAAGCCACCACAACAAAATACACCAATTCAAAAATTAAATGAATACAAAACCGAAAGCCAAGAAATAATACATGACTTTAAAAAGAATAGTGAATCACCAAAAAACGTGTGGCCCTGGAGACCCAAAAAAATCAAAAAAATTCCAGTAATTTTACCATGGAAACATAACACAATGGACACTAAACCAATAAAACAACAAACCACAGATCAGGGAAGTCAAATTGGCCTACAAAAAGACAAATCAACACAAACAGACCGAAATTGTTACAAAGACAAATCAACACAAACAGAAACAAATACAGACACCAAAATAGAAAATATCCAGGAAAATGAGAAATTAAAAAAAATAGAAAAAAATTAACAACAAATCAAGACAGGACAATACAAGAGCAAGTAACAAACCTATGGAAAACCCAGCATTTGACCCCAATGAACAATACTACAACCAAAGAAAACTACTTACCCAAAATCACACAGTAGACGAAATAATAAAAACACAACTACTGTGGCCGATGAATCCAACAAACCAATACAGAATGTAATCACCATTGGAACTACTGGACAATTACATCAGCATGATTAAAGTACCATTAAGACAACCAAAAGGTAAGAACAAGTATTATTACAACCAAAATTGACAATAAATCATACACAAAAATACAAAACACTTAACCAAGATATCTCTTTCCAGTTTTACCAAAACAACAAAACCAAGATGACGGAGAAGGAAAATGGACCCCAAAAGATCAATGAAGGTAACCAAAACAACCCAAAACAAAAAATATCCATATAAAGTTTTAAAAAAATAAAACTTTCAAAAAACTGAAACATTGCATATTTATGCAACAGATAAAAAGCAAAGAAAATGAAAACACAACAAAAATGTAACTAATATTTAACGTTAAAATATAACACTTTAAAAACTGTAACTGACACTAAATATCCTTATATTGCAGATTCAACATAAACAAGGAACCGCCAAAACAACAGTTACTTCAAAGTTAAAGTTAAAGTTAAATAGTTATATTTTTTAAAAAAAACAGTTATTCTTAGTAAATAGAAAAATTAACCAAGTTACATTTGAGAAATGTTAAAAAAGAAAGTTCAAAAATAAAAAAAGTTCATATTCCTGTACTATGAACAAAAATAATAATAAAAAAATTTAATTACAAAATTGGAAGCATTATCATTTTTAAAGGGAAAAAAAACACTATCAGACACAAAATAAAATAGCCCGCCAACATTTGTTCAAGAAAAAAAAACCCAACCCTTTAATATCCAACACAATTTTAAAAAGCCCGGCACTGCCGTGCAAACTATGCTAGTCTATTATAAAGGAATGGAATACATAAATGACAGAGAAAACCAAAATTATTATCCACTACAACAATCATTCTGAATACAGTTCGTGAAATGAGGGAGATTCTTAGCCACAGAGTGAGAAAACTAGCAGTTCCTTTGAGTTTATGTCTTCTCTCCAAAGCAAGAAACACTTTCTAACTGTGAACTGTTCACTGGGGGAAAGATAGAGGCTGTCTGAGAGGCATTTTGGAAAAATCTGAGAGTAAACTCCATTTCCATTTTTTTATTACTGGAACATCTAAAAATAAGTGATTGCAATCATTTGTATAAGTCACAGAAACTTAGATATAAGGCTGGAAACAAAGACACACTACTAATCATGTCATCTCTTAATAGAATGATGAACAGCTATTAATTATCACTTACTGAGTAATTATTTAAGCACCCTGAATATACTATTGTATTTTCAAACTCTTTTATGTTTATTTATTACACATGATGCCTATACAAGACAGAGAACAGAGTAATTAGCCAAGGATACACAAAAAGAAAACAAAGAATACTAAACTAACATTCTGCATCTGAACTGGTAATGCCCAACTATCACTTTTCTAAATGATAAAACAAAGCTTGCAATAGTGACTAATATGAAGATACAAAATAAAATGCTTACCTTTTTCCTTAGCATGAATATCATCACATATATGCAGGTCCAAGTGAGAAACTGCTAGATGATAAGAAGTTTCCTTAAAATCAAAATCGTTGAACAGTTTCACAATTGCATCATTTTGATCAGCAGCAAGTGAGGACTGTTGTGTTTTCACCTGTTGTGAACTGGGCATGGGAGCAGAACTCTGAAATTCAAATATACAGCTGTATTGAAATTTTCTCATATTGCATAAGTCTTAGCATCGAGCACTAAAGCATCTCAATGTCAAAAGAACTTCAACAAAGTCTTAAGATTTTTATTTTAAGGAAAGCTTTTGAATGTTGAACATAGAATATGCCATTAATCATGAGGGTTGCATCATATATTAGTTGCCATTCGATCAGTTACAATGTATCAAGAACTTTTGAAAACAATTCAGAATAGAACTCGGTGGTAGAAATCCTGACCCAACCTTTAAGAAAAATCACAAAGGGAAAAAAATGCCCTCTCCTGTCTCCTCTTGCTTCTGAGAGGAAGTTTGCAGTTTTTAATTCTTTTTATAAGTGATATCTTATTAAACCACTTCTTGATATGAGAAATTAATAGCAGAAGGCAAATTGATAGCTGCAAGCTCCACTTTAGTTTATTTCCAGAGATTTAGAAATGAATCCAAATAGCATGATCCTACTCACACAGAGCAGAGGCCCCTGACAAGGACTTAGAAAGATACAGGTGGGAATCCTCTGGAGATGGGCCAGGTTGTTCGATCGATTACCTCGGGTGACTTCCAGAAAAAAGTGCAAACCAGCTCATCCCCACAGTGGATCAAACAGCAGGATAAAATGCCCATCTGATTACACCCGTGTTTCCCAAGCTTTGTCTTTTGGTGGACCTCAATTCCCAGAAGCCTGAGTCAATTTCCCAAAGCACTGATCAGCCAATGTACTGACTTGGGCTTCTGGGAATTCTGTGGGGCATGTGCCCCATGTTTGGAATCACTGGGTTACACCCTTAGACTTTACAGATGTACCTTCTGAGATAAGCAAACACACATAAGACTCTTATCAATAGAACCTTCAAACAATTACAAGTCTCATTTTTATCAAACATCTAAGTACTTCTCATATTCTTCTTAGCTAGATCTGTACCCATAAGAGAAGCTTACCTGAGTGGGTTCAGAAGCTAGACTTTTTCTCTGCTCAGCTGACTTTTCTATTGCTTCACTGAGAGATTTTGCATATTGTACCATAGCTTTCAATTGGGAATCAGTCAAAACCCACAACAAGTCGTCTAATATTAGAATCAGCTTGGATGCCACCACATTGCAATCCTTTAACTGTTTGTAGGAGAAAGGGTAATGAAAATATTAGGATACATATGGAATATACCTTTTTCACATAAAGTTATGGGCTGAGAGTTAAGGGTTTTAAAGAAAAACACAAAGCATGATTTAATAAAAAACATACTAGCTAAATGGAATCTTTGTTAATTTATTTCTGCATTGTATGACCCTTGCTGACAAACACTTTATTAAGACAGGCAAATATGATCCTGTATCATTATGCTTCAGAGCTATTCTTCTTTGAAAGCTCATCTTAATAAATGTATACACATTTCATTTGTGGGGAAAAATCATAATAATAATTAATTAAAAGCAAAGTGACTTGTATGCATTAAATGTACATAGTACAATTCCATTTGCAATCTCAGAGCAACTAGCAAAATGAAGCCAGCATAAATCATTTGTACTAAATCAGTAAGAAGTGGTAAGAATGAAGATTAGCCTAAGGGCATGTCATAGTATGGTTTAGTGATTAATGTTTCTGATTATTGTATTGTGCTTGATTTCTTGTTGTATCGAGAATTTTCCACTTATTGTTCGCCCAGATGGGTGGGATACAAATACTGTATAAATAAATAAGATTTTAAAAACAGAAAGCTAGCCAGTTCATTGTAGAGATGCAGAATTTACCGCAAGTAACAATTTCCCCAACCAAAATCTCAGTGAACCAAATGAGCATACCTATGGAGTATGTTCAAAGAACTTTGATAATTCTCAACTGCCACCAGACTTTGCTTACCACTGACCTACTTATCAAGAGGAGAAGCAGGCTTTTTTTCATTGTGACACTATGTTAAGTGTAGAGAAAAACAAGAAAGTCTCCAAGAATCAGGATCCCTAGACTCAGGGGAAGGACAGGTATTTTCATTAATATGCTTTGAATAACAGTTCTATCCATTTCAATCTGACTGCAATAGAATTTAAAAATATCTAGCAGAAACTATGGCAGAAATCCTATTGCTTCGTATACTAAGTCACAACTAGAGTAGGTTCATTGAGTAAGTGGGTTTTGGTGAACCAATTCCCCCGTAACTTCAACTGGTTCAAATGCCTATGCTAGTTGCAACCTGCTATGCTAAGCAGCAGGATTTCAACCACTATGCATATAATTTTCCTGTGGAATCTTTACACTTGTTATTTTTCAAGAAGACATAAAATCATCACATATCAACATTCAACATTACCCTTCTTTTTAGTGTGACCCTAATTTTGGACTGGTTAGTAATGAGGCGAACTGGAGCACTCATTATTTCATGCTGAGAGCTTTGAATTGCATCTGCTTCTATTCTGATCATCTGCCAGTTTATCTCTTTAAATGTCAATACCTAAAATAAAACACACATATCAAAACATCAGTTGGAGAAGTAAATAAAATTTAAGAAAGCATTCACTCCTAGATCTCATATGAACTTGAAAACCATTAATTTTCAATGGGGCAGGGAGACTATATTTATATTTGCTCTTAAACAGAAAAAAATTCTGATAAAAGAAAGAACAAAGGCTTAAAGTATTGAATATTTCAGGTTTTTAATTTAAAGCTGTTTTACTAATTTGAAGTTAGATTTTTTTTTAATACTTTGGTCACATGGGACATTAAACTTGCCTACAGACTACTGAAATCAATTGAATTTAGATACAAGCTTTCTCTGAATCAAAACTAAAGAGTTTGGGTACTTCCTAATACAATCAAAATGGCAAGGAAACTCATTGCTATATTTCTGCAGATTATGGAATTCAAAAAATAGTACCTTAATAGAGAAGAATAGCTACAAAGGTGCCCCAAATGAGAATATAAAGATATAATAGTTACCATCACATCTACTATATTTACTAAGATATAAAGTTATCTATGCTTGTATTTGTAGTCCCTACAGCTAAGCAAAAGATATGATATGAATTCACTAAAGTACACAGGCAGATCTTCTACATGCCAAAACCCTATGTGACCCAGCCTTCGTTACAACGGGCATTGTCCCCAGTACATTAGTCAGGGTCCCTAAAAACCTTCTGTCATGATCAGGTTGACAGCTCGTTGCTAAGTAGCTGCATTATTTCTTTTGTTTACTCATATCTCAGATTCCACAGACCATGTCAGCCTCAGGTGTTAGATAGCCAGACATGACATCAGAAACAGCTGGTGCATTCCTAACATGCATTAGGAAGTCAGGTGTGTTCCCATGATCTCATAGATTCCATGGGGAGGGGGAACACCTGCAAAGTCTTGGAATTTCCCAGATGTATACACATTACATAACCAAGGGTTTTTCCCATTATGTAATGCGATTACCTAATGCATTCCAAGGGGTGGCAGGAGCCACTCTTTTCCCTATATAAGGGGTGCCTTTTCAGATCCCAAATTGGTTCTCTAACCCAGGGCTACCAAACCCGTGTTGGCTGAACTCTGTCCCTAAGGTGAATTACCCATGGCAGGATGAGTCCAACAGGGCATGGAATGGAATGGAATGGATTGGATTCTATCTTGAAGATTATTCCCTACTCAACTAACTGATGGAATTCTGAGACTTCTGTCTCTATGAACTCTTTTCTTTTCACAGCTATTATATTATGCTTTGCTTCTATGAAAATGTATCTTGGAAAATAAAGCTCTTTGTGAGTTTTACTATCTACTCAGTTGGAGTCTACTTCTCAGACATATCCAGGCACTATTGCTCTCTGCATTACATGCTACCAACTAAATAACCGTATACTCCCTGTGGCGTACAGGTGGGAGCACGGCGACCCGGGTTCTGGACAGAGAGGTGACAGATAGGCTGTTGAGGGAATTTGCAGAGAAATGGAAAATCTAACAGCCTACTGATCGGAACCAGCCTCTTGAACCCACGGCAAGGGTCAAGCCCATGATACCTTCCATCCATACAGTTCCAGTAACAAGTTTTAAACGCTACAAAATGAGTTCAACTACCATGAAATGGAAATAAATGAAGTGACTAAGTATATAAATAAACATAATCTTTCACAAAATGATCCAAAGAGCATCAAAAAAATGTCTGAGGCAGCAATGCCATTCCAGGCTGTTTCATGTGTGCGAAAACAAAGTCTTAATATCCTAGTCCTCTATTAGAATTATTTTAAGATTTAAACAAAATTAATATCCAGATCATTAATTAAACAAGACCAACAAAGAGGTAGATTCTACAGTAGACTATAACACATGAAAATAAACACTGGTTAAGGAAGCATTTTAAAAAGCTTTTAAGAGTTTGTTATACATTTAAAATAACACTTACTTCTCCACGCTGAGAATCTTGTAATCGAGTAAATCTTAGATCACCATGTTCCCAATTTGCATTTACACTATATATTCTTAACTGGGAAAGTTCAAATGAAGCATTGAATGCTTTTGCTCCAATTCGGATTATAATGGAGTTGACAGAAACAGATATTCCTTCTACAACTTTTTCTGCAAAACCATATCCACTGAAGAAATAAAATACAGACATTTCAATCAAAACCTATTATATAATATAGAACATTTAACAAGTATTTTAAAAAAAAGACAGCATAGGCAATTCAACCAAAAATAGCACTGGACTTGATAAAAGATCAGTAAAGGAATACAAGTCTTAACACATGGTAAATTGTATCTTTTGAAATGTGGACATACAGAAGAATCATTTACATTCCATGGACTGATAGAATAAAGAATGAAGAGGTACTTCATCAGATAGAAAAGAATCGGAGGAAGCAGATATCCTGAAATAATCTCTGAATAAATCATATGGTAACCTTCTTTTCACAATAAGACCTCAAGAGAACTGTTAATGGCAGAAATATTTTGAGGTTGTTAATTCTTAGGACTTCCTTAAGTCAGAAACAATTGGACCGCACATAACAAAAACAATCAACAGAATTCTAACATACTATTTTTGACAAAGTGATGTTTCATAAGTGCTCTACAGCAGGGGTCCCCAACCTTTCTCACACCACGGACCAGCTTCATGCCAAATAACCTTTCCATGGACCAGCAAGTGGGGGTGGCGGGACCGGATGGCACAAGTGCACAACAAAATATGACAAAGTGCACACTGTGCACAGGGAGGAACCCCCGCTGCAGCCCAAAAACAAGGAGGGGCTTAGCCACCTGCCAGCCATACCATTGACTTGGGCAGTAAACCATCACACAGCACACAGGCAGGGGGCAAAGCCCTGCCACAGTAAAGCAATGTGGCGAAGGGGCCTGAACACCCATCCATTCAGTGTCTGAAGCCCATGCCCCAAACCTGCCTGCCAGACAGACCCGGTGGAGCATGCCGAGGGCAGAAGGCTGCCACTGAGGCTCCTGGTGCTGCCACACACACACACACACACACACACACACACACACCATGGCCCGGTTCAGGACAGCACAGCACCAGTATTACTGTAGGAGGAATGGGGACTAGCTTTTCTTCACAACCACCATCTGTTGCCGATGAGATACAGATGCTCATTTTCTAAATAATATCCTTGGATAGAAATATATGACTGAAAACCTGGCAATACATTTGCCACTGGTCATAATGACTAGACTTTTTTTAGCTACAATCATACAAATAACTAGGCATTTCTGTAGGCTTTGTATATAGTGTCACTTTGTATATAGTGTCATCTCTCTGGGTTTTCTCCGTTGCGAATCTTGGCCCTCCACTCCTCCAGGTGTTCTTGGACTTCAAATACCAAAAGACCAAGTCAGCACTTCTGCTGATCACGGCTTCTGGGAATTGGAGTTCAAGAACACTTGGAGTGTGAAGATTCGCCACCACTGCTCTATATGATTCTACTCATTCAAACAGATGGATATTTTGTGGCTATCTAGATATCGTTGGACTACAACTTCTACAATATCTCGCCATAAATTATCCTCGCTAGGACTGATGGGGTTTGTGGATCAACATCTTTTAGTATGTGACAAGCTTCCTGTCTCTGTTGTATGTAAAAAGGATCACATTAAGAAAAAAATCAAGAGGGATCACATATGTAACCTGGCATTTGCCTTGTTTCTATAAACTTAACAGAACTTTACACCACACAATTTAATTTAATTTTAATTAACAAACAGCATTATAGTATTTAAAACATTTAACTTCTTTTCTAACTATATCACAACATATATTCCATTTTAGGTTCACAAAATTATTAAATAGTACCTGACCTTTGCCCTGATGCTGTTGCTATTGGAGATGGTCCATTAGGGGCACGAGGTTCTTCACAAGTACTCATTTCCATTATTACTTTATCCAGTGACTTGAACATGAAAGAGAATTTTTGAACAAATGAATGTTCTGAATTACAGGACTAATTAAGTGACGTCATCTCACAGAATTAAGGCTTTACTAAGACATCTTAAAAATAAATATCAAAAGGTTTCAGGAATAATTTGGTTAGTACATTTTACTTCAAACGCTTAGAATTACATTATATGTATTAATTCAGTTTTATGTTATGTATTAATATGGAACAGCCTTGTCTATGAATAGGTAGAATATTAATAAAAATATTATCCTTTTTAATATGATTGTATTTACTTTTTAAAAAAACCACAAAAATGTGTAGAATCATAGGATTGCCACTAGTTGACAGAATGTTACAAAAAGCCTAAAAATTTTATTATCTAAGAAGAAATCTGGATGTCACATAATTATCTCCAGCACTCAAAATACAGTACATGTAGTGATCAATCTGTTCAGTCCCCTACTTAAAATGGGAATTAAAAATATTTTTATTAAAAATAAATAAAATACTATATGAGTCCAGAATCAATTGTATTAATGTTAGGCCATGTTTTCACCATCTATCATTTATTTATAGTGACATTGCTAGCTGAATTTCATATCATAAAGTTCTCTTTTAAATAGTATCTGCAAATACCATGATTGACTTGCCAAGAAAAGTTGAAAAGCTTGTTACTCAGCACAGAAAAGCAACAAGTCAGTTTGAGTAGCCCTCATGCTAGCCTCTTCTAAACATACCTGTATAAAAGTTTCCTTTACAATATTTATTTTCTAGACTTTCAATACAAAAATAAAATATAACTTCAGCTGTTTAAAGAAAATGCAAGTTCCCATCCACTCCTCAATAAAAAAGTAATAGTATGTGAGCAAAACAGGATATAAAGTGGTACCTCATACAACCATTTTAATATGTTCCACGGTGCTTGTTGTTGTACAAAACAATTGCTATACAATACATGCATCATATAGAAATTTTCCCTATGGGATGCATTGTATAACGATATTTTTTTTGCTAAATGGTTTTTCCCATTGAAAAATTGTTGTACGATTTTTTTCCATAGTGAAAATTGTTATGTGGGACGCCATTTCCCCAAAAAAACTGTTATGTGATTTCGTTGTTATACAGGGCGATTGTTGTATGAGGTTCCACTGCACTACCATGCAGTAATTGTCTGAATTCCCAATATGATCTTAACATTTGAAACAATCTATTTTCACAGTAATAGTAGATATTTAAATTTGGCTTTTGGAAACTGATACATAAGAAAAGTGACCTCTTTCATGGGCTCAAGCATCCACACTGTCCTACTTGCATGGGGCTTACCTCAACTGACAAGTAACCAATTATATCTGTGCTATTATATCATAGCTTTGAGGCTCTTCCTTAATTTGGCACACATAGTAGTAGAAGGTTGCTACAGACTATATATTGCATATTTGAAAGTTTAATATTTGAAAAGCGGCAACATAGGAGCCAATGTATTTCAATCGGTCAGGCTAGCATTTAAAAATAATCTTTGGGACAAGGCCAGTTGTAGTAATGGCACACCATTCAGCTGTTTTTCATTTCCTTGCTGAAGCTACAGAATCACAGCTTTTAAGCTGCGGAATCACTCCAAAAACATTTTTTTGTCCCTCGTGGTTGTTAACCTGAGTATAAGCTGAGTCACTGTTTTGGACCTCATTTTGGGGCTAAAAAACTTGGCTTATACTTGAGTATATACAGTAACTTCTATACATTAACTTCAAATGTATGTTTTAACTGCAAGAAGAATGACAATCTGTATGCATTCAAACACAGTCAAATTTTCTCAGTTAAATTTCAATCTTACCAAACAGATTGGATGCGTTTTCAGCTTTGTCCATGGTATCTGCAAGATAAAACAGATGTGAAATCCTTGAAGAAAACATACCTGGAAAGTGTTTGAGACATATGTGACATCATCTTTTTCACATCTGAGTACACGTTAAACTTTGATATTAAAATATCAAGCCTCATTTTTTGCTGTTATGTTGGCCTAAAGTAATTTAGCTTTATCTTCTTGAGTTCTAAAACAGTAACCAAAATCAAACAGTTTGGTTTAAAAATGGTATAACCATGGTTGGGGGGGGGGGGGCACACGAAATTTCACGCACAGATATTGTCTGTGCGCATGCTGTAAACTACTCATTTACTCAGTTTCCATGAACTTTCATTTCCTATTCAAAAATCTATATACAGTATACAGTATTTGGTACTGTGTATGCTACTGCTTTTTGAAAGCGGCATCCTAAATTAGCAGAGATTATAGTACAGTTCAATTTTTAGAACCTGCACACTTTCCATTCTTACAAATATATGTTGACAGTGCTATATAAAGTTCAATAACCACAATCACCACAGCTCTAGAAAAAGGAAAGCGCAAGGAAGATGGGAGAAAAAACATCTATGGCAACTTTAGTTTTCTTAATCACATCGATTAATACTAATAACAGTATTTTTTTTTAAAAAATGAAAGGTAAGATGGAAAGAAAATTAGGTTTTATTCCTGTCCCAATGTAATAGTTTACCCACCCTGATGGATGCTTTATTGCAAAAGACCTTGTTGATGGCAAGCCAGGTAGGGAGGTCTAGCATATTCTGAAGCACTTCTTCATCCAGCTCTAAATTGGTTAGCTGTCCTTCCCCTTTAAGGGTGCTCAAGTTGATTTTGTCAGGTGACAAGTTTTTAGTGAACCTAAAATAAAATATACATTACTATTATTATTTTTGTACCAATCTGCAGTTTCTTGGTTTTAAATTTTTCATGCAAATATACACAAATAGATGTTATGTTTATGTTTATTCATTTTATACTCCGCCCTATTCAGCACATGGCCAACTCAGGATGGCTAACAACATATAATAAATAAATAAATAAATAAATAATAAAATAAAATAAAAACGTAAAAATAAATAAAAAGATACACTGAGGTTGCTTATCTTGTAGACAGCAGCTCTGAATATTAATATTAAACATGTGCATGAAAATTAGAAGACACTGTCCTAAATTCACACTTGCAGGCAAGTCTACTGTTTGCTTATTTAAGAGATGAGAGCTGTGGTCCTTTATAGATGTGTTTGGGCTGCAATTCCCAGCATTCCCCCATCACTGACTAGGGCTGAGCAAAACTTCAATCCTACAATGATCAGAAGGCAGTACTTTTTGCACTTCTACTTTAGAACAAACTAATATTTTATGAGACCACTAGCAAATACACCACTTTGGGAGTTTGTGTTTGGAACATGGTGGTGGTGGGGGAAAAGTTGAATATAGAATATTAAGATGAACAGAAGGAGTGGAGGGCAACACAGAATAGTGTTGGGGTAGCCATAGGAATCTGCCCAGTTGTCCCCTAGTGTTGGGGTAGCCATAGGAATCTGCCCAGTTGTCCCCTAAAAAAAGAGGAAGGGAAGAAGAGAGAAGATTGGTTGGTTAGAATGGATTTAGAACAACACTAGTTGTAAGGTTTTCATTTCAGAATTCCTTTTACTGGAAATCTATTTCCGTTATTCTTCAAATGGATACATTGCTGTTAACTGTGGATTATTAGTGAACCACTCCTTTTATTGTTTGAAAATTTAACCATGTACAGTACTTACATATTTTATATAAGAGCTTGAATCCTTTTGGATAATTGCAGTATAAGTAGCGATGAATTGTTACCAGTTAATGTGTCACCACTTGTATCTGCAGTTGCACACCAACTCATACAACTGGCATTGTGTGTGAGTTGAGGATATTAGGTTTACAGCACCATGCAAATTCTTGCTATACTCATGTGGTATTATAAAATAAAGAGTGCTGAAAATCCAGGGGAAAGTTCCATTAGTAGACAAACTAAAATGATGTTACTGACACTACTTGGCCATCCAACAACATCACAGTGAGTGATGTGTTAATGATATATGGAGTCCTACATATTTACACCAGCTACTTTTAAAAAAAAACATTTAATTTTTCATTTTAGTTCTGGAAGCTGTAACATTTTGATGAGCTTAAGCAGCCAAGGGAGGGCAAGATAGCTACTTAGCTAGAAAGGTTTTGATCACTAACAATACAAATGATATACTTACATTGATAAACTACTTTAAAACATAAAACTATAATGACAATCCAACAAAGACGAACAGGTTTAATATTCATGGTGATTATAAAAACCAATTGGCTTGGTTTTTTTTATAATCAGAAGCTAGACTTTTTCTCTGCTCAGCTGACTTTTCTATTGCTTCACTAAGAGAGTTGGCATATTGTACCATAGTTTTCGAATCAGTCAAAACCCACAGCAAGTTGTCTAATATTAGAATCAGCTTGGATGCCACAACGTTGCAATCCTTTAACTGTTTGTAGGAGGAAAAGTGATGAAAATAGTAGGATACATATGGAATACAATGTACCTATTTCACATAAAGTTAGGGAGTAAGAGTGAAGGGTTTTAAAGGAAAACACAAAGCATGATTTAATAAAAATCATACTAGCAAAATGGAATCTTTGTTCATTTATTTCTGGTTTAATGAGGATCTACTATAGTGCCAGAAAAGCAAAATTCAGTTTCTGATTATACACGAGACAGAGGTAATAGATATTAATTTTGAGAATCCCTACCTCACTGAGGACCAGGGTGGATAAAAATCAATGACTTTTAAAATAAAAAAAATCGGATTTTTTTTGAGGAAAAATCTCTCTAAAGATCGTGTTCTAGTTAAGATACATTATACTCCAAAGGTTATTCATCATGAAATTAGTTTTTAATTATGTGGCATAAGGCTGTATTAATCCATTCACAGTGTCATTCTCTCCCAGAGGTTTCTGATTATTTGGGGCAATTTTTCTTTCTAGAAGATATTATCAAATCAAATGCTTGGTTTTGCTGTTTTCAAAACTGTGCATTTGGATCTGCAACGATAACATGCCTCCTTCATAGCAAAAAATGTTATAAAATAAACATCAGAATTGAGAAAAAGACCTTAATCCCATTGTTCTTCTGCAAATCTATGTATAGTACACAGAATCAACCCCCTTACCTCTTAAGTGCTGCTATGTTTCAAGAAGTTCAATGAATAGAAGGTTGCTTGGAATGGAATAGCACAAGGAGCAAAGTTTGAGGCGGGAGGAGCAAGCAGTAAAATAAAAGTGAAACCTTTTGAGGACGGAACTCTGTATCTTGAGATCTTTATGTAGAAAATCATGATTTAAATCAAGCCTTACTGACTAGTGATTTAAATCATGATTTAAATCAGTGATTTAAATCAAATCCACCCTGCTGAGGACTAAGGCAAAGTTTGGTCTTTTGCAATTTATGCTTTCATAATGTTGCACCATTTTTATTTTGGTTTGTATTTTTATTTTAGAAAATGACCACTGGTTTCTAGTACAGCCACTAATATTGAACTGCTATCCAGCCTTGTAAAGAGCCTCTTAGAAGATTGAGCATACCCTGGTAACAGCAATCTTGTGTTGCCAGCTAATCTTTCTCACACTAGGTCGGGTGAAAGGAACTGCAGAATGAACTCCCCAAAAGGTGCCTTCATTTTGACAGTTTCATATCTGGACTAGTCACGGAAGAATCAAACATGAATGACAAAAGTGCCCTTCTTCTGATCATATATGCATCGTTTAAAAATAACCACTAAGTATGAATTATGTTTACACTGAAAAATTTGAACTTCAACTGAGAGGCTTAAAACCAAATCTTCCAACAAGGTCTTTGGAAAATTCTGCTTCTATTTAAAGCAGTGTACGGGAAGGGGGGCGGGATTAAAAATTGAAGTCATCGACTCAATTCTGATTCTGTGAAACTTCAATGAAGACTAAACCACTACTAAACAGCACTGCTGTAAAAAATGAAGAATCATCTCAAGCTATTTGCCTTGCCATAAAGTATTGGGCAATAAATAAATTATAAATAGCATCAAATATGCAACATTTAGTCTTGTTTCCTACATGTTTGCCAAAAGGGAAGAAATTTATTCTAGCAGGCACTTTGTCCAAAGTACTTCTGTAATCAGATGAGATCATATCTTCCAACAAGTTATGACAAAAGTAAAAAAAACAGGAAGAATAATTCTCATTAATCACTAATGGCTAAATCTCTCTGGAAAGAAAGGGAAATTATTTTATACTCCCAAGCATCAAGGAGGTATTTTTCAACCAAAAATCCTTTAGAAATCTTTTTCAACTCCCCATTTGTTTCTTTTCCCCTTGTTTACTGATTCTTCCTCTTCATTTTGGAATCTCACAATAATAAAAAAATGTAAGTTTGCACAAGTCTTTATTCAGCCACTGAAGTATATGTTATAGCTCACGGGGCTGGAGCACCTGGATCAGGACTTCAATTCCCCAATGTACTTAAATGGGAAAAGAATCAGTTTGTACAGCCTTGGGCAAACTGCATGGTCTCAGAGGACCACAGACAGGGATTGGTAAACTACTTCTGAGTACCTTTTTTTTTGGGGGGGGGGGGGGTCCTAGGAAGAGTAGCCATAAATCATAATTAACTTGATGACACATAATTATTATTGTCTTCCCTTAAATTAGGACCATCATTCATATGTATTTTTGCACAGACATTTAATAAGGGTCTTCCGGTACATTTCAGAAGACACATCTTTCCTCTGCTCTAAATTCCACTAGAACATCTGGGCACAAAATATATAAATATTTGCACACCCGAGTTTAGAGAGGCAGAGAGAAGTTTATAATTAAGTGGTGTATAATTTGAGCATGCTGATCAACAAATAGAGAAAGAAAGCAAAATTTGAAAATAGGGAAAGCACAGAAAGTGGCAAAAAATGCAATGGAAGGGCTGTACAGAAAAATACCAAATATATTTACACAAAAGTAAATTTGCCATTTCATTCAAGAATGCCTGAAGACTAAACACACATCTGAAGACGGGCATGTACCATGTATGTAAAGCACATACAATACCAGCTTAAAGTAAATCACATGAAAAAAATTGGGGCACCACCCCAGAGTTCTGTTCATGTGTTACTTATGAGTGCTTATAGAAAAAGGAAAATCATCAGATCCCTAGATGGGTTCCTCCCCTGTCTCTTGCCATTCCATCATCAGGTAAAGACCTTTGTTTTCAGTCATGCTTTAAAGCAGTGGTTCCCAACCTAAGGCCCATGGGCCAGATCCAGCCGCCGGCACCATTTCATGTGGCCCTCCACCAGTCCAAGGGCATTCGAGAAACACAATGGTCACCTCTTTGAAGCTGTTGGGACAAAATGGCCACCCCCATCGTGCAGACAGGGCAGAATGGCTGTCCAGCCGCCGAAGCTGACTGAGAGTGTAAACTGGCCCCTGGTTTGAAAAGGTTGGGAATAGAGATGTGAAGGCCCGGAAAAAAAACTAAAAAATTCGGGGGGAAACGTGGTTTTTTTCTTCATTTTTTTCTGAAGCCTTTTATTTTTTCTGAAAAGTTGGAAAAATAAAACAATTATTATGGAATGTTTTAGTTTAACATGATGAATAAACTATTTTAAGATAAGGCCAGGTTCAAATATTTTATAAATCATTTCTAAAAAAAAATATGTATGGTATCAGATTATTTTCAATTTTTCTGAAAATTTCCACACACACACACACACACACACAAAACAAAACAAAACAAACAACCCAGTTTTTTTTTCCAAGCTTCAAAATTTCCGGAAATTTTAAATCTCTAGTTGGGAACCCCTACTTTAAATCAATAAGTGGGTGGTGTTTTTAAATTTGTTTTAGGAATGTTGTATTTTATTGAATCTAGAGACTAAAATCAAGTCTTTCATCCCGAGCTTTGCAGGGCTCAGAAAAACTTGTTTCTACAGGCTATGAGGTTTATTCTATCATTCTAAGTGCAGATCACTCTCTCTGCCCAATAAGGGAAAACTTCAATATACTGTACTGTACTGTGTAGCATCTGAAGTAGTACACCATGCCAGTGCTAGAAATCATAAGGGAAAGTCTCAGGATCACTTCTTAACAGAGATCCTTTGCTTTTTCATGTCCCATATCTGATTCCGAATCCTGGCTATCATCATGAAGATTATCCTGGCAACAATATAATGCAGTGGCCTTCCATTTGCCTTCTGCATTGCAGCATGACACCCGTACCACTGATCCAGTTCTACAAGTCATGTTCCGGTCCTCAGCCCTTTTGGCACACACAGTCCTCAACTTAGCTCACTTTTATTGCCGCGTTCTTGCAGAAATATTAATGTTCTTGTTGTTAGATTATCTCTAACTTATGGCAACCCTATGAGAGATTTCCAAAATGCCCTGTCCTCAACAATCTTGCTTCTGCAAACTCACGCCTGTAGGCTCCCTCAACTGCAGTCAAACTATCTCATGTTTAGTCTTCCTCTTTTCCTAATCCCATTATGATGAACCTTGGCACTCCAGGTGTTCTTGGATTTCAATTACCAGAAGCCCAAGCACCCTGTGAATCCACATGAATGGGTTTACTGTGTTCATCCGGCCCGCGCTGCCCTCCTTGCTCACAGGATTAGGGCTTCTGAGAATTGAAGTTCAAGAACAGCTGCTATGCCAAGGTTAGCCATCACTGTCCTAACTCCTTCCACCTTTCTCAGCATTATTGTCCCCCCCCCCCCCCCCAGAATCCTGTCTTCTTATAATTTACCCAAAATAGGGCAGCCTCAGCCTCATCATCCTTGTCTCCAGAGACAGTGCAGGCATGGTTAGCTCTAGGACCCACTTACTCGTCTTCTTGGCAGTCCAGGATATCTGCACAGCTCCCCTTCAGCAGCATATCTCAAATGAATTCAATTTTTCCCTATCAACTTTCTTTACTGTCCATAAATATTAATGATGAATAGATAACTAGGCCTGGAGTTATTTACACAATTTTTATTTACAAGTTACCTTTTATCCATCACAAAATTCAGCTGCTTCTAGGGAGCTTCCATCCAGGCATGCATGCATAGCTGTTCTGTATGTATTTAGAGAACACATACATATGGCTATACAACCTCATCAAAATGGAAAATGAATTTTGAAAGAATTCAGTATCTTCCAAAAATATGTAAGAAGACAAAGATACATATGCATATATATATAAATATGTATGTAAATATACAAAAATATGCACTTTAACATATTCCATCAAACACTACCATCATACTTCTGGGGCAGGGAAAGCTCTGTTAATCTGTCACAGTAAAAACAAAGACCTTATTAATATATTAAAGATAACAAGTGTTATGTGGCATAAGCTTTCTTAGACTACAGACCACCTGCATCTGATGAAATGGGCTGCATTTCACAAAAGATTATCCCTATTAAAATTTGTTAATGTTTTAGAAGAAAGTTTGAACAAGTACTGTTTAGAACAGTACTGCACATTTAAATACACCATCCTTCTAACAAAATAATTGTTTATTCTTCCCTTTCTTTTCTACATGCACCTTCGGGTGTAACCATATATATGCTAACATTTCATTTAGTCCCACTGAATTCAGTGAGACTTACTTATGGCTATACATAGGATTAAAAAACCACTTTTAACTCTTTTATTTTATTTTTGAAATATTACAAAACAAAATGATACATATTAAAAAAACACAACACTAGAAATAACAGAACTAACATTACATCAACAAATATGTGCCCTCACCACCAATGGGACACTATTTATCTTTCCCTTACAATCTAGTTAAAATTTCCCCTTTCATATTCTTATCCCCTATTTCCAAAAGGTTAAATATCCTTGTCCTGGTTTTTACAAATACATACATGTAAATCGAAGCAAACCCATATGGAAATGAATTTTCTAACTCGAAGCAAACCCATAGGAAATCGTGTTACGTAAATTTATGCAAATCGGGACATTTAGGTAAATCGGGACATGGTTTTAGCAGAAAATCATTATGTAAGGTGAATTTTATGTAGCTCGGGGCATTTGAAAGTCAGGATTTTACTGTACTGTATATGTTTTATCACACAGCCTAATAATTTTACACTTATTTTCAGAAATCTGACATCTCTTGCTACACACAAACTGATCCATATTTCAAAATGGCATCAAGGGCAAAAACACCTGTTGCCCTTGTATGTGTCCTGTACGTTACCTTTCCCTGTATACTGTACAGGTATTTCTCTCAAAGGTGGCCAAAAAGGACTTTAAAGTGACATCTCCAAGAAGCACAAGCCACACTGTCCCATTTTAGACAAGTTTCTCAAACCAATGATCGTGGCTGGTTGTTGCTAAGATGGCAATCTTTAAATGGGATTACGCTGAAGACTGATCCACCCATAGTACCTATCACAGCACAAGTACAGGTGAGATCTAAGACGTTCATTCTTTTGCCCAGAAACCACAAGACAGCCTCCCCTCCCTTCTCATTTTCTCTTAGGCGGGGGTGTTGGTGGGCCAAGTTGAATCACAGCCTTAGGCATGACAAACAGTTCGCTTGGCACGGTGTGTACAAGTTGCCAAGCTTCCCCACACCCACCCACTCCTGATCTTGCCACCCCTACACAAATCTGGCGTCGCCAGCTCCATCTGCAACAGACAGTGCGCCGGGTGACATCAGCCTAAGCTGCCGCTCGCTCCGCCCACAGACAACGTGTCAGCTACAATGTACCCCCCTACACACACACACTTGCCTGTAGCTCTCTTGAGTCTTGCTTTATAGTCTTTCTCCTCGCATCCTCTCAGCTGTGGGGCTTTGTGTGCCGTGGTGGTAGCCGTGTGGCAATGCCCATGAACTTAATGAACGGAGTCAGGGTCCATCAGGCATTGCTCTACCCTCTCCCGATGAGAGGGAATGGGCAGCCTAGGAGGGGTCTGAAGCCCCACAGGGATAAAGGGATCCCACCATAAAGTGCTACTGGGGTGGGAAGCCCCAGACCTCGCCCCCACCCCCTTTTCCCATTCCCCTCAGCAAAAAGCAATCATATCCTCACCAGTTTCAAGCAAGTACAGACCCCCCCCACACACACACACACACACACACCCCGAGGTGCATCTTCTAAAAGCAATTACACTTTTACACCGCCCCATAGCACTTAGTGTGCGCTCTCTGGGCGGCAGGGAAGGTCACAATTTTACTGACCTCGGAAGGATGAAAGGCGGAGTCAACCTTGATCCCCATCAGGATCGAACTCACAACGTTTTGGCTGCAGCACAGCCGTTTAACCACTACGCCACCAGAGCTCTTTATGTGTAACAAGTCTGTGTGTGTGTGTGTGTGTGTGTGTGTGTGCTTATAGCTAAGCAGAGGTGGAAAGGATTGGATGCCTGGATGGGCATATCGTGCGCTTAGTAAATAGCAATTGCACTTCGATACTGCCGCCCCACAGCGATTAGTAGTGCACACTTTGGACGGTTCACAGGTTAATTAGCATTTTGCCTCCAACACGCTGGGCAATCATTTTACCGACCTGGGAAGGATGAAAGGCTGAGGAGTCAACCTTGGGTTTCCCCGTCAGGATCGAACTCACAACGTTCTGGATGCAGCACAGCAGTTAAACCACACTTGCACCCACCAGGTCTCTTTAATAGCCCGACATTCAAAATAACACACCCCTAAACTCACAAATTCCTCACCGCCAACCCTCTTCTTCTCTCCCCTCACACTTCGTTATTTATTTATTTATTGCGACGGAAGGGAAAACAAGTGCCTTATGAGGCTTTTTCAGCCTCGGCTGGGGGAGGGAAAAAAAATCCTCAAGCCGGGAAAACCCTCCGCAAACAGTAGGCGCTCAATCGCCCTACTTCACTGACCTGGAAAGGTGCTTCAGGATCTGCTTTTTTATGATGCCCGCCATGGCTTCCGCATCTCAGGTCAGTCACAAGCCGGCCTGCCTTCTCCTCAAGCCAAGCAAAAGACCCCCGGCGGTTGTCCCATCATGGCTCTCTGCTTCCTCAAGCCGCCGCCGCCGCCGCCGCCGCTGCCGCTCACCTTCGCTCTTGCCCCGCCGCCATCTTGATTGCAGCAGAGCCAGCCAGCTGAGAGGCTTGCAAAAAGAGCCAGGCGGGGCAAGGCGGGGAAAAAAGGGCGGCATCCATCCAAGTCCTTTCCCCGCTTCTCTGACTCAATGGACTGCCTGCACAGGCGGTACCACGCCTACAGCGTTGATTTATAGACGTTAATAATTAAACGTCCTGTTGTAGTTGTTCAGTCGCACAGTCGCATCCACAATACCATCTATCCATCTCATCTTTGGACGCCCCCTTCTTCTCTTGCCCTCCACCTTTCCCAGCATCAAGGCCTTCTCAAGTGAGTCCTCCCTTCTCATTTGATGTCCAAAGTGCTTTAGCTTCATCTTCACTATTTGTCCCTCCAACGAACAGTCAGGGTTGATTTCTTCTAATATTGACCTATTTGTTCTCTTTGCCGTCCAGGGGACTCTCCTCCAACACCACATCTCAAAGGCATCTATTCTTCTGCGCTCAGCCTTCCTAATGGTCCAGCTCTCACACCCATACATTGCCACCGGGAATACCATTGCTTTGACTATGCGGATTTTTGTTTTCAAGGTGATGTCTCTGCTTTTCGCTATATTCCCCAGGTTTCTTGTAGCTTGTCCATACCTGTCAAGTTTCGGGAAATTTCTGTCAAATAAGGGAAATTTCCTAGCCAAAATGGGAAACTGGACAGCTATGCTTATCCTGTGCTGGCCTCCAGTCTAATTGCAGTCTAACTAATATGGGATGACAGCTGGAAAGAGTGTAAAATACAGGGGTTTGACAGAAATTTCCCGAAACATGACAGGTATGCTTGTCTCCTAAGAATCAGTCGCCTTTTTATTTCATGGCTACAGTCGCCATCTGCAATGATCTTAGATCCTAGAAAAGTAAAATCTGTCACTGCTTCTTCTTCTTCCCCATCTATTTTCCAGGGACTGATCCGACCTGTTGCCATTATCTTGGTTTTCTTGATATTAAGTCTCAAGCCAGCTTTTGCACTCTCCTCCTTCAATCCAATCAAGAGGTTCTTTAGGTCCTGTACTCAGAGTAAACCCCAGTGATACCTCAGTATAGGATTACCTCCGTTTTTAGAAGTGCTTCCTAACTCCAGCTCAGTATTTTACACACAAAAAAATGTCAATAGCAATTCTTTCATGTCCCGAACAAACCCTGGACTGCCAAAATGAAGCCACTTTCTTGGCTTTGTCATTGGCCAATCTTAAATTGCTCATCGGTGCATATTTCTGACAGTAATTGGCAGACCAGTAAATGAGCCGGATTCTGTGTATCTCCACATTCATACACACAGTGTTGTTATCTGCCAGCAACCCCCACTTGAGTAGGTTGGTCTTACATTTAGGCACTTTGACCCTTAGGCCATACCTGTCAAGTATCCCATATTGGCCAGGATTTCCCGTAATTTAGCGCCGCTTTTCCTCCTTTCCCGCCCAGAGCCACCGCCATCCCGTAATTTGACGGCGGGGGAAAAGTAGTTACTGCACATCCTTCTGCGCAGAACCCTTCTACGCATGCGCAGAACCCTTCTACGCATGAGCAGAAGGGTTCTGCGCAGAAGGGGATGCGTACAAGCCTTCTACGCATGCATAGAAGGGACCTACGCAGAACTGTTCTGCGCAGGTCCCATATTGTCCGGAGATGCGCTTGACAGGTATGCCTTAGGCTATTCAGTGTCCTCCAAGTGACTTAGGGAAGGTCAAGTTCCTCAGTCATATCCTCCTTTAAAGTTGTTCATTGCCCAGCAAACTCCATCTTCTACTTTGATTTTGCTCTTGCATACCCTCAAGAATTTTCTTGCCATAAAGCTCCTGGATGTGAGTCAGCAGACTTGAGGCTGACATATTCAGTGATGGGCATGGGCACGAAAAAATTTTACTACCACACTTTGGGGGTGCTAACTCAGTGGGTGGGGCCAAATCTATAGGCAGGGCCAAATCTGTGGGCATGTGACTTGCTGGGGGAGGCCATGTGATCTAGTCAGTCATGCCTGCCACATGGCCATGAAAACGTCTGCAAACACAGACAGCACTGGCTCTTTGGCTGTAAATGGAGATGAGCACTGTACCCTAGAGTCGAATACGAGTGGCTTTTGAGCAAGGGAGACCTTTACCTTTACGAACCACAGCAACTTTGAATACCAAACAGGGATCTTCTGTTATTAGGTAAAGGTTGCCCTTGCTCAAAAGCCTGTTGTATCCAACTCTAGGGTTCAGTACTCATCCCTGTTTATAGCCTAAGAGCCAGTGGACTTGATCCACAAAAGCTCACATGAAAACAGCAGTTAGTCTTTAAAGTGCCACAATGTTTTTGTCTTTTTGCATTGTTTACTCTCTGATATGCTTGCACGGCAGTAAACAAAACAAAAAGAAACCCCCCCCCCCTTAGCCTACTCCAGACCCTCTCTCCACACACACACACACACACACACACACACACACACACACACACACACACACACACACACACACAGAGGCGAGTCACACAGACACACACACACACACACACAGGAAAGTAAAAACAAAAAGAAACCCCCTTAGCCTACTCCAGACCCTCTCTCTCTACACACACACACAGAAAAATAAACAAAACAAAAAGACAGACAGACTTACTCAGAAGGGGTAGGTGGCGGAGTGCCCTGGCGTGTCCCTGCTTGGCCCAGTCCTCTTCCTCCTCGCCCCAGGACCATGGGGTTGAGGCAGGAGCGCCCAAGTGGTGGCGGCGGAAGCGTGACCCATGCCGCATCAGGCAGTTGCAGTTCCCATGTCGGGCGGCTCTCTCTTCCCCCTGGGACTGGAGGATTTTCAGTGGGGGGTGCTGGTAAGCGCTGCCTGGTGCCAAAAAAAACCAAAACCTGGCAGGCTTTGGTTGCTGCTTTACCTTCACCTCTACCTAATCCCACAACCTCCTCCCACTATTCTTTTCTGGAAATTGTAATATTTTACCATTACCATATATTTGCACAAATATTTACTATTGTAACCCCAAAATTTACTTACTTGTCTATGAAAAGACCACCTGCTGCAAGGTTATTGTTTCTTTGTAAAAACTTGATTGTAACTGTAGATAGGTGATAGGATTAGTCTGTGTTTGTAGAAATGTATAAGAAGACTTGACACTGTGGGGTCTTCAGCTCTCTAGCTCTTTCTCAAAATGTAGTTACGGAAGCTCACGTTTAGATTTTTATAGCAGGCAAGGTTGAGAACTGTCTTTGACCAGCAGAAGGCCACTGTTGATTAAATGCATTTTTAATAAAACCTTGTTTTTGCTTGAAATCCAAGCCTCTGGGGTTCTGCCAATGGAATAACTTTTTGAATTAAATTAAGCGTCCCGGTGGTTCACAGGTCTATAGCTGTTTAGACGTACAACAGAAAAAAGGGATAGCCATTTTTCAGGTAACAGAAGTGCACATTTAAATACAGGACTTCGTCTTTAAGGTGCCACAACATTTTTGTCTTTTTTGGCTGTTTTGTTTTGTTCACTCTCTGTTAAGTTTACTTGTTTTTAATTTATTGTGAGCCTCCACAAGTCTCTTTATGGGAGAAAGTAGGTAAAGAAATTATGTAAGTAGATAAATATTACCTACACCGTTTAACAAGAGAAAATGTTGGAAATAAATTGTCTCATTGCACTACACAGCTTGCTGCTAGCTCCAGTGTTTACAAGTAGCACTATTGTTCACACTTGGACAGAACACCAGAGCAACATCTCTCACCACTGTAAAAACAACAACAGGTGTCTTTCCCCCAATAGATGTCATAAATTCCAGCAGTTAAGATACCATCCAAAGAACACATCCAATTTACAATTATGTTTGCAGTAAATATAATGAAATTAATTGGAACTTGGTTGTAGGTAAATATATGCAAGATCAGGTAGTAAGCAAACACATTCAGCTAGCAAAAGCATAGAAATGCAAATAATTTTCCACTATCCACTTTCAACTGTCAAAGCTTACTTTCTGAAAATAAAAAGGCTCCAATTTTCAACTAGGTGGCAGTGACTATTTTTCTATTTTTAGTCTGTTTGGTTTGATAAAAAGAAAAGGATATAAAGTTTATATTTTTGAAATCACATGACCAACAAGCATATAGAGATAAATTGAAATGTTTAAAGTGGTAGCCACGTTAGTCTGTGCAAGCATATCTGAGAGTAAATAAAACAGAATAAAGACAAAAAAAATGTTGTGGCACATTAAAGACTAACTCATGTATTTAAATGTGAACTTTCATGGACCAAAGGAAAATATATAGAAGTAATCCATTTAATGTACAGTAAAACCTCGCATAAAGAGCGCCTTGCTTAGAGACTAGCTCGCTTAAAGAGCAGAATTTTCTCTGAATGGTCACCTCGCTTAACAACTAAAAACAACCAAAAACTCTCTTAACAACTAAATTGGGGTTCGCAATCCCCTCCACCAGAAGTCACAATGGGTCACTTACAATGGTGTTTCGCTTAAAGAGCAAAGTCGCTTAAAAAGCAATCCCGTGGAACGCATTATGCTCTTTAAGCGAGGTACCACTGTATTACTAACAACAAAGCTAGTAGAAATGATGGTATTCCAGTTGAGCTATTTAAAGCTCTAAAAAAAAAGATACAATTAAAGTCTTGCACTCAATATGCCAGCAGATTTGGAAAATGCAGCAGTGGCCACAAGATTGGAAAAGATCAATCTATGTTCCAATTCCAAAAAAGGGGAAATGCCAATGAATGTTCAAATTATCGTACAATTGCACTCACCTCACACTCTAGCAAGGTCATGCTTAAGATCTTACAAGCTAGGCTTCAGCAGTATGTGGATCAATAACTTCCAGAACTACAGGCTGGGTTCCGAAGAGGCAGTTGAACTAGAGACCAAATTGCCAACATTCACTGAATCATGGAGAAAGCAAGGAAGTACCAGAAAAAAAAGTCTACTTCTGATCCATTGACTACACCAAAGCCTTTGATTGTGTGGATCACAATAAACTGTGGCAAGTCCTTAAAGAGATGCCACCTCATCTGTCTTCTGAAATCTGCATGTGAGCCAAGAAGCAACATTTAGGACAGGATACAGAACTACTGATCGGTTTAGAATAGGAAAAGTAGTACAAACAGGTTGTATATTGCCACCCTGCTTATTTAAATTATATGCGGAGTACATCATGCGTAATGCAGGGCTGGATGAAGCACAAACTGGAATTAAGAATACTGTGAGAAACATCAACAACCTGAGATATGCAGATGATACCACCCTAATGGCAGAAAGTGAAGAAGACCTAAAGAGCCTCTTGATGAGGGTGAAAGAGAAGAGTGCAAAAGCTGGCCTGAAACTCAACATCAAAAAAGCCAAGATCATGGCATCCGAACCCATCACTCCTGGCAAATAAAAGGGGAAGAAATGGAAGCAGTGACAGACTTTACCTTCTTGGGATCTAAAATCACTGCAGATGGTGACTGCATCTATGAAATAAAAAGACAATTAATTCTTGGGAGGCAAGCAATGAGAAACCTAGGCAGCATAATAAAAAATAGAGACAATACCCTGCCAACAAATGTCTGCATAGTTAAAGCAATGGTATTGCCAGTAGTAAATGTATGGCTGTGAGAGCTGGACCATAAGGAAGGCTGAGCACAGAAGAATAGATGCCTTTGAACTGTGGTGCTGGAGGAGACTCTTGAGAGTGCTCTGGACTGCAGGAGATCAAATCAGTCAATCCTGAAGGAAATCAACCCTGACTGCTCCTTGGAAGGACAATACTGAAGCTGAAGCTCAAGTACTTTGGCCACCAAATGAGAAGAGAGAACTCACTTAAGAACGCCTTGATGCTAGGAAAGATTGAAGGCAAAAGGAGAAGAGCGTGGCACAGGATGAGGTGGATGGATGGCATTGTTGACATGGTGAGTGTAGATCTGGGTGGGCTGTGGAAGATGGCAGATGACAGAGGAGCCTGGTGTGCTGTGGTCCATGGGGTCGCAAAGGGTTGGACTCGACAGTGCGAATGAACAACAAAAATCTATTTAATTAAGAATTAGAATAAGAAAAAGGGAAGATGAAGGGATAATTTTTGCTTGTTGGTAATGTAAGGATAAGAGATGTTTCACAGAATTATACTTTATTTTGATGTTTTATTAATTATATGCTAAATGTTAATGCCTTTTAAGAAATATAGTCTCTTTTTAAACATAACCATGGTTAAGATAGTTACCCATAATTTTTACTGTCTTAAATGTATGAAATTGTCTACACACTTCTAAAATAAAAGAAAAACATATTTGTATGTTTGGTACATGCCTTCTGATACCATAAGTAGGAAAGAAAAAAAACTACAGAATTACTTTTAAAGATGTAATTGTTTTTCTGGGTTCCACACAAATGAAAACAGGGATGTCAAGTGTGGCTTATCAGGCACAAACATCTCCCTTTGGGTTCCAACCTTCTCTAGCATAGGACCTCAGATTTTGACTTAACTTGCAATGATATACATACCTGTCAACGTTCCCGGATTGGCCAGGATTTCCCGATTTTCGGCGCCAATTTGCGCCATTTCCCGCCCACAGCTGCCAAATCCCCGGAATTGGCAGCGGGGGGAAAAGAAGTACTGTGCATCCCTTCTGCACAGATCACCTTCTATGCATGTGTAGAAGGCGATCTGCACAGAACCATTCTGCGCAGGTTGCGTAGAAGGTGACCTGCGCAGAACCGTTTGCGCAGGTCCTGTATTTTCCGGAGCCGCGGTTGACAGGTATGATGATATACAATCCATTTTTGCCACTGCTTAATGGCAGTTTGTGCTTAATAATTTAGAACTGTTAAGACATTATAACTTTTCAACTGTGGCAGAATCCAAAGAATTACAGTATACCTAACTAATGACCTGGTCATTATAAATAGAATTGTTTTTACTTTTTTGCCCTTTAACATCAGAACTCTCTGCCATATCAAAATTCAATTTCAAAAAACCTGTTATTACAGCAGATTACTATGCAACACAGAAAACTGTCAAACTGAATCATAATGCCAGCAATATAAAAGCAGCATGGGAGATCATAATGGATGAGTATTTACATATTGTGCAATAGGATGTGCATCTCATGGGCTAAACTTGCTTCTTAATGATATTATGAAATTGGACACCCTTCAAATGATATATAGATGAGCAAAAGAAGTTATAAAACATGTAAAAGGTACTCATAATTTTAGTGTATTGGACCAAAGACACCAGGACAGCCGAAGAGCTGGCTTAACACAACTTTATTACATGCTGGTCAGAGGGAACATGTGGTAATGGCGGACGAACAGCTCAATATATGCAGTGGCTATACATTTGGATGTGGCTCCTTGACAGTCTATTGGCTACTGTCCGTGTGACCTCATTTCAGGTCACGCCCTTCTTGTCCAGGTGAAGGTGGAGGCGGGAATCTTCCCGCGCTGTTGCTCTTAGGTGAGTCTTGGACCAATGAGCTTGGACGCTCGCTATTGCCATCTAGTGGTCACTAGCTCGCGTCTTATTAGGGTTACAGTGATGCAGCTGAGGTTACAATGTTACACATGGAAAAGGTTACATTGGATACACATGGATAGATACATTGTTTAAAGGCACATGCTTTAGAACACAACATCCCTCCCCCCTAGGATGAGATGAAGTCTCTTAACCAAGATGGTTTCTTGCACTCGCGTTTGGGCCGCGATGTGGGTTGGCCCCCCCGGGGGCCGCTCCCGTTTCCTTGTTCCCTGGACCCTTGTCCTGTAATGGGAGAGGGAGAGTTGTTAGTGGCTTGCTGCGGTTTTGCAGCTTTAGGGGAAAGGGTAGATTCTGTTGTGGGTGAACCGGGGGCACCAGGGGCTAACGTAAAACCCCTCTTCTCGCTTGGATGGGTGGGGGACCACTCCGAAAAACCCCCCCGGTTCTGTAACTCAAAATTAAACTCTGCTGGGGGATCCCGCGGGATATCTACGAGGACAAATTCCTTCTCCTCCCCCCTTGGTGGGGACTCTGGGCCCCCCTCTCCTCCCCCTTGGGCTAAACGGGTGGGGGAGAACCCTAACGCTGAATTCGGCTCCTCGCTTTCAGCGCCCTGCTTTCCCGGGACCCGGTTCCGTAGCTGGTCTGCGTGCCGCCACCAGAGTAGACCTGTGTTGGTCTCCACGCGGTACGACACGGGACCAGTCTGCTCCACGACCACCCCCGGTACCCAGGCTGGCCCCGCGCTGGCGTAGTTCCTGCAGTGCACGGGGGCGCCTACGCTAAAACTCTTTGTGGCCTCTAGCCCGATGTTCCTCCCCTTGTCTTCTACTCTCGTGGGGTCTAGCCTAGTGAGAATGGTGGTCAGTTTCCTGCGCATTAAGAGCTCCACGGGGGAGTATCCTGACGCCAACGGGGTCACCCTGTACCCTAGCAGAAACTGACACACTTGCAGGTTGAGGTCCCCGGGGCCCATGCGCCGCAGCGCGTCCTTCGTGGTGCGGACGAGGCGCTCCACTTGGCCATTGGTGGCCGGATGGAAAGGGGCGGAGGTGATGTGCCGGATGGCGTTAATCTCTGTGAATGCCCTGAACTCAGCGGACGTGAAGCAACTAGCGTTATCGCTAATTAGAGTGTCGGGTATGCCGAACGTGGAAAAATTCTCCGCAAATGCTTAATTGTCGCGGCCGAGGAGGTGCTCGTGACTGGGATGACCTCCAACCACTTGGAGAAAGCGTCCACAACAAGGAGAAACAGAGTTCCTCGGAACGGGCCCGCGAAATCTATGTGTATCCGGGACCACGGCCCCTTAGCCGCGTCCCACTCCCTGTGGGGAAGACGGGCCTCTTCCGGCCTGGAGCATTGGCAACTCTCACAAGTGCCAACCATGTGCTCGATGTCGGCGTCTAACTGGGGCCACCAAAAGTAGCTCCGGGCCAGCGCTTTGGAGCGCACAATTCCGGGGTGGCTGACGTGCAGCAGTTTAAGCACCCGCGGCCGGAGGGATGTGGGTATCACCACCCGCTGCCCCCACAAGAGACACCCCCTCTCTAGGGACAGCTCCAACTTTTTCCTGAAAAACGGAGCGAATTCTTCCGCTGGGGAAGACGCTGGCCACCCTTTCTGCACCCAGGAGCTAACCGCCGCCAACGTCTTGTCTCTGCTCGTCGCTTTAGCGATATCGGCGGGTACTATGGGGGGCGAATCTAAGACTTCTATCATGAGCACCTGGCGGTCCGGCTCCTCCCCGCCCACCTGGCTGTGTGTCTGGGGGAGGGGGGACCTCGACAGGGCGTCCGCATGGCTGATTTCTCTCCCGGGCCGGTACACCAATGCGTGCTGGTAGGCGTTGAGGAAAATGGCCCACCTAAGCATCCTTGGGGACAGGATCTGTGGCGTGGGCTTATCTGCGGTGAAAATGCCTAGTAGGGGCTTGTGGTCGGTCACGATGGTGAAGGGGCGGCCATATAGAAAATCGTGAAATTTTTTGGTCCCTGCAATTATTGCCAGCGCTTCCCTGTCTGTCTGGGCGAAATTCCTCTCCGCTTGGGACAGGGAGCTGGAGTAAAACGCTATTGGGGCCTCCCTCCCGTTTTCCAACACGTGGCATAACACTGCCCCCACCCCCACCGGGGATGCATCACAGATCAGTACCACCGGCCGTTTGGGGTTGAAATGGGTCAGAATGGCGTCTGACGCCAGGAGTTGTTTCAGTTCCGTGAATGCTCTCTCCTGGTCATCGCCCCACTTCCATGCCGCATCTTTCTTGAGCAACTTGTGAAGCGGCTCAGCCACCGCAGCCTTCCGAGGAAGGAAGGAGTGGTAGAAATTTAAGAGCCCTAGGAACAACTGCAACTCGGGCTTGGAGGTGGGGCGAGGGGCTTTCTTGATGGCGGCCACCTTGGATTTGGACGGTTTGATCCCCTCGGGTGTTACTCGGAACCCTAAGAACTCAACCTTCTTCGCGAAGAAGACGCATTTGTCTTTTCGCAACCTCAACCCCGCCTGTTCGAATGCCTCCAGGACCTTGTTTAGCCTTTCAGCCAACTCAACCTCACTCCCCCCGTTATCAAAACATCATCAAAATATGGCAAAACGCCGTCCAGCCCTTTGAGGAGGCGTTCCACGAGCGACTGGAAAATTCCAGGCGCCGAGTTCACGCCGAATTGGAGGCGTGTCACCTGGAATGCCCCCTTATGCGTGACTATGGTCTGTGCAGCAGCTGCGGCAGGGGTTACCATGAGTTGCTGGTATGCCTGTGGCAGGTCGAGCTTAGCGAAACACTTTCCCCCATGTAACCTGGCTAGCAAATGGCTGACCACCGGCACCGGATACGCGTTAGGGCGGATTGCCTTATTAATGGTGCACTTATAATCGGCGCAAATGCGAACCTCCCCATTTGCCTTCAATGCCGTGACAATTGGAGTTTCCCACTCCGCAGAATCAACAGGAATAGGGATCCCCTGGCCCACTAATTTGTCCAGTTCCGCCTCTATTTTGTCCTTTAGTGCAAAGGGCACTCTGCGCGGTTTGAGTCTTATTGGGCGGACCTCCGGGTCCAGGTCGAAAGTTACTGGGGGTCCATTGAATTTCCCAAGTCCCTTTTTGAAGACTTCAGGGTGCGCGTCGCACACCCTCTGTATTGGATCAGTCCCAACGGCATGCACCCCCCCAATGAACAGACTCAGGGGCTGGAACCATTGAGTCCCGAGGAGGCTGCAATTACCCCCCTTGAGAACGACTAGGGGGAGTTCCGCTGGACCTGGAATTTCCCAACCACCAATACCGGGATACTGTTCCCTTGCACGTCCCGAAGCGTGGACCTCAACGCTTTGAGCTTGGGCCGTACACGGGGGGCAATTCTCAAAAACTCCCTCTGGGAAATGAGGGAATATGAGGAGCCAGAGTCAATCTCCATCCTAACAGGGGCCCCTTGCACCAGTACCTCAACAAAGTAGCGGGGGTGTCCCAAGGACACGCTGAAAACTGGAGCGTCGTCGTCGCTGTCGTCGGAGATGCGGCCCACGCCGTCCTGCTTCCTCGTGGGCCGGGCGCCATCCTTGATTCTCGTCGAGCGGTCTGGCCTCGCCGCGCGGTCGGGCGAGCTCCCCCGGTCCTTGCACCGTTGTCTGCATACTTTGGCGATGTGCCCGCGTTGTCCACAGTTGTGGCACTCGGCTTTTCTGAAAGGACACCTGGCGCGGTCGTGAGTCGCTCCGCAGCCGTCGCAGCGCCGGCCCTCCTTCCGGACCCTCCAGACGTCCTCGTCGTCGCTGTTTTCGGCGGACGATTTCGAAATTCGCCGGGCTGCGTGCACCGAAGTCTCTGTTTTGTCGGCCTTCGGACGCCAGTCCTGGAGCTCCTGTACCCCGGCCTTCGTGGCTTCCGCGGCCTGTGCCGCTTTCAGGACCTCCTGCAATGTGGGGGGCGGCTCCTGATTCATCAGCGTGCGCTGGATTTCGGCATCCTTCAGGCCGCATAGCACGCAGTCCCTGAGGGTGACTTCCAAGTTCTCTCATTTGCATGGGCCGGCAGCCAGACGCAGGGCCGCTACGAAGGCGGCAACCGACTCACCAGGCGCTTGGACTCGCCTCCAAAACGCGCTCCGAGCGGGAAACATCACTACCGCGGGCCGGAAATGGTCTCGCAACACCTTCAGGAGCTCTTTCGCCTTGAATTCAGCCGCCTTTTTGGGTGCGATGAGGTCAATCAATACCCTCTTGGCGTCGTGCCCGAGCATTCTGGTGAGGATGGCTCTCTTCTTTGCCTCGTCCGTCACCTCGAACTCCACCAGCGCGCCTTGGAAGTCCATTTCGAAAAGTTCCCAGTCTTGCGGTTTCTTGATGTCGAAACCGGCGTATGTCTTGGTCCCGTGGGCAGCCATTATCCCACCTTCGTCGCCAATTTAGTGTATTGGACCAAAGACACCAGGACAGCCGAAGAGCTGGCTTAACACAACTTTATTACATGCTGGTCAGAGGGAACATGTGGTAATGGCGGACGAACAGCTCAATATATGCAGTGGCTATACATTTGGATGTGGCTCCTTGACAGTCTATTGGCTACTGTCCGCGTGACCTCATTTCAGGTCACGCCCTTCTTGTCCAGGTGAAGGTGGAGGCGGGAATCTTCCCGCGCTGTTGCTCTTAGGTGAGTCTTGGACCAATGAGCTTGGACGCTCGCTATTGCCATCTAGTGGTCACTAGCTCGCGTCTTATTAGGGTTACAGTGATGCAGCTGAGGTTACAATGTTACACATGGAAAAGGTTACATTGGATACACATGGATAGATACATTGTTTAAAGGCACATGCTTTAGAACACAACAATAATATAGCTGCAGTTTTTAAGAAGCAAGGAGGGAAAATGAAATAGTGATGCTGAAGTTCTGTAGTAAATCTCAGTGGAATGGGTGGTGATCTCCTTTGAAAGTTTACTAAAAAAACAAAGCTCTTCAAGAAACAGTAATTTCCCAACCTTGGATCCCAAAAGTGTTCTTGGACTTCAGTTCCCAGAAGCCCAAGTCCGTACATCTGCTGGTAGGACTTCTGGGAAATGAAGTCCAAGAACATCTGAGGAAGCAAGTTGGGGAAACATTGTTCTAATAAAACCAATTTCTGCAGCAATCACTGCATCTGAATCGGAGGAATTCACAAAAATTACACCAAAGGCATGGCGACACCTCAGAGACTAGTGTATTTATTTCAATACGAATGTTTTTTGTTTCGCACACGGACGGAACTTAAGGGAAACAAAGCGCCTTGATTTTGCCGCGCTTTCATTTCCGCCGGTGTGTGCGGAACAAATTCATTCAAACCGGAAGCGCCCTTTCAATTAAGCGGCAGTCCTAAGTCTACATAATAAAAACAATCCATAATTGAAGTTTTTTAAAGTGGTAGCCGTGTTAGTGTGTACAAACATATCAGAGAGTGGGCAAAACAGGAGAAAAACCGTTGTGGCACCTTAAAGACTAACTCCTGTATTTTAACGTTAGCTTTCGTGGATCATGTCCACTTCGTTCATCAGACATAAGAGAAAGTGGACTTGATCCAAGAAAGCTAACATTAAACATCGCCTTCCTCTTGCATTTATTTGATTTTTTTATGTATGGCTTGTTTTTGCTTATTAAAATACCGGAGCTAGTCTTTAAGGTGCCACACCACAACGGCTTTTTAAAAAATTATTATTACTCTCTGATAATAAAAACCGAAACCAAAGGGATTATTGCGCTGCAATCGGATCTGTCCCCCTGCTTGTGGAAGTGGACTGTAATCCACAAACACACGCATTGAAGAAAGAATATATTAGTCTCGGAGGTGCGTGTCTTGGGTGTAACTTTTGTGACACAAGAACCCGTGTGCATACAAGCACCTCTTCCAGAAAAGGCTCAGCCATATCTCTACGTTCGTGGCAGCATAGCAGAGGAAGGTGGGAGGCGAAATGCTTCGGTTCCCACCACGGCGGAAGGGACTTCCCTTCCTATCCTATCCGAATCCGCAGGCGGGGGGAGGACGAAGTCCGACTCAGACGGGCCGTGGAGTTTGGGTCCGCCTCCCCGGGCTGCTATTGCCTCTTACTGACAAAGCGGCGTGGGGGAGAGATCAAAAGAGGAGGAGGAGGAGGAGGAAGATGGCGACGCTTGTGTTGGATAACGGCGCCTACAACGCGAAGATCGGGTACAGCCACGCTGATGTCGGGTGAGAAGCGAAACAAACCCCGCGGAGACTTGAGCACACTGGCTGCCGTTTCATGCTCCCCCATCTCCCCCGGACTACGAAGTGTCTGGATCAGGCGCACGCGAGGCTTTTATTGGCTCGGGGTTTTGAATGAATGAAACCATGCTCAGCAGCATGCAACAACTGCACGTCTTTGAGCACTGTGTTAAACGCCCCATGAACGCTGTGCCCCGTTTATCACAGAGAATGACTGGGCTGCCGACTTTTAACTTCTACATACTCATCAGTTTTGTTATTCCACGCTATATGCCATTGCGTTTATTCATAACACTTTCTGTCTTCTTGGCTGTAATGCTCTGCCTGTTTGGGAATAAAGCCTGCTGAATTTGCTGTGGCTGCGTTCTGCCTAAAAACGCAGTGTTAGGCTGGAAATCAAAGACGTGGAAGTTAGTGGTTAAGATGGTGAGCTTGACAGCTGGAAGGTCGGCAGGTCAGCAGTTAAAGACCCGAGTGCTGCACGACAGAGTGAGCCCCCGGCTCTGTCCCGGCTCTGCCGACCTAGTACAATAGTTCGAAAGGAAGAAATTGCAAGTAGATAAATAGGGAAAGGTAACTTAGCAGTTCAAAAGCAAGAAATTGCAAGTAGATAAATAGGGACCACTTCAGTGGGAAGGTAACAGCGTTCCGTGCACTCCGGTATCTAGTCATGCCTGCCACATGACCACGGAAACGTCTCCAGAAGCAGACAGCTCTGGCTCTTCGGCTTTGAAACAGAGATGAGCACTGAACCCTTGTTGTTCAGTTGCACAGTCGAGTCCGACCCTTTGCGACCCCATGGACCATTTCCCTCCAGGCACCTCTATCCTCCACCATTCTCCTCAGCCCACCAAGCTCTGTGCCCATTGTGTCCACAATACCATCTATCCATCTCATCTTTGGACGCCCCCTTCTTCTCTTGCCCTCCACCTTTCCCAGCATCAAGGCCTTCTCAAGTGAGTCCTCCCTTCTCATTTGATGTCCAAAGTACTTTAGCTTCATCTTCACTATTTGTCCCTCCAATGAACAGTCAGGATTGATTTCCTCCAGTATTGACCTATTTGTTCTCCTCACTGTCCAGGGGACTCTCAAGACTCTCCTCCAACACCACATCTCAAAGGCATCTGTTCTTCTGCACTCAGCCTTCCTAATGGTCCAGCTCACACCCATACATTACCACTGGAAATACCATTGCTTTGACTATGCAAATTTTTGTTTTCAAGGTGATGTCTCTGCTTTTCACTATATTCCCCAGGTTTCTCATAGCTTGTCTCCCCATAATCAGTCGTCTTTTTATTTCATGGCTACAGTCTCCATCTGCCGTGATCTTAGATCCCAGGAAAGTAAAATCTGTCACTGCTTCTACTTCTTCCCCATCTATTTTCCAGGGACTGATCGAACCTGTTGCCATTATCTTTGTTTTCTTGATATTAAGTCTCAAGCCAGCTTTTGCACTCTCCCCCTTCAATCCAATCAAGAGGTTCTTTAGGTCTTCCTCACTTTCTGCCATTAGGGTGGTATCGTCTGCATATCTCAAATTGTTGATGTTTCTCCCAGCAATTTTGATCCCATATTGTGATTCCTCCATCCCTGCATTGCGCATTATGTGCTCTGTGTATAGATTGAATAAGCAGGGTGATAAAATGCAGCCTTGTCTTACTCCTTTCCCTATTCCAAACCACTCTGTCATTCTGTGTTCTCTCCTAACTGTTGCTTCTTGGTTCATGTACAGATTTCTCCTGAGGCATATGAGGTGCTCTGGTATTCCCATCTCTTTAATTACTTGCCACATTTTGTTGTGGTCCACACAGTCAAAAGCCTTGGTGTAGTCAATAAAACAAAAGTAAACTTGTTTCTGGTATTCTTTTGTTTTCTCCATGATCCAACGTATGTTGGCAATGTGGTCTCTAGTCCCCCTGCCTCTTCCTAAACCGGCCTGCACCTCCGGCAATTCTCTCTCCACATGTTGCTGCAGCCTATCTATTATCTTGAGCATCACCTTGCTGGCATGTGGGATGAGCGCAATTGTTCGGTAATTTGAGCATTCTTTGGCATTGCCTTTTCTGGGGATTGGAACGTACACTGATCTTTTCCAATCCTGTGGCCACTGTTTTGTTTTCCAAATTTGCTGGCATATTGAATGCAGTAGTTTGATTCCATCATCTTTTAGGGCTTTGAAAAATTCAACTGGGATACCATCATCTCCACTAGCTTTGTTGTTTGCAGTGCTTTTTAGAGCCTTTCTGACTTCACTCTCCATAATGTCTGGTTCAAATTCAAATTTCTCATTATTGTTATTATCAGGAGTGTTGAGGTCCTTTTTGTAGAGTTTCTCTGTGTACTCTTGCCATCTTTTTTTGATCTCTTCTTCAGCTAACTCCTTTCCATCTTTGTCCCTTATCATGGTCATTTTTGCTTTAAATGTTCCCTTGATTTCCCCAATTTTTTTGAAAAGATCTCTAGTCCTGCCTCTTTTGTTGTTTTCCTCCATTTCTTTGCACTATTCGTTCAGGTAGTTTTCCTTATCTCCTTGCTTTTCTTTGAAATTCTGTATTCAGGTGATTGTATTTTTTTCTTTCTCCTTGGACTTTTGCATTCCTTCTTTCCTCTGCTATTTTAAGGGCCTCATCAGACAGCCACTTTGCTTTCTTACGCTTCTTTTCTTTTGGTATGGTTTCTCTTGCTGCCTCCTTCATGATGTCCCGCATCTCTGTCCATAACTCTTCTGGTACTCTGTCTATCATGTACAGGACATTAAATCTGTTCATGACCTCCACCGTGTATTCTTTAGGGATGTTGTGTAGTCATATCTGTCTTGTCTAATTGTTTTCCCCATTTTCTTTAGTCTAAGCCTGAATTTTGTGATCAGTAGGTTGTGATCTGAGCCACAGTCTGCTCCAGGTCTTGTTTTTGCTGACTGAATGGAGGTTCTCCATCTTTCACTGCAAAGTATGTAATCAATCTGGTTTCGATGCTGGCCATCTGGTGATGTCCCTGTGTAAAGTTGCCTCTTGTGTTGCTGGAAGAGGGTGTTTGCTATGACTAGTGCGTTCTCTTGGCAGAACTCTATCAATCTTTGCCCTGCTTCATTCTGTGTCCCAAGACCAAACTTCCCTGTTATTCCATTTACTTTTTGATTTCCTACTTTGGCATTCCAATCTCCTAAGATAATGTGGACATCATTTCTTGGTGTCTGTTCTATGAGGTGTTGTAGGTCCTCATAGAACTGGTCAACTGTGGCTTCATCTGCACTAGTGGTTGGTGCATAGACTTGGATTACAGTGAACCCTAGAGTCGGATAAGACTGGCTTTCGAGCAAGGGAAACCTAGCAGCATTCAATGTGCTCCGGTGTCTAGTCATGCCTGCCACATGACTTCAGAAACGTCTGCAGATGCAGACAGCACAGGCTCTTTGGCTGTAGTGTTAACGGAGATGAGCAAATCTAGAGCTGGACATGATTGACTTTGAGAAAAGGAGACCTTTACCTAACTAGTAATCAGATTTAGCACTGTGGGATCTTTGATCATTTCAGACTGCTGCAAACCCTGGAGTACAATTTTTATTCTATTTTGTTCAAGATACATTTAACCCTAGGCCAAGTATTTACAAATTTTTGTGCATTCCCGGTTCTTGTTATGGAATTGATATACCAGAGGCAGAAACAGTTTTACAGTACAGTATTTCACTCTGCTTTTCTGCAGGGTGTCATTACAGCACTGTTGCAACAATTTTTTAAAAATTGTTTTAATGCATCAGATGTTTACCTGTGGAAGAATGGGATTCCTCTGGCCTGGAGACGTCATTGCAGTAGAATTTGCATTGTCTTTTAACATTGACTGGTATGTTTAGGAGTCGAACAGTGGCCAGAATTCTGTTGATGTTCAGATAAGGTTTGTGTAACTTGTTGCAGCTAATATAAATATGACTATTAAATTAAATAGATGAGGTACCAAGGTATGTCTTGATTTTGTCTAGTCACAAATCTAATTGTGCAACCAACATGCATCCCATCACTTCTTCAGCTAGTGTTGAAGTACTTTATGCACATTAGGGATACTCAGTGTCTCCACCCCAATATATGTTTGACTGTTTGTTAAAATATGTATTTAGGAAGCTGGTGTTTGTTTTTCCTTCCGACAGCGTTATTCCCAACTGTCAATTTAGATCAAAGACTGCTCGCTTGAAAACATTCACAGCTAACCAACTGGATGAAATTAAAGATCCATCTGGGCTTTTTTATATTCTTCCTTTCCAGAAGGTAATTTTGATTTTGGGCTATGATTTTACACAGATTGTAGACTAAATTTAAATCAAATTCAAAGTTGAACATGTTTTAAAAAGAACTAGTAGTATCTAAGAGTGTTGCAACATACCGAGAATAGTTACAGTAATAGCAAATAACATTAAAAAGAGGCCTATTTGTAGAAAATGAAGTTTGCTATAAAAGTAATGTGCAACTCCTATTTTCCCCATACATTTATGTCTACCCAATCTACCCTTATTTTCTGTTGTGTGTGTGGTTTAGAGAAATAATTTTCCTTTCTTTCCTTATCCTTGTAGCACTTCTGCATATAGTCTCCTCAAGTATTGCAGATCTTTGCAGAGTAGCCAAAATTTCAGAACCCCCTCAGCCATACAAGTTTACTTCTTTTGAGTATGTTTCATCATATTACTTGCATATTCATTGAATTTTGCTATATTAATTCTGTTTTGTTCAATAAAATTATCCTTGTAAATAGCTCTGAGAGTGTGATATACTCAGTTCAACTTGTGTCAAGATGTACTATTGCCATGGTTGAAAGATCTGTTCTTGGAGTGTATCTGAATATATGCGAGTTCATACATGTGCTCTAAAGAGTATACCTGGTACCTTACTTCTTTTGGACCATATTTTATTTATTACAGTTTGGAGAAAAGATCTAAACAATCTTCTCAGAAATAAAGTATCTCTGGGGATTATATGCCAGATCAATGAGCTGGGGCCCCAGGATTCACAGCAGTTTGGAGAACTGGACCAAAACAAATAAAATGAATTTCAAGAGGGATAAATCTGAAAGTTTTGCATTCCGATAGAAAAAACAGAAGAACATATATAACATGGATGACACCTGATCTGACAGATGTTATGTGTGAAAAAAGTTTCAGAGTCTTAAAAGTCACAAGCTGATTTTGAGCAAAACAGTGTGTTGTAGTGGCAAAAAGGGGAAAAAGCTAATGCAGTTATAAAAACTTCATCTACAGTACTACTGTATATTGTTTATATCAAGCAGGTAATAGTACTATTTTTATTCTGTTTTGATCAGAACTCGTTAGAATACTTTGTTCAGTATAAAGTACTACCAAGATAATGGCAACAGGCCCCATCAGTTCCTGGAAAATAGATGGGGAAGAAGTAGAAGCAGTGACAGATTTTACTTTCTTAGGATCTAAGATCACTGCAGATGGTGACTGCAGCCATAAAATAAAAAGACGACTGATTCTGGGGAGACAAGCTATGAGAAACCTGGGGACATAGTGAAAAGTAGAGACATCACCTTGAAAACAACAATCCGCATAGTCAAAGCAATCGTTTTCCCGGTGGTAATATATGGGTGTGAGAGCTGGACCATTAGGAAAGCTGAGCGCAGAAGAATAGATGCCTTTGAAATGTGGTGTTGGAGGAGAGTTTTGAGAGTCCCCTGGATGGCAAAGAGAACAAATAGGTCAATATTAGAAGAAAATAACCCTGACTGCTCCTTAGAAGGTCAAATAGTAAAGATGAAGCTAAAGTACTTTGGACATCAAATGAGAAGAGAGGATTCACTTGAGAAGGCCTTGATGCTGGGAATGGTGGAGGGCAAAATAAAAAGAGAGTGACCAAAGATGAGATGGCTAGATGGCATCGTGGACACAGTGGGCACAGAGCTGGGCGGGCTGAAGGACAGAGGGCAGAGGTGCCTGGATGATGATGGTCTATGGGGTCGCAAAGGGTCGGAATCAACTGCGACTGAACAACAAACTACAGTTGAAGAAATGAATGGATAAGTTGGCACATGTCCAGAAGAGGGCAGGCAGAGTGGTAAAAAGACTAAAGTCAAGTTCTGTCTAAAATAGTTGACAGAGTTGGTTATGTTTAGAGTGACAGAAAGACTACGGAAATGGTACATAAGAACATAAGAACAGCCTTGCTGGAACAGGCCACAGCCCATCCAGTCCAGCATTCTGTCTCACACAGTGGCTCACCATTTCCTTCAGGGTATTCCCAAGCAGATGCCTTCACCTGCTTAGGATTCCCTGGAAATGATATTGAGAGATATCCTGCCTATCTCTCCAACCCGGAGGTTGTCCTTAAGTATCCATAATTATAGCCATTGATACTCTTGTCCTCCATGAACTTGTCTAATCCTTTCTTAAAGCTTTCAAGACTGACAGCTGTCACCACTTCTTCTGGCAGGGAGTTCCATAGACCAGTAATCCTCTGGGTGAAAAAGTACAGGCCCCATCAGTATATAGTACTGTAACTATATTCAGATATCTGAAAGGCTGCCACAAGGCAGATTGAGTAAGCCTGTTTTCTGCTTCTTTAGAGGATAGACCTGCACCACTGATTTTGAATTTAAGGATAAAGAGATTCTGACTGAATGTTAGAATAAACTCCTTGACAGCAAGAACTGTTTAATAATGGAGTAAACTACCTTGGAGAATGAGGGGCATTTCTTTGTTGGAGATTTTCAAACAGAATTTGGATAACTGGGATACTTTCATATGTAAGGTTTTTTATTATTGCCAGGGGCTGGACAGGATACACATTGGGTACCTTCCATTTCTACACTATAACATTTCTATCCCTGGTATAAAAAGCTTTTACTATTTATACCTGATTTTAAATAAATACCAATACTATTGAAACTGGTAACAATACTCTAATGCATGAAGCATTTTACACCATTTAATTGTATAGCAGCTTCGTCACTGATACGAACATTAGGTTCTTGCATATAGGACACTGCTTACTTGAATGGAGAAAATGGAGAAACATTTTGAAAATATTTCATTTTTTTACTACTATAGTATGAAGTAATAAAATTGGTAAATGATAACTTATAAATTTCTTTTTGAAATACAGGGCTATTTGGTAAACTGGGATGTTCAGAGACAAGTCTGGGACTACCTCTTTGGAAAAGAAATGTATCAGGTAATTAAAACATTTTACTGTACCAAAATCTAGTTTAGCTTAACACCTGAATTGTTGAAAAGAAGGTGATGAATTTGCTTTAATTTTAATGATAAACGTCTTGATTAGAGCTTTCCTTTTATTATGGTTGTTAAATGTGGATGTTCAAAATATTCAGAGTGAAGTATCAACATAATATCTGAAAATTTGGTTGCCATGCTTAGAATCTAGAATTCAAGTTCAGCCTTCCAGTCTGTTTGCAGCATATTCACCCCAATGTCATGATATTAAGTTGTATAAGCCACTACTTATTTATAGCTTTGTGGGGTTATTGTCTCTTAGTGTGCAGTGATAAATATCAAAAAGTTGACATTAGTTTATTTATGCTGCTTGTAAACATTTACTGTAAGCTTTCCTGATAATGTGTTTGAAAGACATGGCATCTTCGGATCTTGAGCAAACAGGTGGCAGACTGCAGAAAGAGATTGTATCTAGGGACGTGTTGGAGAACATGGAGCAGAATAACAGCATTTTTATGACAGTGAATGTTTTCCTATTATACTATGCTAAAAATAAACAAAGAATATAGAATATTGACTCTATAGTTTTATATATGTTTCCTGAAAATAACAAGCAAGTTCATTGGCTTTTAGTCTTAATAAGTGAATTCAGTATAGCAGCTTCAATCACTTAATTCATGTGCTGCTCAGTAGTTAACTATGTAATAATGTCAAACTTTATTGAATTTATAAGGCCAAATCCTGTGTTATACCCAGTGCTGTGTAATAGTTGGAGAGGAGTAATGGACTAAGATTCAGGAACCTTGTTTCTGAATCCCTGTTCAGCTATGGCAACTCAGTGAGAGTGGGAAATTGATAAAACCACTCCTTCAATATTTCTTTTATGCTGAAAGTCTTAATAGGGTCACCATAAGTCAGTTCCAGCTTGCAGGCACATAACCACAAACCCAGTGTTACTCCCAACAAAAGCAGACTTGTTGAAAACAATGCAACCTATGTTGTATATAGCTAACACATTTATGTCATTGGTTCCAGTAGATCTACTCAAGTTCAGAGTAACATTGGATTTAGCCAATAATGTATACATTTTCCAGGTAGATATTGTCAACTATTACAGTGCTACTGTAAAAATCTCCACTTTTTATCTTGACTTCACATCTTTGTTTCACATTTACAATCGGAGAACAGTATCAACTGACTTATATGGCAGTTGTTGAGTACTGAAATATAAATTGCTTTGACATATGATATGTGTCAGCTGATTATTAGAAATGACTATTTGCTAAGATCTCATTTTACCTAAAGACTCATTTTTAAACATTGTGTACCAAGTATGTATTGACATTTTTTCTCTACAGGTTGACTTTGTTGATACCAATATAATCATTACAGAACCTTATTTCAACTTTAGTTCAATACAAGAGTCGATGAATGAAATTTTATTTGAAGAATACCAGTTCCAAGCAGTACTCAGAGTAAATGGTGAGTGTTAGCATCACTGTGTATGATTTTTTTAAAAATTATATTGTTGCAACCTGGCACTGGTATGTTATTTTCCATATTTACTGTATTGTCTGTTAATATACCTAACTGACATTGTGATATGGAATTATGTTTCAGCTGGAGCTCTTAGTGCCCACAGATACTTCCGGGATAACCCATCTGAATTATGTTGTATCATTGTAGACAGTGGGTATTCTTTTACACACATCGTGCCTTACTGCAGAAGTAAAAAGAAGAAAGAGGCAATCGTAAGGTAAAATAATTTTTTAAAAAAGAGATAATTAAGTTTCTGAAGTACACAAAGACTTAAACTTTTTTCCCTGTGTCCAGGATTAATGTTGGAGGAAAGCTCCTGACCAATCATCTAAAGGAGATAATCTCTTACAGGTAAAACACTTGCTATCTTGCCTAAAATTGATTTTGATAATACTGTATTGTTTTGTTGTGTTTATAAGGCAAAAACCAAGTCATGGTGAATGTGGCACCCTAATGCAATGTAAAGCCAGCCTGCCATATTTTGGACTTTATTTTATGACCAATGTGGCTACCTCTCAGTGAGTTTGATCTCATTTAGCAGCAAATTTTAAGTTTAAGCAAATCGGCTGCAGTGGCTCAGTGGTTAAGAAGCTCGCATTGTTAGTTGGAAGGCCAGCAAGTTTTTAAGATGTCTCAGGGACTTTGTTCTGCCAGAAGTCATGAATTCTATAAAGTTAGATTTGCTAAAACAGAGTAGTAGTAAGAGACATAATTCCTAACGTTGCACTTTATTTGGTGTCACAGTATGGTCTGATTAGTGACCAATCTGGCGATCCAGCCAAACAAATTAATATAATGTTAGAAACAACTATTTGTTTTATTGCCCTTCTTTGGTTTCTAACTCTGCTACAGATTAAAGTCTTAAAGGTGTTTTTTCATAATGTATTAACATACCAGAACATGTATAAATAAATCTTCCTTTAACACCCAGAATACACTGATAATGAGATAGTTAAAATGAAGTAAATTTGTAATTTATAATTTTTACAGGCAGCTTCATGTCATGGATGAGACCCATGTAATTAATCAGGTGAAAGAAGATGTATGTTTTGTTTCACAAGATTTTTTCAAAGATATGGAGACTGCCAAGTATGTTGTTGAGTTTTTTATATATATATATATATTGCAAAGCAGAATTCATGGTTATTTCGTCTGAACCTGTGGTTCCCAAAGTGGGGTGTGCACGTGCACACACACACACACACACACACACACACACACACACACACACACACACACACACACACACACACACACACACACACACACACGGGGGGGGAGGGGCAATTTGATTTTTAAGGAAGGCAATTTGAGAATGAGTTATTAACAGTGAATGGCCTTTTAGGCTTCTTCCATGTGAATACTAAGAATTATATGTTGTGGGAGGTGGGGGAAAGATCAGGATTTTAGAGATGCTTAGGTGGGGCATGGCCAAAAAAAGGTTGGGGACCACTGGTGTAAACCCTGCAGAATTTATTACCTGGAGCCTGCTTCTGGGCTTGAGGTGCAATTTAAAATGTAAACTTGCAAATGCATTAATTACAAAATGGCTTTGCAAAAAATACGAGTTTCTATTCAAGGCTTAAATTTAAGCTTTGATTCCAATGCTTAGCCCTTAAACCTTTTGAGTGTAGATATAAAACATGAGTTCTCAATCTTTTTAAGCTGGGGGCTGGGTCACACTCCCTCAGACAGCTTCTGGGGTTGGACGGCCATTTTGCCCTTCCTTCACCACATGGCACTTCCTAGTGTGGTGGAGGCGGTGGGTGGCCACATGAAATGATGCCACGGGCTTCATCCGGCCCACAGGTTGAGAATCCCTGATGTAGAACAAAATCCTATTGCATAACTTAGTGCAGTTATAAATCAGATTGGGGTGCCAAAAGCAATTAAGATTAATTTAAAGCTCTTCCCCTCATTTTAAGTTCCAAAGCTCACTATGGCTTCCTTTAAAGTCTTTCTCTAAAGGGGAAAATACTTTAAAGGTCCAAAATCACTGCTGGGTTGGTGGCAGAAGTCACACATCCATCATGAATGTTCTGGCAGTGCTTTTTGTTTAAATCTTCCCTCCTTGGTTCCAATGCTCCCCAAAACTTCTCCAATGCAAAACAGAACCCTAGGGAGCCCCCAGAAGTTAAAAACTTTACATTAATTAATTAATTATGCCAGCACAATGTTATGCAATAGGACTATGCCCACTGTGTTTTCCCCCTTCATCCTTAACAATTTGAAAATCAGGATAAAAATCTTCAGGAGGATGTTTTTTGCCAACCTCGAGTATAGTCTCTTTAATTGGTAAAACCACTCCTTAAATACCTTAGTTAGTTTTTAAAGTCAATTAAGATCACTGTGTTTACAACACATAACAATAGTACTAGTACTAATGACCAATTGTCTCATTGACCAGAAGTCAATAGAAGATTTCTTGTGCATCATTTTTCTTTTGGGGAGACTTGTCTTACTTCAAGAATTGCCATCTTATACCAACAATAGTAAATATTCGAGAAATATTGTTGGAGTGGCCTTTGAAGAAACATTGCTGTTATGATTTTTCTGAACTTCAACAATCTCTTCCAGACTAAAAGGAGAAGAAAGTTCAGTGATGCTGGACTATGTTTTACCAGACTTCAGCACAATAAAGAAAGGATTTTGTAAGGTAATTGTGTAAAATTGTCTTCTGCATTTCCATGAGATACTGAAAGTGTACATGAATTATTCAATTCTCATTAATTTTGCCATTATTTCTTCTCACATATCTCAAATGTAAAACCATTCTCAAATATATGACTTACCATAACTAGACAAGATCTAGTCTTGTAGAACTATTTCTGGTATAAATTGTTAGAACATTCTAACACATCTACTTGCTACTTTATATTTGTACACTGGCTCACTTATTGGCAAGTGACATGGCCATTGACAGATCCGGGAACAGGATAAATATGAAACGTGGAACCTATTTATGACAAATGAAATCCTTTTTAAGAAAGACAAAGCTGTAGATTCAGTTGCCAACCACTTAAGTCAAGAATGCTATGGAGTATAATGGGAAATGTCCATGTTAAGTACCTTATTTACATTTGCAGCCTCATTCTTCAGTTGTAATATGTTGCACACAAATGATAACCCCTTGTTCGGTATTGCTTTAACAGAAAATGTTGTCATGCCCATTTTGCAAATATAGAAAGTGTATCATTTCTAATAATTGTTTTGATATTTCTCTCTAGAACCAAAATTACTAATTTAGATTGAAAGAGTTGCTCTAGCTATATACCTAGGAGCTTGGGAATGCTGAACATAGTTCAGTTCCTACCATTTTCATATGAATCACACTGGACTTTAGAAATGGCTGTCGTCAGAGTTTATTTTCAAAAGTGGTTTGCCTTAATGTGGGCTTCTGTTTGAGAAACCTAAGCCTAAAGTCCTTGAGCATGCAGAACAAATGGTTCAATTTTTACATCACTGTTTTAATAACCTACATTTCGCATCTGTTTGGTTTAGCCAAGGGAAGAAATGGTTTTAAGTGGAAAATACAAAACTGGTGAACAAATACTTCGCCTTACAAATGAGCGATATGCTGTTCCAGAAATACTGTTCCATCCTTCGGACATTGGGATTCAAGAAATGGGAATTCCTGAAGCCATTGTTTATTCAATTCAGAACTTGCCAGAAGGTAGTTTTATTAAAACGAAGAAGCACTTGTCAAATTCTTATTATGGAATGTGTTGCACTGTGATTCACTTTGTTTTGCTTTAAATGATTGTGTGATAAGGAAAAAATTATTGTCTAGCCATTTAATTTTAATAGTGATATTTGGACTCCAAAGTTCTAACATCTTAAAGGTTGAATTACCTGTAATATTGGAGCTTAAACTTAAAACCCCAGTGTAACATTTTTCTATCTGAATTGCATTTTCTTAGCATTTAAGAACTTTACATCTGGTATCAAATTTAAGCAAACCTTTGCAACAAACCCTGGATAAATACCTAGTTAAATGTAATGACCTATACCCATCTGTTGTAGTATTGCTAACATAAAACTGTCGGTTATCTGACAAATTTCTGAATTAAGGCAGTTAAAATGCATCAGAAATTGCATGGAGATGCAGCTTTAACATACCACTCCTAAACCTAAAAGTAATCTATTCATTTTAGTAAAACATTCACAACCATGCTGCCAAGGCAAGTGCTTTTCATTCTGGGTTAGAAGTGCTATTTTTCACATGGTCAATTAGGAGGTTAAAATGAAAATGCCCCTTTCACAGGGGGGGAAGGTACTACTCCCATGTAACACCAAACTGAGATGTGCTGAAGCCACCTTTGGATCTATTGGATATCAAGATTATATGTTGTTTAGAACGGGGTCCCCAACCACTGGGCCACGGGCTGTCCCAAATCAGGCAGCGGTGGTGGATGATGCTGGGAGCCCCAATGGCAGCCTTCTGCCCTCAACATGCTCCGACATGCTCTGTCTGGTGACTGGAGTGAGAGAACAGGCTTCAGACACAGCAGATAGGCAGGTGGATGGGCCACTCCTCCATGTTGCTTAACTATGGCGAGGCTCCACCTCCTGCCTGTCTGCAGTGTTTTATTGTGCACTTGCACCATCCAATCCTACCACCCCCACTTACTGGTCTGTAGGGAAATCGTTTAGCATGAAAATGGTCTGTGGTGCAAAAAAAGTTTGGGAACCCCGGTCTAGAAGATTCACAGAGCTTCCACAGTAGTGGGCTTCTTCTGTTTGGAAGTGGTGGTGTTCAAAACATCTGCTAATCGTCTTTTCCCCACACTCGCCATGACCAGTACAAGCTGAAAGCCTTTGTGATAGATCATCCGCTATGTCCTCCAAAACTTAAATTGTGCTGACTATAATTTAAATGTCAAGCAAGCTATTGCAGAATGCTGAATTGTCTCTTCTCTTTTCCATAGAAATGCAGCCTCATTTCTTCAAAAATATTGTTTTGACTGGGGGAAACACACTCTTTCCTGGCTTTAGAGACCGTGTTTACTCTGAGGTTCGATGTCTCACTCCCACAGATTATGATGTTTCTGTGGTTTTGCCAGAGACGTAAGTATTCTTTCATCTACAAAGGCTTATTAATTTATATTTTATACTACATCTTTTATGAGTTTAGATAGCATCTACTCTTGTCTTAGGGTATTTTAAAGACTTGTTTTTAAAAATTAGACAACTAAACTATTTTTAAATTTTCTTTCAGACCTATAACTTATTCTTGGGAAGGTGGGAAACTGATTTCTGAAAACGATGACTTTGAAGACATGGTAGTGACAAGAGAAGACTATGAAGAAAATGGGCATACTATATGTGAAGAGAAGTTTGATATTTAAGTAGATATGGACTTAATACTGTATATGCTAGTTAATCTTATATTGGGACTCTGCTTTAGGATTCTTAGAGCAAAGACTTAGTGAACAGTCCTATTAAGTTTTTATTACAGAAATAGTTTTATGTCTAATGTAATTCAAGTTACTGTACAGACTATTCCGTGTAGGTATATAGCATGGTGGTATATAAATATCACCTCAAATCCCCTGATAATAGAATGTGCCTAATGTTTAAGTAGGTGTTGAAGAGACTTATGTTTTCTTGGCTATCCAGCCCAGCCTATAATGTGCTTTACTTTTATAAATATTGCATTGTATTGTATATTGATTTTATATAGTTTTATTTTTGTACTTTTTGTAAACTTTAAATTAGTGGTTTATAAATATTATTAAATAGTAAAAACAGAATGGGAGTGACATGAATGACCAAATTTAGTACCTTTTATTTTCTCATCTCCTTGTATTGAACGTTGTTCTAATTTGACATGTCTTTCAATTCTGTGTTGTCATACTACAAGTTATGTAAAATAATGAGACAAAGCACCAGATGACAGAAGGGAAGTAATAACCAGTTTAGAAGTCTTTTGGCAGCAGAACTAAATGGAATTTTAAAAATATATTAAAATATTCACATGCAAAACATTAGTTAAATATTATGTTAAGATTCATAGCAAAACTGTTTGTAGTAAGAAAATTTTTGTAGACCTAATAGAACTTCAGATTTCTCATTCACCATTCTGATTAAAATAAGAATATTGCTAGGCTGAAACTAAGGTCTCTCTAATCTTGTGATTCCCAAATGATTCAGCCTTATCTCATAGGAAAATTGCTGTAGTGACTGGTAATTTTGATCCCCCACCACTACCCTTTAGAGATACGGCAACTAGAACTATTCAAAAAGTGACCAAACCACAAACATATAGCTGCTTATTAACTTGTTGGTTCCTGCATTGTTTATGAAATAAAACTTTTTGGAGCAGTATCCGGTGCAGTGATGAGCTACACTGAAAAGTTGTCAAGAACAGAGTTCCTATCTTTGTGAAATTTCACCACTCTTGCAACAGAAAAGTCAATGGGTTAATAGTAAAATGGATATTAAAAACAGGGCAATGAAAACTGCTGAGGCAGTATGGGAAAATGGCAGTATCCCCCCCATCCCCTGCAACAAGTGACCCCAGCTTTCCTCAAAAGCAAAATTTTGGGTAGCACAGCGAAGAGGCAAACAAGAACTGGTCCAGGTACACTTACCTAATTTTTTAAAAAAATATTTATTAATTCCTGGAAAAATACATTAAAGAACCACCAAGAATAATGAAAGGCATACAACCTAACATAATCTTTAAGACTAGGACTGAAATATATGTGAATAGACTACTCAAAAAAGCTTGCCTAAGAAGTAGAATATAGCTTGATAATACCTGATCATCTCATAAGAAGCTTACTCAATCCTCTCATACTGTATTTACACAATAGGACCAATGCATTAACTCTTGGAATACATTCCTTCAGTGCTCTTTCTGGACAAAATACAGTTTTGTTATGGCAGTTCAGAAAACTTATTCAAGGCTACTTAACCAGGATTATTTCCCTCTTAATGCCCTTTTGCTACCCTTCAAATTATGTGATTAAACTAGCAGAATGATATAATCCCTAGGAATTATAGATGAATCTATTATATTTATAACCTGTTACTTGCAAAGAGATGAGGCTTAGAGGGTAACATGTTAGGAAAGCAGAATCAAGCATTCCCCCAGAGACAATATATCTTGCCCCCCCCCCCAATTGCCTATCTCCCACTCCTTCCCTCTTCTCTTTCTTCCTCCATCTGCTCTACATACATATTGACATAAGTATAGGTGGTTGGGAGTTCACCGCATGGACAAAATTTCTGGTCTTTCGTGTCTACGTCAGACTTTAAACTGCCAAAACAAAGCCACCTTTTGGTGAATTCATTCCGTACAGTAGTTCCTTTTCCGACTTAGTGTGAGAATGATTAGCCAGCACAACAAGGTTGCCCTTGCCTGGGGTACGCCTGATTGTGGTCCAAAAATACCATAATCTTCAAGGAGGCTTTGTGTTCCTCAATATTTCTAGTGACAAGGCAGGCAGCAAGTCTGGCTAGGTCTAGCACAGTGGTGGTAAACCTATGGCACACGTCCCAGAGGGGGCACTCAGAGCCCTCTCTGTGGGCACTCATGCATTACCCCAGCACAGAGTTTGCCCTGTCCCTCTGCCCAGCAGCCCAATGTGAGCATTTCCTCCCTCCCCCCAACACAGTTCACTCTGCCCAGCAGCCCAATGGGAGTGCTTCTCTCCTCCCAGCACAGAGTCCACCCTTGACCTCTGCTCAGCATCCCAATGGGAATGCTTCCTTCCCCAGCCAGCAGAGTTCACTCTGCCCAGGAGCCCAATGGGAGTGCTTCCTCCCCACCAGCACAGAGTTCACCACACCCCTGTGTGTGGGCACTGGGTCTCTAAAAGGTTAACCATCACTGGTCTAGGATAATTTAACCCCCACTCCCTAGGGCAGTGGTGCCCAAACATTTTTTTCATGGGCCGGTCCCGCCTCCAACGCAGCTGCGGGGGCCAGAGGCGGGCTGCTGTGGTGACATCATCCCAGGCGCACCAGGGGGCTCTCCTAGCAACACGGATTTTGAAATGGAGGCTCCAAAGATTTCCCCAACACAGCAATCGGCTTTGGCAAAGGCTGCAGAGGGGATGGGATCGAGCAAGAGGCTGCTCGGAGCAGCCGGGACAAAATACAATTGCTGCCGCCCCTGCCAGGTGGTTGTGGCGGGCGGTCCGCGGTGAGCCTGGGTGCTCGCCGTGGGCCGCATCAATGATATGCAGGGGCCTAATTGGGCCGTAGTTTGGGTGTATCTGCCCTAGGGGGACAAGCCCCACTGCCCCGCCAACGCATCTATTAATGAGGCAACAAAGAGGAAACAGGGCCTTTCCCCTATCCAAGGAAATCACAAATGTGGGGCTGCAGCGAGATCAACTTGGCTGGTGCAAGAAAGGCCTCCCACTGCTAAAGAAGCCTAGCATCTTAAAGACCAGAGCTAAGCCATGCTGATGGGGTACACAGAAAGAGCCTCAAAGATTATTGTATTTTTGAACCACAATTGGGCGTACACTGGGCAATGGCCACCTTGTGCCAGCTAACCTTTCTCACACTAGGTCAGGCAAAAGGAACTGTGCAATGAATTCACCCAAAGGTGGCTTCATTTTGGCAGTTTAAAGTCTGACGTAGACACAAAAGAAGACCAGAAATATCACCCAAGAACTCCCAATCACACAAAGGTGGCTTCATTTTGGCAGTTTCATGTCCAGCCTAGACATGGAAGAAGCCAGGGAAGAGGATGCCTTAATAAGGTACAGTAGATCCATCCCGAGAGCTAGGATGATGACGCACAATGCCACATGTCAGTCATGGCTTATCATGTTTCTTTCACATTTCTTACATTATTTATTATAATTTCTTACACAGAAACTTCAGCACTGTTTCCCAGGTCCAAACCCAGGGGAAACGGTAATGCCTGACTAAGGGCTCTAATGCCCTTTTTCATTTCCATGACACAAGCTCTTTCGCCCCTTCAGGTTCCCTATAACAGTGATGGCGACCCTTGGCACTCCAGATGTTCTTGGACTTCAATTCCCAGATGCCCAAGCCCCCGTGAATCCACACAAAGTGGTTTACTGCAATTCATCCAGCCCACGTCACCCTTGTCGCTCCCAGAAATGGAAGTAAAACGCGCCCGTATGAGCAGCGCAGGCCGGATGAATCGCAGCAAACTCCTTCGTATGGATTCATGGGGGCTTGATAGGTTAATGTAGTGTGCATAGTGTTGAAGTGTTCCTTCAATTCAGTGAAGAAATTGACTGTAATCCACAAATAGTAAAGGTAAAGGTTTCCCTTGCTCGAAAGCCAGTCGTATCTGACTCTAGGGTTCAGTGCTCATCTCTGTTTCAAAGCTGAAGAGCCAGCGCTGTCTGCTTCTGCAGACATTTCCATGGTCATGTGGCAGGCATGACTAGACACCGGAGCGCATGAAACGCTGTTACCTTCCCACCGAAGTGATCCCTATTTATCTACATGCAATTTCTTGCTTTCAAACTGCTAGGTTGGCAGGAGCTGGGACAAAGACGGGAGCTCATTCCATCCTGCAATATTCAGGAATCGAACTGCTGACCTTCCGCCTTCCAGTCAGTGTCTTTCGTTTTGAGCCACTGCAGTCCCTGTAATCCACAAATGCTTACACTGAAATAAATTAGCTAATATTAGAGATGGCCTTATCATTTTGTTGGATTTGTTATTTTTGATAACTATATCTGACTAATTTACGTAATACCAACTGCATTGTCAGTGATGTGCCTACGAGCAACTATTTTGTAACCTGCCTTGGAATCTGATGGTTAAGAATTGTGCACAAGAATTTATACCTTTGAAGACTAGATCTTAATGCAATTATTAAATAGCATGGAGAGTTTTCTCATTTTCAAGGCAGGTGGAGCAACAACAAAAAGGGCTTCTTTCATGTCTAAGCCAGATGTGAAACTGCCAAAATGAACCTCTCAGGACAAAGAACTTGGTGCTTGGCCTGGGCCACTCACACAATAGATGCTATAGCAAATGTGTCATGCCACAATGTTTGTCTTGTGTTCATATTGCAATTCAAAAGGGTGAAGTGTCGCAACTAACCTAAAGAACAGGTATTACCAGCTTTTAAACAACAAACCACATTAACATGTGTACTTATGTTAACCCTTCTGTACCCGATGTGTATAAATTGATGCCATGAAGTCTCACTCTTGTCTGAGGAAGGGGACTTGATCCACGAAAGCTCACATTAAAATACAGGAGTGAGTCTTTAAGGCGCCACTTTGTCTTTTCGTTTTGTTTGATATGCTTGAAACACAGAACTGACAAGGCTACCATTTCAAAAATGCCAAAAACGAAGCCACCTTTGGGGCGAGTTCATCCCACAGTTTCCTTTTGCCTCACCTAATGTGAGAAAGATTAGCCAACAACACAAGGTTGCCTTTACCAGGATATGCCTGGTTGGGGTTCAAAAATACCACAATCTTTGAGCATACCAGAAAACAAAAACCAAAAACACTGCAGCACTTTAAATACTAACTGCTATATATTTTTTACTGTGAGCTTTCGTGGATCAAGCCCACCTCTTCAGACAAAAGTCCAGGTTTGGTGGACTTGATTCACGAAAGCTCACAGTAAAAATATATAGCAGTTATTAAAGTGATGCAGTGTTTTTATTTTGTTTTCCTCTTTTTAATGTGTGTGGGGTTTAGCGGGGTAATTTGTTTTAATGGGGTTGTTCTTGTTTTAAGGGTGTTTTTTTCTGCCCAGAGTCTTTGTGAGTTGGGCGGCTATATAAATATGAATATAAAATAAAAATGCCTGAACCACAGACTAACAGGGCTACTATTCCAAAATAAGTCAAATGTTTTCGAGAAGGCTATTTTTCTGTGGGCCCGGGCTCAAGTGCCTAAGACGCTGACTGGGAGGCGGAAGGTCAGCGGTTCGATTCCCAAGTACTGCAGGACGGAATGAGCTCCCGTCTTTGTCCCAGCTCCTGCCAACCTAGCAGTTCGAAAGCAAGACACTGCAAGTAGATAAATAGGGACCACTTTGGTGGGAAGGTAAACAGCGTTCCGTGCGCTTCGGTTAGTCATGCCTGAGTGCCACATGACCACGGAAACGTCTGCAGCAGCAGACAGCGCTGGCTCTTCGTCTTGGAAACAGAGATGAGCACTGCACCCTAGAGTCGGATACGGCTGGCTTTCGAGCAAGGGAAACCTTTATCTTTTACCACCCACCATCCTGGCTAAGAGATATTCAGAAGGAAGCCTGCCCCCCCCCTCATCCTCTTCTCTCCCCCCTCCCCCGCGCCCCGTCGCGAGCTGCCCAATAACCGCCACTCGAAACGGCCGTTTCGCGGTCTCCCCCACTCTGTCCGTGGGCGGTGGTGGGCGGAGCTTCCTCCCCGCCACTTCCGGTCCTGCCTGTTGTCCTGTGTTTGTTTCCTCAGCTTCTCCTCGACTCCTCCCCACCCGTGACAGAAACGGAGGCGGCGCGGCTCTGGCGGCAGCGGAAGCCCGAGTCCCGGGGAACTGGTTGTGTCAGGTCCTGCTGCTGAGGTGGCTGCCATGGTATAGCCCTGCCCGGGTCAGCCCAGCCCCAAGGTGGGCGCGCTGCACCTTTTCTTCGCGGTGGAGGTGAGCCGGTGTGGGGCCTGCCGAGGGAGACGCGCTCGCGGGGGTGCGGGGAGTCGCCCGGCGGAGACCCTGACGCGGAGAAGGGCCTCTTTCCTCCCGCAAGAGTCGCCGGCCTGGCCTGCTCGAAGCAGAGTCTCCTACTACCCAACCGTGGGCGAGAGAGAGGCGGACTCGGAGGGCCCCTGTTCAGCAGGAGCCGTTGCCGAGTGGCTGGCTGCCTCTGAGTTTGGGGAAGTAAGGGGTCAGATCCTCCCTTCTTCTTGTGAAATATCACGAAGGGCTGCTCCGACTTACTATATGGGGCTGCTTTAGCTTTGGAAATAATTAACCTGTCTTAAATGTGGCCAAGCTCTCTCCCCACCCCACCCCACCACCCTTGTGTAGATCTGATCCCAGCTGTCAGCAGATCAAACTTTTTTTTAAAAGGTTCTTCTTTCGTGGACTGCAGTGGCTCAAGTGGCTAAGACGCTGACTTGGATGCGAAAGGTCAGCAGTTCGATTCCCAAGTACTGCAGGACGGAATGAGCTCCCGTCTTTGTCCCAGCTCCTGCCAACCTAGCAGCTCGAAAGCAAGAAATTGCAAGCAGATAAATAGGGACCACTTCGGTGGGAAGGTAACAGCGTTCCGTGCTCTCCGGTGTCTATTCATGCCTGCCACATGACCACGGAAACGTCTGCAGAAGCAGACAGGGCTGGCTCTTCGGCTTTGAAACAGATGAGCACTGCATCCTAGAGTCGGATACGACTGGCTTTCGAGCAAGGGAAACCTTCGTGTCCAGATCAAACTTTGGACTGCCGAAATGAAGCCACTTTCTTGGTTTTGTCGTTGGCCAAAATTATTGGCAGGACAGTACATGAGCCGGATTCTGTATCTCTCCACGTTCACACACAGTGTTTTGTCTGCCAACAGCCCCCATTTGAGCATGTTGGTCTTGCCTTTAGGGACTCCAACTCTCAGCCTATTTAGGGTCCCCGCTCCTCCAAGCAGTTTGAAAGCAAGAAATTGCAAGTAGATAAATAGGGACCACTTCAGTGGGAAGGTAACAGCGTTCCGTGCACTCCGGTGTCTAGTCATGCCTGCCACATGACTACGGAAACGTCTGCAGTAGCAGACAGCGCTGGCTCATCGGCTTTGAAACAGAGATGAGCACTGCACCCTAGAGTCGGATACGACTGGCTTTCGAGCAAGGGAAACCTTTATCTTTAAGTGACATAGGGGAGGTTGAGTTCCTCAGTTATATCCTCCTTAAATGTTGTTCCTGTGAGCCCTTTCCTCCATCTTCTAATTTGGTTTTGCTCTTGCGTCCCCTCAATAATGTTTGTTCTTGCCATAAAGCGCTTCCTGGATCTGAGCTGGCGGACTTCATTCTCTTGCTTAGTTCTCTCTGTGTCCACTGCTACTTCTCTCCTTACCCTAGGTCAAGGGTTCTCAACCTTTCCAAGCCGAGAGCCCGGTCATGCTCCCTCAGACAACTTCAAGGGCCAGATGCACATTTCCCCCTGCCTGCCATACATGGCACTTCTGGGTGTGGCGAAGGCAGTGGGGGCCACATGAAATGGCATTGTGGGCCGCATCCAGGCCCTGGCCATAGGTTGAAAACCCCTATATTAGGTTGAAAGATACCAACAAGAGAATATATTTTCTCGACTGGTGTAGGTTTGAGGCACAATACACATTGTTTCATTAACAGCGATGTCAACTTTTTTGTGTGTGGATGCACTCCATACTGGAGCAGCATACTCTGCCACAGAGATGCTCAGGGCCAAATCTGGTGTACACAGTGTGGATGGTTGATTTCCTCATGTATAGTTTGTCAACTTCCTGTTGATGTTCCTCCTGCTAACTTTAGCTTTGGTATTCAGTCTTAAAAGTGAGTATCTTGCCAAGTGTTACGCCAAGGCATTTTGGTGCTGAACAATGCTGTAATCGAGACCCTTGCCATATAACATCCAGCTCAACTCTTGTCTCTAAGGTGGAAAGTGCACCTTTAAGAAGGTGAAAATGCTTTTATATTGTGGTGATTGATCACCCAATAAATACCTTTAAAAGTATCATGCATGAACAGTGTTCAGCATAATTATTACCTAGCTGAGGCAAGTTTTACTGTGAGAATATATTTACTGTGTGTTCTCTACCTAGAAAACCCTGGAAAGGGTGTCTATAAGTCAGAATTGCAGTTGTTATTTAGAATCAATATAAAGTCACCTAGTGTGGTGTAGTGGATAGAGTGATGGATTAAGCCTCAGGATGCCTAGTTTTAAATCTCTGCTTAGCCACAAAAACTCACTGGGGATGTAGAACTGGTAAAAGCACTCCTGAAATATCTCACTTACCTTCAATATAAACATCAACATAAACACACACACAGTTTGTGTTCCACTAAGAGAAACTAATATATCAAATAGATGATGAAACTGATGTCTGCATGCACATTTTGTATATGCCTCATTTGCTCACAGACATACTGCAGCATCTCGCAGTGCTCTTACTAGAGTCCAAAGCAAAACTCTCATTTCAAGAAATGGTCTTTACAAGATTACTACTGAATGGAAAATGGAAGTAGTTATTTGCTTCATATATCATGGGCCTTAGATTTTAAGTAGAGATAAATGTACAATAGCCATATCTCCCATAAAACATGAGAGCAATAATATGTGAAATGAAAATTTCTTTCAATGCTACTGTACAAAGTGAGTTTACTAAGAATTGAGTAGAACAGGTGCATGGACCATGTATCAGTAGGCTATCTGAACTTTTTTGATTAGCCAAGGATGCAGTTTGTGTGCCACTTTGTGGGAATAGAAACCTAATTTATTTTAGTGGCATTTACTTCAGGGAAGAAATTAGTTAGAATAATTTTCAAGTGCTTTCAGCACATGATTCAGACAGATGACTAGATTACTAGAGTTGATTTAATACATTTTTATATAAATTGAATAGAAGTGTGTGTGCATGTATATTTACATGCCTTAACTAGGATTACACACAATACATGGGGTTGCCTTTGAAGATAGTTTGGATACTTCAGCTGATTCAAAATGTAGCTTCCAGAGTGCTGACAGGGACCAGTTATAGGAAGCCTCTAATTCCCATGCTACAATAACTCCAATGGCTATCAGTCTGGTTTTTGGTACAATTTCACATTATGGTTGTCATTCATAATGCCCTGTATGGTTTTAGTCTAGGCTACTGGAAGAACTATAATTCCCCATATGAGTCTTCCAACCCCTTTAGATCTTCAGAGGAGGTTCTTCTCTCAGTCCCATTGCCATCACAGGCACATCTGGTAGAAATGCAAGAGAGGGCCTTATCTTTGACAGCTCCCAGGTCATGGAATGCTTTTTCTAGAATGTTAGACTGGCCATTCATTTGAAGCATTCAGGATTGCATAGCATAGCTGTTTCTCTTTATGTCCCTAGTGCTATAAGGCACTAAGCAAAAGGAAGTGATTCTAAGACAAAGCTGTCCAAAAATTGAAATTGGAGAGAGCCTAAGGTAGTGATGGTGAACCTTGGCACTCCAGCTGTTCTGGAACTTCAATTCCCTGAAGCCCAGATCAGTAGGAGTGCTGACTTGGGCTTCTGGTAATTGCCAAAGTTTGCCATCACAGGCCTAAGGCATTCACTATTATGAGAATGCTGAATGAAATGAGATAGCCCATATAAACTCCATATCACAGTCTGAAATAATATACAGTATTGGTATTATCTTCAACTTGACAACCAAACATTTTTCTTGACTAGTAATGCCATTTCAAATGACTAATCGTTGATCATTTGTATGAGAAAACAAATTCAGAGTTTAACAGTAATTTATATGTGATGCAAAAATTACAAATTACAAAAAAATTAATATTTTTTATACTAGTGTGAGTTGCTAATATTAACTAGAGTGGATCCATTGGTTGACATCCAGTAGAAAGTGACAACTAGGTTAGGCCCATTAAATCAATTCAGTTCTTTAATAAAACTCTAGTTTATGAATTTGAGATATTGTGCTTTCCCCCCTTGATTTAGAATCCCAGGAAATGGCCCAATATTGCCACAAAATAATGTTCCTTTGTTATCAGCAGGAAAAAGGATGCCAAGCATTACATAGCAAAGGCTAGCTTAAATGTTGATAACACCAATGGCAGCTGTCAAGATGGTTTGCAGGATATCCTCTTGTCCTCACAACCATCCACAAAGGGACACCAAGCAAGGGAAAATCCAGAAGCTGACATCTTTTTTCATCATTTAACCACTTCTCACTCAAGCCACATTCGTGACTGTTTTGACAAGTCCTCTAGGTATCTATTTCTTGGAAAATATGGATGATGATGATTAACAGCTGTGATAAAACCTTAGGGGAACAAATTCATAGGAGCTTATTTATTCATTTAATCAATCAATCATACTTATGTATGAACTGATGCTTGAACCCTGTGTTAGAGTGCATGGAGAAGGGTGATTTTACTTCACATTTCAGATTGTGAACATTGCACATTTAAATGATGATTGAGGTGTTATATCTTTCTTCCCATCTGCATTAAGCACCTCCGTCCTGTTTGATAGAGTATGGTACCAGCTCAACTTGAGCTTTGCTGCTGCAATCATTTTTGAAACTCAGATGATATCAATGTTTTGCACCCAAGGAGATAATTCATTAGAACATAGAACATAAGAACAGCCTTGCTGGAACAGGCCACAGCCCATCCAGTCCAGCATTCTGTCTCACACAGTGGCTCACCATTTCCTTCAGGGTATTCCCAAGCAGATGCCTTCACCTGCTTAGGATTCCCTGGAAATGATATTGAGAGATATCCTGCCTATCTCTCCAACCCGCAGGTTGTCCTTAAGTATCCATAATTATAGCCATTGATACTCTTGTCCTCCATGAACTTGTCTAATCCTTTCTTAAAGCTGTCAAGACTGACAGCTGTCACCACTTCTTCTGGCAGGGAGTTCCATAGACGAGTAATCCTCTGGGAGAAAAAGTACTTTCTCTTATTTGTTTGAGAACTAGTACCCAAAAGTTTCATCGAGTGTCCCCTAATTCTAGTGTTATGCGATAGGGAAAACAGTTTTTCCTTATCTACTTTGTCCACACCGTTCATGATTTTATAAACTTCAATCAGGTCACCTCTTAGACGTCGTCGTTCAAGAGTGAAAAGGCCCAACCGTTGCAGCCTCAGATGGTAAGGAAGGTGTTCCAGTCCCCTAATCATTTTGGTTGCCCTCCTTTGCACTTTTTCCAGCTCCATAATATCCTTCTGGAGGTATGGCGACCAGAACTGTACACAGTATTCCAGATGGGGCCTCACCATAGATTTATAAAGAGGCAAAATGACACTTGCTGACTTATTTTCTATACCCTTCCTAATGATCCCTAGCATTGAGTTTGCTTTTTTTTGTTGCTTAATTAAGAAAGAGGTTAGCAAAATAGTTGACATCTGTTGCTCCATTCACCTTGATGAGGAGTAGCAAATCAGCAAATTGAAAAGCAGAGATGTTGTACTCGGTGCAAAAGACACAATCAAATAGATAGCAAGATTCAATAAATATCATTTTGCAAAAAAAAAAGTACCCCACACTGCACACATTGAGAGTGATTTAAAACCATGTTTTGTAATAGGTATCTATATCTTTCCTTTAGCTTTGTATCTAAATTTAGATATAGTGTATTACACTGTTGAACATAAAAAATTGGCTGTGGGTAGAGCAAAAAAGGAATATAACTGAGACTGGATCTGACTGTCTTGCTGATAAAATATTTATTCCAGTGATTAAATGGATTTCTGCAAACACTTTTGAGCTAGACTTTTGACTTCTGCCTTCATCTAGATGCCTTAGTCATATGGAGGATCTGCTCTATCATTTTTCTAAAAAGATACGTGCATTTCTTCACTTGTCTAAACAGATGATGTCATTATTGTCTAAATTATAAGAGAAAATTCTCACCATATCAAAAAGTAGGAACTGAATTTTCATTTCCTATGTCAGAGTAGTGGTTCACAACTTTTTTTTTTTGGCCATGCCTCACCTAAGCATCTCTAAAATCCTGATTCCTTCCCCAGTGACATATAATTCTTATTATTCAAAAATGAACTCTTGTTCACATGGAGGAAGCCTAAAAGGCCATTCACTATTAATAACTCATTCTCTAATTGCCTTCCTTAAAAATCAAATTGCCTCCCCTGGGAACCACGATGTTAGAGATCAAATTAATTTTGGAAAGCATCTTTTTGTTATACAGTATTTAGATGCTCATTTAAACTTTAGGTATTATTTAAGTATAAGTATTTATTACTGATATTAAATACCAAGTAAAAAAGCAAAAGTAGCAAATGTAAATATTTAATACTTTTATCATGCCTTGAAAAATTTCCATGTTGGATTCTGAGAATTCTTTTTGTTATAGACAAACACAGTAGAGTACAGCCATAATGGAGTCCATGCTAAACAAATTGAAGAACACTGTTAACAAAGTGACTGCAGATGTCACAAGTGCAGTTATGGGAAATCCTGTCACCCGAGAATTTGATGTTGGTCGACATATTGCTAGTGGTGGCAATGGGCTTGCTTGGAAGATATTTAATGGTACTAAAAAGTCAACAAAACAGGTGAGATTTTAGGAGGGAACTATAGATTATATGTAACTTTCACCATGTTTCATGAGAGAATTATTAAAGATTATGTGTCTTAATAATTGCAGAAAAAAGTAGAAACAATATGCAGTGGAACCTCAGCTAACAAAATTAATGTGTTCTCTGAGTTATTTCGTACAGCGAATTTTTTCATAAACCAAATTTCCCATAGGAATGCATTAAATGTGATTCCCTATAAGAATGCATTGAAAATGAAAATTCATTAACCGAAATGTGGTTTCCCATAGGAATGCATTGAAAACAAAAAAAAAAACCTTCCGGAAAATTTTCATTATCCGAGGGTGCCATTCATATTTGATTTCCTTTCATTATGCAAGTTTTTCGCTATCCAAACCCTTCACTACGCAAGGTTCCCCTGTACAGTGATACCTCATACAACGTCCAAACTTGGTTCCACAAGTTTGGACTTTATACGGATTTGGACTTTGTATGAGGCATGCAAAATCCTAGCCACAATGCCTCATACAACGTCCAAATCCTTGCCGCGATGCCTCATACAACGTCGTTTCCATAGAGATACATTGTACTGTAACAGCACAGACTTCAGGGCAAAGTCAAGGAAACAGACAGGAAACTGACAGAACTTTAAGAAATCATTGTCTAAAGGCTAAAAACATCACAAAAACATGTCAAACAACCCTGATTGTCCAAGAACCTGAAGAATGCTGCAAAAAACCCAGGAATGCTTCTAAAAATTCTGACAAAAAAATTCAAAAAAATCCAAAGCAGTGCACAAAACCACTCCTAAACACTCTTCGCCTCATGCAAAACCCACAAGAGCAGTACATGCATGTGTCCTGCCTTTTATACTGCCCAGGCACAATGCAACCTGGGAAAAAACCAATGCCTCATACAAAGGCGCATGACTTTGTATGAGGCAACTTTTTTCAAGGAATTAGGCGATGTATGAATCCGATATTGTATGAAGCGGACTTTGTATGAGGTATTACTGTATATATATATATCATATTTGGGCAAAATATGTTTATGCATGTTCAAGTTATGTAGTTAAAGAACCTTGATGTTTAACAGATTGTGAGTGAATCACAGAGAGTTGAATGTTGTACCAAAATAGTTTCTTGTTTTCATTTTCTAAAGAAGTGTTTTTAATTGTAAATCCTTCCTACTTACCTGTATGTGTTTGTGTGTATGTATATAGGGATTGCAATTAATTTTAGAATAAATTCAGGGGATTAGTGGAACACATTCTGAATCTATTATTGTTATTATTGTGATGGTTTTAATTATTTTAATTATTTTGTTAAATTTCACAAGTGCTTTTTTATGGAAAGGTATAGTAAAATGTAATAATAATAATAAAAGAATACATAATAGAGAAATGGATTTTAATCTCTTTCAGAAAGATACAGTTGGCATATTTCAATCTTAAACATGTGCATTGATATCTACCTGCATTTAGTTTAAAGTGACAATATTGATAAAATAGATAATACCTTGGTGGTTGAATAAGATTATCTGGGTTGAGTATTAACTGTTACCCAAAGAATTTTGGTGTGTGGAATCTTTACTTTCGCTGTCCCACTGAAATGGAAAATACAGCGATGAGTTCTGCCCAGCCCTTTACTGGGAAATCAGGATCGAAGGATCAAATCTAGATCTTCATATTCCACTTTCCCACTAAACTGTTTCTCCATATGCCTAAACCCACCTGTGTTAGCTTATTGTGGTGGTATTATAGATTACTAGCATATTTTGCCCGGCGGTGCCGGGCTTTTTAAAACTGTGTTGGATAGTGAAGGTTTTTTTTCCCCTTGAACAAATGGTGCCGGGCTGTTTTAAATGGTGTTGAAAGGTTTTGTGAATTTCTGGCTTTGAGGCACTGCGTCCGCATGCGGCGGACTTGTGCTCCCAGTGTGTTGTTTATTTTTATTTTTTGCGTGCTGGCTTCCTCAGTGCCAGGCTCTTTAAAATGGTTTTGGAAGGGTTTTGTTTTATTTTTATGCAAATGAGGTTAGTTTTTAATTGTGGTTTTTTAAATTTTTTATTTTTACGCACGGGCTGTTATAAACTGTGATTTTTTATTTTTGGTTTTTAAAAAGAGGAAAGGATGATATATATTTTTATAATTATTGTATTTAACCAAATAATGTGTTACTATGTGTTTTTTTTTTAAATAGTTGTACCTTGGATAATTATTTTTAAAATGTGTAAGAATATGTTTTTTAATCAATGTTTCTATACTGTGTTTAGATTTTTTTTTGTTTTTTTGAGTGAAAACTTATTTTTTTATTAGTGTGAATATTTTTGAATGATTTGATAACTTATTTCAGTAATTTGGGAATTAATATTATTGTTTTGAATATTTTTGGATGTTTTTACTCTTGTGGCCTCTGGGTGGGGCTGGTGAGTTTTTAGTGTACTCTACAATTTTTCTCTACTGTCCTCTGGGTGTCGCTTCTTCTTCCGGTAAGTATTCTCTTTCTTTTCTCAGTTTAGTTCTGGTCGTCATGGAGTGAAGACGTCTCATGGTAAGCTCTCTCTTTTTTGGGGGGGTTGTTTTGGGTTGGGGGGTCTGTGTGTTTTTTCTTGTTTGTTTTTGTGTTTCCTTTTTGTATTTTTGATTTTTGGTTTTGACTGTTTTTTACTGTTTTTGGTTTGTGTTTTTGGATGTTTTTGTGTTTACTTTTTTAGAGGCAGGGGGGTCTTTCTTTTCCATGGGCCAGGCTCAATGCCTGGCCCGTGGAAAGGAAAGGGCGGGGGGTTCTTTTTTCGTGGGCCAGGCTCAATGCCTGGCCTGTGGAAAGGAAAGGGTGGGGGGGGGTCTTTTTTTCGCGGGCCAGACTCAATGCCTGGCCCGTGGAAAGGAAAGGCGGGGGGTCCTTTGTTTTTCGCGGGCCAGGCTCGATGCCTGGCCCGTGGAAAGGCAGAGGCAGGGGGGGCTTTCTTTTCCGCGGGCTGTGCTTGATGGCTGGCCCGTGGAAAGGAAGGGCAGTGGCGGCGGGGGGGGGGGGCTACTTTTATTTTTCGTGCGCTGGCTGCCTCAGCGTCCTGCACGCTCATGGCGCGCAGGACACTGGTGCTTGTAGTTTGGTGTGTGCGATTTTAGTTAGTGCAGCGGTTTGTTTCCTGCGCTTATTTTTGATTGGCCATGGCGCGCTTCCGAATGTTCCTTTTGCCCACGCCGCTCAGCGTGATTGGCTCTGGCGCAAGGAACGTTGGGAATTGAAGTTCCCTTTTTTTGTTTTCGTCCGGGGGGCTCCTGCCCCACTGGCACAAATTTCAACCCAACAGTTACCTGCGAACCCCGTTCGGGCGAGTGCACGGAGGCTCTGACAGGGCTAGTGGGGCCTGGCTAAACATCCTTTGTCACATTCCAACGGTTAACGCAGCATTTTATAGGTATAGATTGTTTTGCATGGCATGGGTAGCTCATTGTCTGACAACTTCTTAGGGTGTTTTTTTTTGTGTGTGGAAGAAATGGTCTCCTTTTTCCTTATCATGCTTGTGCCTTGTAGGATGATTTCTGGCTATAGTGACATAAGCACTAGTCATCTCCACTGATCTGTACATTGAGCTGCTTTTGAAGAGTGTTCAGAAACTGCAGGTGGGACAAAGTTCAGGAAGCAGAATACTTTCAAACATATGCTGTGCAGTCTGCCCTCATTTGTTGTTCCTTTCTAGGCCCAATTCAAGTACAGTATTGGTTATTGCCATGAAAGGCTTCAGTGGTTTAGGATCAGATATCTAAAAAACACACCCTCTCCATATGAATTTACTACTCGGTTACTCTCATTGTTAGAAGCCATGTCTGTGTTTTCTTATCAAGAAAGGTAAAACTAGTAGTAACCCAGAGGAATAAAAAAATTGCTATCTGAGTGGGCTTGCTTTTGAAAAATGAAGCTTGTCATTCTATTCTGTTATTTCCTCTTAATCTATTAGAGATCTGTAGTGACTGATGCTCAGAGGCAATTTGATTCTGTGTCATGTCTAAGTAATTATGTGTTTCATTAGGGGGGAAAGATGACATTTTCCTGGCTGTAAAAACCTCAGAGGAGGGAAAAGAAAAGTCAAAAATCATCTAGAAAGCCATGAGACTGATAGGCATCTGGACATACAACCCTAGTTTTAGAAGAGTTTAAATAAATAAACAAATTGGGAAAGTTACTGCTTCTGTTAAAAGCTTTTGTAGTCTTTCATGTGAGATTAAAACAAGTGTGTCATCAGTGATGTTAATCAGTGACACAGATTAAAACAAGTGTGTCATTGTGGCTGGCATTTGGTGGTCAAGTTTCTAAGGATTTAGTGGGGTTTTTTTGCTAAAATTCTTGTGTTACGGAGGACGTGGTTAGTTGATGATAAAATCACAAGCAAATTACATTGTTGTTGTTTCTGGCAGAGCAGCAGCCAATGCATAGAGTTATTCTGGTTGATCATCTTTAATGGAACAAAACATCTAAAAATTTAGAAAGCACACATTAGCCATGATCTATCTAAAGGAAAAGCCCTAGAACATTTTAAAAACTTTTGTTATGATTAGTTGAAACATGCATTTTCCATGTCAGAAATGACCAAGTGCCAAATATGGAGAGAACAGTTCCTTCTACTGTTTTACTTTGCCTGTTTCTTAATAGTATTATCAAAAGATGTCTGGAAGTCGTTAGAGGTATTATGGTGAATTATTTATATAGATAGCAATATAATATTTCCATAATAAAAAAGCATACAAACTTTCATTGCTTAATATTTTTTCCAACTGGAAATTGCATGGAGGGATTAACAATCTGATATAATTTTGATTCAAATTGCTTGTAATTATCCATTTAATTGCTTTTGTAGTAATTAGAGGTTTTATCTCTGTTAAGTTTAAAAAGGATAAGAGTATATATTTATTTTTTACTAAATCTATCCGTAAAAAGTCATTTAATTGATTTTGTGGTTGATCCTTCATGGTCAGTTTCTTGACTGAATTACAATTCAGAATAAAATGCTTTTAAAAATCTGGTTTTAAAAAAAGATTTATAAAAAGATGTTTACACTTTACTAATTATGCTTACATTTCTTACTCTTAGGAAGTAGCAGTATTTGTATTTGATAAAAAGCTTATAGACAAGTATCAGAAATTTGAGAAGGATCAAATTATTGATGCCTTAAAAAGAGGTGTCCAACAGTTAACAAGGCTTCGACATCCCCGTTTGCTTACTGTACAGCATCCACTAGAAGAATCACGGTAATTTTTTGTGTTATTAACATATTTGTAAATTGTATACGCATTGAAAAAATACAATTTCAAAATATTATCACAATTAATTTATCTAACTATTATTAATTTTGGAAAACTATGCTGAGTTTTGAGTTCTATGAATAAATAAACAATTAAAATAAATTAATGTTCAAATATTTCTCAAGCGTGTTTCACTTCCTAATAGCAGCCTTAGCTCAGGAATCCCTAAACATTTGATGCCTGTTATATAATTAAGGCTAATGGATGGCCTACCATAATTACAAAATGGCGGGCTTCACAGAAAGATCCTCCTCAAAGTTTGTGGTGTTTTTGAACCACATTTGGGCATACCCTGGTAACGGCAACCTTGTGTTGCCAGCTAATCTTTCTCACACTAGGTCAGGTGAAAGGAAGTGCGGAATGAACTCACCAAAAGGTGCCTTCATTTCGGTAGTTTCACGTCTAGCTTAGACCCAGAAGAAGAAGAATTACAAAATGCCAACTTTACAGCTTTCCTGATCATAAAAGAGGTAGGGACTGCAGTGGCTCAGTGATTAAGAAGCTCGCCTTGTTAGCTGGAAGGCTGGCAAGTCAGAAGTTCAAGACCCGGGTACTTCACGATGGATTAAGCTCCTGTCTCTGTCCCAGCTCTTGGGGACATGAAAGGAGCCTCATTTGGGCATTCCCTGAGCAGAGTTTCTTCCACAAAAATCCTTTCAACCCAGAATAATTTCTGACACAAAATTATTATTATTATATAGGACAGGTAACAAGGAAACTGGATACAGAGCAAACATTCTATATGAATTTCAAGTGGCACACTCTACTGGTTCTGAGAAAACACAGCAAAATGCCCAGTTCACACAAGACAAGACTTAGGCTTGGGTAAAGGGTGAAATAATTGATCTGTTCTGTTTCCTGTGGGGCACTAGAAAACTGGTACCAGAGAGTGTCACTAGGGTGCCCACTATCTGAAGTAGACACAAAATTCTGTCTCTCTTTCCATTGTGGCATTACCGCTTTTGCATACTGTGGAATAAGAAGAGGCCAGTGCATCGTAATAGAGGAGGAGGAGACAGTATTCCATAGCATGTTTCTCACAGTGCCTGAGTCAGAAGATCCCTCTGAGCCTGGTAGAGGATGTCTTACATTTTGGAGAGCTGCCCGAAGAATGCTCTCTAAAGTTGAAATGTATGAAAAATGATAAACTTGCCATCCTGGCAGTTCTGAGGTATTTGCCTTATTTCATCTAATTAGTAGAGGTGATAGTATGCCTATGCAAAGGGTAGCTTTTGTTCAAGATGGTTGGGAAGAAAAATTCCAAATCTGAATCTGAACTTTTTATTTTCTCCAGTCATCCTTGCCTGCTTTTGTGAGGCTTCATTACTGTGGCTCCATTTTGACCCCTGTGCAAATTTTGAATTTGATTATAATGATGCAGCTGAGATTTTAATATATTGCATCCAAAGAAATGCAACTTTTGATGATGATGATAAATTTCATGTCAGAAATTATTCTGGGTTGAAAGGATTTTTGCGGAAGAAACTCTGCTTAGAGAATGGTCAAATGAGGCTCCTTTCATGTCCCCAAGAGCTGGGGCAGAGACATGCACTCAATCCGTCATGCAGTACCTGAGTCTCAAACTGCTCACTTGCAGCCTTCCAACTAACAAGGCAAGCTTCTTAACCACTGAGCAATGTTTGATACCCCTCAACAATATATATTATGAATAATGTATTTAGTGTGTTTTTAAGTTGCCAGTGTGATAAGTTACATAAGGTGTCCTTTCCTTTCCTCTGCAATTTATTTAGGTATCTATCAAGGTCAGGATATTTATTGAATAGTTTGAACTCTTGTTTCCTCCTAGGGACTGTTTAGCATTCTGTACAGAACCAGTATGTGCAAGTTTATCTAACGTCCTTGGCAATTGGGACAACCTTCCCTCACCTTTACCATCTGATATCAAAGAATATAAACTCTATGATGTGGAAATGAAATATGGCTTGCTTCAAGTATGTATATTGGTGATTTTCAGTTTTGTCAATACTCTTAAACTTGGATATGTATATTAATATATTTGGTGTCATACATCCAGTGTCTGTATCTTTTCTGCATACAGTATTTTAATTCTGCACAGATCAAAATATTTGTAGGTGTGATGTCTTTCAGAACTTCTGCAATAGTATGCCCTTTTTCAATTTCACCGCTGCCGCTTCTGAGTATAAGTAAGGCACTGCAAACTGTAAGATTTGTCTAAATAATAATAAATTATTGTGTTCCATCAGGTCAATTCTGACTTAGGACAACTTGTTTTCAGGTTTTTCTAAGGAGATAATAAAAATGTTTTATCCTCTTCTGGGGTGTCCTGGGACTGTGCAGTTTTGCTGGCTCTTCTACCAGGAGGCACAGTGGGGAATTAAACACCCAGTTTCTGTCACTGCAACCAGATACCTAAACCACTGAGTTATCCAGTCAGTAAGAATTGTCTAAATAATAGAACTAAATACATTTGTACAATAGTCACATGCCCTTTTGTAAAATAAGTCAGTCTTAAAAGAACACTCTAGCTATCTTTCCTACTCAGAAAACAGATTAATTTAGGTTTTTCAGCTCATTGGTTCTCCATTTGATAAACTTTTTAAAATGTTAATTTTTATTTCTCACTTTTCTATATGTTCAGAACAAAAACACATATCAGTTCATTTTTTATTTCCCGAGCAACAGATCATGGATAAACAAAGTCCATACACCTGATGTCAATTGTTTTTTTCCAGGCTCAGCCTGTCTAGATCACACAGTGGTGTTATCAGTTAATAGATTGAAATATTCAAATAGCATTGCATGTATTACAAATAACATTGCCTGCTGGGAAATCAGTTCAAGTATTCTGCTTTTGTAGCAGTCATATCTGTACAGAAGATCGCTGCTGTGGTGGAAGAAGGTGAGGATAGGCTTTTAACTCACCTTCCCTTATTGAAGCAATAGCATTTCTGAAACCAATTCTAGGAAGATTTTTTTAACATCACTGTTGAACTTGCAGAGCATCAGAATGCTAGAAAAGAAATACTCTGATGAGAATATCTCCTTCTTAACAGGTTTCTGAAGGCCTATCATTTCTACATAGCAGTGTGAAAATGATCCATGGCAATCTTACGCCAGAAAATATAATTCTGAATAAAAGTGGAGCATGGAAGATTATGGGGTTTGACTTCTGTATTCAGTCCATAAATCCTTCAGAGCAAGAGGTAACCAGGTGTTGAATTTTTCATCATTATTGAAATGTAGACTGAAAATATTGGAAGTGTAACTTTTATTGCTTAATTGTCTCATAGTTCACAAATCTCATAATGTAGGTAATTTGCCTGTGAGTGTAGTTTAAATTGCAGTGAAGTTTGAATAGCAGTGGAACAATAAAGGGGTACTATGACAACCAATAATTAATCAGTTAATTCATTCTAATATATAAACACTTCATGGAGCAAGGTATGGTTTACTGAGATGTCAATTTTGACTTCTTTGTAGGGTAGGGCAAAATAACTAATTTCTCAATACATTACTTAAATTTTAATGGTTTATGTTGAGGTCACCAAAGCGCTTCCCTGTTTGATTGGAAATTCATTGGCAGAATGGTGAAGTCAAATTATTCCTTGGATAGTTCACATAGCTCAAAAAAACCATTTGGGTTGCCATAGATTGAAAGCAAATTGGTGGCACATAACATCTTGTTTTTTTATCTCCCTTCAGGATTCCTATGCTGAATGGCAAGGTTCAATAGTTTATAAACTGCAGAAAAAGCAAAGATTGTTATAAGCTCCTTAGGTATTAAAATAAGACTTTTAAATGTTGAGATTATATTGCTTAAGTAATGCTGTTATCTTGAACATTAAACAAAATCTTGTTTTTTCTTTCAGACAAAATTCTCTTGTAAAGAATGGGACCCAAACTTGCCATCTTTGTGTCTTCCAAATCCGGAATATTTGGCCCCAGAATACATCCTTTCAGTGAGCTGTGAAACAGCTAGTGATATGTACTCTCTAGGAGCAATTATGTACGCTGTGTTTAATAATGGAAAGCCTATTTTTGACGTGAACAAGCAGGATATCTATAAAAGTTTCAGCAGACAGTTGGATCAGGTATTTTATTTAAAATTCACCTGTTAAATTTATAACATATACAGTAACTGTTAATCTCTGAAGCCAAAGAGAGAGTAATTGAAATGTAAGGTTCTCAGATGACAGAGCTTCATACCTTTCACCTACCCCCCCCCCCCCCAAGTGGGAGCAAGATCAATTGTGCAGCATAAATATTCCTCTCCATGGAACTCTTTAGCAAAATATTAATGTAGATTCTTAGAGTGATATGTTTTAGGTATTCTATGTACTTGTAGCTATTGGTTTTGTGGATATTGGTCACTGACTATAATCAAGTACAGTGGTACCTCACTTAAAGAGCATAATGCGTTTCATGGGATTGCTCTTTAAGCGAGTTTGCTCTTTAAGCGAAACACCATTGTAAGTGAACAATTGTGACTTCTGGTGGGGGGTGGATTGCAATCCCCGATTTAGTTGTTAAGTGAGTTTTTGGTTGGTTTTAGTTGTTAAGCGAGGTGACCATTCAGAGAAAATTCTGCTCTTTAAGCGAGTTAGTCTCTAAGCGAGGCACTCTTTATGCGAAGTTTTACTTACTGTATATCTGTATTGTGCAACATAAGCAAATATTTTTCTTTGTGGTCTAAGTGGTGAATAGAGTCAGAATTAAAGACTTAAATGAGAACACTAAGCAACGTGAATGGTTTATTTATTTGCTTAGGGGAATCTCAAAGTTTAGAGAAGCACAAAAAGTATTTTTTTAAAAAGGAAAGGAGAAAAATCCCTCTTAAATATCCCCCATGAGCAGCTTCTATGCATATAGGAAGCTGAGTATTTTTAAAAAAATAAAAAACTGAGGTGGGGGACATGTACCCTGGAGAAACTGGAATTCTGCTAAACTGCATTGCAGCATCTGCTGCATTTTGTCTGTATGTACAAATGTCCTGCCAACATACTATACCTAGTTGTTAATAGCCTTTTAAAGTTATACATATTGTAGAAATAGAAATGTGAGAAGATGCTGTACATGTCCTTCACCATGACCACTCTCTCACACAAAGAGCATGTTTCTGACAAGAAGAGCCTCCACTGTGATTATCTAGAATGTCTAAAAATTGCACTACTGTTCCTTTGAAGACTATCGATGAGCGTTTCCCAGCCTTTGATTTTTGGACTTCAATTCCCAGAAGGCTAAGTCAGATCCTCAAAGCACAGATCAGCCAGGCTTCTGGGAATTGAAGTCCCCCTATGGGGCATGTGCCCCATGTTGGGAACTGCTACTATAGATGTTCTGCTCTTAGAAAGGTTGCTCATCACATGAGGGGAGTGGTCCTCACATTTTTATTTTTGCAATACTTACAATTGCTAAAGAGGGCTTATATCTATTTATTTGTTTCTTGCTTAGCAAGTATTATTTATAACAATGGTCCCCAACCTTCTGGGACATGGGGGCCACATTAGAGTGCCCAGTTCCACGTCTTAAATTAAAATGTAACAAAATTATTAACCTACATATTTAGAGCAAAAGTTAACATTTAGAGGCCAGTGAGGAAATATTAACTTAAATGCAGTCCATTTTGAAACAATATTTTACTGTGGAATCATGCTTACCTAGTCAGTGTGATTTTTATGGCTGTTTTCTCACAACCAAGGTATTAATGTCCAAGTCAAGATTTGTGACAGATACCCTTAAAATACCCTGTAAATGTTCATCTGTGAGTCTTGACCTACAGTTAGATTTCACAATTTTGATCTTGGGAAAAGTTTGTTCACAGGTATATGTGGTACCAAACATCTCCTATATCCATCCACACAGTGGTTTTATCTTCTTTACATTCATATATAGCAATCAAAATGGTAACATATGGAGAGGGGAATTGGAAAGGCTGAGTGGTCTAGGTACCTGAGTTCTGCTGGCTAGCAAATGGCCAAAAGGCAAATATGGAGGGAAAGAAGGGGGCTGACAGAATAAACATTGTTGCTCTTGTGGTTTTTGTAAGAAAGATACAGGAGAGATATCAGCTATGAGGGGAAATGCCCTGAGGGTGATAGCAGTTTAAAAGGCAGGTTGGATGGTCACACAGAAAGAGCTTCAGGGCTACATGCAGCCCACAGGCTGCGTGTTGAGGATGTCCAGTTTATATGTACAGTATTGCAGAATCTGCTTTTCTTAGCACAGAATTGTGTTATATTTTAGAACAGAGTATTACCTGTATTATATACAGAACATTGTTTTACTGTCAGTGATGACTTGTGTTTTATTTATGTAGCTTAGTCGTTTGGGTTCCACTAATCTTCAAAATATCCCAGAAGAAGTCCGTGAGCATGTAAAGCTATTGTTAAATGTAGCTCCTGCAGTCAGACCAGATGCAGACCAAATGACTAAAGTAAGTAAAGAGAAGAGCTACTTAGAAATGCTATAGAGAACAAGGCACAGCCACCTTCTTAGCTGCTCTAATAAGCAATTAGTGTATAAGTGTTGAAGTTTGAACTTTCTTTTGAACATATTCTGTTTTTTAAGAGTTTTGAAATGGATAAATTCAACTGTTGTAATATAAGAAATTAAATTTCCTTTATTATTAATGGAAAGATTGTGATGGTTTATTAAAATTGTTTTCAGAAGATGCTTTTTTAGGGCTTGTTATTTTGCTGCTGACTGGAAAATGGGTCACATTTATGGAAATGCAAAAAAGGAAATTTCCTTTTAGCGTAACTGCTGTTCTGATAGTACACATACTGTATTAGACTTGCTTGTTTCATACATACCTATTTCCTAAGTTTAACTTCCTAATTTTATTTAAATGTTTTAGAACTTTTTATATGTGATATACAGTATATAGTATTTGCAACCTGAACTTTTTATGTTTGTGTTTAGATACCATTCTTTGATGATGTTGGGGCCATGACACTACAGTACTTTGATTCTTTATTCCAAAGGGATAATCTACAAAAGTCTCAGTTTTTTAAAGGGCTGCCGAAAGTTTTACCAAAGCTACCTAAGGTTGGAAAGCTTGGATTATATTTTTAGATGTGTGTGTTTTTCTATTAAAGCATGAACTGGTGTTCCATAATACATTGTATTATTGTGGTGACAAATTTATGAAAAATTGATACATATTATTTTTAGAAGTCTGTAGTATTTTTGCAATCTTTAAGGAAAAGTGTCAGCACTTGGGGTGCCAATTAATAGGTCTTTTTTCTTTTAGCGTGTCATAGTACAGCGGATTTTGCCTTGCTTGACATCAGAGTTTGTAAATCCAGACATGGTACCTTTTGTACTTCCTAACGTTCTGCTCATTGCAGAGGAGTGTACCAAAGAAGAATACATAAAGTTAATTCTACCTGAGCTCAGCCCTGTCTTTAAACAGCAAGAACCAATCCAGGTATGTTTTGGGTCAAGTGTTAATTTGCATTTGCTGTTCTGGGAAATGTGTGATTTTCATTAATTCTAGATCCAGTAACAAAGTGCAAGAATCGTATATTCTTATCCAAGCCTTATTAGGACTTCTTAGCCGGTTGCTTATACAGTATCTCAAACATTTTAAAAAGCCCTTTCCTAATTTAGAAAGTGCAACCTTTTATACTTGTAACTTCACTTTGTTTGTGGAACTGCAATGGCAATATGTCCCAAACCAATAACATTATCTTGGAGAAAAATGAAATGATTATAGAATCCCACTGCAGGACCTGTAAACTCAAGAATCATGCATGGTATCTGAGATGTTTTTATTTATTTATTCTTAAATCCTGGATTTCATCTGCAGCCCTATCCACAAATTCTTAAAACATAATGAATTAACATTCAGAATGAAAACAGACATTTGAAGAAAATCATATTTCTTCCCCTTCTACATTTCAATACATTTTTCTAATTTTATATTGCCCCAAATCCTGTTTGGGAATTTCATGCATGCAGCTAGGATCCCTATTTAGCAAGGTTTGTGTTGCATGACTGACTGCACAACTGGTTGTGCAACCAGTCATGCAGTAGATACATAGCCAGCTACTTTTAAGGTAAAGGTTTCCCCTGCTCGAAAGCCAGTTGTATCCGACTCTAGGGTTCAGTGCTCATCTCTGTTTCAAAGCCGAAGAGCCAGCGGTGTCTGCTGCAGATGTTTCAGTGGTCATGTGGCAGGCATGACTAGACACCGGTCGGAGCGCACAGAACGCTGTTACCTTCCCACCGAAGTGGTCTCTATTTATCTACTTGCAATTTCTTGCTTTCGAACTGCTAGGTTGGCAGGAGCTGGGACAGAGATGGGAGCTCATTCCGTCCTTCAGTACTCTGGAATCGAACTGCTGACCTTCCGCCTCCCAATCAGCGTCTTAGCCTCTTGAACTACTGCAGTGCCTACTTTTAAGTATATCCTATTACAGAAGTCCCCAACAGGATTTTAGCTGTCATCTTTTATATTGTTAGAAGAGATGGGTAAATATTTTTTAAAAGAGCATATATGGATTTTCTCTTTTATTCTCACAAATTCCTTCAAGGTAAAGTTACATTTTGGCCCAAGGTCACAAACTAGTCCAATTTGTCTAGTTCTCTGTGATCCTAAAACTAATCCTAGCTCCACATGATCTAGCTGTCCATGTGCCATTATCTTTAGTAGTTCTACTTTTTCAACTCCTGCAGCACATTGACACTATTGAAGTTAAAAGCTTAAGCAATTAGTATCTTCATAAACTGTATTCTGTCTAAAATGTCCAACATTTCACATATTTCAGATATACAGTAGTACCTCATACAACGATTTTAATCCATTCCACAGGGCTCGTTGTTGTACAAAACAATTGCTATATGACACATGCATCGTATAGCTTTTTTCCATAGGGTAAATTGTTATGCGGGACACCATTTTCCCCAAAACCTAATTGTTTACGATTTTGTTGCTATGTTGTATGAGGTTCCACTGTATTTAGAAATGATTGCATTAAACAGGTTATGTGCTAGTGGGCCGTTAGTGAAAAGGCAGAGTTATTTGTCAGTAACAGCGTACAATTTATAGATAGTACTTCATATTGTTAGTAATCCATTAGTTCACTGTATGTTAGAACAGAAGATAATATTAGGATGTTCTTCTTTTTCATGCTTACAGGCTAGCAACATGGTGAGTGTATACATTTGTTATGTTCACATTAATATTAGAGGATAAAATTTAATAGCAAATATTACCTTGAAACTAATTAACAAAAATATATTGTATAATACATGTATGTATTTTGTTTCTTGAACAGATTCTTTTAATATTTCTTCAAAAAATGGATTTGCTACTAACCAAAACACCTCCTGATGAAATAAAGAATAGTGTTCTACCAATGGTTTACAGAGCCCTGGAAGCACCATCAATTCAGATACAGGTCTGGAAGCTTTCTATTCTGTTCAGCTTCAGTACCATGGGGGCTGCTTTGCATGTTTAAAAGAAACATTTTATATCTTTCTTGATTTTTTTCCAGTTTGTGTCTACTGTATTAATGCAAACCTGAACAAAGCAGCATATTGTACAATAAACCCATTAAAGGATATTTCTTTTTTAAAAAGCCCCTTTATGATAGGCTTCTTCTGGATAGTATGTTGTCCAGGAAATATTTTCATCAGTAAGAGAGGGTGTTCTACACCATTTTGTTTTAAAATCCGTACTAAAAAAGCATGTGTCCCTCCAGATGTTGTTGGACTAAAACGTCTAACAGTCCTAGTTACACCAGCAGAAAATTGATGGTAGTTATGGTCCAGCAACATTTGGACAGATATATACGTCCAAGCAGTACTTTAGGTAATTATTGTCTTTTCATATTTTTTTTAAAAAAATATCATTAGGGGCTTTCAAGTGCTAAGAAAGTTGGAGTAAACTTTTGTGTAAACAACAAAAACTGCTACTTTAAATGGACAAAGAGAGATTATCTGATCTGAATATTACCGTAGTAAAAGTATGTTCAGACTGTATGCTGCTTTATATATAATAATCCTGATACTGTACTTTTATTTGCAGGAACTCTGTTTAAACATAATTCCTACGTTTGCCAATCTTATAGATTATCCATCAATGAAAAATTCTTTGATACCAAGAATTAAAAATGCATGTTTACAAACATCATCTCTTGCTGTAAGTTAACTAATATTTGACTGAAATATTGATTTTCCTGACAATTAATATCATTCACTAAGAACTTCTTCCAGATCCCCTCATTTTCAGAAATGACTGCCAATGTTTTGGAACATTCTTTTTCAAATTAAAAGCACCTACCCAATTTTGATTATGATCATTAACCTGTTGGTTGCAGTCGCCAAGGACTGGCGGGTAGCTGGAGGCCTCGCCACCACCTCCAGTCCCCCCTAAAATGGCCGGAGGGGAGATCATCTGTGTTTGTTCACCATATTTTGTTACTGTTGTTGTATTGCAAGCCACCCTGAGTCGCCATGGCGAGTGGGCAGCAATATAAATTTGAATAAATAAATAAATGTACAGTGGAACCCCGAATAATGACAAGACTTGGTTCCCCATGTCACGTTATTCGGATTCCGTCGTTCAGGCAGAATTTTTTGTAGCCCCTTTTGGGGTCTCCGCCACCCCTGCCACCTCCAGGAGGCTCGGGGTAGCCGATGGGGCTTTTTCTGAATCCCCCCCCCCCGGCTTGGACGCTGCTGCAAGCCCAAAACTGCAGCCAACAAAGGAGTTTTCCCTACTGTTTTGCATTCCAGCAGTCCTGGCAGGTGGGTGGTGGTGGTGGAAAAAGCCCCAATTGGCTCCCCCTAAGATCAGAGAGGCACCTGGGGTGCCTCTGCCCACCCACCTCCCCAGAAAGGACGACTGGTCTCCTACCTGTGCTGGTTGTGGAGAAAAAAATATCTCCCTGTCCTGCCCCGACAAACAGCTGATCAGCGTTGCGGTGGCCATTTTGCTTTTTTGACTTCAATTCCCAGAAAGCCAAAGCTTCCAGTAAAAATGCATGCGGCGGCCATTTTCTTGTCCAAACACCACCACCACCATCCCAGACTGCTGGAAGGCAAAACAATGGGGAAAACTCCTTTGTAGGCTGCAGTTTTGGGCTTGCAGCAGCGTCCAAGCAGGGCGGGGGGGGGCAGGAAAAAGCCCCGGTTGACTCCCCTGAGCCTCAGAGAGGCACCCGCACTGGCTGAGAACCCAAATACGATCCATTCGAATAACGACGTCATGTTATTTGGGGCATAAAGAAACACAATGGCAAAGCAGTGTCGAAGTCCTACTCTCAAAAAACTGCTTAAGGCTAAATTGTATGTAAATTCATTTCATATATGAAATAATCCAAACTCAGTCTTATATGGTGCTTCAAAATTTTGTTCAGTTTCACAGACAAAATAAATTTCTTCAAAACTTCAGTAGTCAACAATCTTGATTCTTGCAACAAAGAATTCTTCTGTGCATCCAAATATATATGCACAATTAATTCACTTCGTAGATCCTTATATAAACCAGGTTCTCAATTTTTCAATCGAAAAATCTTTAAACCGGTTAGATTTTGGAAATTGAGAACCTGGTTTATATAAGGATCTACGAAGTGAATTAATTGTGTATATATATTTGGATGTACTGAAGACGTACTGTCAACCCGCGGCTCCGGAAAAACGGGACATGTGCAAGTCGCTTGTGCGCAGGTCACTTTCCACGCATGCGTGGAAGCGGTACGCTGCTTGCGCAGCCCCTACGCAAGCGGCGTAGCGCTACGCCGCTTGCGTAGGGGCTGCACAAGCGGGATACCACTTCTACGCATGCGTGGAAAGCGTTTTCCCCCGCTGCCAAATTACGGGGTTTTGGCAGCGCGGGGCGGGTTATGACGTCAATCGACGTCAAATTACGGGGTAATCCCGGCCAAATCGGGGTGGTTGACAGGTATGACAGAAGAATTCTTCGTTGCAAGAATCAAGATTGTTGACTACTGACGTTTTGAAGAAATTTATTTTGTCTGTGAAACTGGACAAGATTTTTGAAGCACCATATAAGACTGAGTTTGGATTATTTCATATGATATGAATTTACATACAATTTAGCCTTAAGCAGTTATTCGGGGCATGACATTTCAAAAAGTAATGCGTTGTTATTTGGGGTTCCACTGTAGCAGCATTGAATTAATCTAGTCTTATACTTCCCCTGTTACAGTTTTTCATGGTGATTTATTTTCTGTTTTCAGGGTTATTTATTTATTTATTTGATTAGGTAAAGGTAAAGGTTTCCCTTGCTCAAAAGCCAGTCGTATCCAACTCTAGGGTGCAGTGCTCATCACTTTCAAAGCCGAAGAGCCAGCGCTCTCTGCTTCTGCAGACGTTTCCATGATCATGTGGCACGCATGACTAGACACCATAGTGCACAGAACGCTGTTACCTTCCCACCGAAGTGGTCCCTATTTATTTACTTGCAATTTCTTGCTTTCGAAATGCTAGGTTGGCAGGAGCTGGGACAAAGACGGAAGCTCATTCCGTCCTGCAGTACTCGGGAATCGAACTGCTGACCTTCCGCCTCCCAGTCAGCATCTATTAGCATAAGGGTGGCATATTTTTTACTCTAGGTAATTGAAACTGAGTTGAAAAACAAGAATGAATGAAGTATATTGTGACTTCAGAAAACAATACAAATGATAATATCCTTTACAGACAGGACAAATTTGATACAAAGATGCTGTTGCTTTCAGTCCTATGTTTTCCAGAATATAATTCTGTATCCTGTGCATGTAGTCGTTGTTTAAATTATTATTTCTGAATTACTAGCTTGCTGCTCATGTGTGTTGTTGCCTGAGCAATCTTATACATGTTTGTTAAGAAGTAAATTCCACAGAGTTCACTGGGCCTTGCCCCTAAATAAGTAGGTATAAGATTTTAACCTTACCTTAAGGATAGTTTGTGGATAATTAACTGAAATTTCAGATCCTGTAAACTGATTGCTTTGGGGTAATTTAAAAAAATCTTAGCATTTCTTTTCGTAATTTTAAAAGATTTTCCCCAATTTTAAAAAAATAAAACTTCAATCTAGAATGTTTATTTCTGTTTTTATTAGGTGCGTGTAAATTCCTTAGTCTGTTTGGGAAAGATTTTGGAATATTTGGATAAATGGTTTGTTCTTGATGATATCTTGCCCTTTTTGCAACAAATTCCTTCCAAGGAACCTGCAGTCCTCATGGGAATTCTAGGTAATACGATTTTTTGTTTTCAGTACTACCCAAAGTAGTCTCTCCATAGCATTCATCTATGTTTTACTGTGACAAAAGATTTTGAAGGCAGTGAGTTGTATATAATTTGTATATCTCTTTTTAAATGTGCCATTTGTTTCTGCTTTCCTTTCTGTTCAGTCAACTCTGTCAAGATTTGTTTTTAGTATGTCAGGTTCACATACTGGACTCTGCTGTTGTAGAAATAATTATTTTAACAACTTTTCTTTCACTATCTTTTCAAAGAAATGCAAAAATAGGCCTTATCAAAGGTGTGCTTTGAAGTATGTGTCTAGAACAGGGGTGGCCAACCTATGGCCTATGGACTAGATTTGGCCTGCGGCACCATTTCATGTGGCCTGCAGCTGGCCTCGCCTTAACCAAAAGCAGATGCATTTACAACAGCCATAAAACGTGCCCACATATGCATAAATGTGCCCGTGCCTGCCGTAAATGCACCTGCGGCTGTTGTAAGCACATTTACAACAGCCGCGGGCGTATTTTACGGCAGCGTTTATGATGGGAGGAGCCAGCTATCCAGGGGGCATGGTCCAGCCTGCAGTGGGATAGTGTTAGGAACCCCTGGTCTAGAACTTTTTCCTTTGAAACGTCATTTATAGATTTAAGAATTGTGATAGTTTGTTATTAATAGCTAAATCTTTATGCTTAATGTTTTATAACAGGTATCTATAAATGTACATTTAGTCATAAAAAGTTGGGAATCACAAAAGAGCAACTTGCAGGAAAGGTCCTGCCTCATCTGATTCCTCTTAGCATTGAAAACAATCTTAATCTAAATCAGGTAGGTCCACTTTTTGTAGCTTTTGGAGAAAGAGTCATATTAGTCTTTGTTTCAGTAAAAGCGAACCAAAAACAAGAGTATTGTGCCACCTTTAAGATTTAGACATTTCACTCAGTGTGTACATTTGCTGATTACAGTCCGTTTGTTGAGTTCATTTTTGTAGTTTCACTGTATTTGTCATAGATTTCATTGAAGCTTACTTTCAAAACAATGTACTAGAAGAGCTGATGTAGCTAAGAATGCAAAATTTTGGACACATGGGTTCTTCCTTTTGTATTCTGCTTTACTACCATAATTTATTGTTGCTATTCATTGCAGTTCTACATTAGGTAGAATGTACCTTGCTCAAAAGCCAGTCGTATCCAATTCTAGGGTGCGGTGCTCATTTCCGTTTATAGCCAAAGAGCAAGCGCTATCTGCATATGCAGATGTTTCCATGGTCATGTGGTAGGCATGACTAGACACCGGAGCGCACAGAACGCTGTCACCTTTTATCTACTTACAATTTCTTGCTTTCAAACTGCTAGGTTGTCAGTCCCTATAATTCTACATGAAGACAGACCAAATTTATCTTCATTTGTCCTGTTGAATTCCAGAAATACACTTAAGTTTTAAAAACATTACTTATTTTTTCAGTCTCCTCTTCAATAATGGTAACTTAATTATTGTTACATAGTTGCCATTTTCACTTCATTTAGTATTAAAATGCTGTTCTTAAAACTATGTTTATGTTGTAAAATATATCTCTCTTCTAGTTTAATTCCTTCATTTCAGTCATAAAAGAGATGTTAAGTAGATTGGAAGCTGAACATAAGACTAAACTAGAACAAATCCATGTAATGCAAGAACAGCACAAGTAAGTATGCCTACTTTGTTGTAGTTAAAGTGAATTGGATAATTCTCTTATACTTGGCTTTTCCATGCTGAAGGAATATAATCTACTGCCTCTCGCTAATTGCCATATGAAATCTGGTGTTCCAGATTAAGCCATTTGCTTTCAGTGATGCAGTTAGATTATTTAAAATTGAAATTGAGATATTTGCTGACACATATCTCTCTATTTCACTTATTTAGCAGAATCCTGTTGATTTTCATGTACAGTTTGCATAATTTGAAACACAAGATTTAGTTCTCCCTTTCTTCAGCATACACTAAAACAGGGAAGATACTACACCTGTCTGTCTAACCTCCTGACCTAGCCTGTCCAAGTTTAAGACATATTGGCATCTTTCCCACAGACCTTTCCTGCCTAGTCTGTATCAGATGTCTTTGACTGTAGAATTGCACAATAACTTGTCTTATTTTAGGTTTCAAATTACTATTATTTTAATGAACCGATTGTCCTTTTTGGGCTAAATTTGTATACTGAGTTTTAGGAACGAATACAATAAGCCATTTTGTATTCATACCAAGAACAGTGGATATAAAATGCTACATGTAACTTCAAGAATACATTCATATATTAATAACTGTACTGATGCACTGGATCAAGTATTCATCATGTCAACTTTTTCTGGGTGTTTTTTTTTTCTTTTTTGTAAACATGGAACATATAGTTCACATTGTTGTTGGTTGTTTTAAGTGCAATCAGAGCTTAAACTAATTACGGTACCTAGTTACAACTGTACTTCTATTGCTACAGATCATTGGATATAAATCATATGAATATGCCTGAAGAAACAAAAGTCAATAGTACAGGCAATCAGGTAAGATGCTGTTGTAAATGTATTATTCCCACATATCAATTTACCTTAATTGGATTATTCTTGTATGTTTTAACTATTTTAGGTTCTTTTTTAAAAAACTATAAACAGGTTGACAAGATGTTCAGCAATTTAGGAACAAATATCTTATCAGGTGGATCTGACTGTAAGGAGAATGGACTACTAACAAATCAAAGAAAGGTGATCTTTAATAAAAAGGAGAGCATTTTTCATACCTTAATTTTACTAATTTAAACAAGACGCTCGCCTTGTTAGCTGGAAGGCTGGCAAGTTGGCAGTTCGAGACCCAGGTACTGCATGACAGATGGCGCTCAGCTCTTGGGGACATGAAAGCCTCATTTGGGCGTTCCTTGAGCTGAGATTCTTCCGCAAAAATCCTTTCAACTCAGAATAATTTCTGACTCAAAATTATTATTATACTAAGGGGCAGTGGTGGTCTCCAAAAAAAAATTACTACCACACTATGGCCGTGGTATGATGGGTGTGGCCAGGGGAAAGCCCTGCATTGCACTTGAATTAGGACTACTTTATTTCAAAACTTGAATGGACGGGGCCAGTCAGAATTTCTGCTACCAGTTCTGGCAAACTGGTGCGAACCTGCTGATGCCCACCACTGCTAAGGGGGAAGTTGAACCAAGGGTCTTTATTAAGCCCATTTTAAATAGGTGCCAGTGCTCTGTTTCTCATTAAGAGATACTTAAGGTATAAAGAACACCTTAGTTAATGAATGTTTTTCATATGTTGTAATACTGACAAGTATTTGAAATACGAAGATTTTTATGTTTAAAAAGAGTGAAACTGTTATTGTAGAATGACAGTTAGGTTGTATGCTTGTCTATTTAAAATACGCTGCCCCCCCCCCCTTTCAGTCAAGAGCCTTATCTGTGTAGGTTCTGACAGTCTTTGAAGCAACTCCTCCCATTATAAAACATAATGCCTTCACTCCCCAACATCCAAATTAAAAACAGATCAGATAATGTGTAGGCCTACAAGATGCCGCTCAACTACTTTTGCTTACGGAGCTGAGTTTGTTGTAATTAGAATCTTCACAAGAAGAATCTTTACAGAGTTGTCCCCCCCCCCCCAACACTTTTGTTAAAATTTTCACTCTCTTGGCCCCAGCAAAAAGCAATGCATTGCCAGAGGTATTTACCACTCAGATCAGACAACAGTGTCCAGACAAGGGGCAGAGGGCAGACATGCTTCTGGCATACAGTGGCCAAAATCCTGTTACTTATGGCAGTGTAGGTTAAACTTCATAAATCTCATTGGCAAACAGCTGCTATTTGGTGGGTTGATACTTCTGTTCCTCATTGTGCATGAACCATGCGACTTGGTTTAGGAGAAATACAAGCATTAATTTACTAACTAGCAGTAATATGTAGGCTGCTTTACTTCCAATTGCACGTATGTAATAAGGTTTTAGCCACTTTTTCTCTCAGGATTGTCTTGATCTTATGGAATCTTCTCAGTGGGGAGTTCGTTGGAGTTATTCTTCCTCACTGATCAGTGGTAGTCTTGGCTTTGGTAAAGAGCAATAGCTTGGAATAACTTGACATGTTAATTAAGGAATGATGAAGTAAGATCTCTCAGCAGAGCTGATGGGATGAGCCTTCTTTAGTTTGAGGGAACCAGTCTATATTATATCTCTAAATCAAATGAAAACATTGTATTGGCTGGAATTTATGTTTTATATAAAGGAAGGCAAATATGGTCAAACCATAAAACTATGAAGTCTTTGCTGCCTAGCAGCAATCAATCTCGTTCTGTACAGGACAATGACAATAAAGATTTATCGTATTGTATCATAGCTGACATGTATTCTTCTGCAGGGATCACTTACACTGGAAGAGAAGCAGAAGTTAGCAAAAGAACAAGAACAAGCACAAAAGTTGAAAAACCAACCTCCACTTAAGCCTCAGCCTCAGACAGTTACTGCTCCAGTCAAACAGGTATGAATGCAGTCATTATTTAAGTTAATATCTGTCCGTAAAAAAATATATATCCCATCCTGTGTCGCTTGGAATAATTGTGAAAATCTTTATTTTGCTATTATGTACATTCATCCAAAGAAATTGTGTCAGTAAATATTTGAATATTGATGACTGAACTCAGAACATTAAAAAACCAAAAAAGATATAATTAAAAATATAATAGCTGTTATATAAAATCTGTTCAGGTGACATTTTAAAAACATCTGGGAAAGTAGAAAGGATTTTGACTTAAGAGCAGGTATCACTGGGCACTAGATAAGTCACCTTAAGGGTTTTCCTCACAAAGCTAGGGTGCTACAATTCAAAAATTCAGAGCAAGGGAACCACAGTTCAGTTTTCTGTTGGTTGCTGTCCCTCCAGCCTGACACCAAAGGGCAACTAGAACAGGGCTCAAAAGAAGACCTCAGGCTGTAGCCAAATCATGTGGAGAAAGATGGTCTCTGTGTACCCAAGACTCAAAATGTACAACCCAGAATTGGAAAGACTGTTCATTCCTTTTTACGGAATAAGAATAAAGAGCCATAAGTTTTGAAAATGACAATGCTTTGTTATTTTTTCACTGCTGCTGCTACAGCAAATATTGTTAGCTATGCAGACAGTATTTGTTTGTTCATTTGATCAATTTCTATACCACACATCTGGGCATTTTATCCATTTTATCCATTCTTACAAAACAGAACACATGCATGCAGTAAAATAAAGCAACACAAACTCCACCTGGTGGCAGCATATTAAAAAGTCACAAACAGTTTTGATAGATTTTTACCTCCCATCACACACAAAAAAGAGAAAATCTGGAAAAATACATGGTTTAAGTAATACTTAAACTGCAACTTAAACTGAGCTGAACAGCACTAACTGGCTGCAAAGAGAAGATATTTAAAAGCTTCCTGGAACAGGATTGTTTTCAAATGTTTTTTAAACATCTCCAGGAATGGGACCTGGTGCAACTCCACAGGCAAGGTGCCATCACCAAGAGGGCTGAGTTCCTCTTCAAAGACTTCTTAGCCATTATCAGGGTCAGCACCAGGAACTGTGAAGTTTGAGAAGAGTCAGAAGAGTTTGAGAATGGCAGGCAGCCATTCTCTGGGAAAGATGTTCCATTAGATAACAAGATCCTGAACCATATAGGACAAGGGTCCCCAGCCACCGGGCCGTGGACCAGTGCCGGGCCGTGGGCTGCCCCATACTGGGCTGGGGGGTAATTCTGGGATCCCTGGTGGCAGCCTTCTGCCTTCAATGTGCTTCTCCAGGTCTGGCTGGTGGGTGGGGGGCACAGGCTTCAGACATAGAGGATGCGTGTGTGGCTGGGCCCCTCCTCCATGTTGCTTAACTGTGGCGAGGCTCCACCCCGCCTGTGTGCAGTGAGATGCCTCACTGTTTGAGTTGGGTGATGTGGCTGGCAGGCGGCTGGGCCTCTCCATGTTTTCGGCTGCAGCAGGGCTCCTCCCCCACCTGTGTGCACTGTGCACTTGTCGTATTTTGTTGTGCGCTTGAGCTGCTTAGTCCCGCCTCTCCCACTTGCCAGTTTGTGGAAAGGTTATTTGGCATAAAGCCAGTCCATGGTGCAGGAAAGGTTGGGACCCCTGATAAAGGACTTTATTGTACCTGATACAAAAAGGAATGTTACCAGGGCCAGGATGGTGGTATGATTGAATTTCTTCATGCTGGAAATCAGTCTGGTCAGTGATTTGTGTATTTTCAGCTACAGCTATATTTCTTGACTTTGTTTTGCAGACAAAGGACTTGACTGATACTTTAAGAGAGAACATGGCATCATTGACCAGCCAGCCAATCAACAAACCTAAAGTTCCTTCTTCAAGTAGCTTTTCTTCAGTGGGTATTGGAATGGGGTTCTCACCATCAGTTGAAGGCACAAAGAAAAATGGACTAAATGCTAATGTGGGATTTCAGCCTTCTGGATTTGGCATGGGGGTTGGTACCATAAGCCAGAATTTCTTTGGTAGTGCTGCTGCCACTGGAATGCCCAACATGAACATGTTGCCAACAGCAAACATGTCACCTTACAGCCCTATTAGCACTACAGTTGCAGTTTCACAGCCATCACAGCAAACCAGGCCTCCTGATATGTCAGCTTTAGACAGCTTGTTTGGGCCTCAAAAACCCAAAGTTAGCATGAATCAGTTGTCACAACAAAAAACAAACCCGTGGCTTAATCAATTTGCACCTCCTCAGAGTACCAACAGTTCACCTTTGGGAGCACAGATGAATGTAATGGGACAATCGGGCTTTGGCTTACAAGGAAATCCTTTCTTTAATCCTCAAAACTTTGCACAACCAACAAACAGCATGACAACTAGCAGGTCAGCTAGCAATGACTTAAAAGATCTCTTTGGATAATATCTGTAAATGCAAGAAAGCTAATTTAATATCTCTTTATGTCTGTTAGAAAGCTGATAAAAGAAGACATCATCTAGCAAAATGGACAAGAGAAAAGCTTTCCATGACAGCTTAGTACTATCTTTTATGTTTCTATGCATTTAATTTTCTGTGACATCTTTCCCCTGATTTTACAGTTTGGTGGCAGGTTGAATCATAGTACCCAGAAAATTAGAAACTGCATACCTCACAACTTCAGGAATTTGTCTCCTTACCACTGTGTACTATTAAAAATAAATATATTGCAATTAAACTTAAGCAGACACATTGTAACTGTTGTTATGTGATTGGGTCCATGAATCCATAATACTTCAGGTTTGTGATAAATTGTGGTTTCTTGTTGATTTTGCTTATCTCATTTACTATAACACTGAGTTATCAATAACTCTTGGCATATGATGGTTTATAATTGAATGCATGTATTAATATGAAAAAAATATAAATCTAAGACTAAAGATTTCAAGACAAATTTTTACCTTATAAGAAGTGCTCTCCAAGTAGAGAATAAGGTATATTTCTGGTTGATATTCTTGAAAAAGAAATGAGCTATTTTGTCATTAAAACACTGCTAGGGCTATGATGCATTCATATTGATAATGCCAAAATGTTTGGCCTTTTAATACTTGCCACATTGGTGGAGTAATGATTTTTGAAACCTAAATCATGCTTTTGTTTCTAACTGACATGTAGTTCCTTTAGTAAGGGCCATTCAACAATTATGTGATCCATTTTTGGGGGGAAATTGACCCCATCCCATGTAATCCAACTATAATTTTAGCTTCGACCCCTCCCCCCCTTTAAAATTACATAATCCAGGTCTTTTGTATCGAAACTCTAATTTTTAGAACCTTTCACTATTGGTACCTAATACACAACAGCTCCAAATGGATTATGTAATCTTTGACCTGACTCCCAAGTAATTTTTTTCGTAATTCAGATGGCATACCCCCTTCAAGGATCATGTAATTGTTGAATGGCCTCTAATACAAATTAAAATTAGTGAACAGAAATCTGTTTCAGATTGTCTCGAATTAAAGTTCATCCACTTAGAATTTAAGAATTCATGCTGTAGTTTTGGACGATTATATGGAAAGCTTTCAAATTACTTTTTAAATTACTATTTACTTCTGAGACAAAAGTAAGAGTTTGCCATCCTTCTGTGATGTACTTGTGGTTTAATATATGATGACAATTGACATATGCAAAATTGATTTTTGTAAGTGGATTAAATGATAAATCACAATCTGCTGAGAACAATTGCTAAATTCAGGCAAAATCAGTTTTTTTCTGAAAGACTAATATAAGCTGTTTAATAGAGTTGGAGTGAACAGTTTTTACATATTTTCTCATTAGGTTTACTCGAAATTTAAAAAAAAATCCTCTCTCCTCAACAAACAGAAGCAGGGCATCCTGGCTCTTTCATCTGTTTTTGCCCCAAGAATTATTTCGTACTAGGCTTTAACTATTTCTTTCCTAAGAATTTTGGAGCCTTTCATATGTAGGACTTGGAATATAGCTAGCTATTTTGCCAAGGAAAGAATTTCTTATTTAAAAAATAAAAAGCCTAAACATTTTATTTTTCAAAGTCTTTCTCTTGTTACATTGTTTCCATTTGCTGCTTAAGAAACCAAAGGGCCTTATGCTGTAAATGTGGATTGCATTTTGTTAAATTATTTTTCCAGTTTTAAGCAGTAATAATGTTAAATGTATCTATGATCTTTGTATTACAGCTGCTACCTTATTATTTTGTATTTCTGGGACCAGTGATAAAATTGTGGTTTTTTTATTAAAGAAAACACTGTGTTATTTATGTACTGTGTTCACTCACTGATCTATTCTTAATTAGCTACATAATTGTGTGCAAAATTACAGATATTAAATGTGCTAGGTGTACATGCAGTTTGTCACATAGTCTCCAGGTTTCTCAGCATTCAGATTTACACATTTTTGGGTTAGAACAATTTTCCAGATTTTAGGTTTCAGAAAAAAAAAACCAAATGAAAACAGAATTTCCCCATAGTACGCGGAAAGCAATATTCTGTAACAAGACAAAATTGTAGATGATTTGATTGTAAAACCTAATCGTAAAGCATTACAAACTAATGTACAGTAAGTCGTGTGTTTCCCAGTATTCATGACTGTTAATAGTTTCATATTTAATAATTTCATTTTCATCTGTCAGAGACACTGCAATGAAGAACAAATCCAAGGCGAGTTCCTTCCCTGCTCCCTACAGTCTCCAAAGTATCCCAAAAAGTCAGTTCCAGATTGTTTCTAAGCCTTCAAGAGTAGGGTCCCCCCCCCCCCCCCCCCGCCAGCAGCGGCAAAGGGAGATGGCTTCCCTTCTTCTGCTGGATTGAATTTCATTGTTACCCATGGAAGTCTAGCATTGGAACCTGCTCTGAGAGTTTTATTCAAATTTGTCCTTGTCAATATCAATCTGTATGTACTGTACTTCTATTCTGCATCACTAGACACTTGGCATCTTACAATTTTGATCTATAAAATGCAATATCAATGCTTTCATGCCTGACCAGCATGAACATTTGTGAATCATCTTGGACAAGCCCTGGTGGAGCAGTGGTTAAAAACTGCTGTACTGCAGCCAAAACTACTGCTAACATGAGTTTGATCCTGACAGGGATCAAAGTTGACTCAGCCTTACAGCCTTCTGAGGTCAGTAAAATGTGTACCCAGGATGTTGGGGGCAAAATGCTAATTACCCTGTGAACTGCCCAGACAGTGCACTAAGCTCTATGGGATGGTACATAAGTGTAATTGCTATTGCTAATGTCAATTGTAACATCTCTATGTACCGTATATGTTTATGCTTCTGTTAACAGCATAGCAGCTAACTTCCAGGAGATAATTGAAAAGAACATTATTAAATGTGACATGATATTCTCTAGCCATTAAATATTAAATGAATCTATAGTAACATTGATTCCTACTAAGTAATTTAAAAGGGAGGTTCTTTGCTATGTAAACTTTTGTAGCCAGGAAGGGGAAAGTTTCAACTCATTTGATGGTAGAGATATTTTTCCAACTTCTTCAGTTTCAGTAAGATGCCAAGACCAAACAGAAGTATTTAAGCTTGCTCAAACATATTGAGATTGCAGTCTTTCTGACCTCTGAAGGCATACAGCCGGTTTATAATAGAAGACCTTTTCCTTTACAGTGATCCAAACAAAGAAGCTGCTGTGAGATCAATGACAAACTTGGATAATGATGGTGACACCTGCACTGTCACCTTTTTTATGAGTGGAAATCTTTTAGAGCCTTTGACAAGTGTCATTAAGCTCAGTTGTAAGTCTGCAAAAGATGTTGAGAGTGTTGAAAAGCACAGTGAATGTCTGGCACTCAATGCATTTTTCTGTTTAATGTATTCTTGATGAATTGTACTAACATTCTTGATTTTAATTCATGAAAGTAAGCTACAGTTAAGTTGGGATACAAAAAGGTCCCAGATACAAGACACGGGTGGGGATCTAGCCTTTATTCTGGCTGTCTTTATCAGCGAGGAAGAAGCTGAAATTTAGCTTAAGTTCTCGCAGTGGGTCCTTAATTCTAGGAAATAATATGAACATTGTGGTTTTACTAGCTAATTATCCAGAGGTATTGGATATTTATTTACTTTTATATTTTAGGAGAGTTGGGCTTTGTTTTCAGAGAGAGAGAGAAGTATAAACCAACCTGCTTGGTAGTACATTAGTCTGTGTGTTTCAAACAGGACCTTTCATCATCGAAACAAATGAGCCTAGCAACATTTGAAGAAATAATATTTTATATTCAGTCATTTTAATGGTTTTCCCTATTAAAATTGCTGACTATCACATACCCCAGGCTGTAGCTATTGTCTGATAATAGATGGGATCGTACTGCTCATAAAAAAATAAATGAAAATTATAAACTGAAATCTGCTTAATGGTTACTATATGACAACATGGTATATGAACATATTACTTTGGGGACAAATTATCTGATACTTGGAGATGCTAATATTTCAGTAGCATTCTTCAATTATATCAAATAAGCTTTCTCATCATGATTAAAAATCAAGCAAGCAATGTTATCATTTGTATATTACTGCATTTTAATTGCATTCGATTTTTTTCAGTGATTGTCAAATTTGTGGTAACTGGCATAATTTTTCATGGGTATGTTTCATATAGAAATTATTCTTTGTAACTTTGCATGCTCTGGCTACATTAGTCTAATCTCAGTAGCATGGTGAAATATATCTTTCTAAAGTAAACAACTGTCCCTCCTCTTGATGACATGATCATTCAAACTTACTGCTTGTGATATTTTCTGAATTTAGATGAATTTTTAGATTTCAAGTTTTTAAAAAATTCAATTTTCAAAATCATACTTACTGTATTTTCTGGCGTATAAGACTACTTTTTAACCCCGAAAAATCTGTGCCAAAGTCGGGGGTCGTCTTATAGGATAGGTACTTAACTGCAGCTTGTTTCCCCTTGCTTCATATGTCCGGCGCATATGGTGGGGGGTGCCGCGGCCGAGTCCCTGCTCTGTGCGGGGAGTATGAAGCAAGGGGAAGCAAGCTGCACACATTTTCCTGTACCTCGAGGAGGAGAACGTGAGCGTGGATTGGCTCTCCACCAGAACCTGCCCATTCGACTCGGAGGGCTGCGCGTCTTCGGGTTGAGTGTGGGTTAATTTTTATTTGGTGTGCATTGGAAGTATAACTATATTTTAACTGGAAAAGTTGGGGGTCTTCTTATACGCCCAGTTGTCTTATATGCCGGAAAATACGGTAAGTCCCATCACACTCAGTAGGACTTCTGAGTATATGAATAGGATTGTGCTATTATTGTATGCTACTTAAGCCTGCCTTTTTGTAATATAAATTAATTAATTCTTTATACTATATGATCAGGATTTCATTACTCTGATGCACTAAACTTGTTAAAAAAGAGACTGGTTAATTCTAGGACTACCCATAGGATTTTCTGACTTTCAGTCTTGGATTTGAAATGTTTAAGCAGGTCGCTTGTACAGAAGTGTGTAAAAATAAATGCTAAAATTAAGACAGTTCTACCCATATTTCCCAAGTTGGAAGCTGTATATCAAAATGGCTTTATACATATTGACTTCAGGCTTGATTTAAAATGTTTATTGTCTGTCCCTACTCAGTAGTGACAATTTTAATGTATAGACTTGAAAACATTCACATTCTCATGTGTTAAAGTGGTGACCGTGTTGCTGTGGTTTGTTGTCAGCAGAATGGCTGGAGCATGTGATTCTACTTTGGCTATTGGACTTTGCTGCTCTTCAGAACAAATCTATTCTTTATATCAACTTTTTAAACTTGATATTTAAAATATGTAAAATATATAGTGATGGTTACAAGAAATTCTTACAACTTTGTACTGTGAATAATTGTGTAGTTTTCAAATCCTGAATGATGTCTCTTTCTTGCAATAAAGGCTTTTTTTCATATTTCACCTTTCAGGTGAGTGAAATGTCTTCAGGTTGCAGAAATTCCATGCTTTCTGCAATTGGCCATGCAAAATAAATTTAGCAAACAGTGTTCTAGTTTCACTAGTAAATTAGGACAAAGCTATACATCTTTAAATGTAGGAAGTGCTGAAAATACCTAAATGTCATGCCGGGAGCTTTACGTGCTGCTCATGATTTGCCAGTTAGCTTACTTTGTTTGTTATTTGACTCATCAGTGGAGGTAAAAATTGTTTGAATGGGCAATTGCTTGATCCAAAGTATTGGTTGGGATTTTATCTCCACAGCACTGATAGGTTTATAGTTATACTTCTAATGACATGCCAACACTCTCTTTCTCTGCCTATAAACAGATACTGTCTTGCTGTGGGTAAAAACGTTTTTCTGAGCAAGCTAATGCTTTTGTTCCAAATTTATACAAATCTCAATCAGGTATCTGCAGGATCTACCATGCAACATTTTGAGATTCAGTCTCATATGCTGATCTCATGACCACCATATCTGGCCTAATTTTTCAACTTCCTGTTTTTATCCTGTCGTGAAGCTAGTAGACCAGGGGGGGGGGGGGGGGTATTTTTTCTTTGAAGCTGGGAAAATGTAGCTTGGCTGAGAAATAGTCCTTTTTAAACACAGCGCCTTTTCCACTTCGGCTTCACACTCACGTTCACACACATAGAGCGGACTCGGCCCTGGGAAACTGCCCTGCTCGATGATAGCTCTTTACCTTCAAAGGCTGGGATGCCCTGGCAGATAATATTCCCAGGCCAATGATTGAAGCAGATGGTCCTCCCTTTCGGATCACTGTGGCAACTTTATGTCCCCCAAAGTAAAATGTTCCTTGGAGGAAGGATGCGCCTCAAGGCTGAGCCAGTGTGAAGATATAGCCTTTAGCTCAGCTCCTCTCCGCTCCGCAAAATACTCCCTCCTTGTTCAAAGATGAGGCTTTGAGACGTTTTATTGAAGAAGTATTTTCATCCAAAAATATATCAAAATGCAGATCAACGCAATTAATCTAACTTTTCTTTGAATACTAACTATGCTAAGCATAGTCCAGAGATAGGACTCCCTATATCTATCCTGACTTAAGCTAAATAAGATAAGAAATAACTATCTCTCTAAGTTGGCATTTCTTCTGTCAGATTCTAAATACTTTGCTCAGATGATTTTGGCAAAGACTCAGAGCTGCTAATGTGCAAGGCTTTGGGCTGGAAGCCCTCATAGAAGTCCCTTCCTACTGTTCCATGGTCCAGATTCAAAAGAACGTAGGCTCGCGCCCATTTCCAATTGGTGCTGCTGAACCCTCAAATTTCAGGGTTTATATTGTATTTTAGACCACTCACATCTCCCTTCAGAATGTGAAGTATCTGGTTGTTTTGACTAACAGGTGTTTATCCCGGTGTTTTCCCATACAATTATGTAACTATATAGCTACTATGTAGCTACTTCGGGAGCTGCACTGGTTACCAGTTTGTCTCCGGGTGCAATTTAAGGTGCTGGTTTTGACCTTTAAAGCCCTATATGGCAGTGGGCCAGGATACCTTAGAGACCGCATCGTCCCAAGAGTGTCTGCCCGTCCAACCAGAGCGGACCGGAGGGGCTCTCTAATAGTGCCATCAACTAGGGGTGCACATCTGTCTAGCACCCGAAGGAGGGCCTTCTCCGTGTCTGCACCAGCTCTCTGGAACCTCCTGCCAATAGATCTAAGACTTCAAAGTGAATTGCTGCCCTTCAGGAAAGGAGTGAAGACCTGGCTGGCAGGGCAGGTGTGGGGCCCGAATGGGACTACGGTTCCCGCCTGCTGGTTATTGTAAGGATTAAGAACTCTCTTCTTCTTCTTTGTATGGTGGGTGGGTGGGATATGGGTTTTTAAATGGGGTGGGATGTGGGTTTTTTATAGTGTCTTTTATGTGTTTTTAGAATTGTTGTAATGCCGCCCTGAGTCGGGTTCTGCCTGAGTGGGCGGCATATACAAATGTGACTATAAATAAACAACCCCACCTGGGGAGTGAGGACACAAGGATAAGTAGCTGATGTGAAAAATGTAGCTGAATTAATATAGCGACTGACATAGAGACTTCATACTGACTTAATATAGCAATTAACATAGAGACTGTGTTTGAGAGTGTGATAATATGCATGATAATATGTTGTTTAAACTGTTTTAAACTTTAAAAACTGTGATAAAATGTATGAGGAGAGAAAAATGGCGCAGACACCGGCAACCACGCCATAAATCTTGCCAAGAGAACCCTATGGACCAAAACAAAAGGCAAAACAAAAGGGCAGGCTAGGTGATACAGGATGCTTAACACCTCAGAGGGGAGAAAGGGGAGGGACAGGAAGGAGGGAGGAGGAATGCAATGTTGCAAGGAGCAATACTGCATAGGGACATGGAATGTGAGATCAATGAACCAAGGTAAACTAGAAGTGGTAAAAAATGAGATGGAAAGAATAAACATTGACATCTTGGGAATCAGTGAGCTCAAATGGACAGGGATGGGCGAATTCAGCTCTGGAAACCATCACATCTACTACTGTGGACAAGAAAACCTTAGAAGACATGGAGTAGCCATAATTGTCAATAAAAGAGTGAGAAGAGCAGTAATGGGATACAACCTCAAAAATGACAGAATGATGTCAGTAAGAATTCAGGGCAAACCCTTCAATGTTACTGTGATCCAAATATACGCACCAACCACGGGTGCAGATGAAGCCGCAGTGGACCAGTTCTATGAGGACTTACAACACCTCATAGAACAAACACCAAGAAATGATGTTCAAATTATTCTAGGAGACTGGAATGCCAAAGTAGGAAATCAAAAAGTGGAGGGAATAACAGGCAAATTTGGTCTTGGAACACAGAATGAAGCAGGGCAAAGATTGATAGAGTTCTGCCAAGAGAACGCACTGGTCATAGCAAACACCCTCTTCCAGCAACACAAGAGGCGACTTTACACATGGACATCACCAGATGGCCAACACCGAAACCAGATTGACTACATACTCTGCAGCCAAAGATGGAGAACATCCATACAGTCAGCAAAAACAAGACCTGGAGCAGATTGTGGCTCAGATCACAACCTACTGATTGCAAAATTCAGGCTTAGACTAAAGAAAATAGGGAAAACAAAGAGACCAGACAGATATCATCTAGACAGCATCCCTAAAGAATATACGGTGGAGGTGATGAACAGATTCAATGGCTTAGACTCAATAGATAGAGTGCCAGAAGAATTATGGACAGAGATAAGGGACATCATGCAGGAAGCAGCAAAGAAAACCATACCAAAAGAAAAGAAGAGTAAGAAAGCAAAGTGGTTGTCTGATGAGGCTCTTAAAATAGCAGAGGAAAGAAGGAACGCAAAAGTCAAAGGAGAAAGGAAAAAATACAATCATTTGAACACAGAATTTCAAAGAAAAGCAAGGAGAGATAAGGAAAACTATCTAAAAGAACAGTGCAAAGAAATGGAAGAAAACAACAAAAGAGGCAGAACCAGAGATCTTTTCAAAAAAATCCGGGAAATCAAGGGAACATTTAAAGCAAAAATGACCATGATAAGGGACAAAGACGGAAAGGAGCTAGCTGATGCAGAAGAGATTAAGAAAAGATGGAAAGAGTACACAGAGGAACTCTACAAAAAGGAACTCAACACTCCTGATAGTCACAATGATGAAGAAATTGAACCTGAGCCAGACATCCTGGAGAGTGAAGTCAGAAAGGCCCTAAAGAGCACTGCAAACAACAAAGCTAGTGGAGATGATGGTATCCCAGTTGAATTTTTCAAAGCTCTAAAAGATGATGGCATCAAATTACTGCTTTCAATATGCCAGCAGATTTGGAAAACAAAACAGTGGCCACAGGACTGGAAAAGATCAGTATATGTTCCAATCCCAAAAAAGGGCAATGCCAAAGAATGTTCAAATTATCGAACAATTGCGCTCATCCCACACGCTAGCAAGGTGATGCTCAAGATAATACAGGATAGACTTCAGCAGCATGTGGAAAGAGAATTACCAGAGGTGCAGGCTGGTTTCAGAAGAGGCAGGGGGACTAGAGACCACATTGCCAACATACGTTGGATCATGGAGAAAACAAAGGAATACCAGAAACAAGTTTACTTTTGCTTTATTGACTACACTAAGGCATTTGATTGTGTGGATCACAACAAGATGTGGCAAGTGATTAAAGATATGGGAATACCAGAGCACCTCATATGCCTCCTGAGAAATCTGTACATAAACCAAGAAGCAACAGTTAGGACAGAACACGGAATGACAGAGTGGTTTGGAATAGGAAAAGGAGTAAGACAAGGCTGCATTCTGTCACCCTGCTTATTCAACTTATACACAGAGCACATAATGCGCAATGCAGGGATGGAGGAATCACAATATGGGATCAAAATTGCTGGGAGAAACATCAACAATCTGAGATATGCAGACGACACCACCCTAATGGCAGAAAGTGAGGAAGACCTAAAGAATCTCTTGATCGGTTTGAAGGAAGAGAGTGCAAAAGCTGGCTTGAGACTCAATATCAAGAAAACCAAGATAATGGCAACAGGCCCGATCAGTTCCTGGAAAATAGACGGGGAAGAAGTAGAAGCAGTGACAAATTTTACTTTCTTAGGATCTAAGATCACTGCAGATGGAGATTGCAGTCATGAAATAAAGAGGCGGCTGATTCTAGGGAGACAAGCCATGAGAAACCTGGGGAACATAGTGAAAAGCAGAGACATCACCTTGAAAACAAAAATTAGAATAGTCAAAGAAATGGTATTCCCAGTGGTAATGTACGGATGTGAGAGCTGGACAATTAGGAAAGCTGAACGCAGAAGAATAGATGCCTTTGAAATGTGGTGTTGGAGGAGGGTTTTGAGGGTACCTTGGACAGCGAGGAGAACAAATAGGTCAATCTTAGAAGAAATCAACACTGACTGCTCATTGGAAGGTCAAATAGTAAAGATGAGGCTAAAGTACTTTGGGCATCAAATGAGAAGGGAGGATTCACTTGAGAAGGCCGTGATGTTGGGAAAGGTGGAGGGCAAAAGAAGAAGGGGGAGGCCAAGGATGAGATGGATAGATGGTATTGTAGACACAATGGGCACAGAACTGGGAGGACTGGGGGGGATGGTGGAGGACAGGGGTGCCTGGAGAACGATGGTCCATAGGGTCGCAAGGGGTCGGAATCGACTGTGCGACTGAACAACAACAACACAAATAAATAAAATAAACTAATGATGTAACCCATTTCACAGGTGTTAGATATCCCATAGTCCACTTCTATGAGAATGTCACCTTTTCCCTTTCTAAGGTGATGGTTGAAAGTGTGAATGTCAAAGTGTGAAATCACTGCTGAAAGTGTTTTTCCTGTTAAGGCTTCGGTAGAGTTCCTCTCCCTTCCTTTGAGTTGAATGCCCTATTGTTACCTTGAGTTCATCTTTGTTCAGATGCTAATGCACACACGTGGGCTCCCTCACAGGTGTTTAGCTGCTGCTTAGCAACCCAGATGCTTGATGATGTCTTGATGTGTGGGATGTAAATGGTATGTGTCCTGGAATGCAGCTGACTTCAAGTGCCTTCCCTATCGAGTTAGCCTTTCTCAACCTTACTGATAATATGCTATATGAATTTTAATACTTAATAGTATAAAGACATTAAAATGTGTGAGCATCTCTTGGGATTATCATGACATATCCATCTCTACTTCTGTTGTCTTAGTCTGATGAGTTCCTGAGAACTCAAAATGTCCATGTCCTTTTCTGGAATTTTGGTTGATCAATAAAAATACAGTACCAACTGAGGAGTTCCCTAATTAGTTTTTGTTAGACATTTTGAATTCGGACTATGAAGTAAAACTGTTAGGTCAAGGTCACCCTTACTCAAAAGCCAGTTGTATCTGACTCGAGGGTTCAGTGCTCATCTTTGTTTATAGCCGAAGACCCATCGCTGTCTGCATTTGCAGACATTTCTATGGACATGTGGCAGGCACGCCTAGACACCGAAGTGCATGGAACACTGTTAACCTTCCCACCAAAGTGGTCCCTATTTATCTACTTGCAATTTCTTGCTTTCGAACTGCTAGGTTGGCAGGAGCTGGGACGGAGATGGGCACTCATTCCATCATACAGTACTCAGGTTTTGAACTGTTGACCTTCCGCTTCCCAGTCAGCGTCTTAACCACTTGAGCCACTGCAGTCCCTTAGAGGACAGTAAATATTTGAACAATAGAAAATATAAGTGTACTATATAAAGGATAGTAAACAGTCTGAAAATAATAATAATTAAAAAATAAAAGTAGCATATGTGAAGTACGTGATATAAGAGAGCCCAAAGGCTGCAAATTAAAATAAGGACAGAAGATGGTGTTGTAGATCAGGCACTGTGCAACTGATATAAAATGAAGCAGGTATTATGACTACTATAAAATTATTGCATGTCAGAAAATTATTCTGGATTGAAAGGATTTTTGCAGAAGAATCTCCACGCAGGGAATGCCCAAATGAGGCTCCTTTCATGTCCCCAAGAGCTGGGACAGAGACAGGCGCTCATTCCATCATGCAGTACCCAGGTCTTGAACTGCTGACTTGCTCGCTTTCCAGCTAACAAGGTGAGCTTCTTAAACACTGAGCCACCACAGCCCCTATGACTCTACTAGCAATTGCCTATGATGTCACTGATACTGTGTGCTTTGTTTTTTCAGAGAGATCTCTAAAATCAGAAACATCAAAAAGACAGGTGTTTAATTACTTACAGTCTTTTACAGTAAAAATAATAAGCACTGGGTTCCTATTTGAATCTGAGAATGTTTCTTTTGTCATATGTCCAATACAATGAAGGCATTGTACCACAAGAGACCAGCTCTAGATGAAGATAAATTCTTTTCATAGGGTGAATTAATATTAAAATCGTGTCAGTTTACAATAAAAAAATAATAGAATCAAGAGAAATGTTACCTTTGGAACTTGAATCTGCATTTCTCATGTGAATTTGTGTTTCAGTAAATAAACTAAGGTTTTCATGTTATGTAAACTCGTCAGTTGAATGAGGATATATTTGTTAAGTTCCAATCTGTTACTGCTGATGTAACAGCAGTAACAACATTTTGCAGTAGGTATTTCATCCCATGTTGCCTTTTTGTACGCCAACATTGCATAAGGACTCATGTAGATAGCTTGGCAGTGTGTTACCCAGCCTTTATACCAGCCGGGAATGGGTTGTGATTTGTGGCCAGACTTTAAAACCACTCATCACTCATCCTGAAATGTGTCTCCCCATTTAGAAACCCAGCAAAGGATAGCAATTCTCTGAAACTTCAACTGGCAGTCTGAGCCCTTTCAAATTTAGTCAAGGATGGTGAAAGCTATAATTCAGTGTCTTGACTGGGGAAGAAGAGCAATGCATCAGGAAGCATCAGGAAGCTGACGTCCCTATTCTATAGATATCTGTTATCATCTGAATAATTTTCACTTGATTATTTATGATTTATTATAAGGTAATAAAATTCCAGTTATTTTGCCTTCTAAAAACTTGTTTAGATCTTTCAACAGCATTAGAGGTTTCTCAAACTACCCAGCAGGTTATCCTACCGTTTAAGGGCATTTACTGATAATATATTCCTATCAGCTGGTTAATGGGAAGCATACCCATGTATTCTTTGTTAATCTTATAGAATACAGTGAAATTTTTCTGGCACATGCATTTGCCCATAAAATTCCATTTTCTGAAGCTATATAATTGGCTGATTAACTCCCTTCAGAACAGGTTTCACGAATCTTAATTCGTGCAGTGCAGTGGATCACAGACTTCACATTTATCTACTGACGGGTCGATGTTCCATAGCATGCAGTGAAAGGCCATCACCTCTTCAGCCAGGTTATATAGCTGTGGCTAGTGACAGCTGATCAGCCGTGTTTGTATTTGTCTTAGCTGTACCATTCACAATTGCATCTCCAAATTTATTGATGGAAAGATCATAAAGGAGCAAGCAGACTTCAGGCCAGGCAGATCATGTTGTGGTCAAATCCTTAACCTTACACAACACATTGAGGATGGCTTCGAAAGAAACTTGGGAACTCTTTCTATTATTATATTATAATGTGTTGTTTTTTGTAGACTGAATTTTTGTATATTGTATTACTGTATTATTGTGCATTTATTTTATATGCTCTGATTTTTGTGAGTGGCCCTGAGTTGGCGTATACTGAGTGGGCGGTATACAAATCGAATAAATCAAATCAAATCAAATTACTGGAGTGGCTTTCATTGACCTAACTGCAGCATACAATACTGTCAATCATAGGATTCTGCTCCATAAAATGAGTAAGCTTACCAATTGATGAGGTAGCTGGAAAACGTACTGGAGAACTTGAAGAATTAGGACAGTACAGTATTACAACATCAACCATTTGAAGCCTAATCCAAGCAAGACTCAAGTTTGTGTTTTCCACCTTCGTAACCGAGAGGCAAGGGTTAAGTTGAATGTTACGTGACAAGGGAGTCGATTACAGCACTGTTCAACACCAAATTGATTCCCTTGCCATGTAATATTCAACTTAAACCTTGCCTCTTGGTTTCAAAGGTGGAAAGCACATACTGTACTTGAGTCTTGCTTGGATTAGGCTTCAAATGGTTGATGTTGTAATACTGTCCTATTATACAGTGTTGGAGACAATACACTTCCTTGGGTCAGCCCATTCTTGTGTTTGGGCAATGACAAAGTGAAGAAAGTGGCTTCATTTTGGCAGTCTAGGGCAGGAGTAGCCAACCTTTTTGTGCTGTGGGCTTGACCATGCCCCCAGAACAGCTGAGTGGGCCAGACTATGTCCCCTAGAAGCAGAAGTGGGCGCATTTACGGCTGACATAAATGCGCCCACTTCTACTTACGGTGCAGGGGAGAAGGTGACTGGCCAGTTGGAATGGTGTTGCGGGCCATATGTTAGGAACCCCTGGTCTAGGGTTTGATCAGGACACGAAAGAAGAAGAAGATGTTCCATTTCCTGTCTTCCAAACCCCATCACTTATGTAATAAAATACTTCAAATGGGCATAGTCAGCCTAGTGCTCTGACACCTGTTCTATTTCAAAAGGTGGCAAGGAATCATTTCTGCAATAATTTTCAGGCTGACTGAAGTGTGTAATCCAATGCTGCCACCTTCTGGCCCAATTAAGGACATGTTGGACAAAAAGTTGAGGCTTAGATGTTTGGCCACTTGCCCATCAAATTGGGTGATTTTTTTTTAAAAAGCATGTGGTCTATAGCAAGAATTTTGGCATCGAACAATAGTGTAAACAAATATATTGTTGTATAAATCATAGCTGTAAAGCCCAAACATCCCAATAGATTTTGTCATGCTGAACAGCTCTGGGGTAAAACATGTCTTGCTCATGCCTTGCTGTATTGTTTTGTTTTGCTTAAACATGCTGATAATAGAGGATAATATTGAGAATAGTAACAGCTGTGTCAGAAACTATGTTTACTAGATTTTCCTGTATTTTAAACAATAGAAGATGTAGCTCAGATAGGTTCTTATACACTTTTACTACACTATTTTGTTAGAAGTATTTTTGTTAACCTATGAAGACTTTAAAATGGATACTGAGAAAATTATGTTACAGATTGCCTTGCTATTCCTTGTTTTTGCTTTGCTTCAATATACATTAATGAAGATTTCTTTTTTGGAAGTCACTTACTTTTAACTATATAACATATATACTCGAGTATAAGCCGTTCCGAATACATGCTGAGGTGCATAATTTTACCTGAGAAATCAGGAAAACTGATTGATTCAACTATGAGCCTAGGTGGGAAATACAGCAGCTATCAGTGGGTTTCAATAAAAAATTAAGTAGCCCCACATGACTGGAGTTTTCGTTTTAGTCTAAGATTATCCATTTTCTAACAGGAGAGGCATGGGAGAGCCCAGTAAGTGCCACGGGTGGTGGGCCAGGGTGGGAGGGTATTTTGCCCACTGTAGAAGTGATCAAGGCTGACTCTTCTGTATAGAGTTTTTAGAGTTTTAGAGCTTTTTAGGGCTTAAATGTGTATATGTGGGGTGGGAGTAGGTTGATAATTTTGTATAGTTGTATTTTGTTTAGGTTTTGTTTGGTCGATAATTGGTTTTTCAATCTCATTGTTCTGTGCAGGACAATGACAATAAAGATTTATCTATCTATCTATCTATCTATCTATCTCTTCAACCACTTGGATCACTTCTACATTAAAGCCCATCACAGATCTCCCGCGCAGCTGGGAAAATAGACTTGAGTATAAGCCGAATCTGCTTTTTTCAGCACATTTTTGGTGCTAAAAAATGGCTAATACTCAAGTACCTGTATATGCGGTACTTAAAAGAGGGGTATCCACAAATAGGAACGTAAAAAGGCAATGCTTTTTTAAAGGTAAAGGTGGCGCTTGCTTGAAAGCAAGTTGTATCCAACAATGCTCATCTCCATTTATAGCCAAAGAGCCAGTGCTGTCTTCAGACGTTTCCATTGGCATGTGGCAGGCATGACTAGACACTGGAGCTAATGGAACGCTATCACACCAAAGCGGTACCTATTTATCTACTTGCAATTTCTTGCTTTCAAATTGCTAGATTATTAGGAGCTGGGACAGAGATGGGAACTGACTGTCACACAACACTCAAGTCTCAAACTGCTCACAACCTTCCAGTCATCAAGATCAAAACCACTAAGCCTCCGGAGTACTTTTACAAAGGTACTGATGTTAAAAGTCTCTTTTTGAGTCTCTTACTAGGAATATACCTGGGTGACAGGAACATGTGATCTTTATATATTTATGACAGAGACACAGCCAAGTGTGTTCCTGGTTTTCTTCATTTCTGACTGGCTGGACCCAGTCAGTGTTGTTGACAGACGAGTTGTCCAGCCCCAGGCCTCTCCAGTATGAGGTGCCACAGGGCTCGGTACTCTTGCCTCTTCTATTTAACATCTACACAAAGCTGCTGGGTGAGATCATCCGTTCTCACGGGGTGAAGTATCATCAATACACTGATGATACCCAACTGTATATCTAGGCCTGTGGGAACCCTAGTGATTCAGTTGCAGTCCTATCCAGGTGCCTGGAGGCTGTGAGGGTCTGGATGGGGAACAATAGGCTTCAGCTGAATCCTGGCAAGACTGAGTGGCTATGGGTTCAGGGCCCCATGTTATCCTGGGAGTTACCATCTTTGGTGCTGGATGGGGCTATTTTGCCCCAGACAGACCTGGTGCATTATTTGGGGGTCCTCCTGGACTCACGACTACTACTCGAAGAGCAGGTGGCAGTCATGGCCAGGATGGCTTTTACGCAACTTTGTGTCATCTGCCAATTACGCCCGCTCCTGGAACGGAACCCCTTACTTTTGGTCACCCATGCTCTGGTCACCTCCAGACTGGATAATTGCAATGCGCTCTACATGGGGCTGCCCTTTATGACCATTCAGAAGCTACAGCTGGTTCAGAATGCAGCTGCCTGGATGGTGATGTGGGCCTTATGCCTGTGTCTTGCAGCTGCTACGGGAGCTGCATTGGTTGCCAGTATGCCTCCAGGTGCAATCCAAGGTGCTGGCTTTGACCTTTAAAGCCCTTTTAACCTTTAAAGGCTGGGAGGAGGAACATCTGTGGCACCTGGGGTCGCTTGGCGGCCTCAAAAGCCACTCCCTTACCACCGGTGAAGCAACCGCCCCTCACCTGGCAGTTCATCTGTAGCACCTGGGGTTGCTTGGTGGCTTCAAAAGCTGCTCCCCGCTGGCGGTGAAGTCAGCGCCGCTTGCCCTGTGGTTGGGCTGGGAAGAGGAACATCTGCGGCACCTGGGGTTGCTTGGTGGCTTCAAAAGCCGCTCCCCCACCGCCGGTGAAGCCAGCGCCGCTCACCCGGTGGATCAGCTGGGAGGAGTAACATCTGTGGGACCTGGTGTCTCTTGGCGGCTTCAAAAGCCGCTTCCCCCACTGCCAGTGAAGCCAGCATCACTCGCCTGGCGGTTCGGCCGGGAGGAGGAAGATCCATGGCACCTGGGGTCGCTTGGTGTCCCCAAAAGCTGCTCTTCCCACCGCCAGTGAAGCCAGTGCTGCTCGCCCGGTGGTTTAACCGGGAGGAGGAACATCTGTGGCACCTGGGATCGTTTGGCGACCTCAAAAGCCGCTCCCCCGCCACCGGTGAAGCCATTACCATTCGACCAGTGGCCTGGTCGCCGCCTCCCTTCTGGACTCTTGACCTGGCCGGTTTGACCAGAGAAGAGCCCGCAGCTGTGTGGAGAGGCGGGTGGCTGTCAGGACATTTGCTGCTGACTTTCTCCATGAGAACCTTCACTGTTGGACGCAGCTGCTATTCCTGGGCTCCTTCCCCCGATCCATCTGGCCGTGGGGGGAGTGGAAGCAACTGCGTGTGGTGCCACGACCATAAGAACTAAGAACTTTTGCCGCTGGCCACCGCTGGTGCCGGAAATGTGAGTCAGGGCCCATTGGAAGCGTCAAGCCCCTGATGTTGAGCCCAGGCTCCGCTTGTAGCATTGAGGATCCAGGCCTTTGTTCTTAGTGCTAAATTGTCCCAGTTGGGTGACATTGTTGTACTGCTTTATATTGTGCTACTGTATTTATTGTACATTGTAAGTGAAATGTTGTGTTGCTGAGATTTCCACTGTATTTTGTAATTTATTTGTACCTTGCATTTATATTGCATTTTTGCCCTTTGTTATATAGTATCTTTAAATATTTATGAACTGCTTTGGGTCGCCTAGGGTGAGGAAGACGGTATAGAAATAAAAATTATATTCTATTCTATTCATGGTAGTGGGCCAGGATACTTAAGAGACTGTGTCACACCAAAGTTTTGATCTATCCTACGAGAGCCATCAGCTAGGGAGGCATATCCCACTGGGACCAGGAGAAGAGCCTTCTTGGTATAGAACCTCCTGCCACTTGAATTGTGCCTCCAGGCAGAGTTGCTTCCTTTCAGGAAGGCCTTAAAAACGTGGCTATGCCAGCAGATGTGGGGTACAACTGGTACCACAACCCAGTCCTGTTTGGGTATAGGTTTTAACTGATGTTGTGACCCACCCTGGGTCGCTTAGGCGAAAGGGGCTGTTATATAAATCCAACAAATAAATAAAATAAATAAAAATGTCCCCTTTCCTCTTATCTAAGGGCTACATATTAATAGAGTTAAGCTGTGGGCCATTAAGAGACAACATTTGATCTATGGTGGGTTAGTATATCTTGATGGAGGGCATCAGCTTCGTCAATATTGGCTTGGGGTTTATGAGGACTTTGCATGCCTTTTTAGTGGCTGCTCCCAGGATTATGGAATGTGCTGCCCTGGGAAGTCAGATTGGCCCTCTTCTTGTAATTCCATCATCAAGCAAAGACCTCCCTTTTCAGGGAATCTTTTAAGCAATAGGTGGGTGTGTAAGGAACACTTTATTCATAAAAACTAGATTTTTGCATGTTTTCAAATGTTTTTTTAAAAAAATTGTGATTAATGTTTAAATTTTTAATATATAGTTTTGTATTGTATTATTATTATTATTATTATTTTATGATTTTAATTGTTGTGAAACACCTTGGTTCTCCTATATCTATAAATAAATATGGTGGAAGTAAAATGGACCACCACCTATTAACCCATGTGTTAGAAAAACCTAGCAATAAATCTAGTTTTTATTGGGTTGGATCTAGATTTCGTTGCATCCCAGTGGCAGCACTTTCAATCAATTGCTCAGTTATAGAAGGGCAAGAACTCAGTAGCAGAGCAAATGATTTGCAGATTAACATGTGAAAGCTTTGAAAGTTGTAGCTAGTTAGTTTTAACAATATGGGGCTCTATGGTCTGTCTAATGGCCTGACAGGCAGTTTCCTATCATCATCTTTTGGTGGATTTTCCCTGCACCTGCACGTACCTTTTTCAGCAGGCTCCTGGTCTTTTTGCTGAATATGTGGGAGGGAGGAGGTTGGCAGGAAAGTCCACTTTTACCAACCCAGTTGCACACTGCTTCTTCTTCTTCTTCCGTGTTTAAGCCAGACATAAAACTGCCAAAATTAATTAAGGCACCTTTTGGTGACTTCATTCTGCAGTTTCTTTCACTTGACCTAGTGTGAGAAAGATTAGCCAGCAACACAAGGTTGCCATTACCAGAGTATGAATCTAACATTTTCTTCATATTTTTTAAAAAAAATTAAAGTCACAGTTCAGATTTAGTTTTTATCCCCTGGTATTGTCTATTTACGTGACATTGCAAAGCAATCCTACTTTTATTTTGCAGAACCTTCTAGGAGAGGGGACCTAGCGTGCCTAACCAAGCAAATTTCCAAAAGATCAAGAAAGATTATTCCTTTAGAGTTCCTGGGAAGATGGAGAGTAAATGCATTTATAAGCCATGCCTGTTCCATGACAGACAGGGAAAATGTATAAATGTTTAATAAAGTTTGCTGTGAGTGCCTATTAATAAGCTTGAGTGGCCAGAGAGAGAGAGATATATTGTGTTCGTTACTATAGCATCACCTAGCACAGGATACGGTATGTGTGAGAGGAGCCAGGTGCAAAGATGAGCAAGTTGCAGAGTTGTTTGGTGTGACGCACAGGCTGAACACACCAAGACCAGTGCTAGGAACCTCCAGGTGTTATTAGCCTCTCCCTCTCAAGATAGCCAGCTGTGGAACAACAATAGATGCAAAACACAGCAGTCATTCTGCTTGATCTATTGACGGTGGTCCGGTGGTCCGTCAACTGCACTCAATATTTCACTCTCATAAAATATTTTTGGAGAATTTACAGTCATACCTGCTGGATCATACGATTACAATCCAAAGGATTGAACAGAAAGAGAGGGAGAAATCAACACTGAAGAAGAATGCCATAATCTAGGGGAAACTAATAATAACAAGCAAATGTTACATTAAAGGATTTATTTAAATATAAGGAAGACAAGATGCCTTTTGAGGTGTTCCATACACTGAAGGAGAGGTTTTTTAAGCCTGGAAAAGGAGTGAAGAATACTCTAAGAGACTCACTGGGACACTTGCAAAGGTAATCTTCTGAACTAAACTTCCAAGACAGAGTATATTTGAAATAATGTTTTAAGCTATTTGTGTAAGAGAAAGCTGGGGTCATTTGGGGAAAGCAAACTATGCCAAGAGCCATAACTAATTGTCAGTGCAATGGCATTTAAAACTGTATAACATGTATGCTATAATTAAGCCAGGTAAGAGTTTTGAAATAGGCCATAATTCTAAACATGCTTTTATTGTTGAATATATTTGTGAAATAGTACCTCGAGGAAGTTATCATAGACCTAAAATGTGTACAGCATTCATGTGATATGTAACTTTACGATTTTGCAGAAATAATATTAAGTACACATGGCTTAAGTCAAACGTTGTTGTGTCGTCCTCTCATTTAAATCATGAGCAGCTAAAATAATATATTTCTGCAGAGTGGCATGGTAATGAATGAGATCTACACTCAGTTTTGGGTATACTGTATTTAGCAGGCTACTCCAGTGATAATGAGTCTCAGCACAAGGGTGCTCCCTTTGCAACCTACATCAGTTATATGAATACAAGGCTCAGAGCTTCTCAACACTGACTTTCTATGATATTCTTAGATATTAAAAGAGGATAACCAATACAAATCTGCAAATCATGTTAGTGTACACAAATTTACACAATATCCATCTTATGTTTCAGAGCCACCAAGTTCCAGATAATTTGTTAGTCAGTTTGAAAGGGAGGAGGGACTCATGGCACTTTAAAATATTATTTTAATATTAAGCTCCCAGAAAATAATACAGATTTTATAGTTGGATGGTAAAAAGAAGTAGCAATAATAATGATAGCTAAATAATGCAGTGATTACAAGTTTTAGTGAATTGTTTTGATGTCTTTTATTATCACCAAACATTACAAGTAAAATCCTATAGTAAATCAATATATCTTTCCCGCACCTCTTATTATACTATGTTTATCCTGTCCCTGATAAGGTGTTTTTCTTTTTTTAGTAACTTGCTAATTTAACCAAAACCTCTACAAGCACTTACAGTCTATATATGGTACCCTTTAGCATACGATTATACTATACCATTTAAACTGCAATCCTATGCAAAATTATTAGGAAGCAAGCATGATTGGTGACAATAGAATTTAGCTCTGTGCAACCATGCATAGGATTTTGCTGCTGATATGTATATCTTTGTTTTACTCTAAAAGCCCAGGAACTGTGTTTGTAATTTTCCAAATTGTCCTGGGTAGCCAACTTGCCACTTGTCTTTTTTTCATGGTGCTGTTAAATAAACTATTTAACAAGGTGCAGCAAAATAAACAGCTGTCCATCTCTCTTTTTTTAATGCAGCAGTGCAGTTGATTCTATGTTATAGAATATTGTTTCTGAATTTTGAATTAAACATAACTATAAAGATGGTAAACTCTAGGACATTTCTCATCTTAGATGATACATTCCCTTATGTTAGGAACAAAGCCAGTATGAATAGCATGTCAGACAAGCCCAAGTCTTTGTGAATCCAAGTCTCTGGTGGGGTTTTCAGCAGCTGTAGTAGGATAGGGTCCAGTCCTGCAGGATGTAGAGAAGCAGCTGCAAAACAAGACATTCAGTCTCATGGCTATTATCAAGATCATCCATCCATTCTATCTACACAAACCATCTTCTCCGTATAAGGATGCCGATTAAGCACTCATCCCTGAGCCTATCTCAATCTTCTCCTAAGTAATAACATTTTGACCCCTTTGCAGTTAAAAACATGGACTAGTTCCTATAGAACTTCTATAGAAATCCAAAAGACTAATATAGGTAGGTCACATGGACTACATAAAAAATGAATGATTTGATCAGCTGCTTTTCCCCTGCCCTCCTAATCCCTTTTTCTTTTTTTCTGTTGTATCCAACAAATTATGCAGAATTCATTGTAAATTGCCTGTAGGTAGTTATAAAAAAGCATTGAAAATATTTCGGACTGTTTCATCATAGGGTTTCCATGGTAAGGGAAGTTCAACTGGGGTTTACCATTGCCACCTTCTGCATAATACTAACAAGAGTTAGCTTGAGTGTTACCACCATTGCCTCCTCTGCCAGTGTCATCTTCAACTACCACTGCTGCCTAGTAGCTGCCTTGAGGAGGTGGCTGCTTCTTAATTTGGCATCTTGTTCCACATTGGCTGACCCTCCTAAAAGTTCAGGCTTGTAATAGAGTCTGGCCTGCTGAAGACAGTGCTCTAACCTTCACTGACACACTCAAACCCCCTCACCATAAGAAAGTGTGTATTTATGTAGGATGTGTTGCTGCAGACAAAGCTCATCCACACTTTTATATTCCTGATCACTATGTATGGGTATTGTTGTGTTCTAATGGTTTTACCTTCCACATGGATTACAATGTATCTGAACCAATGTAACCTTGCCTATAGTAACAATGTAACCTTCAGCTGTATCTCATGAACCCTGTAACAGGACGCGAGCTAATGACCACCAGCTGGCAGCAGCGAGCGTCCAAGCTCTCTTGGTCCAAAATCATCAAAGGCAACAGCGCGGGAAGTTTTCCCGCCACCACCTACACCTGGACAAGAAGGGCGTGACCACCAATGACGTCACGCAGATAGTAGCCAATGGGCTATCATGGGACCACGTTCAAATGTATTACTACTGTATATAAAGAGCTATCGATCCGCCATTACCTCATGTTCCCTCTGACCACCATGCAATAAACCTGAGTTAACCCAGCCCGGGGCTGTGTCCTGTGTCTTGGTTTTCATACACTAAATTGGCGACGAAGGTGGGATGATGGATCCCCAAGGAGCAGCCAGGGCACAGAGCGGGTTCAACATCACCAAACCGCAAGACTGGGAGCTTTTTGAGATGGACTTCCAGGCGGCGCTGGTGGAACTCAAAGTCAAAGAAGATGATGAGGAGAGGAAGAGGGCCATCCTCACCAGAATGCTTGGGATAGAAACCAAGCGAACGCTGGTGGGCATCATTGCACCGAAGAAGGTGAGCGAATTCAAGGCAGACGACATCATGAAGCTGCTGCGTGAGCGTTTCCGTCCCTCGAGGGCAATGTTTCCCGCTCGGAGCGCGTTTTGGAGGCGAGTCCAAGCGCCGGACGAGTCGGTTGAGGCATTCGTAACAGCCATGAGGATAGCGGCCGGCCCCTGCAGATGGGACGACCTAGAGACGGCCCTCAGGGATGGAGTGCTGTGTGGCCTGAAGGACAAGGAGGTGCAGCGCAGCTTGATGAACAAGGAGCCACCACCCACGCTGGCGGAGGTTGTAGAGGCCGCGGAAGCCGCGGAGTCCACGAATGCTGGAGTGGACGAAATGCACCAGTGGCGTGAGTGGCGTCCTAGAGCCGGCAAAGCGGAGAATTCGGTGCACGGAAAGTCCGAACAGTCGGTGCACGCAACCCGAAGGGCCTCAAAGTCGTCTACGGAAGGCAGCGACGGCGAGGAGGTCCAAAGGGTCCGAAAAGGGGGGCGTCGCTGCGATGGTTGCGGAGCGGCCCATGAGCGTGCAAGGTGCCCATTCAGGAAAGCCGAGTGTTACACCTGCGGCCGCCGGGGGCACATCGCCAAGGCGTGCAGAAAACGGAAGGAGGGCCGGAGGCAGTCACAAGACCGCTCAACCAGACCGGACCGTCCAGCAAGGTCCAAAGATGGCGCCCAGACCACGAGGAAGCAGGACGGCGTGGGCCGCATCTCGGACGACAGCGAGGACGACGCTCCGGTGTTCAACGTGTCCGCGGGACAGTCCCATTACTTCGTTGAGGTACTAGTACAAGGGGCCCCTATCAGGATGGAAATTGACTCGGGGTCCTCCTATTCTATAATTTCCCAGAAAGAGTTCTTGAAAATCGACCCCCACGTGCGGCCCAAACTTAAATCGTTGAGGTCCACGCTACGAGATGTACAGGGGAACAGCATTCCAGTGTTGGGGGTCGGGAAATTTCGGGTCAGTTTTAAGAGACATTCTGCGGAACTGCCCCTAGTTGTCCTTAAGGGGGGAAGTTGTAGCCTCCTAGGGACGCAGTGGTTTCAGCCCTTAGGCTTGTTCATAGGGGGAGTGCATACCGTGGGGGTGGATCCAATACAAGCGGTGTGCGACGCGCATCCCGCCGTTTTTAAAAAGGGACTTGGAAAGTTCACGGGACCCCCTGTAGCCTTCGACCTAGACCCGGAGGTCCGCCCGATAAGACTCAAACCGCGCAGGGTGCCGTTCGCACTCAAGGACAAGATAGAGGCGGAACTGGACAAACTGGTGGGCCAGGGGATTCTTATTCCTGTTGATTCCGCGGAGTGGGAAACTCCAATTGTAACCGCTCTGAAGGCTAACGGGGAGGTGCGCATTTGCGCTGATTATAAGTGTACAATTAATAAGGCGATCCGCCCTAATGCGTACCCGGTGCCGGTGGTCAGCCACCTTTTGGCCAGGCTGAATGGGGGAAAGTGTTTCGCTAAACTCGATTTGGCACAAGCCTATCAGCAACTCCCCATAACTCCCGCCACGGCCGCGGCACAAACGATAGTCACACATAAAGGGGCGTTCCAGGTGTCGCGTTTACAGTTCGGCGTGAACTCGGCACCCGGCCTTTTTCAGTCGCTTGTGGAACGCCTCCTGAAGGGGCTGGAGGGGGTGTTGCCTTATTTTGATGACGTGTTGATTACAGGGGGGAGTGAGGCCGAACTGGCAAAGAGATTGGATAAAGTACTAACTGTGTTCGAGAAAGCGGGGCTGAGACTGAGGAAGGACAAATGTGTCTTCTTCGAAACTGAGGTCGAGTTTTTAGGGTTCCGGATCACACCCGAGGGTATTAAGCCGTCCAAATCCAAAGTAGCAGCCATCAAGAAGGCCCCTCGCCCCACATCCAAAACCGAGCTACAGTCATTCCTGGGGCTCCTCAATTTTTACCATACATTCCTCCCGCGGAAGGCGTCCGTGGCCGAACCGCTCCATCGGTTGCTTAAAAAGGAGGAGACATGGATGTGGGGTGACGAGCACGAGAGGGCGTTCAAAGAACTAAAGCAGCTCTTAACATCTGAGGCAATCCTGACGCATTTCGACCCCAAACGGCCAGTGGTCTTAGTCTGTGATGCATCCCCGGTGGGGGTGGGGGCGGTGCTTTGCCACGTGTTGGATGACGGAAGGGAGGCCCCGGTAGCGTTTTATTCAAGGTCCCTGTCCCAAGCAGAGCGAAATTACGCACAAACCGACAGGGAGGCCTTAGCAATAGTAGCGGGAACCAAAAAATTTCACGATTTTCTGTATGGCCGCCCGTTCAAAATCGTGACTGATCACAAGCCCCTGTTAGGGATTTTCACAGCAAGCAAGCCCACACCACAGATCCTGTCCCCGAGAATGCTGCGATGGGCTATTTTTCTCAACGCATACCAACACGAGTTGGAGTACCGGCCCGGAAAGGAGATCAGCCATGCTGATGCGCTTTCGAGATCTCCTTTGCCCTTGTCGGACGACCAAAAGGCAAGAGTAGAAAGAGACCGCCAGGTATTGCTGATTGAGGTTTTAGACGCACCCCCAATAGTACCAGCCGACATTGCTAGGGCGACAGGCAAGGACAGAACGCTGGAGAAAGTTAGCTCATGGGTACAGAAGGGGTGGCCGGCATCGTCCCCAAGCACGGAATTCGACCCATTTTTTCGGAAAAAGCTAGAGTTGTCCCTAGAAAGGGGGTGCCTTTTGTGGGGCCAACGGGTGGTGGTCCCTACGTCCCTGCGTCCGAGGGTGCTCAAACTGCTGCACGTCAGCCACCCGGGCATCGTTCGTTCAAAGGCGTTGGCCCGGAGTTACTTTTGGTGGCCACAGCTGGACGCGGACATTGAGCACATGATCGGCACTTGTGGGGCATGCCAGGGATCCCGACCAGAGGCGGCCCGTCTCCCGCATAGGGAGTGGGACACGGCAAGGGGGCCATGGTCCAGAGTACACGTAGATTTCGCTGGCCCATTCCGAGGAACCATGTTTCTCCTGGTGGTGGATGCGTTCTCCAAGTGGCTGGAGGTTATCCCAGTAAAGAGCACGTCCTCCGCCACTACAATTAGCCAGCTAAGGAGAGTCTTTTCCACGTTCGGTTTACCCGACACTTTAGTCAGTGATAACGCTAGTTGTTTCACCTCCGCTGAGTTCGGGGCATTCATGGAGGCAAACGCCATTCGGCATGTCACATCCGCGCCGTTTCACCCGGCCACGAATGGCCAAGTGGAACGGCTGGTGCGTACAACAAAGGATGCGCTGCGGCGCATGGGCCCGGGGGACCTAAATCACCAAGTATGTCAGTTCTTATTAGCGTATAGGGTGACCCCCTTAGCGTCAGGTTACTCGCCGGCAGAGCTCTTGATGCGGCGAAAACTGACCACGCTCCTGTCCAGGCTAGACCCGACAAGAGTCGAGGACAAAGGAAAAAACATAGGGTTGGCAGTCTCGAAAGGCTTCGCCGCCGGCGACCCGGTTCACTGCAGGAACTATGCCAGCGCAGGTCCAGCCTGGGTACCAGGGACGGTTGTAGAACAGACGGGGCCAGTGTCGTACCGGGTCGAGACTAACACCGGCCTCCTATGGAGGAGGCACGCGGACCAACTGAGGCACCGAGTGAGTGGGGGGCCAGTCAGTGGGGCGCCGCAACAGGATTCAGCGTTAGGGTCCTCCCCCACCCGTTTAGCCCAAGGGGGAGACAGCAGCGGCCCCGACTCATACCCTTTTGATACGCCAGTTCTATCAGAGGCCGGGGAAGGGGGAGAGGAGTTCGCGACCGCTGCCCCCGAATTTAATTCTGATTTTGATTTTGCGAGCCGGGGGGGTTTTCAGGAGTGTTCCCCCACCCATCCAAGCGAGAAGAGGGGTTTTTCGTTAGCCCCCAGTGCCCCCGGTTCTTCCCTAAGAAAGAGCACACCTCCCAACAACGCCGCGGAGCCGCGGCAAGGCACTAACGAGTCTCCCTCTCCAATTACAGGACAGGAAACCAGGGGACAAAGAGAAGGTAGCAAACCCGGGGAAAGGCAGCCCGCATCGAGACCCCAGCGTGTTCGAAATAAGCCATCTTGGCTGAGAGACTTTGTCTCCTAGGGGGGGGGGGGATTGTGATTAAAGTGTGGGCTCGAGACTTCGTCTCATCCTAGGGGGGAGGGGTGTTGTGTTCTAATGGTTTTACCTTCCACATGGATTACAATGTATCTGAACCAATGTAACCTTGCCTATAGTAACAATGTAACCTTCAGCTGTATCTCATGAACCCTGTAATAGGACGCGAGCTAATGACCACCAGCTGGCAGCAGCGAGCGTCCAAGCTCTCTTGGTCCAAAATCATCAAAGGCAACAGCGCGGGAAGTTTTCCCGCCACCACCTACACCTGGACAAGAAGGGCATGACCACCAATGACGTCACGCAGATAGTAGCCAATGGGCTATCATGGGACCACGTTCAAATGTATTACTACTGTATATAAAGAGCTATCGATCCGCCATTACCTCATGTTCCCTCTGACCACCATGCAATAAACCTGAGTTAACCCAGCCCGGGGCTGTGTCCTGTGTCTTGGTTTTCATACACTAAAGGTATACAGTAAAGAAAGCTCACAGGGGTAAAAATTATTCATTTAAAATAATAACGCTAGTGGAGAACTTTCAGGATACCCTGCACTTTCAGAAGGTACCACAGGCTTAAGTTTCCAAGAGCTGAGTAGAGCGGTTGACAACAGGACGTTATGGAGATCTCTCATTCATAGGGTCACCATAAGATGGAGTTGGCTTGATGGCACATGATAATTACTTAAAAGACATGTAAAGCAAATCCAACACACACCACCCACACACACACACATTTGGGATTATCAGGGCTTGAGAAAGGTAGGAGGTTCTCATGTATTATTAATGTACCCTGGCAACAAGGTATTGTCTTAGCAAGCCATTAAAATGGCTAATGCTATACATGGCTCACAGCTGTAGCACTGGTGACTTCTCAGGTCATGTATTCATTTGTTTCAGGTGAAATAAGGACTCACTGAGAAGTCAGGAAATGAATTAAAGAAACAGTTTTCCAAGATTCTGTTTGTTTGTTTCTTTGTTCTAAGGTGGTGGTAGAGCATTAACCTAGACTTCCAGAAGGCTCAAGGGTAGTCCAGGTGGCAACCTAAATTTTCCTGTCAGTTCTTCTTCTCACATACTTCTCTTGCCTTTTTTTTGATGCTGTGTACAAAACTAATTAAGAAGAAGCAATTATTCAAGAAGAATCTGTTTGAACAATAAACTGATTAGAACATAATTATGGCTAGCAGTGTATGGCCAAGAGCATTATGGCTTTTCACAGATGGTAAGGAATTGCTATGCCAGACAAATTTATTCACCTGACTTATGCTATCAAAAGCATTTGCAGTAAATGTCTGTATTCTTGTGTAATGCTGTAACTGGAATAGTATCTCATGCATTACTTTAAATTTTAGAGCGGTAACCCTAGCAAATAACTTTGGAAGCCATGTTCAGGATGACCATTTGTATTTTCCCTTAAAAGAGAAAACGTATCATGAAGTTAAAAGAAGATACCAATTTAGATAAACTTTATATATAGATTCAAATGTAGAAATAATCACAATATTCACAGAAATATGATACTATCTCACTGGGGGATGGGGTCTGAAACCAGTTGCCCAAAATGTTTGGGCACCACTGCTCTAGGCTTCTTAACTTTCAGTGAGTCAATGCTTCAAACACACAATGCCTTCAAACAGATGACTGTCCTTTGCCAGTTTTTGAAAGAGAAAACTGTCCTCTTAAATGGGACATGCTGCCTGCCTAGCAATCTTGTTGTTAGGGTCTCCCTTGCTCAAAAGTCAGTCGTGTCTGACTGTAGGAGGCAATGTTCATCTCTGTTTTTAGCCAAATTGCCAGTGCTGTCTGCCTCTGCAGAAATTTCTGTGTTCATGTGGCAGTCATGATTAGTTGCCAAAGTGCACATAATGCTGTTACCTTTCCCACAGAAGCAGTACCTATTTATCCACTTGCAATTTCTTGCTTTCATTGCTGGTTTGGTAGGGGCTGGGACAGGCAACAGGAGCTCAGTCCATTGCACAACACTCTGATCTCAAATTGATGACCTGTCGACCTTCCAGTCATGGAGCTCAGAGTCTTAACCACTAAGCCATGGTTTTGGCTCTTCATACTCCAGTATCTCATGATTTACTCTACACTACTTTTGACTTTGATCCCTAACATTTTACATGCCCAATGACTACATATCAATGCTGTTCACTCTTCAGATGTTCTGGGAAATAAGTTCCCACAGCACAGCTTAACGTACAGATGGGAACTGCAGTTCAACAACCCCTATAAAGAAAAACTTTGCTTACTACTGTTATCAATCCCAAAGATTATTGCCGGGGGCTGTGGAGTAAATCTCTATGGGTGACCATGTCCATCTGCTGCTGTTGCAAAAAAGGCAACAAATAGTTGTTTCATGTTGCTGGAAGACAATTTGTTGCTTTGAGACAGAATTTTGTTGCTTTGAGACAGAAAGTAATGCTAACGTATAATATAAGACTTTTAGCATATAGGTATCCTCAAGGTTATATTCAAACACTGGGACTATTTTCTTGTGCAGATTTTGAGTATAGTTTAAGAAGAAGAGTTGTCCCCGTGTCACTGCACAGCAGATTAATCTAGTGGCACATGGTATAAATCACTGAAAAAGCCTATTATTTGCATGGCATTGCTGTTTTGGTAGTACAGTAAAACCCTGACTTACAAATGCCCCGAGTTACAGAAAATTCGACTTACATAATGATTTTGTGCTAAAACCATGTCCCAATTACACGATTTCTTATGGGTTTGCTTCTAGTTACATAAGGATTCTTTTTCCTATGGGTTTGTTTCGAGTTATGTAAAAATTCATTTCCTTATGGGTTTGCTTCGATTTACACAAAAATTTCATTTTCCCTATGAGTTTGCTTTGAGTTATGTAAAAAAACAATTTAAGCAAAAGCCTACGGAACGGACATTTTTTCGTAAGTAAGGGTTTTTACTGTACATTGAAAAGTACTAACAAATAATGTACAAAATAAAGTAAAACAGTACCAAACCTATCCAATTCATGGACACCAGCCCTCTATGGGCTAAAATTGAGGAAAACCTTTCTACACACCTCTCAAGCTTTAAATACTACACCAGAAGAGGCTAGGCTAAGTCAAAGAGCAAAGCAAAAGCAAAAAAGCAATCACACTTATATACCACTCTGTAGCTTGGGAGGTAAGCTATGAGAAACCTAGGGAACATAATAAAAAGTAGAGACATCGCACTGTCAACAAAAATCTGCATAGTCAAAGCAATGGTATTCCCAGTAGTAATATATGGCTGTGAGAGCTGGACCATAAGGAAAGCTGAGCACAGAAGAATAGACTTACTAGTCATGGAATAAAGGGACAGGTCTTGTCCTGGATCAGCAACTGGCTAAGGGACAGGAAACAGAGGGTAGCACTAAGTGGACACTTCTCCAAGTGGAGGGAAATAAAGAGTGGGGTCCCCCAAGGTTCAGTACTGGGACCCCTGCTTTTCAACCTCTTCATAAATGATTTAGAAGTAGGAGTAAATAGCAAGGTAGCCAAATTTGCTGACAACACTAAATTATACAGGGTAGTGAAAACCGTGAGAGATTGTGAGGAGCTACAGAGGGATCTCTTGATACTGGGGGAGTGGGCAAAACAGTGGCAAATGAGTTTCAACATTAGTAAGTGCAGAGTGATGCATGTTGGGGCAAAGAACCCCAATTACATTTATAAACTGATGGGGTCTGAACTCTCTGCGACAAACCAGGAAAGGGACCTTGGTGTCCTGGTGGACAGCTCAATGAAGGTGTCAACCCAGTGGGCCTCAGCAGTGAAAAAAGCAAACTCAATGCTAGGGATCATTAGGAAGGGTATAGAAAATAAGTCAGCAAGTATCATTTTGCCTCTTTATAAATCTATGGTGAGGCCCCATCTGGAATACTGTGTACAGTTCTGGTCGCCATACCTCCAGAAGGATATTATGGAACTGGAAAAAGTGCAGAGGAGGGCAACCAGAATGATTAGGGGACTGGAACACTTTTGTGTATGAGAACCAAGACAATAGAAACAGCCGAAAGGTAGGCTTAACACATCTTTATTGCATGATGGTCCGGGGGAACATGTGGTAATGGCGGATGAACAGCTCAATATATACTGTGGCTATACATTTGAATGTGGCTCCTCGATAGCCCATTGGCTACTGTCTGCGTGACGTCACTCCCCGTCACACCCTTCTTGTCCAGGTGAGGTGGTGGCGGGAATCTTCCCGCGCTGTAGGTATTTGGGGAATTGGAACCATGTGAGCTGGGCGCTCGCTATTACCCCTAGTGGTCACTAGCTCGCGTCCTAATACAGAAGGTTATAGTGTTACAGCTGGTGATTGTTATATCCACTCATTCGAGTGTTACATTACTTAAAGGCACAATATTCCAAACACAACAAACACCTTCCTTACCATCTGAGGCTGCAACGGTTAGACCTCTTCACTCTTGAACAACGGCATCTAAGAGGTGACCTGATTGACATTTATAAAATCATGCATGGTGTGGACAAAGTAGATAAGAAAAAACTGTTTTCCCTATCGCACAACACTAAAACTAGGGGGCACACCATGAAACTTTTGGGTACTAGTTCTCAAACAAATAAGAGAAAGTACTTTTTCACCCAGAGGATCACTGGTCTATGGAACTCCCTGCCAGAAGAAGTGGTGACAGCTGTCAGTCTTGACAGCTTCAAGAAAGGATTAGACAGTTCATGGAGGACAAGGGTATCAATGGCTATCATTATGGATACCTAAGGACAACGTCTGGGTTGGAGAGATAGGCAGGATATCTCTCAATGCCATTTCCAGGGAATCCTAAGCAGGTGAAGGCATCTGTTTAAGAATACCCTGAAGCAAACGGCGAGCCACTGTGTGAGACAGAATGCTGGACTGGATGGGCTATAGCCTGTTCCAGCAAGGCTGTTCTTATGTTCTTATGACACCTTTGAAATGTGGTCCTGGAGGAGACTCTTGAGAGTACCCTGGACAGCAAAGAGATCAAATACAGTAAGTATGAAGCTAAAGTATTTTGGACACCAAATGATAACAGAGAACTCACTTGAGAAGGTCTTGATGCTGGGAAAAATCAAAGGAGAAGGGGGCAGCAGACGATGAGATGGTGAGATGGCATTGTTGATGCAATGGGTGTTGAGCTGAGCGGGCTGCGAAGGATGGCGGAATATAGGGGTGCCTGGTGTGCAGTGGTCCATGGGGTCGCAAAGGGTTGGACTCAACTATGCAACTGAATAACTGGATACTTATTTTATCAACCTTGGAAGGATGGAAAGCTGAGTCAACCTTGAGTCCTAGTTAGGATCAAACTCACAAACTTTTGGTTGCAGTAGTTTAACCACTGCACCACCAGGACAAGGTTCTGATTGGTGCATCTAAAAGTCACCCAATAGACTTGAAAAGAAAGTAGGAACATCAAATAATAACCAAGAAAAATGGAATATTTTGATACAAGAAAAAAAGTATGTGAATGTAGAAAATACAAACAATGTAGCATTTATGTGCATGCAATTTGTGTCCTACTATGGGTACCAAAGATGATCCAGTAAATAGTTCGGAGAATGCTACTGAAGTTGCCAGCTTCTTGTTAAAAACAGTCTAACCATTTTAATGTTTTAATTTGTTTGAATCTTATCTATATGTCATACACATCCATTATTTAAATTTGCACAAAACTCTGATATTAATAAAGAAAGCTCAAGAATCACTACCATGAGAACATAGGTTATTTCAAGTACATATTAGCAACTTGTCCTAAGAACATCTCCCCACCCTCTTGTTTTGTATGGCTTCAGAAAAATTGATGGAACCAACCTAGAAGAAGAGAACATTGAGCTGAATGAGGAAGGAAGACCTATGCAAGCTACAAGCAAACCCCCTTTGTTTGACTGCTATTGCTGTGGACTGCCTAAGCGTTACATCATTGCTATGATGAGCGGCCTGGGGTTTTGCATTTCTTTTGGAATTAGATGCAATCTTGGTGTTGCTATAGTGGAAATGGTCAACAATAATACAATCTTTGTGAATGGGAAACCAGAGATTGAAGTAAGTAGCAACATATGTTATTTGGCAGCAAAGGATGGCATCTCGGTTTGACCCAAGCTTTGTAAGAAATCTATGGATTTCTTCTTCTTTCCTGTGTAGGTCAGACTTTAAACTGCCAAAACAAAGCCATCTTTTGGTGAATTCATTCTGCCATTCCTTTCATCACCCTTAGTGTGAAAAAGATTAACTGGCACAACAAGGTTGCCATTGCCCATGGTACACCCTATTCTGGTTTAAAAATACCACAGTCTTCAAGGAGACTTTTTTCTGTGTACTCCTATAGAATAGTTTGAACATGATAACACATGTTTCTCTAATGATGTCAGTTAAACATGTGCTTTTTAAAAAATAGACATCAGCACTACAATATGCAATATGGTACCTTTGGAGCCAAATATAAATTAGGGTATTAGTGGAGAAAAAGGTTAGGGATGCACAGAAGTTAGGCAAACAAGATATTTCTAATACGGTATGATGATTTTCCTCAAATAATCAAATCCCAATTCTGTTCAATGGTACTCCTGTGTCTAACATGATAGTAAAGATCTCTCAAGCTACTTAAATCTAGAAAGGATTTGTGCAGATATCATTAACTAAGCATATCTGACATAATTTAGTTATAGCTCAGCTAGGAGGAAATCATGAAATGCTTCAGAGTCTCAGTGGATTTTCAAAACTTGACAACTTTTAGCTCAAATCATGTTCAGGATTTTGAAGCTCTAGGACACTTTCAATTATTCAATAACTTAACCTGCAATTATCAAGGTGTTAATTTCATGTTACCAAGTAAATGCTATTTTCCTTTTAGAAAGCACAATTCAACTGGGATCCAGAAACAGTAGGACTCATTCATGGCTCATTTTTCTGGGGTTATATTGTTACACAAATTCCAGGAGGCTTCATTGCAAATAAACTAGCAGCTAATAGGTAAGATCAGATAACGAGACATATTAAAGTAATAAGAATAATGTTCTAGATTATTTAATCCTACATTTATCAAAAGCAAGCATTGTATTTTTAGTAGCATAGGTTTTGTATTTTGTTTGCTCTGTGGGCTTATGCAATAAATGATGATGTCCCTTTGTTAAGTTATTTTGGCAACCTTTCTTTTTTAGGAGCTTGTGTGCTCATGATTTTGTTTTCAGAGAAAGGCAAGGTGAGTCCCATGCTACCTCCCCACCATTAGCCCCATCAGCATACCAGTTGTTTATCCCAGAAGTAACCTTTCAGCTTCAAGCTTCCCTTTATACATCAACTAGCAGAGGTTGCCCGGCATTGCCAGGCTGCTTTAAATTGTGTTGGAAGGTTAAATTGTGTTAATGTTTTTTAAAAATTGCTTAGTCTGTAATTTTAATTTTTAAAATGTTTATTTATGTAAAAAAAATTGCCTTGGCTATTATTAACTGTGATCTGCTTTTTTGGTGGTTTTTTTTTTGAGGATTAATAAAAGAACAAAGTATGATATAATTTTTCCAAATTGTTTTATGTAAGCGAATAATGTTTTAGTTTTTTGAATTTTTTAATTAGTTGTACCGTAGGTAATAATTTTAATAATGTAAAAGTAAATGTTTTTTTACATTCAATGTTTTTAAAATGTGTTTAGATGTTTTGGGTTTTAATTTGAGTTAAAACTCAGTACAGGATTTTTAAAAGTTTCTATTGTATTTTATTGACATATGTTTGTGATTTGTGTTAAAGTGTGTTTTAGTGTAATTTTTTGACTTGTTTTTATTGGTGTGACCTTTTGTGTAAAATTGTGAATTTGTGTTATGTTTTTGATTTGTTTTTACTCTTGTGGCCTTTTGTTTGGGGCTATTTTGTGTTTTTGAATTGTTTTTACTATTGTGGCCAGCAGGTGGTGCTGGTAGGGGTTATTGTATTTTGACAGTTTTTTCTCTCCTGGCCTTTGGGTGGAGCTTCTTCTGGCAAGTAGTCTCTTTCTTTATTCATTTCTTTTCCGTGCCTCTTAGAGGTAGAACATCTTTTGGTAAGTTTGCTTTCTTTCTTCTTTTGTGTGTGTGTGTGTTGGGGGGGGGCGTGGGTTGGAATTTGTATTTTTTGTCTGTTTGTTTTGTTTTTGATTGTGTTTTTGTTTACTTTGTATTGTTTTTGGTGTTGTTTTTGTTTGTTTTTGTGTATTTTTGGATGTTTTTGACTGTTTTTAGTAAATTTTTTTAAAAATATTTATTTATTTGGTGGTGGGGAGGGGGCGTGGTTGTTGGGGTTAGGAAGGGTGGGCTAGGTGGTGGGGAGGGGGCGTGGCCATCAGTGGGGGTTAGGAAGGGTGGGCTAGGTGGTGGGGATGGGGGCATGGTCGGTGGGGGTTAGGAAGGGTGGGGTAGGTGGTGGGGGGCGTGGTCGTTGGGGGTTAGGAAGGGTGGGCTAGCTGGTGGGGGGCGTGGTCATTGGGGGTTAGGAAAGGTGGGCTAGGTGGTGGGGAGGGGGCTTTATTGTGTTATGGTGCTTTGATTGTGTGGAGTCGTGAAAGTAGATTGGGTTTCCCCTTTAATATCAGTGGGTGGGGGGTTGCGACCCCCCTCTCCGCTGGCTCCCCTGGGGTTGGGAGGTTTGGGGGGGCAAAATGGGTATGTCCCCCCAACCCTTCTGGACCCAGGAGACCAGGGAGAGTGGATCGATTTCCCCCCCCCCTCCTTAAAACAACTCCATTTTTAAAGAGAAGAGACCACTTGGTTTCTTCTCTTTAAAGATGGAAGGTTTTTTTTGGGGGGGGGGGAATCGAACTCCTTTCCCTGGTCTCCTGGATCCAGAAGGGCTGGGGGGGGCATACACCTTTTGTCCCCACAAACCTCCCAACCCTAGGGGAGCCAGCGGAGAGGGGGATTGCAACCCCCCACCTACTGATATTAAAGGGGAAACTCCAGTCGGGACCTTCAGGTACCGTGGGTGAGGGAAAGAAGGGCGGTTGGTGTTTGCAGGCAGAGAGTTGGGTTTTTTTATTTTTCAGGCGCCGGTTTCCTCAGCATCCTGCGCGCTCATGTCGTGCAGGACTCTGGGGCTTGTAGTTATGGGTTTGTGATTTGTGGTTGTGGTGCGTTTTTTTCTGCGGCTTGATTTTGATTGGCCGCGGGCGTTTCTCAATATTCTTTGTGGTCGCGCCTCTCAGCCTGATTGCCTGTGGCACAGCGCAAAGAACATTGCAAAATGAAGTTGTTTCCCTTTTTTTCATGTTTGTGGGGCTCTTGCCCCACTGGCGCATTTCTCAATCTTGCGTTTACCTGCATACCCAGTTCGGGCGTGTGCACGAATGGTGAGTGTGGGCTAGTAGGGCCTTGCTAAGGAGCCTATGCAAAGTTCCAACGGTTAACCCTCGATTTTATAGGTTAAGATCCCAGCATCCAGAGGTGATGGGAACCATGAATATTTCAGGCCTGTAATAACATAGAAATCTCTGATGGGGGTTAAGGAAAAGGGCCCCAACCACTAGTCTGGAACATGCTGTGTGTCTCACATCTGCCCCTGTAGAAACTTACTTGTTGGTCTAATGAAAGGAAAGTCTTTTCACTGTAGAACAGAATTCTGGTAAGGTCTGTCCGAAGGCTCTGTACTTTCTTACTGTTATTCTTCTCAAAAGAGGAAGAGAAAAGCTTACATACAGCTTGCTAAAATGATGCAGGAATAATTTTATATGGGAGAATCAAACTGAAATTCCATTTGTAAATTTAGTCTTTAGGGAGCCAGTTTGGGACGTTAATTATAATAAAACCTGGATCCAATAAGACGAAAATACATTCAGCTACTATATCTTATGGTCATTGGCTATGGTTGGCTAATGTAAAGTTGTACTCAGGAAGATTCATCAGGCTCAGACCATATGTATCCGAAATACTTGTAAAGCTATCACTGGGAAGACAGCCATGTTGTTTTTACCATGGTCATAAGCGTTGTTCGAAAGAAAAAGGAAGCAGTGGCCGAATGGAAATCTTTCCAGAAACAAGCAAAAACCCATTCGAGGCTTGGGAACTTTAATATCAAGGTACAACTCCATAAAAAGCATCCATTAATATAATGTTAATGTTTTCGGACATTTCCTTCTTCAGACATTATATGATGACTCTATTTTTCTGTTCTGCAAAGAATAAACAATTCTAAATATCTCTGTAGTACAAGGTTATAATACAATGCAAATAAATGGAGACAGAACCCACCTGTTGTGTAGTATTGAGTTAATTAAATCTTAAATCTTAGCACCTTGGCATTTCATACACATTTGTGTTCTTTATATCAAAGGTAGCTAACCTTGGTCCTCCGTATACTGTTGGACTGCTGTTCCCATATTCCCACACCACTAGTTATTATAACCAGGGGCAATGGATACATGTTCAGGATCACAATTTCCCTTTTCTCCTTCATACTTTCACAACCACCAGACTCAGGCTATGGTCCTATTGGGTTCTAATGCTGACAGAAGACTTCTACCAGAAAAGGTCAAAAGTGGGAGTGGCTTCCCACACCGCCACTGTGCACCCCCAGTATTGGCTTCTGTAGGACTTGAAAACTTGAGAAGAAAATCCACCAGATGACAGTTTTGATGGCCACAGGATGCCGGAGGGAGATAAGAGAAAATCAGAGCTTCCTGTTGTGGTACAATAGCAACACACTCTGCAGCTTATAAATAGAGCATAGAAATATGCAGCATTTCAGAACTAGAGATCACAAAAATGAGGGAACACGGAAGACCACAGTGAGGCCAGGAGAGGAGAACAATTGAGAAATAAATATTTTATACCAGTTCCAGGGCTAGTGTAAAGTTGTATTCGCAAATGATCATACCGTTGCTTATGGAATAATGAGTATGGCATACCACAGATCTTACCACATCTCATCCATCACTATGCCTCATTTGGGACTTTGCTATTAGTGTATCTTCACCAGAAAAATTTACAATGAAATCTCTTTCACGCCTTTAATATATGTTGCCTTCTACCACACAGCAGGACTGACACAAAATCTTCTGGCCCTCTTGGATGACAGAAGTCATCTATAAGATTGAATCCTAATTATGCTGAGAGAATGTACTGTAGTGCAAGGACAAGTAGCTATGTTTATTCACAGTATTGTTGGATTGTAGCTCTTCTAATTTCTCACTATGGACTAGGTTGGCTTGGGCTGATGGGGGATGCTACACAATTGTTAGAAAGATACACATTCCTAATCCTTACTGCAGCTGACGTGACTCCAAATAATTGGGTGCCTCAGGGTTCGGTGCTCTCTCCTCTCCTATTTAACATCTACATGAAGCCACTGGGTGAGATCATTCGTTCCCACGGGGTGCGGGACCCCAGTGATGCTGTTGAAATCCTATCCGGATGCCTGGAGGCCATTGGGGTCTGGATGGGGGCCAATGGGCTTCGGCTGAATCCCAGCAAGACAGAGTGGCTGTGGATAAGGGGCCCCGTGTTATCCAGGGAGTTACCATCTTTGGTACTGGATGGGGCTGTTTTGCCCCAGACAGACCCAGTGTGCAACTAGGGGGTCCTTCTGGACTCGCGGCTACTGCTAGAAGAACAGGTAGCGGCTGTGGCCAGGAGGGCTTTTGCCCAACTTCGGGTGATTCGCCAGTTGCGCACGCTCCTGGATCGGGGCTCCTTGCTTATGGTCACCCATGCTCTGGTCACTTCCCGACTAGATTATTGTAATGCGCTCTACATGGGGCTGCCCTTGATGACCATTCGGAGGCATCAGCTGGTCCAGAGTGTGGCAGCCCGGGTGGTGATGGGATGTGGGCGATATGCCCATGCCTCACCGCTACTTCAGGAGCTGCACTGGTTACCAGTTTGTCTCCGGGTGCAATTCAAGGTGCTGGTTTAGACCTTTAAAGCCCTATATGGCAGTGGGCCAGGATACCTTAGAGACCGCATCGTCCCAAGAGTGTCTGCCCATCCAACCAGAGCGGATCGGAGGGGCTCTCTAATAGTGCCATCACCTAGGGGTGCACATCTATCCAGCACCCGAAGGAGGGCCTTCTCCGTGTCCGCACCAACTCTCTGGAACCTCCTGCCAACAGATCTAAGACTTCAAAGAGAATTGCTCGGGCTGGGTTAACTCAGGTTTATTGCATCGTGGACAGAGGGAACATGAGGTGATGGCGGATCGATAGCTCTTTTTATACAGCAGTGATACATTTGAACGTGGTGCCATGGTAGCCCATTGGCTACTGCCTGCGTGACGTCATTGCGAGTCACGCCCTTCTTGTCCAGGTGTAGGTAGTGGCGGGAAAGCTTCCCGCGCTGTTGCCTTTGATGAGTTCGGACCAAGAGAGCTTGGACGCTCGCTGCTGCCAGCTGGTGGTCATTAGCTCGCGTCCTATTACAGGGTTTATATGATACAGCTGAAGGTTACATTGTTGCTATAGGCAAGGTTACATTGGCTCCGATACATTGTAATCCATGTGGAAGGAAAACCATTAGAACACAACACCCCTCCCCCCTAGGATGAGACAAAGTCTCGAGCCCCCACTCAAACACACTCCCCCCCTAGGAGACAAAGTCTCTCAGCCAAGATGGCTTATTTCGAACACGCTGGGGTCTCGATGCGGGCTGCCTTTGCCCGGGTTTGCTACCTTCTCTTTGTCCCCTGGTTTCCTGCCCTGTAATTGGAGAGGGAGACTCGTTAGTGACTTGCCGCGGCTCCGCGGCGTTGTTGGGAGGTGTGCTCTCTCTTAGGGAAAAACCGGGGGCACTGGGGGCTAACGAAAAACCCCTCTTCTCGCTTGGATGGGTGGGGGAACACTCCTGAAAACCCCCCCGGCTCGCAAAACCAAAACCAAAATTACATTCGGGGGCAGCGGTCGCGAATTCCTCTCCCCCTTCCCCGGCCTCTGATGGAACTGGTTTATCAAAAGGATATGAGTCGGGGCCGCTGGGGCCGCTGCTTCTTCCTTCCCCCCTTGCTTGGGACTGTTGTCCGCTGATGTCTCCCCCTTGGGCTAAGCGGGTGGGGGAGAACCCTAACGCTGAATCCTGTTGATGAGCCCCACTGTCTGGTACGCTCACTCGGTGCCTCAGCTGGTCCGCGTGCCTCCTCCAGAGGAGACCTGTGCTGGTCTCGACCCGGTACGACACTGGCCCCGTCTGTTCTACTACCGTCCCCGGCACCCAGGCTGGCCCTGCGCTGGCATAGTTTCTACAGTGAACAGGGTCGCCGGCGGCGAATCCTTTCGAGACTGCCAGCCCTATGTTTTTTCCCTTCTCCTCGACTCTCGTCGGGTCTAGCCTGGACAGAATCGTGGTCAGTTTTCGCCGCATCAAGAGCTCTGCCGGCGAGTAACCTGACGCTAAGGGGGTCACCCTATACGCTAATAAGAACTGACATACTTGGTGATTTAGGTCCCCCGGGCCCATGCGCCGAAGCGCATCCTTTGTTGTACGCACCAACCGTTCCACTTGGCCATTCGTGGCCGGGTGAAACGGTGCGGATGTGACATGCCGAATTGCGTTTGCCGCCATGAATGCTCCGAACTCCGAGGAGGTGAAGCAACTCGCGTTATCGCTGACTAACGTGTCGGGTAAACCGAACGTGGAAAAGACTCTCCGTAGCTGGCTAATTGTCGTAGCGGAGGACGTGCTCTTTACTGGGATAACCTCCAGCCACTTGGAGAACGCATCCACCACCAGGAGAAACATGGTTCCTCGGAATGGGCCAGCGAAATCTATGTGTACTCTGGACCACGGCCCCCTTGCTGCGTCCCATTCCCTATGCGGGAGGCGAGCCTCCTCTGGACGGGATCCCTGACATGCCTCACAAGTGCCGACCATGTGCTCAATGTCCGCGTCCAGTTGTGGCCACCAAAAATAACTGCGGGCCAGCGCTTTCGAACGAACGATCCCCGGGTGGCTGACGTGCAGCAGTTTGAGCACCCTCGGCCGCATGGATGTAGGGACCACCACCCGTTGGCCCCACAACAGGCACCCCCTTTCTAGGGACAGCTCTAGCTTTTTCCGAAAGAATGTGTCGAATTCCGTGCTCGGGGACGATGCCGGCCACCCCTTCTGTACCCATGAGCTAACTTTTTCCAGCGTTTTGTCCTTGCCTGTCGCCCTAGCAATATCGGCTGGTACTAGTGGGGGTGCGTCTAAGACCTCGATTAGCAACACCTGGCGGTCTCTTTCTACTCTAGCCTTTTGGTCATCCGACAGGGGCAAAGGGGATCTCGAAAGTGCATCAGCATGGCTGATCTCCTTTCCGGGCCGGTACTCCAACTCGTGTTGGTATGCGTTGAGAAAGATAGCCCAACGCAGCATTCTCGGGGATAGGATCTGCGGCGTGGGCTTGCTTGCCGTGAAGATCCCTAACAGGGGCTTGTGATCCGTTACAATTTTAAACGGGCGGCCATACAGAAAATCGTGGAACTTTTTGGTCCCCGCTACTATGGCTAATGCCTCCCTGTCGGTTTGTGCGTAATTTCGCTCTGCTTGGGACAGGGACCTTGAATAAAACGCAACCGGGGCCTCCCTTCCGTCATCCAACACGTGGCAAAGCACCGCCCCCACCCCCACCGGTGATGCATCGCAGACTAATACCACCGGCCGTTTGGGGTCGAAATGCGTTAGAATTGCGTCAGAGGTCAAGAGTTGCTTTAGCTCTTTGAATGCCCTCTCGTGCTCGTCACCCCACATCCATGTCTCCTCCTTTTTAAGCAACCGATGAAGCGGTTCGGCTACGGACGCTTTCCGCGGAAGGAATGTATGGTAAAAATTGAGGAGCCCCAGGAATGACTGTAGCTCGGTTTTGGATGTGGGGCGAGGGGCCTTCTTGATGGCTGCCACTTTGGATTTGGATGGCCTAATACCCTCGGGTGTGATTCGGAACCCTAAAAACTCGACCTCGGTTTCGAAAAAGACACATTTGTCCTTCCTCAGTCTCAGCCCCGCTTTCTCGAACACAGTTAGTACTTTGTCCAATCTTTTTGCCAGTTCGGCCTCACTCCCCCCTGTTATCAACACGTCATCAAAATAAGGCAACACCCCCTCCAGCCCCTTCAGGAGGCGTTCCACAAGCGACTGAAAAAGGCCGGGTGCCGAGTTCACGCCGAACTGTAAACGCGACACCTGGAACGCTCCTTTATGTGTGACTATCGTTTGGGCCGCGGCCGTGGCGGGAGTTACGGGGAGTTGCTGATAGGCTTGTGCTAGATCGAGCTTAGCGAAACACTTTCCCCCATTTAGCCTGGCCAAAAGGTGGCTGACCACCGGCACCGGGTATGCATTAGGGCGGATCGCCTTGTTAATTGTACACTTATAATCAGCGCAAATGCGCACCTCCCCGTTAGCCTTCAGAGCTGTTACAATTGGAGTTTCCCACTCCGCGGAATCAACAGGAATAAGAATCCCCTGGCCCACCAATTTGTCCAGTTCCGCCTCTATTTTGTCCTTTAGTGCGAAGGGCACCCTGCGCGGTTTGAGTCTTATCGGGCGGACCTCCGGGTCTAAGTCGAAGGCTACAGGGGGTCCCTTGAATTTTCCCAGTCCTTTTTTAAAAACGTCGGGATGCGCGTCGCACACCGCTTGTATTGGATCCCCCCCCACCGAATGTACTCCCCCTATGAACAGGCCTAAAGGCTGAAACCACTGTGTCCCAAGGAGGCTACAACTTCCCCCCTTGAGGACAACTAGGGGCAGTTCCGCAGAATGTCTCTTGAAATTAACCCGAAATTTCCCGACCCCCAATACCGGAATGCTGTTTCCCTGTACATCTCGTAGCGTGGACCTCAATGTTTTAAGTTTGGGCCGCACGTGGGGGTCGATTTTCAAGAACTCTTTCTGGGGGATTATGGAATAGGAGGACCCTGAGTCAATTTCCATCCTGATAGGGGCCCCTTGTATTAGTACCTCAACGAAGTAATGGGACTGTCCCGTGGACACGCTGAACACCGGGGCGTCATCTTCGCTGCCGTCCGAGACGCGGCCCACGCCGTCCTTCTTCCTCGTGGTCTGGGCGCCATCTTTGGGCCTCGCGGGACGGTCCGGTCTGGTCGAACGGTCTGGTGACTGCCTCCGGCCCTCCTTTCTTTTTCTGCATGCCTTGGCAATGTGCCCCCGACGGCCGCAGGTGTAACATTCAGCCTTTCTAAATGGGCATCTCGCGCGTTCGTGGGCCGCCCCGCAACCATCGCAGCGGCGCCCCCCTTTTCGGACCTTCTGGACCTCCTCGCCGTCGCTGCCTTCCGAGGACGATTTTGAGGCCCGCCGAGTTGCGTGCACCGATTGTCCGGACTTCCCGTGCACCAAATTTTCTGCTTTGCCGGCCCTGGGACGCCACTCACGCCACTGGTGCATCTCGTCTACTCCAGCATTCGTGGACTCCGCGGCTTCGGCGGCCTCGACGACCTCTGCCAGCGTGGGTGGCGGCTCCTTGTTCATCAAGCTGCGCTGCACCTCCTTGTCTTTCAGGCCACACAGCACGCCGTCCCTGAGGGCCATGTCTAGGATGTCGCCCCATTTGCAGGGGACGGCGGCTACCCTCATGGCGGCCACGAATGCCTCAACCGACTCGTCCGGCGCTTGGACTCGCCTCCAAAACGCGCTCCGAGCGGGAAACATCGCCCTCGAGGGTTGGAAGCGTTCCCGTAGCAGCTTCATGATGTCGTCCGCCTTAAATTGGCTCACCTTCTTCGGAGCGATGATGCCCACCAGCGTCCGCTTGGTTTCCACCCCGAGCATTCTGGTGAGGATGGCCCTCTTCCGCTCCTCATCGTCTTCCTTGACTTTGAGTTCCACCAGCGCCGCCTGGAAGTCCATCTCCAACAGCTCCCAGTCTTGCGGTTTGGTGATGTTGAACCCGCTCTGTGCCCTGGCTGCTCCTTGGGGATCCATTATCCCACCTTCATCGCCAATTTGGTGTATGAAGACCAAGACACAGGACACAGCCTCGGGCTGGGTTAACTCAGGTTTATTGCATCGTGGACAGAGGGAACATGAGGTGATGGCGGATCGATAGCTCTTTTTATACAGCAGTGATACATTTGAACGTGGTGCCATGGTAGCCCATTGGCTACTGCCTGCGTGACGTCATTGCGAGTCACGCCCTTCTTGTCCAGGTGTAGGTAGTGGCGGGAAAGCTTCCCGCGCTGTTGCCTTTGATGAGTTCGGACCAAGAGAGCTTGGACGCTCGCTGCTGCCAGCTGGTGGTCATTAGCTCGCGTCCTATTACAGGGTTTATATGATACAGCTGAAGGTTACATTGTTGCTATAGGCAAGGTTACATTGGCTCCGATACATTGTAATCCATGTGGAAGGAAAACCATTAGAACACAACAAAGACCTGGCTGGCAGGGCAGGTGTGGGGCCCGAATGGGAACACGGTCCCCGCCTGCTGGCTTATGTAAACCATTAAGAACTCTCTCTTCTTCTTCTTTTTTATAGTGGGTGGGATGGGTGGGTGGGATATGGGTCTTTTAAAGTGGGTGGGATGTGGGTCTTTTAAAGTGTTTTTATGTGTTTTTAGAACTTGTTGTAATGCCGCCCTGAGTCGGGTTCTGCCAGAGTGGGCGGCATATATAAATATGACTATTAAATTAAAAATTAAATTTAAATTAATTGTCTTTTCCAATGCCATGGCATAGGCTTGTAAAGATAGAAAAGGACAATGTCCGATATTCTCTCAGCTTGAATAACCTTTGTTTAACTCCCTTTTCTACCTCTTTATCCAGGGTATTTGGAGCAGCAATTTTCTTGACTTCCACATTAAACATGTTCATTCCTGCAGCTGCCAGAGTACATTATGGCTGTGTTATGTTTGTAAGAATTTTGCAAGGACTTGTGGAGGTAGGTATGCAACGCATTTGTTGGTTTTATTATCTTACATTATCTTATGTTCTTATGTACATTATAATGGCTGAAATCCTGTTGTTTTGCAATGTATGCAAAAGACCAATGGTGTAACATTCAGTCAGTTTTAGCTGGCAATTAACAAGCCCCCTCTGTGACTGTTGAGCACATTCCAAACCAACAGAGATATGTGTCCCTGATACTCCTAGTGATACGTTGTTAATTGACAGCTAACATTACTTGACATAACTTAGTTGGCATCCTTCCATCAAAATTCCAACAAGAAAGTGCTGCTCAGAAAGAGTGGGTCAAAGCAAGTTCTTTGGAAACACACCTGCTATTTGATCACCAACCACCAAAGCAGAGATTAAAATCAAGGCTTAGCTTACCAGTTATCTGGTAGCTGCCTTACAACTATGGAAGGCGAGCAAGGAGCTACCAGATAACTGGGCAGAACCACATGACTCTACTGCAGTGATGGGCAGTCTTGGCCCTCCAGCTGTTCTTGAACTTCAATTCCCAGAGGCCCTGATCAGCAGGAGTGCTGATTTGGGCTTCTGGGAATTGAAGTTCAAGAACAGCTGGAGGGCCAAGACTGCCCATCACTGCTCTACTGCCTGGCCAAGAACAACCATGGCCTGTGTAGAAAGCTTTAAATAGACTGTGCAGCAGTAGGAAGATCAAGGGCTAATCTGAGAAAGTGGGTTTTTCCTGTAGATGACAGCCTGTGTGAATGCAGAGTACAAACTATCTCCCATATGATACAATGTACACGATGTCTCTCAATGTGCACTGGGGAGGACCTTAGGTTGGCAAGAGGAAATGCTGTTGGTGTGGCCCGATATTGGGCGGATGTCACCTAGCCCTTTTTAATTCTGTTTTGTTTTTAGATGTGTTAATTATAGCTTTCTATGTTATTATATGCTGGTGGTGCATCTGACACAAATAAAGAAAGGAAGCTAAACAGATAATAAAAAGTGAACAGTACTTCAATCAAGGTTTTTCAGAATCCAGTTAACAGATGCAGCTAATCACTCACTCACTCACACACACACACACACACACACACACACACACACAACTGAATAATAAACAGAAGTATTTAAGCAAAAGGTTTTCAGTTCTTCAGTTGTTCTTGTAAAAGTTAAAAAGCACTTTTTACAGCATGCTTCTATTAAAACATCTGAAGAAAGCAGAAATCAAAATGTTTTGCTTAGATACTTCAAAGTTAATCATACTTATGAGTAGAGACAGAGAATAGAAGAGAAAGGGAGTTAAAACTGAATTTGGCTTCATTCTGAGTAGCTAGACATTAATTAATCCATTAATTGTGTGCTTGATTGGCAGCTAATCTAGACAGATCCAGGTTACTTGGTTGGTAGCTAATCTAGACTGGTGGCACCCAGTGTTACTGCAATGGGACAGAATGTCCAAGTTGCTTTCAGCAGCCAAGATATAGGAGAGAAGGTTGATTTTACGGTGATACCTATCTCTCAAAAAAGTATGAGGGCCAAACTATTTGTTGACATTAAAGATGTGGATGTCATACTGACCTATGTGGACTTCAGAAAATGCAAATTGAACATCCAGCCACTTATTATTGAAGGGAATTGTGTGGCACAGGTCTCGGTGTTTCAATTTCTGGGAATGGAGCTGAGGGATGATCTAACATGGGGAGCAAACACCAAAGATCTGATGAAGAGAGCACAGCAGAGGTTATACTTCTTGAGAAAACTCAGGAAGAACAATCTTTCAAAGGACCTGCTGTTGGCATTCTACCACTGTACCATAGAGAGTGTGTTAACCTATGGTCTGTGTGTATGGTTTGGGAGTTGTACAACTAGAGAAAGAACAATGCTGTCTAGGGTCGTAAAGACTGCGGAGGGGATAATCGGGTGTATTCTTCCCACTCTAGATCAAATCTATGCCGGCAGGTGTTATAAGAAAGCTGTAGAGATTGCGCAGGATAGTACGCACCCCGGAAACGATCTCTTTCAGCTTCTGCCTTCTAGAAGAAGGTATAGGGTCATAAAGACCAGGACCAGCTGCTTGAGAAATATTTTCTATCCAAAAGCGGTTCTGGCTTTGAATGCAGTGAAGTGCAGTTTATGATGGAGCTTCTGTATATAGTTTTTAGAGTTTTAGAGTTTTAGAGTTTTAGAGCTTTTTAGGGGTTAAATGTGTATATGTGGGGTGGGAGTATGCTGATAATTTTGTATAGTTGTATTTTGTTTAGGTTTTGTTGGGTTGATAAGTGGTTTTTCAATCTCGTTGTTCTGTGCAGGACAATGACAATAAAGATCTATCTATCTATCTATCTAAGTGCATCACAGGTGATCGTGCCAATAATGTTTGTCACATGCCAGATCATTTGCTGCTTTAAAGACATGTGCATACTGCTTTATTTACTGCATGTGTGCTGCCAACCAACTGAACAGATCAATAGCAACAAAACAATTGACACCAATTGAGAAAAGAGAAGGAAAGAACACAGTGTAGAGAGAGGCAGGGCTCTTTCTAAATTCAGATGTGGGATTCCCACAGTGGAAAGGAAAGATAGATAGAAAAGTCTCTCCCAATCACTCCAAATACAGGCAACAAATGAGGTTGTAATAAAACTCCCACAATAAATATCACAGACTGCCAAAAAGACAAAGAAGTGAGTTCTAGAATAATTGAGGCCTAAACTTTCACTAGATGCTTAAATATCAAAGTTCAGGCTATTGCATTTTGGATATATCATGAGAAGACAAGACTTACAGGAAAAGTGGGCAAAATTGAAGGCAGCATTAACAAGAGAAATACATAACATGAGGTACTTTGATTTAGTAAAGGAAACCACAGCCTCTCATCTGCAGGAGCTGAACAGTGCTGTTAATCAAAAGACTTTCTGGAGGCCATTAAGTCATAGGATCACCATACACCAGAAAGGATTTTATAGCCCAGACTAAACAACAAAGGACGTGTGCTCTAAAAAGTATTTTGTACATTTATAAATTAAAATAATAAAAATATTTTAGACAAAGGAGGATGTGCTATGGAACTTTAATGTCATGCAAAAAATATTTTCCAGGGAGTGACCTATCCAGCATGCCATGGCATGTGGAGTAAATGGGCCCCTCCACTGGAAAGAAGCAGGCTAGCAACTACATCTTTCTGTGGTAAGTTGGCTGATACTGAAATTTACTTTATTTTGAGAAATATCATTGGTATCATGGATTTAAAGACAAAAATACAAAGTTGATTACAAAAATAATAGATCTCAGATGATTTGCTGTTTAAGAAAGTCTTACATTAACTGACTGCAGGCATTATGAAAGGATGATCTAATTCCTGAAGATCTGTTTTAAATCTCAAGGATATATACTCAGTATTTAGTTTATATTGAATAGAATCTAGGCTAAAATTCCTACATATATTGCATTTCAAAGAAGAGATTCTCACTTTCTTTCCCCTTTCAGTGAGAGGTCTGATGAGGGAGAGAGGATCACCTTAGCACAGAATCCTCTTGTGTCAAACCATTGTCACACAATGCAAACATTTTAAAATATATGTTCTGAGGATGGTGGAATTTTTATCCTCACCTGTGTCATAGTTTGATCATTTCCTACTGAGAGTCAAGTTAACAATGGCACACTCCCCACTGCAGGGAACATGGTCCACCCTCAAGGTTTTCTGGGTCAGATTGGTTTCCATAGGGTGATTGGGAGTTTCTGGCTGATCTGGTTGGCACTCCTATTGAAGCTAATATCATCAGGTGAAATCCACTGATAACCTGGGGGGTGGGGAGAGACAGAGATAACATAATTACTCCCAAACACCATCTCCAGTGCAGAACTCCTTGCTTGCCATGCAATACAGATGAGCTACAGGTGATGAAACAAAAGAGGAGAAGGCTACAGAACACTTGAAGGAAAACTCCCTTAGATTTCAACTTAACTGTGGTGAAATTTGCTTCCAGCAAATATTGTGCTGCCACCAGAGCAGCTAAGAAGGCATGTATCATTGCCCGTAATAGTAAGGTGGCTAACCATTATAGGTGGCACTCTTTAGAGTGGTCCATGACCTTTCAGGCTCTGGTCAAAAGAGTGGGCTTCACTCTGATTTTGAAATCTGTTACTGGTTTACAGACCATTTCCAACTAAGGTTGAAGCCATCCAAATGTAAATATGTGGTAGCCAAAGGCCATCTTGTAAAGCCTAGTCAGCAACAAGACTTTGTTGCCTATGCCCTGGACTTAAATCTATGTTCTATTAAAGTAGAATGTCATTATCACCTATATCTGTACAGCAAACATTGAAAACTTGCTAGAAATGTGGAGCAGAAGGGTCTATGGGCAGATCTCTCCACATCTGCCCTAGCAATCTCTGAGTTGCAGTTATGCAAGTGGTAGCTGTTGCTGGTTTTCCCCCTGTGAAAGTAACAGGAAAGTAATGGGGAAGGATGAACCTGGATCTGCCCATTTCAAGCAATGCTAGCCATTATGTTTTTAAATATATTTCCCATAATCTTATACGTGTGATCACCTTGAATTCTGGGAACTGTAGTCCAAATGGTCTGCTTAAGAGATATTTAGCAATGTGAGTACATATGTCTCCTGTAGTTCTGTCTGCCATGAACTAAAACATTTTGCAAGCCCATTTCTACAATGTTTCACATTATCCTTTTGTTAAATGGGGATGGTTTTTCAGACAGAGCATCCTGCTATTGTGAGTTAATGAAATTGATAAATGATAATGGATGTGTTGGAATATATTCTTGACCCATACAATATGCTTTTCTGTCACAGGTTCCTATGCTGGAGCAGTGGTTGCCATGCCACTAGCCGGTATTTTGGTACAGTATATTGGATGGTCATCTGTCTTTTATATATATGGTGAGCTGCTAATCAAATGATTAGTACATTGAAATCTGCATTCTAAGATATTCTGAGCTATTTTAAAGATAACAGTGCTCTCATTTTCCGAGTGGGTTTTTCATAATTTATGCAATATATACCCCTATTCCTACAGAAAAGACTTTTAAATATTGTTTAAAATGCTCTGAGTGTCAGATATTTATTGAACAGTGAAAGTAAGAAGTGGTTTTGGCAGATTTTGATTATCATCATTTTCCTCCCTCCCTCTACAGGAATGTTTGGTATTACCTGGTACATGTTCTGGTTGTTGCATGCTTATGAAAGCCCAGCAGTTCACCCAACAATAACCCCTGAGGAACGAACTTACATTGAAACAAGCATAGGAGGAGCCAATTTAGTCAGTGCCAGTGTAAGTGAAATTCCTCAGGATTTTAATTTAATACCTATTTTCTCTCAGCAACTTGTTCATTGTCCAAAATTGTGGGAGAAACATAGAAAAGAAACATATTTTCTGCTGCAAATAAAGTTCTGCACACAATTCTCCAGATCATTGCATTGTCTATGCAGTCTCAATTGTGAGATTAAGCTTTCATTCCTGTTGTCTTCCCTGACATTGTGATGTTAGTGCAGGGATTCTCAACCTGCGGCCTGTGGGCCAGAGGTGGCCCCTGGCACCATTTCATGTGGCCCCCCACTGCCTCCACCATACCTGGAAGTGCCATGTGGTGGGGCAAAATGGCTATCCGGCCCCCAAAGCTGTCTGAGAAAGCGTGATCCAGCTTCCATTTAAAAAGGTTGAGAACTCCTGTGTTAGTGTAATGGCTCTATAATACTGAGGTAGTAGTATATTTTAGGTTGATAGCATTTTATTGAGTAATTCAGATTGAGCATGATGCCTGATTTAGAACAAGCAACAGAAATCTGTCTTCCTTCTTTGTTTAATACAAATATGAATGTTACAGAAAGGGTTTATGTTTAAATATATATAAATCTCTCTCTCTGTAGCAAAAAAATAAGTGTTTATGTAACACACACACACTCTAATATATATATATTTCAAGCACAAACTTCATGAAACATTTTTATAAATATAGTAAAGTAAAGGTAAAGGTCCCCCTTGCTCGAAAACCAGTCATATCCAACTCTAGGGTGCAGTGATCATCTCCATTTATAGCCAAAGTGCCAGTGCTGTGTACATCTACAGACATTTCTGTGGTCATGTGGTAGGCATGACTAGACACCTGCATGCACAAAACACTGTTACCTTCCCACCAAATGTGTACCTCTTTATCTACTTGCAATTTCTTGCTTTCGAACTACAGTAAAACCCCGGTTTACAACATAGGTCTGTTCCGACAGCCTCCATTGTAAACCAAAAAATCATAAACCGAAGCATGTTTTCCCATAGGAAGTCATTGAAAAATTTAAAAAACTGTCCCGACCGGACCAAAAATTATTTAAAAATACAAAAACCACACAAAAAATTGAAAAAATGTCAGACACTATCGTCCAAAGCCCTCACAAAAGGGACCAAGCGATCTCCCTACCTTTTCCATGCTGCTGCTTCTTCCTGAGTGCTTTGTCTAGCCACTGGGGGCGCCCATTTTCCACTTCTACCAGCAGTGGGAGAGTGTAGGGACCTTATCCGCTCAGTTCTGATCTTTATCCAAGCTCCCTGTGCAGTGTTACAGCCGAAAACATGCACCTCCCCTAGACACATGCCTGGGGGAGGCGCGCGTTCCCGGCTGTAGCGCTGCACAGGGAGCTCGGACGAAGACTGGAGCTGAGTGGATAAGGTTCCTACACTCTCCCACTGCCGGTAGACACTGTGGACAGTGTGGAAATAGCGGCAAAAACACCACCAATGATGATGACGATGGCACCTCCACAGCGGTAAGCAATGAATTGCGACTTCCGGCAGTGTGGGGCAGGTGCCATTTTAGTCTCTAAAATGGCACAGGCCATCATTTTAGAGTTTCAAATAGCACAAATCCCAGTCGTAAACAAAAAAAATGTAAACCAGGACAATAATTTAATAGAATTTGCTGTCATAAACCACGGCAAATGTAAACCAAGGTGTTTGTAAACCAGGGTTTTACTGTACCAGGTTAGCAGGAGCTCAGACAGAGATGGGAATTGCTCTGTCATGCAGCACTTGGGTCTCAAACTACTGACCTCCCAACCAACCACTCATCACGTTCAGCGTCTTAACCACTAAGCCAGTGTATAGGTAACAACAAATAATGAAATAACAAAACTAGATACTTGACCTTGCATACCCTAAGTTTTTTTCTGCCAGTACCAGAACAGGAGCTGCTTAGAGAAAACAAATCAAATGTCTCTTTGAAACCAAATGAAAACAAAATCCAAGCTATATTTATCAGCCAAAGGGAGGCAACTACAACAGAGGAATTGGCTCCACATATACAGTACAATCTCTAAAATACTAAACCAGGGTGGTGAGGGTCTTTTCATTCTCTATGGGAACAACAGATCTTGCCTTTCCAGCTTCCCTGCTTTTTCTAACTCATATAAATCACAGTCCCTTTCTAGGATTTTCCTACCCATTGGGCAAAGTCAAACAGTCCATAGGTGTTACATTAATTGTTGTCTATTTATTGTTGGTTTTTGTCTTTCTGCTGGTAATCTATAGAAATGTGAGGATTATTTTATTCCAGCTGTACAAAAAAACAGCATATAAACAAAACATTGTAGTTCTCTATGCAAATGTTTCAAGAGACGTAAGGCTACAAAATTTCAGCTAGAACAGACCCATTAAATTGACATACATTTTGACTTGTCAGATTTCCAATGTTTCACTGGGTTTACTGTTACTATTACTAGGGAGTTATTGCTGAGAAGAAAGATGCATAAGATTGTGCTATCAAATGATGCCCTCAGTTTATGATTTCCTTCTTTACTGCAGCTGACTCTTCCAGATATGCTAAGGCTTTCCCATTCTCTGTTTTAGAGATTTAATACTCCATGGAAGCAGTTTTTTACATCAATGCCGGTTTATGCAATCATTGTGGCAAACTTCTGCAGAAGCTGGACTTTCTACTTGCTGCTTATAAGTCAGCCTGCCTACTTTGAAGAAGTGTTTGGATTTGCAATAAGTAAGGTAAGTATATATGCCTGCTTTTTAAAGATCTAATGGCAAAGTGCTCACTGTTTTTCTTGAACTCACACAGATCAAGAATCCTCAGAAACAGCTTGTTTGACTCTTCCTTTAATAATAATAAATAACCCTGTGCTGCCAAGTCAACTCTGACTTATGGTAACCTTTTTCAGGGTTTCCTAGATAGAGAATACAGAGAAGTGGTTTACCATTTCCTTCTTCTGGAGGTGCCCTGGCTCTTCTCCCAGAAGGCACACTGGCGAATCAAACTCCCAATCTCTGGCTCTGAAGTCATATACTTAACCCAATGAGCCAGGGACTCTTACTTTAGGATCATTCAACATTGTTATATTGTTCCCACTACTGTACTTCACATACAAATGCCTAAGACAAACCAAAGACTACAGACTCGGGACAAGGCAGGGCCATAGCCAGGAAGTGGCCAGGTTTGGCATCACCCACCCTTAGTTAGCAATTTGCCCACCCTCAAACTCCCTACTGCTTAAATATATGACATATAAATGACATTGTTGCCCATCCTGAAAAAAATTTGCCCACCCACATCTAGACAAGGGAATGAAGCTGCATTAATTATTTTTTTATTCTGAAGATGTTAATTTGACCGGCCAATTTTATTTCCTTGTACTCATGTCGTATGGTCAATAATTCAAAGGCTGAAATCTTTTTAACTATGCAAGTGGTGTAATCTTTGAAAGTAAATTATCCCAAATTAAGATAACAGTATAGACCTCATCAGTTCCACATTGAGTCACACAATGAAACTGATAGTTGCTCAAGGCCTATCTGTTACCCACAAGCTTAAACATCTTTGTTTGATATTTTCAAGAAATACAGCAAACCTAATTGTTTTTACCTGAGCAGATTTGTTGGCCTATTTATGTTTATGTTATATGCATCCAGACTGCCCAAGTTCAATGACAATATTAGAGCCATTGCACCAAGTAAGATAATGATTCCCATTCATTTTTCATTACTACTCCAGCAATAGGCTTCTCTATTACATTGTTCATCATTCAGAAAGCCCTTATCCTTGATCTTTGGAGTGATCTCTAAATGAACAGAAGAGACTGAAATGGGAAGAAGATGACAAAGTCCTGTTGCACAAACTGAATTCCACACCCAGTTCTCTAATTCCAAATAATAAAGCATAGTTATTACTTCCATTGGACAACTCATGGTAGGTTACATTGGGCAATGAGGTGATCAAAACTCACACATATACAATTTCAGCTTCATTTACTCCTAGTCCATTCGGTAGATTAGGTCAAGGAAATATAAGGTGGTGGGAATGGGATCTTCACGAAAATAAAGACATTAGAATATATACAATGTTCTTCCACAGAGCTCTGTATATTTACTGTACTTTCAGGTCGGCCTTTTGTCTGCAGTTCCACATATGGTCATGACTATCATTGTGCCCATTGGAGGCCAACTGGCTGACTTCTTACGAAGCAGGAGAATTTTAACAACTACAGCAGTAAGAAAAATCATGAACTGTGGAGGTACCATCATCATTATTTTTTAGATAAAATACATGATTTGAGCATTACTAAATAATACTAAAATCCCTTTTCCTGACCACAAAGAGCAATTAATAGAAACAAATACAACAATGATTCTCAACCTGCGGCCCATGGGCCAATGCGCCCATGGGCTGGATGAGGCTCGCAGTACCATTTCATGTGGCCCCCTACTGCCTCCACCACACCAGGAAGTGCTGTGTGATGTAGGAAAGGCAAAATGGCCATCTGGCCCCCGAAACTGTCTGAGGAAGTGTGACCCACCCCCTGGCTTAAAAAGGTTGAGAACTCCTGAAATACAACATGACACTGTAGAGGTTTTATACTGAAGGGTGGAGTGCACATATCTAAGTATTTGCAGAATGTGTATGTTGAGCATGAGCTGCTTCTGTGGAAAAGTCCACTTTTTGTTTCTAGCATCTCCAAGCTGGACTTAGGGGCAGGGCCATAGCCAAGGGGTGGCCAGGGTGGGCATTGCCCACCCTGAGTTAGCAGTTTGCCCACCCTCAAACTCCTGGCTGCTTATATGTGACATACATATATGACATTGTTGCCCATCCTGAAAAAATATTCGACCACCCATTTCTAGAATCCTGGCTACGGCCCTGCTTAGGGGTTCCTGTTGGAAAGGAGATTCCCACTGGAAACAGCTGCTATTCAGTGTAGGCAGGACTGAGTTGTACATCCCAACAATCAGGAATTGTCAGGAACTACCTCTAATGCTGATTTCAATAGTCACAGGAAAAACAACACTAGTGGTATAGTATCTGGAGTTCATGCATTTAAATTAGACCAACGTTCAATTTTATCCAAGTCACACAACTCAGTAGACAACAGATAATGTCTATGACCAGTTTATTCACTTTATCATTGCTGAAACCCAAATCCTCATCAGTGTATGTTTCTGGCAGTAATTGGCAGAACAGAAAATGAGCTGGATTCTGTTCATATTATGCTTTAGAAAATACTGTAACTTAAAACCATTGCATGTTATTTTGTACTTCCTTGCCATTAGAGTTAGTGCTGAAGCAAGACTTATTGCAGGCGCACCCCCCAAAGAAAGACTCAGACACCGGGATTGGATTAAAGGCATCAGGCCACTTTTATTGAATAATGCCCTAGTCCGAATTATCACTTTCAATTGGTGTATCATCCAATTGTAATTCTTTAAGGCAAGCAGGCTGCAGTAACACTGGTAAGGTTCCTCCCAAAATGCCAATGGAAATTAGCTACATGTATCTATTTGTATCAATCTGTTTGTTGACACAAACAAATTGTTGACCGGAGTCAATATACTATCTACTGACCCTATGACGTGTATCCGTTCAATATCAGGGTGATGCAGGCTGTGCAGCTCCTGCCATCAGCCCTTGCATGGTTCGCCCTTGACTGGCCAATCCTATTCCCCTGTACCTATCTACGTGTTGGCCAATCAATTGCGAACCTGCTGGATACCTATGGGTCATAAATCTTTACCTTACCAGTGCTACCCGCCACATGGGAGAGGTGTCCGTGATGACTCACCGCCCCCCCCCCCCCCGACCGTCAGCTCAGTCACCAGGCCTGCAGAAAGAGGTCCAAACCTCTGGCCGACAGATGGACCCCATCTCTTGCATATAGACCATAATCCTGCAAGCCTATCCTAGGATGTTGAATGGCTGTTCCAAAGCCATTGTCAAAAAGGAACCGGGCAACAGCCCTGTTCAGTGACCATCGAGCACGGTCCAAGCCACGGAGGTCAATGCCTCCCCTGTAACGGTGTCTCGGCACGATGTCAGACCATAGCAGCCGCATGTACGGCCATAAGTGATGTAAAAAGGCCAGGTCACTGCACACCGACATTTTTAAAGAGAGGCCAGTGATCTGTGCGAGATCATTGCCGCTGAGGTGCAGAATCAAGACATCAGGTGGTCCAGCATCCCTGAATGACATCAGGAATGGCAACAGTTCCCGCCATCTCATGCCGCGCTTACCGTACCATCGCATACTGGGCCTGCTCCTGGGTAAGAAAGACATCGTCGAGTTCCAGTGCCCTACGAGACATGTCTCCCTTTGACAATGGGACCAGCTCACTGATACAGGGATGGGTTGCATTTAAACCATGATGGGACCAGATTGCTGGCACTCAACATAAAAAAGGCTGCAGAGCAGCTTTTAAACTGATAACTGGGGGAAAGCCGATAGGAGCTGGGCAGCATCCGGTTCGGGAAAGTGTGTACTTGAGTAGTGAGGAGGATGCAAAAATTACTGAGCAGAGCAAGGAGCTAGTCACCAGCACTCTAGCAGAAGGATGCAAGAGGCAGTCTAACAATGCAACTGGACTCAAAAGACTGTATCAGGAAAGCATATATAAATGCTTGTATACAAATGCCAGAAGCCTCCGTAACAAAATAGGGGAGCTGGAATACTTAGCAATAGATAAAAATATTGATATTATTGGTATCACTGAAACCTGGTGGACGGATGATAACCAATGGGATACAGTTATCCCAGGCTACAAACTGTACAGGAAGGATAGGAAGGGGCAAACAGGAGGTGGTGTAGCCTTGTATGTCAAAGAAGTGATAAAATCGTATGAATTGGAATATCTAGGTGATTTGGAGTCACCATTAGAAGCTCTGTGGGTAAGAGTACCAGGCCACAAGGATGGTCTAACAGTAGGCATATACTATCGGCCTCCGACCCAAACTCTTGAGGGAGACTGGCAGTTGGAGAATGTTGTAAAGGAGGCATCCAGGAAGGGAAGCCTGGTTATAATGGGGGACTTCAATTACCCTCACATAGACTGGGTGAACTGTTGTTCAGCACATGATAAAGAGATAAAGTTCCTAGATATGCTCAATGATTGTTCCCTGGGACAGATGGTTGTAGACCCAACTAGAGGTACAAGAATCCTTGACTTGATCCTGAGTAATACTCAGGATCTGGTGCAAGATGTTAATGTGACTGATCCAATAGGGAACAGTGACCACAACTCAATTATGTTTAACTTGATCATAGACCGCAAGTCACTGATAAAATCTAACACAGAGACCTTAAATTTTCAAAAAGGAAATTTCCCAAAGATGAGGAAACTAGTAAAAAAGAAACTGAAAGGGAAAATTGAGAGAGTCCAAACACTCCAAGAGGCATGGAGGCTGTTTACAAAAACAATAACAGAGGCTCAATTGGAATGCATACCCAAAAGGAAAAAGGGCACTGCCAGGTCCAAGAGGACTCCGATGTGGCTTACAGGAGCTGTTCGGGAAGTGATCAAGAGCAAGAAAAGCTCATTTAGAAGATGGAAGGCTTGTCCAAATGAGGACAGCAGGCAGAAACATAAATTCTGGCAGAACAAATGCAAGGCAACAATCAGGAAAGCAAAGCAAGACTTTGAGGAGCGTATAGCTAAAAATAGTCAGAGAAATAACAAAGACTTCTTTAAGTACATTAGAAGTAAGAACCCAACTAGGAAGGCCATTGGACCATTAGATGACAATGGAAGGCAAGGGGTTATTAAAGAGGAAACAGAGATTGCAGAGAGACTCAATGAATTCTTTGCTTCAGTATTCACTGAAGAAGACAGAGACCACATGCCCAAAACAGAGCCTATCTTCGTAGGGAGGGAAACCGAAGAATTAAGCAAGATAGAAATAACCAGGGAGGAGGTCCTTGCATGTCTTGTTAAGCTAAACACTAACAAATCCCCAGGACCAGATGGCATCCATCCACGAGTTCTCAGGGAACTTAAAGATGAAATTGCTGATATCCTAGCCAAAATATATAATCTTTCCCTCAAATCAGGCTTTGTGCCTGATGACTGGAAGGTAGCGAATGTAACACCAATTTTCAAAAAAGGATCCAGGGGTGATCCAGGAAATTACCGGCCTGTCAGTTTGACATGTGTCCCAGGTAAAGTGATGGAAACCATCCTAAAAGATAGAATTAATAGGCACATAGAAGAGAAGGCGCTGCTAAAGGAGAGCCAACATGGCTTTTGCAAGGGCAAATCATGCCTCACTAATCTGTTGGAATTTTTTGAGAGTGTCAACAAGCATGTGGATAAGGGGGATCCAGTTGACATTGTTTATCTGGACTTTCAGAAGGCTTTTGACAAGGTCCCACACCAAAGGCTCTTGAATAAACTTACCAGTCATGGAATAAAGGGACAGGTCTTGTCCTGGATCAGCAACTGGCTAAGGGACAGGAAACAGAGGGTAGCACTAAATGGACACTTCTCCAAGTGGAGGGAAGTAAAGAGTGGGGTCCCCCAAGGTTCAGTACTGGGACCCCTGCTATTCAACCTCTTCATAAATGATCTAGAGGTAGGAGTAAAAAGCAAGGTAGCCAAATTTGCTGACGACACTAAATTATACAGGGTAGTGAAAACTGTGAGAGATTGTGAAGAGCTCCAGAGGGATCTCTTGACACTGGGGGAGTGGGCAAAACAGTGGCAAATGAGCTTCAACATCAGTAAGTGCAGAGTGATGCATGTTGGGGCAAAAAACCCCAATTACATTTATAAACTGATGGGGTCTGAACTCTCTGCGACAAACCAGGAAAGGGACCTTGGTGTCCTGGTGGACAGCTCAATGAAGGTGTCAACCCAGTGTGCCTCAGCAGTGAAAAAAGCAAACTCAATGTTAGGGATCATTAGGAAGGGTATAGAAAATAAGTCAGCAAGTGTCATTTTGCCTCTTTATAAATCTATGGTGAGGCCCTATCTGGAATATTGTGTACAGTTCTGGTCGCCATACCTCCAGAAGGATATTATGGAGTTGGAGAAAGTACAGAGGAGGGCAACCAGAATGATTAGGGGACTGGAACACCTTCCTTACCATCTGAGGCTGCAACGGTTGGGCCTTTTCACTCTTGAACGACGGCGTCTAAGAGGTGACCTGATTGAAGTTTATAAAATCATGCACGGTGTGGACAAAGTAGATAAGGAAAAACTGTTTTCCCTATCGCACAACACTAGAACTAGGGGACACTCCATGAAACTTTTGGGTACTAGTTCTCAAACAAATAAGAGAAAGTACTTTTTCACCCAGAGGATTACTGGTCTATGGAACTCCCTGCCAGAAGAAGTGGTGACAGCTGTCAGTCTTGACAGCTTTAAGAAAGGATTAGACAAGTTCATGGAGGACAAGGCTATCAATGGCTATAATTATGGCTACCTAAGGACAACCTCCGGGTTGGAGAGATAGGCAGGATATCTCTCAATGCCATTTCCAGGGAATCCTAAGCAGGTGAAGGCATCTGCTTGGGAATACCCTGAAGGAAATGGTGAGCCACTGTGTGAGACAGAATGCTGGACTGGATGGGCTGTGGCCTGTTCCAGCAAGGCTGTTCTTATGTTCTTATGTACAGAGCGCTCCAAAAAAGGCTACGGTGGTAGCAGCATGAAAGAGAGCCTCCTCATACCTATCGTAACACAGGCTATGCCAACCTTGTGCAAGGTGCGTCAGAACCTCCGGTGAAACAGGGTGACATGTGTCCGGGCGGTGGCCGCGTTCACGTGTCCACCCTTCTAATACATGACATATGCGGAAGTCATTCACGCAGTCAATGAAACCCCTCGCCTTAGCCATAAATGCCAAAGCTCAAAGCCTAGTGGCGATGGTGCGAGGGGCTAACCCTAGATCATGAAGGTAAACCATGAACTGCAGAATCTGGTCGACCGGGATCGGCCACACTTCAGGCAACTGCCTTTGCCCGCAAAAGTTCCTAAACTGTAGGAGTGCATGTAGATACGCCTTACGCGTGCGAGGTGCCAAAGACATGCCGATCGCCCGGTTCACCTCTCCTCGCCAAATGTCCAGATCTCGGCCGGGAGTGGAGAGGGCAGTTCCTCTGCTTCTGGCGCCAAGGCACGGAACTGGGGGATCTGCAGGCGGGATAAAGCGTCAGCAATATCATTATCAATGCCTGGTACATGTCTGGTCCTGAAAAGCACATTAAGGCGTAAGGACCTCAGAACAAATTGGCGAACTAAAGCCATAACTCTGGGGGATTTGGATGTCTGGGCGTTGACAATGTGCACCACTGCAGCATTGTCACACCAAAAGTGAACTACTGAATTAGCCCACTTATCCCCCCAGAGCATCAGGGCACCCAAGATGGGGAAAAACTCCAGGAAAGTAAGATCGCGTAAACGATCCGTGCCTTGCCATGTCTGAGGCCATTGACCATAGGACCACCTTCCTTCAAAGTAAATCCCATAACCCAGGGAGCCGGAGGCATCCGACTGTACTTGGAAATGCGGGCTGAGCATAATTTCCAATCTCCAGAAGGAGATGCCATTAAAATCCTGAAAGAATGTGAGCCAGACCATAAGATCCGCCCGTAAACCTCTGGTCAGCCGAACCTTGTGGTGGCGTTTTAAAAGGCCTGCCATGGCGTCACACAGATGCCTGGCAAAGGCCCTGCCAGGCGTTACTACCCTACAGGCAAAGTTGAGGTGGCCGTGAAGCACCTGCAACTCTTGGAGAGACACCTTATGCCTGGCAAGCATTGCCAGAATCGCATCAGAGATCCGCGTCACCTTTTCCATGAGCAACCGGGATGTCTGGGCAACAGTGTCAATCTCGATACCTAAAAAGGTGAGAGTGGTGGCTGGTCCCTCAGTCTTTTCAGGCGCCAGGGGAACACCCAGTTCCCGCATAAGCACCTGAAAAGTGGCGAGGAGATGAGCGCACATGTCCGTGCCCTGTTCCCCTCCGAACAAAAAGTCATCGAGGTAGTGGGCTACAGACCGGGACCCTGATCTACAAACGAAAGCCCAGTGAAGGAAGGTGCTAAATCGTTCGAAAGCCAAAAGGCATGGCCTTATCTACATAAAAACTGCCCCGAAAACAGAAACCTAACAGCTCAAAGTCATCCGGGTGCACTGGCAACAATCGGAATGCCGATTTTATATCACACTTTGCCAGTAGCGCCCCTGGGCCACACTAGCGTACCATCTGCAAGGCCTGGTCAAAGGACGTATACCTGACCGAACAAAGGTAATCAGGTATTGCATCATTGACCGAAGAACCCGCAAGGTAAGAAAGGTGGTGAATTAACCGAAATTCACCCGGGGACTTCTTAGGGACTAAACCCAAAGGTGACACCTTCAAGTTCGGGAATGGTGGGTCAGCAAATGGCCCAGCAACCCTCAGTGCGGTGACCTTCTTAGCTATAGATTGGGCGGCAATATCCTCAATACCCCTGAGGGAAATTAAGTTCGGGGCGTCTTGAGGCCCGCGTACCCCCTGAAATGGTATGCGGAAGCCAAATTGAAAACCCTCAAGTAGGTACTTTGCATCATCCCATCTAGGATAAGCGGCAAGCCAATGCTTCAGCACCTGGACATTAATTGGGGAGGGGGCCTTTCTGATTGGTCGCACCATCAGAGGGAGCTCTGACCAGTCCCTGCCCACCTCTTCCTCTGCCTCGTGACCCACCAGCCCGCGGGCACGGGAGGCGGCGTGAGGGCCAGAGCAAGAGGGGCACTCGTGCCGGAACTGACACTGACGCTTGTTGCACACTCTGCTGGCGGAGAAGCTCCAACACAGTAGGCGGGCTGGAACCCCCTGCCCCGCCATCTGGTGGGGAACCCGTGTAGCAGCCGCCCGCTGCACGGCATGGCCACAATGGTACCGGTCACCAGGCGTCGGCCGCGTGGGGGTCATGTACAAGAGCCACAATTGCTGGCAGGGCTCATCCCACCTCATCTCAGGATGGAGGGCCACTCTCATCCTAAACTCCTCGTCATAGGCCAACAATGACGGTCCAGGGAAATCCACCACCGCCCGATAAATATTATCCAGGTATTGCACCATTGGAATGGCCAAGTCAGGGTGGGCCCTCAGGTATACCGCCATATAAATGAGATAGGCCGGTAACCAATTGGCCCAGGTGCGCGGTGGCTTACGACGATGGGACAACTCCTTGTCCCTATCGTCCTGCCCTTCCCTCTCTTCCTTGGTAGGCTAACGGTTCAGGAGGGAGAAAATGCCTACATATTCCCCCCTCCAAATCTTCTCCCTCGTGGCCTGGGAAAGATGGTCACCCAGGGGCAAGGAATAACCGGCCGTTGGCAGGGCCGCAGTTGGCACAGATTGAATCGAGGGTGTGCACAGTGGGCCCTGAACAACCCCTGAAACATTAGGCATACCCACAAGGGCGGTCACCCCTGTCATAACCAAGGGGTAATTGGAGAACCAGGAGTTAACGGGACAGTGCGGATACAACTGTCCGCCCATGGTGACCTGTCGTGGCCATGGCCACTGTACCCCCCAGTGTTGCTAGGTAGTGTCACTGGTTTAGTGTATTGGACCAAAGACACCAGGACAGCCGAAGAGCTGGCTTAACACAACTTTATTACATGCTGGTCAGAGGGAACATGTGGTAATGGCGGACGAGCAGCTCAATATATACAGTGGCTATACATTTGAATGTGGCTCCGTGACAGTCTATTGGTTACTGTCCGCGTGACGTCATTGTAGGTCACGCCCTTCTTGTCCAGGTGAAGGTAGTGGCGGGAATCTTCCCGCGCTGTTGTTCTTAGGTGAGTTTGGACCAATGAGCTTGGACGCTCGCTATTGCCATCTGGTGGTCACTAGCTCGCGTCCTATTAAGGTTACAGTGGTGCAAGTAGAAGGATACATTGTTTACACATGAATAGGTACATTGTATAAAGGTACAGTGTTTGAGAACACAACATCCCTCCCCCCTAGGATGAGACGAAGTCTCTCAGCCAAGATGGCTTATTGCAATTGCGTTTGGGCCGCGATGTGGGCTGGCCCGCCCGGGGGCGCTACCGCTTCCGTGTTCCCCGGTCCCTTGTCCTGTAATGGGAGAGGGAGACTTGTTAGAGGCTTGCTGCGGTTTTGCAGCTTTAGGGGAACGGACAAACTCCATTGTGGGCAGACCGGGGGCACTAGGGGCTAACGTAAAACCCCTCTTCTCGCTTGGATGGGTGGGGGACCACTCCGAAAAACCCCCCGGCTCTGAAACTCAAAATCAAACTCTGCTGGGTGATCCCGCGGGGTATCTATGAGGACAAATTCCTTTTCCTCCCCCCTCGGTGGGGATGCATGACCCCCCTCTCCTCCCCCTTGGGCTAAACGGGTGGGGAAGAACCCTAACGCTGAATCCCTGTCTGAGCTTTCTGAGCCCTGCCTCTCTGGGACCCGGTTCCGGAGCTGGTCCGCATGTCGCCGCCACAGTAGACCCGTGCTGGTCTCCACGCGGTATGATACGGGACCGGTCTGCTCCACGACAACCCCCGGCACCCAGGCTGGCCCTGCGCTGGCGTAGTTCCTGCAATGCACGGGGGCGCCTACGCTGAAACTCTTTGTGGCCTCTAGCCCGATGTTCCTCCCCTTATCTTCTACTCTCGTGGGGTCTAGCCTGGTGAGAATGGTGGCCAGTTTCCTGCGCATTAGAAGCTCCGCGGGGGAGTATCCTGACGCCAACGGAGTCACCCTGTACCCTAGCAGAAACTGACACACTTGCAGGTTGAGATCCCCGGGGCCCATGCGCCGCAGCGCGTCCTTCGTGGTGCGTACAAGGCGCTCCACTTGGCCATTGGTGGCCGGATGGAAAGGGGCAGAGGTGATGTGCCGGATGGCGTTAATCTCTGTGAATGCCCTGAACTCAGCGGACGTGAAGCAACTAGCGTTATCGCTAATTAGGGTGTCGGGTATGCCGAACGTAGAAAAAATTCTCCACAAATGCTTTATTGTCGCGGCCGAGGAGGTGCTCGTGACTGGGATGACCTCCAACCACTTGGAGAAAGCGTCCACAACAAGGAGAAACAGAGTTCCTCGGAACGGGCCTGCGAAAGCTATGTGTATCCGGGACCACGGCCCCTTAGCCGCGTCCCACTCCCTGTGGGGAAGATGGGCCTCCTCTGGTCTGGAGCATTGGCAACTCTCACAAGTGCCGACCATGTGCTCTATGTCGGCGTCTAACTGGGGCCACCAAAAGTAGCTCCGGGCCAACGCTTTGGAGCGCACAATTCCGGGGTGGCTGACGTGCAGCAGTTTAAGCACCCGCGGCCAAAGGGATGTGAGAATCACCACCCGCTGCCCCCACAAGAGACACCCCCTCTCTAGGGACAGCTCCAACTTTTTCCTGAAAAATGGGGCGAATTCTTCCGCTGGGGAAGACGCTGGCCACCCTTTCTGTACCCAGGAGCTAACCGCCGCCAACGTCCTATCTCTGCTTGTCGCTTTAGCGATATCGGCGGGTACTATGGGGGGTGAATCTAAGACTTCAATCATGAGCACCTGGCGGTCTGGCTCCTCCTCGCCCACGTGGCTGTGTGTCTGGGGGAGGGGGGACCTCGACAGGGCGTCCGCATGGCTGATCTCTCTCCCGGGCCGGTACACCAACGCGTGCTGGTAGGCGTTGAGAAAAATGGCCCACCTGAGCATCCTTGGGGACAGGATCTGTGGCGTGGGCTTATCTGCGGTGAAAATGCCTAGTAGGGGCTTGTGGTCGGTCACGATGGTGAAGGGGCGGCCATATAGAAAATCGTGAAATTTTTTGGTCCCTGCAATTATCGCCAGCGCTTCCCTGTCTGTCTGGGCGCAATTCCTCTCCACTTGGGACAGGGACCTGGAGTAAAACGCTATTGGGGCCTCCCTCCCGTTTTCCAACACGTGGCATAACACTGCCCCCACCCCCACCGGGGATGCATCACAGATCAGTACCACCGGCCGTTTGGGGTTGAAATGGGTCAGAATGGCGTCTGACGCCAGGAGTTGTTTCAGTTCCGTGAATGCTCTCTCCTGGTCATCGCCCCACTTCCATGCCGCATCTTTCTTGAGCAACTTGTGAAGCGGCTCAGCCACCGCAGCCTTCCGAGGAAGGAAGGAGTGGTAGAAGTTTAAGAGCCCTAGGAACGACTGCAACTCGGGCTTGGAGGTGGGGCGAGGGGCTTTCTTGATGGCGGCCACCTTGGATTTGGACGGTTTGATCCCCTCGGGTGTTACTCGGAACCCTAAGAACTCAACCTCCTTCGCGAAGAAGACGCATTTGTCTTTTCGCAACCTCAACCCCGCCTGTTCGAATGCCTCCAGGACCTTGTTTAGCCTTTCAGCCAATTCAACCTCACTCCCCCCCATTATCAAAACATCATCAAAATATGGCAAAACGCCGTCCAGCCCTTTGAGGAGGCGTTCCACGAGCGACTGGAAAATTCCAGGCGCCGAGTTCACGCCGAATTGGAGGCGCGTCACCTGGAACGCCCCCTTATGCGTGACTATGGTCTGTGCAGCAGCTGCGGCAGGGGTTACCATGAGTTGCTGATAAGCCTGTGCCAGGTCGAGCTTAGCGAAACACTTTCCCCCATGTAACCTGGCTAGCAAATGGCTGACCACCGGCACCGGATACGCATTAGGGCGGATTGCCTTATTAATGGTGCACTTATAATCGGCGCAAATGCGAACCTCCCCATTTGCCTTCAATGCCGTGACAATTGGAGTTTCCCACTCCGCAGAATCAACAGGAACAAGAATCCCCTGGCCCACTAATTTGTCCAGTTCCGCCTCTATTTTGTCCTTTAGTGCAAAAGGCACTCTGCGCGGTTTGAGTCTTATTGGGCGGACCTCCGGGTCCAGGTCGAAAGTTACTGGGGGTCCATTGAATTTCCCAAGTCCCTTTTTGAAGACTTCAGGGTACGCGTCGCACACCCTCTGTATTGGATCAGTCCCAACGGCGTGCACCCCCCCCAATGAACAGACCCAGGGGCTGGAACCATTGAGTCCCGAGGAGGCTGCAATTACCCCCCTTGAGAACGACTAGGGGGAGTTCCGCGGCGTGCCGCTTATACTGGACCTGGAATTTCCCAAACCCCAACACCGGGATACTGTTCCCTTGCACGTCCCGAAGCGTGGACCTCAACGCTTTGAGCTTGGGCCGTACGCGGGGGGCAATTCTCAAAAACTCCCTCTGGGAAATGAGGGAATATGAGGAGCCAGAGTCAATCTCCATCCTAACAGGGGCCCCTTGCACCAGTACCTCAACAAAGTAGCGGGGGTGTCCCAAGGACACGCTGAAAACTGGAGCGTCATCGTCGCTGTCGTCGGAGATGCGGCCCATGCCGTCCTGCTTCCTCGTGGGCTGGGCGCCATCCTTGATTCTTGTCGAGCAGTCTGGCCTCGCCGCGCGGTCGGGCGAGCTCCCCCGGTCCTTGCGCCGTTGTCTGCATACTTTGGCGATGTGCCCGCGTCGTCCACAGTTGTGGCACTCGGCTTTTCTGAAAGGACACCTGGTGCGGTCGTGAGCCGCTCCGCAGCCGTCGCAGCGCCGGCCCTCCTTCCGGACCATCCGGACGTCCTCGTCGTCGCTGTTTTCGGCGGACGATTTCGAAATTCGCCGGGCTGCGTGCACCGAACTCTCTGTTTCGTCGGCCTTCGGACGCCAGTCCTGGAGCTCCTGTACCCCGGCCTTCGTGGCTTCCGTGGCCTGTGCCGCTTTCAGGACCTCCTGCAATGTGGGGGGCGGCTCCTGATTCATCAGCGTGCGCTAGATTTCGGCATCCTTCAGGCCGCATAGCACGCAGTCCCTGAGGGTGACTTCCAAGTTCTCCCATTTGCATGGGCCAGCAGCCAGACGCAGGGCCGCTACGAAGGCGGCAACCGACTCACCAGGCGCTTGGACTCGCCTCCAAAACGCGCTCCGAGCGGGAAACATCGCTACCGAGGGCCGGAAATGGTCTCGCAACACCTTCAGGAGCTCTTTCGCCTTGAATTCAGCCGCCTTTTTGGGTGCAATGAGGTCAATCAATACCCTCTTGGCGTCGCGCCCGAGCATTCTGGTGAGGATGGCTCTCTTCTTTGCCTCGTCCATCACCTCGAACTCCACCAGCGCACCTTGGAAGTCCATTTCGAAAAGTTCCCAGTCTTGCGGTTTCTTGATGTCGAAACCGGCGTATGTCTTGGTCCCGTGGGCAGCCATATCCCACCTTCGTCGCCAATTTAGTGTATTGGACCAAAGACACCAGGACACCCGAAGAGCTGGCTTAACACAACTTTATTACATGCTGGTCAGAGGGAACATGTGGTAATGGCGGACGAGCAGCTCAATATATACAGTGGCTATACATTTGAATGTGGCTCCGTGACAGTCTATTGGTTACTGTCCGCGTGACGTCATTGTAGGTCATGCCCTTCTTGTCCAGGTGAAGGTAGTGGCGGGAATCTTCCCGCGCTGTTGTTCTTAGGTGAGTTTGGACCAATGAGCTTGGACGCTCGCTATTGCCATCTGGTGGTCACTAGCTCGCGTCCTATTAAGGTTACAGTGGTGCAAGTAGAAGGATACATTGTTTACACATGAATAGGTACATTGTATAAAGGTACAGTGTTTGAGAACACAACAACTGGTGTACTCAATTGACCAGGATACTCACCCGGTGCACCCCCGTGGGCTGGGGGTTCCGGCCCACGGCAGGCATCAGAGCTCGTGATGGGGATCGAGCTCTGCATGCCGCTGCACCCTTGCCACGCAGGACCGGTCCCCTGCGGCAAGCCCCGTTGCAATGATCTGGCGGGGAGCTGCGAGGCGCCAGCTTGGGCTGGCCTGATGGCCTCAAGCAGCTCGACCGTGGTAGCGGCCCGCTGGACAGCAGTTGACATGTGGGCCGAAAATGCAGGGTGTGCAAACCCACCTTCGGAAGGTGGCGGGGCAATGCCCATTGATGCCTCCAGCACCGAAATGCGTGCAAGGAGGGCATCAACAGCCTCAGACCCACCTGGATAAGGTGGGCCGGGTGGGCCAGATGGCCCACCAGGCAATTGCGGAGGGACAAACCCGAGTGAGGATCCTGGGCCCGAATAGGGCCGTGACCAATAATCCGGCCCATGTGGGGCCGGGGGAATGGTGGGGCGGAAACCTGCACCAGGCCCAAGTGGGCCGCCCTGCCCAGAACCGTGCAAAGACCCCGCAGGGGTAGTGATCTCAGAGGGGCCAGCCTGCAACGCCCCTGCCTGAACCCCGGCATTGGGCGGGTAGGCAGAAGCCTGTCCGCCCACATTGGTGGTCGTGGCTAAACCGGCCCTACTACCCGGTTGCAGGGGCGCCACCCGAGCCCTCCAGCCCGGGGGCGGTCCCCTAGATGTGGAGGGGTGGGCAGAGCCCTCCCCCTCGGCCGTGGCTTAGGAGCCATCGCCTTTCGCTTGGGAGCCATGTCTCCCAAGCAGAAGAAGAAAGGGGGAAAATTCCCTTTTAAAAGAGCAAGGCGAAAGCCGGGGAGAAAAGCGACGGAGAAAACTTCTCCGCTCCGTCGCTTCCAAAAAATGGCAGCCGAGCTGCCTCGTGGCCACCCCTTTTAAAGAGGGTGGCCATGCCCCCTAACTCACCCGGATGTCTGAGTCCGGGTGGGGGGGGGGGCACAAAGAGCGCGGTGGCCATTTTGGCACCGCGCTTGCATTCTGGCAAGAGGCTAGCTAAATTTCAACATGATTTCAACATTTAACTGTGTTCTGTATTTAAGCCTTTGAATTTAATTTTTACACCTGTTGTCCAGTGTTACCTTTAAGAAGCTACTTTTCTGTGCATTTTGTTTATAATAGGTTTGCTCTTGCTCTCTTCTGCTGTTGACTCCTTTCCATGTACATGGAAAATGTAAAGCATAGATTGTTCTTGAATGGGACAAGGTCACCCCCATATGATCCATGACCCATCTCAATATCAAATATAGCCCCTTAGACTCAGAATAAAAAAGAAAGAAAAGTACAAATGAAACCATGCATTTAGAAAACTAATTGATGGCAAGGTTGACTATGACAATAATAATAAAATATATACTAGTATTTCCCGAATCATGATTATTTCAAATTGCAAAGATGCAAAAGATGCAGGAAACAGGTGATACCTTTATTGGATCACTAAGAAAAACAAAACATTGAGCAAGCTTTCGTGATTCAAGATCACTTCAAGCATGTATTAAAGTGTTCATGGCATGGTGGTCTTCCATGTTTATGGTGTGGTGGTCTGCCAGGCTCTCTTCTTAAGGACAGCAAAATATTTCATGGAGTTAGGGTGCCACTCCAACAGGAAGCTGGGCATTTGCTCCCAGCCTATTTTGCTGTCTTTAAGAAGAGAGCCTGGAAGACCAGCATGCCACAAACACTTTAATACATGCCTGAAGAAGTGGTCTTGAACCACGGAAGCTCATGCAATGTTTTGTTTTTCTTAGTGATCCAATAAAGGTATCACCTGTTTCCTGCATCTTTCGCATCTTTACAATTTGAAAATGGATCACACGGTTAATCTTCCTTGTTTGCCTGTGATTATTCCAAATAATGTTCTATGTGTTTCTTTTGCAGGCTTTGGGATGGAGGCGACTTTACTTTTGGTGGTTGGCTATTCTCACGCAAGAGGTGTAGCTATCTCTTTCTTGGTTTTAGCAGTAGGCTTTAGTGGATTTGCTATTTCAGGTAACACTTCAAAATATACATTAAAAAAACATCAGATAAATTGTTTTAAACATCAGCTGTGACCGATCAGCGTAGCCCTGCAGGGTACACATTGTTAATCAGAGTTATGTGTTACAGGATTTAATGTCAACCATCTAGATATTGCACCCCGGTACGCCAGCATTCTCATGGGCATCTCTAATGGAGTTGGGACACTGTCTGGAATGGTGTGTCCCCTCATTGTTGGAGCAATGACAAAACATAAGGTAAGGCATTCAGGCAGATATTTTATTGGAATGCAGTCAAAGGCACAGCATACAATCACTTTAAAAAAAAGGTTTGCTGACTTCAAATCAACTCCTAATAACTTGGAGAATCTCCTAATAACTTGGAGAATCTATCACACTGTTACAGGCTAAGTCTTTATTGCAGCAGGTACAATTTGGAATCAGGGTGGGATGACACCAGTGGTGGGCTCAATTTTTTTACTACCACACTGTGGGTGTGGTATGGTGGCCAAGGGGAAAGCCCTGCATTGCAACTGAATTAGGACTACTTTATTTCAAAACTTGGGTGGGCGGGGCCAGCCAGAATTTCTGCTACCGGTTTTGGCGAACTGGTGCGAACCTGCTGATATCCTGATGGTTCTAAAGGACAAAAAATGGGAAAGAAACTTCTTTCGTTTTCACATCTATATTCTATTAGGAAACTCTCCAAGAAAATTCTGCAAACTTTTCTGTGCAAATATTGATGATAAGAGGCTTAGAGTGGCGAGATTTCAAGATACAGTACAGAATCAGTCTGGTTCTCAACATATTTGTGACCCCTATTTTAACCCAACAGTTGCACTAGAAGTGATAGCTACCTGCCTGAGATCATGCCACCCTGGAGATGCCACTGGTAGCTGCTTGTGTCCCCCAGTTGCAATTGCAACATTGTAGGTTACTGTCATTTACTTTCTCACAGGATTAAACAACCAACGGGCAGTAGCCTGGTATTACTTTGATGAGTATTAGCTGGGCATCATCTTGTATTTCTCAAAATGCAAGGTCTGACATTTGGCAGAAAACTGGAGGCACTCCTTAAATTAGCATTTTCTGTTGGGAAGTGTAGCCAGTAGTAGGTGGGTTGTTGTTGTTGGGTTTTTTTTTTTGGGGGGGGGGGTTAGAATTAGTTCACAGACTCACTTCTGCAGTACAGCAGTGCATACTGTGGTGGTAAATTCAGAGGATACTCACTACACAGACAGTATTTGCTAGGTATTTTGGTGGTCATTAGTAGGAGAATATTGCCTGGGGGAAAAAAATCAAAGAGCAGTTCACTTGTCTTTTTCTGTGTCTAATCTGGATGTCTATCATTATAATATGTATAATCGCATGTCTCCTTTGGTTCTTTTTAGACTCGTGAAGAGTGGCAAAATGTCTTCCTGATAGCTTCTTTAGTTCACTATAGTGGAGTGATATTTTACGCAATCTTTGCTTCTGGTGAGAAGCAGGAATGGGCTGATCCTGAAAGCTTGAATGAGGAGAAATGTGGAATCATTGACCAAGATGAATTAGCTGAAGAGACTGAAATGAACAATGATAGTTTTGTTAGCCCGAAAAAAACCTATGGTGCTACCATTCAAAATGATGAAGTACGACGGAAAGAGTTGCAAAAGCAAAAGGGAGTGATCCAAGACATAGAAGAACAAACTTCCTACCAGTATGAAAATGGAAAGTTTCAAGACTCATCATGAATTCAACCATATATGGTTTATGTGACCATTACTGCCCCTCTGCAAAACCAAGCAGTATCTACATATAATTAGTTGTAATTTTAGTCAATCATCATGCCAAATGGCTAAAAGTCATTTTCAACTTGTATTACAGCACATGGGTTAATTAGAAACAAAACTTGGCTGTGTAGTTTCCCATTGTTCAACCATGGACTAAGATCTTCTGTAAGAAGGCATCAATCCTTCATAACATACAGCTCTTTGGTAGCATAAAGAGATTCTATATTATGTCACTGTTCACCAACGTAAGCATGGTTTTTGTATCACTACATTATATTTCAGATAGTGAATGAATGAAGAATAGGACCCCTTCCACGGGTGTGCTGGGCACCATCTGAGGGTGCTGGACAGGGGTGAGAATCAAGGGATGGGGGAGAAGGCTGCCCCAGGAACCGCTTGGTCACTGCCTCTCACTTGCTCTGCCCAGCACTGGCCACTTTAGAATAAACCATTGCTCCAAGTTGAAGGAGGGAGCTTGGAGCAATGGCTTAATCTAAAGTGCAGTGCGCTGAGAAGATACAATAATAATAAAAATATTATTTTCGCCCCAGGGCGCCAGAGGTGAGGGCGCACTGGGATGAATCCCTCTCCCGATGGCTCAGCCCATGCCTGGCCCCTTCCATTGACTTTAGTCTTTGGGTCTCTTCACAAGTGTAGAGCAGGTCCCTAGAGGACATTCAACAATTATGTGATCCTCGAGGGGGGATGGGGTCTGCCATCTGAATTACGGAAAATTATGTGGGGTCAGGTCATTTAGAGCTGTTGTGGTTTCGAAACATGGTGCTTTTTTAGGTTTAAAAATGATCTCTGGGAATTTTGATCCAATTTGAGATTGTTGAATCCTCACCGATACGTTCTGCATTAGGCACCAATAGTGAAAAGCTCTAAAATTAGAGTTTCGATACAAAAGCTCTGGATTAAGTAATTTTAAAGGGAGGGGGACCCCGAAGTGAAAATTACGGTCAGATTACGGGGGGAGAGGGGGTCAATTTCCACCAAAAAATGAATCATGTAATTGTTGAATGGCCCCTTATATGATATGGGGAATGAACTCTACTCTTTTACACTTTCTTATAGGCTAAGGGCCCAGCCTAATAAAATTGAAACTGTTAAAACTCTGCCTAAATTATCTCTCTGTGTAAGAGGACAGTTATGATCTACTTTAATGTCCATCCCCTTTCAAAGAGTTTGTATATATAGATGATCTTCTCATAGGCTGGATCCTATGTATGTCATGGGAAGAAAGAAAAGTTATTTTAAAAGCAGTTTTGCTGCCTATTAAAGCTCTTAACAATAATTTATTTGCTCCCAACAGTACATTTAATAGTACCAGAAGTCTGCTGAGACCTTTTCTTGCAATCTAGGACAGCTATATGGGAAGCATGCTGCATCATTGCTAAGTTGCTAATGGCTTTCCAAATGCACACAATGTTTTTCATTTGAAATATTCCAGTGAATGACAGATTTGTTTTCATGTTATTACTATCTTAGTAAAATCCAAGTGAAACCATTTTGCTATGTTGTAATTTTTATTGAGTCAGCTGTATCATTGTGACAGAGGTAGACAGTTGATCTGTATAATTAGTCTAAGAAATTTATCAAAGCAAAAGGCAACAAGAATCTTGGATCCTTCATTTCTTAGGATACTATTAGTCCTATAAAAACAGAGGGAAGGCATAGATTTCCAGCTTCCTCATGAGATGTGTGGCAGAATTAGAGCCATTTCTGTGCATTGTTTACCTAGAAAACCTTGGATTCGGTCACCATAAATCAAATTCTACTTAACGTGCCTCCAAGAAGCATCAGCCTATGTAATCATAGGTAAGCTGCACAGTCCTAGGACATCTCCAGAAGAAGGGAATGGTAAGCCACTTTTGTGTATACTCTACCTAGAAAACTCTGGACAGAGTTGTCATAAGTAGGAAGAGCAGCAGCAGTGTCTCTAAAAAGCCATGGTTTTACATGCTTTGCTACTAATTTGCTTGAAGCCCAAGAATGAACAGCCATTTTATTATTACCGGAAGGAGATATTTTAAATCATCCTTAGTTAGAACAGTTAAGTTAGATATAAACTAAAGCCTACCAGTAGTGAGTCATAACTGGCGTAGGTCCATTGAATCAATGGAGCTTAATAGACTCACCTATTCTCCTATGAACCACTCTAGGAATGAAATGTGGTTCCGTAGCTCTTCATTTTTTAATTATCAAAAAAGGATTTCCTCAAAAACTCTAAGCGTGCCCTATAGGGAGTGTGGAAAGTAATTCTGTCATTACAAAAATGGGGGTGGGGTGGCATTTTAAGTGACACTAGAGGAGGCAAAAAGGACTTTTCAGTTTTGAAAAATGTTTGTTGAAGAAATATATATTGGGTATGCGCAGGGTTTAGGAGCAGGTGCAGCGCGTACAGGATGCAAGGTTAGGCGAGCACTGTATTTGATCTGTGAGGGTTGTCCATCATGGTTTACAGCTAGAAACACCAACTTGGTGTGTTTCACATACATAAAAACAGAATCTTGCTAGTCCAACATTTCACCAATAGACTAATATCCACACAAAGGTTTGGGAGATGAAAGTGAACACATGCTCCAGGACCGCATGAGAAGCTGAAGACACTCTGATTGGCCTTGAGTGAATATCTCTTCTTCACTGTAATTTGCAGCACATAAAATGGAAACGATAGTAAGCTATATTATGGGTTGATTGTGCCATTTTGTGAAAATAATGAAGTCAAAGATGGTCCAACACCTTATGCATTAACAATCCTATTGCCTAAGAAATTGTAATAGACATCCAATATTTAATATTACTGTGCACATTTGCTGGTAAATAACAAACATTTTAAATAATAGCTTCCCTTTCTTGAAAAGACTTAGAAGAATGTTAAAATAGTATTTATTGTTTAGCTGATAGCAAGGGCTAAGCCCATATTAAGATTGCCCTTGAAATGGGCTGTAGAAATCTGCTGTTTTCATTAACTAGAACATTTCTGTCTCCATTTCCTTGAAGTGTTTATATTATTCAGCATATGGTGCATTTTAATTTTCTCCTTATCTTCCAGATTACACAAAGTTTGAAACATCCTTAATAGAAACATCCTTATGACTACTATAGTTTTCCAACACATGCTTGTGTTTTTTAAAAACATACTTGATCTTTCATCACCAGTAATCATTTGTTGTGAAGATGCTTTGATTCAATAACTAAATTCTGGCCACACTAATTGTCCTAATTAGATATCTTTTATTTATATACTGCCCTCAGTCCTTCCGGATTGAGATTGGTCCAATGTCTAATACACTAGAACCCTGAGAAAAAGGCAGGCCTGACCAAGTGTGAGAAAGATTAGCTGTCGTTTCCAGGGCATGCCTGATTGTGGTTCAAAAATACCAAAATCTTCGAGGAGGCTATTTATTGCATGCTGGCAATGCAAGTCTTTTCAGGGTTGTTTAGGCAGAAAACACTCAGAAGTGGTTTACCAAGCCCTTCTTCTGAGGGTTTCCTGGAACTGTGCAACTTGCCCAAGGCTACAGAGGCAGGCTCATTTGTGATGCAAGAATGGGGAATGAATCTCTCACCCTCTGAAAATTAGCTTGCTCTTTTTTGGATTGGTCCTCTTGAGGTAAACAAAAGCTTGACTTGCAAGTTTTATGGTTGACCTGTGGAATTTTAAAGGGATTATAACCTGGACTGGAAAACTGTGATTTTTAATGTGTAGTTTGATGCTCTAGGCAAATGGACAAGGAAAGTGCTGAAGAAACAAATGTGCCTATACTTGTACAGAGAAGCTACAAGCCACTGGCTCCCCAACATTTTCTTCTTCTTAAAGTAATTTACCCTGCACTCAGTGTTTTATGGAGTTTCCTACTGCTTCTCTGTCATATTTTTATTCCTCCCTTTCCCCTGCCCATGCTGGCAACTCTAGCTTTAGCTAATTTTATGCATGCAATAGCCCTGCAAAGTCAGCTAGGCTGCAACTGTCCCTCAGATCTTATTAAAACAGAATAGCATACCAGGTAATGCATGCATCCCACAAAACAACTTCAAATCACTTTTGAATGAAAGAGGAGGGGAAATGAGATTCTGCTGCTTCATGTTTTTCCCTCTTCTGGAACAGAAAGTAAAGCATCAATGAGTTCTTCTGAAATTCATTGAAAATTGAGGAGAACCTATTTGCTCTTAAGTCAGTTGTCTGAATGATCAGTCTTGTAATACTTAGATCAGCGGTTGGCAACCTACAGCCCGCAGGCCGGACCTGGACCACGGCACCTTTTCATGTGGCCCAAAACTGCCGGAAATGACAGAAATGGCAAAAACAGCCAAAAATGTGCCACCCTCACTCCCCCCACCTCCACTGCTGCTGCCAGAAGCGGCGGAAACAGAGAAAACAGTCAGAAATGTGCTGTAAATGCACTTACAGCTGTCGTAAATACATTTCCAACAGTTGCGGACACATTTTATGGCAGTGTTTATGGTGGGGAGGACCACGTGTCCAGCCTGCTCAGCTGTCTGAGGGGGCGTGGTCTGGCCCATGGCACGAAAAACGTTGAGAACCCCTGACTTAGATGGATGCTTTTCTTGTATCAGCTCAATTATCTAAAGTGCTTCTTTACCACTGCACAATAACTGATAGGAATTCTAGTTTTATTGTTATATGACCGTTAATAAAACTGTACAGTATTTTAAATTTTAGCACTCAGTAAATGATGAGTACGAATCTTCTGAAAGAGTGCCCTGAGCAGAAGGTAGATAGTGGCTTCCTGCTGAACAGGGCTGGTACTAGCGAAGCAATTGTCCCTTCTAAACCTCCTGACCCATCTTCTCTCTTGAAGGTCAGAGCAGTGAACACACCATCAGCCAGCTCTGAGTCCTTGAAAATCTTTGGCACCCTCAGATATGGTTCCCATTGCCTATGTCCAACTGGCTCAACTATAATTTCTTCTACTCAATGTGCTTCCAACTGCCCTTTTTATGCAGCAATCCTCTACCAACAAGTTGATACACTAGAAAATGTGCTGCTATTTCTAAATAAACTTGCAACTTTCTTACTCACTCACTTACATGTTCCATTGACTAAAATCTTCTTGTGTGCCTATGCCAATGATGTTGAACCTTTTAGAGACCGAGTGCCCAAACTGCAACCCAAAACCCACTTATTTATTGCAAAGTGCCAACACAACAACAGGGGAGGAAGGAAACACTCCCATTGGGCTTCTGGGCAGAGGGACAGGGCGAACTCTGTGCTGGGGTGAGGGAGGAAGTGCTCCCATTGGGCTGCTGGGCAGAGGGGTGAGATAAATTCTGTGCTGTGGGGAGGGACGAAGTGCTCCCATTGGGCTGCTGGGAAGAGGGCAGGACAAACTATGTGCTGGGATGACTGCACGGGTGCCCACAGAGAGGGCTTTGAGTGCCACCTCTGGCACATGTGCCATAGGTTCACCACCACTGGCCTATGCAAATGGCATAGCTTTTGAAGGCACGTTGCCCCAATTAAGAAATCACCATAGACATCAGTTACACACCGAGTCATACAACTCAAGTGTATAACTGATGATGGCTACAGTTAATTCTTAACTTGGGGCAATTCACCATCAAAAGTACACCATATGTGCTAAACCAGCATAATTAGGTAAACAGATTTGGTTGCAATTAATAACAAACCACCACACTGCAACTGCTTTTCCTGCCCTACCATTTGCAAAATGGGTAAATCTTCCCTTGTAATAAAAAATACAGTGGCAGGTGATTCCAGTTGAGACAACAATGAAGGCAACGGAGTAAATCTCTTTCCACATTTTGAATAAACCCATGAAGGAAAAGAGCAAATTGCATAACTAGAGTTGGATTAGAATGTTGCAGGCAATGAGAAGGCATACAGAGTGAGGAATGATACTGAAATTAAAGAAACAACACAGGGAGAAACAAAGAGAATAGCAGACGTCTATCAAAATGGAAAAGACGCAATTGTAGACCCTGTGTGGAACAAACATTCATGACAAGACATGTGCCAAACGTTATATTATATTAAGGACACCACTGATTTTATCACACAGGTAGAAGGGATTCAAGTAGCACCAGGTGGGGGTTTTGTCACGCTAGATGTTAAGGCATTATATACACACATTCCTCTGGATGAGGTACGGGACATCACTCAAACAGCCTTGGACTCTAGGTTAGACAATCATCCCCCCACTCATTTTTTATTAGATATTTTGGATATTATTTTGGAGCACAATTATTTTAGATTCGGATCTGATTTTTATTTACAAGTGTCTGGTGTTGCCATGGGGAGCACAACTGCGCCGAGTTTGGCGAATCTTTATATGGCACATTTTGAAAAGGTTTTTATTTTTAGTAATTTAAATCCCTTTGCACAAAAAATCTTTTTTTACAGGAGGTTTATTGATGATTTATTTTTTGTATTCAGTGATTTAAGTTGTGTATCTGAGTTCGTGGCATGGATTAATGGGGTTAATAGGCATCTGCAGTTTTCACACAGCTGTGATCCATTATCGTTACCCTTCTTAGATGTTGCGGTATATTTGGATAACTCTCGCAATATTCGTGTCAGGCTTTACCGTAAACCGACTGATAGGAACGCATACCTACATTACAACTCTTACCATCCGCACTACCTTAGCAATAATTTACCCTATGGGTTATTCTTGAGAGTGAAAAGGAACTCTTCCAGCATAGTTGATTTTGAACACACCTCTAGCTCTATTCGGCTATGTTTGAAACAAAAGGGGTATCCGGAACGGGTCATTGATCATTGTTATGATAGAGCATGTAGAGTTACCAGACAAAGTTTGTTGACTGTCAAGCACAAACTGGACAGGCGCAGGATTACGTGCTCATTTGAATACTCCCCCCTAGCAAATCAAATTAAGTCTATTATCTATTGCAGGCTGTGAGCAACTGCATTTGATAGGATTTAGGAAGACACGTTCGATTCGACAGTTTGTTACCAAATCAGATCTATATTTTCCACCCATTCAACCCATTGCATTAGGGCACTTCAAATGTGGGCATTGTGTGTACTGTAATCTTGCTTGGGAAACCAAGGAAATTATGGTTCCTGGGTGTACTTATAAATTGAAATTGAAAGAACTTATCACTTGCCAAACTAAATGTTGTATATATATCATCATGTGCAGTTGTAGGTTAAGATATGTGGGGTGCACCAGCCATGAGATTAAAACTAGGGTGGTGGAACATAGATCTATAATTAGGAAAGGAGACATCACTGCACCCATGGTCAGTCATTTCCTGGATAAGCAACATAGTGATAAAGATTTGAAGTTCGCTGTCCTTGAAACTGTTAGATCCTCTCGATATGAAGTGATTGATATAGAACAAAGATTACACTGCAGAGAAGCACATTTTATTCTGTAGTTTCAATACCGTTCATCCACATGGACTCAACATGGATTTGGATTTGTCGTGTTTCCTTTAAGAGATTTCTAGGTCTCAATATGTGGTTCTTCATTAGATACAGCTGCAGTAGGTTAGTAGTGATTATAAAACAAGGTGTTAGTGAGTTGGTTTTTTGACGTCGAGGAGCACTACAGAATTTTCATTGAGGCTCAGACGCGAATAAATTAAAAATTAAAAATACCTTGAAGAAACTATTTCAACATTGCAAGCAGGTAATTTACTTTGAATGCATTTCCCTGATGTATATATGATGTATATGATGCAAGATAGAAATAACCAGGGAGGAGGTCCTTGCATGTCTTGTTAAGCTAAACACTAACAAATCACCAGGACCAGATGGCATCCATCCACAAGTTCTCAGGGAACTTAAAGATGAAATTGCTGATCTCCTAGCCAAAATATATAATCTTTCCCTCAAATCAGGCTTTGTGCCTGATGACTGGAAGGTAGCAAATGTAACACCAATTTTCAAAAAAGGATCCAGGGGTGATCCAGGAAATTACCGACCTGTCAGTTTGACATGTGTCCCAGGTACAGTGATGGAAACCATCCTAAAATATAGAATTAATAGGCACATAGAAGAGAAGGCTCTGCTAAAGGAGAGCCAACATGGCTTTTACAAGGGCAAATCATGGCTCACTAACCTTTTGGAATTTTTTGAGAGCGTCAACAAGCATGTGGATAAGGGGGATCCAGTTGACATTGTTTATCTGGACTTTCAGAAGGCTTTTGACAAGGTCCCACACCAAAGGCTCTTGAATAAACTTACTAGTCATGGAATAAAGGGACAGGTCTTGTCCTGGATCAGCAACTGGCTAAGGGACAGGAAACAGAGGGTAGCACTAAATGGACACTTCTCCAAGTGGAGGGAAGTGAAGAGTGGGGTCCCCCAAGGTTCAGTACTGGGACCCCTGCTTTTCAACCACTTCATAAATAATCTAGAAGTAGGAGTAAAAAGCAAGGTAGCCAAATTTGCTGACGACACTAAATTATACAGGGTAGTGAAAACTGTGAGAGATTGTGAGGAGCTTCAGAGGGATCTCTTGACACTGGGGAAGTGGGCAAAACAGTGGCAAATGAGCTTCAACATTAGTAAGTGCAGAGTGATGCATGTTGGGGCAAAAAACCCCAATTACATTTATAAACTGATGGGGTCTGAACTCTCTGGGAAAAACCAGGAAAGGGACCTTGGTGTCCTGGTGGACAGCTCAATGAAGATGTCAACCCAGTGTGCCTCAGCAGTGAAAAAAGCAAACTCAATGCTAGGGATCATTAGGAAGGGTATAGAAAATAAGTCAGCAAGTGTCATTTTGTCTCTTTATAAATCTATGGTGAGGCCCCATCTGGAATACTGTGTACAGTTCTGGTCGCCATACCTCCAGAAGGATATTATGGAGCTGGAAAAAGTGCAGAGGAGGGCAACCAGAATGATTAGGGGACTGGAACATCTTCCTTACCATCTGAGGCTGCAACGGTTGGGCCTCTTCACTCTTGAACAAAGGAAATGTCAGTCTTGACAGCTTTAAGAAAGGATTAGACAAGTTCATGGAGGACAAGGGTATCAATGGCTATAATTATGGATACTTAAGGACAACATCGGGGTTGGAGAGATAGGCAGGATATCTCTCAATGCCATTTCCAGGGAATCCTAAGCAGGTGAAGGCATCTCCTTGGGAATACCCTGAAGGAAATGGTGAGCCACTGTGTGAGACAGAATGCTGGACTGGATGGGCTGTGGCCTGTTCCAGCAAGGCTGTTCTTATGTTCTTATTGCATATTGGTGTATATATTGTATGGTTATGACATATATATTTTATGTGCATAGATTCCTGAGGAAGCTTGGAAAAGCCAATTTATCTGAAAAGGGCTTCGAGTCTACTTGCGCATTAAAGCACGTATCAGAACATTGATATTTTGTATGACTTTGATATTCTGCCGCAAACGGATCTTTTTGTTCCTAAGACATGAAATGAGACATGTTCTTTACATAAGATGATTGAATATCTGGTTAATTTCTGGAATTAGTAATAAGTTTCCAAATCAGACTTTATTAGGTTCCTTTCCAATATACAGTAGTTTATATTACTGGCAGGCTGTTCAAAGGTCTGCTCATTTTTAGGAGAATTGCGTAAAATCTTATGCAGCAGTAAGTAACAAAGGTTTTATTTATCTCACATTGCTGTCTATTGACTTTAAAGGCCTAAGTACTGAAGAGATGAAGCAATGTTTAGTCAATGATTAAACTGATATAATAAGTATATACAATACAGCTTTAAAAATAATGTTTCTGTTACATCTATAACTTTAAAAAAATCACAGTGATTTCTGTTCTACAGAGTCCATCTCACTAATTATGACTGAAGCAATGTTATTCTCTCTTCCCACATTTTGATGCATGTTTCTAAACTACCACTGTAATATGTAAACAAACCTAATAGTTCTTTGTATAAAATTCTGATTTTCATTGCATATAAAGAGCTTTGCAAAATTCAGTGTTGGTCATATTTACAGCACTGGGAAGTTTGGAAATGAAAGCAAGTTTAAATAGTTGTAGATCTAGCATGAACAGAGGAAAAAAATGATGAAATCAGTTGTTCTGTGGTCCAAATAAAGCTAGCCGGTGTTGTTGTTGTTGTTCAGTCGCACAGTCGGTTCCGACCCTTTGCGACCCCAGGGACCATTGCCCTCCAGGCGCCTCTGTCCTCCACCATCCCCCTCAGCCCTCCCAGCTCTGTGCCCATTGTGTCTACAATGCCATCTAGCCATCTCATCCTTGGCCTCCCCCTTCTTCTTTTGCCTTCCACCTTTCCCAACATCAATGCCTTCTCAAGTGAATCCTCCCTTCTCATTTGATGTCCAAAGTATTTTAGCTTCATCTTTACTATTTGGCCTTCCAATGAGCAATCCGGGTTAATTTCTTCTAAGATTGACCTATTTGTTCTCCTCGCTGTCCAGGGCACTCTCAAAACCCTCCTCCAACACCACATTTCAAAGGCATCTATTCTTCTGTGTTCAGCCTTCCTAATTGTCCAGCTCTCACATCCATACATTACTACTGGGAAAATCATTGCTTTGACTATTCTAATTTTTGTTTTCAGTGTGATGTCTCTGCTTTTCACTATGTTCCCCAGGTTTCTCATTGCTTGTCTCCCAAGAATCAGTCGCCTTTTTATTTCATGGCTACAATCCCCATCTGCAGTGATCTTTGATCCTAAGAAAGTAAAATCTGTCACTGCTTCTACTTCTTCCCCGTCTATTTTCCAGGAACTGATGGGGCCTGTTGCCATTATCTTGGTTTTCTTGATATTGAGTCTCAGGCCAGCTTTTGCACTCTCCTCCTTCAGCCCAATCAAGAGATTCTTTAGGTCTTCCTCACTTTCTGCCATTAGGGTGGTATCGTCTGCATATCTCAGATTATTGATGTTTCTCCCAGCGATTTTAATCCCATATTGTGATTCCTCCATCCCTGCACTGCGCATTATGTGCTCTGTGTATAGGTTGAATAAGCATGGTGACAAAATGCAGCCTTGTCTTACTCCTTTTCCTATTCCAAACCACTCTGTCATTCCATGTTCTGTCCTAACTGTTGCTTCTTGGTTCATGTACAGATTTCTCAGGAGGCATATGAGGTGCTCTGGTATTCCCATCTCTTTAATTACTTGCCACATCTTGTTGTGGTCCACACAGTCAAATGCCTTAGTGTAGTCAATAAAACAAAAGTAAACTTGTTTCTGGTATTCCTTTGTTTTCTCCATGATCCAGCGTATGTTGGCAATGTGGTCTCTAGTCCCCCTGCCTCTTCTGAAACCTGCCTGCACCTCTGGTAATTCTCTTTCCACATGCTGCTGAAGTCTATCCTGTATTATCTTGAGCATCACTTTACTGGCGTGTGGGATGAGCGCGATTGTTCGATAATTTGAACATTCTTTGGCACTGCCCTTTTTTGGGATTGGGACGTATACTGATCTTTTCCAATCCTGTGGCCATTGTTTTGTTTTCCAAATCTGCTGGCATATTGAATGCAGTAATTTGACACCGTCGTCTTTTAGCGCTTTGAAAAATTCAACTGGGATACCATCATCTCCACTAGCTTTGTTGTTTGCAGTGCTCTTTAGGGCTTTTATGACTTCGCTCTCCAGGATGTCTGGCTCAATTTCTACTTCTTCCTCATTGTGATTGTCAGGAGTGTTGAGGTCCTTTTTGTAGAGTTGCTCTGTGTACTCTTTCCATCTTTTCTTAATCTCTTCTGCATCAGCTAGCTCCTTTCCTTCTTTGTCCCTTATCATGGTCATTTTTGCTTTAAATGTTCCCTTAATTTCCCCGATTTTTTTGAAAAGATCTCTGGTTCTGCCTCTTTTGTTGTTTTCCTCCATTTCTCTGCACTGTTCTTTTAGGTAGTTTTCCTTATCTCTCCTTGCTTTTCTTTGAAATTCTGTGTTCAAATGATTGTAGTTTTTCCTTTCTCCTTTGACTTTTGCGTTCCTTCTTTCCTCTGCTATTTTAAGAGCCTCATCAGACAACCACTTTGCTTTCTTACTCTTCTTTTCTTTTGGTATGGTTTTCTTTGCTGCTTCCTGCATGATGTCCCTCATCTCTGTCCATAATTCTTCTGGCACTCTATCTATTGAGTCTAAGCCATTGAATCTGTTCATCACCTCCACCGCGTATTCTTTAGGGATGCTGTCTAGGTGATATCTTTCTGGTCTCCGTGTTTTCCTTATTTTCTTTAGTCTAAGCCTGAATTTTGCGATCAATAGGTTGTGATCTGAGCCACAGTCTGCTCCAGGTCTTGTTTTTGCTGACTGTATGGAGGTTCTCCATCTTTGGCTGCAGAGTATGTAGTCAATCTGGTTTCGGTGTTGGCCATCTGGTGATGTCCATGTGTAGAGTCGCCTCTTGTGTTGCTGGAAGAGAGTGTTTGCTATGACCAGTGCGTTCTCTTGGCAGAACTCTATCAATCTTTGCCCTGCTTCATTCTGTACTCCCAGACCAAATTTGCCTGTTATTCCCTCCACTTTTTGATTTCCTACTTTGGCATTCCAGTCTCCTAATATAATTTGGACATCATTTCTTGGTGTCTGTTCTATGAGGTGTTGTAAGTCCTCATAGAACTGGTCCATTGTGGCTTCATCTGCGCCAGTGGTTGGTGCGTATATTTGGATCACAGTGACATTGAAAGGTTTTCCTTGAAATCTAACTGACATCATTCTGTCATTTTTGAGATTGTATCCCATTACTGCTTTTCTCACTCTTTTATTGACAATTATGGCTACTCCATTTCTTCTAAGGTTTTCTTGTCCACAGTAGTAGATATGATGGTTTCCAGAGCTGAATTCACCCATCCCTGTCCATTTGAGCTCACTGATGCCCAAGATGTCAATGCTTATTCTTTCCATCTCGTTTTTTACCACTTCCAGTTTACCTTGGTTCATTGATCTCACATTCCATGTCCCTATGCAGTATTGCTCCTTACAACACTGCATTTCCCCTCCCCCTTCCTGTCCCTCCCCTTCCTCCACTCTGTGGTGTTAAGCATCCTGTATCACCTAGCCTGCCCCTTTGTTTGCCCCTTTGTTTTGCCTTTTGTTTTGGTCAATAGGGTTCTCTTGGCAAGCTTTGTGGCGTGGTTGCCGGTGTCTACGCCATTTTTCTCTCCTCATACATTTTATCACAGTTTTAAAAGTTTAAAAACATTTAAGACAACATATTATCATGCATATTATCACACTTTAAAGCACAGTCTCTATGTCAGTTTCTATGTTTAGTCAGTATAAAGTCTCTATGTCATTTGCTATATTAGGTCTTCTACATTTGCATATCTGCTACTTATCCTTTGCCTGGAGCTCTGGCTCTCCTCCTCCTTCTCACCCCCGGCTGGGGATGGGGTGGCTGTCCGCCGGCGGCGGCAGGCCCCTTTGCCGCTCGCCCCGGCTCTCTTCCTCCTCTTCACCCCCGGCTGGGGTGGCTAGCCGGTAGTTTCTCAGAAATTAGAATCAGCATGATGATGGGAGCTGGAGAATTTGTAGAAAGCACTAGAAATACCAAATAGGCACACTCTTTCTTTACTTTTTCTGTAATAGAGCATTGCACAGTTTAAAATTATGGACATATAAGAAATATAGGAAAAAATCAAAACAAATTAAAATAATTAAAATAATTATACTATTTTTGACCAGAAGTGGTCTACTTCAATAGCATTATCTAAGCTATTTATTAGATCTACTTTTGCACAAGTGGTTGGGCATAAATTGCACGCACATAAATGCTGCATCGATAGAAGTTCTTCACATTCATAGAAAATTGGCCCTGTATTCAAGGAGCCCCATTTTACTTGATTGTTCTTTTATTTTCATACTTCACTTTCAAGTCTATTAAATGACTTCCAGGTGGTCTGGAGAGAATTTTGTCCTGATTGGAGACACTCTTTGGTATCCATCCATCCAGCAAGGTGTGTTATTTTTTTTGCTTTGCATAGGCTTAGCCTAGCCCAGTGATGGGCAGTCTTGGCCCTCCAGCTGTTCTTGAACTTCAATTCCCAGAGGCCCTGATCAGCAGGAGTGCTGATTTGGGCTTCTGGGAATTGAAGTTCAAGAACAGCTGGAGGGCCAAGACTGCCCATCACTGGCCTAGCCTCTTCTGGTTTCAGATTTAAAGCTTGAGAAGTGTGCTGAAAAGGTTCCTCAATTTTAGTTGTTATTCTAAGAGGCAGGTGTCTTGGATGGATTTTGCACAATGGTGGGCTCAAAATTTTTTTACTGCCACCCTGTGGCCGTGGTATGGTGGGCGTGGCGGGGGGAAAGCCCTGCATTGCACCCGAATTAGGACTATTTTATTTCAAAACTTGGATGGGCGGGGCCAGACAGAATTTCTGCTACTGGTTCTAGCAAACTGGTGCGAACCTGCTGGTGCCCACCACTCTTTTTGCACCATATTACCATATTTTCTTTATTTGCTATCACTTTTCACTATGCTTGTCAGAAGGCACACCCAAATCCTAAGTGAAAGGTTAAGAAAAAATATACAGTAATATGATTTGTGCAGTGCAGATTTAGAAATGATTTTAAAAATGTATTTGGTGCATCACATTGGTTTCTTTAGCCATCTTTCCAGTTTAAGGCTTCTCTTTCAATTCAAATGCCATCTCTGTGGAATGGAGAGGTATTGGTGGGTAAATTTCCCCTTCCCATCCCCTGTGATTGTGATCTTGTTTTTCCCACTCATTTACATGTGTCCATTATTTATTCATGTAATTCCCATCATGTCTAATTTGGCCCTGCTATTTTCCTGGTTTGTGAATATTCATTGAATGGGATATGTTATCTAGGTATATGACTTGCTACTGGTATTTGGAACATTAGTTTTATGGGCTGACAGTCAATGCTTCTACACTAGCCTTTATCATGCCAATACCTCCACTTTGATATTTTACCTTTATAATCCTCAGGTACATTATCTCAGAAATCCATGTGGCAGCTGTAGAAGATAAGACAAGAATTAATTACAGACTGAATACATATTTAACAGAGGAGTGGTAGAAGAAGGAGGCTCTAGACCCAAAGCATTATGCTACCAGTGTTCTGCTATACCTGGCTTCAATGGGTCATTACATTTACTCTTTTTAAAACAACTTTTTGATTTTTCTTTGCATGCATATATGAAAAATATGACCATCACAGTAGAGAGCATTAGACGTCATAATGCAAAACCAACAAAGCCCCGAACCACAGAAGACTGCTTGCATGGTGCTCCTCAGCTACATGTCTACATGTTGGAAGCAAGATTTACTGGGGGAAAGTTGTGAGGGAGAAAAGATATTTTGCCACAATATAGTGGAGAACTATCAACCATGTTTTATGCTGATATTTACTCCTAGGCATCCCCTTTTGACTCTGCATGTGCTCTTAAGCAGAGCTGCTGCTGAGGAGAGCCAAACAAAGGAAGTGAGCACTGGTAAGTTTTGCAGTTGGAGTACAGCTGCTTTAGAGGCCTCCACTAATTTAAATTGATAATTTAAACTGCTGAGAGCCACCTCTGTTCAAACAGAGGAAGCAGTTAGAAGCTTCCAGAAGCAGGGGGCAGAGCCACACCAGGCCCTTCCCTGAACTGTGACTCATAGGGGCGGAGCCACACTAGCCTTTAAAAGCTCTGAGCTCTTTCAGGGTCAGCCCTTTTGACTCTGCATGTGCTCTTAAGCAGAGCTGCTGCTGAGGAGAGCCAAACAAAGGAAGTGGGCACTGGTAAGTTTTGCAGTTGGAGTAGAGCTGCTTTAGAGGCCCGCACGCCTAACGGCACATGAGATTGCAAACTAGTAACAAAGGAAGAATATAGTCTTACTAGGTAGAAAGGTAGTAAACGTGTACATTTTTGAGGCCCAGAATACTGCACTTGTTAAAATGGATTCTGAGGGAACAGCTGTAGTTGCCTGCAACACTTGTGCCATGTTTGTGTTCTAGCCAAAGCATATGGAGAACTACACTTGCAGCAAGTGCAAGCTGGTTGCACTACTAGAAGAGAAGGTCCAGCAGCTAGAGGCCCACATATCTAACCATCAACAAATTAAGGAGCTTGAGGTGTTCTTGGACAGAGCGGAACAGACTATGCTGGACAAAGAAGAGACAGGGCACAGTTCTGAGGGAGAAGGCCCTTCACTAACTCAGGAGGGAGATGGTTGGAGGAATGTGACTCAAAGGAGGAGAAGAGTAGGGGATCACTCTGAGAGTCTGAAATTACAGAATAAATTTGAGGCTCTTTCCCTCATCACACCTGATGAGGAACACACAGAGGAACAACTGGTTCCACCTGATGATCATTCCTTCATCACACTTGATGAGATCCAGGAAGATAAACAACAGGAACAAACTGAGGTTCTCTCCCTTAATATGGTTGATGAGGTGCATGTAGATGAACAGATTGCAGGAGAGAGGCTCCTTGTACTAGGCGATTCAATAATTAGAAATACAGAGAAATGGATTTGTGATGCACATGATAACCGTATGGTGACTTGCCTGCCAGGTGCAAAAGTTGCAGACATCACAAGAAATCTAGATAGATTGTTAGAGAGAACTGGGAACGAGCCAGTTGTCATGGTACACGTTGGTACCAATGATGTTGGGAAGGCCAAGCGGTCTGTCCTGGAAGCCAAATTCAGGTTGTTAGGAAGAAGATTGAAGTCCCGGACTTCCAAGGTAGCATTTTCAGAAGTGCTGCCTGTCCCTCGCACAGGACCTACCAGGCAGGCAGAGCTCAGAAGCCTCAACGTGTGGATGAGGCGGTGGTGTCGAGAGGAGGGTTTCAGATTTGTCAGGAACTGGAGAACATTTTGGGACAAGCCAAATCTGTTTAGGAGGGATGGGTTGCATTTGAACCATGATGGGACCAGATTGCTGGCACTCAACATCAAAAAGGCTGCAGAGCAGCTTTTAAATTGATAACTGGGGGAAAGCCAACAGGAGCTGGGCAGAATATCTAGGTGATTTGGAGTCACCATTAGAAGCTCTGTGGGTAAGAGTACCAGGCCACAAGGATGGTCTAACAGTAGGCATATACTATCGGCCTCCGACCCAAACTCTTGAGGGAGACTGGCAGTTGGAGATTGTTGTAAAGGAGGCATCCAAGAAGGGAAGCCTGGTTATAATGGGGGACTTCAATTACCCTCACATAGACTGGGTGAACTGTTGTTCAGCACATGATAAAGAGATAAAGTTCCTAGATATGCTCAATGATTGTTCCCTGGGACAGATGGTTGAAGACCCAACTAGAGGTACAAGAATCCTTGACTTGATCCTGAGTAATACTCAGGATCTGGTGCAAGATGTTAATGTGACTGATCCAATAGGGAACAGTGACCACAACTCAATTATGTTTAACTTGATCATAAACTGCAAGTCACTTATAAAATCTAACACAGAGACCTTAAATTTTCAAAAAGGAAATTTCCCAAAGATGAGGAAACTAGTAAAAAAGAAGCTGAAAGGGAAAATTGAGAGAGTCCTAACACTCCAAGAGGCATGGAGGCTGTTTACAAAAACAATAACAGAGGCCCAATTGGAATGCATACCCAAAAGGAAAAAGGGCACTGCCAGGTCCAAGAGGACTCCAATGTGGCTTACAGGAGCTGTTCGGGAAGTGATCAAGAGCAAGAAAAGCTCATTTAGAAGATGGAAGGCTTGTCCGAATGAGGACAGCAGGCAGAAACATAAATTCTGGCAGAACAAATGCAAGGCAACAATCAGGAAAGCAAAGCAAGACTTTGAGGAGCATATAGCTAAAAATACTCAGAGAAATAACAAAGACTTCTTTAAGTACATTAGAAGTAAGAACCCAACTAGGAAGGCCATTGGACCATTAGATGACAATGGAAGGCAAGGGGTTATTAAAGAGGAAACAGAGATTGCAGAGAGACTCAATGAATTCTTTGCTTCAGTATTCACTGAAGAAGACAGAGACCACATGCCCAAAACAGAGCCTATCTTTGTAGGGAGGGAAACCGAAGAATTAAGCCAGATAGAAATAACCAGGGAGGAGGTCCTTGCATGTCTTGTTAAACTAAACACTAACAAATCACCAGAACCAGATGGCATCCATCCACGAGTTCTCAGGGAACTTAAAGATGAAATTGCTGATCTCCTAGCCAAAATATATAATCTTTCCCTCAAATCAGGCTTTGTGCCTGATGACTGGAAGGTAGCGAATGTAACACCAATTTTCAAAAAAGGATCCAGGGGTGATCCAGGGAATTACCGACCTGTCAGTTTGACATGTGCCCCAGGTAAAGTGATGGAAACCATCCTAAAAGATAGAATTAATAGGCACATAGAAGAGAAGGCGCTGCTAAATGAGAGCCAACATGGCTTTTACAAGGGCAAATCATGCCTCACTAATCTGTTGGAATTTTTTTAGAGTGTCAACAAGCATGTGGATAAGGGGGATCCAGTTGACATTGTTTATCTGGACTTTCAGAAGGCTTTTGACAAGGTCCCACACCAAAGGCTCTTGAATAAACTTACCAGTCATGGAATAAAGAGACAGGTCTTGTCCTGGATCAGCAACTGGCTAAGGGACAGGAAACAGAAGGTAGCACTAAATGGACACTTCTCCAAGTGGAGGGAAGTAAAGAGTGGGGTCCCCCAAGGTTCAGTACTGGGACTTACATTAGTAAGTGCAGAGTGATGCATGTCGGGGCAAAGAACCCCAATTACATTTATAAACTGATGGGGTCTGAACTCTCTGCGACAAACCAGGAAAGGGACCTTGGTCTCCTGGTGGACAACTCAATGAAGGTGTCGACCCAGTGTGCCTCAGCAGTGAAAAAAGCAAACTCAATGTTAGGGATCATTAGGAAGGGTATAGAAAATAAGTCAGCAAGTGTCATTTTGCCTCTTTATAAATCTATGGTGATGCCCCATCTGGAATACTGTGTACAGTTCTGGTCGCCATACCTCCAGAAGGATATTATGGAGTTGGAGAAAGTACAGAGGAGGGCAACCAGAATGATTAGGGGACTGGAACACCTTCCTTACCATCTGAGGCTGCAACGGTTGGGCCTTTTCACTCTTGAACGACGGCGTCTAAGAGGTGACCTGATTGAAGTTTATAAAATCATGCACAGTGTGGACAAAGTAGATAAGAAAAAACTGTTTTCCCTATCGCACAATACTAGAACTAGGGGACACTCGATGAAACTTTTGGGTACTAATTCTCAAACAAATAAGAGAAAGTACTTTTTCACCCAGAGGATTACTGGTCTATGGAACTCCCTGCCAGAAGAAGTGGTGACAGCTGTCAGTCTTGACAGCTTTAAGAAAGGATTAGACAAGTTCATGGAGGACAAGGGTATCAATGGCTATAATTATGGATACTTAAGGACAACCTCGGGGTAGGCAGGATATCTCTCAATGCCATTTCCAGGGAATCCTAAGCAGGTGAAGGCATCTCCTTGGGTATACCCTGAAGGAAATGGTGAGCCACTGTGTGAGACAGAATGCTGGACTGGATGGGCTGTGGCCTGTTCCAGCAAGGCAGTTCTTATGTTCTTATAAAATTGGTCCTTAATTGTAGACTGTTATGATGGCTTCAGATAGCTGATGAATCCACATAACAGCCTAATAAGATGGGCAACAATTATTCCCCATGTATTGTAGATGGTGGAATAAAAGTGGAAGATGATACTCTGTGGCTTCTCTAATGTCATTTTGTGAATTAATGGCATCTGAACTAGAATGTTTTCAAGCAGTAATGCCAAATTTAAAGCTTGTCTAGACAGTGATGTACTCCTGTTTTTGTGTCTGGTTTCTCAAGGTGTAATTCCATTCAAAGGCAGGGAATTGCATGATGTACAACTAAGCATCATTTTGGGGGGCTGGAAAGGTGGTTATTTTAAACACCCTGGCAGGGTTGTTTACTTTGAATCAATTCTAGTTCTCGATTGTTTTGAATCATTTGAGCATGTGTGATCTGTTAAGTCAGAATCAGAGGGATGGAGCGAATGGGCAAGCAAGCCAGAGATAAGTTTTATTGCCAGCAGAGAAGTTGCTAATGAGGCCAGAGGGAAAAAGCTTCCTCACACTTCTTCACAGTTCATACCCAGCCACAGCAGTAGGGGATGTGGCTCTCATATGTTTAAGGTACAGAAAGTTTTTTCTTTAAAAGTTCTTGACTTCTGCATGACTTCTTATGAAATTACTTTATTGAAATAAGTTTCTCTCAGTGAACTCTGGGAAAGAGTTCATACACCAATATTCTCTATACTTGATGTGCTGGTACAGTTATAGCTACACAGCCCATAACAGACTTTTAGTGTATGAAAACCAAGACACAGGACACAGCCTCGGGCTGGGTTAACTCAGGTTTATTGCATCATGGACAGAGGGAACATGAGGTAATGGCGGATCGATAGCTCTTTATATACAGTGGTACTACATTTGAACGTGGTTCCATGATAGCCCATTGGCTACTATCTGCGTGACGTCATTGCTGGTCACGCCCTTCTTGTCCAGGTGTAGGTGGTGGCGGGAAAACTTCCCGCGCTGTTGCCTTTGATGAGTTTGGACCAAGAGAGCTTGGACGCTCGCTGCTGCCAGCTGGTGGTCATTAGCTCGCGTCCTATTACAGGGTTTATGAGATACCGCTGAAGGTTACATTGTTGCTATAGGCAAGGTTACATTGGTTCAGATACATTGTAATCCATGTGGAAGATAAAACCATTAGAACACAACACCCCTCCCCCCTAGGATGAGACGAAGTCTCGAGCCCACACTTTAATCACAATCCCCCCCCTAGGAGACAAAGTCTCTCAGCCAAGATGGCTTATTTCGAACACGCTGGGGTCTCGATGCGGGCTGCCTTTCCCCGGGTTTGCTACCTTCTCTTTGTCCCCTGGTTTCCTGTCCTGTAATTGGAGAGGGAGACTCGTTAGTGCCTTGCCGCGGCTCCGCGGCGTTGTTGGGAGGTGTGCCCTTTCTTAGGGAAGAACCGGGGGCACTGGGGCCTAACGAAAAACCCCTCTTCTCGCTTGGATGGGTGGGGGAACACTCCTGAAAACCCCCCCGGCTCGCAAAATCAAAATCAGAATTAAATTCGGGGGCAGCGGTCGCGAACTCCTCTCCCCCTTCCCCGGCCTCTGATAGAACTGGCGTATCAAACGGGTATGAGTCGGGGCCGCTGCTTCTGCCTTCCCCCCTTGTTTGGGACCGTTGTCCGCTGCTGTCTCCCCCTTGGGCTAAACGGATGGGGGAGGACCCTAACGCTGAATCCTGTTGCTGAGCCCCACTGACTGGCCCCCCACTCACTCGGTGCCTCAGTTGGTCCGCGTGCCTCCTCCAGAGGAGGCCGGTGTTAGTCTCGACCCGGTACGACACTGGCCCCGTCTGCTCTACAACCGTCCCCGGTACCCAGGCTGGACCTGCGCTGGCATAGTTCCTGCAGTGAACCGGGTCGCCGGCGGCGAAACCTTTCGAGACTGCCAACCCTACGTTTTTCCCTTTGTCCTCGACTCTCGTCGGGTCTAGCCTGGACAGGAGCGTGGTCAGTTTTCGCCGCATCAAGAGCTCTGCCGGCGAGTAACCTGACGCTAAGGGGGTCACCCTATACGCTAATAAGAACTGACATACTTGGTGATTTAGGTCCCCCGGGCCCATGCGCCGCAGCGCATCCTTTGTTGTACGCACCAGCCGTTCCACTTGGCCATTCGTGGCGGGGTGAAACGGTGCGGATGTGACATGCCGAATGGCGTTTGCCTCCATGAATGCCTTGAATTCAGCGGAGGTGAAACAACTAGCGTTATCGCTGACTAAAGTGTCGGGTAAACCGAACGTGGAAAAGACTCTCCTCAGTTGGCTAATTGTAGTGGCGGAGGACGTGCTCTTTACTGGGATAACCTCCAGCCACTTGGAGAACGCATCCACCACCAGAAGAAACATGGTTCCCCGGAATGGGCCAGCGAAATCTACGTGCACTCTGGACCATGGCCCCCTTGCTGTGTCCCATTCCCTATGCGGGAGCCGGGCCGCCTCTGGCCGGGATCCCTGGCATGCCTCACAAGTGCCGACCATGTGCTCAATGTCTGTGTCTAGCTGTGGCCACCAAAAATAACTCCGGGCCAGCGCCTTTGAGCGAACGATGCCCGGGTGGCTGACGTGCAGCAGTTCGAGCACCCTCGGACGCAGGGACGTAGGGACCACCACCCGTTGGCCCCACAACAGGCACCCCCTTTCTAGGGACAACTCTAGCTTTTTCCGAAAAAATGGGTCGAATTCTGTGTTTGGGGACGATGCCGGCCACCCCTTCTGTACCCATGAACTAACTTTCTCCAGCGTTCTGTCCTTGCCTGTCGCCCTAGCAATGTCGGCCGGTACTATTGGGGGTGCGTCTAAGACCTCAATTAACAACACCTGGCGGTCTCTTTCTACTCTCGCCTTTTGGTCGTCCGACAAGGGCAAGGGAGATCTCGAAAGTGCATCAGCATGGCTGATCTCCTTTCCGGGCCGGTACTCCAACTCGTGTTGGTATGCGTTGAGAAAAATAGCCCATCGCAGCATCCTCGGGGACAGGATCTGCGGCGTGGGCTTGCTTGCCGTGAAAATCCCTAACAGGGGCTTGTGATCAGTCACGATTTTGAACGGGCGGCCATACAAAAAATCGTGAATTTTTTTGGTTCCGGCTACTATTGCTAATGCCTCCCTGTCGGTTTGTGCGTAATTGCGCTCCGCTTGGGACAGGGACCTTGAATAAAACGCTACCGGGGCCTCCCTTCCATCATCCAACACGTGGCAAAGCACCGCCCCCACCCCCACCGGGGATGCATCGCAGATTAAGACCACTGGCCTTTTGGGGTCGAAATGCGTCAGGATTGCCTCAGATGTTAAGAGTTGCTTTAGTTCTTTGAACGCCCTCTCGTGCTCGTCACCCCACATCCATGTCTCCTCCTTTTTAAGTAACCGATGAAGCGGTTCGGCCACGGACGCCTTCCGTGGGAGGAATGTATGGTAAAAATTGAGGAGCCCCAGGAATGACTGTAGCTCGGTTTTGGATGTGGGGCGAGGGGCCTTCTTTATGGCTGCTACTTTGGATTTAGACGGCTTAATCCCCTCGGGTGTGATCCGGAACCCTAAAAACTCGACCTCCGTTTCGAAAAAAACACATTTGTCCTTCCTCAGTCTCAGCCCCGCTTTCTCGAAAACAGTTAGTACTTTATCCAATCTCTTTGCCAGTTCGGCCTCACTCCCCCCTGTTATCAACACGTCATCAAAATAAGGCAACACCCCCTCCAGCCCCTTCAGGAGGCGTTCCACAAGCGACTGAAAAAGGCCGGGTGCCGAGTTCACGCCGAACTGTAAACGCGACACCTGGAACGCCCCTTTGTGTGTAACTATCGTTTGTGCCGCGGCCGTGGCGGGAGTTACGGGGAGTTGCTGATAGGCTTGTGCCAAATCGAGTTTAGCGAAACACTTTCCCCCATTCAGCCTGGCCAAAAGGTGGCTGACCACCGGCACCGGGTATGCATTAGGGCGGATCGCCTTGTTAATTGTGCACTTATAATCAACGCAAATGCGCACCTCCCCGTTGGCCTTCAGAGCTGTTACAATTGGAGTTTCCCACTCCGCGGAATCAACAGGAATAAGAATCCCCTGGCCCACCAGTTTGTCCAGCTCCGCCTCTATTTTGTCCTTGAGTGCGAACGGCACCCTGCGCGGTTTGAGTCTTATCGGGCGGACCTCCGGGTCTAGGTCGAAGGCTACAGGGGGTCCCTTGAACTTTCCAAGTCCTTTTTCAAAGACGGCGGGATGCGCATCGCAAACCGCTTGTATTGGGTCCACTCCCACTGTATGCACTCCCCCTATGAACAAACCTAAGGGCTGAAACCACTGTGTCCCTAGGAGGCTACAACTTCCCCCCTTAAGGACAACTAGGGGCAGTTCCGCAGAATGTCTCTTAAAGCTGACCCGAAACTTTCCGACCCCCAACACCGGAATGCTGTTTCCCTGTACATCTCGTAGCGTGGACCTCAACGTTTTAAGTTTGGGCCGCACGTGGGGGTCGATTTTCAAGAACTCTTTCTGGGGAATTATAGAATAGGAGGACCCCGAGTCAATTTCCATCCTAATAGGGGCCCCTTGTACTAGTACCTCAACGAAGTAATGGGACTGTCCCGCGGACACGCTGAACACTGGAGCGTCGTCCTCGCTGTCGTCCGAGACGCGGCCCACGCCGTCCTGCTTCCTTGTGGTCTGGGTGCCATCTTTGGACCTCGCTGGACGGTCCGGTCTGGTCGAACGGTCTTGTGACTGCCTCCGGCCCTCCTTCCGTTTTCTGCATGCCCTGGCGATGTGCCCCCGACGGCCGCAGGTGTAACACTCGGCCTTTCTGAATGGGCACCTCGCGCGCTCATGGGCCGCTCCGCAACCATCGCAGCGGCGCCCACCTTTTCGGACCTTCTGGACCTCCTCGCCGTCGCTGCCTTCCGTAGACGACTTTGAGGCCCGTCGGGTTGCGTGCACCGACTGTCCGGACTTCCCGTGCACCGAATTTTCCGCTTTGCCGGCTCTCGGACGCCACTCACGCCACTGGTGCATCTCGTCCACTCCCGCATTCGTGGACTCCGCGGCTTCCGCGGCCTCTACGACCTCTGCCAGCGTGGGTGGCGGCTCCTTGTTCATCAAGCTGCGCTGCACCTCCTTGTCCTTCAGGCCACACAGCACGCCGTCCCTGAGGGCCATCTCTAGGTTGTCCCATCTACAGGGGCCGGCGGCTATCCTCATGGCGGTCACGAATGCCTCAACCGACTCGTCCGGCGCTTGGACTCGCCTCCAAAACGCGCTCCGAGCGGGAAACATTGCCCTCGAGGGTCGGAAACGCTCTCGCAGCAGCTTCATGATGTCGTCTGCCTTAAATTCGCTCACCTTCTTCGGAGCGATGATGCCCACCAGCGTCCGCTTGGTGTCTAACCCAAGCATTCTGGTGAGGATGGCCCTCTTCCTCTCCTCGTCGTCTTCTTTGACTTTGAGTTCCACCAGAGCCGCCTGGAAGTCCATCTCCAACAGCTCCCAGTCTTGCGGTTTGGTGATGTTGAACCCGCTCTGTGCCCTGGCTGTTCCTTGGGGATCCATTATCCCACCTTCGTCGCCAATTTAGTGTATGAAAACCAAGACACAGGACACAGCCTCGGGCTGGGTTAACTCAGGTTTATTGCATCATGGACAGAGGGAACATGAGGTAATGGCGGATCGATAGCTCTTTATATACAGTGGTACTACATTTGAACGTGGTTCCATGATAGCCCATTGGCTACTATCTGCGTGACGTCATTGCTGGTCACGCCCTTCTTGTCCAGGTGTAGGTGGTGGCGGGAAAACTTCCCGCGCTGTTGCCTTTGATGAGTTTGGACCAAGAGAGCTTGGACGCTCGCTGCTGCCAGCTGGTGGTCATTAGCTCGCGTCCTATTACAGGGTTTATGAGATACCGCTGAAGGTTACATTGTTGCTATAGGCAAGGTTACATTGGTTCAGATACATTGTAATCCATGTGGAAGATAAAACCATTAGAACACAACAAGACTTCAACCTCATTTTCCCTGATTTGCTGCTACAGCTGCTAGTCATGTTGGATAGATAATTGGCTTCAGTGGCAGTTGCTGGCAGTATACCAGTTGCTGGGGACACAACCAAAAGCACATGTAATTGCTTATATGACCTTATGCAGGTATCTGTGAAGCCATGGGTGGGGATGCAAAAGGTCTGATTCAGAACAGCTCTTCTGTTCTAACCTCATTGCTTATGTGCCTGTGCCTATGTATCTAAAACAGAATTAGTAGAACATCAGTTAGTAGACTGTCTATAATTCAGACAAAATATGTCTTCTTTCATAAGAATGTTATACTGTGACATTTTCGCTAGCGTCCATGTTGTAGAAAAGACCACAGAAACACCTTAGCAATGATGTGACAAATAACTTCTGTTCTCTGTTGCATGAATTAATAAAATGTTATTTACTAAGCTTGTGGAGTATATTGGTAGGCCTTTCATGGGCACCAAAATCAGCTGAATAGTGCAAAGTATTTTATATACAGTATTGACTCCTGGCTTTTTTTTGGGGGGGAGCCCCTTTGATTACTCAGAATGGGAGATGGTTAATTTAGATCAATTTTAAGGCTGTTCTAAAATTTTCCTTATGTAGGAAGCATGTTTGGGAACTCAGAATGCTTTGGACACATCAGATTTATATCCTGTCCCTCAACACTTGACACTTCAGCTCCAGTGTACTATTCCCCACCTCCCCACACTATATTGTGGGTCTTCAATATCATTGGTTTGCAGTTCTTACATCTCCCTCTCTGAGCGTGCTCCTTATGCTAATCAGAGTTCTGTGATTGCTTTTAGATCCTGTTCCCCATTGGTTAATACATATATATCATGTTATGATTGGTTGGTTATGAACGTCCAATGGGTTGCTACTTTGTATCAAGGAGCCACCGCCGGGGAGACACTAGATAAGCCCCATGGGTAAACGAGGGTTGAGCCAGGCCAGACCGGACCTATACTACCCATTCGGCACAGGTAGCCAGTAACATGCTAAGCCTGGGTCTCCTCCACATGCTACCGCTTCTAGCGGAGCTTAGCCATTGCCTCTTCTACGGCAGATTCTGGAGTGACTGATTTCATGGGATTTGTATAGCCATCTTGTGTCCGGAGTGTCTTGCAAGCATAATCTAAAAGACTGTTAAGTGGCATATGAGTTGGTCTCATCAATTTTAATACAATGTTTATTTTGGACAAGGGGAAAGACTGAAAAAAAGAATTAGGGAAGCAGAGGGGGGGAAAGTCTTCCTATCTCTTTTCAGAACAAGAGATTCTCACAGCAAAAGCAAAAATAAATTAGACTAAAGACTATATCCAGTTGTTAGTTTCATTTAGAACAGGCCCACTGAATCAATTGGTTGATCTATCATTCAATAGTTGATTTAATGGGTTGTTCCAGTTGGGACTGGTAATTGATTTTAGGTCTTAATACACTGGTACCTCACTTAAAGAGCATAATGTGTTCCACGGGATTGTTCTTTAAGCAAAACACTTGGAAAAGGCACCACTGCTGCCATGGTAAGTGACCAATCGTGACTTCTGGGGGAGGGGGAAGATTGTGAACCATGATTTAGTTGTTAAGAAAGTTTTTAGTTGTTCTACAAGGCAACCATTTGGAGAAAATACTGCTTTTTGAGTGAGTTAGTCTCTAAGTGAAGCACTCTTTATGCGAGGTTTTACTGTACTGTATAACTAGACTTTCACTTGTGTATGTCTCCCCTTTTCTTATATACCAACCTCCATAGGTTTCCCCAGCCTTCCTTAGCATATTTCAGAGTGCAAGTGTGAAGGTAAAACTGTGGAGAAACTTTCTTCAAGCTGGGAAGACTTTCACCTCTGCCTATTAGGCTTAAACATTCATTGAGGGTGGTAGGAAGATGTCACAGTAGTAATGAAGTTACACAGATAACACTTTTTGATGGCATGTGGCATGGCATGCTCAGTGGTGCCCTCATTTGACCGGCTCATTACAAAGAATTAACTTAGAATAATAATAAAAAAACCTTTCTGTTTCTAGTTAAGTATGCATTTTGAACTGTGTTCCTGAAGTTTGGAATTTAAACCTCTATGTTTGATTATCAATGTGGATGAGTTTTATTAGCTTTTTACCATTGCCAAAGGACTTATACTTTAAACCTGGAAAGATTAAAAATACATAATAATGCAATGGTCAAGAGATCCTGCTGCTTTAGATTGCTTTAATGTCTATACTATCAACTCCAGACAAAGGGACTGTGGTGGGTCAGTGGATAAGGAGCTCATCTTGTTGGCTGGAAGGTCGGCAAGTTGACAGTTCAAGACCCAATTACTGCATGACGGAATGAGTGCCCGTCTCTGTCTCAGCTCCTGCCAACCAAGCAGTTTGAAAGCAAGAAATTGCAAGTAGATAAATAGGGACCACTTCGGTGGGACATGAAAGGAGCCTCATTTGGGCGTCCCCTGAGTGGGGTTCCCTCAGCAAAAATCCTTTCAACCCAGAAAGCACCTTTGTGTGCTTCTGACACGATTTGGAAAAACTCCAGACAAATTTTTTTTTTACATACATAGATGCTTAACCTATAGTTGTTATTTATTATCCTCCTCCCCACTGCCCCGTCCCAGTTGGTCTAAAAAATTGGGCAGTGGGAGAAAGTCCCAATAAAAAACATATTTCATCTGGAAGCTGGACTGCCTCTAACAATGTTGCTATTCCTTTCTAAACAAGGTCTGTTTAGACAGATTATCAAAGAAAGAGTTGTTAATGAGTAATCTTTCTCCAGTGCAGCTCTGAGCCAATAAAAAGAAGAGGGCTAAGCCTAAAGTCAGCATGTTATCACAGAAGGCTTCTGCAAAAGTGAGAAAAGCAAAACAAAAATGTTCCCATTTGAAAGTCATTTGGATTTTGAGCTGAGTGCAGAAGCACTGATTCACATAGCCAGTATCCACTACTAATAGACTCCAAGGAGAAATCAAGTGTAAGTCACTATTTAGTGGGCTGTATGTTTTTGGCAAAATGATGTTATCTTTGATTATGTATGTATGTATGTATGTATGCATGTATGCATGCATGTATGCATGTATGTATTTCATCATACTGTATTATCCTTCTTTGATCAGTACAGAAACTTAAATTTCTAATTCATGGAAAAGCTACAAAGTGAATTATCTAGAGATGAAATTTATAATGTAGTTTTGTTATTTATTATTAGATTTAATTAAGTAATTACTTGAGTAATTATAAGTAAATTCTTGAGTAACCATACTTTAATAGATGTGAAATTTGTAACATCTGCTTTTGTTATTTATTGTCAGACTTATATAAGTAATTTAAATAATTAAATAAGTACAGTAATCATAAATAATTTATTGAGTAACAGTACCTTAATAGAGACATATCCAATCAAGTGAAGAAAGGTCATTGTGGGTTTAGGATTTATTTCTGGAATGTGACTTTTGTAATTTCAGCTCAAACTGTGCAATAACAAACTTTCCTCCTGTCATAAAACAACATTGTTAAATATTGATATGCAATAAATGTATGCACAATTCATGCTTCAGAAATATTAACCTTTCTAGATAGCTTGTTGTAATTACTTTTCCTATTACAGAAAATGATAACAGGTTTCATATTTGGCTTTTCTATTCTCTGTTGTTGATCAAAGGGTCTGGTATAAAAACAACAATGTATAATTATTTAGGAACAAATAATTTATACCTTAGTATGAAGCCCAGAATTTGGCAGCAATATGTACTATACTAGAGCCTTGAGAGAGAGAAAAAGAAAAAGAAGCAAAAACTCACATCAAATTTTCAGCATATATTTGCTCACAATTTTGAAATGAGTTCCATCACCTTAAATCATTAAAAAAATTGTATTGTTGGTGAAATGTAAGTGACTGAAGTGAGAATTAGACTTAAATAAAACTAGTGTCTCCTTTCAAATGAAATGTATTTATCATATCTTTTTGCTTTTCTTTAATAGGAAACTTAAAACATAAATTTCAACTGTCTACTCAGTTTCATTTCCTCTTAAAAATCTATCTCAATATCCTAACTAGTACATTTTCAGATAGGCGTGGATTCCAGCTGCAATCACATTGGTCTATCAGCTTGATTTTTTTCTCACATTGACACATAGCTGACATTCAGTGAAAGGGCAGAATTGATTATGTGTCCAAGTAGTCTAAAGAATTTTCAATATTTTGTAGCTTTATTTCTAATTTCCCATTTGATTCTACTGGGGGAAATCATGTTAAATATAAAGGCAACATAAATGAAAGTATATATAGAAATAAACCTAAATAAATGAAAAGACATTAAAATTATAACATAGAAGAAATAGTGCTGTAATACCGGTATATAGCATTTTAATACCAATATTTCTTTCTTATGCAGTTTCTGAAGATGTATATACATAGTAATATCTTAAACTGCTGTGTAGTTGTTTTTTCTGAAGATTTCTAATATGTCCTATATACTACAGTGGTTGAAATCTTGTTGCTTAGCATTGTAAGTTGCAACTAAAGTAGGCCCATTGAGTCAGTGGAAATTACAATGGAATTTACTCATCAAATTCACATTAATTGCAACTTACATTGCTAAACAACAGGATTTCAGACAGTATGTTCATAACAATGAGAAAGCATAGCTTTAGAACAGGTATTCTCAACCTGTGGCCCGTGGGCTGGATGTGGCCAGTGGCACCATTTGATGTGGCCCCCACCGCCTCCACCACACCAGGAAGTGCCATGTGGTGGAGGAAGGGCAAAATGGCCATCCGACCTTCGAAGCTGTCTGAGGGAGTGTGACCCAGCCCTCGACTTTAAAAGGTTGAGAACTTCTGCTTTAGAAGTTGTCTGTGGCTGAATGTGAAAAAATAAAATCCTGGCAGTTAGTAGTAACCATGTCCCCCAAATTGCCATACTGTTGAACACTCCCATGAAATATGTAAATATAAACTGATCTGGAATTGTTGTAGATCACAAGCTGAATAAGAGCCGACACTGTGATATGACTGCAAAAAAGGCAATTGCTATTTTATGCTGTGTTAACAGAAGTATAGTCTCCAAATTATATGAAGTACAAGTTCTATTCAACATTGTTTAAGCCTCATCTTGAATACTGGGTCCACTTCTGGACAACACAGTTTAAGAAGGATGCTGACAAGCTGAAACAAATTTGGAGGAGGGCAACACAGATGATCAGGGGACAGAAACTAAGCCCTATGAAAAAGATTTGAAGAATTGGGTATATTTAGCCATGAGAAAAGAAGACTGGGGGTAGATATGAATGCACTTCTCAAATACAAGAAAGATTATCATACATAGAAAGTGAAGGATCTGTTCTCAATCATCCCAGAGTAGAGGACATTTAAAAATCAGCTTGAGATACACAAAGCCAGATTTCAGTTGAATATCAGGAAAAACATTAACTGTCAGAGTAGTACAATAATGGAACTGACTACCTCAGGAGGCGGTGAGTGATCCAATGCTGAAGGCATTCCAGAGAAAATTAGACAACCAACTGTCAGGTTTCTGAAATGAGTAGAGGGTTGAACTCAATCGTCTTATAGTCCCCTTCCAACTCCATTATTCTATGAATCAATGAATCTGGTAAATTATTGCCAGCATTGTTAAGTAAAGTTTGGATGTATCCTTTCTGCAGTTAATAGTTCTAAGAAGTATTGAGAAATTATCTTCTCTTTTCTTCTCTCAATTGCTGAACTGTGGCGATACAGACTCAAATCCTTTATAGGAAGATGAAGGAGATCACATATCTATTTGAGTTCACATATAACAATTCTACAGGGCTGAAATAGACATTATTTGCATAAGTACTGCTGATAGCAAAATCAGGTCAGCACTTCTGCACAGAAGTCCAGGGCCACACTCAATGTGGCAAGCAGGAGGACTCCCATATCCAGCAGGAGTGGCTTCAAATGAAATGTGATAATCTAGTTTACCATAAAACAAAATTGAACATATAAGACCATTACATTTAGAGTCAAAAATTATCTAACACATCATCGGGCATTGGGCTCAGTAGATAAGAAGCTCACCTTGTTAGCTGGAAGGCCGGCAAGTCAGCAGTTCGAGACCCGGGTACTGCACAAAGGAATGAGTGCCTGTCTCTGTCCCAGCTCCTGCCAACATAGCAGTTCGAAAGCAAGAAATTGTAAGTAGATAAATAGGGACCACTTCGGTAGGAAAAGATTTTTGACACATGAAAGGAGCCTCATTCAGATGTCCCCTGAGCCGAGTTTCTCCTGCAAAAATCCTTTCAACCCAGAATTTTTTGACTTATTATTATTATTATTATTATTATTATTATTATTATTATTACTACTACTACTACTACTACTACTACTACTACTACTACTACTACTACTACTGGCCATTGCACAGAAAACTGATGCTAGCCATGCCAAGAAGGCTGCATTGAATTACTTAGGAGATAGGAACAGATAACTGAGCATTCAGGGTTTTCAAATTTTATCTTTCCATCTTCAGTTTGTTTGCTAATCATGAGGCCCCGTTTGTATGTAGTAAATGTGACATTCTGCAAATATGTTTGACATCTTAAACTAAACTGTTTATTTTATCTGTGTATGGATAATGTCAGTTATATTTTAATTAGGGACTCTGGCACTGTGTTAAGAAGAAAATGGATAATCTTGGGAAATGAATCATTTGTGGAAATCAGAATAACAACACCAACCTGGGATTTGCTGAAGGACACTATAATCATTTCTACTATGAAACATAGCAGTCATCCTGGATAGTGGCATGGCTAATTCTAGCCAGTAAATGTCTCATTTTAAAACAGAATTCTTACAAAAAGTAATTTATTAGCAGAAACAAACAGAAACATTTTCATCAAATGTGTTTTTCTTCTTAGTTGAACAACTTAGTACAAATTCCATTTTAAAAAATGTCAAAGAATTTAGGATAAATTATTACAAAGAATAATGCAATTATAATTTATTTCACTTACACTTACAGGTTCATTTCTTTACAATCACAGCAAAATAAATGGATTTTAAATTTAAATACTGTCATGTTTCTCTAGTTTAAATTATTTCACCAGAGGGGACTGCTAAATTTCTTCCTTTAATTTATATCAGCTTGTCATGGTAAACATCTTGTGAAATGTGCAGAAGAGTGGGAGAAATTATTGTCATGGCTGATGCAACATAGCACATATTATGTTAGAATAATAATAATTGTATGTCATCTAGTCAATTCTTACTTATGACAACCCATTCCAAGGTTTTCTAAGTACAGAGTACTTATAAGTGTCTTACCATTCCATTCTTCTGGAGGTGCCTCAGGACTGCACAACTTGCATATGACTATACAAGCTGGCTCTTCTTCTTGGAGGAACATGGGGAAATTGACCTCCCAATCTCTGGCTCCACCTAACTCACAGAACTACCCAGTAAGCAAAAGTTAGAATAATTAATAGTCATAGTAATAGTGTGCTGTCAAGTAAATTATAACTCATAGCAACTCATTCCAAGGTTTTATAGGTTTCGTGTTCAGGGAATGAAGAAGCAGACGAGTGAAGTAGTGAAATTCAGCTCTTTATTAGTGGGGTTTGAACACAGTTTGGATGGGGCAAAACTCAGATTTATATACACTATAAACAGTAACAGTAACAATAATACAACAAGCCCATTGGCTAACAGAATGTGCACATTTTTCGATCCACTTATTTGCATAAGAATAGATACATGAGAAAAGATACATTCCGCTCCTGTCAGAAAACACAGTTAACATACATAACAATAGGTAAACCATGTATTCCCTTCTTCTGGAACTATGCAGCTTGCCCATGACTACACAGGCTGATTCTTCTCCCATGAAGCACAGTGGGGAATTGAACTCCCAACATCTGGCTCTGTAGCTAGATACCTAAACTATATGTTAGAATATGTTAGAATACTACCCTATAATTTATTTTGAAGAAATAATGTTCAAACTGACACATAGTTGGGTCAAATATGACACAATATGATGTTAACTAGGGATAACTTGATAATTTATACATTCTATAGGTTAGTTCTAGTATAAGTTAATCATGCTTTAGAGTCATTGCAGTTACTTATTCAAGAATAACTTGAGTCCCATTGACTCAAGTGGGGCAAAAGCAAGTGTGATCCCACATTCCTTCTGCTGGCTGGACTTTCCTCTTAGTGAAAGTTTAGTAGGATATTGGCCCAGATTTAATTTCATGCAACAATGCTGACTTTCTCGTACCAGTTTATACATGTGCACCAAATGTTTAAAAGCTTTTCTGCTCACTTAGATTGCAATTGAAGGTCACCCTAGAAGCCAAAAACAGTGTTGCACCAGAAACAAATATTGTGTGGTATTTGAAAGATGCTTATTTGTAACGGCACAAGTTTTCTCATCTCCCTCTGCTGCACATTGCCAAGCTTTTTTTAATGGTTGGCCATTCATCTTGGGTTCATTTGCATGTCTGATTGCTCATCTTTATCAGTTCCCAACAATACATTATTTGCAATATCTGATCTGATCCGAAGTAACAATGGTACTCAGCGTGTAAGTAATAACAAAATAGTTCTCCAGGTAGCTGAATCCACAAAGATGCTCCTCAGGGATTTTTTTTTTTTTTTTGTGAATGAAATGAATGCTGTTATTGTTGTAGGTAAACACATTAACCTCTTTTCTTTGTCTTTTTAGGTTTATGTCAGCACTTGACTTAACTTACTGCATCACGTCTCGCATTAAACATTCTATGGCTTTAAATATGAACCTAATAGAACATCCTCAGCTACCTCCAGCAGACGGATTTTCCCTTTCTGAAGGTCCTTATTTATTTGGTAAATCAGAAAATATACTTCCGCCAAAATAATAGTAATGCAATCTATAGCGTAGAAAGAAATGTTGTTATTTTCCCAGTAACTTTTTCTGAACTATTTGTAGTTTTCTGGAAATGGCTCAGATTTTACTAATTATCAGAACTGATTTGTTTTTGTGTTACAATTTATACTTGTCACAACATGCTAAGTATAATAAATCTACAATGTACAAGCAGGGGCCAGACTATAGCTCGGTGGCAGGGCATGTGATCTAGTCTGTAGCATTTCAAGGTAGATGTGAGAGAAAGGGAGACTGCTCCTTAGACTCAACAGAAGAGGTTAATGAGCAGTCTGATGATGAGGGGAAATGAGGAGATTTAATCTGAGGCTCTTTTGTTCCCATATAGTCCCAGCTCCTGCCAACCTAGCAGTTCAAAAGCAAGAAATTGCAAGTAGATAGATAGGGACCACTTTGGTGGGAAGGTAACAGTGTTCTGTGCACTCCGGTGTCTAGTCATGCCTGCCACATGACCACGGAAATGTCTGCAGAAGCAGACAGCGCTGGCTCTTCGGCTTTGAAACAGAGATGAGCACTGAACCCTAGAGTCGGATACGACCGGCTTTTGAACACGGGAAACCTTTACTTTATACCTTGTAAAATTTCTCCTCTGTGACAAATAGGGAAATATAATCCATACTTATCTGCATTTCCCTTATAATATATAGTTTGGTGTGGCACTGCCTCTCCACTCTGAGGAAACATTTTAGCAAATGTATAATTTTGTGAGGTAACATAATAGTTATTGTCCAGCTTCTATATAGGATCCTAATACAATGCAAGAACAGTTTTGCTGAATATTTAAAAGAGATCAATTTTGTCCTCTTTTTGTTATACATCTGATCACAAATCTAGCAAAATAGAACCATTGCCTCCCACAAGGCAAAAAGAAGCATTTACCTTAGGAACCAGAGTTTGGGATCCAATGGACATCACAGAATAAAGAACTATGTGGTTTATCATTATACAGTACTTCTAATTATGGAAATAGTGCTTATCACTAAATCAGACAGTATACAGATTAGATGGGCGGGTGGGTGTGGTGAATTTGGCAGTTTCCGTTTCAAACATTTCTTCCAGATCTAGAGCCTTACATGTGGTCAACACGTGTCTGTACCCTCTTCTTAACATAGAATTACAGGTTTAGCTACTTTTTGCTGAATAAAATAAGTGTTGTACTATGTAAAAAGTATACCATTTAGACAGCCCAAAACTGACATATTTTTGGCTCTACAAAAGGGGACAAACAGAATGCAAGCGCGGCGCCAAAATGGCCGCCGCGCCCTTTGCGGGGCCCCCCCCCACAGGACAGAGAATCCGGGTAGTTAGGGGCGTGGCCAGCTCCCTTATAAAAGGGGTGGCCACGAGGCAGCCGAGCTGCCATTTTACCTCAGCGACGGAGCGGAGAAGTCTTTTCCCCTGTGTCTCCGTCGCTCTTGAGCCTACCGGGAAGCCTTTTGGGTAGCGATTCTGCCTTGCCGGCTTCCCTTTGCTTCGGTGGAAATGCCTTCGAAGAAGAAGGCAGCTCCGAGTGCAGCTCGCGCGGTTAGGAGGCGCAACCCAGGTCGGAGGACCGCGGTGCTGCCTCCTCAGCTGCCGCCTTTGCTCGCCCCTGCCGGGGCCGGCGGAATGGGGTCTATTGCCCCTTCGCCCGGAGTGGGCAACCAGAGTGCGGGCGCGGAAGGGGTTCCGGCCCGCGGCCCGCGAGCGGTGGACACCGCTCCTCCACCTGCTTTCGGGTCCTGGGTACAGAGGCCTGTACCCACGCATGGACCAGGCGGGCCAGCCGGCCCTTCGCCCCAGGTTAACGTGGAAGTCAGGCGGGGGCCCCCCCTCCTTTGGGGTTCTTTTTGAGGCGCTGTCTTCAGGAGGACAACAGCCGACGGGGAGGGTTGAGCTGCTGCAGGCGCGTGGCGCGGTTTCGGCCACTGCCTCGCAGCTCCCCAGCCAGCGGCCAGGTGCAGGTTCTCCGGGGATGAGCTCTACGTCGGTCGTGAGCTCCGACGCCCCCAGTGGGCCGGAACCCCCGGTGGGGGCGGCCTGCGGGGGTGCAGCATGTGAGTATACGGTGTAAGCGAGTACATCCACACACATTCCCAATATGGGGGGGGGGGCTTTCCAATCGCTTTGGCCTCGCGCGGGTGGTGCGGCGGTGCACCCGCTGACGCCTCACCCGGCGATGACAGCTAACACCCAGGGCTCCGTGGTGGTGGGTGTTCCCTACCCTTAGGGGAATGTTTTGGGTGGCCGGGTTGGTCCAAGCCCCTATTCCATACCGATGAGTGACCACTTGGCACAGGCCGCCAGAGAGTAAATTTGGCGGGGGGAGTACGTGGATATCTTCTCATTCCTAAACAGTGTGCCCACCAAGGAGAGAGGGAGGGGCAGAATGAGAAGGATAGTGGCAGGCACGTTGTCGCAAGCCACCAAGTATGTGGGCCAAATGGTTGCCGGCCTGCATCGTATGCATGGCGGTGTACCTTAGGGCATGGCCGGATTTGGCAATTCCGATGGTCCAGTATTTGGACAACGCCTACCGGGCGATGATTTACTTTCCGGGCCCAGCGTGGTTGGCTTGTGACGAGGGATGCCGTAGGCGAATTTCCCCGCACCCCGAGATTAGGCAGGATGAGCCAGGCCAGAGGCTGTGGCTTTTGTACGTGACGCCCACGCGCCCTGCACCCGGGGAGATATACCATTGTGGGCATGCGGTTCAGCGGGCGGCCCCAGCACGGGTCACCTGCCAGGGGGCGGGGCGGGGGGTTCCAGCCCGCCGGCTGTGCTGGACTTTTTGTCCAATGGCTCCTCTAAGGGGAAGACTTGCAAATACAGACAGGAGTGTCCCACCTGTGTTGGGCCCCATGCGGCCTCTGCCTGTCCCAGGCCTAGAAGGATGCGGGGCAGAGGGTGGGGCAGACAGGGGGCTGGCAAGACTGCCGCAGATGGATCTAGTTCACCGAAGGGCTCCCTCCCCATTTAAGGTGGACATGTTGGAGCGTTGGCTCACATGGTGCCTGAAGGGTGAGGATGCGGGTATCCTTCAGGGTTCTAGACAGGGGTTCCGGATCCCTTTCATGGGTAATAGGTCCCCTTAGGATGCCCCCAATCTTTTATCCCTTAAGGGGAGGGAGGAGGTGGCTGCTGCCAGCTTTGACGAAAGGGTCTATGCGGGCAGGGTCGTTGGCATTGTCCCGCACCCCCGTCCTGGGGAGCATATTGTTCAATGATGCCATGCCTTTTGGCTATTCCTTTGGGGCTCGGTATTCGAGCGTTTCACCATTTTCCTAGATTGCGCTTTTGTCCGCAGGTCAGGGTCCCGGTCTGTAGCCCATTCCCTGGATGGTTTTATTCGGGGCTGAACGGGGCTGGGACACGTACCCACGTCTCCTCATCACATTTCAGACGCTAATGGAGGAACTTGGTGTCCCTTTAGCGCCCGAAAAGACCGAGGGCCCATCTCCACAGCTAGTATTCCTGGGGTGGAGAGTAACACGATAGCGCAGGATTCTAGGTTGCAGCAGGATAAGGTGTCAAGGCTAGTGGCCCTTGTCTCGGTCTTGCTGGCCGGGCGCATGGCATCACTGAGGTAACTTCTGGTGCTACATGGTCACCCCAGTTTCGCTGGCAGGGTCGTCGCACCGGGCAGGGCATTTGCTCTGCGCTTGTGCGACGCCATGGCGGGATTATCCAGGCCCCATCACAGGCTCAGATTTACCCAGGGTATCGGGGCATACGTGCTTGTCTGGCCATAGATTCAGAGGTAGTTCAACGGGGTGTCATTTTGGGGTCTGATTTCCTGGCTCCCCCTTGCTTTCAGATGCGGTCCGATGCCTCATGATTCCTGGGTTTCTGGGATGTACTTCAATTGGAAGTGGGCCTATGGTGGGTGGCCACCATCCTGGGCAGGCAAAGGGTTGCCTGCATGGTCTCACGTATCTGGAATGTTTCCCTATCCTGGGTGCTTTGATGCTATGGGGCAAGAGGTGGGCCAACTCGGTTGTGCAACTTGGGCATGGCAACGCGGCTGTTCCGCATCGTCACTGCACAGGATTCCAAATCGCCCGGGGTTATGGAGCTAGTTAGTTGGTTTGTGTTATGCAACCTGTGCCTCAACGTTCCCTTCAGGGCCAGGCATGTCCCAAGGGTTGATAATGATATTGCTGCTGCTTTGTCCCGCCTGCAGATCTCCCGGTTCCGTGCCTCGGCCCCCGGATGCGGAGGAATTTCCCTCGCCACTCCCGGATGTGAGATGGACCGTTGGCAAGGAGAGGTGAACCGGGCGATGGGCCTGTCACTAGCGCCATGCATGAGTAAGGCGTATCACCACGCATTTAGTTCCTTTAGAGTATTATGTACCCGATTCTGACTGCCAGGAACCTGGCCTTTTCCAGTAGCCCATGTTCTGCGGTTCACGATTTACCTGTATCCCCAGGGCCTTGCACCACGCACCATAGCATCTCAGCTGTCGGGTTGGCTTTTATGGCCAAGGTGGGAGGTCGTGTGGACAGCACCAATGACTTCCGGGTGAGACATGTTGGGAGGGGTGGGTGCGCGTGCCCGGGCGTTTCCCGGGCGACCGCCACCCCATTTACCCAGGGGTTTTTTGACCCAGTTGGCCCGGGGCTGGCCTGGCCTCTGTTTTGATAGATGAGGCAGCCCACTTCATGCGGCTACAACGGTGGCCTTTTTGGAGTCCTCCGCGTCGGCGAGCTTGAGATGCTGAGTAAGGCGGATGCAAGAGTTTCCCAGGGTTTTTACCCAAGTGGCCCGGGGCTGGCCTGGCCTCAGTTTTAAGAAATGAGGCAGCCCACTTTATGCGGCTACAACGGTGGCCTTTTTGGAGCCCTCCGCGTCGGCGAGCTTGAGATGCTGAGTAAGGCGGATGCAAGATTTTCCCAGGGTTTTTACCCAATTGGCCCGGGGCTGGCCTGGCCTCTGTTTTGGAAATGAGGCAGCCCACTTCATGCGGCTACAACGGTGGCCTTTTTGGAGCGCTCCGCGACAGCGAGCTTGAGATGCTGTATAAGGCGGATGCAAGTGTAGGGCACTGGAACTCGAGGATGTCTATATTGCCAAAGACTGGGCCCAGTTGAGGATACGCTCCTCTAAGACAGATCAGCATGGCGTAGGCAGTGGTGTAAGACTGCTACGGTGTTCTTTGGCAGACATCTGTCCGGTTGGTGCCCTACAGGAATTCCTGGCACTGCGTGGCAGGCACCACGGCCCGTTTTTCTGTCACCAAGATGGGTCTCCCCTTACTAAATTTCAGTTTTGGAAGGTGACAGCCAGAGCCCTCACCAGGGTGGGCCTACCAGGTGCCCGTTATGGCACACATTCATTCCGTATTGGTGCAGCCGCTACAGCAGCTGCTTTTGGGTACTCTGGGGCTGACATACGCAGCATGGGGAGGTGGGGCTCGCAATGTTTTCAGTTTTATGTGCGCCCACTCCTGCCATGAGTACCAATCCAGTCACCTTACCGCCTTTTTTCTCAATTTTCTTGCAGACCCTGGGTGTCGTATTACACCGGTGACAGTATGGCTGGTGGGCCACAGCTATGTGCACAGGGCAGCGCGTTACGCTGCGGCGACAGAGTGGACCCCGACTGGGACTGGGTGAACACGCCAGTGTCGCATGGCAGGGTAAGCCTGGGATGTTATGGCGGGGGCTGCGGCCTTTCCCTTTTCTGGCCTGAGTGCTGACCCGCCTGACATTCTCATCATCTACCTTGGGGGCAATGATTTGTGCCAGGTCACCGGCTTATCGCTCAAGCATGCGATTTGCGAGGACCTCGCCTACTTGCATTATGTCTGGCCTGCCACAACCCTAGTTTGGTGGACATTATCCCGCGCCTTTCTATAGAGGGGGCGTTCACCTCCTGGCCCTTGACCGCGCTAGGCGCACGGTCAACGGGGCGGTGGCGCGGTTTCTTGCTGACAGGGCTTGGGGTCGGGTCAGTCATCACCCCGATATCAGTCTACAAAATTATGACTTGTACGCAGGGGATGGGGTCCATCTGTCGCGAGGAGGTATGGACCTCCTGTTAGGTGATTGGCGAGCAGGCCTGTTGACCGAGCTGACGGTCTGGGTGGGGGCGTCAGGTCTTCTTTGAAGCCCCTCCGTGTGGCGGGTAGCACTGGTAAGGTAAACAGTATGACCCACAAGTATCCGGCAGGTTCGCAATTGACTGGACAACACTAGACAGGAATAAATTAGTTAAACGTTGTCCGGTCAACGACGAATCAGGCGATGGGGTGATGATGATTGCTAACCAGCATGCATCACCCCTGTGATTTCACGGATACGCGTCAGAGGGTGGGGTCATGAGTTAGTTATTGACTACGGTCAACAATTTGTTTGTTGTCAACAAACAAATTGATACAAATTGATACATTGTAACCAATTGCCGTTGGCAATTTTGGGGTGGTACCTTACCAGTGTTACTTCGGCCTGCTTGCCTTAGGAATTATGATTGGTCGTTTTACCAATACAAATTTATAATTCGGACTAGGGCATTGAATCAATAAATGTGGCCCTATGCTGTTATCCACTTTCAATGTTGTCTGTGTCCGTTATTGGGGGGGTGCGCCTGCAATGCAAGCGCGGCGCCAAAATGGCCGCCGCGCCCTTTGCGGGCCCCCCCCCACAGGACAGAGAATCCGGGTAGTTAGGGGCGTGGCCAGCTCCCTTATAAAAGGGGTGGCCACGAGGCAGCCGAGCTGCCATTTTACCTCAGCGACGGAGCGGAGAAGTCTTTTCCCCTCCACCCCCTCCCTAGTTAACAGTGTGATATTTTGGTCGCTTCGGGGCCGGGTGGGAATTTTTGGCTGGGACCCATATTGGCTTCCGGGTCCTGGCTTTTTTGCCCATCCCACACTGTTGCTATGGTTTGATATAGGGGTCTTTCTGTGTTCCTAATGTTGACTTTGGTCACATTGGCGGGTAGCACTGGTAAGGTAAACAGTATGACCCACAAGTATCCGGCAGGTTCGCAATTGACTGGACAACACTAGACAGGAATAAATTAGTTAAACGTTGTCCGGTCAACGACGAATCAGGCGATGGGGTGATGATGATTGCTAACCAGCATGCATCACCCCTGTGATTTCACGGATACGCGTCAGAGGGTGGGGTCATGAGTTAGTTATTGACTACGGTCAACAATTTGTTTGTTGTCAACAAACAAATTGATACAAATTGATACATTGTAACCAATTGCCGTTGGCAATTTTGGGGTGGTACCTTACCAGTGTTACTTCGGCCTGCTTGCCTTAGGAATTATGATTGGTCGTTTTACCAATACAAATTTATAATTCGGACTAGGGCATTGAATCAATAAATGTGGCCCTATGCTGTTATCCACTTTCAATGTTGTCTGTGTCCGTTATTGGGGGGGTGCGCCTGCAATTGAATCTTTCTGTTAGTTTTGCAGGCATTTGGGGGGAAACTTCAGTATTTTAATGTCAAGAATAGTTAAGCAGGATCGTAAGAAGAGTTAGCTAACTGCTTGATATCAAGCTGCATCTGGCAGGAAAAAAGAGCATCTGGGTTGTTTTTTTCATAACACAGATAACAAACTGACTAGAAAGATTTTTCAGGGTCAAAAGAATACAGACTCATATTTAAATAGAACCTAAATACTGAGTGTAAAACAATTTAACAGGAAAATTGGTAACGTTAGTGCAGCCTCCCCTTCCCCAAACAGAAATATATCAGAGTAAAAAACACCAATATATAAAGAAAAAGACTGTTCATGGAACATTAGAACCAACAAATGAAAGTATATGTAGCCTCAGCTTTCAATTTCAGCTAGAATACGGACTAGATTGAGTGCCCTTCCCCAAGAATTTGAGAATACTGCATGGCCATCAGCTTGAATGCAACCACCACTTGAAGTTTCTCTTCCCTCAGCTGCTGCTGTTTTTGCGCTCCCTCTCATCGGCCTTACCATGACATTGTTGTTGTGGCAACCAGCCATTCTGCTTCAGCCTGTCCCCATGCACTTACTTGCTAGTCAGTACTTGCAGACCAACATTAATCCACTACTTGGCTTTCACTGGCATCAGGCAGCCATCTCCTAGATATGTGGTGGCAAACCTTGGCACTCCAGATGTTCTTGGACTTCAATTCCCAGAAGCCCAAGTCACTGTGAATCCACACGAATGGATTGCCAGGGTTTGCCATCACTGACCTAAATCATACCCAGCCATTCCCAGATGGGAGAGAAGTTGGCCTCTGGTTCACACCCCATCCAGAAGCACCTGGCAGCTAGGGACACATGGTGTGTGCGCATGCACGTGTATGTGCATGTGTACAAAAAAGGTAGGCCACCACAGTGATACTGCTGGGTGAAGACAGCATCAGAGTTCACTGGATGGGAAATACAGTTCCAATAGTATCATGCCATAGGGTGGTAATGACTTGAGGTACTTGGCTTCAGTCAGGGTATGATGGAAAGGGTTCATGGTACTGGCCTTTAGTGTCTCTCCTGTTGTTGTTCAGTCACACAGTCGATTCCAACCCTTTGCGACCCTATGGACCATTGTCCTCCAGGCGCCTCTGTCCTCCACCATCCTCCTCAGCTCTCCCAGTTCTGTGCGCATTGCGTCTACAATACCATCTAGCCATCTCATCTTTGGCCTCCCCCTTCTTCTTTTGCCCTTCTTTTGCCCCCACTTGCTTTTCCCAGCATCAAGGCCTTCTCAAGTGAATCCTCCCTTCTCATTTGATGTCCAAAGTATGTCAAAGTATGTCAGCTTCATCTTTACTATTTGACCTTCTAATGAGCAGTCAGGGTTGATTTCTTCTAAGATTGACCTATTTGTTCTCCTTGCTGTCCAGAGGACTCCCAAAACTCTCCTCCAACACCACATTTCAAAGGCGTCTATTCTTCTACGCTCAGCTTTCCTAACGGTCCAGCTCTCACAGCCATACATTACCACCAGGAATACCATTGCTTTGACTATGCGAATTTTTGTTTGCAATGTGATGTCTCTGCTTTTCACTATGTTCCCCAGGTTTCTCATAGCTTGTCTCCCAAGAATCAGTTGCCTTTTTATTTCATGGCTGCAATCTCCATCTGCCATGATCTTAGATCCAAAGAAAGTAAAATCTGTCACTGCTTCTACTTCTTCCACATCTATTTCCCAGGAACTGATAGGGTCTGTTGCCATTATCTTGGTTTTCTTAATATTGAGTCTCAAGCCAGCTTTTGCACTCTCCTCCTTCAGCCCAATCAAGAGATTCTTTAGGTCTTCCTCACTTTCTGCCATTAGGGTGGTATCGTCTGCATATCTCAGATTGTTAATGTTTCTCCCAGCAATTTTTATCCCATATTTTAAGTGAAACATTAAAAACAGATCTGAATACATATCAGAGAGTAAACAAAATAAAACAAAAGACAAAAAAAATTGTGGCACTTTAAAGACTAACTGTTGTATTTTAATATTAGCTTTTGTGGATCAAATCTCCTTCGTCAGACATAAGAGTGAGATATATTTGAAACACAGATTAACACAGCTACCATTTCAAAAATTTCACATCTGAATACAGTAATAGTATTTACAAACTCAGAAGGGAGCTATAGGCTATGGTAAGTGGAGAATTTGTGGAGATGAAGCCCCAAAAGCAATTTCCCCAAGCTCTGAACTGTTTCTCCTTTTCCCTGACTTTTATTCTGATTCTGCCCACCTTGGCTTTGGAAATGCGGAAAAGAACAAGCATCTCCCGCCCCATTCAATCAAAGCCAAGAACATTGCAGGTCATGTCGTCAGCAATTGAGTGTTTTTTCTGACGCAGTTATTCTCAAAGACTTCTGGCCTGAGAAACTTTGACAAGAATCCTTAGAGCAGAAGTATTGATGGAGCAGCAGAAGTCTTTCCTCCCTCATGGTGTCCATTTGATTTATTCTTGGTGCCGTTCCCTTCTGCAATGATCTAGATTCTAGAATATAACAAATGGTATGGGAAATTTTGCATAGCATTTTTCCAAAGAGACTCATCATAACAAAGTTAATCAGTAACTGCATAACCTCTGGCCTAGTGTTTCCTTGGCTAGTCTTAGAGGAAGTTTTAATTTTCGCTTCTGAGTCAAGAGCTGGAATGTTAAGACAACAGAAGAAAGCCACATTATAAAAGCACTAATTTTCTGGAACTGTCTTGTAAATGGTCAGATTGATACAGTACTCTCTTTATAAAGAAAGGTAGGATACTACTGGGTTATGTAGTTCTAAATACAGTACCAGATATTATTTAGCTTCCCAGAAATGTATGTAGAAATCCATATATTTTCTTCTGTGTTGTTTGTCAAAACATACCCCTCTGTCTGCATAGTCCAATTTGATTTGGACTATGAAGATCTTCCTTGCTTTGCATAATAATTTCTAATATGGTTATTGTGATTCTTCTTGCTAAATTCTTGTGATAGATTATAACAAGTGTGTGTGAGAGGAAGAGAGATTGAGTACGTGTGCGCACATGTGCTGTTCTATAGGACAAGAGTGAACTGTCCACTCTAGTATGGTATCATCATTAACATCATCCTTTCCTTCTGTTCTTGTGTTTTTGTGTTGTGATATTCATGGTCTGCTGATGTGGTTAAACTTGTGAAGCAATTTGTGAAGAGTCTCGTAATGGCTAGGTTAAACTAATCTGTGTTCTGAAATTCTGACTATGCCTAAAATGTGTGCTTCAAGATCAAAGTAAGCCAAGTCCAGTTGTCCTTGAACTTGAACAACTGGTAGCACCTGATTTTCCTTGAAAAGTGACCAGTTGTTCACAGTGGAGTATGGCCTACTTTTGCTAATCCTGGAATTCTTTGCTAGGGCACAGGAATAATATCAGTGAAGAATCAGGTTTTGGAATGTATCCAGGCAAAGGCAGCCAATGACTTCCAAAATTGGGAATGATATTAAACCCACCTATCATGCCAAATTACATCTACCACAATCCCTCAGCCACAGCCACTCCATGTTTTTCGTATCTACTTTGCTCCAGTTCTGGATGGAAAATTCTTCCTATCAGGTATAAGACCCCAATATAGCCTCCATGTTGAGAGACACTTCTTTGATTATGAAATGCTGAGGGAAAGCAACAAGAGAAGGCTAACAGCTTCCTGGACACATTCGGAAACAATGCTAAACTACATAGCAATATAATTACTTTTCTGGGACCGCCAGGCAAGTACAAGGTGAATCCTTCAATACTATTTGACCTTACATTTTCTTCTGCAGTTCTTTTTTTTTTTAAATTAATTTTTATTGGTTTTCAAAATTACAACAAATAATATAACACACATATACATATAGGAAAATAGAAAATACATTTTGCCAATACATACACAATATATCATTTTACCTTCTGGCACCAATATCTTTTTAAACTAATACATTAGTGCATTATTAAACAATCTTTATAGCTGGTGATTTAAACTTTAAATCTCAAGTAATGTGCATGATATATACCCTTCATTTCACAAATTTATTATCTATACCTATAAAATGGTGCGTTAACCGTTGGAATGTGACAAAGGATGTTGCACCAGGCCCCACTAGCCCCGTCCGAGCCTCCGTTCACTCGCCCGAACGGGGTTCGCAGGTAACTGTCAGGTTGAAATATTCGACCCGGGGGCAGGAGCCCCCCAGTCGCAAACAAAAAAAGGGAACTTCAATTCCCAAAGTTCCTTTCACCGCGCCGCGCCAGAGCCAATAAGGCTGAGCGGCGCGGCAAAAGGAACGTTCAAAAACGCGCCGCAGCCAATAAAAAAAAAAGCCGCAAAAGAAAAACTGCTGCAGAAACCAAACACGCGCAGCCAAAACTACAAGCCCCAGCGTCCTACGCGGCATTAGCGCGCAGAACGCTGAGGCGGCCAGCGCATGAAAAATAAAAGCTAAAAAAAACCACCCGCCACTGCCATTCATCCCCACGGGCGAGCCAGCATTGCCCGTGGGGGGAAAAAATAACCCCCGCTACCGCCGCTGCCCTTCCGTTCCAAGGGCCAGCGGCGCGCGAAAAACACAAGTAAAAACAAAAACCCCGGCCGCCGCTGCCCTTCCATTCGAAGGGCCAGCCGGCGCGCCAAAAATAAAAGCAACCCACACCCCAACACCGCAACTGCCCTTCTTCCCAACGGGCCACCCAGCATGGCCCATGGGAAGAAAAGGCACCCCCGCCGCAAGTGCCCTTCCTACCCACGGGCCACCCAGCATGGCCCATGGGAAGAAAAGGCACCCCCCTGCAAGTGCCCTTCCTACCCACGGGCCACCCAGCATGGCCCATGGGAAGAAAAGGCACCCCCACCGCAAGTGCCCTTCTTCCCAACGGGCCACCCAGCATGGCCCATGGGAAGAAAAGGCACCCCCCGCAAGTGCCCTTCCTACCCACGGGCCACCCAGCATGGCCCATGGGAAGAAAAGGCACCGCCGCCGCAAGTGCCCTTCCTTCCCATGGGCCACCAAGCATGGCCCGTGAGAACAAAAGGCACCCCCCCTAAAAAAAGGACTCACCAAAAACAATCCAAAAACACTCAAAGAAACCCCCAACCAAAACCAAAAAACAGTCAAAAAAACACACACACAAACCCCCACCCAAAACCCTAAACAAAAAAAGAACGCCCCCCAACCCCAAACCCCACCTTAAAAAAAACACACACACACAAACCCCCACCCAAAACCATACACAAAAACAGAACGCCCCCCCAACCCAAAAAAAACCCCTTAAAAAAACCCGGACAGAACTTACCAAAAGACAACTTGCCCCGATGAAACCCGGAAATGAAATGAGGAGAAGAAAAGACTCACCCAATTCCAAAAAATTGCTCAACACCACCACCCAGTGGCCAAAAAAGAAAAAACATCCAAAATATTCAATAAATCCCCCAAAATAGGGTAATCAATTCAAAAAACATTCAAAAATATCCAAAAAAATCAAAAATAATTCATAGATAAAATAAAAATATAACTTTTCCATAAAAAAATGAAAAAATGAAAAATACATTAAATTAAAAAAAACATAAATTTACACATTTTTAAAATTATTATCAAAAAAAACAATTTACAAAAATTCACAAAGTAACACATTCTTTTTTAAAATACAATAATTAAAAAAACAACAACAACCTAACCTCTTTTTAAAATCCAAAAAACAACAACATAACCACACAGTTTAAAACTGTTTTAAAAAATAAACATTTTCACAAACACAAATAACACACTAACCTCATTTCCAAAAACAAAAAACTTAAAAAACCACTTCAAACAGCCCGGCACTGAGGAAGCCAGCACACAAAAAAAGCCAAAAAAAGCCCCCACTGGGAGCGCAAGTCCGCCGCAGGCGGACACAGCGCCTCAAAGCCAAAAAAACAAAAAACCTTACACCACCATTTAAAAAAGCACAGCACCATTGGTTCAAGAAAAAAAAGAACCCTTTACTATCCAACACAATTTTAAAAAGCCCGGCACCGCCGGGCAAAATATGCTAGTTTATAATAAAACATTACAGTATGCATATATGTGCACCAGCGCATACATGCACCTGCACACATATACGCACACATACAAACCTACATACATGCATACCCATATAAAATTATATGAGCATGCTCACCCCGTGATATTTACAATGTCCAGAGAAATCAGAGATTCTTAATACTTTCCATCCAGAAGGCAATTTGATCAGGTACAGGTTTGCTTACTTCTCCCCCTCTAAGAGAGTGATCCACAAAAGCACGCCAAATATTCCAAAATATTCCAAAATCTTTTTCTTATTTATTTCCCAAGTTAATTTATCATTCAATGCTAAATTCCACATCTCCTTATACCACTCTTCTATCTTTATATTTATGTCATTTTTCCAATTTCTAGCTATGCATTGTCTAGCCATTGTAAGAATTATTTCCAATAATTCTTTTTCATCCTTGTTTAGGTTAAAACCTTCTAAATCTGTTAACATGGTGGAACCCGACCCCAGTTTAATTCTCTTATCCATTATATCTTTAATCTCCTTCTCCACCTTTCTCCAAAATTCTTTGACCACAGTACAACTCCACCACATATGTTCGTATGTTCCAATTTCCTTTTTACATCTCCAACACAATTTATCTTTTTTATTATCCATTTGATGCAACCTCACCGGGGTCAAGTACCACCTCCACAACATTTTAAAGTTATGCTCCTTAATTCTAACTGATAACGTTCTCATTATCCTCTTTTTCCATTTATGCTTCCATATATCTTTTTCAATCTTTATATTCAATTCCTGTTCCCAACTTGACATTAAGGCCTCATGTGGATCACCCTCGATATTCAGCATTTTATACAATTTACTAACTGCACCCTTAATAGCTCCATCTCCTTTTCTTAATTTTGAAATCAACACCTCAAATTCTGTCATTTCTCTATACAATTCCGGTTTTCTCCAGTATTTACCATTCCATTTATTTACCATCACAGTCTGAAACAGTTCAAGTTCATTTCAGCAAACAAATCATTTCTTCTATCATTAACTTTACAGGTCTGTATTCAATCTTTAAGAAGGGTTACACCATTTTTTACCAATATCTCTTTTATCCTTTTATTTATTTTTACTGGAAAGTCTTCTATATCTTCCAATTCTATGATTGGTGAGGTATTTGGAGCCAAAACCTTCTTTACTTTTTTCCAAGTGTTTACCAGTCCCTTCATCATAGTATTTTTAGTTATTAATTTTCCCGAACTAACCCCTAAAAAAAGGATTTTGCCTATGTGTTTATAATCTTTCATTTCAATGTCTTCCCATAGAGCTTTTCCCTCAGCCAAAATCTTTACCACATTCTTGATTTGAAACGCTCGATAGTAAGACAACAAATTCGGCATCCCTAGTCCACCTTCTTTCTGAGATAAATACCATATTTTTTTACAATCTTGATCTCTTTCCACCATTACAAAAATCATTAAATAATTTTTGAAAATCCTTAATTTCTTTCTCTTTCATTTGAATTGCCAGAGCATCAAATAAAAAGTTTAACCTAGGCAAAAGCATCATTTTAGTGATAGCTATTCTTCCAAACCATGACAATTTTAGTTTTTGAAGATTCTTAATTCTAGCTTTAATTTCCTACTTTCAAATTATTGTAATTCAATCTCTTCAAATCTTCAAAATTATATGAAATATTTACCCCTAAATATTTCAGTTTATCCTTAATTTGAATATTACCCATCCCTTTCATCCTCTTCTGATCTTCCTTACTTATATTACATAACATCATTTCTGATTTATCCCAGTTTATCCTCAAGCCTCTAATGTCTTCAATTTTTTTTAATTGAGTTTGAATCCTGTCTAAAGCCCTCTCTGGATGCTTAGCAATTATCAGAGTGTCATCGGCATACAAACTTATCTTAGTTCCCATGACTCCTTCTGTTCCTTTATCGTCCCTGATAGCCTTAGCTAACAACTCCATGGCCATAATAAACAAAATTGGAGATAACGGGCAGCCCTGTCTCGTTCCTGCTTCTAATTTTACCTCGTCTGTAACCTCATCGTTCACTCTAACAGTAGCTATGCCTTGTTGATATAACTGATCAATTATTCTTCTAAATTTGTCACCAAAACCATAACTTTTAATTATTTCCTTTATTGCCACAAACTGCAAAGAATCAAATGCTTTAAATATATCCAAGGATATCAAACCTACTTTTTCCTTTGTTTGCCTCACTATATCCAATAAATCTAATGTTCTTCTTGTCAGATCCGCCATATGTCTTCCTTTCAAGAAACCAACTTGGTCTACTTCTATATAATTGCCCATAAATTTATTTAACCTATTTGCCAATATTGCCGTAAAAATTTTGGCGTCTTGGTTGATCAATGAAATAGGTCTATAAGATTCCACTTTTTCTAGATCTTTTCCAGGTTTTGGCAGCAATACAATCGTGGTCCTATACCATGAGGTCGGAATTTGTCCCCCATCCAGAATATAATTGTACAATTTTACCAACTTCGGAACCACTATATCCTTGAATTCCTTATAAAAGTCAGCCGGTAACCCATCTTCCCCTGGTGCTTTACCCATTTTCAATCCAGCTATTGCCTCTTTTATCTCTTTTTCTGTTATTCGTTCTTCCATTTTTTCCTTATGTTCCTGTTTTATACTAGTATATTTTTGTCTCTTTAATTGAGTTTTGAGTTTGTCTATATCTATCTCTTTTTTTGCATATAAGGCCTGATAAAATTCTTTCACAATTTTACACTTATCTCTAGTTTTATTACATCTCACCCCTTGTTCATTTATCAAGACTCCAATTTCTCTCTTTTCCCTCTTTTCTTTAGCTGCTCTTGCTAATAACCTTGAATTTTTGTTACTAAATTCAAAATATTCTCTTTTTAAATACACCAAATCCCCCTTCACTTTTTCTATATCCTTACAAACCAATTCCGCCTTTAATCTTTGCAAATCCTCAAAAACCTTCCTATCCTTTGTCCTTGTGTGTTCCTCCTGCAATTTCTTTATATCCTTTTCATTTTTGTCTTGCAAAGTCTTAAACTTTTTGTATTTAATACTAGCTAATCTAATACTTTCACCTCTAAAAACCGACTTCATGGTATCCCAGACCACATTAAAGTTTACCTCATCATTATCATTCCACTGCCAGTTTTCTTCCCACCTCTCGCTAATTTGCTCCTTACATTTTTGATCCCTAAATAGTTTGTCATCATATCTCCACGCCCTTCTCATCCTCTTTTTACCGTCCATCCTAATTTCCATCACAACTTTCGAATGATCTGACTCCTTAAAAATCCCAACTTCTATTTCCTCCAGATTTCTAATCATATTCTCTGTTACAAATATATAGTCAATTCTGGAATATGAATTATGGACCTTTGAGAAATAAGTATAGACCCTTTCTGTTCCCTTAAGTTCCCTCCAAGTATCTTTCAGTCCCAAGGATGTCATCCAATTATCCAATGTTTGTCCTTTAATTCCTTTTCCACATCTTAATATATTTGTACAATCTAAATTAGATTTTATCAGATTAAAATCCCCAGCCACAATCATCCTCGTTGGGGACCACCCCAAGCCCCACACCACTCCTCCCACAGCCACGGTCACGACCCCCCTGACACCCCCCCCACTTCCCTGCTTACCAGTCTGGAGGAGTCACACACACACACACACACACACACACACACACACACACACACACACACACACACACATATGTATATATACATACACATACACACTGTATGTCATATATATAAGCAGCAGGAAGTCGGAGAGTGGGCAAACTGCTAACTCAGAGTGGGCAACACCCACCCTGACCACCCCCTGGCTATGGCCCTGTAACAGCCTGGATTTCACAAGTTTCTGTCTACATTTTTCCACATCTTTTCAACAGACTTTTGTGAATGGATAAAGGACATGCTCACCAAATGTGCAGATCACACCTAATTGAGAGGGGTAGGTAATAAAAGGCAAAAATATGTTTCAAGATACCCTTAACAAACTGGAGGCCTGGACCAAAAAAAAAAGCATTTCTAGAAGGAAAACTGTAAAGTTCTATGGCTGGACAGGAATAAAATAGGTGACTTCAAAGCATTACCTGCTGAAAGTATGTTAAATAACAGTCAATGATGTGACATTGAACAGTTCTATGATTCTTATATCATCTCTGCACAAGCCGGCTTTTGTACTCTCTTCTTTCAACCTAAGCAGCAGCTTCTTTAGGTCTTCCTTACTTTCTGCCATTAGGGTAGTATCATCTACGTATCTCAAATTGTTGATGTTTCTCCCAGCAATTTTGATCCCAACTTGTGATTTGTCCAACCCTGCATTGCACATTATGTGCTCTGTGTATAAGTTGAATAAACAGGGTGACAAAATGCAGCCTTGACTTACTCCTTTTCCTATTCTAAACCACTCCATCATTCCATACTCTGTCCTAACTGTTGCTTCTTGACTCATGTACAGATTTCTTATGAGGCATATAAGGTGATCTGGTATTCCCATCTCTTTAATTACTTGCCACATTTTGTTGTGATCCACACAATCAAAGGCCTTGGTGTAATCAATGACACAGAAGTAGACTTGTTTCTGATATTCCTTTGTTTTCTCCATGATCCAACGTATGTTGGCAATGTGGTCTCTGGTCCCCCTACCTCTTCTGAAAGCAGTCTGCACCTCTGGTAGTTCTCTCTCTACATGCTGCTGCAGTCTATCCTGTATTATCTTGAGCATCACTTGCTAGCTTGTGGGATGAGCGCAATTGTTCGATAATTTGAACATTCTTTGGCATTGCCCTTTTTTTGGGATTGGGACATATACCAATTTTTTCCAGTCCTCTGGCCACTGTTTCGTTTTCCAAATCTGCTGGCATATAGCATGCAATAGCTTGATTCCATCATCTTTTAGGGCTTTGAAGAATTCAACTGGGATACCATCATTTCCACTGGCTTTGTTATCTGCTGTGCTTTTTAGGGCCTTTCTGACTTCACTCTCTAGGATGTCTAGTTCAAGTTCAATTTCCCCTCATTGTTATTATCCCGGGTGTTTAGGTCTTTTTTGTAGAGTTCCTCTGTGTACTCTTTCCATCTTTTCTTTATCTCTTCTGCATCCGCTAACTCCTTGACATCTTTGTATTTTATCATGGTCATTTTTGCTTGGAATGTTCCTTTGACTTCCCCAATTTTTTAAAGAGAACTCTAGTCCTGCCTCTTGTGTTGTTTTCCTCTATTTCTTTGCACTGTTCATTTAGGTAGGTTTCCTTATCTCTCCTTACTTTTCTTTGAAATTCTTTATTTAAGTGGTTGTATTTTTTTCCTTTCTCCTTTGCCTTTTGCATTCCTTCTTTCCTCTGCTATTTTAAGAGCTTCCTCTGACTACCACTTTGCTTTTTTGCATTTCTTTTCTTTTGGTATGGTTTTCCTTGCTGCCTCTTGCATAACGTCTCGCATCTCTGTCCATAATTATTCTGGTACTCTGTCTATCTGGTCCAAACCGTTGAATCTGTTCCTCACCTCCACCGTGTATTCCTTGGGTATGTTGTTTAGATCATATCTATCCTGCCTATTTATTTTCCCTATTTTCTTCAGTCTGAGCTTGAATTTTGCAATCAGTAGATTGTGATCTGAGCCACAGTCCTTTCCAGGTGTTGTTTTTGCTGACTGTATGGAGGTTCTCCATCTTTGGCTGCAGAGTATGTAATCAATTTGGTTTCGATGTTGGCCATCTGGTGATGTCCATGTGTAGAGTCTCCTCATGTGTTGTTGGAAAAGGGTGTTTGCTATGATTAGTGTGTTATCTTGGCAAAACTCTATCAGTCTTTGCCCTGCTTCATTTTGTGTTCCAAGACCAAACTTGCCTGTTATGCCATCCACTTTTTGATTTCCTACTTTTGCATTCCAGTCTCCTAGGATAATGTGAACATCGTTTCTTGATGTCTGTTCTATGAGATGTTGTCGGTCCACATAGAACTTGTCTACTGTGGCTTCATCTGCACTAGTGGTTGGTGCGTATATTTGGATTACAGTGATATTAAATAGTTTGCCTTGTATTCTGACTGACATCATTCTATCATTTTTGAGATTGTATCCCATTACTGCTTTTCTCACTCTTTTATTTACAATTATGGCCAGACCGTTTTTTCTGAGGTTTTCTTGTCCACAGTAGTAGATATGATGATTTCCAGAGCTGAATTTGCCCATCCCTGTCTATTTTAGCTCACTAATTCCCAAGATGTCAATGCTTATTCTTTCCATTTTCTTTTTTACCACTTCCAGCTTTCCTTGGTTCATAGAACTTACATTCCATGTAATTCTCCTCCCCCTCTCCTGCCCATCCCTTTCTTTCCATCTAATGTGCTGAGGATCCTGTTCCCTCTGATTTGCCCCTTTGTTTTGCCTTTGCTTTGGTCCATAGGGTTCTCTTGGCACACTTCCTGGCGTGCTTTGCCTGTTTCTATGCCATTTTCCTCCCATCATACATATTATCACAGTTTAAAACAATGTAACATCATTCATATTATCACAGTTTAGAACATAATATCAGTTTAGAACACAGTATCAGTTTAAAAATTGAGTTAATTTTCTGCTGTTAACAGTATCAGTTTAAAAATTGAGTTAATTTTCTGCTGTTAACTATTTCAAGTCACTATGTAAGTCACTATGTAAATCAGTTTCTTATAAAGTCTCTATATGAGAAAGTATCTCCTGTAAGTTAATTACATCAAATCACTAAAAATTGGTACTTTCAAATTCACTACAGTTTCTATATTTAATTAATTGATTTTCTACATATCCTCCTCCCTCCGGCTCCTTTGAGGGAACTGGAGGGGTGCGCGGGTAGCGAGCGGCATGGCGGCTCGGCCCCAGGTGATGGTGGTGGGGGCCTCTTCCTCTTCCTTCTCTCCGGCTCCTTTGAGGGAACCGGAGGGGTGCGCAAGCGGTGAGTGGCGTGTACTAAATTGGGCATGTACTAAGCCTCTAATAGGCTTGTCTAGATGTAAATCAGACAGAATGCATATCTCTATAGCTTTGGCTTTCCTTGAGTGTTTCTTCAAGCTCAGGAATCAGGTAAGGGCACTCAAACACATACATTAGAACACCTTTTATTTTGACCGCAGGACATCTACATGATACCAGAGAGGTAGAAAGATTCAGGAAGAACTGTGTTTTTAAAGGGTACTCCATGGTTTCAGATTCATTAATAGGACTCTTTCATCTCATCCAACACATTCAGCTAAGGATGACTAGACATGAGTACATGGGAATGGATTTGAAAATGTACAAGGAACACACGATAAAGCAATAATAACAACTGTGGATTTTGTATTCTAGGTGTACTTCCAGAGCCAATGTCTTCGCCAGTGCCAGATTCTGATGGTCCACCTTATTCCCAGTACCACAACTCTGTGCACTTTCCTCCAGTGCAGCCTCCTGTCTCTTCGCCATCTTATTACCCCGGCCTCAGTTTCTATCCCCAGCAACTGGACGAATGGTATTCTCCTGTAGCGTATGAGCTCCGAAAAATACCCTCTGAAAACTTTTTCCCAAAGGAGCCGGACCTTGGGAGCACACCTGTAGCCAAGAAGTCTCGGATGGGCCTCTCCTCAGGAAGAACAAAGGGGGAAGAGTTGTGTGTCGTCTGTGGCGATAAAGCCTCTGGGTACCATTATAATGCTCTTACCTGTGAAGGCTGCAAAGGTAAGGCAAACAAGGAGACATAATAAATTCCTTTAAAGGTCTTTGCAAATGCAGACCACAACGTTTGACAGAGTTGCTCACTATTTAACAAAGTTTTAGGAAGTGAGGCAATGGATAGAAAGCATGCCATGACTGTAACACCACAGAGACCTTACTAGGGATGTGCATGGCAAAAATGAATTCATATTTGTTTCTTTTTAGATTATTCTGTGGATGCCACTTTCCTTTTTTTTAAAAAAAAATGTTGTTTTTGTTCCACCAGTCCTTTCGTTTTTTCATAAAATGGAAATCTTATTTCTGGTCATTTGTTTCATATTTCCCAATTTCTGTTTTCTGGCACTCCAAAAGTCCTACAAAGTCCTTTTTTAAAAAGTACATTGCCAACATTCGTTGGATCATGGAGAAAACAAAGGAATATCAGAAACAAGTCTACTTCTGTTTCATTGACTACACCAAGGCATACCTATCAAGTATCCCGGACTGGCCAGGAAATCCTGTAATCTAGCGCTCCTTCCCCCTCCTTCCCGTCGTCATCCCGTAATTTGACTGGCCAGGAAAGGAGTTACTGTGCATGTGTTCAGGGGTTACTGGGTTACTGCACATGTGCAGTAACCCCTGCTGCATGCGCAGTAACCCCTTTCCTGCCCAAAGGGATTACTGCGCATGTGCGCAGGAGTTACTGCACATGTGTGCCACTGCCTCTGATTGCCGCGCATGCACATTAACCCCTTTCCTGCCCCATGCCTGGACACTTACTGCGCATGCATGCCCGGCTCCCCGGTTTTGAAAACCATGGCTTGAAGGTATGCACCAAGGCCTTTGACTGTGTGGACCACAACAAAATATGGCAAGTAATTAAAGAGATGGGAATACCAGAACACCTTATATGCCTCATGAGAAATCTGTACACGAACCAAGAAGCAACAGTTAGGACAGAACATGGAATGACAGAGTGGTTTGGAATACGAAAAGGAGTAAGACAAGGCTGCATTTTGTCACCCTGCTTATTCAACTTATACACAGAGCACATAATGTGCAATGCAGGGTTGGACAAATCACAAGTTGGGATCAAAATTGCTGGGAGAAACATCAACAATTTGAGATACGTAGATGATACTACCCTAATGGCAGAAAGTAAGGAAGACCTAAAGAAGCTGCTGCTTAGGTTGAAAGAAGAGAGTACAAAAGCCGGCTTGAGACTCAATATCAAGAAAACCAAGATAATGGAAACAGGCCATATAACTCCCTGGAAAATAGATGGGGAAGAAGTAGAAGCGGTGACAGACTTTACTCTCTTAGGATCAAAGATCACTGCAGATGGGGATTGCAGCCATGAAATAAAAAGGGGACTGAGCATTAGGAGACAGGCTATGAGAAACCTGGGGAACATAGTGAAAAGTAAAGACATCACCTTGCAAACAAAAATTAGCGTAGTCAAGGCAATGGTATTCCCAGTGGGAATGTATGGTTGTGAGAGCTGAATCATTAGGACAGCTGAACGGAGAAGAATAGACGCCTTTGAAATGTGGTGTTGGAGGAGAGTTTTGAGAGTCCCCTGGGCAGTGAGGAGAACAAATAAGTCAATCTTAGAAGAAACCAGTCCTGACTGCTCCTTAGTAGGTCAAATAGTAAAGATGAAACTAAAGTACTTTGGACATCAAATGAGAAGAGAAGATTCACTTGACAAATCCTTGATGCTGGGAAAGGTGGAGGGCAAAAGAAGAAGGGGGCAGCCAAAAATGAGATGGCTAGATGGTATTGTAGATGCAATGGGCACAGAGCTGGGCAGGCTGAGGAAGATGGTGGAGGAAAGGGGTACCTGGTGGGCAATGGTCCATAGGGTCGCAAAGGGTCGGAATTGACTGTGCGACTGAACCACAACAAAACTGCCCCATAGTGTTTAGTGCACTATCTGAGTAGTTCACAAAGTAATCAGCATTTTGTACCCAACATGCTGGGTACTCATTTTGCTGACCCGAAATAGATGGAAAGCTGAGTCAACCTTGATCCCAATCAGGATCGAACTCAGATCATGAACACAGTTTTGGTTTCAGTACAGCAGTTTAACCACTGTGCCACAAGGGCTCTTCTACTATTTTTATAGCTCCCACTCCCATAGTTTTACCTGTGGGCAGCAGGACTCCTTCAGTGCAGATTTTTTAAAAATCCTGTTATAATTTTCTCTCAAATCTGTTTTTAAACTAAGGGATTGTTTTTTGCAGGCAGGAAAAAAATAAGCTTTAAACACTACCTCTTATTTCCCTTCCTTAATGTGCCAATGTATAAAGCTTCTAAAAAAAATTATGGTACATGAAAAATATGGCTCTGAGTGAAAGCAGCAAGTAATTTCCATTTCAAAAGAGGTCTGCTTGTGTCAGTCAAGCATATTTGAATGGCGACTGCACACAAGACAATTCAGATGCAACTTCTCATGGACATAGCCAAATGCCAGCTTTGTTGACAAAAAATGCAGCTTTATTATTCTATACAAAAATCTGCTGCTGAATACTTTAAATGAGACGCATGCCTGAACAAGAGGTTATGAACTGGATTCATTGTAGAAGTAATATTGTGTGTTTACAAAGCTTATAAATTAAAGTCAACGCACTTCTAATTGCTGTGGGAAAACAAAGATGCCCCCTTTGTTGTTCCTTGTTGGAGACCTTTGAAGAGACATCAATCTGCTTATTTGGAGGAAAAAGTACTGAACAAAATGGATCTTGTCCGATCTCACTCAGAAAAGCAGTCCTTATCTAAATTATACCTTATTTAAAATAGATCCGGAGTTTATTTATTTAGGAACATTGAAAAGCCCAAAACTGCTAAAGCCCATTCTGTACAACAAAGCCCATGCTAAGACAGCTAGCTATTCCTATGCAGTGGAACTTCCTAACAATCTGGTTCCCACCCTGCTGTCTTTCCACCAATTGATGGAAACCTTTTGGCTTGGGCAGTTAAATGGCTATTGAGTGAGGGGCTTTTAAGTGGTCGATATTGTGCTTTTCTACTGATGTTTTTAAATTTTTAAAAATCTCCTTTTGAGCCCCACCCTGAATTTTGCAAGAAAAGTAGGGTAGAAGTGGAAATCAAAATTTGAAAAGACATATATCAGCAATATACTTCTTAAATATGTCAAAAGAAACTTCTATCACTGTTGATCCAGTTTTGTATGCATAATGCAAGGGTTCTCAACCTACTTCCTGTGGTGACAAAAAATCTAGCTCTTGACTTCGCTCCAACAGCTGGAATTGGCCGCAGACCCATTTATAGCTATCATAAACGTATTTACTACAGCTGTAAATTAGTCCGCGGCCATCATAAATGCATTTACTGTAAATTAGTCTGGCCCACAGCTGGAAAAGGTTGAGCACCCCTGATATAATGATTACATCCTATTGTGTGGCAGGAATTACATCATCAGAAATAGAATATTGCTGCTGAATAAAGGCTCTCTTTTTCTGCTTCTACACAATGCAATGAAGTCATATGCACTTCCCAAAACTGCAAAAAGAAGCTTATTGGCAGCAATGTAGTACAGTACTGCCAATGATATTAGTCTCCCATCCAGTAGGATTTCAGCCAATAATTCATTGCAGTATTTCTTTTAAGCAAAAAAAAAGTTTTAAGCTAAAACCACACCCTTACTATATTCCTTTCCCCCTCTTCAGGTTTCTTCAGGAGAAGCATTACCAAAAATGCCATATACAAGTGCAAAAATGGAGGGAACTGTGAAATGGACATGTATATGAGGAGAAAGTGTCAGAAGTGTCGTCTACAGAAGTGCAAGGAAGTAGGAATGTTGGCTGAGTGTATGTATACAGTTATTTACACCTCATAAGTATCATTTTGAGTTTGGATGTTTACATGTTTCACTCCTATATGAGCTGGGGAAAGCAGCTAAAACCTAAGATACTTATTGTCCAATGTCCAATATCGATTTGTCATTGCTATTTAAGCGCAAATCAACCAAACTCCAAAATGTTCTATCCTTTGTCTTCTGTTTTCATCTCTGGCCAAACAGCTTTACCATCGGCTCGTCCCATCATTTTTGGGGTCTGCCTCATGGTCTTTTGTGGTCCCTTGGTATCAAGTCTGTTAGCCAACAGGTCCATCTGTTATCCTTTAGGAAGGTAATATGGCCTGTCCATCTTCTTTTTGCCACATATAGTTCTTCGACCACATCAAGCAGTGTAATTTCTTTGGTGTAATTTCTTATTACTGACCTGTTGTGTATTCAGGAAAAATTGCAAGTTGCTCAAGCAATGCCTTGCAAAGACAAAATAGTGCTTTCCCACCATCAGAATTAGGACCTAGATTTGGCACGCAATCTCCCCTTCAGGGTGCACTCATTATGATAATTAGAGTTCCGTGATTGGTTACAACTTTGGATCCTGTTCCTTATTGGTTAATACTCATATAGCATGTTAGGATTGGCTAGTTATGATTGTCCGGTGGGTTACTACATTGTAGCAAAGAGTCACCACTGGGAAGACACTATATAAGCCCCACGGGTAAATAAGGGTGGGGCCGGGCTGAATCTATACTTCCCATAACCAAGGCAGGTTAAGCCACGGACGGCTACCGTGGAGTCTCCTCTATACGCACATCCACGGGGTGTAGCTTAGTGCATTGCCTTCCTACAACGGAATCCAGAGGGACCAATTACATGGGACTTGTGTAGCCATCTTATGTCCTGAAGCCTTGTAAGAAGTAACCAGAAGGACTTTACAATGAACCCTTATTGTTGTTCTGTTCATCATTGCCTGGACTATTCTTGCTAAGGGCTGAACACGACATGGCTGTATCCCTGATTGTTACTCCGCACATCTATCCTTCCATTGCTGTTTGGGTTACCACCATTTTTTCCTCCTCTGATTTTGGGTTTTGATGTTGATACTTATTGGGTTGTAGTTATGTCAATATAGCAATATTTCTTTGGGTTATAGCTCAGGATGCTATTTTTTGACATTCAAGCCCTACAAAAAACAAAGCAAAAAGCAAATATATATATTTGTCCATGACCCTCTGAAACTGCTTAACACAGGAAGCAACCATATACTTAGACAATTAACTGGACCCTCTAACTCAATGTTGTCAACTGCACTAACTGACAACTATCATCCTAGATTCTAGCCAATTTTTCCTAATTGGACCTTTTCTTCCTAAGCATATGCAAATGTCTATTTCAGGACCTACATTTGCTTTTTAAGTATTGCTGTTGTTATGTGGTCTCAGGTTGGAACCAATTTGTAGCAACACAAATAGGGCTTTCAAGGTTTTTTACTAGTTCCACCATAACTGTCCCCAGTGAGTTTCCATGGCTGAGCAGGGATTCAAATCCAGGTTTCCTAATACCTAGTCCTTGACATTTCTTCAGATTCTGCAGTAGAGAAATGCAGTAGAAGGAGATATTTAACTCTTTTCCCTATAGCATTTTCATGAAATAACTTGCCATCTCCCCCAGATTCTCTTTGTCCTTCAAGGGAAGAAAAATTAGGTATCCCTATAAATGCAATTCAAATTTTATATTAATACATTATTACATTTTATTTAGTTTAAAATATAAGCCATCTGGTATTATAATTGCAGATTTTCCCCATAATTTATAAGTTGGCCTGCAGAGTCTTAACATTAGCTTGACTACCAAAGTAGAGCTGTACTTTATTTAAAATTAGCTTCCTTACACAAGCCTCATTTGGAAAGATGCAGGCATAGGATTAAGGCTGTTTTTCATGTTCCCTTTGATGGTTCCAATCATCTTTGCATAACCATGGTGTCGCACCAATTTAGGTTCATACCGGAAATTAATCTACTCTGGGTTTTTAATATATTCCTATCCTCCAATCTGATCCTGAGATGCAATATTAACTGTTAAGCTTTGTGGAAAAACAATAGCTCCTGTCAGTGCTTCAAAATCATGCAAAAATTATAATATAATTAATCTTTTATTCTGTAAATTTAACAGACCACAGAGATCTCAAGATATGTTCGATTTCCACCCAGTGCATAAATACACAAAACAAATCGTGCTGCCAAAGTGAGGAGAACATCCAATGAGCCAGTAGGTGTTACATGAAAATAAAAATCCACAGTGTAGATGTATTGATTGCTGAGAGAAACATTGAGGGTAGAGGAGAGTATTAAATGCTGCCACAGTACTAGTGGCTAATAACAGAATGAACATGGAAGGAAGGAAAATAGGTCAGTGTATATAATACTGACCAAAGATACTGGAAATGGAAACTTTAAAAGTAGCTGATCGTTTTCTCAGATTGTCCTGTGTGAAACAAAGACCAACAATAGGTGCTGCCACATGAATCTTCTTCTGCAATGGAAACGTGCACTTTGTTACTTTGAAGATCATATAACTCATTACTTAAACATAAGCATGTTCTTGTAAAGTACAGCAGCAACACAGCGCAAGTTGCTTGCCTAGCAACCCTCAAATAAGGAGTGGTATCATACATTTTAGTGGGTTAAAAAAAAACCACTTCAAGGTTAACTGAGAGTGGTTAAACATGAAACTCCCACATGTAAATTGACTTGAAGTGAAATGCTTTCTCTGAAATTAATGTTACCTTGGACTTTGTTTCATTTTTGCATAATAAGGCCCTGCAATTATTCCTGTGGAATTTTCCTCTACTGGCAAAAAAAGAGAGGACATAGTCTTGCCCATATTTATGGCCTTACTTGGGTGTACCTGGTTCATGATGTATCACAAAGTCAGTAATCATGTCATTGTGGGATGGTGTGCGTTGCACAGCCTTGCACCAGAAACTAATCCAAGAATTTGAAAAATGTGTTTTCTAAGTTCCAGAATCGTGCACCAAGGGGAAAAAGAGATTGACATTGCTCATGATTTATTAAAAACAGAAGTTTCTCTTTATAGAAATTTACAGTATGGCTGAATGTTGAATCACTAGTCACCAAATCTCCAAAAAAGGAGGTTGGGAGGTGAAATCCAGTAGTAAATTACAATTAGAGGAGCAATTTGGTGAAACAACACTTTCAGAAGTTCCACTGATTCAATGGGCCTACTTTAGTTGCAACTTACTATTGGATCTTGGTCATTGTGAAGTTCAGTAAAACCCCAGATTATGATTGCCCTGGTTTATGTTTGCCACGGTTTACGATGGCAAATTTAATTAAATTAATGTCCTGGTTTACCGGGGGGTGGGTTGGATTACGACCAAAAACTGCACTATTTTAAACTCTAAAATGGTGGCCGGTGCCATTTTAGTGTTTAAAATGGCACCCGCCCCCTCTGCTGGAAGTCGCAATTCATCGCTTACTGCTGTGGAGGTGGCAGCAGTGGCATTTTGGCCACTATTTCTTGACTGTCCACTGCCTCTACCAGCTCTGGGAAAGTCTGGGGACCTTATCTGCTCAGTTCCAACCTTTATCCAAGCTCCCTGGGCAGTGCTATAGCCGGGAACGTGTGTCTGGGGAAGGCATGCATTTTTGACTGTAGTGCTGCTCAGGGAGCCAGGACAAAGGTCAAAACTGAGCGGATAAGGTCTCCAGATTCTCCTGGTGCTGGTAGGGGTGGGAAATGGGCTTTCCCAGTGGCTGGACAAACCACTCAGGAGGAAGCACTAGTGTGGAAAAGGTAGGGAGATTGCTTTGTCACTTTTGTGAGGGTGGGGGCCAATTGCGTCTGGCATTTTTTGGGCAGTTTTTGAATTATTATTTTTTGTTGGTCCGGTAGGGACTATTTCCCCTTTGTGGGGGTGGGGAATGATCATGTCTGGCATTTTTGGGATGTTTTCGTGGTTTTTTTGTATTTTTAAAAAAATATTTTTGGTCCAATCGGTACTTTTTAAAATTTTTAATGCATTTCCTATGGGTAAACGTGCTTCAGTTTACATTTGTTTTGATTTATGACGGAGGCTGTTGGAACGGACCTCCGTCATAACCCGGGGTTTTATTGTATATAAAAGAGAAACAAGTGATCAAGGCATTAGAACAACTATGATAACATTGTTCAGAGCCAGAAAGTAATGCATGAAAAGTAGTGATATCACATGTAATACATTGCTTTTTTGAGTGATGAGGGCCAACATTATATATATTTTTCAGTATTTTAAACCAAATTGTGTAAATGTTACAATTTTTGCATTGAGTAAGTGGTACTCTATATTGCTAAAGGGGACTGTGGTTGTTCAAGTGGTAAAGATGCTGAACTCGCTGATTGGAAGGTCGGAGTTCAATTCCTGAGTACTACATGACAGAGTGAGCTCCCGTCTTTCTCGCAGCTCCTACCATCCTAGCAGTTCGAAAGCAAAAAATTGCAAGTAGATAAATGGGGACCACTTCGGTGGGAAGGTAAACAGCATTCCATGAACTCCGGTGTTGAGGCATGCTTGCCATAAGTCCATGGAAATGTCTGCAGACGCCAACAGTGCTGGGCTCTTTGGCTATAAACAGCAATGAACACTGAACCCTAGAGTTGGATACGACTGGCAACCACTGGCTTTCAAGCAAGGGCAACCTTTATATTGCTAAAATTTTATGGGGGAGGGAGGTTGACCTTTTTAAGCTATTCTGTTTATTTAAAAAAACATATTAATTGTGACTAGCAAGTGGCATGTAAAAATAACATTAAATGGGTAGTTTTTCCCCAGCATAGTTTCCAAACTCTGGCAAGTATTTGGGTCTTTATAGGTTATTGAAAGGCAAGCAACAAGAGAGCGTGAGAAAGCTGTAGGTGATTATGTACGGTATGGAGAAAGTAGATGCAGAATGTGTCTCAACAGGATCAAAACATGAACTTGGAATTGGGGTCTTTAGCACTCATTTCAGGTCACATGGTGTCTATAGGCATGGGCATATGTACTGATTTCCCTGGATCAATTGGAGCCCATCCCTACTGTATAGAGGTTGCAATCTGCCATGAGAGCAGAGATGAGCTCCAACTGATCAGGAGTTGTCTGTGCTAGTCCAAGGACACCTCTACCACCTCTGTGGATACCAACTGACTGTCAATGGGGAGATTCAACAAGCAGAGAGGGACCAATCGTAGAATGAACAGCAAAAAGTAAAACCGTTTGCCTTGGCTGGTAAATAATGAGTTTTTAACCCAATAAATCAACTTTATGATAACAGATCCTAATTCCTTTTGATATAGGAATTTTCAATTCTTCTTCAGGGATCTAAGTCAAAACAAATTGATAATATCTCTGTCAGAATTTATATACATTATATACAATATATACAATATGTGCATTAAATACATAGTCTTGGATGCATCTCTACCGCTTTGGCATAATGCAAAGTTACTTGAACAATAATAAGTAATTAGTAAATCAATTACCTGTGTATCCCAGTAAATAGTAAGATTTTGAAGCAATAATGGTATATTGTAGCACGTCCTAGATCTCTATCGTGAGTTCATTTAGTGTCAATGGACGTTAAACTAATGGTGAGCTATGCTTGTATTTAAAGGAATACTGAACCACACAGCTGAGCTATGAACAGAGATTATAAGAAACATGTGTAATCAATTTCCATGTTGAGGCCCGAAGGGTACAGGGTATTGAAGCGATGTATGAAAAAACACTCTCTTTGTCTTAAAAAGATATCAATGTCTTTGCGGAAAAACAGATCTTGTTTATGGCTTTCCAACACCACAAACTTAAAATCATGATCTCTGTGATTTTTCTCCAAAAAGTGACTAACGAGAGGGGCAGAAATGTTTCCTGATCAAGTAATTACTCATAATTTGAATAAGGCGAGATTGGTACCCAGGGAGCAGTTATTCCAACAGAATTCACAAAGACACGATTGAGAAAATCTTTTGCTCTTTTCAGTACTCACCGTTGGTGAGTAAAGTACAATCTATTTTTAAGAAGCATTGGCATATCGTTAGCCATTTACCTGGTTGCACTGCCTACCCCTTGATAGGGCTTAGGAAATCCAGGTCCATTAAACAGATTGTGAGTAGATCTGATCATGAATCCCGCATTCAACCAAGATGCCCGACTATTACAGGACACTTCAGATGTGGTAACTGCACCCATTGCTCTTTAGCATGGCAAACTAAAACAGTTACGATCTCTAGCAGTGAGTTCACTCTGACTTTAAAACAATTTTCAAACTGTAAAAGTTCGGGGTGCGTCTGCCTTCTCGTATGTACATGCAGCTTAGGATATGTGGGGGTTACTTCCCACCAAATGAAAACTAGGGTGGGGGAACATAGATTGAAAATCTGCACTGGGAACATTTCTGCCCCTCTCGTTAGCCACTTTCTGGAGAAAAATCACAGAGATCATGATTTTAAGTTTGTGGTGTTGGAAAGCCATATGCCTCCTGCATAATGTCTCTCATTTCTGTCCATAATTCTTCTGGTACTCTGTCTATCTGGTCCAGACCATTGAATCTGTTCCTCACCTCCACCGTGTATTCCTTGGGTATGTTGTCTAGATCATATCTATCCAGCCTATTAGTTTTCCTTACTTTCTTCAGTCTGAGTCTGAATTTTGCAATCAGTAGATTGTGATCTGAGCCACAGTCCGCTCCAGGTCTTGTTTTTGCTGTTTGTATGGAGGTTCTCCATCTTTGGCTGCAGAGTATGTAGTCAATTTGGTTTTGATGTTGGCCATCTAGTGATGTCCATGTGTAGAGTCTCCTCTTGTGTTGCTGTAAAAGGGTGTTTGCTATGACTAGTGTGTTATCTTGGCAGAACTCTCTCAGTCTTTGCCCTGCTACATTTTGTGTTCCCAGACCAAACTTGCCTGTTATTCCGTCCACTTTTTGATTTCCTACTTTTGCATTCCAGTCTCCTAAGATAATGTGGATATCGTTTCTTGGTGTCTGTTCTATAAGATGTTGTAGGTCCTCATAGAACTGGTCTACTTTGGCTTGATCTGCACTAGTAGTTGGTGCATATATTTGGATTGCAGTGATATTAAATGGTTTGCCTTGTAGTCTGACTGATATCATTCTATCATTTTTGAGATTGTATCCCATTACTGCTTTTCTCACTCTTTTATTTACAATTATGGCCACTCCGTTTCTTCTGAGGTTTTCTTGTCCACAGTAGTAGATATGATGGTTTCCAGAGCTGAATTCGCCCATACCTGTCCATTTTAGCTCACTGATTCCCAAGATGTCAATACTTATTCTTTCCATTTCCTTTTTTACCACTTCCAGCTTTCCTTGGTTCATAGATCTGACATTCCATGTCCCTATGCAATATTGTTCCTTACAACACTGTATTTCTCCTCCCCCTTTCCTGCCCATCCCTTTCTGTCCATCTAATGTGCTGAGCATCCTTCCTGTTTCCTCTGATTTGTCCCTTTGTTTTGCCTTTGCTTTGGTCAATAGGGTTCTCTTGGCAAACTCCCTGGCGTGCTTTGCCGGTTTCTACGCCATTCCCCCCCCCCATCATACATATTATCACAGTTTAAAACAAGGTAACATCATGCATATTATCACAGTTTAGAACACAGTATCAGTTTAGAACTGATGTGAGCTTAGTGGTTAAGACACTGAACTTGATGACTGGATAGTCGGCAGGTCGGCAATTCGAGACCCAAGTGCTTCATGACAGAGTGAGCTCCCAGCTCTGTCCCAGCTCCTGCCAACCTAACAGTTTGAAAGCAAGACATTGCAAGTAGATAAATAGGTACCTCTTCAGTGGGATGGTAAACAGCCTTCTGTGCACTCCAGTGTTGAGGCATGCCTGCCACATGTCCATGGAAACGTCTGCAAACACAGACAGCACTGGCTCTTTAGCTGTAAACAGAGATTAGCACTGGACCCTAAAGTCGGATACGACTTGCTTTCGAGCAAGGGCGACCTTTACCTTTTACCTTACATGTAACTAATAAATAACAACAACAATGAATAGAAAACCCACTGGGCTGAAGGTATTGGCTTTGTGTTTCCTTGTGTTACAAGGACATCTCACTCCCCAGTCCTATAGTGTTCTCTGCAGAGATATGTGAGGGCTGTAGAAGGATATTGCTTTCTTGTAACAAATTAATTGGCCATCACTCTTTAGTAGCACTCATTACTCCTAAACAGGTGAAGGAAGCAGGCAAACACACACAACCAGTAGCGAAATGATGAAAGGCAGCACCAATTCTTCTGTCTGCATCATTGTTATAAACACTATTTCACTCCTTCCAGTTATTATATGTGGAACTGTTATTTTAATCCTTTAAATTTCCTCTTCTTTCACTGAGAAAGGAAGTCTGCTTTCTGTGAGGCATAATTTTATAATATACAGGATATTAAAAGTATTCACCACTGAATTAGGCATTTTCATTGATATCTTCCTCAACAGTATCTAGGCTCTGAAAGATACTATTTCCCTGTTCTCTAGCTTCAAAGGTAGGCCACTCATGTGACCCTCTCTTTTTTTAGAACCTACTTTAATTTCAGTTGTTATGATGGTTACATCCTTGGCTGACATTTCCCTCCTTCACTGTCAGTGGTGATATGCCTTCTGACATTCAGGAAGATTTTGTTCACAATATAATGGAAAGATATAATATTCCATATTAAACAAGCCATAGAACTTCACAACAGCATTATTTTTGAATATTCAGAAACATTTGTCATACATTAACTTTGCTTAGGGATGATCTTTTGAACAACTGTCTGGTGAGGAAGATCCAAACTTAATTCATGCAGGAAACAGTGGTTGGTTTTCTATGATAAAGGGGTGGGATGGGGCTTAGCTTATCATAGAGGCCAGAGCCTGGATTTTCCCCGTCCCCCATCCTCCATCTCAAATATGTGGGAATTGAATTTTGTCCACAGCCCAGACAGAAGGCTGTCAAGTTGAGAGGATAGTATTTAAGTGCTGGCTTATCAAAATCTGGTTATTTAGTTTGATAAATTGCACTAGAGTTGTCCCATTGGATCAATTGGGATTTGGTGTCCCATTGGATCAATTGGGATTTGGTGTGTCACTTCCTCTATAAATTCCATTGATTCAATAGGCCTACTTTAGTACAATTTATAAGGCTAAGCAATATAATTTTGGTCTCTAAATTGCTGGCAATTTTTTTTGCAGTTTATAACAGATTGCATTTTATTATTTCAGTGACTTAGCAAGAGAAGGGCCTTTGTTACCTCTAGGTTCCAATATGTTAATGCAAGTGGAACAAATTTTATGGAATATTTTCCACAAATTAAGACATCCTATCTTGAGAATGATTTCTTCTTCTTCTTCAGGTGCCGTATCTGTTCTGGATATTGGCTATCATCGTGGCGATAGTCTTCCTGTTCTTAACTCTTTGGAACAGTTCTTCCAAGGACATGCCACACCAGTCTCTCAGGTTCTTTAGCCATGAAGTCTGTTAACATCCAGGGCCTCTTCCCAGGGACCTTTCCTTGCTTACAGAGCATAAAGCCCCCTCTACATATAGGTATCTTTCACATATGGAGAATCCTGCTTTCTGGGAACCTCTGTAGTAGACATAGGGACATATGGGGAAATACAAGGTAGGAAGAAAAAGTACCACTTATATGAGTGGAAGTCCACTTGCACAATATTGGATGGATCCCAATAGTAGCGTTCAACTGGGTGTCTTGCACTCTAGGAATCTCTAAGGGAAATAGGGAATTATTACATATGGCAACAACATAAACTAAACCCAAGTCCCTTTTTACTTTAATCAATCAAAAATAATCTAGGAGAAATAATTAACTTTCCAGCCTAATATTCTAGAACATAATATAATATTCGAGAAGTGGACTTAATCCATAAAAGCTAACATCAAAATACAGCAGTTAGTCTTTAAGGTGCCACAATGTTTTTTGTCTTTTTGTTTTGTTTTGTTTACTCTCTGATATTCTAGAAGTGACTACTCATTGTGCAACTCTGCACGTGCAACACTAATGATGTCAGCACTAGCACAAATTACTGCCAATTTAAGGCTTCCTTAGGGGTTTTTTTTTTGTGTGCATGCAACTTCACTGTATTGTGTAGAAATTATATGCTTCCCAAAGTCATATTTAATCAGTGGTGAGTCTTGATTATTCAGTGGCTCAAGTGGCTAAGACGCTGACTGGGAGGTGGAAGGTCAGCAGTTCGATTCCCGAGTACAGCAGGATGGAATGAGCTCCCGTCTTTGTCCCAGCTCCTGCCAACCTAGCAGTTCGAATGCAAGTCATTACAAGTAGATAAATAGGGACCACTTAGGTGGGAAAGTAACAGCATTCCGTGTGCTCCGGTGCCTGCCACATGACCACGGAAACGTCTGCAGAAGCAGACAGTGCTGGCTCTTCGGCTTTGAAACAGAGATGAGCACTGAACCCTAGAGTCGGATACGACTGGCTTTCGAGCAAGGGAAACCTTTTATATTGTGAACATCATAGCAGTGCAAAGGAGCACAATTAGTCTGGTATTTTATCTACTACTTTAGGAAATTTACCCTTGGTTTAAAAAAATACAAGAGCAATTTATATGGACATACCTGTAAGAAAATAAAATGTGTTCAATATGGAAACAAACAAAATGAAACCTCATGTACTGTTAAGTCTCTAACATTCAAACAATTTGCAAATCTAAAGATGAGGATCGACATCTTGGTTTAGACTTTAAAATGAACTGAAAACTCATGCAAGCTTTTAATGAAACTCATGCAAGCTTTTAATGTTAGTGAGGCACATTCATTACAAGTTATTCTGCCTAAAAACCTCACAATCATTATCTGTATTAGGACCAATACATTGTAGTAGACTGTAGATTGGTGTCTTGTTGAAGTAGAATAATTATTTTCCCCTCCTAGCAGATCATTGTATTGTTGGATCTTTGGGTAAGAGAAATAATTACACTATGTCTCAGGGCTGTGAATGGAGATGACTCCCCCTCCTTATTCTGCCTGCCTGCCTACCTAGCAATACCTGCCTTTCTCCCTTCTGGTTTTCCTTTCATCATCATCCTCCCCTGCTCCAGGTTACTTGGGACTTTTGGGTGGGGGGAGCAGGCTAAATGTAATTTAGCCCCTCCTATTTCAAAAATAAGGAATCCCAAACTACCCCAAACGGGTTAGTTTTTATATGTTCTTAGTTTGTAAGACCTAAATAGGATTGTTAATGATTGGACCTTCTGGAAGTCATTAATCCATAGGGTTGCCATGCCTCAGAATCAACTTGATGACACATAACAACAACAGATTTTTAAAGAAAGAAAAATGTTTTCTGTTCCATGAATAATTGTGGCCAGAAGAGTTTGCAGCTGGTATGCAAGCCTGAGCTAGTACAATGAATTAAGGGGTATATTAGATGCATGATGACAGATGTTTGTTTCTAATCTAGCTCACACATGATGGAATGTCAGATGTACACAAGCTAGATGTTCATTATGCATTATGTTACAGGTTTGTTAACAGAAATACAGTGTAAGTCAAAACGGCTAAGAAAAAATACATCACAGATTCTTCATCAGACAGCTAGTGAAGATACTGAGGGATGTGACTCAAAGCAAGTGTCATCCACAACCAGATTATACAAGGTAATAAAATTGTTGTAGCATCTTTCTGATTGCAAAGTTCTGCAGTTTGATACAAGGAAAGACACATGAAAGTTTCTAAGAGTTAAATGACGTGCTAGGAACCTTTGGGCTAGCATAATAAATCAAAAGATACTTGGATATGCTTTTAGCAGGTGACATCAAAGATGTGATCTGTGTAGACAACAAAAAGGATTGCACTAGAACAAAACTATGAACTTTCATATTCTGGTTTATTTTCTTCATCAGCCTATGATTTGAATTTCATTTGCATGGTTGTACTGGAAAAATCTGATTGATGGTATCAAGTGAATTGATACAAGTATAATTTCATCACTTTATGTTGTGGAATTACTGGCCTGGTTCATTGTAGGCATTTATTTTCTGGCAGAATGTTTCTTACTATGGTTGGACCAGAGGCTAGCATTTCCTTCCTACCCCATAAATAACAGCATGCCTAGTGTTGACTTTGGAAAGATGGTCCTGTTTCAAGAGTATAAATCCCTTGCAAAATACATCCTTGCCACGCTCATTACATGCAAACATTTTTTTATTATCTCATTATGAGCATTAAATATTTACACAATGCAAGGATAAGACTTTATGTGTAGAAATGAAGCTGTGCAATAAAACATAAGAGGTGAAGAATCATATTCAGTTACTGAAGCTTGTGATTTATTATTGCCAGTATAGGAGAAAGTAGAACTAACCCCAGAACAGCAAAACCTTCTTCACTATATCATGGATTCATATAATAAACAACGCATTCCTCCTGAAGTATCTAAAAAGCTGGTAAGTATACTATTAGGTATGTGCCAAATAATTTCAGAATACAGTGTTGTTTCTCAAAGCATTTTTAGCAAAATTCTGTTTATTCTGGAAACAGTCTTTCTCCCATTTCGAAGTGAGTTTTGTAATACAAATGACTCGCATGAAGCACAATTCTGTTCTCCATATGTACAGAACAGGTTAAGGCAGCTCCGCATGGAAATAAGCAAAAGAGTAGAAGGGAATAGGGTGAGCTAGATAACTTTTTTGTGTCTCTATCGCCTCTTTTTATCTGCCATTTAGCAATGTTAGCCAAATGTTACAGGGCACAGAGAATGACCACTGAGGATGTTCAGGGAGAAACTTTATTCTTCATTAATTTTCAGGTTTTGGGGAGTGCCTGTTCTTTTGCTAAGCCTAAAACTGAAAGGGTCCATACGTTTGTTTGGGCATCTATGTTTGGGCCTCTAGTGGTAAGCCAAGTTAAGCCTGACAGAACCCTCAGAACGACTTCAAATATCAGAGTCAAGGCAACATTGCAACAATTTAATTTAATTTAATTTTTGCACTTGTATGCCGCCCAATCAGGGAACCCAACTCAGGGCGGCTCACATGATAATTAAACAATATACACAGTAAATACACAGTAATACCATATACTCAGTGGTGAGTGCCAAAAAAAATTACTACCACACTGTGGACGTGGTATGGTGGGCGTGGCCAGTGGGAAACCCTGCGTTGCACCCAAATTAGGACTACTTTATTTCAAAACTTGGATGGGTGGGGCTAGCCAGAATTTCTGCCACCAGTTCTAGCGAACTGGTGCGAACATGCTGATGTCCACCACTAAATATACTGTACAAAATTCAATCTACAAAAACAGCACATAATAATATACAACAACACAATCCAATACTATAACAGCCTCTCCGCCCTGGCCACAAGCAAATCCCAAGGCCGCCGCAAGTGAGGTCCTGCTGCCATAATGGCCTTTTCAAGCCCAGAGTGGGGCAGGGCCCAGGAGTACTGGCAGGTGGAGGGGTCCTAGCGCCCAGAAGTGCCGGCAGGTGGAGGGGTCCTAGCTCCCATGGCTGGAGGGCCTCTTTGCCCCAGCTGAGGGCAAAGTCTGGTGGCAGCGGCGAGTCCTGCCGCCCACTGCTGTAGCGGCCTTTTCAAGCCCGGCCAGGGGTGGGGCCCAGGAGCACTGGCAGGTGGAGGGATCCTGGCGCCCATGGCTGGAGGGCCTCTTTTCCCCAGCCAAGATCAAAGTCCGGGTCAGCGGCGACGGGTCCTGCTGCCATAGTGATCTTTTCAAGCCCAGCCAGGGGCAGGGCCCAGAAACACAGGCAGGTGGAGGAATCCTGGCGCCCATGGCTGGAGAGCCTCTTTGCCCCAGCCAGTTTGAAATCTGAGCCCCATCACTGGTAGGTTTTTCTCCATCAAGAGATATGCTTGCCTTTCTCTCCCATGTGTGCCAAGTTTCCTGTTTCTTGCAAAGAAGGATTTCCACAGCGGCTTGCTCCATTTATATGAACGCTATGACAGACACCTCTTACTTAAAAGTTACCAATGCCTGAGGAAAATAAATCTTCATCAGACCTCTGCAGTAGATACTTTGCATCACATCATTTCTTAGTCAGGAGAATCAGCAGAAATCAATACAGATGAGGAACAGAAGCATCATATGCTTTATCAGGTGTGGAAACAGTCTTTCTCCCATTACAAAGTGAGTTTTGTAATACAAGTGACTCACATGGAACTCACTGTTACCATTCACCAAACATGTGGCTTTCAGAATGAATTTCAAATCAAATATGGCAGTTTTGTTACTTTCTCTTTTGGAATCCTGAATGTATTGTATTCCTGAGGCTTTCTATCAGAATTCTTTATTGGCCCCTCCCCAGTAATCTGTGTCACTGAATATCAGGTGAGAGAGAATTCTGAGGAGAAGAAAGAAATAGGTAATCATAGCTTAACCTACTTTGCTGCCATCTTGTTTATGAGGAGCCCAAGCTACTGCCTTTCTCTGGAAAACGTGGCCATGTTTGCACATTCTATTAACAAGGAATCTGCATGGATGCATAAAAATAGGACACAGAAAGCTCAATATTAAATTCAAACCTGAGTTTCATTGCACCTAAAGAAGTCAGAACTGTAGGCCAGTCAACAAGAATTGTAATCCAGTTGCTTGGATTTAATGTTTATGAATGTTGGTTCACTTGTGTGCCGTAAGACACAATACCAACTAAACCCAGGCTACATGTCTGATATGTTTAAATTGCTTACATAAGGGATTTAAATAAAACAGGTAGGTAGTGTACTGTATTCTAACATGCATTTTATGCATGTTTTCCAAGGAAATCTATGGCTCTTCAGAAATTCTTGGATGCTAATTTCCACCAGCTCCAGCCAGCAAGGGCAATTATGATGTGGGCAGTAATTAAACAACAGTGGAAGTGTAATGTTCCTTACCACTGACACTACAGTTTAATTCACTATTTGTTAATAATGATTATGGCTGAATGCACATAAGGGCTGGTGCAGATTCTATCACATGTAGCATTCACATTTGCTCTCATCTACAAGCAAAGGAGCCTAGCTGGCTGTGTGTCTGGATGAGTAACAGAACTCCAGCTGTTGTGTAGAGTCTGATATAGGAAGAGTCTCTGCAGTTCACCCACAAAGACCCCTTGCTCCAAGCATACACTGTTGCAAAAGAACCCTTGCCTCACCATCCCTGCTCCCCCCCCACACACACACACAAAAGACTGGACAACGATGTGGAGAAAAGGTCACTTTATTTACGTCATAAAGTAACAGGCCCTATGCAGGGACATAGAGGTATGGAGGGAGAGCCCAAATTTCTTTAGGGAGGAGCCCAACTAGGCCATGCCCCATCTGGGGTGGGGCCTATTAACCCCGCCAAAATCAAACATATCCTGCTCCTCCCCCTACCCGTTCTCCCTTCTTCCTCCATAACCTCCGCCACAGCCTGAAAGACACGAAGCGGCCTGAGGCCCCTCCCATCAACCCAGGACCTAATGCCCCTGCAGAGATTCCTCGCAAAAAGCTCCTTCCCCTTGCGGCTAATTCTCCTCCCGTCCCTAAAAAACATAGACGGGTTAAACCTATGAATCCCCGGGTGTGAGACCACCATCCACCCCTTGGTTAAGAAGAGATTAGCTATCCGAACATTGATGATGAGACGAGCTCCCTCCATGGTGGTGGTCCTGGTGTCCTGTCTGTCATGCTCCTCCGACGGCACCAAGAGTGGTAAAATGTCTGAGAACATACAAAAAAATTGGACCAGGCTGCCCTCAGTTGATCGATGACCCGGCCCACTGTATTAATAATCTGGTCTTCCCCCATAACACTCAAAACATTCCTTCCCAAGTGAAAAAGCACCAAAGTTGGTGCCTCAAAGAGACCTAGGGTCCCCAAATCCTCCTCCGCCCTTCCGAAACCCGTCCAAAATTGAAATTTTGTAAGCCCCAAAAATAGATGCCAAAACCCAAAGCTCCGGCTGCATCCGTATGTACTTGAAAATCCGAGCGCAGGAGCAATTTATCCCTCCAAAAGGAAATTCCATTGAACTGATTAAGGAAATATTCCCACACCTTCAAATCCGCCCTGATGTCCAAAGACAGACGCTTCCTATGGTGTGGTTTGCGCAAACCCATCATCGCATCACACAGTCGATGGAGAAAGGGTCTGCCCGGGGCCACAACCCTACAAGCAAAATTTAAATGTCCCACCAAAACTTGAAGTTCCAAAAGGGAAGCTTTCTTCTTACCTTGCATAACCTTAATCCTCTGTAACATATCTAGAAGCTTCCCCTCTGGGAGCCTAGAAAGCTGCCTCTCTGCATCCAACTCAATCCCCAAAAATACCAAACTCTTTGCCGGACCCTCTGTTTTCTCGTGCACCAATGGAATGCCCAACTCCTCACAAGTTTCTTGAAAAATCTTCAACAGAAACCTGCAAGAATCCAGGCTATCTCCCGAGCACAAGAGAAAATCATCAAGGTAATGAGTGATGCCCTTAGACCCAGACTTGCGAGTAAAGACCCACTGAATAAACGTGCTGAAACCCTCAAAAAGAGAACAAGAAATGGAACACCCCATAGGCAACACCCGGTCCACATAAAAACCACCATAGAAGCAAAACCCCAACAAGTAATAATCATCAGGATGAATTGGTAAAAGCCGAAAAGCAGCCTTGATATCACATTTAGCCATAAAATCCCCCTTTCCACAACGCCTGATCATAACCACCACAGAATCCAATGAGCATAACTCATCCAGAATACCATCATTAACGGAACCCCCACCAGATGAGACAAGTGATGAGTGAGCCTATATCCCCCCCCCTGATTTTTTGGGAACACAACCCAGAGGGGAAACGTGCAAATTGGGAATAGGCTTCTGCGAAAAGGGGCCAACTATCCTACCCAGCTTAATTTCTTTACTCAATTTTTCTCTAACCTTGTCCTCATTACCCTTAACCGAACTAAGATTCTTTACCACAGACGGCCCCATATTACCCACTACTGGAATCCTGAAACCATTCAAAAAACCATCTAACAACAACTTAGCTTCTTGTCTTCTAGGGTACAAGGCGAGCTAATTCTTCAAAGCACTAATGTTAATAGGGCTGGGCCCCTTTGTTGCCAAGAGAGGTGGCACCCCCTTGTCTGCGCTGACCTGAATTATCCTGTCCTGCTGATCTGCCCCCTTTTGGGCTAGAACCACTTGGGTGGGGACCCCCACACCCTGAACATCCATGCTTATATTAACACGGCTTTCGGGAACAATACCCATGGGAGTTATATTCCCAGCAGACCAATCAGGATTGAACTGACTGCCCCCCGCCTTGGCGAGGGGCAAAGTTTGAACTGACTCTTAACACCAAATGCCCACTGTCATGCCTATCCCCCGACAGCGGTCTACCTGGAGTCATGCACTGTAACCACAATAAAGAGTGTGGCTCCTCCCATTTAATATCCCTTTGATCCTCCCACTTCCCACGAAAAAATTCATCATAATGTAACCACGACACCCCCGCAAAATCCGTATACACCCTGTAGATGAAATCCAAATATTTCAACCTTGGCAAAGCCCTGTACGGCTCCTCCGCAATTATCACTCCCAAATATCAAATATGCAGGCAACCAACTACCCCAATTACGTAGAGGCTTCTTCCTGTTAATCAAATCTTTGCCCCTCTTGTCCATGTTCTCAAGCTCTTTAACCTCTACTTCCCTGTTCAGAAGGGAAAACATATCCACACACTCCCCTTTTAAAATTTTATCTCTCGTGGCTTTTGAAAGATGTTCCCCGAAGAGAGGCGGGCCCTTGTAAACTAAAGGCTGCTTCTCTGATGAAGCTGCACCCACCCCCGATGGCAGATTCCCTGAAGACCCCACCTCCACTTCTTTCCCGCTCGAAGCAGTCTCCTCCCCACCCCCGACCGTTTGAAGAGGCCTAGCTCCTTGACAGAGCCCTACTGACGCCGTATTAGCCCCTTCCACGCCAGCCTGTGGCTGAGGCCTATCCCCTCGTGAAGTATCCTCCAACACGTGATCTCCAGTCACCCTGACAGGCTCACATGAACTCACCGACCTCGGAGCCCCGGTGATCGCTACCCCCGGCCTTGTAGGCAGAACAGCCCCTTTTCCTACATTCGAAACCCCTCCATCTCCCGTGCCCACAGCAGGCAAACTTTTCCTACATTCACCCCTGAATCCTGTAAACCCCCTACTCCCCACCATGGGAAAACTGACCCCATGCCACTTCCTCCCAATGGCACCCCAGAATGATGAGAAGGGCCCCCAGTGAAAGGAAAACCTGGGGAAAATCCAAACCCCCAAGGCCAGATAAAGGGAGGGTGAGTACCCCAGCCCCTCGAAAGCGGACCATACTCACCCCAGCTCGAAGCACCAGCAACCCCCATCGAACCGGCCTGACTAGGCCCCTGGGCCGCACCACTAGGCCTGGTTTGTCGAGCATTTGCTCCGTGCCACCTGACAAATCTAACTCTGGCCTGCACTCCAGTCACATCACCCCTTTCTTCCACATCTGTAAGGACCCTTCCAGTCCATACAACCGACCCCTCAACCAAGGGCACTGCAGGTGACAGAGATAAGCCAGCCGGCTCCACCTCCATTTGAGACGGGGGAATGATTGATCTTTGACTCTCCAAAAAGGCAATCCTGGCTTCTATTTCAGATAGCCTGTCCTTCACCTTTGACTTTTTTCCTTTATCCCCTTCAGCTGCGTTGGAAGGCTGAGTAAACTCCACTGCATCCTCTACCTCCATTTCCAAAGATTTAACTCTCTCCTCAAAAGGAGCCAAATCCTCTGCAATGTCCTCATCAGACGATTCAGAAACCACCTCCTTCCCTGCTTTCTTTTTCAAAAGGAGAGAGCCCTCCCCAAGGCTAACACTCTGTCCTCGTTTCCTAGACATGGCCAGGAAAACTCCGACAACCTTCCTCGACAAAATCCTAACCTGCAATGAAGACTTACATCCAACAATACTGACTAACCTCTTTTGAAACAGCCAATGAGCATAGCTGTCAAGTATCCCTTACTGGCCAGGAAACCCCCTTATTTTACCCTCTTTCCTGCCATCATCCCTTATTAATTAGACTGCAATGCCCTATTGCCACCATTGGAGGGCAGCACAGGATAAGCATAGCTGTCAAGTATCCCTTATTTGCCAGGAAATTTCTCTTATTTCCAAATCCAAACCTTGGCAGGTATGCCAATGAGCTGTCTCCACATCGCTGTCCCATCAGCCAAGGCGACCGGGGGGGGGGGGGGAGGCAAGGCAAAGACCTCCGAGCATACACTGTCACGAAAGAACCCATCTCCATCTGATCATCTGATTTAAACTAAGCTTTCAAAATAGTTTACAAGTATCATACAATCTTCTCAATGCTCTTCATTTGATCTTTGTGAGGCCTAGGAAAATCAGTTGTCTCAATTTTTCATTAAAGCCATAATAGGGGGGGGGGGGGATTGGTTGAGTGGTGGGTGTAATTATAGTTGGTTCATGGAGCAAGCAGTGGAATGTCTCACACCTGATATTCAGGGAGTTTTCCCATCCCTCCAGTCAGACGCCACCAATGGACATTATAGGACAGTGATGCCAAAGTCAGCATTCTTCTTGATCAGGACTTCTGGGAATTGAAGTTCAAGAATACCTAGAGTACCAAGGTTCACCATCACTATTATAGGACATTGTTACATTAACTGCTAAAACATTAACTGCTACTACCAACAACAAAAATCACAACCATAATAATAACAATAATTCTTTTTTTTTCACTCTTAGTTACAAGAGGAGTTCAGTGCTGAAGAAAACTTTCTCATCTTAACAGAAATGGCTACCAGTCATGTACAGGTCCTTGTGGAATTCACCAAACGATTACCAGGTAAGATGTATTTTAAAATAGCAATACTGTAGCAATTTCACTTATATAGTGCATTTTACCCACAAAACGCTGGGTAACTCATTTACCAACCTCAGAAGGATGGAAGGCTGAGTTAACTTTGAACCCCATCAGGATCAAACTCACAATGTTTTGGCTGCAGTACAACAGTTTAATTGCTGTGCCGCCATGGCTCTAAAATGTTGACATCCTACAGCATCACTAAAAACAAATTGGGAAATAAAATCAGCACTAGACATGAACAAATTAGTCAAATCATTTACTGTACATCGGCACTAGGCGGAACAATGAAACAAAAATGATTAAAATCACCATAAAAATCTTTAAGTGATTTAAACAATTTGAAAGACCAGTTTGAAGGGATGAGTCCTGTGTCTTCAAGCCCTTCCTAAAGGCAGAGAAAGTTACAGCTGACAACAGCTCTGAGTAGAGTGCCTTCTACACTCTTGGAGTGAGACAAAAGGAAGTTGTCATCCAGAGGCATGTCAATCAACCCATCTGCTGGAGATAATATTCTCAAGAAAGATTCTAATGCTCATTAAGTTGTTAGGCTGAAAATTCTTTAGAGCATCAAAGGCAACTGGCAACCAGTTCAGTTGTTTCAGTAACAGAGTCATATTATCTCAATATCATTCACTTTTCTGAACAAGTCAGAATCAATATTTAAAAGAACTCGGTTTGAGTAACCAAGTGACTTTCTAGATAAAATCAGCACCAGACTTGAACAAAATAGTCAAATCATTTACATCAGCACTAGTTGGGGGAAAATGAAACAAAACAATGATTAAAATCACCATAATCTATTGATTTGATTTGATTTGAAATTTAATTTATATACCGCAATTCTCTGCCCAAGGGGCGGCTCAATGCGGTTTACAAGTTACAAGTTCACAAGTTACAGCATAAATATCACAAAAATTACAGTATGTCACAGCGCAATATAGTAAATACAATAAAATACAGTTACATAATAAAACAATTCAATTCAAAAAGCTATAAAACATAGGTGTGGGTTTGTATATGCTCCAAAGGAACCCCCACCCTTGGACCAATCTCGCTGAAAGTTTGCACATACATACCTTGGGCTTGCAAGATCAGCACTGTGGGGGTCTCAAAACCCATTTGTGGGTTTATTCCCCCAAAGTGGGATGCAAAGGGGACACCCCCACCAGCTGGAGAAACAGCAACGAAACAGTGGTACTGCGTGCACACAGCACAGCCAAGCCAGCGGCTTGAATTTTCTGCCGGGAGACACCATTGCTAAAGAAAGCTGTGGCTGTGATTAGCGGCCACAGCTTTCTTCAGTGGCAGGGGTCTCCTGCCTGTAAACGTACAGTTCTGTCAAGCCATGGCCTCCTTTCGCTGACCAAAGGAGTCTGCGGCTTGACAGAATTTAACATTTATGGGCTGGGGACGCCACCGGGCGGAAAAGCCATGTCATCCTTGCTTTAAAAGACAAAAACAACCTGGGCAAGGCCGGGTAATTAGCTGGTAATCTACAAGTAATTTAAATAGTTTGTGATTGTTTTTGCTTGTTTTTTTAAACTTAGAAAAAAGTATAGATGAGTTTAGAATCCTCTCACCAGAAACTTTCTATGTCCTTTTAACAATCTGTGTCAGGGCCTGTCTACATTGGCCTTGTGGTATGAGCTGGATCGCACAGGTTCAGGTCACTCGAGGATGGAAGAGGAGCTAAATGGGATCCAGCCCTCTTCTACAATGTAAACAGCAGCAAAACCTACATGCCTGTATTGTGAAGTAATTGATTAGCTATTTCTTGATGCTGGCAAATTGAAGACTTCCCCTGACTATTCTCAGACAATCAGGAGAAGTGATTTTTTAAAAATAAAACAACAACAACATCCCTCTAGATTGATTATTGCTGTAGCGATGTTTTTTTATATTAAAATAAAAAAACTGTGATGTAAGCAATGTAGTGCAAGCGCAATCATCAACACAATGTAGAAAAATAAGTCCCCCTCACCTAAACAAAGTGAGAATAAGAATGTTAGGCAAGCGGAAGATGACAAAGTTAGAAGATACTCTTTTCAACAGTGAAAGTTGATAGTGCAACCAGTGAACAACAAAGAAGGAATTTAATTTGTAACATGCTAATCAGTTCAAGTGGCTAACACGCTGACTGGAAGGCTGCAGGTCAGCAGTTTGATACCCAACTGCTGCACGACGGAGTGAGCTCCCGTCTCTGTCCCATCTCCTGCTAACCTAGCAGTTTGAAAGCAAGAAATTGCAAGTAGATAAATAGGGAGCACTTCGGTGGGAAGATAAACAGCATTCCGTGCACTCCCGTGTCTAGGCATGCCTGCCACATGTCCATGGAAACGTCTGCAGAATGCAAACAGCACTGGCTCTTTGGCTATAAACAGAGATGAGGACTGAACCCTAGAGTTGGATACGACTGGCTTTCGAGCAAGGGTGACCTTTACCTTTACCTTAATCAAGTTGAAAGGTCTTCCTGTGACCTTAAACAAAATTAGAAACATGTGCAGGTCAGAAAAACTTTTAGTGTTCCTTGCTCCTTTAACAACAAGGGTGAAGTTGCACCAAAGGGAGTTTGTGAACAGAGCATGATCTCTGAAATATTGATGTGGCTGGATCATTGCAAGTCTACTCTTCAAAAATGCACTGCTATTAGATATCTAGATTCGTGGGAAATCTTGGAGCTTGGGAATGCAACTTTTCTGGACTTCACAGTAGCTTTCCCAAGCTTTGTTAAATCAGCAGATAGACCAACAATCTTAATTGCTACTACCACAAGACCCCAACATCTTATTACTAATATTAGAAATATGCGGGTTTCAAACTTGATATTATCACATCTCACCCCAGGCTTTCAAACCCTTGACCATGAAGATCAGATTGCTTTGCTAAAGGGTTCTGCTGTGGAAGCCATGTTCCTTCGGTCAGCTGAGATCTTCAACAGGAAACTTCCTATAGGACATGCAGACCTCCTAGAAGAAAGAATCCGCAACAGTGGTAGGTGTTTTCATTCCGTTCTACAGTTGGTACATTACCCAGCATTAAAACAATAAACTACTCAGCCAGCCTTGAGTCCAAAGTTTATCAAGTAAACATACAATCATAAAAATGTGAGTTGTGAAAATAAAATTATTCCATTACAATCAGCTACATTTGTTCATGGATACACATAAATAAATTAGGGCAATGAAATACACGTTTATTGTGGTTTTCCAGTACAATCATGTCAATTGCTTTGGATATTGCAAATAAGACAATAAGGTTAGTATAAGGTTTGCTGATCCTAGTACAGTGGAACCTCATACAACAATTGCTCCGTATGGCAACGAAATCACATAACAATTGGGGGGGGGGTGTTGGGGGGATGGTGTCCCATATAGCAATTTTCCCTATGGGAAAAATCATACAACAATTTTCAATGGGATAAACCACTTAGCAAAAAAAATTGTTGTATGATACATCCCATAGGGGAAATCGCTATATGATGCATGTTTTGTTGTTCAGTTGCACAGTCGATTCCGACCCTTTGCGACCCCATGGACCATTTTCCTCCAGGCACCTCTGTCCTCCACCATTCTCCTCAGCCCAACAAGCTCTGTGCCCATTGTGTCCACAATACCATCTATCCATCTCATCTTTGGAGGCCCCCTTCTTCACTTGCCCTCCACCTTTCCCAGCCTTCTCAAGTGAGTCCTCCCTTCTCATTTGATGTCCAAAGTACTTTAGCTTCATCTTCACTATTTGTCCCTCCAATGAACAGTCAGGATTGATTTCCTCCAGTATTGACCTATTGTTCTCTTTGCTGTCCAAGGGTCTCTCAGGACTCTCCTCCAACACCAAATCTCAAATGCATCTATTCTTCTGCGCTCAGCCTTCCTAATGGTCCAGCTCTCACACCCATACGTTACCACTGGGAATACCATCGCTTTGACTATGCGGATTTTTGTTTTCAAGGTGATGTCTCTGCTTTTTACTATATTCCCCAGGTTTCTCATAGCTTGTCTCCCGATAATCAGTTCCCTTTTTATTTCATGGCTGCAATCCCCATCTGCAGTGATCTTTGATCCTAAGAGAGTAAAGTCTGTCACCGCTTCTACTTCTTCCCCATCTATTTTCCAGGGAGTTATATGGCCTGTTGCCATTATCTTGGTTTTCTTGATATTGAGTCTCAAGCCGGCTTTAGTACTCTCTTCTTTCAACCTAAGCAGCAGCTTCTTTAGGTCTTCCTTACTTTCTGCCATTAGGGTAGTATCATCTACGTATCTCAAATTGTTGATGTTTCTCCCAGCAATTTTGATCCCATATTGTGATTCCTCCATCCCTGCATTGCGCATTATGTGCTCTGTGTATAGATTGAATAAGCAGGGTGATAAAATGCAGCCTTGTCTTACTCCTTTCCCTATTCCAAACCACTCTGTCATTCCGTGTTCTGTCCTAACTGTTGCTTCTTGGTTTGTGTACAGATTTCTCATGAGACATATGAGGTGTTCTGGTATTCCCATCTCTTTAATTACTTGCCACATTTTGTTGTGGTCCACACAGTCAAAAGCCTTAGTGTAGTCAATAAAACAAAAGTAGACTTGTTTCTGGTATTCTTTTGTTTTCTCCATGATCCAACGTATGTTGGCAATGTGGTCTCTAGTCCCCCTGCCTCTTCTGAAACCGGCCTGCACCTCCGGCAATTCTCTCTCCACATGTTGCTGCAGCCTATCCTCTATTATCTTGAGCATCACCTTGCTGGCATGTGGGATGAGCGCAATTGTTCGGTAATTTGAGCATTCTTTGGCATTGCCTTTTTTGGGGATTGGAACGTACACTGGTTTTTTCCAATCCTGTGGCCACTGTTTTGTTTTCCAAATTAGCTGGTATATTGAATGCAGTAGTTTGTTTCCCTCATCTTTTAGGGCTTTGAAAAATTCAACTGGAATACCATCATCTCCACTAGCTTTGTTGTTTGCAGTGCTTTTTAGAGCCTTTCTGACTTCACTCTCCATAATGTTTGGTTCAAGTTCAAATTTCTCGTTATTGTTATTATCAGGAGTGTTGAGGTCCTTTTTGTAGAGTTCCTCTGTGTACTCTTGCCATCTTTTTTTGATCTCCTCTGCTTCAGCTAACTCCTTTCCATCTTTGTCCCTTATCATGGTCATTTTTGCTTTAAATGTTCCCTTGATTTCCCCAATTTTTTTGAAAAGATCTCTAGTCCTGCCTCTTTTGTTGTTTTCCTCCATTTCTTTACACTGTTCGTTCAGGTAGTTTTCCTTATCTCTCCTTGCTTTTCTTTGAAATTCTGTATTCAGGTGATTGTATTTTTTTTCTTTCTCCTTGGACTTTTGCATTCCTTCTTTCCTCTGCTATTTTAAGGGCCTCATCAGACAACCACTTTGCTTTCTTATGCTTCTTTTCTTTTGGTATCGTTTCTCTTGCTGCCTCCTATATGATGTCCCGTGTCTCTGTCCATAATTCTTCTGGTACTCTGTCTATCATGTACAGGACATTAAATCTGTTCATGACCTACACCGTGTATTCTTTAGGGATGTTGTGTAGGTCATATCTGTCTGGTCTAATTGTTTTCCCCATTTTCTTTAGTCTAAGCCTGAATTTTGCAATCAGTAGGTTGTGATCTGAGCCACAGGCTGCTCCAGGTCTTGTTTTTGCTGACTGAATGGAGGTTCTCCATCTTTCCCTGCAGAGTATGTACATAAGAACATAAGAACATAAGAACAGCCTTGCTGGAACAGGCCACAGCCCATCCAGTCCAGCATTCTGTCTCACACAGAGGCTCACCATTTCCTTCAGGGTATTCCCAAGGAGATGCCTTCACCTGCTTAGGATTCCCTGGAAATGGCATTGAGAGATATCCTGCCTATCTCTCCAACCCGGAGGTTGTCCTTAGGTAGCCATAATTATAGCCATTGATAGCCTTGTCCTCCATGAACTTGTCTAATCCTTTCTTAAAGCTGTGAAGACTGACAGCTGTCACCACTTCTTCTGGCAGGGAGTTCCATAGACCAGTAATCCTCTGGGTGAAAAAGTACTTTCTCTTATTTGTTTGAGAACTAGTACCCAAAAGTTTCATGGAGTGTCCCCTAGTTCTAGTGTTGTGCGATAGGGAAAACAGTTTTTCCTTATCTACCTTGTCCACACCGTGCATGATTTTATAAACTTCAATCAGGTCACCTCTTAGACGCCGTCGTTCAAGAGTGAAAAGGCCCAACCGTTGCAGCCTCAGATGGTAAGGAAGGTGTTCCAGTCCCCTAATCATTCTGGTTGCCCTCCTCTGTACTTTCTCCAACTCCATAATATCCTTCTGGAGGTATGGCGACCAGAACTGTACACAATATTCCAGATGGGGCCTCACCATAGATTTATAAAGAGGCAAAATGACACTTGCTGACTTATTTTCTATACCCTTCCTAATGATCCCTAACATTGAGTTTGCTTTTTTCACTGCTGAGGCACACTGGGTTGACACCTTCATTGAGTTGTCCACCAGGACACCAAGGTCCCTTTCCTGGTTTGTCGCAGAGAGTTCAGACCCCATCAGTTTATAAATGTAATTGGGGTTTTTTGCCCCAACATGCATCACTCTGCACTTACTGATGTTGAAGCTCATTTGCCACTGTTTTGCCCACTCCCCCAGTGTCAAGAGATCCCTCTGGAGCTCTTCACAATCTCTCACAGTTTTCACTACCCTGTATAATTTAGTGTCGTCAGCAAATTTGGCTACCTTGCTTTTTACTCCTACCTCTAGATCATTTATGAAGAGGTTGAAAAGCAGGGGTCCCAGTACTGAACCTTGGGGGACCCCACTCTTTACTTCCCTCCACTTGGAGAAGTGTCCATTTAGTGCTACCCTCTGTTTCCTGTCCCTTAGCCAGTTGCTGATCCAGGACAAGACCTGTCCCTTTATTCCATGACTGGTAAGTTTATTCAAGAGCCTTTGGTGTGGGACCTTGTCAAAAGCCTTCTGAAAGTCCAGATAAACAATGTCAACTGGATCCCCCTTATCCACATGCTTGTTGACACTCTCAAAAAATTCCAACAGATTAGTGAGGCATGATTTGCCCTTGCAAAAGCCATGTTGGCTCTCCTTTAGCAGCGCCTTCTCTTCTATGTAACTATTAATTCTATCTTTTAGGATGGTTTCCATCACTTTACCTGGGACACATGTCAAACTGACAGGCCGGTAATTTCCTGGATCACCCCTGGATCCTTTTTTGAAAATTGGTGTTACATTCGCTACCTTCCAGTCATCAGGCACAAAGCCTGATTTGAGGGAAAGATTATATATTTTGGCTAGGATATCAGCAATTTCATCTTTAAGTTCCCTGAGAACTCGTGGATGGATGCCATCTGGTCCTGGGGATTTGTTAGTGTTTAGCTTAACAAGACATGCAAGGACCTCCTCCCTGGTTATTTCTATCTTGCTTAATTCTTCGGTTTCCCTCCCTACGAAGATAGGCTCTGTTTTGGGCATGTGGTCTCTGTCTTCTTCAGTGAATACTGAAGCAAAGAATTCATTGAGTCTCTCTGCAATCTCTGTTTCCTCTTTAATAACCCCTTGCCTTCCATTGTCATCTAATGGTCCAATGGCCTTCCTAGTTGGGTTCTTACTTCTAATGTACTTAAAGAAGTCTTTGTTATTTCTCTGAGTATTTTTAGCTATACGCTCCTCAAAGTCTTGCTTTGCTTTCCTGATTGTTGCCTTGCATTTGTTCTGCCAGAATTTATGTTTCTGCCTGCTGTCCTCATTTGGACAAGCCTTCCATCTTCTAAATGAGCTTTTCTTGCTCTTGATCACTTCCCGAACAGCTCCTGTAAGCCACATCGGAGTCCTCTTGGACCTGGCAGTGCCCTTTTTCCTTTTGGGTATGCATTCCAATTGAGCCTCTGTTATTGTTTTTCTAAACAGCCTCCATGCCTCTTGGAGTGTTTGGACTCTCTCAATTTTCCCTTTCAGTTTCTTTTTTACTAGTTTCCTCATCTTTGGAAAATTTCCTTTTTGAAAATTTAAGGTCTCTGTGTTAGATTTTATCAGTGACTTGCGGTCTATGATCAAGTTAAACATAATTGAGTTGTGGTCACTGTTCCCTATTGGATCAGTCACATTAACATCTTGCACCAGATCCTGAGTATTACTCAGAATCAAGTCAAGGATTCTTGTACCTCTAGTTGGGTCTTCAACCATCTGTCCCAGGGAACAATCATTGAGCATATCTAGGAACTTTATCTCTTTATCATGTGCTGAACAACAGTTCACCCAGTCTATGTGAGGGTAATTGAAGTCCCCCATTATAACCAGGCTTCCCTTCCTGGATGCCTCCTTTACAACATTCTCCAACTGCCAGTCTCCCTCAAGAGTTTGGGTCGGAGGCCGATAGTATATGCCTACTGTTAGACCATCCTTGTGGCCTGGTACTCTTACCCACAGAGCTTCTAATGGTGACTCCAAATCACCTAGATATTCCAATTCATACGATTTTATCACTTCTTTGACATACAAGGCTACACCACCTCCTGTTTGCCCCTTCCTATCCTTCCTGTACAGTTTGTAGCCTGGGATAACTGTATCCCATTGGTTATCATCCGTCCACCAGGTTTCAGTGATACCAATAATATCAATATTTTTATCTATTGCTAAGTATTCCAGCTCCCCTATTTTGTTCCGGAGGCTTCTGGCATTTGTATACAAGCATTTATATATGCTTTCCTGATACAGTCTTTTGAGTCTAGTTGCATTGTTAGACTGCCTCTTGCATCCTTCTGCTAGAGTGCTGGTGACTAGCTCCTTGCTCTTCTCAGTAATTTTTGCATCCTCCTCACTACTCAAGTACACACTTTCCCGAACCGGATACTGCCCAGCTCCTGTCGGCTTTCCCCCAGTTATCAGTTTAAAAGCTGCTCTGCAGCCTTTTTGATGTTGAGTGCCAGCAATCTGGTCCCATCATGGTTTAAATGCAACCCATCCCTCCTGAACAGATTTGGCTTGTCCCAAAATGTTCTCCAGTTCCTGACAAATCTGAAGCCCTCCTCTCGACACCACCGCCTCATCCACGCATTGAGGCTTCTGAGCTCTGCCTGCCTGGTAGGTCCTGCGCGAGGGACAGGCAGCACTTCTGAAAATGCTACCTTGGAATTCCGGGACTTCAATCTTCTTCCTAACAACCTAAATTTGGCTTCCAGGACAGACCGCTTGGCCTTCCCAACATCATTAGTACCAACGTGTACCATGACAACTGGCTCGTTCCCAGTTCTCTCTAACAATCTATCTAGATTTCTTGTGATGTCTGCAACTTTTGCACCTGGCAGGCAAGTCACCATACGGTTATCATGTGCATCACAAATCCATTTCTCTGTATTTCTAATTATTGAATCGCCTAGTACAAGGAGCCTCTCTCCTGCAATCTGTTCATCTACATGCACCTCATCAACCATATTAAGGGAGAGAACCTCAGTTTGTTCCTGTTGTTCATCTTCCTGGATCTCATCAAGTGTGATGAAGGAGAGATCATCAGGTGGAACCAGTTGTTCCTCTGTGTGTTCCTCATCAGGTGTGATAAGGGAAAGAGCCTCAAATTTATTCTGTAATTTCAGACTCTCAGAGTGATCCCCTACTCTTCTACTCCTTTGAGTCACATTCCTCCAACCATCTCCCTCCTGAGTTAGTGAAGGGCCTTCTCCCTCAGAACTGTGCCCTGTAATCAATCTGGTTTCGATGCTGGCCATCTGGTGATGTCCATGTGTAAAGTGGCCTCTTGTGTTGCTGGAAGAGAGTGTTTGCTATGACTAGTGCATTCTCTTGGCAGAACTCTATCAATCTTTGCCCTGCTTCATTCTGTGTTCCAAGACCAAACTTGCCTGTTATTCCATTTACTTTTTGATTTCCTACTTTAGCATTCCAATCTCCTAAGATAATGTGGACATCATTTCTTGGTGTCTGTTCTATAAGGTGTTGTAGGTCCTCATAGAACTGGTCAACTGTGGCTTCATCTGCACTAGTGGTTGGTGCATAGACTTGGATTACAGTGATATTGAAAGGTTTGCCTTGGATTCTGACTGACATCATTCTATCATTTTTGATGTTGTATCCCATTACTGCTTTCCTCACTCTTTTGTTGACAATTATGGCTACTCCATTTTTTCTGAGATTTTCTTCCCCACAGTAGTAGATATGATGGTTTCCAGAGCTGAATTCACCCATCCCTGTCCATTTTAACTCACTGATGCCCAGGATATCAATGCTTATTCTTTCCATCTCGTTTTTAACCACTTCCAGTTTTCCTTGATTCATAGACCTCACATTCCATGCCCCTATGCAGTATTGTTCCCTGCCACACTGTATTTCTCCTCCCCCTTTCAAGTTCCTCCCCCTTTTCAAATCTGCTGTGCTGAGCATCCCCTTGTTTTGCCTTTTGTTTTGGTCCATAGGGTTCTCTTGGCAAACTTTGTGGCATGCCTTGCCGGTCTCTACGCCAGTCTCTTCCCATCACACATGTTATCACAGTTTAAACAGTTTTAAACAAAGCATTATCATGCACAATATCACAGTTTATCACATAGTATCAAAGTAAAAGTTGGACTAATTAATGAAAGGGAAAGAGAGAAAGAAAAAGTCCACTATATCAAGTCTCTATGTAAGTCAGTTTCTTGTACAGTCAATATGTAAGTTGCTATAAGCCATCTATGTTTAGTCAGCTATATTATTTCATTTTGATTACTTATCCTTTGCATGCATGCAGCAGCTCTTGCCTCCCTTCGGCCGCATGGAGTTGGTCAAAGGCACCGACTCAGGCCTCGCTGTGATGGTGGGTGCGGATGGAATCTCCTGGGGGTGGTCAGGGGTCTCCGGAGGTGTCTGCGGTTGGCTGGAGCGGCAGCGTGGCCCTTCTTCTTTGCCCTCTGGGGCGTTGCTACTCTAGGAGGGATCCCCCTGGGCCTCTGGATGGCAAATGGGCAGCAGAGCTAGACCTGTGTCTTCCTTTTGGTGCCTTTTCCTTCTCTCTGACCCTTGGTCTCTGGATGGGGGGGAGGGGCAGTATCTTCCACTCACCTCCCCTGGGCCTCTCTGGATGGCAAATGGGCAGGAGAGCAGAGCTAGGCCTGTATCTTCCTTCTGGTGCCTTTTCCTTCTCTCTGGCCCTTGGTCTTTGGATGGGGGGGGGGAGGTACAGTATCTTCCACTCACTAGCAATTATTTCGTACAACAATGAGCCCCGTGGAATGGATTAAAATCATTGTATGAGGTACCACTGTATTTGTATTTGGGAGCCAAGTTTAATTAGTTAGCAGAAAGGCTGACTTGGATTCAACTACAGCAGGGGTGCCCAAACTTTTTGGGCCATGGGCTGGTCACATGGTTCAGCGGGCCAGTCACGTGGCTCCTCCCACCAGAAGAAGAAGTAAAATGCACATGCACAATATACTGCCGTAAATGCACCTGTGGCTGTCATAAGTGCGTTTACGACAGCCATGGGTGAATTTACTGCAGTATTTCATGCATGTACATGAGCATTTTACTTCCACTTCTGGGAGCAGTGCGAGCAGCGTTGGCCAGATGATTTGGCACTATGGGCCAGATCTAGCCGCTGGCCGTAGTTTGGGCGCCCCTGAACTGCAGACTTATGAAGGGACTAAAAATTGTTCATTCTGTTTTTAGTTTCATAAGGGATTTCTAGCTTAATGTATGCATGTCAAATATTTGTACTCTTTATGTTACTAATTTTACAGCACTTTTCTATGTACAAATGCACTCAATACCATAAAGAAAAATATTTGGCAAGTAATGGAGATAGGGATTCCTTCAGAATGGATCACTTATCCTCAAAGTTTGATTAGAATGTCAACACATATAGAAATCTAAATGTTTGGGTGGGATATAGTTATGTCTGTCAACTTAGGGAATATAAGACAAAAATGGTTTTATCAGATGTTACACAAATCAAGAGAAGAGAATGAGATGTCAAAAATGAGTTAGTCAAATAGTCACACTTTCCAAAGATGGACCCTTGTTAGTTTGTCTCAACATGAATACTCACATGGACACACATTGTGCTTGTTTTGCTTTATGTCCACCTCCTTCCTCTTTTATAGTTCTTTCCTATCTTACCTGGTCCTAGATGAAATTGTCTTTTTAGTGCTGCAGTCCTGTGGGTGAGCTATTTAAGGCCTCATACCAGCCATTCTACTGTTTAGACCTGTGATGGCGAACCTTGGCACTCCAGATGTTTTTGGACTTCAGTTCTCAGAAGCCCAAGCCCCGTGAATCCACACAAAGGGGTTTACTGTGATTCATCTGGCCCGTGCCACCCTCATCACTCCCGGAAGCGGAAGTAAAATGCGCCCGTACGGCTGCAGTTGCTCAGTGGTTAAGAAGCTTGCCTTGTTAGCTGGAAGGCTGGCAAGTCGACAGTTCGAGACCCAGGTACTTCATGACAGATTGAGTCCCTTTCTCTGTCCCAGCTCTTGGGGACATGATGATGAAAGGAGCCTCATTTGGGCATTCCCTGAGCGGAGTTTCTTCCACAAAAATCCTTTCAACCCAGAATAATTTCTGACATGAATTTATTATTATTAATAGTAATAATTTTATATAGGATGATTTTCTTTACTGAAAATGTGTGCTGAGAAAATGTCCAAACGTTTTCTGATCAAATAAATAAATAAATGTAGAGAACATATTTCACTGAGCTGCCTTCAGGTGACTTTTATATGAAAAGGAATGCCAAGTTGTCAGCTAGGCTTTACTGACAGGATCTGAGAAATGATGCCACAAAAGCAGAAAATATGAAAGCAACTCACGGCACTGACTGTTTTGTCACTTGTCACAATGCTGACTCGAAAGCTTCTTCTGCCTCTTAACATTTACAATATCCACCCTCCCATCCTAACTATTTTGCATTACAATTTTGTGTGGCATAAGAACCTAGAGTGATCTAGTGGTGATAACCTTTCAGCACTGTTATCCCTGTGTTGATGCACCATGGTTTTATTATTAAAGCAAATATTTGGGCAAAGTGTTTCTGAAATATATTGTTATCTTGCCTTGGGGCTTTCTGAAGAGAGTACTGCATAAGATCTATTTGCCATGATTTTCACTGTGCAGTTACCCAATTATAGCTCTCACACATTACTAATAAAAGCTTCTGACACAAGAATTTACAAAATAGAAACTAAATCATTGTCAGGTGGGTTTAATGCAGGAGTTCTCAACCTTACTGTGCCATGGGCTGGACAACTCCCCCTCAGACCATGCCGTGAGCCAGACACAATGGTGGCAGGTGCATTTGCGCATGTGTGAACATGCCCACTTCTGTTTCTGGGGTCATCACCGTGGGCCGGATGGGATGGCATCAGGTGCCAGGTCTGGTCCATGGACCATAGGTTGTGATCCCCTGGTTTACTATATTAGTAGCTGACCTCTTAATTTAACAAGCTAGTAACTATATAGTTATTTTGTTTCAGATCCATGTATTTCAGCAAGGCCAAATGTCAAACTTTCTTTAAGTGCTTTCAAAGCAAATCTTCCGGGAACAATTATATACTTTGCCATATGTTTTAAAAATAAAATTTTAGGCATTTAATATTTTACATACAGTGGGTCTGCAGTGGGTCTGCAGTGGGTCAAGTGGCTAAGACGCTGACTGGGAAGCGGAAGGTCAGCAGTTCGATTCCCGAGTACTGCAGGACGGAAATGAGCTCCTGTCTTCGTCCCAGCTCCTGCCAACCTAGCAGTTCGAAAGCAAGAAATTGCAAGTAGATAAATAGGGACCACTTCGGTGGGAAGGTAACAGCGTTCCGTGCGCTCTGGTGTCTAGTCATGCCTGCCACATGACCATGGAAACGTCTGCAGAAGCAGACAACGCTGGCTCTTCGGCTTAGAAACAGAGATGAGCACTGCACCCTAGAGTCGGACACGACTGGCTTTCGAGCAAGGGAAACCTTTACCTTTACTATACATTTTTTATTTGTTTCTATTATGCTTTACTGTTAAAATTACAAACATTTGTAGCTGGACTTTAAAACTTGCATGAGCCCGTAACACTATTAAAACAGAAATGCTCTAAGAGTCATAAGACAGAAGGTTCATACAATCTTAAAAAGAGTCAGCCTAAGCTTTTATAGTCATAAAAGGGCATAATATGCAAGTCCTATTATGAAATCCAAAACTGATGAAAATGGGTGCAGAGTGGACGGAATTTGAGGCAAGAAGTTTGAAAACTAGGAAACACACACACCCCATCCCATCTGGTGGAGGATATTCATACAAGGGCATAATAATAATAATTTTGTATAAGAAATTATTCTGTGTTGAAAGGATTTTTGCTAGAGAAACTCTGCTCAGGGGATGCCTGGATGAGGCTCCTTTCATCTCCCCAAGATCTTTTCTCACCAAAGTGGTCCCTATTTATTTACTGTATATACTTGAATACAAGCCAACCCAAATATAAGATGAGGTACCTAATTCTGACCTGAAAATCCAGGAAAATATATTGACCCGAGTATAAGCCAAGGGTGAGAAATGCAGCAGCTGCTAGTGAGTTTCAAGAATCAAAATAAATGAAAACATGGTAAAATTAATTATATTGTTGGCACATCTCAATCTGGCATGGTCTTGGGATCCTAGTGGTCATTCACCCGAGTATAAGCCATGTCTCCTTTTTGGGGCTAAAAAACTCAGCTTATACTCAAGTATATATAGTACTTGCAATTTCTTGCTTTCAAACTGGTAGGCTGGCAGGAGCTGGGACACAGATGGGCACTTAAACTGTCATGCAGGATCCTGGTCTCTAACTGCTGACTTGCCAGCCTTCCAGCTAACAAGGCGAGCTTCTTAACCACTGAGCCACTGCAGCCCCAAGGGTCTTTGATGATGACTTTAACAAATTGCAGCTGGTTCCTATGGAAACAAATAGTCATTTCACATTGATTGGAACCGTTACTTTTTTATACTATAACTCCCTTACATTCCCTTTTCAAAGGGATAATGCTTCCAATAGAAACAGTTACCTGTAAAAGAGAACAGGCTGAACTACACAACAGGGAAAAAGTATAGGTTGATACTCAGTGATTCACACCTGTGGAAACTGGGTTTTTCTGGATGAGATCGCTGTAGCTGTCCAGATTTTCAGGAGTCAGAAGGGTCAGAGGAAAGGAGTTGGTTTGCATTCAGCTCTGGCAGCAGATGTTGCCTTAACAAAGTGCTAATGAGTGCTGATTGGGAATCTCTACTTTTGCTCTTTTCAGAATTGTTCCCCTGATGCTATAGCAAAAACCTATTGCAGTTCTGAGTTGGTACTTTTAAAAAAAGGGGGGGATGGTTTGGATACAAGGGACATATGGTTGAAAGGAACTGGGGCCTCCAGAGACCTCTGCTTCAGAAATCTAATCGCTCTCAGAAAGCAGACAAAATTGACATCAAACTGATTGCAATAAATTTAAACTATACATGTTAGCTGAGAAAAAAGAAAAGAAATCAAAGCTCAAAAAAAGATTAATCTCCTATGAGCTTCTCCAAATGTGGCTTTACCTCATGCAGTCACTGGGTTTTAATTCAGCTCATTAATTCCCAATCCAATGTAAACTGTGGCCACCCCTTTGGGATGTTATCATCTTTAAGAATAATTTTTCCAAATTCTTATATTTTAGGTAGCTCAGTTGTGCCCAGAAGTGAACTGGGATTGGTTGTTACACAACTTCTGTTTGTACCTAAAAATCCAATTACATGTGAACAGTTTTTTAAAATTTATCTGAAATATTTGGTGCTGAAATTTAAATCTGGAGAAAGAGCATATCCTACAACTGGATGAGTAAAGTGCATGCCTGCAGATGTTGAAGGAATTGCAAGTCCCATCATTCCTTACCAGAGGCTATGCTGTATAAAGTTGTTTGGAGTTGTAGCCCAACATCTGAAGTGCTTTGCTCATCCTTGCAATAAAGGAGTGTATACTTTACTAATCAAAGAGGGGAAATTAGGTCCTCTACATGTCATTGTACTGCAACTCCCATCAGCCCTATTCAGCCTTATTTATGATGAAGGAGGATGGGACTTTCAGTCCAACAACATCTGGGCACACATTTTTCTTCAATTCTGGATTAAATAGCAAGTGAAAGATCAGCAGGGCGTGATGAATTTTGTTTGTAAATAATGTATTCCAGTGTAACATTTCAATAATATTAAACCAAAGCTTCTAACGAGAGTCTTGGGATTGGAAAAACACTTTGCATAGATAAGATGCTGAGAAATGAACTATACTGAGTAATAAATATAATTATTTCCCTGGTAAGACAAGAGCTCATTTATTCTTTGATTTAATATCCACTGGCAGTTTCAAGCCTATCCAGATGAAAGATTTCTTCATCCATATTAACAACAGTCTTAGTCATAATTAATTAGCACAAACCTTCTCCCTCACAGCTGTTTGTCTTTTCTTTCCACTAAATCATCTAGCATAGATCCCATGCTTCTTACCGAACAAGGGGAAATTAAAATAGGATGTACAACAAAGAATATGAGTCTGAAAACAAAGATAAATATTGGCATGTACCATGGAAAGAAATAATAATTTAGGCCTCATCTCCATAGTGTCTAGAAGAACATCAGTTGTGCCATACTCAGCGCACAGCAAAACAGAATGCTGGCTAAGAATTTCTTGGCGTTGCAATCCAAAAATAGCAATAGCAATTCCACTTATATGCTGCCCCACAGCACTTAGAGCACTCTCTGGGTGGTTCACAAGGCAATTAGCATTTTGCTTCCAACATTCTGGGAATTCATTTCAATGATCTTGGAAAGATGGAAGGCTGAGTCCATCTTGTGCTCATATTGATCAAACTCATATCGTGAGCAGTGTTTAGGCTGCAGTACTTCAGTTTAACCACTGTGCCACACAAGGATGAATGCAAGTGAAATGTTTCAACAGTGATGGGCCTTTGAAATGGCCTGCCCAATTCTGTGTTGACTCCCGGTCTGCAGATTACATACACATGCCGGGCATTCCACCCCCACAACCTGCCTCCAATCTCCCCCATTTTGAGACCCCATTAAATTGGCTCGACTAAATTGTCCAGCTGTATTTTATCCCATCCTCAATATATGTACACAGGGGGCACAGGATTAAAATAAGGTGGGAGCATATTACAGTTGATCAGAAATTAGCTATAATGCAGTTTTTATTTCTGCATCCACTGCACAGATGTAAAAGCCGAACAGCCACTTTACAGGGAAAGCGACTACACTAAGCAGCGAGAGAGATGGCCTCTTTGCAGCTGATCAGGGAAGAGCTTTCCATTACCTACAAAGTACAATTTCCTCCATCTGGGACTGTGGTGGCTTATTGATTAAGATGCTGAGATTGATGACTGGAAGGTCAGCTGGTGAGCAGTTCGAGACCTGAGTGCTGCATGACGGAGTGAGCTCCCATCTCTGTCTCAGCTCCTGTCAACCTAGCAGTTTGAAAACAAAAAATTACAAATAGATAAATAGGGAGCACTTCAGTGGGAAGGTAACAGTTTTCTGTGTCTATTCATGCCTACCACATGACCACTGAAATGTCTGCAGATGTAGACAGCACTGGCTGTTTGGCTATAAATGAGCACCGAACACTGGAGTCGGAAACAACTGGCTTTTGAGCAAGGGCGACCTTTACCTTTACCTTACAGTTTCCTCAACCTATTGGACTTCAGTCAGCAGTGGAGGAAACAGCCTCTTTGCAGTTGATGGGGTAAAGGCTTCCCCCATCAGAGCAGCTACTATGGGGCTGATTTAGCCCCATCAGAGAAGCAAAATGCTGTCTGGATACAGGGATAACACCAAACATCATTTTGCTTCTCTGCCTGACCTCAAGTGGCTTTTTAAAAGCCACTCTACCAGGAGGGCCAGTGTAGATAATTCTGTACTCATTTTTTTACGGGGAATAAAGGTAAAGGTCGCCCTTGCTCGAAAGCCAGTTGTATCCAACTCTAGGGTGCGATGCTCATCTCTGTTTAGCCAAAGAGGCAGTGCTGTCTGCGTCTGCAGATGTTTCCATGATAATGTGGCAGGCATGATTATATGTCAGAGTGCAAAGAATGCTTCTACCTTCCTACAGAAGTGGTGCCTATTTATTTATTTGCAATGTCTTGCTTTTGAATTGCTGGGACAGAAATGGAAGGTCACTCTGTCATGCAGCACTCAGGTCTCAAACTGCTGACCTGCCAACGGTGCATTTTGTATCAGAGGCTAATGGCTTGTTCCAATGTTGTGTGTTTTTAAAAAAATCTAAACAGTAGCTAGTTTAGTAACTCTCAAATAATAAGAAAATAGAGTCACTGTATAAAAAAATCTTCTTGTAACTCCAATTATGACTGACGAAAGTAAAAAACAGAAACTTTTCAAGCTCTGCTCTTCAGAATGAAATTCCCAGATGTACTTCGAAGTCCCCTAAACGGATGTTTTCTGGCTGTACAAATTGCCAAAAATGCAAAACCAGTACTGTATATATTTGCATCAAAACAACCTCCTCAATGTATCTTATAAACCCTCAGAATTTACTTAGTTGGCATGCTGAAACTTACACAAGATTTGGTGAGAGAAATGGTATACTCGTTGTTTTTCATGCATTCATTCTCATATGCATCAGTCTGTCTTGTGCTTTGTATTATTATTATTATTATTATTATTTGCACATTTGTTTTCTTATATGTTGAAACTTGTTATAAATTAACAGAGATGTAGTTCTTATTTATCCCATATTTGTGTATATTGGACTAGGTTTGAGGTTGTCAAGATAAAAGATCACACTACATGATCTAGGCAGGATTTTCAAGAGCAATCAATGCTCCAGTTAAGATAAAGTGCATGAGAATTCATTTCATCTTTCTGCACATAGCAAACCCAATCAAAGCTCTTATGACAAAAGTGACTAGATTCCACTGCTAGCAAACCATGCCTCTATGTCAACACTAGTACTGTTTCCTAGGGGGAATGGGGAGGCTTCTAAACAGAATTTGTGCATGTAGATGTATTTCTTTCTAGCTACAACTTTAGAAATCAAAGATCAGATGCAAAAGGAGAAGAGGGTGGTAAGGGATGAGATAGCTAGACAGTATAATTGATGGAGTGGGTGTGGATCTGGGTAGACTCGAAAGGACAGTGGATGACAGAGAAGCCTGAAGTGATGTGGTCCAAGGAATCATGAAAGGTTGGACTCAACTGAACAGCAACAACTTTAGAAATAATCACCACAGTTTAAGCAGAAACAGAACCCAGTGGAAAAGACTACATAGGTCATATGTGTGTCTTGGATTTTGAAATAGACAACTTCAAAACATAACTTCCCAGCAGCTGATAATATACTTATTTCTGTTTAAGCCAGGCTTAGACTGGGCAGCCTTTACAATGGGAAAGTGCTTCAAATAGAGGCCCTTCCTCTGTAAAGGAATCCAAAGGGCTAGCCTTGTCTGAGCATAGACTGGTTTTTGGACTACAGTTCTTCAAATCCATCAGGCAGAATGGCAAGTGACCATAGGAATTTTAGTTTTAAAAAGTAGCATTCTTCTTCTTCTTCTGTGTCTAGGCCAGACGGAAACTGCCAAAATGAAGCCACTTTTTGGTGACTTCATTCTGCAGTGCCTTTTGCCTGACCTAGTGTGAGAAAGATTAGTCGGCACAAGATGGCCATTGCTCAGGGTACGACTGATTGTAGTTCAAAAATATCACAATCTTTGGGAAGGCTCTTTCTGTGTATCCCAGTAACACACTGAAGGTTACAGACCACATTAACCATTAATAATAACATTTAGCCACATTATTCCAATACAGTAGACCTTTGCATAATGACATTATTTTGTTCCCCAAGTAGCATTGCTAAGCGATTTTGTTGTTATGAGGGTTTCTATGGAGTTTCCCGCATAACAACATTTTTAGCATCGTTGTCCGGTTATTGTAGAGTTGCTGTCCAGACAACGACACTAAAAACGTTATTATGCGGGGGAACACGTGATGCATGACGACACGTTAAGTGAAAATGATGTTATCAGAACGCGTTGTTATGTGAACGTTAACTGTAATGACATCCATTAAATCAAAAAAGGAAAAGAAACATTTCACAACTAAATCATATAGTGGATTTTCACTGAACGAGTGCAAGGGTGTAGTTTTCATTACAAGGAAAACAACTCCCTCTTGTGGTTAAAAATAATCTGTAATCGCAGTACTGTATTATGAAATGGGAGAAATGTGTGATTAATAAAGTACACCAATTAGAGGGTGTGTGTGCCTATGTTAGAAAAGGACTTTCCCACTTTGATCTGTAGGTTTCAACATCTTGTTTATTGATTGTTGAGTCAAGTTGAGTTTCAATAACTTTAGATTGCAACACAATTCTACTTTAAGTGTTGATACCTTGTAAACTGTTCTTCCTTATTCCCTGTTTCCCATGAGATGATGACTATAGCTGCTGTTATTGCTACACAGGTTGGCCCTACAAAGTGAGGTTTAGGTATTGTTTAGGTATAGAATAACACTTCACAAGGATTCTTTTACTTTTAGAACTACTTATTTGGCAATGAGCCCTGCAGCACAAGATTCCATTGCTTGTTTCATTATAATTAACTGAGCTACAGGGTAGTCATGACTGACCATTCCAAGTGAATAGGATCTGGGTATACAGCGTTGTTTTTAAATTGCACATTATATTCAAAGTGGAGTGGATGTTATACCTGCATCTGGGTGTATATATATGATAAACTACCACTAAATAATGAGTTGCTAATTGAATTCATGGTCACATGCCTGAGCACAGGATGAACACACAATGAGGAACACTGGCAGTATGTCATTAATTAGTGGGAATTCACCACTATGATTTAAACAATTTTACTAATGCATACCTGTCAAGTTTTGGATTTGGAAATAAGGGAAATTTCCTGGCAAATAAGGGATACTTGACAGCTATGCTTATCCTGTGCTGCCCTCCAATGGCAGCAATAGGGCTTTGCAGTCTAATTAATAAGGGATGACGGCAGGAAAGAGGGTAAAATAAGGGGTTTTCCTGGCCAATAAGGGATACTTGACAGCTATGCTAATGTATGCATATACTGTATTCATCAATAGGGTTCTGGCCATGGGCTACACTGTAGCTCTATAGGTTGAATCATGTTTAATTTAAACAAATTCCATTATTTTTGTAACATAGGTATCTCAGATGAATATATAACGCCCATGTTCCATTTCTATAAAAGTATTGGAGAACTGAAGATGACACAAGAAGAATATGCTCTACTTACAGCAATAGTGATTTTATCTCCAGGTAATTATAGTTTCTCAATTAGTTACTAAATGGGGGGGGAAATCAAGAAAATGAGAGAAGGCTGAGTTTCTGAAATCTTATTAAGCAATAGAAAAATGAATTTTCAAATTCAGTTTAATTTAAAAGGATGCAGTTATAACAAAGTAAACTTCTGCTACTCATATGTAGAAGTAAGAATATTGAGCTTACTTTAGCTTCAAATGTTACAGTTTGAAGTAGTTTATAAAACCAATCCTAGAATTATCCAAAACTGAAGTCACATTAACAGTTGTAGTTGCGTGCATGCCTCCATCTTCCTGAAATCATCAAAATTGCTGGAATGGTACAGAGAAGTGGAATCTAGCTCCTAAAACTGATAAAGTTCTCCATCCCTGGCTCACATTGTCTTCTGTAATGTCAGGTTCTTGCTTAATGTGATCTATGGCAATGCTCAGGAGAGTGTTCTATCAAACTTTCATTGAGTTCTGAATTACTTAGCTACAGTTTTCTGAAGATCAACAAGCTAAAACCACAAAGATGGGTCAGTGTGACATGAAATATGAGACTGTTTGAATTCCCTTGTAGCTAGTAGCTGCCTTATGATATACGGGTCGCTCCCCCTTATATGTGTTTATTTCTATGGTGGGCACCTGAAACCACAGAGAGCAGCAAACCCTACATTTACAATGTAGACAGTGGTCTCTAGTGGCCATCTCTGGTAATGCACCATAGAAATACATACTGTATTTCAGGGATTTTATTGAATACTAGCAGAGATTGCCAGGCGGTGCCGGGCTGTTTTAAACTGTTTTGGAAGGGGGGGCCCTTGGTTAATGTTTGTAAAAAAGAGGTTCGTCTGTAATTGTCATTTTTAAAATGTTTATTTATACACACGGGCTGTTATAAACTGTGATCAGCTTTTTTGGGTTTTTTTGTGGATTTTAAAAAGAACAAAGGATGCTATATATTTTTTAATTTTTTTATTTAACCAAATAATGTTTTGTTATGTGTATTTTATTTTAATAGTTTTAACGTAGGTAATAATTTTAAAAATGTGAAAGTACATATTTTTTACATTCAAAATTTTTAAACTGTGTTTAGTTGTTTTGGGTCTTTATTTGAGTTAAAACTCAACACAGGATTTTAGAAATGTTTTTATTTTGGTTAGGTTTTATTTGTGATTTGTGTGAAATTGTGATCTTTTGTTATGTTTTTGACTTGTTTTTACTCTTGTGGCCTCTGGGTGGGGCTGTTGAGTCTTTTTGAGTTGTTTTTATGATTGTGGCCTGCAGGTGGGGCTGCTAGTGGATCTCTTTAACTTTGACAGTTTTTTCTCTCCTCGCCTCTGGGTGGAGCTTCTTCCAGTAAGTAGTCTCTTTCTTTATTCATTTCTTTTCCAGTCGTCGTGGAGGGAGGACGTGTGTTGGTGAGTTGGCTGGTTTTATTTATTTTGGGGTTTTGGTTTTGTTAGCTTTAGTGATGGTGGTCTCGTAGGTGTTTCTTTTTGTTCTTTTTCATTTTGTTTTAGTTTTAGATTTGTTTAATTGTTTTGGTTATTTCTGGTTTTATTTATTTTTTCTTGTTTGTTTGTGTTATTTGTGGATTTTTAGTTTTCCAGTTAGGTGTTTTGTTAGTGGTTTTGTTTGTTGGTTTTTGTGTTTTTGTTTTTATTTATTATTTTTGCTTTGTGTGTGTGGGGGGTTTCCTTTCTTCAGCCTGGCCAGCGAGGCCGGGCTGTGGGAATCCCAGCACCGCTTCAGGCGGCATTGGGGGGTGGGCTTCCCTTCTCACAGCCTGGCTTCGCTGGCTGGGCCGCAGGAACCCCATCGCCACTTCAGGCAGTGTTGGGGGGTGGGCTTCCCTTCCCGTGGCCTGGCCAGCGAGGCCCGGCCGCGGGAACCCCAGTGCCGCTTCAGGCGGCGTTGGGGGGTGGGCTTCCCTTCCCACAGCCTGACCTTGCTGGCTGGGCCACGGGAACCCCATCGCCACTTCAGGTGGCGTTGGGGGGTGGGCTTCCCTTCCCACGGCCTGGCCTCGCTGGCCGGGCCACGGGAACCCCAGCACTGCTTCAGGTGGCATTGGGGGTGGGCTTCCCTTCCCGTGGCCTGGCCAGCAAGGCTGGGCCGCAGGAACCCCAGTGCCGCTTCAGGCGGTGTTGGGGAGGGGGACTTTCTTTCCCGCAGCCTGGCCTTGTTGGCCGGGCCGTGGGAACCCCAGCGCTGCTTCAGGCAGCATTGGGGGGTGGGCTTCCCTTCCTGCAGCCTGGCCTCACTGGCCGGGCTGCGGGAACCCCAGCGCTGCTTCAGGCGGCGTTGGGGGGTGGGCTTCCCTTTCCGCGGCCTGGCCTCACTGGCCGGGCCGCAGGAACCCCAGTGCCACTTCAGGTGGTGTTGGGGAGGGGGGCTTTCCTTCCCGCGGCCTGGCCTCACTGGCCGGACCACGGGAACCCCAGCGTCGCTTTGTATTTTTATTTTTTATTTTTCGCACGCCGGCTTCCTCAGCATTCCTCATGGCGCGCAGGACATTGGGGCTTGTAGTTTGGGGTTTGGGGTTACCGTTTGTGCAGCGGTTTTTTTTTTCTGCGGCTTGATTTTGATTGGCCATGGTGCATTTCTGAACGTTCCTTTTGCTTGCGCCTCTCAGCCTGATTGGCTGTGGTGCGGCACGGCGCAAGGAACGTTGGTAAGTGAAGTCTTTTCATTTTGTTTGTATTCATGGGTCTGCTGCCCCACTGGTGCATTTCTCAACCCCCCAGTTACCTCCGTACCCAGTTCGGGCGAGTGCACGAATGCTTGGTACGGGATAGTATGGCCTTTTGCAGGATCCTTTGTCAAATCACAACGGTTAACGCTCAGATTTATAGGTATAGATTTTTAGACCTGAATATAACAGAACCCACGGATTGGGGGAGGGGCGCGTGACCAGTACTGATTTCGCATACTTGAAATAATACTCATAATTATTTCTTCCCAACCCTCATTTCAACATCATATATATACCAGATCGACAGTACATACAGGATAGAGAGTCTGTGGAGAGGCTTCAAGAGCCGCTGCTAGAAGTTCTACAAAAATACTGCAAGCTTTATCACACGGATAATCCTCAGCATTTTGCATGCCTTCTGGGTCGTCTCACAGAACTGCGGACTTTTAATCACCACCATGCAGATATGTTGATGTCTTGGCGAGTTAATGATCACAAGTTTACACCACTTCTATGTGAAATATGGGATGTGCAGTGATAAAACAATGGGTTTCTTTCTAATCCTAAGCATATCTCCTTGGAACATATGGAACCAAATCCACATAAATGTATTCAGGATTGAATTCATTGTTTTGTATATTAAAATAACAACAATTATAAGCCACCAAAAATTGTAAATTTTCTTTATTGGATTTTATATTATTTAGTATTTACCAAACATTATAAAAGAAATTTTCATACAGAAAGCTGAAGTTTTCTGTCCTGGTGCTTAAACTTCTTGGAGAAAGAACAAATGCTTTCTGCATATCTGAAACATGTATCCATTCATTTCTTCTGAAGCTATACTATTATTCTCTCCATTTCTTCCTTTAAAAATATGAGATGCCCATGTTTGCTCACTGCACTCTACATATTCTAAATGTTTTCTAGTTGGCACAATGTTGTTGTTCTTACAAGAATTCAGTAAACAATACCCTGCCAAACATGTTTCTTTCTTTTTTACTCTGACTAACTTCAGAAGCAGAAGGGTATAGTGGTAGCTTGTCAAAATGGACATTACTGTATGTTGGAAGAAACTTGACGACCCAATACAACTCAAGCAAAGGGGGGAAATAAACCCTAGACAAATTAAAAACTTGACTTAATTATATTAATTTAGGATGAGGCAGCAAATCGTGGCCCATAGCCAGATTTGGGGTAATCATAAGGCTCAATTCAAAATTCATCTACAAGTGATTAATCCAAGACTGCTAGAGCACACTTGGTCTTCTCCCACAGCCTGCTAGGTAGGAGAAAGAAGAAAGTTCTGGGGAGAAGGAAAATGATGGAAAGAGATGGAGCAAAAGGTATACATACTTACTTTCAGCTGTGGTTCCATCCACCACGGGCCTCAGTTGTATTCATTACCAGCATGTAGCCCCAAAATACTACTCCCAGGAGAGCACCACAATCAAGAGACATATTGCATAGCACTCATCTAGAATTTGTTTCTTAAGTAAGCGTTCAGCCTTCGTCATCGTCATCGACTGCAACTCATCTCCAAGAATGCATTTTTTCCTGAAGCAGGAAAAATGTCATTGGTGGATCCCAGCTTGCCAAGAAGTGACCCACACACTATGATCACAGAGCCATCCCCTGCAGCACATATGAAATGAGACGTATGTCTGGCCGGACATTCTGAGTAGACCATACAACCAGTGACTCAACACTGAGTGTCAGGTGGTGGTTAACTAACCTGTCTCCCTAAAGGGGCCAACAGCTATGTGTGGATGAGCCCCTTTAGGTGGGGTGATGGTCTCCCTCAGTGGATGAACTGCCCCTAGGAACCATCATATTAGGCCCAATGGCAAAATGAGCGGAGGAGGAACTCTGATTCCCTACAGTCATGGAGGCGGAAGTGGACATGCCAGATGGACTGGCTGTGAAGGCGTACATTGCAGCTTTAAAAATCTGGATTAATCATTACTACTCCTGTTATGGCTGAAAACAGAAACTAGGAAGGGGAACCTGGGCAAAGAATTGGGCTCATATTTTTTAATTTCGTCTTCATTTTTCTCTTAGACCTGATTTTTCTCCATGACAAATCAATGGGTAAAGGCCAGCCATATCCAATTATAGGGTGCGGTGCTCATCTCAATTTTCAGTCAAAGAGCCATGACTAGACACCAGAGTGCATGGAACACTCCGTCGACACTGAAAGAAATTACTCATGAGGTCTGGGATGCGTTTAAATACTGAAATAAGAATAAAATAAATTGTTGCTTCTATATCTAAGAATAACTGTGGATAATACAGATCCCTGACAAAAGACTTTACTTTGAAAATTCCACTTATTGAAAGGATTTTGGATCTGTTATGTTGGATTATACTTACCTTTATGAAATGGAATGGTTTAGTGGTTAAGATGCTGAGCTTGATGACTGGCAGGTTGGCAGTCCCAGACATGAGTACTGCACGACGGAATGAGTGCCTGTTGCCTTTCCCTGCTACTGCCAACCCTTTGGTTTTTGGATTAAATGAACCTTTATTAACTATTGCTAGCTTCAAGTGGTTTCTCTCTTTCTGCGGGAATGACTAGACACCAGAGTGCATGGAACACTATTACCTTCCCATCAAAGCAATACCTATTTATCTACTTTGGCAGGAGCTGGGACAGATGATTGGAGCTCACACTGTCGTGCAGCACTCAGGTCTTGAGTTGCTGATTTGCCAACCTTCCAGTCATCAAGTTCGATGTCTTAACCACTAAGCCACCACAGTCAAACTAATGAGAGAGACTATTAAAAAAAAATCAGTGGGGCATAGGCTGACATTTATGTAACATTATAGCTGTGAAAAGAAGAAATGCCAGTACATCTAGGCAAGAGAGGATGCCTATCCAGTGTGAACATCCAGATTGCAAGAAATGTTGTAGTGGAACTTGGGTTCACAAGGCTGAAGTGCTGGGGATTTCTGATTAACAAGGACTATGGTATGGTATCTTCTACCATCACTATCACATTAGATTTCCCTGATTTTGTCAGATTGTAGCAGCAGAGTTTGGGGAAAATTCCCTACCAATAATCTATTTTTGTGTGCTGTCTTGTGATGTGGAGGATAGAGTGACAGACTAGAATTAAAGAGATATTTGTTTGAATATGGGATCATCATCATCATCATCAAGACACTGTGGCCTTGTGAGTCACCACATGAGTGGTGAGTATGATTTTGATGAAGAAATTTTCCCATTACAAGTGTGGAAACCTCCCATCATCTCTGACAACTGGACACGTTGATTGGGGCTGATGGGAGCCCACAAACATCTGGATAGCCACATGTTCCCCCTTCACTATCCTTAAAACCCAAACCTTTTTAAAACATGGTTAGCTTTGTCCACACAACAGCAGAAGCTGTGCTGAATTCAATCTAGACTGCAAGTTTAAGAGATGCACAACATAATCTGGGAATGCCCTGGCACTGCTTCACGCTGAGATTGTGCCTGCATCAGAAAATGCTTACTCAACTCCTCTCTCCTGTCTCTTTTTCTCTCTTTATTTCTTCTTTGTTTTGGTTTCAGCTCTTCTGCTAGCACTTCTGCTACAGACACTTCTATTGACAGAAGGGGCTTGTGCGTCATTGCAAGCCTCCACAGCTGGCACACCTTTGCGTTTGCAGGTACTGCCTTCTAACCTTAGCTCCCATATTTATATGTGCAAAAGGCAGGCATTTCCTACAAAGGCAGATGTTTCTGGAGTCATCTATTTCAATGAGGCTTATAGGCTTGATTTCAGGGTCATGGTGGTTTAGTGGTTAAGATGCTGAGCTTGATGACTGGCAGGTTGGCAGTCCCAGACATGAGTACTGCACGACGGAATGAGTGCCTGTTGCCTTTCCCTGCTACTGCCAACCTAGCAGTTCAAAAACAAGAAATGGCAAGTACTGTAGATAAATACACTTCTGCGGGAAAGGTCACAGCGTTCCCTGTGCTCTGGCATCTAATCAGGCCTGCCACATGACCACGGAAACCTCTACAGATGCAGACAGTGCTGTCTCTTTGGCTGTAAACAGAGATGAACACAGGCCCCCTAGAGTCCAGTGGTGGCTAACCTTGCCACTCCAGCCATTCTTGAATTTCAATTCCCAGAAGCCCTGATCAGCAGGAGTGCTGACTTGGGCTTCTGGGAATTGAAGTCCAAGAACACCTGGAGTGCCAAGGTTCGCCATCTCTGTGCCTAGCGCTGTGATGGCGAACCTTGGCACTCCAGGTGTTCTTGGACTTCAATTCCCAGAAGCCCAAGCCCCTGTGAATCCACACGAATGGGTTTACTGCAATTCATCCAGCCCACGCTGCCCTCATCGCTCCCGGAAGCGGATGTAAAACGCACCCATATGGTTAAGGCTCTTCTGGGTTAACCCTTCCTCTGTACAGGCGCATTTTACTTCCGCTTCCGGGAGAGACAAGGGCAGCATGGGCCGGATGAATTGCAGTAAACCCATTCGTGCGGATTCACAGGGTGCTTGGGCTTTCTGGGAATTGAAGTCCAAGAACAACTGGAGTTCCAAGGTTCGCCATCACTGTGCCTTGAGTCTGCCATGACCGGCTTTTGAACGAGGGCGACCTTGACCTTGACAGGCTTGATTCTTCCCCTGAGGCTTTTTGCGTCCATTCTAAGGCGGAGAAAAGGACTGAAGGGTGGTGACCCAGGCTCATTCCCAGTCAGTCCCCATTTCTAGAGCAGCCTCAGCGTCTCCACGGACCATCAAGCGCTCCTACACCGACTGCTGCCACCCACTCTTCGACCCAGAGGATCACTGGTCTATGGAACTCCCTGCCAGAAGAAGTGGTGACAGCTGTCAATCTTGACAGCTTCAAGAAAGGATTAGACAAGTTCATGGAGGACAAGGGTATCAATGGCTCTCATTATGGATACCTAAGGGCAACCTCCGGGTTGGAGAGATAGGCAGGATATCTCTCAATGCCATTTCCAGGGAATCGTAAGCAGGTGAAGGCATCTGCTTGGGAATAATACCCTGAAGCAAATGGTGAGCCACGGTGTGAGACAGAATGCTGGACTGGATGGGCTCCTGTGGCCTGTTCCAGCAAGGCTGTTCTTATGACCCCAGTGACAGACGGGATGCGTGTCATCCGGGCTCGCCTGCTGCCACCTGACGCCGCCTCAGCCCCCGGTCCCGGCCCTGCGCCAGCGGCGGCGAAATCCCGGCCCTGCTGCGCTCGGAGGCCACCCACGCCTAGCCCAGGGCCGGGTGGGTGGGTGTGGGTCACGCCGAGGCCGCCGGCCAGAGAGAGAGAGAGAGAGACAGGCTCACCCTGACTCCTCCTCCTCCTCCTCCTTCTCCTCCTCGCCCGCGCCTGATTGGCCCTTTCGAACGGAGCGGGGGGCGGTCGCCGCGGAGGAGCCCTGGACGGAGCGCACCTCATCAACCCCTGGAGTGGACCGTCGTTCTGCCTGCCCCAATCCACGGTGAGGATGGAGCCCGAGCCGGAGGCAGCCGCTGCAGCGGCGGCAGCCGCCACCACCGAGACCTCCCCGGCCCCGCTGCCTCCGTGCGCCGAGCCCAGCAGCCCCCCTGGCGACGAAGGCGGGCTCAGTCTGGCGGAGGTGGAGGTGGAGGTGCCGAGAACAGCCCCGCCGCCGCCGCCGCCGCCTCGCCCGCCTCTCCTTCCCCAGCAGCACCTGGTGGAGCGCCGCGAGGAGCACAGCAGCCCCCAGGAGGTGTCCCTCGTCCGCGCGGAGAGCGGGGGCTCCGGAGAGGGGGGCGAGGGAGCCCCGGCCCTGCCGTCAGGGAATGCGGAGGTGGGTGGTGGAGGGGGGGGCGGCTCGGAGGGAGAGACGCGCTGAGGTGGGGCTCAACGGCGCCCGGTGCTTAATGGGGTTGAATGTTTCTGTTCAGGAATGGGGAGACGTGCATTGTGTGTGTGTGTGTATTATGATGATGATGATTATTATTATTATTATTATTATTATTATTTAAATCACGGTATTTTGGTTCATGTATGAAAATATTTCGGCTGGCTTTGCAGCGCCTGCTGTAAACCAGGGGTGCCCAAACTACAGCTCGGGCGCCAGATCTGGCCCCCAACGCCAATTCATCCAGCCCGCAAAGTCCTCGTCACGCTCCCGGAAGCGGAAGTAAAACACACCCATATGGGCGCGTTTTACTTCCGGTTCCAGGAGCGATGAGGGTTTCGCGGGCCAAATGAATTGGCATCAGGGGCCGGATCCGGCCTCAGCCCGTAGTGACCAGCCCCCTGAACTACATGACCAGCCCGCAGCCCAAAAGGTTTGGGCACCCCAGCTGTAAACCTTGGCACTCCAGGTGTTCCTGGATGCCAATTCATCCAGCCCACGAAGCCCTCGTTGCTCCCAGAAGTCAAAGTAAAACGCGCCCATATGGCGCATTTTACTTCCCTCTTCAGGGAGCGACAAGGGCTTCGTGGACCAGATGAATTGGCGTCAGGGGCTGGATCCAGCCCCCAGGCCGTAGTGACCAGCCGCCTGAACTACGTGACCAGCCCACAGCCCAAAAGGTTTGGGCACCCCTGCTGTAAACCTTGGCACTCCAGGTGTACCTGGACTGCAATTCCCAGAAGCCCAAGTCAGCACTCCTGCTGCTTAGGGCTTCAGGGAATTGAAGATCATGAACACCTGGAGTGCCAAGGTTCGCCATCACTGGTTGGGCTTCTGTGCTGGGGTGTATTTTCTCTTTTTCATCTCCATTGCTGGTGGAGGAGAGGTTGCTATCTTGATCTACTTAAATATCTAAAAAAAGAAAATGCACTTTTTTATTTTCAGAGAAGCAGGTGGAGAAGAAACTCCTGCTTCTGCAGAAACAGTTTTGTCAAATGTATTCCTCCTTATACAGATGTGAGGTGCAAAGTTTTCCTTCCAAAGCTGGGAGTAGCATAAAGATACCCTGAGTTTTTATCTCAGTCAGTGGCCATGCTGTCTGGAAGTAGTACAACCTGCAGTCCACATCTGTTGGCAAATCATTTTACAACAGTTTTCAAGCAAGCATAACAGTTTTCATCAATATGAATTTGCATCCGAATCTCTACAAATTTATACATTTTTAGACTAGTAGCTGATAATAGATTTTTCTAACCTCTAGCTGGGTTGTAACAGGTTGTGACTTTTCCTCAGTTATGAATTGCATTTTTAGTTTTGATGTCCGGACCAATTTTAATTGTGTGCTTCAAAACTAGCCTATGTACTGTACTTGAAAATCCTGCAGTACACAGCATGGAGCTGTTTAATATCTCAATTTTCATCCCACATAAATACCTAGCTACCAAGAAGAGGAGGCCTTTTAGACGTAAGGCTGTGTATTCATTTTGTTTGAAGTTATAGGCAAAAAATTACTTCTCAGTGTTGGTGTCCAATAACATTAATGTCAATTTCCAATAAAAGAGCTTATGGTGTATGTTGTAATTATAAACAGTCTCCCAAATATCTACACTGAAACACACAAGATTTACTTACGAATAAACATGTTCATGACCGCTCAAGTGTCCGATATCTTCCACAGAAGATATAGAAAGCCAGTATTCTATAAGGTTTTTGCTTTCTTGGACAACCTGATTTTGCAATTAAGGCTGCCATCCTACATGCAGTTACCTAGGAATAAATCCCACACACAATTGGCTTTTGAGAAGGCATGTATAATGAAAAATGTTTGACATGTTCTTGATTTGTTTTCTCTGGCTATGGTTCCTATCTTCATTGTACTTTTTACAAGTGGTTAAGACACTCAACTCGCTGATTGGAAGGTCAGCATTTGATTCCCAGGTACTGCATGACAGAGTGAGTTCCCGTCTCTGTTCCAGCTTCTGCCAACCTAGCAGTTTGAAAGCAAGAAATTGCAAGTAGATAAATAGGAACCACTTTGGTGGGAAGGCAAACAGTGTTCCGTGCACTCTGGTGTTGAGGCATGCATGCCACATGCCCACAGAAACGTCTGCAGACACAGATAGCACTGGCTCTTTGGCTATAAACAGAGATGAGCACTGAACCTTTGAATCAGATACGACTGGCTTTCAAGCAAGAGCAACCTTTAACTTTACCTTTTCTAAACCTGTTATGCCAGGAAATAAATGTTTGCAATAAAGAGTAGACCAGTGCATGCTATAACAGGATAGTGACATTGAAGGGGTAGGTTGCTGGGTTGGATATCTAGGGTTTAGATTGTGTCTGTTGCATCATTGCAGTATTACTACAGATTTCCAACTTTACTTGTGGTGAAATATACTGGAAATTCTTCTAAGCTTTAGGTCTGTGCGGTTTTTAGTTATCTAAATTGTTGTATAAAATTAAGAGAAAACACATTGTGACTTAAGTTCTTATACGAGAAATAGTTTTCTTCATGGTGAAAAGATCTCCTTTTCCATGCTTACTCAGTCTGCAAATCAAGACTCTTTCATAGTTGTAGTTTTCAAAGGAGTAACCCTGTTAATCTGTGCAAGTGGCTACTATGTATGAGTCACCTCCAAAGTGACAAATTGTGTAAGTCATTGTAACATTTCACACTTGGTAATTGATTGATACAACCATTGATTGATAGAAATATTTGTAGTGGTAGCCGTGTTAGTCTGTGCAAGCATATCAGATAGTAAATAAAACAAAACAAAAAAAGACAAAAACATTGTGACAACTTAAAGACTAACTACTATGTTTTACTGTACTGTACTGTAGGACGGAATGAGCTCCCGTCTTTGTCCCAGCTCCTGCCAACCTAGCAGTTCGAAAGCAAGAAATTGCAAGTAGATAAATAGGGACCACTTTGGTGGGAAGGTAACAGCGTTCCGTGTGCTCCGGTGTCTAGTCATGCCTGCCACATGACCACGGAAACGTCTGCAGAAGCAGACAGCGCTGGGCTCTTCGGCTTGGAAACAGAGATGAGCACTGCACTCTAGAGTCGGATACGACTGGCTTTCGAGCAAGGGAAACCTTTACCTTTACTTACTATGTTTTAATATTAGCTTTCATGGATCAAGACTACTTCATCAGATGTAAGAGTGAGAGACTTCATGGCATTATTTTGTATGTATCAGGAGGGGGTATGGAGGTAGGGGTGCCTCTGTATCTCCTTCTGATATGCATAAACTAATGCCATGAAGTATCACTCTTATGGCAGATAAGATCCATGAAAACTAACATTAATATACAGTAGCTAGTTTTTAAGGCACCACAATGTTTTTGTCTATTTTATTTTATTTAATATTTAATGGAAATAATGGGTGTAGATCTCCCAACAGGAATGGCAATAAACAAAAACCTATTTCAGAACATTTTAATTACCTAGACACTCTTTAAATTAATTGACAGTCATTGTTCTGGACAAAAAAAACCCTGCAAAATAAGGCTTCAAAGAGAAACAGCTGAGATAACATGCGGGAGATCCACTTGAAAGGATTGAATGTCAGTGAAAGGTTCTTAAGCCATTAAGAAATGCAAATTGCTACATTGATTCACACAGTTTGTCACTTGTGTCAGCAATGCTGTTGTTACCTTGTAAACTGAAAGAAATGGGTGTGTTTCAGCAGTTGATTGTCCTGATTATAACTTGCATTGTGGACAAGAAACTACCATTAGGATAAAATATGGAGAGACATAATGGTTTCCTGCAGGCAAGGGTGTCAGATAAGATTGCATTTTATGTTCAGTTGTGCATAGGACATATCATATGAAAAACTAAACTAGATTCAGATTGAGGAGTAAAAAAAATTGGTGGAAGGAACATCAATAAATTTGAGATATGCAGAAGACACCATCTTACTAACAGAAGGCTGCATTGACTGAAATGACTTTTAGTGAAAGAAGAAAGTACACAATTGAAGGTTAGGTTTAAAAAATCATGTCTATGAAAGAATGACAACTGTAATGTTGACAAGGAAGAAATTGAAATAATGAAATATTTTGAGTATCTTGGTTGAATCATCATTCCAAATGAAAACTGCAGCCAAGAAATCCAAAGAAAACTAAGACTCGGAAGGATAGAAATGAAGGAATTAGAAAACATCATCAAGGATAAGAACGTGTCACTGAAAACCAAGATCAATGTGCTGTTGGAACTGGCAAACTGTGGTTTCAAGGAAGCAGAAGATCTTTTAATTAAGGTTTAAAGAGGAGTTGGGAGAAAGTGTACTAATGTCATTAGTTCTTAATCCTTCAACTCATGATTCTAAGGAAAGTCTGAAACGCAGCCTCAGTGCTATAATACTTACAGGAAGGATATCCACTGGTATACCTAGTCAATTTATCTTCCAAATACATGGTTATGATTTAACAGACTTATGCAGCAGATATAATATTACTTTTGCCACTGCAACTGAAGTGTATAAAACATTTAACATTTGTCTTCAAATGAACAGTGTTTTCCTATTAACTGTATTTTGAGGCATATCTCCAAAAAATGAAGATGTTGAACATTCTTCTAATAGTTTCTTGTTTGAATCTTTCACTTTGTTTGGACTTAGAGAATGCCATCTCAATTAGGTTATCTTTTGTTCTTCATGTGGCACTTGACATTTCAAAGCTCTTGTTTGGTGGTATGGGGCTCCTCATTCCAATAAGAGCAACTTCTTTGCTAGCTACTCCAGCCATATTTTGATTCTCCCAAAAAAGTCAATGGCATGTCTTATTTTGGCTGGTCATTCGGACAAAAAGCATATTATACTGATGGAAATTTATTCGCTGGGAAACATAATGTGCTCTTTAGCAATGGCTTAGTTATATGCTGCCCTTTTTTTTAATAATGTGGAGTAACATTACAAAAACAGCATGTTACTAACAGATAGCAGAGAAGTTATGGAATTTGTGTGTTGATTGCTATGGTAAAGTTCAGCATATATAAATGCCCTCAATTTGGCTACTGCTAGAAAATCAAATTAATCTTTCATATCTGCAATGTAGTAGTAGTAATAATAATAATAATAATAATAATAATAATAATAATAATAATGATGATGATGATGATGATGATGATGATGATGATGATGATGATAATAATAATAATAATAATAATAATAATAATAATAATAATAATAATAATAATAATAATGCATTTAACCCATAACACACTTGCTATAACTATTGTGGAAAAGAAGAAACCCTGATTTGTTGTGATTGCTATAGCAGGGTATGCATGAATTGAGAATAAACAGCTGGAGAAAAATCACAAAATATCAGGATTTTTAAATTGAAGTTGAGTGTTTATGGGAAAAGAAATCTGTTGATGTACCTATAGTAATCGGAGCTCTTGGAACAATACCTAAAGGACTCCCTAGATACTTAGAAATTTAGGATTTATTGTACTTTAACATCCTAACTTTTTAAAGAAACTTTACTAGGAACTACGTGTATACTTAGACATAACCTTAACAGTTCTTAGGTTCTTGGTTTGCTGGTCTGCCAGTTACTGCCAGAAATTTGCACCAATGAGGACTTAAGTTTGGCCAAGAAAGTGGCTTCATTTTGGCAGTCCAAGGTTTGACTGGGAATACGAAAGAAGAATGGTTCTTGGTTAGAACTTGAACCATTAATTTTATGCCAGTCTTCAACTTTGAATATAAGGGTAGATTTTGATAATGTACCATCAAATCGATTCTGATTTATGGCAACTGTTTTGGGGTTTTCAGGATATTGAATACACAAAACTGGCTTGTCATTCCTTCCTTCTGGGAGTGCCATGGGCCGAAGGCCAAACAGGCTGGTTTTTTTTTTTTTCCACAGAAGGCACAGTGGGGAATTAAACACCCAAATCTGGTTCTCCAGCCAGAATAAACCACTAAGCTATCCAGCCAAGTCATGTTGATGTAGGCCGCCCTTGCTTAAAAAGCCAGTTATATCCGACTCTAGGGTTCAGTGCTCATCTCTGTTTATAGCCAAAGAGCCAGAGTTGTCTGTGTCTGCAGATGTTTTCATGGACATGTGGCAGGCATGACTAGACAATGGAGTGCACAGAATGCTGTTTACCTTCCCACCAAAGTGGTTCCTATTTATCTACTTACAATTTCTTGCTTTGAAACTGCTAGGTTGGCAGAAGCTGGAACAGAGACGGGAACTCACTCTGTCATGCAGTACCTGGGAATCGAACGCTGACCTTCCAGTCAGCGAGTTCAGCGTCTTAACCACTAAGCTACCACAGTCTCTCATGTTGATATAGGGAATGAATTATTTAAAAGCCCAGTGATTTTATAGCTTGCTGGAGAAGTAGATGTAAAGTTAAAGTATTTTTGTATTGTAAGCACTGTACCTAGTTGAGAAATTACCAATTGGGGATTATGACTTAGCCTCCAGAGCAAAAGTGATGTAGAGAATGATGTTTTCTCTATACAGTACAGTACTGTTAATCTGCAGCAACATCAAATTTCTTCAGCGTTCTATTTATAAAAGTATTGTTTGCTTGATTTCTTTTTGTTATTAGATAGGGTCCCCAACCTGTAGTTCCTGAGCTCTTTCTGTGCAGTCCTCCAACTTGGTTGCTGCTATAACCTTCAAGACATTTTCCTTAAGACTTACACTGTTCTTCCTACCTTAAAACACACCATCTACTCTTGGTTTTTTTGATCCTTTGTTATGAAAAACACAATGCCAACATTGTTTCTTCTGGCCTCTGTGGTTCTTTCTGTCAACCTCCTCTTGGTCTTATCCTCCTTACTAGCATTTTGGCCTTTCTAGGTCCTTTACTATTTAATGGTCTTAAACTGTCTTTGTTTCCTTTCTTAGGAGAATACAGACACCATGCAGCATGACGTTCAGGTAGGCAAAGTGAAATATCGACATTATCTTAGAAGTTTTCCTTGTCTCAGAAATAAAGGTAGTTATCTGATCTGAAAATGATAGGTATTTGTATTGATTTAATATGCCACAGTTACAGTAATATCTCTTATTTCATAAATATGCTGAGAATAGCTGTTGTTTTTAATGAAAGCGCAAAGCTGGAATTTTCCAGTATGTGCTCGAATCCAGGCCTCCAAATTCATGGTAGCTCAAGTGGCTAAAATGCTAACTGGGAGGTGGAAGTTCAGCAGTTCGATTCCCGAGTATTGCAGGACGGAATGAGCTCCCGTCTTTGTCCTAGCTCCTGCCAACCTAGCAGTTTGAAAGCAAGAAATTGCAAGTAGATAAATAGGGACCACTTCAGTGGGAAGGTAACAGCATTCTGTGCGCTCCGGTGTAGTCATGCCTGCCACATGACCACGGAAACATCTGCAGAAGCAGACAGCGCTGGCTCTTTGGCTTTGAAACAGAGATGAGCACTGAACCCTAGAGTCGGATACGACTGGCTTTCGAGCAAGGGAAACCTTTACCTTTATATAGAAAACCTCCAAAGTATAGGGATGTTTCTCTAAAATAATGGTGAATCGTTTGTGCAATATGTTGGGTAACATTACTGATTTTATACTTTTCTCTGTTGTCTTTGAAAGCGATTCCTAATGGCTTATGCTAATGTTCAATTGTTATAATTTGCAATCTGTTGATTATATTAAAATGTAGTCATATATTCTTGTGTTATTTTTTTGTGGATATCTGTATTAGGTGTTGTTTGGAGATGATCCCTCTTTAAGTCTACGTAGTCCACTGACTCCAAGGCACGGACCAGGTTTAGCAGATGTTTTACTCTATGACCAGTGGTTATCTGTCCGACATAAGGAAGCTTTGGTTCCTATGCAAGAGGACCTGGCCATCTGGCTCTCTGGCTTATTGGGTAAAGTTGCCATGAATATTTGTCTCTTTAGAAAAGCTGTGAGTCATCCCTGTTATTACCAATCAATAGCGCAATGAATAGAGTTTACTCTAACCCAGAGATGGGCAGTCTTGGCCCTCCAGCTGTTCTTGGATTTCAATTCCTAGAAGCCCAAGTCAACACACCAGCTGGTCAGGGTTTCTGGGAATTGAAGTTCAAGAACAGCTGAAGGGCCAAGACTGCCCATCACTGCTCTAACCTATAAAAGGAATTGTAGAGCCTTGTTCCTGCTCAGCTAAGCCTTGTCCCCTTTCTCTGCAAGAGACCTGAAAGCTACAAAAAGTACATAACAACACCATTCCGTAATCTTTAAATGCACAAGCGAGATTAGAATGTCCCGGCATTGATTTCTAACTACTATTGTGTAATCTGTAACCTAAAATATAGTTTTTGTTTTAAGAGCAATTTTAGTTGTACTCATGTGCAATAGATTGAAGAGTGTAAATGATATCTGTGACATTCCTATAATGTCAGATGTTATTAAATTTATTCTTGCCTGTCCAAGAGTCATCCACAGCCCTTTTATGGATCCTTTTGTTGTTTTATACAGACTGTCATGCACAACTTTTTGATTACTGACACTGTTTATAAGAAGTATTAGAAGTGGAGAAGGTTTGAAGGTTCAGTTAAAGTCAAATAAAGGCAAGGAATACTTGAGATTCGGGGTTGCAAAAATTGTTTCCTTGTGAATTTGCAAAGGACTAAGTCTCTAGAGGTCTGAATTGTCACTTTGAATTTTCCTTTATCTGTACTAATTAAAAAGTGTCTATTTTACAGAGGTAGAACTTACAGCAGAACGACTGTTGGAAGAGCTTGATAATGGTGTGTTGTTATGCAAGTTGATTGGAGTAATTCAAAATGCAGCTAAAGAAAGTTGTAACCCAGATGACTTAAAAGTAAGTACTGTGCTTGTATTAATTTTAAATACAAAAGTTAAATTTCCTACAATTCATATCTTTGGGATTGCCTACATTCACACAGAGGAAACCAGATGTGAACCAATAGAACATTAAATACAAGACTATCTTCTTCCGTGTCTTGGCCAGATGTGAAACTGCCAAAATGAAGCCACCTTTTGGTGAGTTCATTCTGCAGTTCCCGCCACCTGATCTACTGTGAGAAAGATTAGCTGGCAACACAAGGTTGCCATTACCAGGGTATGCCTGTGCTTCAAAAATGCCACAGTCTTTGAGGAGACTCTTTATCCACAATCAGATGTAACTGAGCAAATGACTACACCATCAAAAATGTTGGAATTTGTGCCAGTTATAAAACAGGTGAAATTCATTTTTGTTGCCCACAAGATGCAAAGGATGAGCTGATTCTATCTGTGACTTATTTTTCTTAAAGCAGCTTTTCCCCCCTCTCCTGGTTGAGGGATATTACTTTTTTCTGTATGGAAGAACTGAAAGCAGAAGTTAAGCCATTGCAAAGAAAGATAGCAGAAGTGATACAAGCCCAGCAAAATGTGATTGCCAGCCCCCCACTCAAATCTGCAGTTTCAGATTTTAAGTCTAAACTGCATAAATCAGGGGTTCTCAACCTTTTCAAGCTGAGGGCCGGGTCACGCTCCCTCAGACAGCTTTTGGGGCAGGATTGCCATTTTGCCCTGCCTGCCACACATGTAGCGGAGGCAGGGGGAGTTTCACATGAAATGGTGTCCCAGGCCGCATCTGGACCCCCAAGCCATAGGTTGAGAACCCCTGGCATACATTGACAGCTGTCATTCACCTGGTGAAGGATCTGCACTGAAACTCTCAGGCAGTGGTAAAAAAAAATCTCCACTCCCCCTTCACTTCTGCTGCTGCCACCTTTGCTTGAAACTGCCCATATTTTGCTTTTCAGAGTCTGAAAGCCTATCCTTTGCACTGTGGAATTAGTGGTTGGCCAAGTAGGGAATGTCTTATAAAAGAGTGCTGTCTTCCTGAATCCCTGGGACAGAAGAAGGCAGGATTTTCTACCTTAAATCTTTGTCTCAGGATTGTGTTGGTGAGAAGTGGGGGAGGAAGGATCAACCAGTGTGAATTACCCGAAATTATCCTACAACATTTCAGCCTCTCGCGTGGACCACTTCCATATTGCCTCCACCAAGACAATAAAAAGGATTGGGAGATTGGGCACAGAAGAAGGGAGACGGTGGGCAAATGCAATCTGATCACGCTCCAACCCAAACAGTGAATTCCCAAAGAAATCTGCAGCCCCTGCTTGAGCGGGGATTGTGATTTGAAATGTAACAGTGACAGCGACTCAAATCTCAGCAAAGCCGAATCTTTCCAATTTGGCTTCAAAGTGCCCACATGCTCATATTTTGTTTCTTCTGTAGAAAGCTAGGCAAATGCTTTATAGCAGAGCATATATTAATTTTATCAAGAGTAAATCTAATGGCATAATAAGGCTATTTGCAATTAAATAGTGTTTTGGGTCTCAGAGCATCAAACTACCACTGGTTCCTTATGGATAGATTTAGCATGCTATTGTTTTTGTTCTTCTTAACCAGGGATTCTCAACCTTCAGCCCATGGACCGAATGCGACCCGCAATGCCATTTCATGTATCCCACCACCGCCTCCACCACATCTGGAAGTGACGTGGTGGAGGAAGAGCAAAATGGCTGTCCAGCCCCCGAAGTTGTTGAGGGAGCGTGACCTGGCCCCTGGCTTTAAAAGGTTGAGAACTCCTGTTCTTAACCATAGCTCTCCATTGTGTGCCTAAGAGCGTTGCCATAAAAGAAAGTGTCTAGCATTAACCCATATACAACCCAAGCTACTTTAGTTTTTAATTATCTTTATTGCTTGCTTTGCTTGCTTAGTTAAGCTTAAATTCACCTTCCCTCCATTGAGCTCAAAGCCATATACAGGTCTCTCTTTTTTCTGCATTTTGTTCATAAAACAAAAGTTGTACAGTGATACCTCATACAACGTCCAAACTTGGTTCCACAAGTTTGGACTTTATATGGATTTGGACTTTGTATGAGGCATGCAAAATCCTAGCTGCGATGCCTCATACAACGTCCAAATCCTTGCCGCGATGCCTCATACAACGTCGTTACCATAGAGATACATTGTACTGTAACAGCACAGACTTCAGGGCAAAGTCAAGGAAACACACAGGAAACTGACAGAACTTTAAGAAATCATTGTATAAAGGCTAAATACATTACAAAAACATGTCAAACAACCCTGATTGTCCAAGAACCTGAAGAATGCTGCAAAATCCAGGAATGTTTCTAAAAATTCTGACGAAAAAATTCAAAAAAATCCAAAATCGCGCTCAAAACCACTCCTAAACATTCTTTGCCTCATGCAAAACCCACAAGAGCAATGCATGCATGTGTCCTGCCTTTTATACTGCCCAGGCACAATGCAACCTGGGAAGAACCCCAATGCCTCATACAACGTCACATGACTTTGTATGAGGCAACTTTTTTCAAGGAATTAGGCCAGTGATGGGCAGTCTTGGCCCTCCAGCTGTTCTTGAACTTCAATTCCCAGAAGCCCAAGTCAACATACCAGCTGGTCAGGGTTTCTGGGAATTGAAGTTCAAGAACAGCTGGAGGGTCAAGACTGCCCATCACTGAATTAGGTGATGTTGTATGAATCCGATGTTGTATGAAGCGGACTTTGTATGAGGTATTACTGTAGTTCCAGTGGTGTCTTATTTTCAAGTGATGCATTCAGAAGAACAATTCTCAGAATCCATCTGTGTAGCTAGCATGATGCTTCTGTCTGACATGTCCAAACACACATCTTGGCTTGTCACTAAAACCAGCTTGGGGCGGGGGGCGGGGATCTTCCTGGCTTATGTGATTATGTAAGGGCAATCACACAAGTGATGTGAATTGCCTGCCACATGGCAGGTTTTTTTTAATTAGTATACAATTGGTTGCACACCTGGCAGCCCAGAAAATATGAAAAAACTGACAATTCCCCTTATTCTGTAACTCCCCTGAAGGGGGAAATATCAGTTGGATTTTTTTCTTAGGTTATCACAAGATTGCCTAGAATTCTGGGAAACACTGATGAAATTTAGTTTGCACAGCTTTAGGCTGCATCCCATTTCCTAATGAGCAGGTCTGTGCCAGGAGTCTAGTTAGACAGGTAAGGGTTGAAGTTGTGTGTTGTGAGAAGAGGATGTGTGACATTCATGCAGTACTGTATATGATATATAAACTGCACAAAAACACACAACTGCAAAGAACTCCAGGTGGTAAATATGCTAAGGCTGATACATGTGTCTGATGGGGAAGGTTTTTGTAACTGGAAAGAAGCAGATGATTTTTCACAGGTTTGGAAAGAGAGGATATAGAAGAAAGATAACGTTAGTATATCAGAAGCTAGCCACATGACCTACAGTAGTGTGGCCTGGAAATGTTGACTCTTTGGTAAATGTAGTTTACAGTTAGATTTCAATACTGTATTACTCACTTACCTGGGAGCAAGTTGTGTTTGAGAAGCATATGAACTATTTTGCAGTCATGTGGAAAACAAAATAGTATAAACAAGTGACTGCATTCAAAGGTTGCTTGTGGATCAGATATTAAAAATCTGCTGATCATAATATGCTAAAAATGCTCATGAATTGACATTTATTAGATGCACCAGTAGATCATATGTTGAGTCTGCTGACGAATTTGTACTGCTATTAGATTAGTGGGGTACTGTTCTGTATAAGACTTAAGGGTTTATTCCGACTTCCCTTGTGACATTCTTAATGCCCTATTCTATATTTTGCCAGAAAAATATTTATCAATTGTCTTTCAAATTATGTTTTTAACAGAGCAAGCATCTATTCAGTCAGTTCTGGGTTGTCTTCCCCTTTTGCAGAAAGCGCTTCTGACAGCCAGCATCTAATCCCCTACAAACTTCATGTATGGTCTATTTATTTCTGTCTCAAATGAATCGTCAATAATGCTAGTTAAAACACTTCCCATCATTGCTCAAAACTATACAAGAATAGATTCTTAACATATTTTCCTCTTTTCCATGGAAAATGTTGCTAAAATAAGTGTTTCACTTTCTGTCACAAATTGCTACTGAATTGGAACTGCTGGTTTCTGTCTGACGATAATTTTCTGATATTAAAGGTTCCCCAACTTTAGTCCTGAACTCCTAAAGTGTTTGCAAAGGCAAAAAGGATCCCCTGGAAGCCTTGAATACTGAAAGGGAGAATAGGAAGATTTAAATTAATTAATTTAATTAAATTAAAAATTCCCACTGCCAGATCACAATTTCATCTGGCTTGCACAGCATAAATTTATGCCGACAGGATTTCAGCCATAGTCCCTCCCTTTGAATGTAAATGGATCATAAATAATAGGAAGAAAGTATTTTTTCAACTTGTTGCAGATAAACTTTATTTCACCATTTTTCTCTTGGCAGGATTTTCCTTTGAGAAAGGTTCGCTGTAAGAAAGATGCTGCTTCAGGATCCTTCTTTGCTAGAGACAACACAGCCAATTTTCTGAACTGGTGTCGAAGCATTGGAGTGGGTGAAACTTACCTCTTTGAATCTGAAGGCTTAGGTAACTATTTCTATTGTATTTTCAGACCTTTCCCATCACAGTCCTATGGAATTATAGTGTCCCCTGATTCTTGCCACAGTTCACTACTGATTTTTGTGTCTAAAAGAGGAGAAGTTCAAAGAGCAGAAGTATTTGTAAGAATTTATCATTATAATTCTTTTGAAAAAACATAGTTTAAGAAATAGTACACAATTCCTCTGTGATGGATATAAATAAATAAATTGTAATAGTATAAAACTTCATACATTCTTAACAAGGGGTAAAAGAAGCTAACGGAAAATTAATATATATTACTGTATATGCCATCAAGTTGCAGCTTATGGTGATCCTAATGCCTTATTCAAGTCATATGAGATGTTTAAGGAGTGGTTTTAACAGTACTATTGCTCACAGAGTTTATAGGGCAAAGTGGGGATTTGAATCCATGTCTCCTTAGTTATAATCTGTTACTTTGCTATATCACACTGGCTCTCCATTCAATTAATACCGGAGACAACTAGAAAAACAAAAACAAAAACCCTGCTAGCATTGATGAAAACTTTGTCAGAGAGCAAGTAATGTACTGGAATATCTCAAATTGTTATAGAGGCCAAAAAATCTTATTAGTTTTAAGACTGCTTAGACAGATTTATTATCCATGTTGTATTCTGCTGTTTAAGAGAGCAGGAGGCCTTTCTTTCACCAATGTTGGGATTTTCTTCCTTCTTGAGTAGTATTAGCTCATGTAACTACTAGCATCTTGGGGAGACTTTTGTATCTGATTCATGCTCTAACGTTTGACCTGGCAAACTTTTCAAGTCACAGAAAAGGCTGAAATGCTAGTTTAAGACCTGCAGATAATGGAGTCACCGTACTGAAATCTCTCAGTACATGTTTCACGGTAGTAACTGTGGTGATTTCATCATATTAACTACTATCATAGAAGGTTGTGTGACCCAGTTATAGTTAGTGATACTAGACCAGGGGTGCCCAAACTACACCCTGGGGGCTGGATTCGGCCCCCAATGCCAATTCATCTGGCCCACAAAGCCCTCACCGCTCCTAGAAGCGGAAGTAAAACACACCCATACGGCGTGTTTTACTTCCACTTTCAGGAGTAATGAGGGATTTGCGGGTTGGATGAATTTGTATTGGGGGCCGCCATAGTGACCAGCTCCCTGAACCATGTGACCAGCCCACGGCCCAAAAGGTTTGGGCACCCCTGTACTAGATGGTGCTAAGTCATGTTTGTTTCTTTTGGAAATGTGGGCATGATTTATTTTTTAGAATAACTTTATTTCCAAATGGAAAAGTAGTTTTCTCCCCAAGTAAAACCTTGCTTGCATGTTTCTTTTCTTTTTGCCTCGCCCCTCTTGGTTGTTGTTTTTTTATATAAAAAAAACCTGAAAGTCTTGAACTGGCCTTGAGCAGTCAAACCATCCATGCTACATATACACCAATGCTTAGTGGTTTAGATATCTGGCTGCAGAGACAGAGGTTCCGAGTTCAGTTCCCTACCGTGCCTCCACAGAGAAGAGCCAACCTGTGTAGTCTTATGCATGCTGCACAGTCCCAGGCACCCCCAGAAGAAGGGAATGGTAAATCACTTCTGTGAATTCTCTACCTAGAAAACCCTGGATAGGGTCACCATAAGTAAGAATTGACTTGACAGCAAATGAGGAGGAGGATGTGATGACAGCAAAGAATGGGTAAGATGTGAGAATTCTCTGTAGTCCAGCCTCTGCTTGAAAAAAAGAGAAGACAGTGGGAAAGAATGAGATTTTGACTAATTCCAACAGTACAATGGTGAAATTGAGAAGGGCAAGATTGTATCAAGGCTTTGCAAGGCATGTCTTATAAAACTGAGCAGCACCAACAGAATGTAGCTGATATTTTAAAAAGTGGCAGGATTGAGTTACTGAGGAAGCTTCAGAATTTGCAAAATGATAGGGACATAGAGATGAATCAACTCATTTTATAAAGGGTAGCCAAAATCTACCTAAATGTCACTGAGAATTAATACTAGGCTAACATCTCATTTTCATTTTCCTGTTTAATGGCAATGAATGGTTCTATGAATCTTTTTCTGTAAAAAGTGTTTGCATGCATGATGTCATGCATGATTGCTAAACAAAACAGCTGTGCTAACTTACATTTTTTATCCACAGGTTGATAAACTGTTAGTAATTATTATTTTTAAATAGTAGCCATGTTAGTTTGTGTTTCAAGCATATCAGAGAATAAACAAAACAAAACAAACAAAACAAATTGTGGCACTTTAAAGACTAACTGCTGTATTTTAATGTTAGCTTCCTCTGATGAAGTGGATTTGATCCACGAAAGCTAAATACAGCAGTGAGTCTTTAAAGTGCCACAATGTGGTTGTTGTTTTTTGTCTTTTTGTTTTGTTTACTTTCTGATACGTTAGTAATGAATTACATTGCATAGAAATAGGGAGGTTGTACTCTATACCCCAGTATGGTGTTTTTTTTACCTAGATAGCTGTGAAAACATGAATAGTCAAACACATGCAGAACTACAGTACAGTACTTATTTTAGCTTTATATGCATTATTAACTTAAATAGCTGGGTTTGCACCTACAATATTGGACTACCGTACCTATCTCTGTTGTTCAGGCTTGATGTCAAAAGTGCTGCCAGACCACTTGTATCCTAAATTGAGCAAAATCTTTGACTTGTTTATTCAAGAAGCTGAAAATTGTGTTGTTACTTAAGGTTTCAGTATGTTCTATCTATTTTTTAAAAATAGATACACACCCATGTATCTCACAGCTCTTTTCAAGATGTAATACATTGTTGTGCAATCCTTCGGCTTGCTGAAACATGAATATTTGTATATTTGCTGTGTATGTTTGAAAACAAACACACTGAAGAATGATTAGCTGTGGTTTTTGCACTTCAAACAACTGACCCAATAATGATCAGTGTTCGTTATGTAAAATATGTGTTTGTAATTCCAAACTATATGCTTTTGTTCACTTTCATTTTTACCACACACACCCTGTAAATGGAATTTTCAGAACTTATATTTGGACTCGATCCCCATTCAGATTTGGTCTGTTAAGCTTGTACAATACTGTAACTTTTTCTGATAAAGAGTTCATCGGAAGCTGATGACTACTTGTAAATATTAACATAAACGGTTGCTTTGTGTGTTCTTGGCAGAAAACCTGATCAGAGGGGCTAAATTCTTCTTACTCTTCACTGCCCTTTTGCTAGCATTTTTGGATGAGGGAAGAATAAAGAAGGTTTTTATGCTTGGACAGTGGATTTCCATGTGTGGGCACAAAGAGAACTGTGGCTTTCTGCATTGCTCTTTTGACTTTAAAAAATGAAGGCGCTTTAATGTCACAGTACAGTGAATGCTTGAACTTGGCCTATATGGGGTGAAATCTCTATGAGATTGTAGAAATCTGATCCATGTAAAGATAATCAGCCTCATCTAACAGAGCAGTTTATAGCCCCAGATAAACAGAGGAAGAGTGAAAACCTAAAGAAGTCCAGCTTCATTAGGCAGAGTAAGGTGGGAAAAGAGATAGAGAGAAAGCACACTGCAGTCTTGGCTGAACAAAGGATAATCATGGCTTCTCTTTATTCAAACAGAGTATATCAGAAACGAAACTTAAGCTACATAGCCAATCAGAATGTCAGAACCCAAATAAGGAGAATACTTTTTCACTATTCTACGCATGCCCACAATCAAGCGTTGTCTCTCAGTAAGCAAAGAGGCCTTTGTTTACAATACGTTTAGGAAGACAGGCAAGACAGAAACCAGATACATTCCTACATGAGATAAGGAATGTTTTGTAATTTCATGCAAAAAACTGCCCCAGATAAGAGGGAGGCATATCCATACACTTGTTACTTCCCTTATGTGGCATTCTGATATGGCCAATGTACTTAAAGTTGAAACCAGAGAAGCTTATTCTTTGCAGCCATAGAGAATGTCTAATAACTGACTATGTGATTCAAGTCCACATATCGGCCTTGAATGTAGGTTCAGAGATGTCCTGGCCACATATGCCACCTATTCTGACCTTTCTTCCTATGACACTCTCTTTCACTTGATTTATATCTTGTACTTTCCCCATTAGCTCAAGGTGCCATACATGGGTCTCCTCTTCTTCTCTTTATTCTCACAACAACCCTGTGAAAGAGACTAGGCCAGTGTTTCCCAAACTTTGATTTTTAGACTTCAATTCCCAGAAGCCTAAGTCAGTTTTCCAAAGCACTGATCAGCCAATGTACTGACTGAGGCTTCTGGGAATTTAAGTCCACCAGTGTCCCACAGAACATAGTTTGGGAAACACTGGGCTAGGCAATGAAAGAGGCATTGTCTGAAGCTCATTCAATGAGTTTAATGGCTGGTCAGGAATTTGAACACAGATCTTTTTTTTTCTTTGGATACTGTGAATCTGTGTTGAATAAGCAATAGTGCATGGCTTCTGTAGTCCGCTAGGTAATCAAGGCACGCTGGCATTGGGAATAACCAAGGGCAAAAGTCACACTGCAAGAAGGGCGACATACAAGTGTAAGCATAAATAAATAATAGTAGTTGAGTATGATTTAGATCAGGGGTTTGCAACCTATGGCCCGTGGGCCGGACTCAGCCCCCAAGCACCATTACATACAGCCCATGGCGACGACCCCGGGAACAGAAGTGGACGCATTTATGACAACCATGAATGTGTATGTGCAAACACACCTGCCACAATTTGTGGCAGCATTTACAATGAGGTGAACCATGTGTCCGACCAGCTCAGCTATCTGAGTGGGAATGTTCCAGCCCACATGGTGTGAAAACCTCGAGAACCCCTGATTTAGATGAAAGCATTTTCCTAAAGTAAGAGTGGAGAACCTGCAGACCTCAAATTGTATTAAATTATAACTCCCATAATCCCTGACCATTAGACATTTTAAGACAGGAGTTCTCAACCTTTTAAAGCTGGGGGCTGCGTCATGCTTCTTCAGACAGCTTCAGGGCTGGATGTCCATTTTGCCCTTCCACCACATGGCAGTTCCAGGTGTGGTAGAGGCAGTGGGGGGGGGGCACATGAAATGGTGCTGCGGGCCACAAGTTGAGAATCCCTGTTTTAAGGGCTACTGGGATTGCCACATGTTCCTCCCATACCTTGACAACTTGAAGTAGACTTTAAAGTGAAAGCATACTGGATTGATGGATTTTATTCATTTGTTTCTGACCAATTAACTTGATGTGGACACTGGCAGATTCCACATGGATGGTAGTTGCAGTATTATCTTTTGCTGTGTTGCAATTGAGACTACACATAAAGAGAAATATGAAAGAGATCTTGCTAATTTTATAGCTATATGTAATTTGGAGTTCTAGAAGACTTTCCATTTTGGTCTTTTTGTCCCAAAGCCATTTAGTTTGGAGAGGTTCCACTGACACACACACACACACACACACACACACACCCAAAAAAAAACCAAACCTGGTGTAATTGCAACTTTAAAACTGATCTCCTTTCTCCTCTTACATGTTATAATGTTTTATAGTTCTGCACAAGAATCCAATACAAGTGTACCTCTGCCTCCTGAAAATTGGTCGCATTGTATCAAGGTATGTAGCCATCAAAGTTCTCCTAATTGAAGCTTTTATGTGCATAGTGAACATATAAAATATTTCCCACAATTTTCTTTAGAATTTTTGAGGTGCTGGCCTTTATAGCTGGGGTCCCCGACCTTTTATGCATCACGGACCAGTGGCAAGGAAGAGGGGCCCAGCCACCTGCCAGCCACACCATTTGACCTGGGCAGTGAGGTATCACATAGCACACAGGCAGTGGCAGAACCCCGCCATAGTTAAACAACATGGAGGAGAGGCCTGGCCACCTACCTATATGCTGTGTCTGAAGCCCATGCTCTCGCTCTATGCACTGGGCAGACCTGGCAGAGCACATTGAGGGTAGAAGATTGCCACCAGGGCTCCTAGCACAACCCACCCCATGGCCCAGTACTGGTCCACGGCCCGGTGATTGGGGACCCCCTGCTTTATAGCCTTTCGGACAGCATCCCAGAGGTCATAGCCTATAATGGACCACACTTTCTTTTTTTAATGTTATTTATTAGATTTTTCAATAAATACAAAGAAAATTACAATCAACAAAAAGAAAATTACAACTACAATTACAATTACATACCAAAAAGGGAAAGGGGGGGGGGGGAGAGGAAAAAACACAATAAAGACATATTACTACTTTAACAATGTTATGCTTATCCACCGTTCATTGTAATGCAACAAATGCTCTCATACATTTTACTACATTATAAGACTTATGTTACTGTAATATATATTGCTTATTCGTTTCAAAAGCCCAATTCTATACTCTTTGATATATACGTATAACTACCTTATTTATTCTAACATAAGCTTGTGAATCTGTTACAATTCTATTAAACTACCAAAACTGAAAAATAGAACAAAAATACAATAATAAAAATGCAATGACAAAACACACCCAGTGTATTATACAATGCCCTGGAGGATGTGGGATATCACAGTAGTCTTTCACTGTTTTCAAAAATTCCTCCAATCAGTACGGAATCCACAAATAATTGCCATATTTTCCAAAATCTGTTTTCTTTAATTATACACTTTTTTAAATTCAACTCTCATGTTAACATTAATTCAATGCGAAATCCCACATTTCCTTGTACCACTCTTCAATTTTCAGAATCACGTCATTTTTCCAATTTCTAGCGATACATTGTCTGCCTGTTAACAACATTATAGACAATAATTCTTTTTTATTCACTTCTAAGTTCAGATTATCCATGTCCATCAACAAAACAGTACTTGGCCCCACTTTCCTCTTATCTCCAAACTGTAGTAGTAAAAAGGCCTGCCACTATTTTATCCCAATGCTTTTGTTGTGCTTTAAATCTGTTTCCTTTCAAAGAACTGCGCTCAAAAGCTAAGTTGATGGTGCAGTTTGCAAGATTGACTTTCTGTGACTGCTTGTCTGCACATTTTCAAGCTCTTTCACAAACAATTCTCAGAAAGCCAAATTACATTCAAGTTGCATGTATTCTGTGTTTAGAATGGAGTAGCCTATTTTCACACTTTCACTTCCTTAAAACAAAAAGATTTAACTCAATGCAACTGCTGGATCTTCTTTTTTCTAGCTATGGAGTTGAACCCCCTCAGTTAGTGCAACTGGAAAAAGAAATTGAATTGGAAGAAACTTTGTTGATGTCTGCTGATCCTGTGGCTCCTGTCATCACCCCCAAATCATGTCAAGATGGAGAACTCCATGAAGCAGTAGGTTTTATGTACAGTTTGCCCTATGAAGGCTTAGTCTTAGAGAGGGGAAGGGAAAAGAGGAGCTCTAAGCTCCAATGCTTGTTCATGGCTTCATAGGCCATGGCAATTAATAATAAGCAAGCAGCTCAACAAAAGCAGCTAAAGATTTAAAAAAACAAAAATGTGGACAGGATTGACAAAAATAAGTAGCTTGGAATTTGGCTGAATGAACAGTGGGATCTTAGCAATACTATTAAAAAATCAAAACAGAGTTGGCTTGGACAAGATTCTTTAAGATAACAAATGTAATATATAACAAAAATGTAGTTTTAAAAATGTGCATTATGCAATGTAGTTTTTAAAATGTGAATTATGCAATGCGCCTAGACAGTACTGCATAAGGCAGCATAATAAACCTAGGCAGCATATTAAACTTAGGCAGCATAATAACTTAGGCAGCATAATAAAAAGTAGAGACATCACCCTGCCAACAAAAGTTCACATAGTTAAAGCAATCAATGGTCTTCCCAGGAGTAATGTATGGCTGAGAGAGCTGGACCATAAGGAAGGCTGAGCGCAGACACTTTTGAACTGTAGTGCTGGAAAATACTTTTGAGAGTCCCCTAGACTGCAAGGAAATCAGATCAGTCAATCCTGAAGAAAATCAACCCTGACTGCTCCTTGGAAGGACAAACCCTGAAGCTGAAGTTCAAGTACTTTGTCTACCAAATGAGAAGAGAGGACTCGCTAGTGAAGACCCTGATGCTAGGAAATGGAAGGCAAAAGGAGAAGGGGGCAGCAGAGGATGAGATGGCTAGACAGCATAGCTGACGCAGTGGGTGTAGATCTGGGCAGACCATGGAGGATGGTGGATGACAGAGGAGCCTGGCGTGCTGCGGTCCAAGGGCTCGCACTCGACTGTGCAACTGAACAAAAAACTATGTAGTGCCATATATTCTTGATACTGCTGCATAGCATGGAATCACGGGTATTAACAATATCTGTTATAAAAAGGGACATATTTAAGACAGCGACTCACAGCCTATGGCCTGCAGGCCTAATCCAGCCTGTGGTGAGGACCCTGGAGCCACTGCCGCCACCAGAAACACCGAAAACACGGCAAAAAAAGCTGAAAACACAGCCAAAATGTGCCACCCTCGCTCCTACTGCCAAGGGAAGCAGCGGAAGTGTCGAAAACAGCCGGAATTGTGCCATGAATGCACCCACTGCCACTGCAACCAGAAGTGGTGGAAGCAGCAGGAAGAACCTCCAGCCAATCCTCCAGCCCACTCACCTGTGTGAGGGGTGTGTGACTGCCCACGTTGCAAAAACGTTGCAAACCCCTGATTTAAGATATAGATTTATTACAGGATGCCAAGAATTACCTTTTCTACCTTTTATATCTTTCATGGTTTATTGGTCTTTATTAATTAGTTTTAGTCTTTTTCCATTGGTCTCCATCTCAATTTACAGGTGGAATAAATGGAAAAGAAGGGTGGGAAAGACAATAACTGGGTGACTGAAGAAACTGGGAGAATGGTTTGGCAACACAATGTCATTTCTAGATCTGCTGCATCCAAAGTCAAAATGATGTTGTGCAGCCTCCTGTAGAAGAAGAACAAGAAGGATGAAGCATAGAATGACTGTCAAGAACATATTATTCTCCAGTTTGCCTATGATCTTTCCCAGGAGTAAGCCAGCAAACCTTTTCAAGTCATTAAGCACAGAGAGGCAATATGCAGGGAATGGGATTGCCGAGACTTGAGAGAACCCACTGTGCTACCCTGAACAAAGTTGATCTCATCTGAATGTAGAAGCTGAGCAGGACGAAGTACTAGTACTACTAAGTAGTGTTTGAATGGTAAACCACCAGTGAAAATCAGAAATCTGCAATTGGGGCTAGGAAAGAAACTTTGCCTTCTGAGTAAATCTCATTTCAGTGATACTCCATCTTCCAAATTACATATAAGATTACAGTTTTAGACCACAGTCCTGTGACTTATTTACATGAGGAAGGGGCAGTTTGCTCATAATCACAAAGAAGAATACATGTTGTTACAAGCATAAGTGTCAGCAAGTATTAAAATGTTGATTACAGTAAAACCCCTACTTATGGACAAAGTCCGTTCCGTAGGCTTTTGCTTAAATCGAATTTTTATGTAACTTGAAGCAAACCCATAGGAAAAATTATATTTTTACGTAACTCGAAGCAAACCCATAGAAAAAATGAAATTTTTACATAACTTGAAGCAAACCCATAGGAAAAAGTATCTTTATGTCACTCAAAGCAAACCCATAGGAAATTGCGTAAATCGGGACATGGTTTTAGCACAAAATCATTATGTAAGTCGAATTTTATGTAACTCGAGGCATTTGTAAATCGGGGTTTTACTGTATTTCCTCTGCAACCTTATGAGAGTATTATTTGCTGGAAATTTTGAAGAGGAAGAGAAGCTCATCATATTTAAATAGGTATAACTTGGTCTTTCTGTCATGCAGTTCTTGTACTGTAATAGGAAGTTCACATTGTTTTGTATTTTATCTCCAAAAATTAACATGAGAAATTTTGCATGAAATCTTTGTACAATATAGATTAAGCACATTGCTGAAGATCATCCTTGCAGCTGCTCTCACAGGTTTTCAATCGAGTATCTATCTGAAGGACGCTATAAACTGGGAGATAAGATACTTTTTATACGTGTAAGTAGAATCGTTCTGTATCTTAGAGTTGTCAATGTTTTGTAGGCTGGACATAATGTCATTTCTGTACATGTTAATGATCTTTCATCAAGACATATATCACCTTGGTAATTTCCATCTCTTCAGGTCCTTAGCTGTAAGGAAAGATGCCTCTTTCTCATGATGGTAGGAAATGGTTAAGTAATCATTCTCTTTGCCTGCTGTTACTGTAGATCAGGGATTCTCAACCTGTGGCCTGTGGGCTGGAGGCAGCCCGCAGTACCATTTCATGTGCCTCCCCACTGTCTCTACCACACCAGGAAGTGCCATGTGGTGGAGGAAGGACATAATTGGCATCTAGCCCCCTGAGCATGACCTGGTCCCCAGCTTAAAAAGGTTGAGAACTCCTGCCGTAGATGGCAGCTTCTACCCATGTTCCTCTCTTGGTCTGCACTTACTAGTATTTTGGAGATCATTATGATATTGTCTTCAAGCACAGTGTGGCGTACTTTTGTAATTTTGAGGAGGATCTGACAAACCATAACTATGAAAAGATCCCATAGAGAAGAAAGCTAATGGTTAAAGCTAATTTTTTAAAATCCTAAAATTTCCTGGGGCAAAATGCAACAAATTGTTGCTTGACACTCTCAACTTTTCTTCTCCTAGATGTTGCATGGCAAGCATGTGATGGTACGTGTTGGTGGAGGATGGGACACTCTTCAAGGCTTTCTGTTCAAGTACGATCCATGTAGATTGCTGCAGTTTGCAACAGTAGAACAAAAGATCTTGGCATTCCAGAAAGGAATGTCCAGTGAGACAACTACTGATTCATCTACTAAAACTCCTCAGCCTCCTCACATGAACCCTATGTCTGCTGTTGATACATGCCAGAAACAAAATTCAAAGCCTTCTACTCCTATTTCAGCTCCAAATACTGCTCTGACAGCAAACAAAAAGCAGCTAACTGATAAACCTCCACAACCACCTACAGATGATTCTGCCAAAACAAAGATGCATATAGCTACAAAAGACCAATTAGTGTTAAGGCAACCTAAGTCTGAAGACATCTCAGCAAGTAATAATCTGGTGTCTTCCAAATCTTCAACAGCTGCCGCTGAAAACCCAAAGCCTCTTTCTCATAAAGGTACATCTGTTTCAAAATTTGCTCAACCTGCCAAGAAAGGTTCTTCATCAACCTTACTGAAAACTGCTGCAACATCTTCAAAATCAGTTCAGAAACGTCTCTTGTCACCAGTCAAATCTGACCACAAGCGGAATTCTCCAGCCATGTCACATTCCCCTGTTTCTTGTTCAACAAGTAAGATTTCTGACCTACGTGGAACATCAAAAAAGACAGCTTCAGAAGATTCTTCTAATGGTAAGGCAGGGCTCAATGTCACAGTTAAATCTAATGCTCTTTCAAAAATTTCCAAAATATCTACAAAGCCAGCTAACAAAAACCTGAATGCTCTAAAGCCAGGTTTATCTCGGCCACCTTTTACAACATCCACAAAAGTGGATGTTAAAACTACAAGTCAGATGTTACCAAAACAATGTTGCTCACTCAAAAGTACACCAAAATCTAGAGAGGCTAAGAACATGAAAACTGTTAGTAGTGCCAAAGAGCTGAGTTGCCCCTCCTCACTTACAGTGAGTAAATCAACACAACTAACATCTAAGTTAGAGTCAAGGAGTAAAAATGTGTCTTCACCTGTAAACAATCACTCTTCAGTCAAGAATATACAGGCTCAAGGTAACAAGGCAAAACCTCTGGCAGGATCCAGTACATCAAAGCATCCTGAGCGTACTCCGCTGTCTGTTGTGCGTCTTCCTCAAACATCAGCCATAACTGAAACCAAAAATAAGACAGAAACTGCCACCCAAAGCCAATCATTGGACAAAGTATCCCAGAAGAATGATAAAGTCCTTGACCCAACTACTAAGAATCCTGGACTTAAAGTAAATGCTGCAACTACTACAAAGAGAGCACCCGGAGGAATGAAGGATCCCAAGCTGAAAACAAAAGATGATCACTATTTTGTTATGTCTGGAAAGAAAAAACTGAGAAAGTAAAAGAAACAAACAGATGAATTGGTGGTTGTTGCTTCCAGTAGCTCCTTCATTCAGAAGAAAGCTAATGTTAAATAGCAATATATTAAGAGAGTTACTAAACTATTAGTCAGCTAAGAATGCTTTCCCAATATTTATACTAATCTTCCCTAAGGCAGGAATATGTTGATCAGCATAAGGCACTTTCCTTTAACCTGCATTAAATGTACCTTTGATCCTTTCTAAACATTTATGTTTAACGTGAGAAAGTTCTTATAAAAATTACTTTTTTCACTTTCACATGGCAAACATTTCTCAATGGATCCAATATGCCAGCTTGTGTTTACCACATCAATTAAAAAGTTGGATATTGCAGACCCTGTATAAAAGTCTTTCCTTTTGGGAAATAGATTTAATCAGAAATCATTACCGTCTCCTGATAACACTGATTCAAGTGAATGTGGGAATCAGTCTTTACTGTTCTTGTATTTAACTACTATGTTTGGAAGAAAATAGGATGCAAATGACCTTACTGTCAGCCTAATTAGAAATGTGCAACCTTAATGTGCAATTTTATATAGAAGAAGGATCAAGTTGCTTTGGCCTTAACTACCATCACCTATAGTGCCTTAGTTGGTGATTTGCTGTGTCAATTATATCACAAGACACTGTTATTTTATACTTTAGATATGTAGTCTAGTTTTGCTTTGAGTAAATTAAGATGTGGGCATAGCTAGTAGTCAGTTGTTCACATAGGAGTGAAAGTTACACAGCCACAGTGCTTAGTGGATTTCATGTATAAATGCAACATCCAAACTTCCTTACGGGGAGGAAGAGAGCAATGTGTAGAGTTGTAGGAAATATGCTTGCGTCTTCAACTTGAGAGCAACCATCAGATAATACAGTTTACATTTGTCAGAGCTGCTGAAATGCTGTTGCAATAAGCTGCCTGTGTGATTTTCATATTCATATCATATGTTACTTCATTGCTAGCAATATATTGCAACCCTTCTTGCTGTTGATTTCACTTGCAGCACAACCTCTTGTACATACATAACTCTGGAAGGAAAGCATTTGGGTCTAATTTTCTTTCCATACAAAGTTCTATATCATCAAGCAGACTGGTGATTAAAGCTACTTATGATTTTTATGCACACTTGTTCTGACAGTATTTTAAGGCAAAATACATATATATGTTTAAAAGGTTTGTTATAACTCCTCCATAATAAACTTTTCTGTGGGAGCCAGGAAAATTGTTAGTGGAATTTCACTCTTTCACAAACTGCCTGTATTTTAGTCTGTTCAATATCAAATTGTACTAATTTGAACATGTGTTTCAGGAAAGGTTAATTTGATTCTCACGGGTTTCTGCGCACACACAAAAGCCACAATTCGTTAATTGACTGATTGAAACTAAACTAACCAGTCAGACACACACTCTGTTATTGCACTTTAGAAAATATTAACTCCTGACTGAATGTGGGTAGTGACAGTACATTTAAATGGAAACTTGCTGAATTGCACAGATTTTCCAAGCTGGATCAAACTGGCTAACCTTATTAAGCTATACTCCTGTAGGAACTTAGCTGAGCTTTAGCATAATTGAATTCAACAGTGTTTACTTGTGAGTGTAGGGTTACATTATAAGCAAGGGTTTTAGCTTTTATATACATGGCACAGGTTTGTTTGCAAGAAACTGGTTGTGTCGGAAACTTACTGTCTTTGAAAACTCTAGTAGAAGGTGTTCTCAGGCATCTGATTCGTAATGGCAATGCAAACAGAAATTAGCATTTCTGTTTCAATTATATATAGGTGATTAGAAAGCAAACTACCCCACACTACTGACACAATCTTTGACAAAAGCAACATACAGTAACTGTTTATTATTATTGCTTTAGAGAAAGTGTTGAAATTGTTTAGTCATCATAAAATGTTGGTTTCCTGCTCTTTTGACTTAAAAATAATATGGACATGAGGTAGACACACTTCTTCCCCAGCTGTATCTCAGTTCATTGAGGAGGACAGGAAGAGATCAAATATGCTTTGCAGATGCATCTAGCTAAGCAACCAGCAATTCAAAGTTTTAACCATGATCCAGTGAAGCAGTTCTGTACCTTTAGCTGGAACTTACCCATCGTCCACTACAGGACTTGATGCCTGAACATGTTCATGGAGCTTCAGCTGAAAGAGCAAGTAACTTGCACAGTCCCTTTTATGTAGATGTGGGGCTATTTTCCATGTGGCCTTCTTCATTCCCTTTGAAGCTTATGCAATAATAAATGTGTCAGTTTTTGAAGTGCCATAAGACTCGTGTGTTCTTTAGATGTTTATTAAATTTTATTTATTGCCTTTTCCTCTTTGCCTTCCTCTGAGACCTTTGAAGGTTCCCCTGCCACCTGTTCTCGCAACAGTCCTGCTAGGTAGATGAAGGTGGAAAACGATGACCATCCATGACACCAAGTGAGCTTCGTGTCCAAATACAAATTTGAAGGCAGATCTCTTTATTCTAATACATCAACAGAATGCTGCCTGCTGCCTGTCAGTTAATTGACCTGTATCTCTGTATGGATGTTGTTTATTCTCACAGAAGAGAATGGAGATGTCAACATGCAGCAGAGTTCTGTGGGTGCACCACTGTGCTCTTCACACAAAATTATTGCTTAATTTGGATTGTAGTGTTTTTACTTACATTGTACATAGACATTTTTAAAATCAGGTTGTTGATTCTGGGTACTAATATTGTAAAGTATTAATTACTTATAAAATGGAGTGCTTAGTCATATTAGCCGGTGAAAACTATTCATCCAGACCCAATGTGAAACCCACACAGGAAGGTATTCTTGTCTCCTTCAACCCCACATTCTTGGGTGACTTGATTTGAACCATCCAAGCTGTTTTGAATTATTTCACGATCTCTTGATGTGGTTTGAGCCTTCATACAAGTGAGCTAGTCTAGAAGTGGTTTTCTGTTCCACACATGGAAGTGCATTGATGTCAACAACTATTTATTAGCTATTCTTACATCTTCTTTCCAATGAATTTATGACAGCATTCATGACCCTTTCTTCTGCTTTATTCTCAGTATCCTTTTGAGGATAAGTCAGGCTCAGAAAGTGAGAGTGACTGACGGTCCTGTGAATTTCATTGCTTATTCCAGATTCTAGTGCAACACTAAACATCCTGGTATATACACTACATATAATTAGAGTTGGACAAATTGGGATTATCAACCTATTTTTGATTTTTCCATTTAAATTAAACAGGCCATCTAAAGCAATACATTTTGAACCCATGCAGTAATTTCATGTAGCAAAAACATTTTGTCCAAGTGGTTATGGATTGAAGTCTTGAGTTGTATTTAGCTCCAGTTATAAATTAACCTAAGCTCTACCATTGCCAGTCCCAAGTCCAGCTTGACTGAGAAAACTAAGTTTACTTCAGATACTTTCTTGTGAAAATGCTCTGCAACCCTAGTGCTACACTTTTCTGTTCATCAGAGTAGAAAGACTGAGAAGCAAGTTGTATGTAAAATGTGCCCATGATGAAAAGCTCAACAAGAACTCTTCCAGTCCATCTGGATCTGAGGACCCTGTGTTGTTGACACAAGGGCCAGCCAAGCATCTCCAACTGCATTGCACTGATCTTCCAGGAAGACTGATCAGATAAGACGTTGCAGTTGAAGAGCCCCCATTTGTCTCTCATATAAAAGTTTGGGTGGAATTTTCTGGTTTCAAAAGAACAAGAGGCTTCAGTTCCAGACCTCATTCTCTTGAAGTTTAGGGATTTTTAGGTACTGTAACTCCATTCAGAGTCACTCTTTAAGCCCCTGAGTATTCATCAGGTTTAGATTGGTACAGGTAGGTCCTACGGGATTGTGTTCCTCCCCTATTTAGTCATGATGCACCAAACATTCAAACTGCATATAACGCTGAGGAAATTACCCACAAATCCTGCTTTGTAAGCATTGTTAGAAGCAGCATTGGAAGGCTTGTTTTGGCATGTTAAACATGGTTTGCCTTGTTCATATGCAAACTAGCTGTCAAAAAATATGTAATTAGGTGAGCATGCACACACAAAGGAATTGGATTATACATGGGATCTGGGACAGATAGTTTTCAGAACTCAATGCTTGGAAAACTCAGCTACCAAAGTTATTTAGGCATTTGGAGAGGAAAAGCACACAACAGTAATTCATGTACAGATGTGTCATCAGTGAAGTAACATTTGTGTTGTAGGTCTGAGTTCTAGGCTTTCTTCACAGACACACACACGTTCTCCCTACACGCATCTAAAACATTATCAACAGCCTATGCAACAAGCATAAAACACAGAGAAGAGAGCCTGCAATGATAGCATTATTACCATGTCTATTGTCAAATTTGATGCTTGCTGTCCAGTCCACAGGAACTAGTTATGTATATGTGTGTGTATATAAAAGATCATCCCCCAGAGCTGTTGTACATTCTTCATCATTTCATCAGGGGGGGGGAAGGGGGGAGAACAATTATACATCATGTCAGTTCTCCCAAGCTCCTTCCAAATAATGTAAAACTTTGGATTTCGGCTCTACTTAAAACTTAATACTTTAGAACAGGAGTTCTCAATCTTTTAAGCCGGGGGCCGGGTCATGCTCCTTCAAACAGCTTCGGGAGCTGGACAGCCATTTTGTCCTTCCTCCACCATATGGCACTTCCTGGTGTGGTGGAGGTTGTGGTGGGCCACATGAAATGGTGCCATGGCTCACATCCGGCCCATGGGCTGCAGGTTGAGAATCCCTGCTCTAGAACCAGAATTACAAAACAATAAAAGTGGCTTTATGTGCCATCAGAATGAAACTGACTTATAGCAATCCTAACAAGACTTTCAAAGTAGGTGAGATATTTTAAAATTGGCTTTACCGGTTTCTATGCCCCCAGTGAGATTCCAAGCCAAGTGGGGATTTGAATCCAGGCCTCTTGAGCCCTAGTTTGTCACTTTATCCACAACACTACACTGTGTATCTAGCAACAGAGGTACACAGTTGTTTTAAATTGATAAGCAGTTGCATTGGCATTCATATCTGAATTATCCTATTTTCTGTGTTGGAAATACACACATACACACAATATTTGCCAGCGTATAAGATGCATCGGAATATAAGACGCACCCTGTTATTACAAAAATAGCACACTATAGGCCACTATATACAGTACAAGACACACTCCATTTCCCAGTGTATTTTGGGGGGGGGGGGAGTGGGTCTCATATGCCAATTGAAAGGTTTATCAAGACTTTGCTGACCTCTGGTGGATATTACCATGTAGTAAAATCTGCCAGGCATATGGATGGGAAGGAGGAAATGTTTGAGATGTCAGAGTGAGCTGATATTAGTACCTGGCTACTCAATTCAGTAAGGGGTCCAGTGGCTAAGACGCTGACTGGGAGGCGGAAGGTCAGCAATTCGGTTCCCGAGTACTGCAGGACGGAATGAGCTCCCGTCTTTGTCGCAGCTCCTGCCCACGTAGCAGAGTTCGAAAGCAAGAAATTGCATTAGATAAATAGGGACCACTTCGGTAGGAAGATAACAGTGTTCCGTGTGCTCCGGTGTCTATTCATGCCTGCCACATGACCACGGAAACATCTGCAGAAGCAGACAGCGCTGGCTCTTCGGCTTTGAAATAGAGATGAGCACTGCACCCTAGAGTCGGATATGACTGGCTTTCGAGCAAGGGAAACCTTTACTTTTACCTTACTCAATTCAGTAGGCCCATTAAATTGAGTATACTTCAGACACTTATGTACATGCATGCACACTTATTTATTTTAATTGAAAAAATGGCCTAGCTTTTGTATTGAGGCAATGTACTAAACACAAAGTGACTCTGCCTCTAGAGCCTCATGGTGACTGGAAACTAAACTGGAATTGAGAGATTATATACTCCAGTTCTTTGCCTTTGGCCGCAAAATGTCATGATTAGGCCCTGAATAATCCCTACTTTGTAATGAGCAATAGCTGTTTAAAATATTGCCTTTAAAAACAGTACTATTTGACCAGAAACCCATGAAAAAATATTTATTCTGTCCCTTAGGAGCACAAACTAACACTTGGGCAATTTGCTAAATCTGAACTAAAAGATTATTCATCATTAATCTCCAAATGAAGCAACTGGAAGCAATAAAGCAGGGGAAATCTACAAGGATTACAATTGAGAGCTTTGCACCTTGCTTGTCAATATTTAGTGAAATAGTGCTGTTATTTTGTTATCCCAGAAGACAAACAGAGTTAGATCTGAGAGGGGGAAAATAGTCAGGACAAAACAGAAAACAATTAACTTTAGCAAATTCACAATAACAATCTGGATCCATTATCGTTTTTAAAATGATGTTTGTGATTTGGTAGCTTCAGGGACATTTAGAATAGAAGCAACCTTAGCACATTGATTAATGTATTAGATAGAATGAGTCCAGGTGCCTGTAGAAATGTGTAGTTTAAGACCTTTAAAAATGTAGTTTTCTGTGCCTCCACTGAACACACAATAAAATCTGCTACTGCCTTCTCTGTCGTGACACAAACACTCTGGAACAAACATTTCCCCTGAAGAATTGTCACACTCCTTTGCTGGTGTTTAGCCATCAAGATGAGATGCCCTTCCCTGGGGCTTTTAAACATCTCCAGTGTGTATTAAATTTCTGTTGACTTGGATTTTGTCTACTTGTTTTGCATTAGTTTTTGCAGTGTTATATTGTTTCAGCATTTTTAATAAAATCCAGACAAAAGAAATTTGCCATTTTATTTTATTTTTTGAGAAACAGATGTATTTAAGCATGAGCTTCCACATGGGCCCAGGGGTGGCCAACCTTAGTTCTCCAGCTGTTCTTGGACTTCAATTACCAAAAGCCCAAGTCAGCACACCTGCTGATCAGAGATTCTGGGAATTGAAGGCCAAGAACAGCTGGAGTACTAAGGTTGGCCACCCCAACATAGGCCATGGGTTTATTGAGAGAGGGGACGTAGTGGATGAATGGCCATCAAGAAAAATGGACATTGACATTGGTAATGGTTTTTCCATGAAAGCTCAATTTGAGATAAAGGTCCGTCTTTGAGATACTGCCATTTATTCATTCATTTGTTTAATTTGTATACATCCATCTGACTTAAATGTCACTCAGGGTGGTGAATATAACAAATAAAACATATATAATATAACACTCACATCCCACCCTATACTTGTAAAATATATTGTTTACATAATACAAAATGACCCAAGAATAGGTGGCATTAGTTTAATCAGGAAAAACCAAAGAAAAAATAAAACTTGATTAACTCAGGGGCAGGATATTTACAAATGCTTTCTTTAAAAGTTCTGCCTTAGCCAGTTTCCGAAATAGAGAAAGGGATGGAGCCTGACAGACATATCTCAGAAAGTGATCCCATAAGACTGGTGCCACTGACAAGGAGATTCTATTCCCAGCCCACCGAATTGAGAGGATCTGGTTGTCAGGGTGGAAATTCATTGGAGAGGTAATTTTTGATCTTTTTAAAAAAATATTTGTTACACAGAACTTTGTATTGTGGCATAGACTCCAATTCTTTGATGAAAGGTCCAGGAACACAGACATTTCACTCTGGGAATCCAGCTACTGGAAGTTTTGGCCCGTTTCCATTTCACAATACAGTTTTGTTTCAAAGTTTAATATGGATACGGCATAAAAGCTTGACATCCCGACAGGTGACTCAAATCCACCACTATTATTTTCACCTGCTTTCTAGCTTTGTTGTTGTTGTTCTTCTTCTTCAGTCACACAGTCGAGTCCAACCCTTTGTGGCCCCATGGACCATCGTACGCCAGGCTCCTCTGTCCTCCACCATACTCTCCAGCACACTCAGATCTACACCCATTCCCTCAACAATACCATCTAGCCACCTCATCCTCAGGTGCCACCTTCTCCTTTTGTCTTCTATCTTTCTCAGCATCAAGGCCTTCTCCAGTGAGTCCTCTCTTCTCATTTGGTGGCCAAAGTACTTGAGCTTCAGGGTTGATTTCCTTCAGGATCAACTGATTTGCATACCTGTCAACCTTCCCGGATTGGCCAGGATTTCCCGATTTTCGACGCCAATTTGCGCCATTTCCTGCCCGCAGCTGCCAAAACCCCAGAATTGGCAGCGGGGGGGGGGGGGAGAGGTGCTGCACATCCCTTCTGTGCAGATCGCCTTCTACGCATGTGTAGAAGGCTTTTACACTAGCGTAGAACCCTTCTACGCTTGCGTAGAATTCTTCTACGCATGCATAGAAGGTGATCTGCACAGAAGGGGATCGTAGAAGGGTTCTACGCAAGCGTAAAAGCCTTCTACGCATGCATAGAAGGCGATCTGTGCAGAACCATTCTGCGCAGGTCCCGTATATTCCAGAGCCGCGGTTGACAGGTATGCTGATTTGTTCTTCTCACAGTCCAGGAGACTCTCAAGAGTCTCCTCAAGCACCACAATTAAAAGGCAGATGTTCTTCTCCACTCAGCCTTCCTTATGGTCCAGCTTTCACAGCCATACATTACTACCGGGAATACCATTGAGGACTTTTGTAGGCAGGGTGATGTAGCTACTCTTTATTATTATATTTATTATTATTTATTATAAGCTTTCTAGCTTATAAAAATGTTATTAGCTTCCAATATATAAGGCTTATATTGTTTATCCTGCTTCAGTAGTTACTACCTCTTTCATTATAATGTACAGAGGATTTAAGCACATTCCACTGGGGAGGGCAAGGTAATCCCTTTGCCAGCATGCTGGCTCCTATTAAGATCATTCTTGGCTACTTTAGTGCACATACATAACAGCTACTTTGTCAAAACCTCCATAATTATCTCCAGCATTTCTGCATTAATCCTGCTCTGAACAAACCCCAGTTTTATAACCAATAAGACTTTTTTTTTGTTTGAAAGTTTTGTATTGCATCATGCTATGCAAGTTTGGGGCTTTTAAAAGTGAATTATAAATATTTTAATAAGCAAATAAAAATGATTTCTAATTTTGGGTTGTAGTAAAATCTTTGATCTTTGCAAGATATATGTGCAGAACAAGTTACTTATATTTTGCAAAAATCAAAGATTTTACTGCAATCTACTCAAGTGGTTAATATGCTGAACTCACTGACTAGAAGCTCGGAGTTCAATTCCTGGGTCGTGCAGTATAAGACTGAGGTTCCCAGCTCATAGTGTTTGGAGGGCCAGCTTGGCCTTCCCCCAGTCTCATGCTTCTTCAGACACAGAAACCACCTGGAAACAGTATCTTCAGCAGTCTACAATTCTTTATTTTAAAATATACACTAGCCGATTACCCGGCCTTGCTTGGGTTTTTTCCCCTATACATGTGTCTGGCCACCTATGTCAGGCCCCTGCCCAGCTCAATTACAATTGTGATGTCACAATCAGGTGACCTACCTGGGGCTATGACATTAGCATCACTATGTGTCAGGCCCCTGCCTAGCTCAATTACATCATGATGATGTCACAATCAGGTGACCTATCTGGGGCTATCACTATGGATACTACCACTGGGACACACATACACCTTCCTGTCGAGATCAATTTTGGGGCATACACACACATCCCTGGGGCTTGTGACCCTCACAGTGACCATCCAGCATGCCCAAGGTACATGTGTGCCATGTTACAGCGCGATCGGTGCAGGGGTGTAGATTTGTGTTCATCACATACAAGAGAACACCTCTGCTTTATATAGAAAAGAGATAGATAGATAGATGGCAATAAGCATTCAGTGCATCAGGGTATAAAAACAATAAGCCTACAGCTCACTCACCCTATTACTTCTACACACAGCCATTTTTTATCTCTCCTCTCCTCCTCCCAGCTGGCCATCAACTAACTAAAAGCACAGCAAAAAGCGGAGAAATGCCCAGCCAGGCTAAGCCTCTCTCATTCCCCCTCCCTTCTTCCCTGGGAACCAAGAAGGGAGGACTCGCTCTTCATATAGCCACATTCCACTCAGCCTGTCACTCCTTCCCCTCCCTTCAGCCCACTCTGCCTTACATGCAAGCTTTAGTGGTCACCTGTATCTGTCCCAGCTCCTGCCAACCTAGCAATTCAAAAGCAAGAAATTGCAAGTAGATCAATAGGGAGCACTATGGTGGGAAGGTAAACAGCATTCCGTGTTCTCTGGTGTCGAGGCATGCCTGCCACATGTCCATGGAAATGTCTGCAGATGCAGACAGCGCTGGCTCTTTGACTATAAACAGAGATGATCGAGCACTGAACCCTAGAGTTGGATGTGACTGGCTTTTGAGCAAGGGCGACCTTTACTAAAATATATGTATATGGCTACTAGGGCTGCAGTAATAATAATAATAATAATAATAATAATAATAATAATAATAATAATAATAATAATAATAATAATAATAATAATAATAATAATAATAATAATAATAATAATAATAATATTTGTATTTATATCCTGCTTCCCTCAATCCAATGGACGACTCGAAGCGGCTTACAAATTTTTTTTAAAGATACAATGTTAAGATACATATTTTTTAAAAAAATACAGTATTACAACAATATACAGTATTACAACAATATACAGAAATACAGTACAGTATGGCAAAATAAATACTCAGCCCCAGACAAGTCCATAAGGGTGATTGCAAGATACCTTGGGCCAGTCCTGGATATCTGGAATGCCAGGTTAGCAACCTGAATTCAAACATAATTACCACCAAATATCATTCTGATGAATGGTGTATCTTAACAGGAACACAGTTCTGCTGAGTCCAGCATTCTGCATGAATCTGAGACTCGAGAATATAATAAATTGTGTGTATATGTGTACAAACTACAGAATTCTGCTTTTCCTACACCCAAACGTTTTGGGCCGTAGGCCAGTCACATGGTTCAGGGGGGTGGTCACTATGATCTGGGGGCCAGATGCGGCCCCCAATGCCAATTCATCTGACCCGTGAAGCCCTCATTGCTCCTGGAAGCAGAAGTAAAACGTGCCTGTACAAAGATCTTGCAAAGGAGCAACTAGGGCTTCGTGGGCTGGATGAATTGGTGTCAGGGGATGCATCCAGCCCACAGGCTGTAGTTTGGGCACCCCTGTCCCACACCTTGAAAGTATAAATAACTGCTGTCAACAGTGAGCAATGAATGCAGCAATATTTTAGAAATTATGATAAGCAGTTTTTCCTGCTTCATCATCTCTTCATATTAACTCTGGATGGCCTCTAAAATCAATGAAGCATTGGGAGGAAAGTGGCTGCATAACATCAAGGTATGTCATGGAAGCATGACTGCGGTGGCTTAGTGGTTAAGACACTGAGCTTGATGACTAGAAGTTTGACAGGTCAGCAGTTTGAGACCCAAGTGCTGCATAGTGGAGTGAGCTCCCATCTCTGTCCTAGCTCCTGTTAACCTAGCAGTTCGCATGCAAGAAATTGCAAATAGATAAAAAGGTACCACTTTGGTGGGAAGGTAAACAGTGTCCTGTACACTCCGGTGTTTAGTCATGCCTGCCACATGTCCGCAGAAACATCTACAGACCCAGACAGCATTGGTTCCTTGGCTATAAACAGAAATGAGCACTGAACCCTAGAGTTGGATATGACTGGCTTTCGAGCAAAGGCGACCTTTACCTTTATCTTTATTTTGAAGCTGATATCCTAATTGATATCAGGGCCAGTTGTAGTCTTAGGAAGAGTAAGCAACCACCTTACTTGGTAGGCGTGCGCTGAGGACAGCAAAAACAAAATCCTGGATATTCTTCCTGTGACCTCTAGCCACACTCGTCCTCTGATGAAGGACAGAGCTATATGCATTATAAGCCGCTTCGAGTCGTCCATTGGATTGAGGGAAGCAGTCCTCTATTATCACTATTTAAGCAGGATTCAACTGAGAGTCCATTCAGTTTCTATCTGTGGAATGGATACGAGGATTTCTCATTTTGTCATTCGTCTCAGACTGCAAGATACCTTGGGCCAGTCCTGGATATCTGGAATGCAAGGTTAGCAACCTGAATTCATACTAGTCCAGGAGAATGAAAAGATGTGGGCAGAGACTTGTCCATCCTCATGAATGATGATGTGAAGGCAACTTTCAAGCAAGGAAGGTAAGTTTAGGAACAGCTTAATCGGGGCTTCAGCGACAAGTTGTTCAGCCTCTGGAACTAGTCTAAAGTTGGCAACTTTTACAGGACTGGTGGAACCATCCTTGTCTGTGCAGCATACTGAAAAATGGAAGCACCTTCTGGCAGCATGAATCTAAACTCCAATGGAAAATAAGATGCCTTTGTTCTTCTATATTGAGACCTTCTCCTGGGCCCCACACTGTTCCAGAGAGATTCCTGGCTTCAAGAAATGGAGGACATGACTCCAACACATTTAACAAAATAAGAGTGTAAAGGAGGACGTTTCAGCAAGAGTACCATACAGCAGGTACACAGATCCTGTATGTGGAAAAGTAGAAGTGGCTGAAATTTCCTCTTGCATGTTGCTAATGAAGATACATTAATTTTGTCCTTTACCACACAGCCTTGGTGGCACAGTGATTGAACTGCTGCAGTGCAGCCAGAGCGTTGTGAGTTCAATCTCGACATGAACCAAGGTTGACTCAGCCTTCCATCCTTCCGAGGTCAGTAAAATGAGTACCCAGCATGTTGGGAGAAGAATATGAATTAACTTGTGAACCATCCAGAGCATGCAGCAAGTGCTATGGGGCGTTATAGAAGTGAAATTGCTATTGTAGCCACTTTACTCCCAATGCTTCAAAACAGCCTTTTAGGGGGCTGCACATTACATTTACTGAAACTGCCTCGTGCATACCACCATTAAAACTAAAGGAACCATCTCCTCTATCTCATGTGGCCACTCTGATGAGGGTTGAATGAGAAATTGGTTTTTTTTTTAATAAAAAAAATCAGCTCCCTTTTCTTTTGGATCTCTAATGGGAGCAATTCCCTTCATAGGAACATCTCGTCTTGTTTTAAAATATTTATAATAATTTATATATTTATGTTTCACCCTTTCTTCAAGATGTTCTGGGCAATAAATGTATTTCTCTTCTTAGTAAACTTGTACAGTAAATTAGCCTGAAAAAAAGAGTGATTGGCACAGTGTTCCCTTGTAAGATTTAGGCTGAGTTAAAGGGCTTGAAACTCCATTCTTATGGTTTGAATACAAGACTCTATACCACCCCAGGGCTGTCATGCTAGAGGTCAAATTCAGCATTTATGTAGATATGCCCTAATGAGGGTACAGTTGGCTACTGCCTGGTTATGGGTCCATACAACAATCTTCCTGTAGATGTGCCAATGTATGGCAGATGATGGAGGGATAAGTGTGAAAGAGGTGTTATTCTTACAGAAACCAGATTTCTGGTTTTTCAAGATTATGCAGGATTCTGTTGGAAAATAATGCCAAAATGTATCATTATTTCCTCAATCAGGAACAGTTATCTAGCCAAATATAAAGGGGCTGAGATGCTCTTCTAAAGTTTCCTGATTAGTGCGAAAGCAACTGCAGATGTAAATCATAAGACAAAAGAATATGTACCTGCAAACTATTTATTTGCTAGAAACTGTGAGAGATATTATATAAGAAGAAACAAAATTAATCTTATTGACTTGCCAGAGAAATTTTTCTAGGCAATCCAACTCACCACCCACCACCCCCAATTCAGGTCATTTAGCAGCTGCATAGCCAGGTTTTTTAAAAAGAAAAAGATGAGGTTTTTATCTTCAGTTTTCTTTCTTTGCTTTCTTTTCTTCTTATCAAAGCAAACAATGCTGTTGCAATATCTAATTTCTTGTGCAAATTGTCTCTATGTAACCCACAAGTCAGAACTGAATACCCTATGATGAACTTGGCTTTATAAAGAAACCAAAAACCTGCTCAAGAGGAGCAGCAGCGGCAGTCACATGTACCGCAGGGATGGAAAGCAGGCCACATATTATTTTGCTTACAAAAAGAAAAAATCTTTCTGATTGCTCCAAGCAGTTCAGGGGAGGGACCTAAGGAAGAGAAAGAGAGAGAACTTTTGCTTTACTTTTACTGAATGATCACTGTGCCTCTTGCCAGTTTAAGAAGAGCACCGGAGCTGACCAAGGAGACTCCAAACAGGTAGAACCACAGAGGACTGGTGATGCTGTAAAAGGGGAGCTGCAGTATGCAAAAGCCTGAAAAGGGGAACAATCTGCAGACTCCTCAGAAAGACCTAGCTACATTTTGTAGCCCTGCCAATAATTCTATCAAGAAAATGAGCAGAAAGGCATCCCTGGCTGGATATGGTAAAGTCAACAACCTCTTATCTTCTCTGTTATATTCTTTGCTGATTTTTCTAGCTAAGGTTTGGAGAAGCAGGGGTATCTCTTACACTGTGGTGCTGCTGGAGCTTAGTACTGTGAGAATGCTGGATTGTTGTGCTTTATTCTATAGGGAAATTAAACAGTAAATGTTTGTATTCTGTGCTTCTGCAGATAGAAATGTCACTGTCCTTCACCACTTGTAAAAAGTTACTCTGCCTAGGTCTCTGTATGATTGGTTAAGACAAATCAATGTAGCTGGCTGGTGAGGGAATATTTAGTACTAGTTCTGGATATGAACCCCGGATAATGACAAAACCTGGTCCCACAAGTTGTGTTTGTCATCCAGTTTTTGACATTATGTGATCCCTATGGGAGATGCCATGGATAACAACAACAAAAATCACCAAAAAACATTGTTATCCGGTGCATTGCTACCAAATGCCCGCATAACAATGTTTTTTTGAATTTTTCCATCGTTATGCGGTGCATCACGTGGTGCATGATGAACACATCGTTATGCGGTTTTGATGCTATCCAAATGCGTAGTTATCCAGGGTACCACTGTATATGGATTTCTGGGACATGCAGTAAGACTTTTAAGCTGCAATCTCAATCACAGAGTGAGGTCCTTTAGATCTCATAAAATTTATGTCTGATTAAACATGCATAATGATGCTCTGCATGAGTACCTTTTGGAAGCTTGAGTTTGCGTCTTTGTTCCTGCTGGGAGGATTAAACATTTCACCTACCCTTATCATTGCATTATCTTTGCTTTGCTTTTCCCAATAGATGATGCAACATGCTCTGTTGATTTGCAAAAGAGGTGTGATTTTCTCATAAAATATTGTTAATTGTTTACAAATGAAGGTAGTCACAAGCACAGGCTCAAAGGAGTCTGCTATGCTTTAAAAATACAAATCCTGGCATGCCATACCTCGGTGTAAGTCATGCTTTTCCACACTGAGCACTGAAGGTTGTACACAGGGCATTATTTTGCATCCTACTCTGTGATTCATGAACACAAGTTGTTGTTGGAACAAGATAAGCATGATTGACTAATAGATTTCGAATGTGTGAAGTTTCTAAGCACGTTCATCATCAATAGGGAATACAGTATTGCAAAAACTGCTGCATTGTATCAGTGTGAGCCTTCTACTAACGTAAAATTGACAGGAGCCTTCTATTAATGTAAATAACAGACTCAGGGATCCCCAGTCTTGATCATATTGATTGTGGGATACAAATTTATTCTAGAAAATAAACAAAACAATAGCAAAAAGACAAAAAAATGGCAGCTGAAAGACTAACCCCTGTATTGAAATGTGAGCTTTTGTGGATCAAGTCCAGGTGCCACAATTTTTTTTATCTGTTTTGTTGTTTTGTTTACTCTCTGATACATTTGCACAGACTAACACAGCTACCACTTCAAAAATTCATTCCAGCAACCCTTTATTCTGGCAGACTTCCAATCAGGTCTTCTACTTGTTCAATATAACACCTACCTTTTCCTAAAGAGATGGCATTTGATTTTTTGTGAGCTGGAGGGCAGAATATCAGATATGGTAACAGGTTGTAGATGTTTGAAACCAAGATAAAAGATATTTACATCCTTCAGCAGAATCTTGTTCACTTGTTCTGTTCCACAATGGTCTGTTATGTAAGTGATGGTTTTTTCTAACTTGCTCAAGAAGATATTATTGGGTAACTTCTTATACAAGCTTGGAACAATCTAACCACTCAATCAACCCACTAAGGTGCAAGAAGAAGGATCAAATAGGCTTCTGCTCCTTAATTTCAATAATTTCTCTATGTTTGACTGTATATTGAATAGAAGCTACAAAACAAGAGAGGGCAAATTGTTGCCCAGGGGTTTACATATGACCCAACAAGGTCCTCAATATGGAGCCCCCCCCCCCATTCCACCTCAGATTTCCATGCCAAAAAAGATTGAATATGTTTGTTGTTGTATAGCCAGTTGCTGCCCTTGCTAGAGTTCAAGGATGCAACTGACGATTCAAAAGTTGTAAAAGTGACTGTTTTAGATTCAGAATAGAACAATTTAATAATCTGATACCCAAAGATATATGTTTTCAGAATAAGGACTTAAGGATGTTAAGATTTTGTCAATAAAAATTGTTTTGTGCGATCAGCCATAGCCTGTAAAGTGGATAAAAAGGGTCTCTGGAATTGCCAAAATTGTCCACTATTGCTTTAAAGCCATTTTGTCTCAACCTGTAGAGAGTCTTGAGATACAGTATATGGGAATGCTTTTATCATAAGTACCATATATGCATTAGAGGAATGCAAATTTGCATTTTTGAACTACAGCTCCAGAATTGGTAGCTATTCTGCAAAAAATTTAGGACAGCCATATGATGAGCTTTACAGAGGGCATTGTCTATTTAAGGACTGCTAGATAATAAGTACTGTACAGTATTTTGAGGGCTGCCCAGTTCCCATTTAAAGATGAAGAATCATAGAAAAGAAGAGTGAGAGCTTCAGGGTTGTCCATCAACTGTTCCTGCCTGATCAGTAAACTGAGCAGGCATATAAATTACTTGTCCATATTCTTCTGTAATTTTATGCAATGTGGTATATTTCCATCTTAATTCTTCTTTCTTTTCTAGGTCAGACTTTATACTGCCAAAATGAAGCCACCTTTCAGTGAATTCATTCCGCTGTTCCTTTCACCTGACCTAGTGTAAGAAAGATTAGCCGGCACAACAAGGTTGCCATTGCCAGTGGTACATCTGATTGTGGCTCAAAAATACCACAATCTTTGAGGAGGCTCTTTCTGTGTACCCCATCATCTTAATTATAATAACTACTTTTTCGGTGTGCCAATATTATCCTTATTTATGTCCCTTTTTTTCTTTTAAGATTATTTCTTCCTGCACATTGTTACTTATGTGTCCACCTTAGGAAGGGTTAAGGGGTTTAGGGAAGCCTTTAGGTCCAAACTGTGTTTGAAGGCAAGAATTCAATGTGCATTTCTTCACTTTAAATAGCCATCATGGAATGTGTGTAATCTTTTTATCTATTTTCCTCTTTCTGCTGCAACCCCATAAAAAGTAACTTCACATATGACATTACTAACAAAAGACAAGCTTGCATTAGCAACATCTTAAATGAGTAGAGAAGTTTAAGAATTATAACATTTATTGCCACCGCAAGGGATTGGTAATGCTGATCCTCAAACTTTTGCAAGGTATATTTTGCATTATGACTATTTGATTTTAGATTATGAAATTTCTCCTGAGAGTTGCCATTTTTCTATGGCAAACAGCTACCACAGTTCCAGCAGTCAAATTATAGTCAGTAAAAAAATTGACTGCATTACCCCCTCCCTTTAGTTTGTAGCTATATTTTATTTATTTACAGGTAACACTCCAAAGATATTTCACAAAGTTTTCATATGATGTTTATGTATGCATTATTTGGTTGACTTGTTGCATTATGAAATTAGGTTGTAGAATTAAATTTCACTTCTGCTTTTCCTTCATATTAATTTGTGCATGGTTTTTGTATTTTCTAAATGGCTGAATACACATGTTAGTACATGAGCAGAATAAAAAACTGCTGGCCACTTCTCCTATTCTCAATTATCAATGTCAAAATATTTTGATCTCCTTAAATGAATACAGTTACTGTGTTTGATGGTGGAAAAGTTGGTTGCTAACAGTCAGAATGGATGCAGCTGTAATAGAATAACTATCATGCTGTTGAGCCAAGCCTAGCAAGTTCTATTCTACTGTTTTATTTCCAGAAAATATTTAAGTAATGCAAATTGATTGTGGCCATTCCACATTTTTCATAACCTTGACATAAATAGAAATAATTGTAGTCATATTATACTGTATATATTATACTGCAAGAACCAGCCCTACCATTTAGTTCTTTGAAGACAGAGTTCAGGAAGTAGCTAATTTGCTGCTGCCCCCACCAGCCTGACTGTGCTCCAGAAAGTCCCTAGCACAGTGGTGGTGAACCTATGCCACGTGTGCCAGAAGGGGCACTCAGAGCCCTCTCTGTGGGCATGCATGCCGTTGCCCCAGCACAGAGATTGTCCCACCCCTCTGCCCAGCAGCCCAATGGGAGTGCTTCCTCCCTCCCCTGTCTGGGGTAAGGTGGGGGGCTCATGTGCAGCATGAGGGTGCAGCCTGTTGAGTCTGTGGCAAAGGTGATTTGTTTTTTCTAAACTAAAACCTCAGAATTCAGGTTAAATTGCCATGTTGGCACTTTGCAATAAATAAGTGGGTTTTGTGTTGCAGTTTGGGCACTCGGTCTCTAAAGGGTTCACTGTCACTGTCCTAGCAGCTGGTCTGGAGAATGGGCACTACAGTCAGCTCTCCAGAGATGTTCTGCTTTGTGAAACCCAACTCTTGCCTACACATGGACATGCCTGCTATAAGGTGGAAGGAGGCAGAAACACAAGTGGTTTGCTCACTAAAAAGGAAAGCGGAGGCTGCAGCCAGTGCATACTTTTCTCGGGAGGCCCCCTTACATGGGCTCCTTCTGTTACTTAAAGAGTTAACTCCCAAAAGTCCCTTAGTGACAAGGCAGGATTGGTTACAGGTCCTGAAGAACCTCTTTGGTAAGCAAGCCACTACCTTTTCCATCTCCTTGCTCCTACCTGTGTAGGGGGGCAGCTGCAAGCATCCTTCCTTCTCAACAGCCAAATAAATGAGAAAGAAGGTAGGCAAGCCCTGTGTTTGAACTTTTCTTTTGCTCCTTCAGCTGGCCTTTATGGTCTCGACCTCCTTCTTCCTTATTTTTATTTACAGAGGAGCGTTCATCACTGCATCCTATGTTGAGAAGAAAAGAGTCCCCCTTGCTTGTCAAACATGGCATGTGAATGGGAGACACGTATGCAGCTTCTGGGATCAGTGCTTGGCCTCCCTCTTCAGGCAGTAGGAATGCTCTAGCACAGCGTTTCCCAACCTTTGGTTTTTGGGCTTCAATTCCCAGAAGCCTAAGTCAATTCCCCAAAGCACTGATCAGCCAATGACTTAGGCTTCTGGGAAATGAAGCATCCCATGTGTCCCACATTGGGAACCACTGCTTTGGCATCTAGCCATACCTGAGGTCTGTTCTAGCATTGTTCCTTTGAGATAAATGGTGGTTCTACTATAAGACCCAGAGCGATTCCAATTGGACACTAGCTAGAGCCGCTATTAGGGCCTACCTAGTGGCGATGGGGTGGTGAGGAAGCAGTACTTCACCTCCCTTATTGCCTCCACTGATAATCGCCCAGCCACCCTGTTTTGGGTGACCAGGTCCCTCCTGGGTAGGGCGGGGCCTGTGCCTGGATAGCAGGGATCGGCTGAGGACTTTGCTGACCATCTGGTGGAGAAAATCGATCAGATTCGCTTGGGGTTCAAACTTGGCGTGGACGGGGAGGGTCCGGGGGGAGCCAGTGTGCAGTCTTGCGGTGTTACCTGGGATCGGTTTGATCCAGTTGCCCCGGATGAAGTGGACAGGCTCCTTGCGGCGGTCCGTGCCACTAATTGTCCATTGGATCCCTGTCCCGCCTGGCTGGTAAAAGCCTCTAAGACGGTGACAGGTGGCTGGGTCGGGGCTATAATTAACGCGTCTTTTCGAGAGGGGATGTTTCCTGCACTGCTGAAACATGCTCTTGTGCGCCCCCTCCTGAAGAAGCCTTCCCTCAATCCAGCAATCCTAACCAACTACAGACCTGTCTCCAACCTTCCTTTTTTGGGGAAGGTTCTGGAGAAGGCAGTGGCACGTCAGCTGCAGCGGGTACTGGATGAAGCGGAATATCTGGACCCATTCCAGTCAGGATTCAGACCTGGATATGGTACTGAGACTGCATTGGTCGCGCTGATGGATGATCTCTGGCGAGAGCGGGATGGCGGTCATCCGTCCGTCCTTGCTCTTCTTGACTTCTCAGCAGCCTTCGATACCGTTGCCCACGGTATCCTTCTGGAACGGCTCCGAGGATTGGGGATCCAGGGCACTGTGTGGTCCTGGTTTTCCTCATTTCTGAGGGGCCGGACCCAGTCGGTGTGGTTGGAGAGTGAGAGGTCGAGTCCTAGGCCCCTAAAATATGGGGTGCCTCAGGGCTCAGTAGTCTCTCCTCTCCTATTTAACATCTACATGAAGCCGCTGGGTGAGATCATTCGTTCCCACGGGGTGCGGTACCACCAGTACGCGGATGACACACAGTTGTACATCTCGGCTCGTGGGGATGCCAGTGATGCAGTCAAAGTCCTTTCAAGCTGTCTGGAGGCTGTTGGGGTCTGGATGGGGGCAAATGGGCTACAGCTGAATCCTAGCAAGACTGAGTGGCTATGGATAGGGGGTCCTGCGTTATCCCGGGAGCTACCATCTTTGGTTTTGGATGGGGCTGTTTTGCCCCAGACCAACCCGGTGCGCAACTTGGGGGTCCTCCTGGATTCGCGGCTGCTGCTAGAAGAACAGGTGGCAGCTGTGGCCAGGAGGGCCTTCGCCCAACTTCGGGTGATTCGCCAGTTGCGCCCGCTCCTGGACCGGGACTCTTTGCTCATGGTCACTCACGCTCTGGTGACCTCCAGACTGTAATGCGCTCTACATGGGGCTGCCCTTGATGACCATTCGGAGGCTGCAACTGGTCCAGAATGCTGCGGCCCGGGTGGTGATGGGGTGTGGATGTTATGCCCATGCCTCACCACTGCTTCGGGGGCTGCACTGGTTACCAGTTTGTCTCCGGGTGCAATTTAAGGTGCTGGTTTTGACTTTTAAAGCCCTACATGGTAGTGGGCAAGGGTATCTTAGAGACCGCATCGCCCTAAGGACATCTGTCCATCCAACCAGAGCGGACCGGAGGGGCTCTTTAATTGTGCCATCAGCCAGGGGGGCTCGACTCTCTGGCACAAGGAGGAGGGCCTTCTCCGTGTCCGCACCAGCCCTTTGGAACCTCCTGCCTGTGGAACTGCGTCTCCAGACGGAGTTGTTGCCCTTTAGGAAGGAACTAAAGACCTGGCTGGCGGGCCAAGTTTGGGGTGTGGGTGGGGATGGGGGTACCGTTGGGTGGTTGGTATAGAGAAGTGTGCCTTCCCCCAAGGTCCCTTCGGTTCTTGCGCACCTTTTAGGGGTGGGTTTTGTTTTTTTAAAAAACTTTTAACTTTTTATCATGTGTCTTTTATGTATTTACTGTCCGCTATGTAAACCGCCCTGAGTTGGGTTGTACCTGAGTGGGCGGTATATAAGCATTAAAAATAAATAAATAAATAAATAAAAATCTACTAAAGTGAATGAAAGCCCATGAATTTAGCAAACTTTAGTTAGTGCACAGTGATGCAACTTTTAACTAGTGTGGCTTATTATGTAAATCATATATTGTTTGTTTACATCACTTAACTTGAAAAAAGTACCTATTTGCTGTATTAAATGGAACTTTGGTGTACAAGACTAAAGCTCTACTTGTCTCTTGCATTCGTTAGACATACCTATCTTGTTTACTTTCAGGTATTGATACTTCTGGTCAGCTTGCAAGTAGACTTTCTCACTGGAAGAACCCCTGTACTCAAACTCATCCTTTCCATCTTTATGAAGATGTCAGCAGGTGTCAATATTTTGTGCCTCACTTTGATTTATTATCTCGTTTGTCATGCCCAGCTTCTTTGTCTATCACCCCAGTGCCTTCCTACAGCAGCAACAGCAGCAGCAGCCTGGAAACACTCAGTCAAGATCCTACAGGTAAAAAATATAGATGGGACGGGTTAATTCAGTGGTGCCCAAACTATGGCCCATGGGCTGGATCTGGCCCCCAATGTCAATTCATCCGGCCCATGCCACCCTTATTGCTCTGGAAGTGGAAGTAAAATGTGCCCATCGGGGGCCGGATCCAGCCCACAAGACATAGTTTGGACACCCCTGGTTTAAGCAGAGAAAGTGGCAGCCTAAAATCTACCTCATCCTGTTGCAAAACAGATTGCAAAGCATGTTTTACTTCCACTTTCATTGGGAGGAACCACGTGATCAGCCCGCTGAACCACATGACCAGCATACAGCCCAAAAAGTTTGGGCACCCCTGGGTAAATTGGTCCAGACATTGTTTAAGTTAGTGTAAATATCAGAGCCACTATGGCAATCATTCCGATGTTTGAATTGTCTTTGATATCTAAGGTAAAGGCAAAGGTTTCCCTTGCTCGAAAGCTAGTTGTATCCGACTCTAGGGTGCAGTGCTCATCTCTGTTTCCAAGCCGAAGAGCCCAGCACTGTCTGCTTCTGCAGACGTTTCCGTGGTCATGTGACAGGCATGACTAGACAACGGAGTGCACGGAACGCTGTTACCTTCCCACCAAAGTGGTCCCTATTTATCTATTTGCAATTTCTTGCTTTCGAACTGCTAGGCTGGCAGGAGCTGGGGCGAAGATGGGAGCTCATTCCATCCTGCAGTACTCGGGAATCAAACTGCTGACCTTCCGCTTCCCAGTCAGCGTCTTACCTACTTGAGCCACTGCAGTCCCGTTTGATATCTATGGTGTGATTATTTGTAAATGTGTGTGTGTGTTTGCAAAGTGCAAACAGGGTTAATATCTCACCAGTCAAATGTGCCCAGTGCCTTGTATAAAGAAGTAGAAAAAGTCCCTGAGCTGCAGTGATTTCTTGCCAAGGGCATTTCTGCCACACTTCTCTACAATAGTTTATCCTACAGAATAGGCACTGTGGATGGTACTGAAAATTTCTAAATGAGAGTTCCGAAAGTTAATAGTAGATGGTTGTGCCAAGCCTTGTTTCTTAGAGGTGAGTTAGAAAACACAGCAGGCTGCATCAGGTAGATATTGGTTAAATATTACCACCACCACCCTCAAACATAGGAAACCATGTATATGCAAATTCCCCCCTCCCCAGATGGCCTTCTTTGGAAACTGTGAGTGTGTCTAAATGAGTGCTTTATTGTACTCTTTCAAGCTCTTCAGAGTTGTACTGAGCATGAAGCATCTGAATATCATGGACACTGAAATGTTTCAGCTTCTCCCTCGGAGATCCTTTTAGAATCTTCCACAAGGCTTTTTTAGGATCACCTAGGAAAACAGCAACCAACAAAGGCCACTTCCTCTGTCAATTTCTGGTTTCTGATCCCTGTCAGCATACCAGACCTTTTCAGTTTACAGTTTCCCTATTCTTTTACACAGGAAGGGAAAGTGTAATTTTTTCCCCTTCCTTTCAGCCACAGCTTCAATTAAAGATTAAAAAGTATAGCAAATTAAATATTTTCCCTATTCTTACCAATCCAGTTTTATGATGGGTCAGCATGAGGAAAAATCTTTTTCACTTTCCTTTCTCTGTAAAGAAGCAAGGAAAATGTATCATTTTCCCACATCATTCTCCAGTCTAGCCACCTGAAAATGAGTATGTCAAGATCAACCCATAAGGAGCAGTGTGAACATGCTCTGAGTTTCTGCTTAGTCAGAGAACAAAGCAACCAAAGTTCTGGCACCCTCCATCAGGAAAGTGGGGTTAAAATGTAATTTACTTACTAGTTATCACCAATTCTAGTCAAATCAAAGTCAATTAGTAATATTACATAGTGGTTGGAAGTACAGTAAAACCCCTACTTACAAAAAAAAAGTCCATTCCGTAGGTTTTTGCTTAAATCCATTTTTTTTTGTAACTCAAAACAAACCCATAGGGGGAAAAATATGTAACTCGAAGCAAACTCATAGGAAAAATGAAATTTTATGTAAATCGAAGCAAACCCATAGGGAAATGAATTTTTACGTAACTCGAAGCAAACCCATAGGAAAAAGAATCTTTATGTAACTCGAAGCAAATCCATAGGAAATCGTGTAAATTGGAACATGGTTTTAGCACAAAAATCATTATGTAATATGTAACTCGAGGCATTTGTAAGTTGGGGTTTTACTGTAGCTGTTTCCTTCAGATTGCAGTCCTGCTGAGTTGAGGTTAAAAGTCTATGTAGAGTTCTTGGTGGTGCTGTGTGGCTCCCCCCCTTTGATATCCTCAGTAGTTTCAGAAACAAAGAGGCATGTGATCCCTATACCACACAAATATACTGTAAAAGCAAGATAATATTGTTACTGGATCACAGAAAATCAAGCATGACATGAGCTTGAATTATCTTAATATAATGAATTATGATCTTTAACGGAACATTGACTGTTTGAGGTTAATAGTTTTTCTGATGACTGCTGGGATGTACTATCTCTACGGTAAGGTTACAATTTTCAAGACAACAGAACTCAAATGAGAATAAAGGTTTATATTTCTTAAAAAGTAACTGTTATTTCTTTGAAATATAATCATATCATGAGGAATATTTCAAAACTGATTTTTTAAAAATGGTGGAGGCAGTACTAATTTTTTCCTTTATTGATGTTCTTCATTTAAAAAAATAATAATCAACTGATTATTCTGTTTGTGCACTCCTGTATAGGCAACATTGAAAGTTCAGGTTACATGTTCAGCCTTCTTTAAAGCTGTCTGGGGTAGGGTGGCTCACAGGCAACATGAAAGCCAGGACAACCAGGTAACAGGCTGAAATAGTAACTAAATCTCATCCAGAGTTCAAATCCAACTGAAACCAGAAATGAAGAATTAGTCCATACAGCTAAAACATACAGCAAAAGCATAGTCCAAATGAGCCAGAAGTCAGGAGAACTCTCAGAGGCTGCAGCAAAAGGAGGAAGGATCCAGGTAAAGCAAAATAACAGTCAACAGGGCAAGGAGTCTTCAGGAACATGAACAAGCTAGGAGATCTTCTGGAGCAGAAATCAGAAACCCAGCAACTCCATCTCTGCTGATCTCCATTGCAGAGGTGACTCCTGTAAGGAAGGACCAGTTCTTACATTGCTGGCCACCCAAGGTCTCCAGGTGGATCTTATGTTGGTTTGGAAACTTCCCCAGGGCTCTCAGGCTTAGCAGCTGCAGCAAAGTGAAGCTCTAGTCCTACAGGACTTAGAGTAGCAGCTGCAAATCCTGACACAAGCAAGGCTTTTGCCATACAGTTGCCTCATTCCCAAAATGTTAGGCAAGACTGTTTTGGATGATATCATCTCCTACCTGTAAACCTCTTAGCCAGTATCTTCTCTATCCACTTTGCTAGCAGTTGCGTTTTTACTGAGTTAAAAACAAAATCTGTCATCTAGACCTTAATTCCAGACATTCCACATCACTAGCAATGTGCAATAGAGGGAGTGTGATGGCTGTGGGATTGTGCTGTGGTGTTTATTGGGGCTGGAAGTTAAGATATAAGAAAGGTGCCTCAATACGCCATTTTTTGAGTGAGGAAGTTTTTATCTGTCATCTGAATTGGCTTACTCATTGGAAAATAGTACAAGACTGCAGTGGCTTGGTGGTTAAGATGCTGAGGTTGAAGACTGGAAGGTCGGCAGGTCAGTAGTTCTGAGTGCTGTGTGAAAGAGTGCACTCCCATCTGTTCCAGCTCCTGCCAACCTAGCAATTCAAAAGCAAGAAATTGCAAGTAGGTAAATAGGTACTGCTTCGGTGGGAAGGTAACAGTGTTCCATGCACTCTGACATCTAGTCATGCCTGCCACATGATGGTGGAAATGTCTGCAGACACAGACAGCACTGGCTCTTTGTGGCTATAAATGGAGATTATCCACCCTAGAGTTGCACACAACTGACTTTTGAGCAAGGGCGACATTTACCTTTACTTTGAAAATAGTGCCAATCAACACTTCTTGCATTAAAACAAAGTGGATTTTCCACTCCCTTTGGGACTGAGGTAGAACTACAGCATCAGAAAAATAGCCATAATATGAAGGCTACCACAAAAAAACTATCTTAACCATTAATTTCTATGACCAATATCTTCTTCAGTATTTATATATGTGTGGAATTCTAACTGCAGAGGTTACTGTGATGATCAGACACAGAGCTAATTGTATGCCTAGTCATCACCATAGTGATGGCCACACTATGTAGAGCTCTGCACATACATATATAATAATAATAATAATAAACTTTAATTTTATATACCGCTCCACTCGCTCCACTCGCCCAAAGGCGACTCAGAGCGGTTTACATTGACGCATGCTGTGCAGGCAGCAGCAAACATAAACAAGAAAATACAATATAAAATATACAAAAAGTATATATTGAACAAGACGCTGGTCTATGAGGAAAATAACATAGGAACCTTCCTGCAATCATAACTATACAGTGAATAGAACCACTGTTAATTCTTCACCTTCAGTTAAGCCAACATCAGAACAAGATGTTAAGCTAACATCATCCTTAAAAGGTAGAGCCCCTCAGTTGTGGAATCTTTTATTTGCCATTCCAAAAACGATAGAATTGCCAATGGGACAGAAAGCTGAGATTCTGTTTTAATTGTTACTTGGTGACACTCTGATCATGAACACAACTGAATTTTCAAAGATAGTGAAGATCCATATGATAAAACATTACACTGGAAATGCTGGTTCCTTTAGTTCAGTCAGAATTTTTATACAGTGGAACCTCATACAACAATCGCCCTGTATAGCAATGAAATCATATAACAATTAGGTTTGGGGGGGGGGGGAATGCATCCCACATAACAATTTTCCCTATGGAAAAAATCGTGCAACAATTTTTCAATGGGAAAAACCACTTAACAAAAAAAAAAACGTTGTACGATGCATCCCATAGGGAAAATCGCTATATGATGCATGCATCGTAAAGCAATTGTTTCATACAACAACAAGCCCCATGGAACGGACTAAAATCGTTGTATGAGGTACCACTTTACTTGAATTGTTTTTTGTTTTGAAATGGAAACAGCTTTTGTTTGCAGTTGTTCATTTTTGGTTGAGTCTGTATTTTAGCTTATGTCCTCTCTACTTATAGAATACTAGCAAGGGTTGCCCGGCGTTGCCGGGCTTTTTTGGGGTTTTTGTTTTTTTAAAAATATGAGAAATGGTGTTGGATGTTTTTTGTTGTATGTGTATTTAAATTAGTTATGTTATTTTTTAAATATATTGTTTTTTTATACGTAGGTAGTGTTTTAAACTGTTATTAAAAAATTTGGATTTTAAAATGAGATAAGGTTGATTTATTTTTCCCCAATAATTGCATTTTTAAAAATAATGTGTTCCTATGTGGTTTTTGGTGATAGGTGTACTTTGGATAAGATTTTTTTAAAAATGTGTAAGTGTATGTTTTTTGTAGATGGTTGGAGATCAATTTGAATTCATTGAGTGTAATATTTCCTGTGGCCACTTGGTGATGCTGTTGCATAATGTTTTAATGTTGACTTTGTCCTGGCCTCTGTATTCTTCCTGTTCTTTTCTCATTTCAATTCTGATTCTCGGTGAGGCTGCACGTGTGTCTTGGTAAGTTGTGATCTCTGTTTTGTTAGGGGTGGTTTTGTTCTGATTTGTGGGGGGTGGGGGGTTGTGTTTGTCCTTGTTTTTTTTATTGTTTGTGGAAGATTTTCCTTGTAATTTTTATGTTTAGTATTGTTTTTGCTTTTTTTTGAATGTTGATGTTTGTGTTTTTGGTGTGGGTATTTCTGTGGGCCGGCCTTGGTGGCTGGGTGGCCCATTGAAATACCATGTGGTGTTAGGCTGGGTTTTTTTTTCGCAGGCCGGACTCGTTGGATTATCTACGCTGCCGGCCCGTGGTGGGGATGGGGGCATGGTCATTGGGGGATAGGAAGGGTGGGCTAGGTGGTGGGGAGGGGAGCTGTAGTGTGTTATGGTGCTTTGTTTTTGTGGAGTCGTGCTTTGTTTTTGTGGAATCGTGAAAGTAGATCGTTTTTCCCCTTTAATATCAGTAGGTGGGGGCTGCGATCCCCCTCCCCGCTGGCTACCCTAGTGTTGGGTGGTTTTTTGGGATAAAAGGTGTATATTGGCACTACACTTCTGGACACAGAGGAACAGGCAGAGAGGATCGATCCCCCACCCCCCCCCTCCTTAAAACAACTCTGGTTTTAAAGAGAAGAAAAGACGGAGTTTTTTTAAGGAGGGGTGGTGGGGGATCGATCCTCTCTGCCTCATCTTTTGTTTCCAGATGGGTTGGGGCAATATAGTCCTTTTATCCCCACAAACCTCCCAACACTAGGGTAGGCAGCGGAGAGGGGGATCGCCACCCCCTCCCACTGATGTTAAAGGGGAAACTCCATTCGGGAGCTTCAGGCGCCGCGGGTGAGTAAAAGAAAGCTGGTTGCTGTTTGCTTGCCTGTGAGCTGTTTTTCTTTTTAATTTTCCGGGCGCCGTTTTCCTCAGCGTTCTGCGTGGGCGCGCAGGACGCTGGGGCTTGTAGTTATGGGTTGGTGCTTTGTGTTTTTGCTGGTTTTTTTAAAAATGCTTTTGTTGCGATTGGCTGCGGCGCGTGTCCGAACGCTGCGCTGTGCGAGAGCCTCTCAGCGTGATTGGCTCTGGCGCGGCGCAGCGCAAGGAATGTTGGGAAGTGAAGTTCTTTCCCTTTCTTGCCGTTTGTGGGGTGAGGCCCCCGTGCCGGATTTTTAAATCCTTCGTTGACCTGCGTAGGCAATTCGGCCGTGCGCACGAAGGGTGGGTGCGGGTCAGTAGGGCGACGCATAGCAACCTATAGCCAGTTCCAATGGTGAACACTTGGTTTTATAGGTTAAGATTAAAATATTAAGCTTTTATTTGAATTTAGAAGTTCAATAATATGAATTAAAAAAGATTAAGGAACCATTAACTGATTACTGAATTTTCCTGGTTAATTGTCTGTTTATAGTGGCTTAGATACCACATAGTTCATGAAAGGTTTGTACACCTGATGTCAACAATACCCCCGCCCCCCTTCAGTCTTCTTTCCTTAGACAGGTACTTGAGTGAATGGATTCTGACTGACTCCAGGATTTCTCAGAAGAAACTGATTTTCTTGATTCATTGCAATCCTGTTTCATGTTTAATAGTTTCAATCCTGTTTCAATTGTTAAATAATTGTTCAACATAATCATCACACAGCTTTAGAGGTACAGTATTTATCATTTTGATCAGTCTTTTCATAGGTGTTAAGTCCACTAGATGTCACCCTCAAGCACATAAACACTTGTAAAAGCAACGTTCCATGATCAAAATAATGAACATTGTGATAGTAATTATCCCTAAACTCTGACAATATAGAATTATGCATGTCTTCCAGAGAAGGAAATCACAACACAATAGCTTGATACTGTAAAAGCATTTCTCCGGCTATTCTCTAATTTGCATGTAATTTTTAAAAAAACTTTGCCTATTATATGAGGGGCAGAGACATAGAACTAAGTGGTGACAGGTTGCCCACCCTACCTGCTGGTGATGTTCAAGAGACTCTAGGACAGACATCCCATGGGGTAATTGGTGGGGTGGAAGGGTAACTAGGGTGAGGGCTTGAGTATGAGCTGTAGTGTAGAGAACATGAAGTGGAAGAGAAAGGAACATTCTTTTTAACAGAAGTGGCATCACACCTTTGTTACTCATTCACTGGCTGGCCTTCAGCTTAGCATTTATTTTCGCAATAGCAATTTCACTTATATATGGCCCGTAGTGCTTAGTGCACTCTCTGGGCAATTCACAAGGTAATTATCATTTTCCCCTCCAACATGCTGGGTTCTCATTTTACAGACCTCAGAAAGATGGAAGACTGAGTCAACCTTAAACCCTTTATCCTATCATTCCTAGGAGAGGAGCTAGCTGACTCTCCACCCACCCCCATTGTAAGTGATAGATTCCCCTATCCCCAGGGCCATAGCCAGGATTCTAGATGTAGGTGGGCAAATATTTTTTCAGGATGGGCAACAATGTCATATAATGTATATAAGCAGCTGGAAGTTTGAGGGTGGGTAAACTGCTAACTCAGGATGGGCGACGCCCACCCTGGCCACCCCCTGGCTATGGCCCTGCCTCTCCTCCCCAATTGGATTACTTCATAAGGCTGTTGTGGTGATAAAACAGTGGTACCTCATACAACGATTTTAATCCGTTCCATGGGGCTCGTTGTACAAAACAATTGCTATATGATGCATGCATCGTATAGCAATTTTCCCTATGGGATGCATCATACAATTTTTTTTTTGGTAAGTGTTTTTTCCCATTGAAAATTGTTGTGCAATTTTTTCCATAGGGAAAATTGTTATGCGGGATGCCATTTCCCCCAAAAAACCTAATACTTATGCGATTTCATTGTTATATGGGGCAATGGTTGTATGAGGTTCCACTGTACTGAGAAAAGGTGGAATATGAAATGAACAAAAAAGTAAATGTCATTTCATTTCATGCTTCTTTTCTTTTATCTCAGTTGGTATCATCCATGGATTGAACAAGGCTTGCTTAAACAGAGCTCCAGTGATGATCTTTGGTAATTCCAAATCCCTCCTTTTTTAATTTAAAAAGGCGAAGGGCCATCTTTTGGAAAATATGCAGGCAACATATTTATAGAGCTTGTGGTCGAATATAGTTTTGCTTCCTCAGATTGCCTAACCCAAGGAAAGAGTTTGGAAACTGGAAGATATATTTCTAGTCTGGATTCTGCAGAGCAGGAATGGCAACATTAGTTAACCTGCAAGGTTAAATAGTATATATGTTTCTCCATTGTATGTATCACACTTGCTTACATCTTTGCTTCACCATTTCATTATGTCTAAAACAACCCTTCAAAATATTTTGGCATAGAGGAACTATGGCCACATCCAAGCTATTCTTGCGTCAATCCTTCCACAAAAAACATAGTACAAACCATAGTACATAGTACAGACTTCTGGAATCCTCTAGCACTCGATAATTCTATATAAGGGAAGCTTATGTTGGAACTTGTGTGTAGTGTAATTAAACTTCCATTTTAAAAAGCCAGGAATCTCTTGTTTATGGAAGTGGGATATTGTGCTTCAGTATCCATGATTCGAAATGTCAGGAAATGGTCTGATATTACTGTACAATATTATGCCCATGTTGCAGGTAGGGGAAAGGATGCCAAGTTTCACATAGCAAAGAACAACCTGAATGTTGACAATACCAGTGTCAGTAGTCAAGATGGTCTACAGCAGGGGTGTGGCCAACCTTGGTGCTCCAGCTCCTCTTGGACTTCAATTACCAGAAGCCCAAGTCAGCACGCCTGCTGATCAGAGCTTCTGGGAATTGAAGTCCAAAACAGGAGAACCAAGGTTGGCCACCCCTGGTCTACAGGATAGCTACCTATGCTCACTACCATTCAAACTTGTTGAAAAACAGCCCGACCATGACAATTGTTTTGTGTTTTGGTGAGAAGTGGTTAGCTGATGAAAAAAGAAGCCAGCTTCTGGGATTTTCCATTGTGTTGTGTTTCTATGTGAATGGTATCCACATTTGTAAACTGGATTTTTTTAAAAATATATATGAATATTTGTTTGGTGCAGTTCGAGATTCAGTTTTCCTAGGTAGAGTTTGAGAAGTACTGTTTATATTTTAAGTGAGATCAAAGCGTGTTGTTTTTCTTAATTTGCACTTTATTACTGGATATATGTTTTACTAATCCTGTGTGTACTCTTTGCTTTTCTTACTCTGTAGTTGTATTAGATGTTCAAAACTGGGCTTTTTTTCTGTGCATGTTCCCATGGCTTTCTTTCTTTTCCTTTTCCTTTGATGGTCTGGTTTTGTGAGCAATAACAGAAGAAGCTGGATAAGAGAAGAAATGCATGATAAGGAGCTCAGTCCTTAAGGCCAGCTGCCTTAATTGGCTCCACAAACACATTGCAAGTCTTTTGTAATCTACTCACCAAGTAATTTTCAGCCTTTGCTAAATATAGAATACAGTAATAGGTGTATGTTGCAACACTTTTTTCTCTAAACAACAACAACAACAATGATGATGACTGTGGTTTGTAAAAAACATTTTCTCTCTCTCTGGATGTGCCTATTAATGCACAGAATTGCTGAATCTTAAGTTTTATATTTGTGTGTGTGCATTTCTTTTATATATAGATAAAAGTCAAGGACACAAATGAAAATTGTGTTCTAAAAAGAAAGGAACTTGTTCACCTTCATGCTGTTTTTCTGTGTATTTACTTGAAATGCACATGTGTACATGCATACATATTTTGATCACCATTTTAATGAGAAACAGTTTTTGCTCTTTATTCATATATTTATAAATTACAGACCAATGATCGCAAATTCACCATATTCATTGTCAAAGCCAAGGAACCACCATTTTAGGACTTCTACCTGCAGGAAGAGGCTTTGTATTGGGGGGTGGGGGAGCATCTACAGTACTGTATTTTAAAGTCCCAGCTATTTTTGTCAGTCTTTGGTTTTAAAGCTGAGTTTTTAAAAAGAAGCAAGGATAGAAAGGCTATAAGTAGCATACTACTATACTGTAAAAGGACATCGTAGGGTGTGAATATCACCTTTCACAAGTTTTGTAAGGTGTCAGTCATAGCTGTAGGGAGAAAAACATAAATGGATTAGAAATGATATAAAAGAGTAAGTCAGTGTAGTCTGCTTGTGACATAGAAGAATATTTCTTATGACTGGAAGACTGGCAGGTAGGCAGTTTGAGACCCAAGTGCTGCATGATGGAGTGAGTTTTCATCTCTGTCCCAGCTCCTGCCAACCTAGCAGTTTGAAAGCAAAAAATTGCAAGTAGATAAATAGGTACTGCTTCAGCAGGAAAGGTCACAGTGTTTTCGCATCTAGTCATGCCTGCCACATGACCACAGAAATGTCTGCAGATGAATCTCCTGCCTGTGGAACTGCATCTCCAGATGGAGTTGTTGCCCTTTAGAAAAGAACTAAAAACCTGGCTGGCGGGCCAAGTTTGGGGTGCAGGTGGAGGGGTGGCTTCCGTTGGGTGGTTAATATAGGGGAGGATGCCTGCCCCATGGTTTCTTCAGTTCCTGCACCCCTCTCTTTTTAGGGGTGGGTTCTTATTGCTGGTTTTTATCTGTTTTATTTGTTTTTATCTGTTTTTACCCACTGTTGTGAACCGCCCGGAGTCGGCTTTGGCTGAGTGGGCAGTATAAAAATTTAACAATAAATAAATGAATGAATGAATGAATGAATGAATGTAGCCAGTACTGGCTTTTTGGCTGTAAACAGAGATGACCACCGCACCCTAGAGTCAGATACAACTGGCTTTCAAGCAAGGGAGAGCTTTACCTATCCCTTTCTACAGTGCAGACTAATTATTAGAATCCTCTTGCAGGAAGGGTATATATGAATGCCAGTTTAAACAACTCTGCCTTTAGTTGTAGATATACCAAGGGACAGAGCATCACACACTCTGGGTGGCAGTTTATTTCAGAGAGAGGGAACCACAGCAGAGAAGGCTGGATATTTATTTTTATTTTTGTTGGAACCTCTCTTACTTCTCTGGTATGGCTACTCTCAGCAATGAGGTCTATGAGGAATGCATGATACAGGTAGATATTCTTTGGGGAGATACTCCTACAATGAGATTCAAAACCATTAACGGCCATACAGGTTGAGAACCAATACCTTAAATCAGGCACAGAAACCAGTGCAGATTAGCTAAGGTTGGAGGGGGGGTATGTGTTCAGATCTAACCACCTCTGATTGCTGCAGTGTGGCCTAGGCTGTACCTTCCACCCCATCTTCATGGGTAGCCTCACATAGAGAGCATTGCAGCTTAAATTAGAGCAGGGGTGCCCAAACTACGTCCTGTGGGCAGGATCCACCCACTCACCCCTGATGCCAATTCATCCATCCCTGCACCACCCTCATCGCTCCCAGAAGCGGAAGTAAAACACGCCCATATGGGTGTTTTACTTCCGTTTCTGTGAGCAATGTGGTTGGCATGGCCCAGATGAATTGGCATGGGGGGGGCACAACTGGCCCACAGGCCATAGTTTGGGCACCCCTGAATTAGAGGAAAGGGTGGGATGAGACGGTGAGCGAAAACCACTGAGAAAAGTGGTTTCAGAACAGGTTGGAAGAGGCACAAATGGCATGGGTGTTTCAGTATGACTGCAAAGGTGAAGGGAAGTGAGGCAGGAAAGGAGGGGGGAGAGAACGCAGGAGGACCTAATGGGGGCGAGATCGGTTTACACCGACAGCTCAAGTGTGTGTGTGTGTGTGTGTGTGTGTGTGTGTGTGTGTGTGTGTGTGTGTGTTTGTTTGTTTGTGTGTGTGTGTGAGAGAGAGAGAGAAGTCTGCAGGGTCCAGCGATTGCCCCCTAAGGGCGGTCTTCTCTTGGCAAGGACAGGCCACGGGCGGCAGAGGAGGAGGAGGAGGGCCCAGGCGGGCCGCGCGTGTGTCTTTGCCACCTGAGTCCTGTTTTTGTCCAGGGCTCTTTCAGCTGACTGGCACCGCGCAAGCCGCCCCTGATTGGCTCTTGGCCAGGGCTGCTTCGAAATACCGATGCGGAGCGCGCCGCTCGTCCTCTCTCTCTCTCTCTCTCTCTCCCCCCCGTAATTTCTCTAGGAGGCAAACCATTGCCAGCCACGAAGGGGTTGTGGAGGGGGGGGGCTCAGAAGAGGCTCTCACAGCGCGGAGCGTGTGTGTGTGTGTGAGAGAGAGAGAGAGAGAGCAGAGAGGGAGTCGGGAGACAGACGCGGGAGGAGTGGGGGTCGGGGGGCAGAGAGAAAGAGAGAGAGAGAGAGAACAGCCTCGGGCTTTCGCTGCAGTGCCCCAGAAAGAGCCGCTGGACTCTGGCGCGCCTCAGGTTTCCTGGCGCCCAGGTTCGGTGGTGCGCGCGGCGGCGGTGTGGGAAAGCCCGCGTGGCGCGCCTGCCTGCCTGCCTGCCTAACAGGGGGACTTCTTCGCGCCGCCGCCTCCGGTTCGGGCGGCTTGCTTTGCTTCCCGTGAAGGAGGGAGGGAAGGGGCTCGTTCGGAAGGACCCTCTTTTCGGCGGGTTTCTTTCGGCTCTTACGGTAAGTCCCGGCGTTGGGGTGATAGGGACACACACGGCGTGACACACACACTGCGTGACTCTCTCTCACACACATACACACACACGGCGTGACACACACACACTCTCACACACACACACACACGGCGTGACACACACACACGGCGTGACACACACGCACACGGCGTGACTCTCTCTCACATACACACACACGGCGTGACACACACACACTCTCTCTCTCTCTCTCTCTCTCACACACACACACACACACACACGCGGCAGCAGCGTGGCTTTGCTGCAGTGCTGCCGCGCGCGCGCTCCCTCCTCCTCGACGACAAGCATGTCTATCCGCCGCCTCTCCATGACCTTCATGGCCAGCCTCCTCTCCTTATCTTCCCCCCCACACACACACACACACACTCCTTAGGTGTGTGTGTGAAGCACCAAAACCCAACTTGAGCCTCTTGTTTTGTTTTCCCCAGCCCTAAAGGCCGCCGCCGCCGCCACCACCACCAAATCCCGTTTGTCCTTGAACGCACAGAAAAGGGAGGGGGAACTACCAGGCGAGGCGCCCTGATGAGGTGGAGGGAGAGAGAGCGAGAGAGCGAGCTGGTCTTTGCTTTAGAGCAGGAGTTCTCAACCTTTGTAAGGCGAGAGGGGACAAGTCACCGCTCCCTCAGACAGCTTCAGGGCCGGACGGTCATTTTGCCCTTCCTCCACCACATGGCACTTCCTGGTGGTGTGGCGGAGGCGATGGGGGGTGGTGGGTGGCACATGAAATGGTGCCGTGGGCCACATCCGGCCCGCGGGTCGCAGGTTGAGAATCCCTGCTTTATAGCAATGATCCACATCACAAAACAGTAGCTCCAGCCTTTAAGGAAGAGGGTTGGGAAGGGGGGGGGGGTTGGGGAAAACACCTGTGTCATTGTTGGGCTTCAAGAATAAGGAGGGGTTGGGGACCCACAGGTGAGGGTTTCCCATCAGCCCTTTCCCACCCAAGGTTGACAAGCAGGGCTGCAAGTAAAGTGGAGCGGGGGATTCAGAGCGCACCAAAATGGTAGAGGGCACTGAAAGCTTGGAGGTGAATCTACTTGGTGAGTGTTTGGCAAATAAACAGCAACATCCCCTTTCCCCGCTTTTGAAAGTATAAACTTTTTCTTTCTTTTGAGGGGAGCATCACATCCTTCTCCTTTTTCATGAATGTGTGCGTGTGTGTGTGTGCGCGCGTGCAAAGTGAATGGAAACAGTGCTCTTGCCCCAGGCACCAAGATCACTAGTTCACCAAGGCGCTCTGAGACGTCAACATTTGAAATGAGAGCAGCTGAGAAGATCATTTGGGCCAGCTCTCTTTTGCACAGAGGAACCTAATCTGTAGAGTTTAGAAGGGGAAAAGAAGGGACAACGTATCCTAATTGATCTTTCACACTTTAAACCTGGGAGGAAAAGCTAAAACTTCAGTATTTTGTAATTCTTCAGGGAAAAGGAGAAGTATGCAGATTTTCTGAATGTGACGGATCATTGCTTCAGCTATGCTTTGTTCCAAGTTGGTGCAGCTTTGATTTGAACTGCTAACCTGCTGATCTTCCAGTTGTCAAACTCAGCATCTTAACCAATAAGCCACCGTGTGGCCCCTATTTAAACCTTACAGAACAGCAAACCCATAAAAAAAAAGTCTTGTGGCACCGTAAAGGCAAACAGGTTTATTTGGCTTTTGCTGTCATGGACTGGAACCCACTACATCAGATGCGGGTTTCTTCATATGGGTTGCCTGTAGTGTCAGCATAAAAGTTGATGTGGGGCAAAAAAACTACCTAATACTGTATGATTCAGAGCTGGCTGGATAGCTCAGTGGTTAAGGTATCTGGCTGTGTAGCCAGAGGTTGGGAGTTCAATTCCCACTGTGCCTCCAGGTAGCAGAGCCAGCCAATAAGGCAAATTGCAGAATCCCAAAATATCCACAGAAGAAGAAAACAGTAAACACATCTGAGTACACTATATGTAAAAAGCCCTGCGAAAGGTCACCATATACTGTATCAGAATTGAGGTTGTATAGTTATTGTTAATAATTGTAGCAGGTTGCCAGTTGCAACAACACTGCTCATATCTGGGGAGAAAGAAACATCCACAGGCACAATGCCGTAGGCAAAGGTAAAAGTCACCCTTGCTCCAAAGCCAGTCATATCTGATTCTAGGGTTTGGTTTATAGCCAAAGAGCTAGTGCTGTCTGTGTCTGCAGATGTTTCTGTGGACATGTGGCAGGCATGACTAGACACTGGAGTGCATGGAATGGTGTTACCTTCCCACCAAAGTGGTACCTATTTATCTACTTGCAATTTCTTGCTTTTGAATGGCTAGGTTGGCTGGAGCTGGGGCAAAGATGGGAGCTCAGTCTGTCATGCAGCACTCGGGTCTCGAACTGTTGACCTGCTGACCTTCCAGTCATCAAATTCAGCTTCTTAACCACTAAGCCACTGCAGCCCAATAGAAAGTGCCTAACTTTCTGTTCCCTCCTGATAAGTCGTAATTTATCAATGGGGCACAGCTAGAGAGCTCCTATTCCTTGCCTTTAGTTTCCTACTTTAGTTTGACGCCTGCAGCCATAGAGATACTGTCATTTAAATAGAGATTTGTTTGTCATTTAGCCATATATCAGACTGTGATTTTTAGCACATTCCCTTTCAGACCTGCTATATGAACTCAAGCAATCCTGGCTAAAATCCTATATGAAGGTCCTTATGAGTAAGACTCATTGAATTTAATGGGATTTACTTCTATGTAGATATACATAGAATTACATTTTTAATCCACTGGGTGTTAGTGAGACCAAAAAAGAATTCAGGCAGGACTCTTGGGCTTAACTAATATGTAGATTATGCTACTAAGAAGAAAATACTAGATTAATCATTTGGCCTGTGGTATAGGTAATAAAGATCAAAGACTGAGGTTTTCTTCATGGAAATTATGCACCAGCATCTTATTACAAGTGATGTGAATCCTAAATTTAAGATTATCATTCGTGAACATTTTTAGTGACATAATAAATGAACTGTAAAAATCCACACAGTTATGTGTGGTACTACACCCATGCACAGATTTGTGTAAACTGTAACAAATGACTGTGTATGTATCAAGGGAAAGTTACTATTGAATAGGTGACAGAGGACGTGAACAATACCAACAAACACAATGAAATTGATAGGGAAAAACTGGACTGAGTTCAGGTACATAATGAATGCAACACAGAGCAATTAATCTCATTAAGCAGAAGAATGTACTCCAGACCAGTACTGTATATGGTATTGTAGAAGATGTTTCACTACAGAGGCCATAGAAGCTCATAACTGGCTGTGTTGACCAAGGCTGGTGAGAAGTGAAATCCAGCAACATCTGCATGACTACATGTTCCCCCTCCCAACTCTGCTGGGTAGTTAAGAAGTGGTTCACTTTCTGCTCTCACCACTATTTCAGTACAAATAGAACACATATCCAGTATCACAATGTTGTAGAACTAAAGAGGGCAAAAAAGATTTCAGTTCTACCATTCCCACATAGCTAGCTATTAATTAACTTACTTACTTAATTGCTTCCTCTTCTACCTTTCAATGTACAGCAGGGGTTTGCAACCTGCAGCCCATGGACCGACCCTGGCCCCCGATGCCATTCCATCCGGCCCGTGGCAATGACCACGGAAGCAGAAGCGGGCATGTTTACAACAGCTGTGCATGCGCAAATGCATCCCGCCATGGTTTGTGGCAGCATTTATGACAGGGGAAACCACATGTCTGGCCTGCTCAGCTGTCTGATGGTGAGTGGTCCAGCCCATGGCATGAAAACTTTGAGAACCCCTGGTGTAGAGGATTCCACAAAGAATTTCTATTGGGATCTATCCTTCTGGTTCTTCTTTGTGTGTTCTTTTAATCTTTTAAACTAGCTATTAATTTACTTTATTTAATATATTTTTAAACAGTCCACTAGCTGACACTCACTTAGCAGCATACACTTCATCATATATAGCATTTCAACAATACATTACTAACTAGTACAGTGAAACAGCTATCAAAGAAGCAGAATATAAAACTGACAGGAATAAAATAAAAAACATCTCTAACAATGGCTGCATGGAAACTGCAGATGCATTGCAGAGAGATTTCTGCAGAACAAATTGTTCCAAATGGCTGGGCAAGTGAGCCAGTTTGCATGCTTTAGAAGAAACTGTAGGGCTCTGTTCCTAAGCTTTAGGGACCTAGACTGCAGAGGTGAGTGTGTATTGAATTTTCTTTATCAGGCCTAGTAAGTAAGATCCTTTATTCACTAAGTCTGTTGCTAGAGCTTTAGGGCATAGTGTCCAGAAACCATGTCATCTTTCCTTCCTTTAATTTAGACCTTGGCTTAGACAGTAGAGTTTTCTGTGCTTGTAACTTGCATAGTGCAGGCATGCTTTTCAGTTACCAGTGCTGAAGTGTTTGGGTGCTGCATAGCAACATATACGTATGTAATGTTTCTAAAAATGTGTGAGAATTATTTCTTGCTCAGGTGAATGAAGAATGTCTTATTTATGCCATATTCACAACATTGATTCAACAGAATTGCCAGACTATAGTTTGCATTGTGTTAATGAAAGCCTGAGGAATCTCGTTAGAGACCACCCAAAATGACATCTCAGGTGATGGAATTCTGGAGAATTAATTTAATTTAATTTAATTTAATTTAATTTTTAGTTCACAATTCATATGCATCACCTGCTGAACAAGATTTGTTGGTTCTTCGATAACATTTCGTCAAAATCCAGCTTTACACTAGGAAGTGACTAGTTATGGTGACTAAAATAATTGCACCATCAAAGCTGGGGGAAAGTGCCTTCCAGCAACATGAGTGAAACCCACCGCGTGGCTGTGGGGCTTTCGCCTGGTCGGAGGCAAAGAGTTTGACGTGCCACTGACCATCTCCAGGGAGGCAGGGCTCCGTTTGGTTGTGCCCTGAAGTTTTCATTTCTTTCTCTTTTGGAAACACCAGAATCATGGGAGTGGGGAGAAATTGCAAGTACTGTAGATAAATAGGGACCACTTCAGGGGGGAAGGTAACAGAATTCCGGTGCTCCGGTTCTAGTCATGCCTGCCACATGACCACCGAATACGTCTGCAGAAGCAGACATCTCTTGAAACAGAGATGAGCACTGAACCCTAGAGTCGGATACGACTGGTTTTTGAGCAAGGGCAACCTTTACTCCTGTCCCGTTTTTGTGAGAGGGAAATATGGCATCCCTATATAAGCCACCCTGAGTGGTGCTTGCATCCAAAGGGCAGAGTATAAAAGTAAATAAATAAACTTTGCAAATAAAGTACTATAGTGCTAAGCTTAGCCCTCTCCACACACAACAAAATGGTATTCAAAATGACTCTCTCCCCCTCCCTCCCTCCCTCCCTCCATGTTCAAAAAGCATGGGAGGCAGGGGAAAGGGAATAGGTCTAATCAAATTAGCCTTGATTATCTAGTCCAATGGTTCCCAACTTAGGCCTCACAGGAGGACTTCAATTCCCAGAAGCCTAAGTCAGTACATTGGCTGATCAATGCTTTGGGGAAATTGACTTAGGCTTCTGGGAACTGAAGTCCAAAAACCAAACGTTGGGACACACTGATCTAGTCAGTGAGAAGGATAACTGAAAGGAATGGTGCTGGACCAGATGCTTCTTCCTTCATAAAGACAAGCCCTCTTCCAACCTTCCCTCCTCTCATAATTTAAACTCTTTTGCATTCTCTGTCTTAATTATATAATTTGTATCATGCTATTTCATTCCTTTATATAACTTCTTCACATGCTAACATACGGTGTATGAATCACTCCCAAATTGTATGGAGCAAAATCAGTTATGTCAACAAGCTTAAAAGAAGTGAGCTGGCAGATTACCTAGAACTTGCTTAATTGCAATTCTCAATGGGCATGACCCTCCTTTAGGTTGCTCCAAATAAAGATATCACATTTCATAAGCAATAGTATTTTCGCATTAAAAGTGACAGTCCTTTGGCTGCTTGTCCAAATGAAATGTTAGTGTTAAGTAGAGATGACACTAAAGCTAAGCAGATTTCACAGACTTGAGCTTTGCCAAACCAAGAAAGACAGGTATTAGATAGGTATGAAATAATGATTTTCACTGAATTTGGCTAAAAGGGTTAAGGAGATTCAGAACTGTCTAAAGAAAGCATGTCTTTATGGAATGTACAACATGTACTGATGGCTGCCAATTAGGGAAGCTTTAAATTAAGCTGAACAACCTCACAAAGAGTAAAGCTATCAACCACTATTTGTTTTGAAGTATGGCAATGATATATTTCCTCTGGCATCGCTGATAATGTGCCCCTCAGTACCAGTTACTGGGTACACTCAAGTGAGAAGTTCTATTACATCCAATAGCAACCTATGTCCTACTTGTAGATCCATCTTAATTGACCATTGTGAAAATAAAATGTTCTACTTTCTGAGATTCTCGGTTTAGATTAGTTTGATTCTCTGTAAACTGCCTATATTTTTGGTTTCCTTTATTTGAGACTTGAGGTTATTGTTTTACAAATTCTGACTGATCACCATTTTTGTTTTATGTGGTTGTTTACTTTATTCATAACTGCTTTCCATTTTACTGTGAGTGCTGCACTAATGATAATACAGTACAGTTGCTCTCAACTTGTATCCCAAGACCATCATCCTTTGTGGCTTGGCATATCTGTGTGTATGAATGTTAGGATCCTCAGACTCATTTTGGAGTTGCTTTATCCCCTTGTGTTTTGTTCTCATGAGATTCCTTGTCTAAACATTACAGATTTTCCTTGTGTTTTGTTCTCATGAGATTCCTTGTCTAAACATTACAGATTTTCCTTCTGGCCTTTACTTCTTAAAAATGACTTGGCAAGTTGTGTCATCTGCTTATAGTTAAAAAGAGAAGAGGCACTGCCCCGCCAGCCTGGAAATAAAACAGAATGCTGGGCAGTGGTTCTTGCCACAGGAGGAGGTTTGCCTACCCATCATAATTGTTTAACATTGTTTTATTTAGACATGCATTGATAATGGTTGATCAAAACTGAGTCATAAGTAGATTGTATCCAGTATTATACGAGAGCAGGGATGCCCAAACTTTTTAGGCCATGGCAGTCATGTGGCTCCTCTCACCGGAAGCGGAAGTAAAACGTGTCTTGCAATCCAGGGCACTGTGTTGTCCTGGTTTTCCTCATTTCTGGAGGGTCGTACCCAGTCGGTGTGGTTGGAGAGTGAGAGGTCCAGCGCTAGGCCCCTACAGTATGGGGTGCCTCAGGGCTCGGTGCTCTCTCCTCTCCTATTTAACATATACATGAAGCTGTTGGGCGAGGTTATCCGTTCCCATGGGGTAAGGTATCATCAGGTTGCTGATGATACCCAGTTATATATCTCGGCCCATGGGGACCCCAGTGATGCAGTCAATGTCCTATCCAGATGTCTGGAAGCGGTTGGGGTCTGGATGGGAAACAACGGGCTACAATTGAATCCCTCCAAGACTGAGTGGCTTTGGATAGGGGGTCCCGCGTTATCCAGGGAGCTGCCAACTTGGATGGGGCTGCTTTGCCCCAGACAGACCCGGTACGCAACTTAGGGGTCCTCCTGGCCTCGGGGCTGCTACTAGCAGATCAGGTGGCGGCTGTGGCCAGGAGGGCTTTCTCACAGCTTCGCGTCATCCGTCAGTTGCGTTCGCTCCTGGACCGGGACTCCCTGCTCATGGTCACACATGCTCTGGTCACCTCCAGGCTAGATTATTGCAATGCGCTCTACATGGGGCTGCCCTTGTCAACCATTCGGAGGCTGCAGTTGGTCCAGAATGTGGCAGCCTGGGTGGTGATGGGGCACGGGCGTTATGCTCATGCCTCACCATTACTTCGGGAGCTGCACTGGCTACCAGTTTGCCTCCGGGTGCAGTTCAAGGTGCTGGTTTTGACCTTTAAAGCCCTTCATGGTAGTGGGCCAGGATACCTTAGAGACCGCATCGTCCCAAGAGTGTCCGCCCGTCCAACCAGAGCGGATCGGAGGGGCTCCCTGATTGTTCCATCTGCCAGAGGGGCTCGTCTCTCTGGCACACGAAGGAGGGCCTTTTCCGTGTCCGCACCAGCCTTGTGGAACCTCCTGCCTGTAGAGTTGTGGGAGCAGATGGAGCTGCTACCTTTCAGAAAAGACCTAAAAACCTGGTGGGCAGGGCAGGTGTGGGGCCCAGATGGAAGAGTGGCCTCCGCCTGTTGGCTTATAAATTAAGCCCCTATTTCTTTTAATTGTCTTTTTTTAATGTGGGTTTTAAGAGGAATGAGGTAGGTGGGTGGGTATGTTGGGTTTGAATTGGTTTGAATTGGTTTTACTGTTTTATGTGTGTTTTAACTTGTTGTGAGCCACCCAGAGTCGGGTTTACCTGATTGGGCGGCATATAAATTTGAATATAAATAAATAAATAAAATCTGTTTTGCAACAGGATGAGATAGATTTTAAGCTGCTATTTTCTCTGCTTAAACCGGGAGTGCTCAAACTATGGCCTGGGGGCCGGATATGGCCTCTGATGGCAATTCATCAGGCCCACTCCACCCTCATTGCTCCCAGAAGTGGAAGCAAAATGCTTCCGGGAGCGACAAGGGTGGCACAGGCCAGATGAATTGCCATTGGAGCGGATCCGGCCTCTGGGCAGTAGTTTAGGCACCCCTGCACTAGAGAAAAAAATCACTTCTCTAGAGAAAGGGGGAAGACTGCAACCTAATATAATGACACTCAGCTCATATCAATTCAGGTACCTTTCTTTTGCACTGTACCTGAAATCTCTATCTTGCTTTGTCAGTGTACTTTCACAAACAATAATATAACATCTAGTTAAATTTGAATTCTTGGGACTTTTTGTTTCTTTTTTATTTCTCAGTTTTTATAACACTTATGCCTGCAGAAGAATTTTGGAAGACTTAGAAGCTTGCTTTGCTTGTGTGTTTCAGTGTTAACCAACCTGGATCAAAGTTTGTGTGATTTTATTTGCAATTGTACAGCTCCTAGCAGAATAACTAATGAAATTAATACCCAGGCTAATTAAATAATAAAATGTCTTATAAGAAGACAAAGCCTTGTGGAACAACTTGTAGAAGAACTTTTACAAGGAGGATCAAAGTACTGGATATGATGGTCTATGGGGGTAAGAAGCTTTTTCTTGTCTCATAATCAAGTGATTTGGAAAAACTGCTGCTTGAGACATTAGAAGGCTTATTATATGGATAGATGCTTTGACATGGTATAAAGCAACCTTCCTAGGCTGGATCTTCCACACTGATGTGAGAAGACCCTTTGTTAATTCTGTAAATGAATTGTGTTGTCGTTTTTTAAAAGGGGGCAACTGGTAAAATCCCACATGCATACATCTAACCTTTCTTTAGAAGAACAGTATGCATGTGATTCTTATGAAAGCAGTAGTATTTCTAAAATTTATATAATATGTTTAACTTGCAAACTCTCTCAGAGCCTCACCCATCTGGAAGGGAGTGTTCTCAATCTGTGAGTGTGTTATGTGTAAAAACTGAACATATTGGGATTCCCATTCTCTGTGCTGAACCAGTAGCTTTGTGCTGCTGCCAGGGTTTGAGAGGCAAAGATAAGTGAATCAGCAAGAAACATAACAGAGGGGAACTCCTCATGCTAGTACTTTTAGCTTTCCTTTCCTTTAGCTGTCTTATGTCTTTATCTAACACAAAGATATCCAGAGAATTCACCAGTCTATTATATGTTCCTATTCCATCCCTAAGAGCTCAGGAAAATCCTGAATTAGACAATCCAGTGAATCAGTTTGGCAGTCTCTAACCTGTATTCTTGCCTATAAAAAAACTGTATATGTTGGCTCACAGGAAATCAAAATTTGTTCAGCCATGCAGGGTTTGACTTTTGACATAAGCATCACAAGCATTACAAATTACTTTTTTAGGATCAGTGCTAGTATGGCAATGTATGAATCTTTCATGTGTTGACAAACAGAAGTATAGATGACAGGCTAATCTGTTTTGGCACCATGGATTTTTTTAATGTGTTTACTCAGAAACCAGTTCTTTCATATTTCATAATTAGATTTATTTTTACTTAAAAATATACATGTCTAGATGTCTTAATTAAAAATTGCCCAGATTAATTTTCCATTCAAACTACACATTTTGAAATAAGGTAACATATTTTCTTGACCAAATAACATAATAACATTTTGAGAGATATGAAGACTAATCGATGGCTACTTTCAGATCACCATATATAACTCCATATGTATCCTTAGCACTAAACTGTTAAAAGTTAATTGACATAAAAGTTTTTTAAAGGAATTTTCCAATTGATACTAAGAGCTGAATGACAATATTAACAGTCTGTGCTTTGCAGAAGAAGCTGACTTATATCCCCATTTAAGTGAGGAAAATCGGCAAGGGTGTGAATAATCAAGGAGGGGAGGAAAGTATACACCCGAAATAGAAAACAGGGATTTTAATATATCGTGTGAAAAAGACGCAATTAAGGGCGGGGGAGCCAACGGAAATATGGACGGTATAACAAACACATGGCTAGGGATTTGAAAAACACTATAAAGACTAGACAAACAAACAGATAGAAATTGGGTGGCTGAAAACCACAATGTACATGCATAAACAACTTCTGAGCATATATAGATGTAACAACCTAAGCAAATAGGACAAATAGTTGCTAAGGAGCCGAGTCACAAAGTCCGTATCAAAGAGTCCATATATAATAGAAGTAAGGTCTAATAGTTCATATCCAAAAGTCTGTATCAAAAGTCCATATATAAGGTCCATATCAAAGTCCGTAGGTAACAAAGAGAGGTACAAAGTAAGGAAGCCAGGAAGGCTATGGATACATATCTAGGAGAACAACATTGTTGCAGAAAGAACAGGTCGATATCCTTCCGGTAAAAGATATTTCATGATCTTTGTCAAGATCTGCAACAAAAAGAAACCAACCTCACAATAACACTAGAAATACAATAACAAAAGCATAACATACAATATAAGACAGTATAAACAGCAGTAAAATAAATACCTGTACAAAACGCGCTCATAATCACCTCTGGTAGTATTCTCATAATGGGTGAGAGCGTTAAGAAAGATACACTGTGGCTACTACATATAGTTCCCGGGAAATCTCATGTGAATAACAATAATTAGCAAGGAAAATGAGCGCCGTGATTTAAAGAGAAAGAGGGGTGAACGGAAACATGAGAACGAGACAGTTTGAACTAAGATCTAAAGGAAGGCAGAATAGTCCTGATCAGTATTTAAACCGTGGGGATGTAAGGTGGAAAAACGATGACTAGAATGCTTCCCGTTGTAATAAAAAACATTATTTGTCAATAACATGAAATTGGCGGGGGGGAAAGATTCAAGTACAGCAACCCACATGTCGGTTAAGGCATGTTTTTTATCAATGAAATGCGAGACAAGAGGGGCTGTAATCATGTTGTTATGGATGCGTGAAAGATGTTCCTCCAACCTGGTTTTCAAAGGTCTGTTGGATTGGCCCACATAGGCTAGATTGCAAGAACATAGAATAATATACACGACGTCTTGTGAATTGCAATTGGAAAAACAGGAAAGTTGTAGTCTAAACGTGCTACTCGGGATGACAATCTCGTCAGTTCTCCACATATATCGGCAAAACCTACAGTGCCCGCATGGATGATGTCCTACAGGTGATGTAGAAGGGGGAGCTTGCAAGGGCAAACAATCAGTTCTTGATAAAATGCCTGCTATGGTTCTGGTCTTACGAAACCCAATCATAGGTTTGTCTTTACACCCAGAGACAGAATCAAGGATGTGCCAATGTTTATGAATAGTTTTCTTGATCTGTTGAGCTAAGGGAGTAAAGTCTAAGGACCAAAATATGTTATTTCTCTTGTTCTTATCTTTACGCTGGAAAATGGAACTCCTGGATCTAAAGGTAACTTTCCTGTATGCATTATTGATAACATGGACAGGATACCCCCTATGTTGGAGTGATTGACGGATTCTAGTGGCTGCTAATTTATCATCAGTATCGTGGGTAGAGTTCCGTTTTGCTTGGAGAAACAAACAGTACGGAATATTGTTTTTCAAAGAATGAGGATGATAAGAGTGAAACTGTAAATAATCATGCCTGTCAGTGGGCTTGTTGAATAAGCGCATGTTAAGTTTGTTGGCAGAAACAAAAATTTATAGATCCAGAAAAGATACGGAAGATACCCCTACAGGAAATCCGGACTTTAATTGAACATCATTTATCTTCATGCACACATTCAGATCCTCCCACACATTTTCTTTTAGACCTCCTTGATGTAGCTTTTGAGCACAATTTTTTCGGTTCATGAATACATTTTATTTACAGATACAAGGCGTTGCCATGGGATCAAATTTTGCCCCATCGGTAGCAAATATCTACATGAATAATTTTAATCATACATTTATCCTTAACCTATCTGTCAATCCATTTTTTCTGACATTTCGATTTATAAACGTTACATCGATGATTTGTTTTTTGTTTTTTCCAATCCGGCTTCTGTTATTAGTTTCATGACTTGGATCAATTCTTTACATGACCATTTATCATTCACACACACAGTGAGCCCTCATTCCATATCTTTTCTGGATCTAGATTTTACTCCCTTAGCTCAACAGATCAAGAAAACTATTCATAAACATTGGCACATCCTTGATTCTGTCTCTGGGTGTAAAGACAAACCTATGATTGGGTTTCGTAAGACCAGAACCATAGCAGGCATTTTATCAAGAACTGATTGTTTGCCCTTGCAAGCTCCCCCTTCTACATCGCCTGTAGGACATCATCCATGCGGGCACTGTAAGTTTTGCCGATATATGTGGAGAACTGACGAGATTGTCATCCCGAGTAGCACGTTTAGACTACAACTTTCCTGTTTTTCCAATTTATATTCACGAGACGTCGTGTATATTATTCTATGTTCAATCTAGCCTATGTGGGCCAATCTAGCAGACCTTTGAAAACCAGGTTGGAGGAACATCTTTCGCACATCCATAACAACGTGATTACAGCCCCTCTTGTCTCGCATTTCATTGATAAAAAACATGCCTTAACCGACATGTGGGTTGCTGTACTTGAATCTCCCCCCCCGCCAATTTCATGTTATTGACAAAGAACGTTTTTTATTACAACGGGAAGCATTCTATATTCATCGTTTTTCCACCTTACATCCCCACGGTTTAAATACTGATCAGGACTATTCTGCCTTCCTTTAGTTCTTAGTTCGAACTGTCTCGTTCTCATGTTTCGGTTCACCCCTCTTTCTCTTTAAATGACGGCGCTCATTTTCCTTGCTAATTATTGTTACTGTATTCACATGAGATTTCCCAGGAACTATATGTAGTAGCCACAGTGTATCTTTCTTAACGCTCTCACCCATTATGAGAATACTACCAGAGGTGATTATGAGCGCATTTTGTACAGGTATTTATTTTACTGCTGTTTATACTGTCTTATATTGTATGTTATGCTTTTGTTATTGTATTTCTAGTGTTATTGTGAGGTTGGTTTCTTTTTGTTGCAGATCTTGACAAAGATCACGAAATATCTTTTACCAGAAGGATATTGACCTGTTCTTTCTGCAACGACGTTGTTCTCCTAGACATGTATCCATAGCCTTCCTGGCTCCCTTACTTTGTACCTCTCTTTGTTACCTACGGACTTTGATACGGACCTTATATACAGACTTTTGGATATGAACTATTAGACCTTGCTTCTATTATATATGGACTCTTTGATACGGACTTTGTGACTAGGCTCCTTAGCAACTATTTGTCCTATTTGCTTAGGTTGTTACATCTATATATGCTCAGAAGTTGCTTATGCATGTACATTGTGGTTTTCAGCCACCCGATTTCTATCTGTTTGTTTGTCTAGTCTTTGTAGTGTTTTTCAAGTCCCTAGCCATGTGTTTGTTATACCGTCCATATTTCCGTTGGCTCCCCCACCCTTAATTGTGTCTTTTATATCCCCATTTATACAGGTGTCCAGAGTGTGCCTTGACTTGTTTTGCTTTCTATGTTAATTTAGAGTAAAAAAAATCCATTTCTTATTTTTACCCTTTTCTTTAATTTTTAGTACGTTGTTGAAATAGCCCACTTTCATTGTTTCTCAGAACATGAATATATAGTTTTGATTATAAAACCAAAGACATACCAATTTATTCAATGTTTGTATATATAGAATACAAAACAACACCAAGATTTTGAATGGGAAGCAAACAGACAGGAAAAGAGTTAAGCACACCCTGTCCATTGTTGCTATTTTATTGCAACTCTCTTTTCCATTCTAAAAAGCAAAAAAAGTTTTTGGTCCAGAATTCCAGGTTAGCCACAGACTATGCTAGACCACAGACAGCTCTCGTGAGAGGTTAAATGTTTTTTTTTAATATTTAAAGAATCATAGGATCATAGAATAACTGAGTTAGAATAGGCCTATGGAACCATCATGCCCAGCCTTCTGCTCAATGCAAGAATCCAAATCAAAGCAGATCTGCCAGATGGGCTGTCCAATTAGTTAATGAATTCCTCCTGCATTGGAGCAGTCGCTGCTTCCCAAGGTAATTGACTCCATTGTTGTACTGCTCTGTTAAAAGGTTTTTTCCTGATATTCAGCCTATATCTGGCTTCCTGTAACTTGAGCTGTTAGGTCTAGCTGAAAATCAGAAATCATGATGGTGCATGTGAATCGAGAACCTGGATATGAAGCAGAACAGTAGATTAGCTTGGAAACGCCTTTAAAAATTAGGTGGAGATTTAACCCAAACACAGCAAAACTCTACTGGAGTAACAGCAGAACAAGTGACTAGTCAGTTGCTAAACAATGGAAAAGTGCACGGAAAAAGGTGCAGGAGCAAGCCATCTAACCAGAGGAATAGTAAGGGTGACTTTTACCTTTACCTTGTGGCATTTGAATTGGAGGAAGCTATAAAGAGCATGAAACTGAACAAAGTAGCAAGTATCAATGATATAAGAACAGAGCAGATAGAGCAGTTTGGTCTTCACACTTTGGAATAGCTCCTGCAGTTAATGGACAATGGCATAGACAAGCTTAAGATTCCTAAATTGTGGAGACAGGATAGCATCATTGCTTTATTGAAACCCGGCAAAGACTCAGATGACCTGAAAAACTACCAACCAGTGTCACTCCTTTGCCATTTTTATAAGGCACTGGAAAGGATGATCTTCGATTGTATTTTTTTTAATTGGAAAGATCATGAAGGAACAAGCAGGCTTCAGGCTGGGTAGGTCATGTTGTGGTCAAATTCTTAACCTTAGGCAACACATTCAGGATGGGTTTGAAAGAAAACTAATTACAGTAGTGGCTTTCATTGACCTAACTGCAGTGTATGATACTGTCAATCATAGGACACTCTTCTGTAAAATAAATAATCTTGCTAGAGATTCCAAGTTTACTTGTGCCATTGGCAGCTTCTTCCAGAACCAGAGATTCTATGTGCCGATGCATGGCAAGAACAGTAGATGGAGGCTGTGAAGATTCTTATTGTTCATCCCCATTAGAGGTACTCAGCCTTTTTCTGGTTTGCTACATAAGCCTTCATATTTCTTTATATCTGATTTTTTGTCCCCCTCCCCCCTTCCAATTCAGTTTAAACCCCTCCTGATTATTTTCTTCATGCTGTATCTAAAGCAGTGTTTCTCACAGGGGGACTTCATTTCCAAAAAGCCTAAGTCAGTACATTGACTGATCAGTGCTTTGGGGAATTGACTTAGGCTTCTGGGAATTGAAGTCCAAAAACCAAAAGTTGGGAAACACTGATCTAAAGCCTCATGCAATTAGCTTGTTCAGTGGTTTGTTCTCCCACACAGGGACCTTTGATATGCACCTCTTCAAATGGAGTTGTCATCTATTTTCCTTTTCATTCCTTTCCATAATCAGTAAGCAAGTCGCTAGCCATACGCAAGAACAATATAAAGCCTTTACTACTACTTCTTCTTCCTTTTCTAGACCAGACAAAATAATTCCTTTTGAGAGTAATATCTGATACAAAGAATTAGAAATTTATTTGAAAATAAATGCGAATACCATGCATGTAGAACTTGATAGAGTTTTAATTGCACTTAAAAACATGACTAAGTGGACTTGATCCATGAAAGCTAACATCAAAATACAACAGTTAGTCTTTAAAGTGGCAAAGCATTTTTTGTCTTTTGGTTTTATTTATTCTCTGATATGCTTAAAAACATGAGTATTCTGAGATGTGTGATCTCCATTCCTTTCAAACCATGTCTAGATCACTAATTATTCACTTCCTCTGAAACAGTTAAAAGAATGACTTTTTAAAAAGGGCTCTAATTTTCCTCAAAATGTTTCAGTGCATATGAGATCTCACAAAATCACTTGTGATTTGTGGTAGGAAAGTGAGCAAGCAGTAGCAGCGTGTTACCTAAGTAACTAAATTCCTATCTGTTGCTCTTGATTGGCTGTTGTAAAATGCAGCAGGAGGAAGAAGAAGAGGTAGTTTCGGCCACAGCTATTCTAAATAGAACTATTCCTCCAGTAAGTGGTTCCTATTCAATCTCATACTTAATTATGAAACCTAGATTCTCCTGTTGGTCCCCCACACCTTGTTCCCCAAAAGTGGAACTTAGAATTGGGAAATAGATAGTGCAGGCTCCCAGGACAAGCAGGAACTGTGAAAATGGGCAGAGAATCTGTAGTTTGGGACTAGAAAACAACAACAGCATTCATACATTTCAGATGACAACATTCATACATTCAGTTTCTTTCACTGATTGATAGTCACAAACTTCATCAATGACTGACATTCCTTTTAAAATTGGCAAGCGTGTGGCCTTCCAGATGTTGTACTGCAGCTTCCAAGAATCTCTAATTAGCATTAGATAATGTTGAAGAGAGGTTCTGTGGTGGCTTAGTAGTTAAGACACTGAACTTGATGACTGGAAGGTCAGCAGGTCTGCAGTTCAAGACCTGAGTGCTGCATGACAGAGTGAGCTTCCATCTTTGTCCCAGCTCCTGCCAACCCAGCAGTTCGAAAGCAAGAAATTGCAAGTAGATAAATAGGTACCACTTCAGCGGGAAAGGTAACAACATTCTGTGTGCTCCAGCATCTAGTCATGCCTGCCACATGTCTTTGGAAACGTCTGTAGACGCAGACAGCACTGACTCTTAAACTGCAAATGGAAATGAGCACCGACCCCTAGAGTCAGACACAACTGGCTTTCGAGCAAGAGAGACCTTTACCTAATGTTGAGGATGATAGGAGTTACAATTTACCTACTTATGAGATACTTAACTCTGCATTTATTTGTTTTTTTCAGTATACTGCCTGACATTAGAAGATGTTACAATAAGTGAATGTTTACCTATGCAGTTCTTTTTTATTTGAGGTCTGCGCTGTCCATGGTGCTTGAAAGCATAGTGTGTTGTCGTTGAAGCTTATTATGAGCAGGTTTATTATTTCATGTTGTCCACTAAATTGCCTGTGTGCTATGTATCAATATAGCACTGTAGCTGCAGCACTTTCTTTACTGAAACAAAATGAACATTTGAAAATCAGTCTGCAAGAGAAGCATGAAGGATTTCAGCAGTGTAGCTGAAATATTGAAATGGTAATCAGCTTATGTCTTCTAAAATATGTTTATTTCATCATGTGTTTTCAAAAAAGAGACGTTATATACATTGTTTTTGATAACTGGATACCTGTACAAATCTATGTACAAGTAATGGGTCAAATTACAAGGGGCCAAAATGATTTCAGCTCAACATTAAGGGTAACATCTTGACAGTAACAGCTGAACAACAGTTGAACAGATGGCCTCAGAATGTGATGAATGCTCCTTCATTGGAAGTTTATAAACAGAGGCTAAACAGCCACCTGTCAGCGATGCTCTAGTTGTGGGTTTTCTTCTTTGGCAGAGGTTGGACATTATGACCCTTGGATCATTAGCAAGATCATTATGAGGATAGCAGATCCAAAACCTTTCTTCTTTTTTTAAACAGAGTTTTTAATCCTAAATTTCCTTTTCCAGATGGCACTCTAGTCACATTCAATCTTTGGAAGTTTTGTATTACAATACAATTGAGATGCATAACATCTTCTCCTGAGGAATTTCCAGATGGAAGCCTAAGGAGACAAATTGCCGACTGCTGCTTTGGAGTTGTTCCATTATCCGTACAATAACAATCTTGCAGACAGCTTCTGTTTTTACATATTTTCACCTTTGATAGAGCTGGGTTTCTGTTACTTAATTGACTGGACTTGATCCAAATCTTGTTTGCTTTGGAGGAGATTTAAACAACATGAAATGCTGTAAATTTTTATTAGGGCCTTGTTTTACAAGCTTATAATTGTAAATGTCTGTAGTATGCAGGTAACTCAGAGCACTATTTGGCAATCTGTGTTAGTATTTTGGCATGGAAGTGTATATTGCTGCTAGGATCATCTATGATCGTAAGTATCCCCTAATCATGCTTAGTTCTCCCCTTACTATCAAAAAGTGACATCTTCTACTGGGATTAAGACACACAGATGTTAGTTAGTTAGTTAGGTGCCATCAAGTTGGAACTCTCTTATAGTGGCCCTAAGAGGACTTTAAAGGTAAGTGCGATACTTAAGGCATGGTTTATCAATTCCACTTCCCCTTTATAGGGATGTGTTCTTCAATAGTCTTTCTTCCCCTTAATTCTCTTCACTTGGTTATTTGTTATTTGGTTATTCTATGTGTTTATTCAGCCTGTCTGGATCAGTTGTTTGTTGCTTATAGTAGTTTATTTTATTATTTATTCTATGGTAGTATTTTTATATTTGTTTTAACTATGAATATTAACCTCCCAGAGTGGTTCAAACCAGTGGGGCAGCATATAACAAATGTCACATTTTGTTTGTTGAAGCTCCCAATTCGCTTTTTATTATGAAGAAGAAATAAAAATGTTGCAGCACCTCAAAGACTAGCTACTATATTTTATGGTGAGCTTTTGCAAATCAAGTCTATTTCTTCATCTCTTGATAAACAGAAAATAATTGGATGTGACAGTCCAATGGCCTGACTCAGGCTTAGAGCACTGTCTCAGACTGTATAGTATATATTTACTAGCCTGCAGAAACATAGGACCAGCAACTAATACAGCAATTTTTTCTATCTTACATACATTTACCTGTATATACTCGAATATAGGCCGACCCGAATAGAAGCCAAGGTACCTAATTTTGACTTGGAAATGACCCGAGTATAAGCAGAGAGTGTGAAATGCAACAGCTGCTAGTGAGTTTCAGTAATTAATATACATGAAAATATAGTAAAATTAATTATTTTAGTGATTTTTAAACTGTATTTGCACCACCCACCAGTGGTGGCACTGCAGGTGAAGTGGGTGGGCTGGTCAGTTGCACTGAGGCAGGAAGTGTTGCTCTAGCCTAGCCTCTTGCTCCCCTGCAAGCATGGCTTTTCCCTCCATCTTGGCCAGAGCAGAGACAAAGACAATAAGGTAAGTGAAATCCTTTCTTTTCCACAACAGTTTGGAAGGGGGACACAATTTCATTGTAGAGCTTTTTCTCCATCTGCGGTTTTCCATAGGAATAAATTGAAAAAACTTCAGAATAGGAGAAATTACTTTTCAATCAATCTCTCTCTCTCTCTCTTTCTATCTCTCTCTATCTATCTATCTATCTATACACACACACACACACACACATACATACAGAGGTGTTGTCTTGTATGTGCTGAATACAAATCTACAGTCTTGCGTCCCGGTTTGGGGTTTGCATCCCAAAAAATGGATAAGGAGTGGGAACTATGTCTCCCATAGTGCCTTGTGTGGAGGAAAAACCCCAGGATACCTTGGGTGCACAAAAACAAAGACACCGTTCTGTGCATGTGTGCCACCACAGGAGCTGCAGCAACAGCCACCAATGGTCTAGCCGCTCTCAGGAGCGTCGTGCCGGAGTGTGTGCGCACAGCAGTGGGGTTGGGGCCTAGGTCACTGAGGGCAGCAGTGGTGCCGCCGCCACCACCGCCACAGCTGCCATAGCCAAACACTGGGCTGTGGCCATGATAGAAGCCACAGCTTCCTTCAGCAGGTGACCCCACATTGCCATTACGGGGCCCATCTAGATGACAAGCCAGGGACAGCGGATGGGGCAAGCCATGGAGAGGCCCGACAGGTAAATGGGGGCCGGCGAGGGTGGAGGGGTGGCCAGGGCCCAGATACCCAGCGGCACACCCTGGGTGGAGAGATGGGGGTACAGCCTGAAAGGACAATTTGCAGAGTGGACGACCGGGCCAGGACAGAAGGGGATGGAAGGGGAAAGAGGGTGGCGGGGGTTGGAGGGGCAGAGGCGACAAATACTTCCCCGGGCGAAGCCGGGTTCCAAGCTAGTGTATTCTAATGAAAAATCGTGATTTGCACCCGCTTGTGGCCAGTTGTGTAATTGCACCTTTTGGGACCTAAAAACCTCAGCTTATACTTGAGTATATATGGTAGCATATCTAGCACCATATACTATATGCATTATATATGTGAATTGAGCTGCATAATAATTGAACTTAACATGTACTATGAGTCAGTTACATTAGCTTCTATTTCTACAGCATGAGCACTTCTTTACTGTAACAAAAAAACTCTAGCTAATTGTTATTTTATTTTAATATATGGGGAAACCCAAAGATCAGTTGCTTATTCGTTGATTATTTATGCATTTAATCATGAACAGGAACTCAGTGTGACTTGCAGAACTTTTTTTGTCAATTGGCAGTCCTTGTTACATTATTAAAGATATGAAATAAAAGGAGAAGAAGGAAAATGGAAAAACATATTTGTAAAGTTACAGAGGGTTGTTTTTAGTGACCTGTGGGAATGGAAATGGTTTAGGAAAGAAAATGCCAAAAGGCTGTTAGAATGGTCCTACTCTCTGTCTGCTGAATCCCAGCTGAAGTGCTGCTTGGTGCCATCAAAAGCAAGCTAGCAAAGCTAATGGAAGGGCCATGTTTGCTTTCTCCTCTGTTAAGCAGTGTTGTGTCCTTTCTTAATTTCATTCTAAATTCTTCAGTGTATTTTTAAAAAGGAGTTGGTGTGAAAACCATGCAAAGCAAGCCTAGGAACCTCCTGACCATGACATTAAAATGCTTAATGAAAAAGATTAATTTGAAGTATCTGAGTCAATCCAACAAAACCAGCAGAAATTTAGGTCAAATCCTGGATTAGTGTGATGAATGCTCCCCTGATAACCTTCATTCTTCCCTACAACTGCAACCTCACTGAATTATTTAAGCCTTAAATTTTTCCTATTAAGGAATACAGAACATTTTTCTAGCAACATTTTAAAGAAATTATCTGCACTCAATCTTTTTGATATCATTTTCTGTGAACTATTAAATAGCTAATCTATAGGGCAAAATATTTCTTCTGTTCAGAGGAACCTGTGCAAGTGATGTTTGTGTCAGAAATATTAATTAGGAAGCAGTGGGTTCATCTTTCATGTTTAAATGGGCACTGGGAATACTATATGAGAATCTGTACTGTATTTTAAATAAGGGTTTTTAGGAATCACTTTTGTTTTAGTGAAGAACTATTTTGTCTTATGAAGTTAACACTTGAGCATTTTGGTCCTCCTGTGAACCTTTATACTTGCATTCAATGGGCATTTCTGGAAAATGGCACATTTTGTTCACCTGGTTTTTTCAAAAGAACATCTCTTGGATGATCATTGCATTTCCAGAGACTAATAGATTCCCCCTGCAGTTTACAGCTGAAATATAAATAATATTGTCCCATCTGTTGGTAAATTCCTGTGTTGCTCACACGAGCCTCATGCCTCTCTGATACTAGCTGTGAGGGACCAGATGTAGGAAATACATTTGACTTTTAGACTACAACTTCCAAAGTTTCACAGTCAACACCACATTGGCTATGGAATTCTGAGAGGTATAGTCAGAAAAGTAAATGTTTCCCATATTAGCAAAGGGAATGTTTAATACCTTTCATGTTCTGCATCTCTAAGAGCAAAGCAGCATTCATTTGACTGCCTTTGCATAGGTCAGCAGTCCACTTTCCAGTTTCCACGTACCTGGCCTCTGTGGGTCTTACTTCTCAAGAGATATGTGAATAGTTGCATTGCAACTTTGAGAGACCTTGAATAGAAGATTAGTGACTCTTTAACTCAAAGTTGGCAGCCTGTAATTCATGCCTTCCTCCTGTGCAAAACAATTCAATTGCTCTTTAATGGGATTATGAAACAGGCCAATCTGATGTATCAGGTGTTATTTAAAACTCTTAATTAAATTGTGGCTGTGATCCTGTGTTATTTAGTAAAGTGATATATAATTTTCTGGTTTAATTTGAAACCTCTTCAGCATTTGTTACATCTGGCATGTATGACAAAGAAACATTTGTAATTGTCCCTCTGAATGATTTTCAGTTAAATCTTTTTTCACTTTGTCCAAGGACATCATGAAAAGATTAGCATGGCTGATAGCCTTGAGTGTCCAGATAATTTTCCAGCAAAACTATATACTGTACAGGCCAAAATTCTTTTGTATAAATTATGCCTATACAAGATGACAATGTCATCAACTGCAGGCTTTTATCACTTATTAAAAATTTGCTATTCCAATCCTTCCAAGGCTTGAAAGCTCACGTCTGTTGATTTTTATGTTATATCAAGTTACTTTTTACTTATGGTGACTCTAGTAGCATTTTTAAAATATGTGAGCTGTTCAAGGAATGGTTTGCCATTTTGACTGAATGAATAAATTTATATTGAAGCTATAGAGACTGGTGCAGTTGAATTGTCGTGTTTCTTGTACTCGGATTCCGACTTAGGGTGATCATTAAATCACTAGAAAAGAGCAGAAATAAAAATGATTTCTAAAAAAAGTTAAGGATCTCACAATTTTTTCACACCTTGGTCCTCATGTGGCTCATATAATTGATTCATTGATATAATGTAAAATCCAACACCAGTCTTACATTGAGTAGACTAACTGAAATAATTCTAGCTCATAGATGGTAATTCAGCTGTATATTTACTATACTGTGGCTTTTGCAATCTTTAAGAAGGAGGAATTTGTAATTATCATCATAAATTCACACATTATTTGGCTTATTTCAGTTAATTCATGTTAACTATTTTTAAGCTGTGCAAATTTTTGTAAAGGACTTGCTCAAAATGGACTTCATTCAAAGTCTTATTGTTTTCTTCCTTGTAGACATAAACTTCTCTATTCATGGGGCTGAAAAGTGTGTGCAGGTCTACCAAAAAAGAAGTGCACCAAGCCATCATTTGCCACAGTGTCCATCTGTGGTTAGGCATTCTTCCTTTCCGCAAGTCAGAAAGTCAATAAAAATGGAAGCCTCTTCTTCTGGATCTATTATACTACCAGCACCAACTAGGAAACCAATTTCACATCAGCCAGGTAACATATTTGGCACCATCCTCCTCCTGATTGGTTTGTAAGAACAAATGCATGGATGTCAATCTATAAGTCAGTAATAACAAATTGATATACATTTTAGCTGTTTGTAGTATGCTTGTTTAGAACTGTAATAGTAACCATGTCTCTACAGCAGGAAGAAAGGCAGTTTGCAGGTTTTTTTAAGTAGGACTATTTGATAGCTTCTATTAGCTATCATCAGTTTTTATTATACATGACCATAGGCCTTTACAAAACAGAACATGACTTAAAACATTTTCTAAAAATTCTCTAATAAAACCAGATATAATATTCACTAAAATAACTCAGATCCTTTGACATCTTTTTTAAAATGTGTGTGTGTTATTTTGCAATTGTGATATTTTTAATTTTATTCAATTTGTCTACATCTTTTCGTTATTGTAAAGATTTTTATTATTGTTATTATCATTGTGTTGTAAGCCACCCAAAGTGGGAAAATATCTCAGATGGGCAGGGTATAAATGTAATAAATAAATAAATAAATAAAACGATTCAATAGTATATTGACCTTTAATAAAATAGGATTGCAGTTGCCTAATAAAAACCTGATTATAAGACAGCAGATTTAATACTATTTCTGCTGTGGTGCAATTAAAATATGATTGGACAATAGGAGTTAAAAACCATACTCTTAGGTCATTATATAGAATGACTATTATTCTAATAGTTGAAAAATTACCATTCAATGGTGCTTACTATTTCCAAACCTGTCTAGTGCTCACTGTTGAGCACTAGAACATTCATGTCAGTGAAATTGTCCGTGATCTCACTGAAACATCAGTTCCTATCTCTTTTCCTATCAACACAAATAAAATCATTCATTTATCACACAAATAAGAAAAACTCATTTTTATCAAATTTCAGTTAAATCTATTTTTTCCAGGGGCCTCATAAACACTTCAAATTTAAAAAAAAACCATTGCTCAACTTTCCCATGTTCCTTTTCTGTTGTATGAAGTAGAGCCAATAGTTAATGAAGAGCCAAGGGTTGAGGAGGTGTTTTTTTGTGGATTTCTGTGTGTAGAGTATGTAGTATTTGATACATACTGATGTTACAATATGTTCACTGTTTTCAAAAATTCAGCTATGAATTATTGGAAATATGTAGATAAAATGCACATAGCCATTATACTAATGCTTTAAATCAGAGGTGTGAATTTGTGTGGATCTGCATGACAAAGTGTCCTCAGTGCAATCTCCACCTTCTCAGAGATTCCAAAAAAGTTCAGCCACAAAGTGGAGAGTTCAGGCCTCTCCATTTGAAGGCTGTTACTAACAAACACTCCACCATACCTCGCATAGATCCAAAATAGCCCCCCCCCCCCTTTCTTTTTTTTAAAGGGAAGAACCCTGAATTGACCTTCTGATCACTAACATTTCTTTCATAGAATAAGGGTTGGCAAATGCTAGTAGGTCATTTGGAGCCTCCACATTTGCCTGCCCTGATTGAAATAGAACGGTATATTTTAATGCTTGACTAGCACAGGAATCAGGCTGATCTGTATTTATCATCCTCTCTTTTACCTGCTTAAGAAACTAATCTCTAGTAAGTTATAGCCCAGTTTGTAGTTTGCATTAGGAGGCATATTATGCTGCCAATGGTATTTGTCAACAGCTTGATGAATAATATGACCATTTCTAAATTGTATTATAGTGCAACTAAGCCTTTTCTTCTATGGTTGTAAAATTGTTTATGACCAGTTGGAATGTCTCAAAACTAGATAAGGTGGCACTGTTTCTTCTCCTGTAAATGCAGAACCTAATAAGAAAGGAAGGATTCACTTGAGAAGGCCTTGATGTTGGGAAAGGTGGAGGGCAAAAGAAGAAGTGGGAGGTCAAGGATGAGGTGGCTGGATGGTATTGTAGACACAGTGGGCACAGAACTGGGAGTGCTGAGGACAGAGGTGCCTGGAGAACAATGGTCCATAGCGTCGCAAAGGGTCGGAATCGACTGTGCGACTGAACAACAACAAATGATATTTTATGTTTAGACACAAATGAATCAAGTGCATTCAGAGCCAATACTGGTGCCACTTACTGTGTAACCTGAGACACATGTCCCCATTTTAGCCCTTTTCTCTACTTCTGACAGAATGAAATCTAGAGATTTGAAATGATTGAACAGATTGTATTGCTTTAGACCAGGGGCCCCAACCTAAAGCCCATGGGCTGGATCCAGCCTGCAGTGCCATTTCATGTGGCCTCCCAACCCTCCAAGGGTATTTGAGAAACAAAATGGCTATCCCTTTGAAGCTTCTGGGACTGTTGGGATCTGATTCATGTAAAGATAATCAATCAGCCAGCCTCATTAGCAGCAGTTTATATCCTCAGATCTTTTAAGATAGAAACTTAAGAGTCCACGAAGTCCAGCTTCATTAGGCTCAGAGTAAGGAAAGGAACAGAGAGAGTCAGAGAAAACACGTCTCCAGTCCTTGGCTAAACAAACGATACTAATCCTACTCTTTATTCAGGCAGAGTATAACAGAAACGAAACTTATTCAAGCAGAGTATACCAGAAACGAAACTTAAGCTAGATAATCAATCAGAATGTCAGAACCCAAATAAGGAGAGATAAGGAGAATAGCAAGCAAAGAGGCTTTTGTTTACAAAATGTGTCAGAGGCAGCCTGACAGAATCCAGATGCATTCCCACATGTCCTCCTTTTTCATTTAAATTTGAGAGAGAGAGAGAGACGGCTAATCATACCCCTGCATGTCATCATATACATCATCACTGTCCTCCTGGACATCGCACCCCTCCTGACTCCTGGTACTTTGTTCCGGAGGGTGATACCTCATTGAGTACAATTGCCGTCGTGCAAAACTCGATGTCTCCCTTCTACGCAGTGGACATGTGTTACACATAGAAATAAGATTAGGAATACAAGTAATGCAAAAACACAAAGGTATAAAGCAGATAATAATAATAAACCCATAAAAGAAAACTTGTCTAAGGACAGACAAATCAGGCAACCAAGAAGTCACCCAATCAAAGAGATTAACATCAGTGCGTACATTGTTAGTAATGCTCTCCTGTAAATTCTGAAGTTCTTTCTCAATAGTATTATTCAGATCCTGGAATTTTACCCGACATCCCTGGTTCCCGACCAGTTTACAAAATCCTCCGGATTTTGCTAACAGGTAATCTATGGCCAGTCTGTAAGGTAAAATAACCCAATGCTGCACATTGATATTGTCCTGGATGGAAATTCGTGGCAACTCCATTAAAAAAGAACCACATGTTAGGATCCTTAATTTGCCATCCATTGCAAATTGAACCACTATCTATAGCAGAATAATCAGGAGTAAACATAGGAAACACATCATATATATCTTCAATAGTAGTGTTAAACAAGGTATAATTAAGATTATAAGAACTGTTATAACTACCCCATAACCAAAAATAATCATCACAACCCGTATAATTGCCTACATTCTGCAAAACCCTTTTTGCTTGAGTCCAGTACTTCCATTTACTATTCCAGACTCCAGAACTATGACAGCAGAAACAAAGTCCTTTAGTGTATTTCTTGAATGTCATGCTTCGCCAGCGGGTGTTGTTAAATTGTTCTGGAGGATTAGAGAAGAGTGTAGACCTATCAAGATGTTGCAAATGTCCAATAACCAACTCTGGCGTGTTGAACAATGCCGGAAGAAAGGCCATTTGAGACACTGCCAGTGGATGCTCATAGTATAACGTTGCATTCTTACCATGAACTTCAAACATATAGTTAGCATGACGAATCCAAAAGTTGGGGTTGCCCCCATGAGGCATTGTTCTTACAGCTGGAAGCACAGTAAGAAAGAAAAGAACAAATGTCAGCAAATTTAGTTTACTGGTGAACCACCATCCTGGAGCTAAGTAACCTTCTTCTCTCTCCATGGGCGGATCGCTCGAGCAGGAATCCACACAGGTCCTGAGGTTGTAGAAACCGCTGCGTATCCTCGTCCCCAGGTGATTAGAGGTACAGGACCCTTCCACTCAGGATCGGGTTGCTGCTGATAAACGACCAATGGCTTAGGAAGACAACCCTCAGTCCTGAAATGCAATTCGACTGGAGAGTGTGACCTGTTATGGGGAGCAAGAAGAAAATTAAGAGTATACAGTACTTTAGCAACAGCTGTAGGTATTTCAGCCACAGGAACCCCTCTATCTCCCACTTGCTTGTGTAACAAATTTTTGAATGTCATGTGGGCTCTTTCAACAATCGCCTGTCCAGTCGAGTTATAGGGTATTCCATGGGTTAGCTTAATGTCCCACTGACGGCAAAAGTCCTGAAAGGCAGAAGAAACATATGATGACCCATTGTCTGTCTTAAGGCTTTTAGGTTTACCCATTACCGCAAACGAACGAATGCAATGCTGTATAACATGTCTGGATGTTTCACCCCGTAAGGGTGTAGCCCATATAAATCCAGAGAAGGTATCAACAGTCACATGTAACTTAGAAAGCGGAGCCAAAGCAGGTACTTGCGTGACATTCATCTGCCATAGCTGATTAGCTTCTGTTCCTCGAGGATTAACAGCATCAAATGGCAGGAATATAGGAGACTTCGTACAGGAAGCACAGGATGATACAATGTCTCTAGCCTGTGACATAGGAATGGAAAATCGTTTATGCAAAACCTTAGCAGATTGATGAAACATTGCATGACTGTCAATGGGGTTGTCAAAGAGAGAAAAAACCTCAGCAGAGTCCCGGAGAGCAGAATCTGCTCGTGCATTGCCCTCCGTCAAATAACCTGGGATCCTTGTGTGAGAGCGTATGTGGGCAATGAAGAATGGGACTGTACGGTTGGAAATAAAACCTTGAAGCTGTTGGAATAAAGCAAAAAGATCCCTATCCATCGATGGAGACAAATAAGCTTGAGCTAAGGTAAAAACAAGGCGGTAAACATATTGAGTATCCACAATCAGGTTAAAAGGCACATCAGAAAACGTAGAGAAAGCAAGTATGACCGCTGCCAGTTCCGACCGCTGGGCCGATGCTTGAGGTCCTGTAAAAACAACCTCCCATTCCCCAGTAGGACCCTGCCATGTAAGGACTCCACGGGAGGGGGAGCCATCCGAGAAAAGAGTAACGGCATGCAAGATAGGTTGCATGCAAAGCGGGGATGACAGGGAGTAAGAAGTGAGATTCAGCAAGGTAAACCGCTTATCTTTGGGGGGGTTAAATTTAACTTGTCCCACAAAGTCCGCCATGGCCACCTGAAATGCCTCAGAATGCTGTAGCAAGGCGGTTAGCTGATCCTGCGAAAAAGGAAAACAAACAAAGTCAACGTCATAGCCAGTTAAATGCTTTGCCCTAGTACGGCATTTGAGGAAAAGATCAGCAATCGCATCAGGCAGGCGATAACAGTTTTTCGAGGGAGTGTGCGCCAAGTGTAGCCATTCCACGATGGCCACCTTCTGAGCGTTGACAGGCGCGAACAAAACCGCAGTGGGCAGCCTCGGTGTAGGAAGAAGAGCGCATGCCAGCGCAATGGTGCCTGAGGGCACCCGATCCACAGCGATGGTATGCAGCTTTTCGTTGAGGCGTTGAAGAGCTGTACGCATCTCCGTTGTGCAGGGAATGATGTCCGCCGGAGAAGTGTGTCCAGAAAGAGCAGCAAGGAGTGGTGACAGTTCCTCAGTGCTTAGGGCCAAGAAGGGACGAGCCCAATTTATGTTCCCTAGCAATTGTTGCAATTGTACAAGAGTGAACTGCTCTGGAATAGCTATTGTTGGCAATAGCGGAGTTGAAGCGGTAGCTGAGAGCCTATGTCCCAGATATTGGAATGGATACATCCGCTGCACTTTTTCAGGAGCTATGATCAAGCCCGCTTGTTGCAAAATGTCTGCTAGGTCCTGCAGGTGTTTCTCCGTGACTTGTGGACCATGCAATAAAATGTCATCTGTGTAATGATAGACTTTAACCTCTGGATGACGTTGCCTGAAAGGTTCCAAAGCCTTGTTCACAAAATGTTGGCATAGAGTCGGCGAGTTGGCCATACCCATAGGCAAGACACACCATTCAAATCGTTGAGTAGGATGTTCATTATTGTATACTGGCAATGTAAATGCAAATTTTTCTCTGTCTTGTGGCGCTAGCAAGATTGTATAAAAGCAGTCCTTCAAATCTATGACCATGAGTTGATGATCTTCCGGAATCATGTTTGGATTAGGAAGTCCAGATTGTAGAGGCCCCATTGGCAAGATGTGCTCATTAACTTTTATCAAATCATGTAACAATCGCCATTTTCCAGACTTCTTTTTCACCACAAAAATTGGAGAGTTCCAAGGACTAGTGGTTGTTTGAATATGTCCCAGATTTAATTGCTCCTGTACAAGGGCCTCCGCCGCCTGGAGCTTTTCTCTTGAGAGCGGCCATTGATCCGTCCACACTGGCGGGGTGTTTTTCCATTGTAGTGGAAGTGCATGCAACGGCGCTGCAGGGGAGGCCCGTATCAAAAATTTGTCTGCAAGGTGCACCCTGTTTTAGCCAGGAGATCCCGGCCCCACAGAGTAATAGGAATATCCATAATCAGGGGGTGAAGAGAAACTTTTGTTCCCCCTGAGGTCTCAAAGACGATTGGATGAACACTTTGCTGTGCTGGCTCGTACCCGCCCACCCCATAAACTTCCCTACAGGGGCGGGCGGCCCATCCAGTCGGCCAATCTTTTTTTGCCACCACTGAAATATCGGCTCCTGTATCGACCAATCCAGACACTGAATGTCCACCCATAATCAGCGAGCGGGTCGGTCTATCCTCGGTGATTTGTATCACCGCCATAGCCGCTGTTACAGTCCCCTCCTGGGATGGAGTTGCAGTGGTCCCCAGTGGGAGCAGATGAAGGCGTCCTACAGGTTGTCCCTTAGGCAGGGTGAGATGTTGCGTGGCTGATGCAGGGACGACAATTTCTTGGTGACCCAATGTAACTGACCCTGCTGCAATGTGTACAGAAGCGGGTAAGGCGTCTGGGCAAGGAAGAACGATGCCTATCATGCCCTGGAAATTAACATCATCAACCAGTGTGGGAAGAGCCTCCACGCACCCTGGCATAGTAAAGGTACAGTCCTTGGATAACCTCAATAATAATCCTTCTTTTAGAGGATGGTTTTTTCTATATCGTGAAATCATTTCTTGGGCAAGTTCCATATCTTCTGCCATCTCTTCCAAAACCTCCTGTATTGCTTCCTCACTGACCTCTGGTAGCCCTATTATTTTGCCTGGGCCCGAGCCTGGCCCGCACTCCCATTTCCCTGCTGCTGTGGGGGAAAAGTCAGAGTCTTTGTGCTGAGCAGCTGAGGGGTTGGCATTAGGATTTGAGCGGCACTGATTGGCCCAATGGTACCCTTTCTGGCAAATGGGACACTTCCTTGAAGGGCGTGCTGCCTGCTTTTGAGAGAAGCGACATTGTGCTTTAAAATGTCCTTCTTTTCCACAGCCAAAACAACGTTTGTTTTGAGCCTGAGTTGTGGGCAATTGAACTGCAGCTGCCAGAAGTTGAGCCTTGTAACTGTGAGTCCCCACATTTTGACAAACTTTCATCATGTCTGCTATAGATGTTCCTGGCCTAGCATAAACAGCTGTCAGAGCCCCTTTACAATCCTCATTGGCATTTTCAAAAGCCAGTTGTTTCATGAGCATTTCCCGTGCCGGCACATTTTCCACCTGGCGGCTGAGAGCAGTCATGAGTCTGTTAATGAACTCAGTGTAATCCTCTTTAGGGCCCTGCCTTATTGCTGCAAACCCAGCAACTGAGCTATCTCCTTTGGAAGGAATCTTACTCCAGGCATGCATGACTATCTGTGCAACATCTCCCAGCTGGGCATCAGTGAGTGCCAACTGCTGTGTGGGGTTGGCAAAATTTCCCTCCCCACATAACATATCCATCGTGAGTGCAGGGCGTGTATGGTGTACCTCCCAAGCCACATCCCTCCACTCTTGCAAGCAGAGCATTGCTTCTGCAGGAGGCAGGAGTGCTTTAATCATCTGTTTCCAATCAACTGGTAGCAATTTTTGAGAAGCAATGGCTTCCAACAAGGCTTTTGTAAAAGGTGCATTAAACCCATAGTCACGTATGCTGACTCTTAGTTCCTTCAGATATTTGTAATGGAGGGTTTCATATCTATCTGGGACTGCCAGTGCATTGCCCACAGCCGGAGCCCCCCTTATCACTGGGTATATCTCAGGAGATTCCACATCCAGCACAGCTGCCGTTAAAGCAGCAGAGAATTGTGTTTTGGTAGGGCTAAAAGTGCTTGATTGCTGCAAGGCAGGATATAATGTCCCATCTTCTTTTCCACCTCCACCCCCATCAGGGGGCTGTTGTTTCTCATATGATGGAGGGCCAGTTGCCATAGCCCCCCCTTTATCTGGAGGCAAAAGCTGTGGGAGGGGGCCATCAAGCCTCTGAGAGAATAACATATTCTTTGGAGTGAGTCTCTGAAGGCAGTCTCTAACTTCCTCCCATGTAAATAATACTGATACAGAAATTCCATTATGCTTCTGCATTTCTCTCCCGATCTGTTTCCACTGTTTTAGGTCCAGACATTCATCAAATTTAACCCAAGGACTGATTTTTTCTATAGCTTTAACCAGCTGCTGTATCTTCTTCTCATCAGCCTTTCGCCCATTGTTAATCAAAAGATCTGAGATATCTTTACAAAGTTCATGCATTTGCGAAGCAAGCACACATCCCATAATTTTTCCACTCACCCTGTTGTGATGTTTTCTCAAGCGCTTGATTTATGACCTTCCCGGGTCGGACCTTTTGCCTGGTCGTAGGTGAATGAAGAAGACCTTGTCCCTGGTCGCCAATTATGGGGTGTTAATTGCTGATTGCTGCTTCAAAGCATTCCTTTGAATTTCATTCAATGGCCTCACGACGGGGCGCCACTTGTTGGGATCTGATTCATGTAAAGATAATCAATCAGCCAGCCTCATTAGCAGCAGTTTATATCCTCAGATCTTTTAAGATAGAAACTTAAGAGTCCACGAAGTCCAGCTTCATTAGGCTCAGAGTAAGGAAAGGAACAGAGAGAGTCAGAGAAAACACGTCTCCAGTCCTTGGCTGAACAAACGATACTAATCCTACTCTTTATTCAGGCAGAGTATAACAGAAACGAAACTTATTCAAGCAGAGTATACCAGAAACGAAACTTAAGCTAGATAATCAATCAGAATGTCAGAACCCAAATAAGGAGAGATAAGGAGAATAGCAAGCAAAGAGGCTTTTGTTTACAAAATGTGTCAGAGGCAGCCTGACAGAATCCAGATGCATTCCCACATGGGACAAAATTACCACCCCCGTAGTGCAGACAGGGCAAAATGGCCATCTAGCCCTCAAAGCTGACTAAGAGAACATGACCCAGCCCCAGGCTTGAAAAGGCTGGGAACCCCTGCTTTAGACAAGAAGGGGGTCCACTTTTTAAAATACCCCTTTATAGAGATAAGCATAGCAGAGATTTGAGATTAGTTGTCTTCCTGCTCTGCTGATTTTATTTTTGTAAGAAATTGATGAAGGAATCATCTGTCAGTCTGAAGCATGCTGAAGAAATACGGTCCACCTTGACGCCTCATAGGAATTCTAGTCTCCTTCCCTGTGTGTAGACAGGTCAGTTGTCAATCACAGTGTCATCTTGCATATATAAGTGGTCAAACACAGTGTCATCTTGCATATATAAGTGGTCAATCTGGTTTGCATATATAAGTGGTCAATCTGGTTTGTACTGGAAATAATTACTGTATTACGCTCTCACTGTTTATCTCCTGCTCCTTCATATTACTATTAATATGCTTCTGTGTTCGGCCTGTCTATCAGAGTCCCATGCAAAGTCCATTCCTCTTGGGTATGAAGTGAAAGAATCTAACCCTGTGGTCATACAGGGTATTTTAAAGATCTTTAGTCCTGAATAAGCAGTAAAGAGTTATTAACTTTACAAAATAGCTGTTCTTCAATTGCTGGTGTGGATCAATCCAGCTGCTCGCATTTTTGAGTTTTCTAAAGGAAGGCTAGGAAGACTATTGTGGTGAATGACTGTACTGTACTTCAAAATGTACAACTGCACCATTGCTTGGCAGTAATTTGTATGAATAATTGTCATGGATCTTCACAATCTTACTGACACCCTGGCTCCAGCAGCTGCTTTGGGTGGAGATCATTTGGTATGAAGGTGCACATCACAATTGCAAATAGTGAGATAATTGCACATTGTGAGGCAATTGTATAGCTAGTTCACGATACACATCAAAATAAAGCTGGTTTAGCAGCACTTACCTACATAAAGACAATTTGTAATCTAGCCCGCAAATTGTTTAGGATCAAGTTTGAGTCTGAAGATTTATTTTGTACAAATCCAAAAATAATAAATTATATTTGCCCACTCCTGGAACATGTGGTAAAAGAGCATTGTATTAAAATCATTTTTCTAGTGTACACATGCAAAAAGGCAATTTATAATAATGGGCTGATATGTGTCACAATTTAGCCTTGAAAATGAGTTTTCTCACCTTTGTCACTTTGTGTAAAGTATTATAAAGTGCTACAACTCAGGTCAGATACAGACATTATAAATAGCTGGTAATTGGGGCTGAAAGCTTGTAATATTGCAGACAAGTGAGAGAAAAAGTCTTTTTCATTTGTGGAATCAGACTTCAAAGGCATACTATGCATATGTTCTGAAAACCAGTTACCAAATAAAGCTGAGAATCTTGCATTGAAACACTGACTATGGTTACGTGAGTAACAAATTTCCCCCAGGATTAATCGATTAATTGATACTCTCAGCAAATAAATTATCTCATCAAATGTAGTAAAATGGAGCATTTCCAGATGGGTAATTGGAGTCAATAAGGGCTTGCACATAACAGGAATTAGATAAATTGTTCTGTAGATAATTGTTTTCAGGGACAATGTTAGGGTTGATGGCTCACCAAGCTTGTTGGCTACTCTCACTATCCCAGTTCCTTGCAAATTATTGCTTTTGATGAAGATGTTCCCTGTTGCTGCTACCAGGCTGTGGAAGAGGCTGTGGAAGCAGAAAAAGACCTTTTCTCTTGATGCAGTTTTTCCTCAATAATTGGCTGCCTAAAAGAAGGTTCTTTAAAACAAGATTTTGGTTGTTGTTTATTGTTTAATTGTTGTTAATGTATTTGTTTTTGGGTGGATGATTTCCCCCCAGTTTTAAAACCTGATATCGTCTTAATTCTTTTTAAAATATAATGATTCATTGGCTTTTTTCAGTTTCTAATATTGATTAGAAAAACTAATAAAATTAAGATGCTTGCCAAGATGGCTGGTTTCTGTGCAGTATTTCTGAGTACAGTAAAACCTGGACTTACAAATGCCTCAAGTTACATAAAATTCGACTTACATAATGATTTTGTGCTAAAACCATGTCCCAATTTACATAAATGTCCTGATTTACATAAATTTACATCACAATTTCCTATGGGTTTGCTTCGAATTACATTAAAAAACCAATTTAAGCAAAAGCCTATGGAACGGACTTTTTGTGTAAGTAGGGATTTTACTGTATTTCTAAGAGTTCAGAAGAATGGAAATGTGATGCTTCAAGGTGGGACAAGGAATACTGGAAATAGGAGAAATGCAGAAGATTGGGGACAGAACTACCCTGTGTGTCTTGTTAGATGTATATAGGCTGTGAGTCTCCAAACATACACTCATATGTTCAGCTCTCAAGATAACCTGCTGTTTTGGAAGGTGGCCATAGGAAAACCTTGAGAAAAGAGAAAATAAATATAATATTACAAAACTTACATAATTGTTTATATTAACAGAGGATTCATAAACAATTTTACACCAAAGTAAATTTAATAAAATAAAATATTATATTAGGTAAAGGTATCCATTGCTTGAAAGCCAGTCATATCCAACTCTAGGGTTCAGTGCTCATCTCTTTCAAAGCTGAAGAGCCAGCATTGTCTGCTTCTGCAGATGTTTCCATGGTCATGTGGCAGGCATGACTAGACACCGGAGTGCACATAACGCTGTTTACCTTCCCACTGAAGTGGTCCCTATTTATCTCCTTGCAATTTCTTGTTTTCAAACTCAGTTGGCAGGAGCTGGGGCAGAGACGGGAGTTCATTCCATCCTGCAGTACTCAGGAATCGAACTGCTGACCTCCCCCCACCTTCCAGTCAGCGTCTTAGCCACTTGATCATTATATTATATTGATTCTGAGTACAGTAAATCATTATATTATATTATATTATATTATATTATATTATATTATATTATATTATATTATATTATATTATATTATATTATATTATATTATAATGAACTGTGATACAATAAGCAAGATGTTATGAGAAGTAGATTAATCTGCTTGTTTGATTTCATGACAGAAATCATCTCTGGTTTTTTGCTTATCAGCTGTACATCCATTGGGGGCAAAACTCAATTTAGTTCTTCAGTTGCCATTTACATGCATATTTTGTGTTATCTAAATAGTAGCAATAGAGTATAACATATTCATAATTAAGACAAACAGGGAGGCAGATGAGAGGGCAGCTCTAAATCTTTCTCTCTTTCACAAAAGGAAATATGATTTCTGGGGCTTTGTCCAAAAGAGATAAAGATTTATTTACTTTTACTTTGTAGAAAAAAGACAGTAGCATGCTGAGCAAGATTTGCAATTTGGTGAAACTGTTCTTGGATCAACTTTCCCTACACTTCCCAGAACAAAAATACTTTTAAGTGATGGTTGCAACCATTCTTTCTTTAACATCAATCTTTGCTGGAGGGACTACTAAACAATTGCATAACTTCCATCTTACTGGAGGGACTACTAAACAACTGCAAACACCACCAATCTCTTCAATTTCTTTAGAAGGAAGAGAGCACTGTCAAAGTCATCAGCTGGAAACACACATTCCAATAAGGCTTGATGCTCAGAAGAAAGATGTGGACTTTTCAGACATTCTTAATGCAATACAAGAAAGTAAGTTTCTCTGTGGCTCTCAATTTTTATTACTGTAGAAATACTGATAGAGAAGAATCAGCACTTTGAAAATTAACACAAGAATAAAAATAAATGCATTCAAGTGTGTGATCCAGATAAATTGGTGTAATGTGTATAGTCAAGTAATATACTGGTTTTTCAAATATGAAGTATTTAAGTGGAATAATAGTAATTTACGCTGATCAGATAGAAACATCTACCTGAACAATCTGTAAATTACAATTACTTGAATATCAATAAGTTGGCAAAGATACTCTCATTATAATATTATTTGAGTGGAAACATAGAATGGAAAGAAGTTAATTTCATATTTTATAGAGATGTGCTTAATTATATGCAATTAGTAGAATGACCTGGATATACTCTTGTGACATTTTGTTTTAGTTAGAGTTCTTACTTTTTAAAAACCTACTGTATTTCTATGCTTCTTTTTACTTAGACAATTAAACTTAAGCTGTTAATTGCAGAATGGTGTCAATGTGACATATACATTCTGGTCAACATCAAGATGTTTGCTTGATAGAAAGGTCTTTGCGAAGAGCAAATCTTTTGAAAAATAGAGTGGGTTCTTTTTTAAAACAGCGGTGATAGATTCAAGTGAATCTATTTTAACTGACTTAGTGGGTGACTACATTGTCAAATATATTTATAACCGGCAGTATATATTGCTGTTGCTGTTGTACAGCAACAGGCATGGCATTTAGAAAATACTGTATAACACTTGTTTTGCAAATTAGAAAGAAAGATTTATGGCCAGAATCCTACTGGTGTTTGTGTGAGGTTTATGTAAGTTGCCTCAGCTATCTATAACTAACTGATGAGCTATCAGGCTACATCTCAGTCACATACATGAATGCACAATGAAGATGTACCCTGGTGCCTTGTCAGTTAGCCACAATTAGCCACTGCTATTTACACAAAACATGCAAACACCAGTGGGATTCCTTCTTACTGTTTTTTACATTAAATGGAGCCTGGCTATGAATGAGTGACTTGAACCCAGATTTCCTGGTCTAACATTCTTTGCTTCTGCACCGCACTGGCTGGCTCCCAGTCTGGGGCTGGATTCACAACACAATCTTGCACTGTCTTATATCCCAGAGTCAGTTTGTATCTGCTACTGACAGTACAAGATAAGATAAGATGTTGGAAATTTTCTTGGCTTGTACTAAAATAAATTTCGGATCAGAAATTACTCCAGGTTGAAAGGATTTTTGCTGGCAAAACTCCGCAGAGGGGATGCCCGAATGAGGTTCCATTCATGTTCCCAAGATCTTCGTGCAGCACTCGGGTATCGAACTTGTACTTAAACTCCATAATCATGAGGTTTCTTTTGCTTGTTTCCCCATATTTTTTTCTCTGACTACTGAATTGCTTATAGCATTGTATTTATGATCTTAGAAATATTTTTTCTTCATCTTTTTCTTATCTCCATCTGGTAACCATTAATGTTCATGAAATTTATCATTTGGGACTTGTATATGCAGCGCAGTGGAACTTGTTATAGCTAGCAGCACAAAGAAGACTTTGGAATAGCATGCCATTAAAATGATCCCAAAGTAATAGAAAAGGTTTTTTTGCTATAATAAAGGTAAATGTCACCCTTGCTCAAAAGGTAGTCGTATCCAGCTCTAGGGTTCAGTGCTCATCTCTGTTTCATAGCCGAAGAGCCAGTCCGCTTCTGCAGACGTTTCCGTGGTCATGTGCACGGAACGCTGTTTACCTTCCCACCAAAGTGATCCCTATTTATCTACTTGCAATTTCTTGCTTTCAAACTGCTAGGTTGGCAGAAGCTGGGACAGAGACAGAAGCTCATTCCATCCTACAATACTTGGGAATCAAACTACTGACCTGCCGCCTTGCAGTCAGCATCTTAGCTACTTGAGCCACTGCAGTCCCTCTTTTGCTATAATAGAGTGTTCTAAAAACATTTCTGGTGTTTTTGTCATATATCAGCAAAGAGATGTGCTGTTCTGGTATATGCTGAAAACTTTTGCTTGATCCTCAAAACCAGTACATCAGAGTCAGCATCTCTAAGAGCTAAAAAGGTTTGTTTGCTTTACTCAGCATATTGTTATGGATCTATGCTATAACTATTTCTGTATGACAGGGCAGTTCTATTATTATATATTCTCAAAGACAAAAGTAAAAATAAAATGTGGTTTTATTTTTTTCATTTTTTTACAAGTAGATGTCACTTTTTTATAATAAAGGGTAATCATTGGAGGTCTGGTGATATATCAGACAAAACTGTTTACCTGATATTGGAGAATGGGCTCCCAGTACACTGTGTTCATAATTCAGAGACGGTGGGTTCTGATCTGGTGGCAGAATTCTTCAAAGGGACTGACTATGTATGTGTGTGCGGGAATGTTACACATCAGGTTTGTGATTTCCCTGTACTGTGTGAAAATTAATTTGATCATAAGATGATAGTTAAAATTGTTAGAACAAGCTGGAATAACACCTTTCATTGCATATAGTAACTGCATGGTTGCAGATACAGTAGATAGAAATCTGTAACTTTATATGAAAATGTTCAGTCTCTGTATAATTTTCAGTCTCTGCAACATGATTGTGTTCATGATAGCAATAGAAATAAAAATGTCAAGAAAGCACAAGGCAAGACTTCGGTGAAGTGAGGTTTATGGATATTAGTCTGTAGACACTTCAGTCATTATCTCCATGAGATGAAGCCAGTATTAATGCATTTGTGTTCAGTGACATTTATTTTATTTTATTTATTTGTGCCATTTATACCCCGTCTTCCTCATCCATGGATGACCCAAGGCGGCCTACAACAGGATTTAAAAGCATACACAATTTTAAAAACATTTAAAAACCTCAGATACACTCCCTAACCCCTTAGGAAGATAAAAATATAAAAAATAAAAAGAGATTAAAAAAGAGAGGGTGGGGGAAGGAAGATAAAAACAGACAAGTAAATTGTAATCAAACCCTGAAGCAAGCTAAGCCCTCTATAAAAGCCAGCAGGGCTGGGCTGTCACACCTGTTGGCCCCCACACCCGCTGGCATAGCCAGGTCTTCAGTGCCTTCCTAAAGGGAATCAGCTCTGTTTGGAGGCGCAGTTCAAGTGGTAAGAGGTTCCACAGGGCCGGGTCAGACACCGAGAAGGCTCTGCTATGTAACACTTAGATTCTAAAATGTATACAGGAAGTCCTGTACAGAGCACATTAGTCAGCAAGTGTTCTCTCATTTACAACAGGTTTGGCACTGTCCTAAGAGTCATTGATCGTTTCAAGATCCTCCTTAAGCATTTAATGCCAAGTTTTTCTTCTTCTTGCCTCCAAGAGGTATCCATCATAGTGCCACTTTTGGATGCCGATCATTGGACATACATAAGATGTGGCCAACAAGTGTATGTACGTGCATGTGCACGCATGCTTATACACTCTGTGTGTGTGTGTGTGTGTGTGCATGTGCGTGTGCGTGCGTGTGTGTGCGCGCGCACACACACACACATGTTGACCACTTATATATGCAAGATGACACTGTGTTTTTGTAACCAAGAGAAAGGTATTCCTCAAAACTATTATGAAATTTGTAGCGATAAACCTTTGATCTAGAACAGGGATTCTTAACCTGTGGCCTGTGGGCCAGATGTGGCCCCCCACTGCCTCCACCACACCAGGAAGTGTTATGTGGTGGAGGAAGGGCAAAATGGCAATCCGGCCTCCGAAGCTGTCTGAGAGAGCGTGACCCTGCCCCTGGCTTGAAAAGGTTGAGAACTGCTGATCTAGAAGATAATGCTCCTAAGAGTTGTAGGTTTGTCCATCAGTTGAGAATGACATACATTTCAGAGAATAACAGTCATAATCAGGAGGTTTGTGTTTTATTTTTTTCTATTAAAAAAGTAAAACGGGCTACAACTGAATCCCAGCAAGACTGGGGGGCCCTGGGTTGCCCAGGGAATTACCATCTTTGGTTTTGGATGGGGCAGTTTTGCCCCAGACAAACCCGGTGCACAACCTAGGGGTCCTCCTGGACTTGCAGCCGCTGCTAGAAGAACAGGTGGCAGCCGTGGCCAGGAGGGCTTTCGCACAGCTGCGATTAATTTGCCAGTTGCGCCCGTTCCTGGACAGGGACACCCTAGTCATGGTCACTCATGCTCTGGTCACCTCCAGACTAGATTATTGTAATGCGCTCTACATGGGGCTGCCCTTGACGACCATTCGGAGGGTACAGCTGGTCCAGAATGCGGCAGCCTGGGTGGTGACAGGGTGTGGGCGTTATGCCCATGCCTCGCCACTGCTTCGGGAGCTGCACTGGTTACCAGTTTGCCTCCGGGTGCAATTCAAGGTGCTGGTTTTGACCTTTAAAGCCCTATATGACAGTGGGCCAGGCTACCTAAGAGACTGCATCGCCCTAAGGACGTCTGTCTGTCCAACCAGGGCGGACCGGAGGGGCTCTCTTACTGTACCATCTAGCACAAGGAGGAGGGCCTTCTCCATGTCCGCACCGGCACTCTGGAACCTCTTACCAACTGAGCTCCATCTCCAGATGGAATTGCTGCCTTCCAGAAAAGAACTTAAAACCTGGCTGGCAGGCCAAGTATGGGGTACAGGTGGAAGGGTGACTCCCGTTGGGTGGCTGGTATAGTGAATTCTGGCCCCCTCGGTCCCTGCACCCTTTTTTAGGGGGAGGGTAGTTTTTAAGCTGTTTTAATCATGTTTTTATTGTGATTGTGAACTGACCTGAATTGGCCTTGGCCACGTGGGCGGTATAGAAATCGAAATAATAAATAAATAAATAAATTGAATTAAGTAGCCAGTTTCATAAGTGTAGAATTCTGATGTTCAGAAATTCTTCCATACACTTTTGATACCAAATGTAATGAAATTATTTGACACTAAATATTTTCAAGATTTTTAGCTTTTTGAAGTAATTCAGTTCCACATTTATACAAAAGATCATAGTCTCGGTAAACTGCAGTCCTGCAGTTTGACTGGATAGCTCAGTGACTGACTGCATAGCTTAGTGAATTAGGTATTTGGCTTTGGAGACATAGTTAAGAGTTCAATTCCATACTGTGAATCCCAGAGAGCCTATCTATGGGACCTAGGGCAAGCTGTAGACTCCCAGGGTGACCCTAAAAGAAGGGAACCACAGCTTAGTACTCTAAACCACAGCTTAGTACTCTTTACATAGAAAACCCTGAAAAGGATTGCCATAAGTCACAATTGACATAAAAGCTCACAATTATTATTTACTACAAACAGATGCAAACTTTTCTTTTACATGATATGTTCCTAATAATGTTTTATGCTTTACCATGGGGATATTTGCTTTATTGAAACAGCAATTAATCATATGAAGATATTTTTAACTATTGTTCCGTATCTGCATAGTGGGGAAGGGTATATACATTGAAAGTGCACTGTGGTTATCATGCTGCCAGAAAAATTACAAGATCTTGTGATTTCACATAAGCTTGGTTTTTAAATTGGCAAATTTCTAAATACAGTATGTTTAATTTACTTTTCTTATGCACAATTGATATGGATTTGATAAAAGTAAAAATTTCCCCAGCATTTCTCAATGAACAAGAATAGAATATATCTGTGAGATATTGAAGGCAAATTTTGCAGACTGTTCTTTTAGGTGCTATTGGATGCCAATTTTATTGTCCTATAATGATCTGGGACATTTAAGATAATATCACACACATAAGACAACTGTTGCTGAAACAATAGAACAATCATTTGAAGATTTAGCTTCATGGGGAGTGGTCATCTTCTTCATGATAACCTACAATCTTCCTTGTTCTTCATAAATCCAGACAATTTAATATTATCCTAATCTATGATGGGCTTCCATTCTGAGTTATTCTTTCATATGACAGCCCTGTGTAATTCAGAACAGTTAAGAAAGATTTCCCCAGTCATTAAGAGACAAAATATTATTGAGGGAGGACGAAAATCTCAGGAAAGGAAAGCACACTACCTAATTTTCCTATTTGCCTGATAGGTTGTACTGTTGACATGCTGCCTGATAATTAGCTCTGGGTGGTTTTTCAGCCTTTTATCTAGTTAGTTCAGTGGACATACCAATGTTTGTAGGGCAGAGAACACCTTCTGCTCTTCCCACTGGGTTATTGATTTTGGAGTTTACTAAATACACAGAAATTCATAATTTTACTCTGAAGGTTTTGTGTTGTGATAACCAGTATATTCAGTCAAGTTGCTTAAAACATCAACTGTTTTAATTTCTTTTTTTAGTAGCCAGGGACGTCAATATTTTCTTTGATGAATTAGAAGGCATAAACAGTCCTTCCAAAGATGATGACTCTTTGATTCACCGTGGTAACTTGACTAGTACGTCAGATGATACTAGCAATCTGGAACTAGTGAGGGAGGTAAGAATTTCTTATATGTAAAGATCTGTGAATGGAAGTCTTTCAGATGCTACAATGATGTGGCGTGCTTTTACTTTTCAATAGCACCTGAGACACAGCAGCAAAATTAAAACAGAAAAATGGCTCTGAAATAGAAAAAGAGGGGAAAATCTTGCTAACTGCACAGTAGAGCAGAACAAAATTATTTGCACATGGCTTCTGGATACCAACAGTGAAAGGGTCATATGAGATTCTCAAAATAATGAGTTTCACTGTCTAGATGCCGTGACTGAGAGGGAATCTATCTGTTCCACATACTCCAGTGTTGGAGTCTTCAACTGAACACCTGAGGAAGTAGATGAATTTACAGTAGATTCATCGGTAGAGTGATAACATAAACCACCTGATCTTAAACTTCCCTCTCCAGTTTAGGGATTTTCATTTGTGTGTTATAGTTTTACATATTAGACCTATTGTACTTAAGTTATTTGACTGTGAATATTATGAAAACAAATATCAATGTACAAACTTTGTAATGCATTGATGCTTCCCCCCCTGCAGGGTATACCACAAAAAAATAAGTCCAGTGGGCTCTATTTTAAGGATGGAAAATGTCGGATTGACTACATCTTAGTGTACAGAAAATCCAACCCACAAACTGAGAAAAGAGAGATGTTTGAACGAAATATCAGAGCAGAAGGACTACAAATGGAGAAAGAGGTAGGAAGTAATTTTTGAGGAACATTTTCTAGATTCAGATCAGCTTGCAGACCATGCAAGAACAAGAATTTTACCTTACAATAAGCTACATAACATAACTTTTTTGAACTGTAGTGCTATTTCAGATGGTTATATCATTCCATTTTAAAAAATAATATTGACCAACTTGATGTGTTAAATCTCACTATTAAGAGTTTAAAACTTAAACTGGGAGTTCAAATTAAACTATTCCAGCTGTTGTACCCACTTGTAAAGTCATTATAACTTCATACTAGTGTATTTTGTGACTTCACATTGCGACTGGTATTGGTAATCTTTGTTTCAAGCCTTGTTGTAGTTTATTAGAAATGGCCAACTGTTAAAAGTGAGGGGGGGAAGCATTTTAAACATTCTTCAATTGAGTGGACTGAGCCACTCAATCCAAGCAGGAGGTATATGCAGAACTTGATTAAAATATTTTGAATTTGCTTATCCCAGTTTAGTGAATGGCAGAGTATATGGAAGGTTATGTCACAGTGTTACATAGATACTAAGCTGTTCTTACCTTATAGCAGTTAAATAAGTGCCATCCTTCCTTCTTTAACATGTGTGGGTGGGTTTTTAACAGGGTTTTAAGGGAGTTACTGTTTTAAATGGGGTCTATTTATTAAGAGGGGTCATAGTGTAAGCCGCCCAGAGTCCTCGTGATTGGGGCAGCTTTAGAAATTCGAACAAATGAAAAAATAAATTAAATAAATAAATTAAAAAGTGTGCAGCTAAGTAAACCTTTTAAGGTAGTGGGAAATGTGTTTTTAATCTCCATATCCTTTAAAGGGAAAGAATATAGTCTGGAACAAATTGGCAGATTAGGCTGTGATGTTTAGGTGTATATTGCTAGTAATTTGTTAACATTTGAGATAGGAAGAAACTTTCTTCAAACTTTGGTTTGCCCTGTTAAGCAATTTGTACACAATATCCTTTATGAACTTCTAAAAGGCATTTCTCTTTGCTGCTTGCTTTCTGGCATGTTGAAAACCATGCTGCTCATTTCCCTGCTTTAAGAACATTGCTGTCCCTATTGAAATATACATTGAACAAAATTTAAATATATATGAAAACTGTTTAATAGGCTTCATAGGGTTGTGAACTAAATTAAGTCCTGTTGTGTATTGTTGAATGCATTATACTTTGCATCAAAGGAAACTGAGTTTTGAGTTACAGATTCAAAAGTTTGTTTACCTTGTTCTTGCAATTTGGCAGTGGTCATTTGTCCAGCCATTGTTCTTTTGTGCGACTTACACAATTAACATTCTGTCATTTTATTATTCATTTCATTTTATTGTCTCCCTAATATCCATTTTATTTTTCCTCAGTTCATTTAACTGGATTTGTGAACAGCTCATAGTTGGACATTTTGCAATCTTTCTAAACTTCATTTTAAAGTGATATTTTGCTATTAGTCTTTTTAATAATTGCAGGCAACCACATGTAAGAAAGACTATTTCCAGATAATTAATCTTAAACAGTGGCAGTCATATGATATATTAAGTGTACTTATTCACAGTCAAATTGATCTATTGCTGCTTTTGGTGTTCTCAGTGAGTCATACCAGTGAAGCAGCCATATCTGGAGTTGGGGACCAAGGTCCAGGGTCCCATATTTCAGGGTCAGGGTCCCAGAGCGCAGGGCATCAGTTGAAAGGTTAGAGAATTATGTGATTCACCAGGGACTGCTACTGTCATGTTCTATTTTATCCTGTCTCCACTGTGCACATAGACTGAGATTAGAATAAAATACAGTGGGGACCTCTTAATAGGTCTCAAAATGGGATAGATTGGGTTGGGTTGAGATGGATTGGCCCAATTGACATGTGCATACTCTAGTTACACACCCTTTTCTACTACCTTGGTAGGAGTGTTGGGTGGATGAATGGTGCTTGGTCACAGTAGAAAACAGAATTGTATCAGATGAGTTTCCCACATGAGGCATTTCAGAGACTGGACAAAAGATTAAATGAACTCACGCTGAAGATGATCCCTTAAGTAGCCAGAGTTTTCCAGTACTTTAACTAGAGCTGGGAACTTTTTATGTCCAGGGTTATATGTTCTATATAGCCAGTCCCAGTTAGTAGCCTTGTGGCTGTGTTTTGTACTAAGTCATATACAAAACTTCACTACAGTGCCAATACTGATTGCTTCTGCAAAATGAAGGGCTTGAAACTAAACTGACTTAATCTCATTTATTTACAATCATGCATCAGAGACATTGTGTGAATACAAGCCCAATTGAACTTTTGAAAATGTCTAGGAAATTATTTCACTTCGTAATTTAAGATCTTGGCAAGTGGTGAACAGATTCCTAAAGGCCTTCATGTTTGCTCATTCAGGAAATCATCCTTAAAATTGGTCCAGGTCCAGCAATAGACTTCCAGGCAAGGATTTGATGCATGTTCTTCTCAAACAGAGTTTTTGCCATAAGCATGTCACCTCTCTGATAACAACATCACAGAATTAATGCCCTAATCACTAGTTGGGACTAGGTCATGACATATAGCTTCTGTGCTCTTAAACTGGAGTTCCTACTGACTTGAAGACCCTGCATAGCAAAAGGATAGCAGGGTGGTTTTTTTTTGTGTGTGTTTTTTTGAGGGGGGGGGGTTGTGGGGGGGTTCTTCTTTTTCTTTATTCATGTCAGATGCACCACCAGCATATAACATACAAATCTAAAATTAACACATCTAAAAACAAAATAGAATTAAAAAGTGCTAGATTACATCGGCCCAATATTGGGCTATATCAACAGCATTTCCTCTTGCCAACATAAGGTCCTCCACAGTGCAGGTTGAAGGGCATTGTGTGCACTGTATCATATGGGAGGTAGTTTGTACTTCTCCACATTCACACAGGCTGTCATCTACAGAGAAACCCCACTTTCTCAGATTAGCCCTTGACCTTCCTACCCCTGCTTGCAGTCTGTTTAAAGCTTTCCACACATGCCATGGTTGTTCTTGGCCAGGTGGTAGAGTCATGTGATTCTGCCCAGCTATCTGGTAGCTCCTTGCTCGCCTTCCATAGTTCTAAGGTGGTCTGTGGGGGCTGGTTGTTCAGAGGGGCAGAAGTCATGAGGAAGCTATGCCTTGATTTCAGCCTCTGTTTTGGTGGTTGGTGACCAAATAGCAGGTGTGTTTCCGAGGAACTTGCTTTGACCCACTCTTTCTGAACAGTACTTTCTTGGCAGAATTTTTTTGGAGGAATGCCATCTAAGTAATGCAGTTTTTGTATCAGGGTTGGTTTTAGGCATACTGTGACCAACCTTACTGTTTCATTTAGGGCCACATCCACCTGCCCTGCATGCTTTGATCTGCACCACACTGGACTAGCATACTCTCCTGCAGAGTAACATAAAGCTAGCACAGAAAGTTCTTAATGTGTGTGGTTGGGCACCCCAACTTATGCCTGTTATTTTCCTCAGAATATTGTTCCTGACAAAAAAACTTATGTTTTGTATTAAAGGAGTGGGTCTTCAAAGTGAGAGTTTGATCCAGGGTAACTCCCAGGTATTTGGGGGTGATGCAATGTTTGGCCTCATGCCATTCCAAGTCACCTGCAGGCTTCTTGATCCCACGAGGTTTTTCAAATGAAAAGCACAAAGTTGGGTTTTTAGGCAGTTTGGCTTAACTTGGTTATCCCAATAATATATGGCCATTAAATTCAAAGCGTCAATCAGGTTTTTTTCAACAGCCTCAAAGGTTGTGCACTGTGCGGCAGTTGCCAGATCATTGGTGTAAAGAAAGCTCCTAGTGTCTTCTGGCAGTGGTTGATCATTAGTATATATGTTAAACAGTGTGGGGGCTAGCACACTTCCCTGAGGGAGGCCATTTCTTTGATTTCTCCATCAGCCGCATTATCCTTGGAAATTGACAAAAAATCTACGGTTTCCTTATAAACAGCCTATGATTTTTGAGAATTTAAATCCTTTGTGATGTGGAAGACTGTCTTCAGCATTTGACTGACAGGTTGACTGTGTTGTAAGCTGCAGTGAGATCTATAAACACTATGCCTGTGATTCCCTTCAGTTCAAAACCATCTTCTATGTACTGTGTTAAGTTAAAAATTTGTGCTGTACAATCTTTGCCAGGTGTGAAGCCAGCTTGCTGTGGTATAAGCCAGGTTTGTTGTTGTTGTTTTGCTAAGATTTCCTTAACGCTTTATCATAGTAGCTATAAGCCAAATTACACACATGATTTAGAAGATTTTTGCATCTTATGTTCGTTTTTAAAATGCAAATCACTCATGCAGGGGAAAGTAATGGGATCAAAGAAGATGTGGACAGGGAATTTAGCTTCAGTACAGTACTAAGAAAATTCCTGTTCTAAAATTAGGATTTGCTATGTGTGGGTGTGTGGAAACCTTCACTGAGAACAGGTGGGGATTTTCCCCAAAGCAAATACTGTTTTTTTGTAAGGAATTTTCCTGCCAGGGCTCCTGCAAGCTAGTTGTTTACTGAATAGTGAAATGCTTTTTAAGACAAGCCTTTAAATATTTTGTCTCTCCTGTAAAGATTTGAGCAGAAAATTCTAATTAAGGAAGTTAAGCAGCAGCTATAATCTACTGTAATTTAACATGGCTGTTTCTATTTATAAAGAACATTCTAATTCTGCCTGGCACTAACATCCTAATAGCTTGCCCTAATTCTTGCATAAGTCCACAGCACTTTTCAAAGAAGCAGACCATCAAAATTAATAAATGCAAGAGCAGAATAAAATGATATGCAGTTAAGAACAAAATAACAATTATAATTATATAACACTATAATCAAAATTAAGTTGGGAATATTAATCTTGAAGTTCCCCAAAATAAAGATTCACCTTTAAAACTGAGGACATTCAGAAATTGCCTTATTTGACTATTACCTCAGCCGCGGGCGCATTTACAGCTGTCGTAAACGCATCCACTTCCAGCAGTTGTGGTGGTGTGGGCCACATGAATTTGTGCCACAGGCCATGCCCGGTTGAGAACCCCTGTCTTAAGTGGTGTAGCTTGATGTCTTTCATTTAGGGGTATGGTTTTTGCTCTTGATTGTCACTGCAGTGGAACACTGAAGTCAAAGTCTTCATTTACTCCATTTTCTGTTGCAGTCATCATTATCAAACAGTGATATCATCTTTGTGAAGTTGCATGCCCCATGGGAAGTGCTGGGCAAATATGCAGAGCTTATGAATGTAAGAATGCCTTTCAGGTAGGTGTAGTTACGTTTTGGGGCTTACTGTCCTACTTTTAAAAACTAATATAAAATGAGAGTTAATATGTTTGCTGTTTCTGGTTCTTAGTGGGCTGCAATTTTGATCCAGTTTCAATTTTAAATGATTGAGATATATAGCAGTGCCACTATTTTCATGGGGTGTTCTGTCCATAGGCCCTTTAACCCTTTCACTGCTGGAGCCCCCTGCATACTCGTGCCCTGCTGTTTTTTAAATGGACATTTCTTTGAAAACAATGGAAGGTCAAGAAGATCCAGGTACGTATGGCAGCACAAAAGGTGCATGCCTGTTAGACGTATCTGGCATATTTGACACATGTAACTTGCCACTATGTGTGCTGATTTGCTAGAGACAAAGATCACGTGCATATTAAAGTACCTGGTAGAAAGTGGCAGTATCTGATGGATAAATTGGATATATTTCTTGTATTTTAAGAAGAATGATTGAAATAATTAACTCCAAAAGGGGAAATTACAGTAGTTTGCCAAATCTAACTATATAAATTTTTTGAAAGCCAAATATGATTTGAATGAAGTTACTGCTTTTTTGGACAGTGGAAAACTAATACCTACTTATATAAATTTATTTAGAGAAATAGATTTAAGATAGCTTTGTTGTTTAGTTTAACTGATTTAATAGTAACACGTTAGAATTTGTTGTTGTTCAGTCGCACAGTCGACTCCGACCCTTTGCGACCCCATGGACCATTTTCCTCCATGTGCCTCTGTCCTCCACCATCCCCCTCAGCCCTCCCAGCTCTGTGCCCACTGTGTCCACAATACCATCTAGCCATCTCATCCTTGGCCTCCCCCTTCTTCTTTTGCTCTCCACCTTTCCCAACTTTTATTACTTTTATAAATATAAGTTAGCAGATATATTTTAAATGGAATATAGTTCTTCCTAAATTGCAGGATATATACACTGAAAGAAACAAAGAAAGTAACAATAAAATGATCTCATGAAGTTGTTGCAGTCCACAAAAGCTTATGCCAAATAAAAAGTTTGTCTTTAAGGTGTCACCAGACTAGCAGTTCCCAAACTTTTCAGTATCATGCCTTCCTTATAATAAATGTTCACACATGTCTACCTCCCTTTACTAGCATCCATCCCTGTTAAAGCAAAAATGAATGTCTAATTTAAAATTAGAAATAAACACAAACACTCTGTTTATTTTAAAATAAAAATAAGTACAAATGGCTTTTTTGTCATAAAAACTTAATAAAAATTTAATTTACCATAAGGAATAGAAAAAAAGAGAATTTTAAAATATCTTTTACTCCCAGGTTTTTCATGGGGGCAGGAAGGAAATTATTTCACACTGGCAAACTTGAAGATGTGTTTTTTTGTGATATGGTCTTGGGAGGTCTGTGGCATGGTTAGTAGTGGGCAAATGTGGTGATCTGGTTACATTTCTATGTGTTTTTTTTTAAATTTTCTTCATAAATAGAATGGTTCTAAACACTTCCACAAATGTTCCAGATCATCCAGAAAAATTCTGTTAGTTCCCTTTCCCATCGCTATACATCCAAACAACACAGTTCATGGTGCAAAATTTGAAAATTAAAAAAAAAAAGTTTTACCAGGGAACAATTTTGTTGCTATGAAAATCTCAGCCTCATTCATCCTCCTGGAATTTCTCTGTGCTCTCCTTGAGGTCATGTGCCCTGCTATGGAAACCAATGCACTATACTCTTGGTTGTTGTTGTTGTTTTCCATGACAGACTAAGGGAATAACCAGATAATGATTGTGAGATTGTGAGCTTTGATCGCATTGTAAAGAATTGCTTTGCTGGAAAAAGTCTGTTTTAAAGTGGCCCTTTTGTGCATACAGAAATTACTCCAGCTAAGCTCCCAAAAAAAGAGTAACTCAGCCACTGAACCAAAAAAGTCAGAACTGGGAATGGAGCAGGTCCAGCCTGGCTTGTGATTTCCTGTACATTGTCTGATCACTGGAAAATAGCTCACATTGGACCATGCCACAGGTGGTTCAAACTATGAGTTATGTCTCTGTCTGAGTACACTTTAAAATAGCTATCTCCTTGATATAGAAACAGTGGTGGGCTCCAAAAAAAATTACTACCACACTGTGGATGTGGTATGGTGAGCGTGGCCAGGGGAAAAGCCCTGCGTTGCACCCGAATTAGGACTACTTTATTTCAAAACTTGGATGGCCAGGGCCAGCCAGAATTTCTGCTACTGGTTCTGGCGAACTGGTGCGAACCTGCTGATGCCCACCACTGTATAGAAGGGCCCTGGTGGTGCAGTGGTTAAACTGCTGCACTGCAGCCAAAACATTGTGAGTTCGATTCTGACATGGTACAAGGCTGACTCAGCCATCCATCCTTCCGAGGTCTGTAAAATGAGTACCCAGCATGCTAGGGGACAAAATGCCAATTAATGTGCGAACCGCCCAAAGAGTGTACTAAGTGCTACAGGGTGGTATATAAGTCTAATAGCTATTGCTATTGCTTTTAAAGCAGTGGAAATAAGGACAACACTTGCTAAGCAATTTTAACCTTTGAGCCAGGACCTATCTGCACTGTAGCAATAAATTGGGAGCTGCTTTGGGGTTTTTTGAAGTTGATTTATTGTCATGTGGTCTTTCAGTCGGTGTGTGTTCTCCAGCAATAAGCTGTGTGATATATTGGTCCAGAGATCTACAAGAAATTGCAGAACATTGCATTTACAAGCAGTTTGGCACTTTGATGCTCCAGGATCAGGATGGTGGCATAGTACAAAAGCGGCATAGTACAAAAGAGCTGAAACAATGCAGTGCCGCAGTAGAAATAATTTTAATAGTAAATGACAAATTCAGTTGCTGCTGCTCTATCATCACAGCTACTGCACCATGACTCTGCTACTTGAATTTGGCACTTCAGCACTCCGATTTTCAGTTCAATCTTTACTGCTGGTCTTTGTCAGCTTTGTAATATTGTTAATGGTTAATTTCCAAAGTGGCAATACACCAGCAGGAGTAGCAGCTGGAGCTGGAACAGGAGGTGCCATCTGGGCTTGGGGTTGCGGCGGAACCAGCTGGATGTGAAGAGACGAGCCATTTGACTCTGCCATGACAGTGCTGCTCTTGCTACTGGAGCACCTTTGTCAAACTTCCCTGTTAGCAACACATTTAACACTTATCTGCTGCTTGCTTGATTGCCCATTCCCTCCCTCCCTCTTCTCCTGAGACAGGCAATTGCACATACCATAACAATTCAAAATAATCTGTGCCTGGAATTGATTTAAAATAAACCCTTTTCTGCCCCTCCCCCCCCCCCCCCCCCGGTATGTGCTTAGCCATACATCATGTAGTTCCCTATCTTTAAATTGGTTTTCACCTCGATGCTAAACCAGGAGTATTATGATTACTGGACAAACTCTACCTTTCACAAATTCTAAACACCTCTTGATATCTCTTTCAGGGGCTGATAAGGAAATCTGTTCTTTAAGCTGTTTGCTTCTTTTCCAACAGTTGAAAAGATCAAAACTCTGTAACTATTTTGCTGAATTTTCATGGTAAAGAATGCTCTTCAGAGATTTTCCTTCTCTCTTTTAAATCCAAAACCCCAAAATAATATTACATATTTTAAAAATAATATTCTCAATTTCTAATATGACAAGAGTCTGTTTAGCTGATGGCCTTTAAGCAGAGAAAATGGCAGCCTAAAAATCTGTCTCATCCCGTTGCTAAACATATCTGTTGCAAAACAGATTGCAAGGCGCATTTTACTTCCGCTTCCAGTGGGAGGAATCATGTGACCAGCCTGCGGCCCGAAAAGTTTGGTCACTCCTGGCTTAAGCTTTTGTCAATTACAACTCAGTTCATCAAACTAAATGGGGGGTGGGAGTCTTGACATTATTAACTGCTTTTGTTTGTAACAGACTAACACAACTACCTTTCTGGAACTTGCCATGTATATATTATTATAATTTGGCATAAACAAGACTCCGTGGGGAGCCCTTCATATTCAAATAGATATCGTCAACATAAAATTGATGGATCTGGTCACACTACCTGGACACTGTTTTAATTTAACATTGATTACAAAAAATGACAACATCCCGAATGGTTAATTTGAAAACTGAACTTTGTTAAAACATTCATAAACATAATTTAGCTTGATTTTATTATCAATTTCATCCCAAATTAAAACTGGGAATAGGAAGTAATGGTTTCACTACAACTGATTGCTACAGTGTGCAGACCAAACTAGGTTTCACAGTAGATAAGTAGTTAGCTCAAAAGTGGCTAGTCAACAACTCAAACAGCCCCTCTATAACATATGATAAACCCCATTCTGTCCGTACCCAATATTCTATACTAGTCCAGTTTAGTACTTTGACTTTGCATGGTAGACTCAGATGTCAAGGAGCTTTGTAAGTTTATCCAAAGTGAGGAAGAGAGAGAAATTCAAGTGGTTCATGCTGCTGATGTAGTGCTTCCCCTTCTCAAGCTCCTTTCATTTGTCATGGAGGAATAAATAACCTGTTTATTTGCAGCTTTTGCACACAGTAAAATGGGAAGTTGCTCTCAGAATTTTTGTTTTAGGCCTAGGGTCACCTCCTTTTCAAATACCTTCAGCACAGAACTACATTTATCATATGAATCAGGTTCATATGGTGTTCATGCCACAGCGTTAAGGTAAGCTAGAAAGAAGAAACAGACAGTTCAAAATCAAATGTATATTCAGGCCATATATATTTACCTTAAAGATGCTAGAAATGGAGAAAACAGCTTTTCATTTATCTAATATAAGTACTAGGAAACCAATTGTCACTAATATTGCTTGGTTAGTGCATGAATATCACCTCTTAGACAAGCAGTGAATCACTAACCTGTAGAAAAATTGCATGGATAGCTATGGCAATTACCCATTGCCAAGCACTTTCTACCATATGTGATTCCCCACCCCACCCCCGGTGTTCCACCTCTTTGAAGCACATACCATTTGTCTAATGCTTTAACAAATAATTCAGTGATGGATGCTGAAGCACAGCAGATAATTTATTTTTTACATTTGCTTTCCCAAAAGCTGATATCATTTCCTAGGATTTTTTTGAAAGAATAATACCACCACCAACTCGCTCTTTTCCTGCATGAAATAAGCAGGAGAAAGAAGAGTAATAAGAACAAATATATGCCCTCACTTTTCTTTCTTGTGGGTTCTGTGGTTATTCTTTCTGTTAATCTCTCTTTTTAGTTTCTTCCTCCACCTCTTACAGGCTTCTATCTTCAATCTCCTTTCCTTCCTTGCTAGTTCATACTATAACTGACGCTGGGTTTTCTTCTCGACTGGCTTCATTTTTGCTGTTCTTCCAGGAGAAAAATCTATTACCTGCACCGCAGATACAAGTTCCTGAACAGGTGAGTGATGATTTTCCTTTACCATGAAAATTCCTTTACCATGAAAATTAGATGACTATGTTAATGAGTTAAAATATCTAAACATTCAGCTAAACAATTAGCTTTCACTGTAGGAAGAATGTGACAGATAAAACCGGGATGAATTTTTGAAACCAATTGAAGATACGTAGAAAAATTACCTTTAGTTAGTTAAGTGCCAAGTCGGAATGGACTTACAGTGACCCTAATAGGGCTTTCAAGGTAAGTGAGATATTTAAGGAGTGGTTTTTACCCAGTTCCACTCACCTAGTAACTTTCCATAGCCAAATAGGCATTCAAAACCTATTCTTTAGAGTCCTAGTCTATCACTCTATCCACTACATCACACTGGGTCTTCTAGAAGATGAAACTAGATACAAAAGATAATGAGAACATGTGAGTAATCTGTTGGCCACACAGGAAAAATATTCCATATAGAGTGATATTTCTGTGAAATTAAGGAATATTTTTTTGAAAATAACTATAGTAGTTTTATTTCCCACATGGTTTAATAAATAATAATTTTAATTATCTAAGACTGCATACAATTATTTTTTATTTTATGCTGGCATTACGTTCAGTGGCACAAATTGCAGCAACAAATTGCCAGTAGTAAACAAGACATTCATTGTATCCCTCTACCTATGCTAGTCATGTGAGATTGGTGTGACATGGGATACAAGCAGCAACTCATTAACTAGCCACAGTGTACACCATTGCACTTTTGCACAAGAACAACATGAGATGAAAAGCAGTTTCTTTGAAACAAATAAAAGGTGGAGCTGGCAGCCTTCAACAGCTCTGTTTTCTTAAAGTGAGAAGGATTAAAATGCCTTCATACCTGTCACGTTTTAGGAAATTTCTGTCAAATAAGGGAACTTTCCCGGCCAAAACGGGAAACTGGACAGCTATGCTTATCCTGTGCTGGCCTCCAGTCTAATTGCAATCTAACTAATATGGGATGATGGCGGTAAAGAGTGTAAAATATGGGGGTTTGACAGAAATTTCCTGAAACTTGACAGGTATTTCTGCATAGTTTGGCCTTAAGCACCAGGGCCGTAGCCAGGGGATGGCCAGGGTGGGCACTGCCCACCCTGAGTTAGCAGTTTGCCTACCCTGAAACTCCTGGCTGCTTATATATATGACACATATATATGACATTGTTGCCCATCCTGAAAAAAATATTCACCCACCCATATCTAGAATCCTTGCTTTTTTTGCTTTTTCTTAAAATATATATATTAGCAGTTCACGTGACCTCCAAGGAGATTCCATGGCAGAAATGGACTCCTACAGACATCAGAGTTTTCTACCAGTGCCCTAGACAAGCACACAGTGCCCTGTTAAGTGCCCTGTTAAGCACACAGTGAAGATATAGCTGGCTGTGTAAGAGAAACTACACAAGGCAGGCTTCAAGGTAGCCTCAGGTGGATAATCTGTCTGTATCTCTAAACTGCCCAATTTCTCTGGCAGTCTTTCACTTCTGTTCACTTTCACCTGTCAAATGAGAATGATTAAATTTAAAAACAGGCATTACATCCACTTAAGAGTCTACTCAAACAGTGCAGCTGAAACAAACCAGCAGGTCTCCTTTTTAAATGATACCCTCTGTGACACATGAATGATTGACAAATGGAAGCAAAGTAATGAATTTCCCTAAAGTTCTGTCACCTGGGCTATCCATTGTGTCATGACAGGAGAGGGAGAGAGAGTGCCTGGATTCTCTTTCCATCCCTTTGTGAAGCGTTTGGCAAAATGTTTTCTGTTTTTAGAAGTGGGTCCTGTGACTCTTCCTTATCTGCATGTGTTGTGCCTGGCAGGAAAATCCAAGTTGGGCAACAGTATTTCAGTTTTACAGATTCTATGAGCCAACTGTGTAGTTATGCTATGCTTTATACATATACAGCTATATTTTGTAAGGTAGTGAGAAGATGGTTGGCTGTGCATTACCACCAGCTTGTATTGTCTCTGTTATTGTCTGTGTGACATGTGTGTTTCAGCTTAAAGTTATTGAGAGGTTTATGTATCCTTTGATCTTACCTTTCATATGCTGCAGAATCGAGACACAATTAAGCAGGTTCCGAGGATGGTTGCCTAAAAAGCCAATGAGGCTGAACAAAGAAAGGCTACCTGACCTGGAGGAGAACGATTGCTACACAGCCCCATTCAGTCAACAAAGGATTCATCAGTGAGTCTTACAAGCAAAACAACTTTTGAGATTAATAAGTGCTGTTTTTAGTTTGCAAGCAGGGTAGAAAAGGCCTCAGACAGTAAATCATGGATATAGCCTGATTGCATTTAAAATAAAATAAAAAATTGCTCAGATATTCCATTTTAAATCTTTAAAGAATTGCTGGATAGCACAGTGGTTTAAATATCTGGCTGTGTAGCCAGAGGTTGGGAGTTCATTTACCCTTTACAGGGACTGGACTTGTTGATACAGATAATCCCTTCCATCTTTGCAGTTCTGTAATGATAATGAAGATGATGATTTTAAGAGAACAATAGTCATTAGAAAACCATAATTTTAGGTGATGCGTTACATTTTTAAAACTCCATTTAGGCCAAAGGGTGAATATCACCTAGCTGTTGGCTCTGCAGTGGCTCAAGTCGCTAAGACGCTGACTGGGAAGCGGAAGGTCAGCAGTTCGATTCCCGAGTACTGCAGGACGGAAATGAGCTCCCGTCTTCATCCCAGCTCCTGCCAACCTAGCAGTTCGAAAGCAAGAAATTGCAAGTAGATAAATAGGGACCACTTCGGTGGGAAGGTAACAGCGTTCCGTGCGCTCTGGTGTCTAGTCATGCCTGCCACATGACCACGGAAACGTCTGCAGAAGCAGACAGCGCTGGCTCTTCGGCTTAGAAACAGAGATGAGCACTGCACCCTAGAGTCGGATACGACTGGCTTTCGAGCAAGGGAAACCTTTACCTTTACCTTTACCGTTGGAGATATAAGAACCTGATACACCTTGAGAACCACACTTTTCTCATCCCCCAGTGAGTGGGGATTCCTTGTTCGAAATTTAATTTAATTTAATTTTAATTTAATTTAATTTTCACGCTTATATACTCAGGCGAACCCGACTCAGGGCAGTTTACATAGCGGACAATAAATACAAAATACAGTAACATAACATACAATGAATACAGCAAAAAAAAATCAATCACCAGAAGTACAATTACAAATCTCTATCCGCAAAAATTACAGAAATATATATATATATATATATACTACAATATGCACTACATGTGCACTACAATACAGTTTCTAACAATACATCAAATAAGGTACAATACAATAAAATCCTAAACATCAGTTAATCACATCAAAAAGTACACAATATAAAAAATTCAAAACGTCAAATCTATACCTATAAAATGGTGCGTTAACCGTTGGAATGTGACAAAGCATGTTGCACCAGGCCCCACTAGCCCCATCCGAACCTCCGTTCACTCGCCCGAACGGGGTTCGCAGGTAACTGTCGGGTTGAAATTTTCGACCCGGGGGCAGGAGCCCCCCAGTTGCAAACAAAAAAAGGGAACTTCGATTCCCAAAGTTCCTTTCACCGCGCCACGCCAGAGCCAATCAGGCTGAGCGGCGCGGCAAAAGGAACGTTCAGAAACGCGCCACAGCCAATCAAAAAAAAGCCACAAAAGAAAAACCGCCGCGGAAAGAAAGCACACGCAGCCAAAACTACAAGCCCCAGCGTCCTGTACGCCATGAGCGCGCAGAACGCTGAGGCAGCCGGCGCGCGAAAAATAAAAGTTAAAAAAAAGCCCACTGCTGCTGCCATTCTTCCCCACGGGCGAGCCAGCATGGCCCGTGGGGAAAAAAAATAACCACCACCACCCCCCGCCACCGCTGCCCTTCCATTCAAAGGGCCAGCCGGCGCGTGAAAAACATGAGTAAAAACAAGTAAACCCCCAGCCGCTGCTGCCCTTCCGTTCGAAGGGCCAGCCGGCGCACAAAAAAGAAAAGCAACCCACCCACCCCGCAACTGCCCTTCTTCCCAACGGGCCAGCCAGTATGGCCCGCGGGGAAAAAAATGAAACACTCCACCGCCGCTGCCCTTCCTTCCCACAGGCCAGCCAGTATGGCCCGTGGAAAAGAAAGCACCACCACCCCGCAAATGCCCTTCCTTCCCACGGGACAGCCAGCATGGCCCGTGGGAAATAAAGCCTCCCCGCAATTGGCCTTCCTTCCCACGGGCCAGCCAGCATGGCCCGCGAGAAAGAAAGCCACCCCCCACTGAAAAAAACACACAAAAACACAAACCAAAAACATTCAAAAACACACCAAAATCCAAAAATTACACACAAACACAGCCAAAAATAAACAAGAAAAAAACACACATACACCCCCAAAAAAAAATTTCCACCCCCCACCCCCCCACCCAAAAAAACCCCAGAGAACTTACCAAAAGACGTCTTCCTTCTATGAGAACCGGAACTCAAATGAGAAAGAGGAAATTTACCGGAAGCGACACCCAGAGGACAGAAGAGAATAAATGTAATGAGAGGCACAAAAGCTCATCATCCCCACCCAGTGGCCAAAAGAGAAAAAACATTCAAAAATATTAAAAATAATAAGAATAATTCCAAATTTATTCAAATAAGTTATACAAACATTCAAAAATAAACACACTAATCTCAAAAATTACCAAAAAAACAAAACAAAACACTTTTCACTCCAAAAAAACAAAACCAAAAAAAACTGAGTTAAAAAAACATTTTAAAAAACAAAATTAAATTTTTAAACTGAATAATATTAAATTAAATTAAATTAAATTTTTTTAAAAATTGCATAAACATAAAAAACAAGTTCAAAAACCAAATTAAGGAGCCCGGCATTGAGGAAGCCAGCACGCAAAAAAAAAAAACACCAAAAAAGAACCAAAAAAACCCACTGGGAGCGCAAGTCCGCCACAGGCGGACGAAGTGCCTCGAAGCCACAAAATCAAAAAACCACTGGGAGCACAAGTCTGCCGCAGGCGGACGAAGCGCCTCGAAGCCACAAAATCAAAAAACCTTACACCACCATTTAAAACAGCCCATCACCATTATTTCAAGAAAAAAAAGAAACCCTTTAGTATCCAACACAATTTTAAAAAGCCCGGCACCGCCAGGCAAACTGTGCTAGTAACAATATAAAAATATACCCAGCACAGTCCTTTTAGTCCTTCCAGAAGGGGTGGGGTGGGACAAAAGCGTGCACAAGTCCTGGAGCTCCAAGCCGACCGGCCTCCTCGCCTCCACCGAGGCCCCAGACCATGGCAAGTCCAGCTGCCCGCCGCAGCTGGCCCCAAGTCCTAGCCATCAACAAGAAGACGGTAGCGAGTCATCCCGGGGGGCCAACCAGGACAACCTGCGGCATCTCCCACCTGTCTCCACTCCCGGGAGCCGGTGGCGTGGGCTCCCGGGTGAAACAGGGAGTCCCTCTCCACGACGCCGGTGTCTCCCTTTTTCTGCTCTCCGGGCGGGCCGGCCCGGAGAGCGAAGTCAGCTGCGGGGGGTGGGGTGGCTCTCCCACCTGTCTCCACTCCTGGGAGCCGGTGGCGTGGGCTCCTGGGCAAGAAATGTCTTGGGATTACAGCAATAATTTGTTTCAACCTATTATTCTTTTTGTAATTTTTGATTCATGGAAATAAATAAACATGTTATTCTGGTTTGTTTGTTTTAATTCATGAAAATAAATAACAATAAAGTTTGTTGTAGTATTTTGCACTATATGTGCAACTATACTCTCTCACCATCAAGAAAATTCCAGTGGACAAACTTGTGAACATGGATCTCTTGGCTTTATTGTAGCAGAGTCTTGTTTTGTTTTATGTGTAGCTTCTGATTTTGTAGACATAGAAATAATAACAGCAGGGCTAGTAAATACAATAAAAAGTAGGGCGTGCTAAAATGCATGCGCCTCAGCTATCACAATACAACTTCTGCCCACGATATGTACAATAAGAATGATAGTTTTCCTTTGAACACATATTATTTAAGAAACAGATTACTAAATATGAAAAAAAAGAAAGAACAATTGATTGAATGGTGGAAATTAACAAACCAACTATGAATGCTGCAATTTTTGAATTATTTTTTTCTTGGGAGTGTCAGTATTCAATACTGCATTAGAAATTAACATTAAATTATTCATACTAATACTAATATAATCAAGAGCATGAAAGAACAATCTAATCCAGGGGTCGGTAACTTTTTAAAGTCGGGGGCTGGGTCACACTCCCTCAGACAGTTGAAGGGGCCGAACTGGTGGTGCTCCCACTGTAAACGCTGCCACAAACGTGTCCATGGATGTCATAAATGCATTTACAACAGCTGTAAATATGTCCCCAGCCACCATAAACGCATCTGCGGCCACTTCTGGCAGCAGCGGTTGGAGTGAGGGCGGGAGCCTGATGATTTGGTGCCACGGGCCGTAGGTTGCCAACCCCTGATCTAAGGAATAAGCTCACATCTTAGATCAGGGATGCTCAAACTATTGCCCATGGGCCGGATCCGGCCTCCAATGCCAATTCATCCACCCCACGAAGCCCTCATTGTTCCCGGAAGCAGAAGTAAAATGCAGAAGTACTTCCGCTTCCGGGAACAATGAGGGCTTTGCAGGCCGGATGAATTGGTGTCAGGGGCTGTATCTGGCCCACAGGCCATAGTGACTGGCCCCATGACCCATGTGACTGGACCATGGCCTGAAAAGTTTGGGCCCCCCTGTCTTAGATCCATTTATTCACATGCATTGCTTTGATTTCCATGAGAAATTTATGATGTTTCTATATCACAAGTTGTCTGTTTAAATATGTAATAGGACAAGAGTGTCATGGATATGGTATTGAGATCTGTTCTAATAGCAGTTCAGTATCCTTGGTAAAGGTTACTGAAAATGAATGAATACTGCCACAAGCCAAAGAAATAAAGGATAAAATCTTTGTTTGTGCGTCTTCTGAACTTCCAGTAAAGAGTTATTGTACTGTATATACTGTAAGTTTGTTTAAAAGTATTTTTTAGTTCAAAGCTGAAGTTTGCAAACTGCAAATTTCAGTTCACATATATTAAAGTGGACTTGTTTTTAGACACAGTTTAAGCCTGTTCTTTAAATAACAGTTTGATGCAGTGCCTTTATTCTGTTAATGAAGCCAATAGAACATTTTCAGTTTTCCCATCAACCCATTTCATTTGTCTGTTAGGAGAGCATATGTGTAATTAACAGAAGTGTAATGTTTCTGTTGCTTGATATTTTAAAGTAACATGTAGTCAGAAAAAGAATAAAGTAATACATATGCCACACTGACACAGCATAGCATTTAACACCTCAAAAGAACCTATTGTTCAAATCTTCCAGCCATTTTTGGTTTTGCTTTTTCTTTTTAACAAAATTAACAGTCCACGTGACCTCAAAGGAGATTCCAAGGCAGAAACTGACTCCTACAGACATCACAGTTTTCTACCAGTGCCCTAGACAATTTAGATGTCTTAATGGCACTGTGATAGTTAAGGTTGTCCTTTATTACATATCATACTCATGTTGGCTGCTGTCATTTCAGAGTCAAAAATCACAAATGTATGGTCTTATCATACTCATGTTTATTATTATGTAAATCCCAGAATTCTGTGGATTTACCTGAATTACTAGGTAAATGTTCTGAAGGTAAATACTGTTTTGAAATACAATTAATAGACTCCCCTAGTCAGCATGGGCAATGCCATGTTTGAGGGGGCTTTTTGAAGTTGGAGTCAGCAAAAAAATGTATTCCCCCCAAAAAAATTTTTTTAATAATCTCTGGATATGTGCGAGGTTTGTCTAGGACTTGCATGATTTGGTGACAAAGGATATGCTTAACATGTAGGACCTCCAAACACCAAACTCTGGTCCTTCCAAAGAAAATAATAAGAGTGAATAAGCAAGATCTCTGTGCCAGAGCTGATGGCACCAAAGTAAATAATACTGGAATAGCATAAGACCATTAGTTTTTAGTCTTTGGCCAAAGCCTTAGCAGACAATAGTGGTTTGTTCAGCCATGAGCTCTGGAGGAGGGAGAAGACTTTCTAAACTTAAACATGCTGACTGGCAATGTCTTAGAAACTTTTTTTCCAAAGTTTGGTTCAGCCCAACAATTAGTAAAGTCCAAGTACATGGTGACAACTGATTTGGTTCCCGTAGTATTGTATTTGCCATTAAGCTCTTGTAGACATCCTTTAAAAACTGCTTTCATATGCAACATCTCCCAAGTAACCTTGCTGAATAGAAATGTTATATTAGCATTCATGATTTATCTTTTCTTATCTTCTGGTGTTCTTGTGACAAAAGATAGCAGGGACAATTTTCTGTATTGTCATAATCAATAAACCCCCCCTCTCTTTCATTGTATTTTCAAAACCAGCTTCATTATCCACAACAAGGACACTTTCTTCAGCAACGCTACAAGGAGTAGAATTATTCACCATATTTTGCAGAGAGTAAAATATGAAGAAGGAAAAAATAAGATTGGTAAGTGTTGGACATAAACAGTGTGTAAGATGGTCATTTTAAAAGATGATATTGCACCTAAATTCTTGTATTGTTAGAGTTAAGATTTTAGCTACTTCATAAGGAACTCTGAGGAACGTGTGTGCAGAAAGAGGTTTTCTGTATCTTTCTCTTTTTCCTCTGCAGCTATACAGTACCTTTGACAAACTGTTCCAAAGAGTTTCCTGCATTCATCTATATATCGGCACTTGTTATTTATTTATTGACTTTTTTTCTAGGTTTGAATCGATTGCTTACTAATGGCTCCTATGAAGCTGCATTTCCTCTTCATGAGGTATATTTTTCCATTTTATGTTTTTTCTTAGTAGTTTATTCAAGTCTCTTCCACAAATTACTTTTACCACTGACTGTTGTCATCAGGGTCATTAATCTTGCTTTTTATTGATTTATGAGCCAAGCTCACTCTCATTTCTAGAAGTCAAATGAGACCTGTGAGATAAATTTAGTGCCTTTTCTTGATGTATTTGACTTTTAGACACAGAATATTTTTATAACATTCCATGATAAGGTAAATATCTGGCAAAATTCCAGGAAGAACTAAATTGGAAGATTTCATAGAATAGCTTTCACACAGTGATTCTGAAGAAGATATTCAACATTGGATCATCATAGGAAGCCTTCAGCCTATTGACCTCATTCAGGCCATGGGGTTTCTATCCCAGCACCACTTGCAGCTACATTCTATGTGCCCTGGAATCTACCACTGGTTTCTCTAATCAGCAATTGGAGATAACAGTGGCGATTTTCCTTAGCACCTAGTTTGCCCTTCGAAACATAAAGAGGAGACATTTTGCTGAATGCTGCACATGCCTGTGTCCCTTTCAATGTGAGAAAGTGTGAGATGGGTAAAGCCATCCCAGACAAGAAAATGTTTGAAGGAGTCCTCCTCCAGCTAGTGCTATTTCCCCATGGTCAGTCTCCTCTTTGGCTAAATCCTGGGTTGCATCTAAGGTTGTGAATCTCAACATCAGTGTTGTGACCATAAACACCAACATCATATGGCCTATGGAAGTGTTGGTATAGGGGGAGCAATTCAAGAATGAGTTATTAACAATTAATTATGTTTTAGGCTTCCTCCACGTGAATAGTTTACTTTTTTAATAATAAGAATTATATGTTACCAGGGAGCAGGGGGGAGCAGGATTTTAGAGATGCTTAGGTGGGGCAGCATGGCCCAAAAAAGTTTGGGAACTACTGTGTTAGAGGCTTTTTAAAGGTTCTAGAAAATGTAAGACCTCAAGTTAAGAATCTTAACAAGAAATAATTTTTTGAAAATATGGGATTAAATCTACCTTGTTTTCTTACATGGATTGTACATGCTTTAAATAAATAATTAAGAATGTTCAAGACATGGATTTTTGTAACCAATTTCTCCTTTAATATATGTATTTTAGGGTAGTTACAAAAGCAAAAATTCCATAAGAACCCATGGGGCAGAAAACCACAGACATCTACTTTATGTGTGCTGGGCTTCGTGGAAAGTATGGTATAAATACCAGCCTTTGGATCTTGTACGGTAAAACTTTTTTAAAAGCCACTTCTTAAATGTATACTATTATGAATACATGCATTTAGCCCTGGAAGTGACAGGGAAACATAACTGACATTATGCATGAATCCTAAAGATATATGTTGGGAATAAATACTGGTCTTCTGTTTGTCTTCATCAAATATGGCTGCCTCCCAGTAATATCCTGCCCAATATCTATGTGCACCCTTTTTTTTTTTTTGAGTGGTTTCATATGGATTCCACTCACTCTCCAATCTGTGTTTTAAATTTTTTGAAATATTTCCATAGATGGAGTCCTGCAGCATGATGTCCTGTTTCATATAACCTACAGATGTCCATCCAAAAGAGCAGTATCTCCATTGATGCTCTTGAGCAATTTATTAAATGTGCTCCACAGTTATATCAGACTAGATTTCTGTCAATACTAAATTTCATATTGGTATCTTGAATAGCATCTTGCCCACTTAAGGACTGCAGTATGATGTCACATGTCTGAATACAGTATCCTTAGGTTAAAAAGTAATCGCTTTCATCCCAATCCTAAATTTTAATAGAAATACTGAAAATTAAATGTGCCAAATACCTTTCTACTCCTTTATTCAAATGTGCCATTACATCTGCTTTGGAGGCAATATCTGTGACTAAGGACAGAGAGTAGCTCAGGGCACCGTTTTGAAAAGAATTTACAGCAGTGTTTAAAAAACTTAATGGTGGGAAATTATTATTTATAATAAATATATTTTCTGTGAAACAAGCTGTTAATTTCAACTAGAATGGACTCACTGAGTAAGAAGAGCTTACGTATGAATTGACTTACTCTGTTTCCATTGATTCATTGTATTTGCTCTAGCAGGCACTTACAATTGGATTTAGGCCAATTTTATTTTAGAAAAATGTGTACTAAGAGTGATAATAAAGAAAGGCATTGTCTCAAGCAACAGTTTTTCTGCAAGTAAGGTCTGTGTCATCAGCTGGTATCCCTGGATAGTTACCCATCTGCCCCATCAGAGCCCATTATTAACATCTGTTCTAGACCCATGTTTTTTGAAAAATTGAGGGCAGTATTCCAAGCTGTGCTGACAACTAAGTGGACCATTGTTTTAATTTCCCACAATGCCTCATGTTGGTGCTATTTCATTCATAAACCTCCCTCAATAAGGAAATTCCCTGACTGGAAAATACAGTGAAACATAGCATATGCTTACTTGTTATATCAGCATAAGATCCCCTTTATTTTCATATTAAACTCTTCCTCTTACTCTAAAAGTTCTTCATACACATTTTATAATTTAAGGAAAAGTAGTCCCAGAACATCTAATCAGCTTTTGTGTCAGGCCAGCAAAGTTATACTAAATGTTGAAGAAACCCATATACCATGTTTCCCAACCTTTGGTTTTGAGACTTCAATTCCCAGAAGCCTAAGTCAGTTCCCAAAAGCACTGATCAGCCAAAATACTGATTTAGGCTTCTGGGAATTGAAGTCCAAAACCCAAAAGCTGAGAAACACTGCCATACATTGTATGTGTCTTAGAAATAGCACAAGGATCCTTCTGGAAGATGTTCAAAATGACGGGGGTAGTAACTATTTCCCCTGTGCTGCATAGCTGACTACAGTACAGTAACTGCAACTGAAAACTTGGAAGTTTTGCCCAAATGAAGTCTGAAATCCAGAGTTGCATGGACATATTTTTATAAGTTCCACTGAAGCTCTGAACATACATTGCTGTGTGACACTAATTAGTCTCTAAGCTGCTGCACCTTCTTTGTGCAGAATTTTATGTTGACAATAACCACTTCAGAAGCAAGCAGACTGCTCTGGCATTATTCCCTTGTACAGTACAGTACTTATATTTGCTTATTTTCTGGCTTAGTATCTCTATGAAGCAATGACTAGGCTTGTAAGACATACACAAAGTTACAGAGGCTTCAATATCCATAGTTAAATGTCAGGTACAGTCATATATATTCAATGCCTCTAAATACACATAACTATAAAAACTTCATTTGCCCTTTCCTGTAACACCGAGTGTCAGGTGGCGGTTAACTAACCTGACTCCCTAAAGGGGCGGATGAGCCCCTTTAGGTGGGGTGATGGTCACCCCCAGTGGAGGAAATGCCACTGAAAACCTTTATATTTGGCCCAACAGCAAAATGAGCAGAGGAGGAATTCTGATTCCCAACAGTCATGGAGGCAGAAGAGGCCATGCAAGATGGATTGGTGTGAAGGTGCACCTTGTCCATATCCTCAAGGCTGCGGCAGTCCATTGCAGTCCTGGTGTTAAATCCTGCAAGTCGCGCTTCGTGTGTGCCGTGGGTGATGGCTCCGAGATCATAGTGTGTGGGTTACTTCATGGCAAGATGGGATCCACCTTAAACAAATGCACGCCAGTGAAATTTTTCCTGCTTCGGGGGGGGGGGGATCATTCTCAGATACAAGTTGCAGTTGACACCTTTCCCTGTGATGTAGAAGGAAAAAGCAACACATTGGTTGAAATGTATATTATAGCTGATACATAAATGATACGGCAAATGATGTTTTTATCATGTCTACTAAGTAGCGTGGAATATGTGTTATGCTGTAGCAACCCTGTGGAGTAGGTCAGGCAGAAAGAAAATTACTGGCCCAAGGTTGCCCAATGAGTTTCATTGCTCCTGAGGACTAGAATCTGGCATCTTCAATTTCTAATCCAGAACTCTAGCTACTACATCACACTGGCTGTAGCTTGTTTTTCAGTAGATATCCATGCATGAACTAGTTATGCCTTCCCTGCCTACAAAAGCTAAAAGAAATCTGGATTGAATAGTTTGGCTCAGTACTGAACACAAGCTATTCAGGATGATTCAAAATGTGTGTTTCTGGCTGCCAGCGGCTCCTAGTGAGAGTTGATACTCATTACTCAAACTGTCATCTCATCAGCATTTTTGAGATATAACAAAACAAGTGAATAACCCACAAAGGCTAAACTGCACTGTCAGCTCATCTCTAGTGAGATTTGCCAGATCATATGGAATTCACATTGCTGGAAGGCTGAGAAATCTCATTCTTTTGATCTTGACCCTAACAAAAACACTGAAGTCTTAAATCTGCACTGCCATCAGTCTGACACAGAAAGAAATCAAATGAACAGTTACAAGATGGAGAATTCTTGGCTCAGTAATGATACATGAAAGATCTAGGGATTGCTGTAAATCACAAGCTAAATATGAGCTAACAGTGTGATGCAGATGCGGAGAAAAAAGGAAAATGTTGTTTTAGATTGCCTTAACAGGACCCTATACTATACTGTACTTTTATCACATGAAGTACTTGTTCCCCTGTATATGACCCTGGTTAGACCTCATCTTGAGGACTGTGCCTAGTCCTTTAAGACACATGCAATTAAACTGGAACAAGTTCAGGGTAGGGCAACAAGAATGATCAGGAAACTGGAAATAAAGCCAATGAGCAAAGACTGAAAGACCTAGGCATGTTTAGCCTTGAGAAAAGAAGTCTTAATGGAAATATTATAGAACTCTTTAATACTTGAAAGATTATCAAGGGCAAGCTTCCTAACTGTTGAATAAGAACAACAATTCAACCCATTACCTGGGAGATGTTCAACAGAAAGATAGACATCAATCTGTTAGGTATACCTTGGTTTGGATTACTGTGTTGAGCAGAAAGTTGGACTCAACTGCATTATTCTATGATTCTATGCAATATTTTTTAAAGAAAAGAAAAAAATCTTTAATTATTCTAAAAAAGAAAAAAACTAGTATAAAAAACCTAAAAACGTTAAATTTCTCCAGAGTACTAACTTCCATCCTTACGGGTTCAAGCTTTAAAAAATAAATCCTACAGGTTGTGTTTTTTATTTCAATTTAAATGTCTAAATAATATGTATGAATGGAAAATACTGGCATAGAAACAGGCAAACCATGTCACAAATTTTGCCAAGAGAACTCCATGGACAGGGACAAAAAAAGCAAAGTAGATGGAACAGGAGGTTGAGCCCACCAGGTCGGAAGATGGTGGAGGGGATAGGATAGTGGGAAGAGAAATACGATGTTGCAGGGAACAATGAATGTCTGCATAGGAACATGGAATGTAAGATCTATGAATCAAGGCAAGCTGGAAGTGGTAAAAAAATGAAATGGAAAGAATAACCATTGACATCTTGGGAATCAGTGAGTTAAAATGGACAGGGATGGGCGAATTCAGCTGTGGAGACCATCATATCTACTACTGCAGACAAGAAAATCTTAGAAGAAATGGAGTGGCGATAATAGTTAATAAAAGAGTGAAAAAAGCAGTAATGAGATACAATCTAAAAATGACAGAATGATCTTAGTCCGAATCCAAGGAAAACAATTCAATATCATAGTAATTCAAGTCTACGCACCAACCACTGGTGCAGATGAAGCCACAGTTGACCAGTTCTATGAGGATCTACAACACTTCATAATACAGACACAAAGAAATTATGTCCGTATTATCATAGGAGATTGGAATGCCAAAGTAGGAAATCAAAAAGTAAATGGAATAACAGGCAAGTTTGGCCTTGGAACACAGATTAAAGCAGGGCAAAGATTGTTAGAGTTCTGCCAAGAAAACGCGCTATAGTAGTAAACACCCTATTCCAGCAACACAAGAGGTGACTTTACACATAAACATTATCAGATGGCCAACATCGAAACCAGATTGATTACATAATCTGCAGCCAAAAATGGAGAACCTCCATACAATCAGCCAAAATGAGACCTGGAGCAGACTGCAGGTCAGATCATAATCTATTGATTGCAAAATTCAGGCTTAGACTAAAAAAAATAGGTAAAACAATTAGGCCAGACAGATATGAACTAGACAACATCCCTAAAGAATACACGGTGGAAGTGTGGAACAGATTTAATGGCTTAGACTCGATAGACAGAATGCCAGAAGAATTATGGAAAGAGGTGCGGGACACCATACAGGAGACAGCAAGGAAAACCATACCAAAAGAAGAGAAGTGTAAGATAGCAAAGTGGTTGTCAGATGAGGCTTTTAAAATAGCAGAGGAAAGAAGGAACGCAAAAGGCAAAGGAGAAAGGAAAAATTCAATCAATTGAATACAGAATTCCAAAGAAAAGCAAGGAGAGATAAGGAAACCTACCTAAATGAACAGTGCAAATAAATAGAGGAAAACAACATAAGGGGTAGGACTAGAGAGCTTTTATTAAAAAATTGGGAAAATCAAGTGAACGTTTAAAGCAAAACTGACCATGATAAGGGACAAAAATGGCAAGGAGTTAGCTGATGCAGAAGAGACAAAGAAAAGATGGCAAGAGTGCACAGAGGAACTCTACAAAAAGGACCTCAATACCCCAGATAATCACAATGATGAGAACATTGAATTTGAACCAGATATACTAGAGAGTGAAGTCAGAAAGGCCCTAAAAAGCATTGCAAACAACAAAGCTAGTGGAGATGATGGTATCCCAGTTGAATTTTTCAAAGACCTAAAAGATGATGGAATCAAATTATTGCATTCTATATGTCAGCAGATTTAGAAAATAAACCAATGGCTACAGGATTGAAAAAGATCAGTATACGTTCCAATCCCAAAAATGGGTAATGCCAAAGAATGTTCAAATTATCAAACAATTGCACTCATCCCACATGCTAGCAAGGTTATGCTGAAGATAATACGGGATAGACTGCAGCAGCACATGGAGAGAGAAATACCAGAGGTACAGACTGGGTTCCGATGAGGCAGGGGGACTAGAGACCATATTGCCAACATACGTTGGGTCATGGAGAAAACAAAGGAATATCAGAAACAAGTCTACTTCTGTTTCACTGACTACACCAAGGCCTTTGACTGTGTGGACCACAACAAAATGTGGCAAGTAATTAAAGAGATGGGAATACCAGAATACCTTATATGCCTCGTGAGAAATCTGTACAAAAGTCAAGAAGCAACAGTTATGACAGAATATGGAATGACGGAGTGGTTTGGAATAGAAAAAGGAGTAAGACAAGGTATGCATTTTATCACCCTGCTTATTCAACTTATACACAGAGCACATAATGTGCAATGCAGGGATGGAGGAATCACAAGTTGGGGTCAAAATTGCTGGGAGAAACATCAACAATTTGAGATAGGAAGATGATACCACCCTAATAACAAAAAGTGAGGAAGACCTAAAGAAGCTCCTGATTAGGTTGAAAGAAGAGAGTGCAAAAGCTGACTTGAGACTCAAAATCAAAAAAACCAAGATAATGGTGACAGGCCCTATCAGTCCCTGGAAAATAGATGGGGAAGAAGTAGGAGCAGTGACAGATTTTACTTTCTTAGGATCAAAGATCACTGCAGATGGTGATTGCAGCCATGAAATAAAAAGGCGACTGATTATTGGGAGACAAACTATGAGAAACCTGGGGAACATAGTTAAAAGTAGAGACATCACCTTGCAAACCAAAATTTGCATAGTCAAGGCAATGGTATTCCCAGTGGTAATGTATGGTTGTGAGAGCTGGACCATTAGGAAAGCTGAGCGCAGAAGAATAGATGACTTTGAAATGTGGTGTTGGAGGAGAGTTTTGAGAGTCCCCTGGACAGTGAGGAGAACAAATAGGTTGATCTTAGAAGAAATCAACCTTGATTGCTCCTTAGAGTCAAATAGTAAAGATGAAGCTGAAGTACTTTGGACATCAAATGAGAAGAGAGGATTCACTTGAGAAAGCCTTAATGCTGGGAAAGGTGGAGGGCAAAAGAAGAAGGGGCAGCCAAAAATGAGATGGCTAGATGGTATTGTAGACACAATGGGCACAGAGCTGGTCAGATTGAGGAGGATGGTGGAGGACAGAGGTGCCTGGAGGACAATGGTCCATAGGGTCGCAAAGGGTCGGAATCGACTGTGTGACTGAACAACAACAAAAAATCAACCCTCATATATCCCTCATTATTATATTTCTATAAGTATTTCTCCAATGTTTCATGAGGGGGTTCCAAATCTTCGGAAAAACATCTGGTGTGTTTTTCCTCAAGTCCGTTGACAATTTTTCCATTTCTACCAAGTCCATTAATTTTGTAGTCCATTCTGCTGTATTGAAGATGCCTTGTTCTGTCCATAGACAATCCGTACGGCCACACACATTATCCTTAAAAGTCCTCCAACTTTCTCTTCAACCTCTTTCCTTTCACATAAATCTAATAAGAATAATTCTGGGCAAAAATCTATTTCCACTTTCAATATTGCTTTAATTTTCCTATACATTTTTTTCTAATACTTACCCATTATTTGCTTTACAACATTTTCACCACATATGGTAAAGTGTCCCTTTTCTCTTTTTGCACTTCCAACACTTGTAAGGAAAACTTTTATAAAATGTATTTAACTCTAGAAAAAATAGCAAATATATACAATAATATGAATAATAAGTGTTAGTTCTATGCAATATTTAATTTCAGTTTGATTTCACTGGCTTGCCACTGAAGCTTCAAGTGTTTTTTTAAACAGATATCTGCAAGTTTTGATAGAATTGAGTTGGTTTTTCGCTTTTTGCATGAATTTGGTTTACTGATAAAAGAAAATGGTTAGATGTTTTTAACTAATTCAAATAGTTAACTTTTAGAAAAATAAATAGTTCAATGGACCTGCCAATTACATTTGAAAATGTACAGAACATCCAATATGCTGGATGGCAGTCAGTTTCTAATGTTAGGGTTCATCAGGAGCTCAGTTAAGTTGGGTGAATTGCCTGGCTGATAGTAATAGGATCCACTTAGCAATTAAGATATATGCAAGAAAGATCATTTGTTGGCATTTCCCTTAATTTGCATATTCTAATGAAAGATTAGTATAATGTAAGAGGTTGTTAAGTACTCTCCATTTGCCAAAATGATATTTACCCAGTGGGAAACATTTCTATTTTTCATTGGGTCATCCCTGATAGATAATGCATTGGTGCAGTAACTAAAGTAATCACTACAGGAAATGCAGGCCATGTATCTAAAATCAGTACGCCTTCAAATGCTGAAGGAGGTGTGATTGAGAAAGCACATTAAAAACAGATGTACAAGTCATTGAAACGTTCATTGGAATGTAAATACTGTACTGAGGTTGTTTATTGCATATCTAGTTTTGGAAACATACACAGCAAATGCGTTCACACTGTCTGACAGAAAACATTGTAGCAGCAGCAAAGGCACATTTTCCTGAATGTATGTTTTGGCCCTAAGGTTTACATTCAGTCCTTTGTCACACTCAGGTTAATCATGGGTTGCCACATGAAAGTGATGGTGACCTTTGTATATTGTGTACAGTGCAGTTAGGAAGTCGCAGGTGTGCAAGAACAGGCTCCTGGGCAAAGCCAGTTGAGCATTTGTATGGAGTTTCTCCTTGTACAGTTGTTACCATTCACTACTAGTACACAGCTAGCCCCACTAACTAAAGCAATGTTGATTAATACCCTTTTGCCTAGCCCCCTGCAACCCTGGAAATAGTCATTTACAGGCTTATATAGTCAGCAGCATTATGAAAATCAGTCCTAAGTATAAATATGCACCAGACTCCCAGGCAGAGAACGCCATGCTACAAAAGCAAGCCTCAGTCCAGGGTGTGAAAATGATCCCATGAAGTTCATTCATCCTTTATTGATCATTTTTCTGGCTTGGGATAGCTAAGACAAAGACACACTTCCATGTCTCTCATCACAAATAGCCAATGAATACCTTCTGGCAGGCATGGGAACTTAGATCCTGAATTATTGATCTGTGTACAGTATAGATAGACTAGCCTGCATAATTCTTCAATAAGTGATGACATCTGTTGTTGGGAGAAACATGACGGTGATGTCTTTTAGCTGCACTGATGACCACATACAATGACAAAGCAATTACAAGAGTTCCTCTTTGAAAGATAATGGTCAAGAGTGTTGGATCGGGGCCGCGAAGCGGCCGTTGGGTCCCGGAGGAGACTGGTCAAGCAATGAGACATGAGGCAAGATGGAGCGAAGACCAGTGATTTAATGAGGGAAAATCATCGGTATATATCATGTAAAAGGCTGCATGCAAAGAGAACTGCCATCTGACAAGATCCACGTACCATGTTTACACAAGTTAATTGGGAAACTCTCCAGGGGAAGTTAATTAACTAAATTAAACACTGACAGGGGAAATCCATTGTTCCAAACTATCTTGGGGTAAACATGTGGCTGGTATTGGTTCAGGGCTTAGGGTAATCCGCAGGTGCAATATTACCTATTACATGACTAGCGAGTTAGTCATTCAGTTTCCTCTTGTCCGAGCTGCTTGTCAGGTCAGCTGTAGGTGAATTAAACTATGACTATTAATCCGCTCCCCAATTTCTGTCCTTTCGGAACCAAAGCTCAAGGGAGCGTTCTCCCGAACCGTGGTTCTGTCAGGGACAGTATGCCAATTGTGTGCGCAGATACCACAAAGAGACCTTGTGGGTCCCAGTCATACACAGAGAATATTTTGGTGCACTTGATATCACAACAGCGCTGCTACATGTCGCAACCTGTAAAGGACTTCTTGAAGAGACAGGACAAGCAAGAGATCTCAGAAAGAAAAAGGAGAGCAAATTTGGCAGGAGCAACTTTGAATTAATAAGAGGAAAAACATCCATTCTTGGAAGTGGATGACAGCATTCTGAAGAAATCATAGCTTAATGTGTTGCTTCTACTTTTCTTCACAGTGTTAAATTATAGACTTGGATTCAAGTAGGCCATATAAATACTTGCTGTAAATCTCACAGGCATTATGTTTTCCCTCTCACTGGAACAGACACAAATTGCTACTCAGTATGTCAGCCAAACAAGTAGACCAGAAGGATTTTTTTTCATGCTGGGAAGATAGAAAATATTCAGCAGCTGCCAGTTTGTATTAACCTTGCCAATCCTGTAGTCCTTGTGACAAATGGCCACATTATGGTTATGTGGTAGGTTTCATTCTCTCTTTAACCAGAAAATGCATGGGGTCTTTTGAGTGACTGAGGAATTTTAAAAACTTGACTAAACTCAAGTTTAATGATGCCAGACATCAGGGTAAATAATTAAAATAGTCCATGCTTTCCTGCTTAAATTAACCCAATGCAGAGTATGAACTGAATGCAAGTAGACAGCTTGATTAAACTGATAGCTTGCTCATTGGGCCATCATGAAACCTAAAACTAATGATTCATAGCCAAGCATATCCCCTTTATTTTTGTACTATTAAAATGCCCATCATTCTGACTGAAAGGGTATATGTGGTGAAAGAGTCTTCAGGTTTCTAAGCAACATGAACAGGATGAAGGAGTGTTTGTGTGTTGTAATGCATTTTGGAAAATGTTGCATATGGAATTTTGCATATTTGGACTAAAATATGTTTTTCTCTTAATTTAGCCAAGACCAGATTTGTGAGCCAAATCAATCAGAGAATGAAATTCTGTTGATTACATAAACCCATCTTCAATTAACACTTTGTGAGAACATATAGACAATGTCATAAGAGATATTAAAAATAGTGATTGAAAATATTGTAATATTGTGGTATATAGTACTTTATTATAATATAAAGTACGTGTTAGTACATTTCTGGCAGAACTAGTGTTTGGATTCTCACAGTGAGTGAAAAAAAGAGCAATATGTAGGATTCTATGTACATTACTTAAAAATGTAACAGCCCAATACTCAGCAGTTTTCACTTTTGTTCATTAGAACAATTGATTCCCAGTCCTTTTAAAATATATATGTTATTTGTGGAGTTACGATTTTGGCATTGTAAATACCCTTTTATATTTTAAAAAAATCAGCCTAAATAACGTTATATAAATGCTCAAAATGTTCCTTGCATTGTGTTTTGACAGGCGGTACTTCGGTGAGAAAATTGGCTTGTACTTTGCCTGGTTAGGTTGGTACACAGGAATGCTCTTTCCAGCTGCCTTCATTGGATTGTTTGTCTTTTTATATGGAGTAGTCACACTGAGCCACTGCCAAGTCAGGTGAAGTAAAAACAAAACTTTGTTAACTTATGTGAGAACATTGTGTATACTGTTGTACTTCTTGCCAAAGCTCTTGGCCCTGGTCCTCAAGTTGCAATTATATGTCCTGGTTATTGCAGTACTCTATGTATTAAAGTGTCATTAATGGGGCAGCTGGTGCACAAGTAGGGCAGAGTGACCAATGGAATGTCACACAAAAGTCAATAGTAGAAGTAGACAACTGTTGTGTGTACAAGGGAACAGCATTCCAGTGCTGGGGGTCGGGAAATTTCGGGTTCGTTATAAAAGACATTCTGCAGAACTCCCTTTAGTCGTTCTCAAAGGGGGAAATTGTAGCCTCCTCGGGACGCAGTGGTTTCAGCCCTTGGGTTTGTTCATAGGGGGGGTGCATGCCGTGGGCGCGGATCCGATTCAAGCGGTGTGTGACGCGCACCCCGCCGTTTTTAAAAAAGGACTTGGAAAGTTCAAGGGGCCCCCCGTAGCGTTCGACCTGGACCCGGAGGTCCGCCCGATAAGACTCAAGCCACGAAGGGTGCCGTTCGCACTCAAGGACAAAATAGAGGCGGAACTGGACAAACTGGTGGGCCAGGGGATTCTGATTCCTGTTGATTCCGCGGAGTGGGAAACTCCAATCGTAACTGCACTAAAGGCTAACGGGGAGGTGCGCATTTGCGCTGATTATAAGTGTACAATTAACAAGGCCATCCGCCCTAATGCATATCCGGTGCCCGTGGTCAGCCACCTTCTGGCCAGACTAAATGGGGGCAAATGTTTCGCTAAACTCGACTTAGCACAGGCCTATCAGCAACTTCCCGTTACCCCCGCCACGGCAGCGGCCCAAACAATAGTCACACATAAAGGGGCGTTCCAGGTGTCGCGGTTACAGTTCGGCGTGAACTCGGCACCCGGTCTTTTCCAATCGCTTGTGGAACGCCTCCTGAAGGGTTTGGAGGGGGTGTTGCCTTATTTTGATGACGTATTGATAACAGGGGGGAGTGAGGCCGAACTGGCCCAGAGATTGGATAAGGTGCTGACGGTGTTCGAGAAGGCGGGGCTGCGGCTCAGGAAAGACAAATGTGTTTTTTTCGAAACGGAGGTTGAATTTCTAGGGTTCCGTGTCACACCCGAGGGAATTAAGCCCTCCCAATCAAAAGTAGCCGCCATCAAGAAGGCTCCCCGCCCCACATCCAAAACCGAGCTGCAGTCATTCCTGGGGCTCTTAAATTTTTACCACACTTTCCTTCCTAGGAAGGCGTCCGTGGCCGAACCGCTCCATCGGCTGCTTAAAAAAGAGGAGGCATGGCTGTGGGGGAATGAGCAGGAGAAGGCTTTTAAAGAGTTGAAGCAACTCCTAACGTCCGAAGCAATCCTAACCCATTTTGATCCCAAACGGCCAGTGGTCCTAGTTTGCGATGCATCCCCGGTGGGGGTGGGGGCGGTCCTTTGCCACGTATTGAAAGACGGGAGGGAAGCCCCGGTAGCTTTTTATTCAAGGTCCCTGTCCCAGGCGGAGCGGAATTACGCACAAACCGACAGGGAGGCATTAGCGATAGTAGCGGGCACAAAGAAATTTCACGACTTTCTGTATGGTCGCCCGTTTACGATCGTGACTGATCACAAACCCCTGTTAGGAATCTTTACTGCAAATAAGCCCACGCCACAGATACTGTCCCCGAGGATGCTGAGGTGGGCTATTTTCCTTAACGCTTACCAACATGAGTTGGAATACCGGCCAGGAAAGGAGATCAGTCACGCAGATGCGCTCTCGAGGTCTCCTCTACCATTGACGGGCAGCCAACAGGCAGGGATAGAGAGGGACCGTCAGGTGTTGCTGATAGAGGTGTTAGAGGAACCCCCGATAGTACCGGCCGACATCGCCAGGGCGACAGGAAAAGATAAGACGCTGGAGAAAGTGACCTCGTGGGTACAGAAGGGGTGGCCGGCGTCTTCCCCGGGTCCAGAATTCGACCCATTCTTTAGGAAGAAGATTGAGCTGTCCCTAGAAAGGGGATGCCTGTTGTGGGGTCAAAGGGTGGTGGTCCCCACATCCCTGCGATCGAGGGTGCTCAAGCTGCTGCACGTCAGCCACCCGGGCATCGTCCGCTCCAAGGCGCTGGCCCGGAGCTACTTTTGGTGGCCCCAATTGGACACTGATATAGAGTACATGGTCGGCACCTGTGAAGCCTGCCAGGCCTCCCGACCGGAGGCGACCCGACTTCCGCACAGGGAATGGGACACAGCAAGGGGGCCATGGTCCAGAGTGCACATTGATTTTGCTGGCCCGTTTCGAGGAACCCTTTTTCTCCTAGTGGTGGATGCGTACTCCAAGTGGCTGGAGGTGATTCCGGTCAAGAGCACGTCCTCCACCACTACGATAAATCAGTTAAGGCGAATTTTTTCCACGTTCGGTTTACCCGACACTTTGATCAGCGATAACGCCAGTTGTTTCACGTCCACGGAGTTCAGGGCATTCACCGAGGCTAATGCCATTCGGCACGTTACGTCCGCGCCGTTTCACCCGGCCACGAATGGCCAAGTGGAACGGTTGGTGCGCACGACAAAGGATGCGTTGCGGAGCATGGGCCCCGGGGACCTAAATCACCAAATTTGCCAGTTCCTACTAGCGTATAGGGTGACCCCCTTAGCGTCAGGATACTCACCGGCAGAATTGTTGATGAAAAGGAAGCTGACCACACTTCTGACCAGGCTAGACCCGACGAGGGTCGAGGACAAAGGGAGGAACGTGGAGCTGGCAGTATCGAAAAGTTTTGCAGCCGGCGATCTGGTACATTGCAGGAATTATACTAGCGGAGGGCCGGCCTGGGTACCAGGAAGGATCGTAGAACAGACGGGACCGGTGTCTTATAGGGTAGAAACGGGCGCCGGCCTGCTCTGGAGACGGCATGCCGATCAACTCCGCAGCCGCGTTCCCGAAAAGCAGTCCGCGGACGGCGCGGAAAACGCCTCAGCGTTAGGGTCCTCCTCCACCCGTTTAGCCCAAGGGGGAGACAACGAGGGGCATCAGTCCCAAACAAGGGGGGGGAAGCAGTCGGACTCATATCCTTTTGATACGGCAGTTCTGTCAGGGACCGGGGAAGAGGGAGATGAGTCTGCGACAGATGAGTTTGCGACTGCTGCCCCCGATTTTGGTTTTCAGTTACCGAGCCGGGGGGGGGGTTTTGGGAGTGTTCCCCCACCCATCCAAGCGAGAAGAGGGGATTTTCGTTAGTCCCCAGTGCCCCCGGTTCAACCACAGCCCAGCGTTCACCTCCCCAAGAAGCCGCAGAACCGCGGCAAGTAACTAACAAGTCTCCCTCTCCAATTTCAGGACAGGAAGACAGGGGACAGAGTGAAGGTAGCAAACCCGGAGCAGGGCAGCCCGCACCGAGGCCCCAGCGTGTTCGAAATAAGCCATCTTGGCTGAGAGACTTCGTCTCATCCTAGGGGGGAGGGGTGTTGTGTTCTAATGGTTTTACCTTCCACTTGGATTACAATGTATCTGAGCCAATGTAACCGTGCCCATAGCAACAATGTAACCTACAGCTGTATCATATAAACCCTGTAAGAGGACGCGAGCTAATGACCACCAGCTGGCAGCAGCGAGCGTCCAAGCTCTCTTGGTCCGAACTCATCAAAGGCAACAGCGCGGGAAGCTTTCCCGCCACTACCTACACCTGGACAAGAAGGGCGTGACTCAAAATGACGTCACGCAGGCAGTAGCCAATGGGCTACCATGGCACCACGTTCAAATGTACTACTGCAGTATATAAAGAGCTATCGATCCGCCATTACCTCATGTTCCCTCTGTCCACGATGCAATAAACCTGAGTTAACCCAGCCCGAGGCTGTGTCCTGTGTCTTGGTTTTCATACACTAAAACAACTATATCTGTTTTTGATTTCTTTCTGCTTCTACACAATGGCACAGTTCCACAACTGCTTAACATTTAACCGTGTGCTCCAGTGTCTAGTCATGCCTGCCACATGACCACAGAAATGTCTGCAGAAGCAGACAGCGTTGGCTCTTCAGTTTTGAAACAGAGATGAGCAATGAACCCTAGAGTTGGATACGACTGGCTTGCGAGCAAGGGAAACCTTTACCTTAAAATGGCATCACTTATTGGTTCAGTAGCATTTCACATTATGATATTTGATTCTCTCAGCTGGCTGAATCTAACCCCCTCTCCCAACTGCTAACAGCCCTGTCTCCACCGTACGTCTCTTCCTTCCCTGTTCTGAATTAAAGAATATAAAAGTATGGCTAAACATAAATCATAGACACCAGATGCTTTGGTCAATTTGGACTACTCCTTTATAGTTCTCAGAGATAAAATGCCTTCTACAATGCCCTATGACTGATAATTTCTTAATGTATGCCACATGTTCAGCAGGCTTTGAGAACTCCAGTTTGGCTAATCTGGTTTTGGTGTCTGTATTCATTTTAGAGGCTCCTGCTTGTGTCAGACTTACCGGTACTTGCTCTGCTTACTCATCTGCCAGGTTCCATCTTCTGGAACATCAGGTTCTGCTGCTTGGCAGTTCCAGAAATATGCCTGTTTCTATTGGCCCAGTAGTGGAGGATATGTGCTGCTTGTGTGCCAAGTAGACAGGAAGGTGACCTAAACAGAAGTACAGGAATATCTGGCAAAGTCTTGGAGAAATTATGCTTCTGGGAGCTAATCACAAGCAATAGCAATTACACTTCCATAATGCTTAGTGCACATTCTGGGCAGTTCACAAGTTAATTAGCATTTTGCCCTCACCATGCTGGATACTCATTGTACCAACTTCAGAAGGACATAAGGCTGAGTCAACCTTGAGGCCCATCAGGATCAAACTCACAATATTTTGGCTACAATACAACAGTTTAACCACTGCACATCTTGTCACACTGAGTTATGAACCACCTCTTTTCACTTATTTCATTCTCATAGATGAAAGTTAAATATTTCAAAGGTAGGCAAGAATTTAAAAGGGTTTCCCCCACCCATGGTTGAGATTATGAGATTATTTTCCCCCATTTTCACTCTTGTGGATTTATTTGTGAAAATGTTGTGCATGTATTATTATTTTTTGCACAGACTATCCCATTATTATTATTATTATTATTATTATTATTATTATTATTATTATTATTATTATTATTATTATTATTATTATTATTATTATTATTATTATTGTTGTTGTTGTTGTTGTTGTTGTTGTTGTTGTTGTTGTTGTTAATGTTGTTGTTGTTGTTGTTGTTAATGTTGTTGTTGTTGTTGTTAATGTTGTTGTTGTTGTTAATGCTGTTTACCATAAAGAAAAAAAGCAGTGGTCTTTTCAGTATCAGGCAGTCTCCTACAGTTGACAGAGATTTTTGATAAACAGTTTCAGTGTATCAAGACACATTCAGAAAGAATGAGAACATTTGCAAGTGTTGGTCACATCCTCACACCTGTGTGTTCCTCTGCATGTGCCTCTCTGTATTTGTTATGAAAGGAAGAGTCATTAACATGCCAGAAGAGTAGGCGAAATTTTAAATTTAGTTTGTGGATTATTTATTTATTTTACAAAATTTCTACCCCGCCTTCCTCAACCATGGATGACCCAAGGCGGCTTACATCACACTTTTAAAACAAAACAAAACAAAAAAACAATACCCACCCATCCCCCCCCCAATCCCATAAGAAAAAAGTTCACAACAAATTTTAAAAACTATTTTAAAATAAATTAAACAATACGATGAATAAAATTTTAAAGTTTAAGAGGGGCAGGGGACAGAGGAGGAATAAGACAATGGAGAGGTGTGCAGGTGTGCTATCCAACAGGCCATTATTTAAACCAGCCAGCAGGACTGGGCCGTCGCAACTGATGGGCCCCACACCTGCTGGCACAACCAAGTCTTAAAGTCCTTTCTGAAGGGGAGCACCTCTGTCTGGAGGCGCAGTTCAGATGGTAAGAGCTTCCACAGGGCCGGGGCAAACACCAAAAAGGCTCTTCTTCTGCTCCCCACCATATGTGCTTCTTTAATGGGTGGGACCACCACTGAGCCTCTCCGGTCTTGTAGGATGGGCGGAATACCTCAGGGTGATGCAGTCCCTCAAGTATCCTGGTCCACTGCCATGTAGGGCTTTAAAGGTCAAAACCAGCACCTTGAATTGCACCCGGAGGCACACTGGTAACCAGTGCAGCTCCTGAAGCAGCGGTGAGGCATGAGCATAACGCCCACGTCCCATCACCACCCAGGCAGCCGCATTCTGGACCAGCTGCAGCCTCTGAATGGTCACCAAGGGCAGCCCCATGTAGAGCGCATTACAGTAATGCGCTCTACATATTATACATATGTGGTTATTTTCTTGTAGAGCAGATACATTAGCTTACACTTCACAGAAAGGAACACTGGGGATGAATTATTCTTTACTTTCTGGAGTATTGATAAAAATGCAAGGAAACATATAACGAATACAGAAATGAATCTGCCTACATTCATTCATTTTTTTAAAAAAAAAATCTATAAGCATTTTGTGCAACTGCTACACTACAGACTTTCATAATCTCAAGTGTTGAGTACTGTATAATGAAAACCATGTAGTTCTGCAAAACAGTTCTAGAAAGAAAAATTAGCTAATGGGAGAATAGTAAGATCATGTAGAGAAATGTTGTTATGTTATCAAAAGGATACCGGGGATAGCACTATTATGTATGGATAGCTGTACGTATGCAGAGATCAGTATTCTGCATCCACAATTCTATATATTGTATATACTGTATTCAGTTTGTTCCAACACTGTATGCATGTATCAACACTGTATGCATGTATCAACACTGAGCCGGAAGTAATATATTTTATTGCAGCTTTACTGTTTTAGATATCATGAAGAAAGTGACAAGATTTTCTCTTGCTCACCCCCTTACTGTCTAAAATGATGGAAGCTCTTTGAAGCATGCTAGTTATAAATTAAGGTATTAATCATTACCTCTTCTCTTTTCCAGTAAAGAAGTCTGTCAAGCTACAGATATTATAATGTGTCCTATCTGTGACAAATACTGCCCCTTCATGAGGTTGTCAGATAGCTGTGTTTATGCCAAGGTAAAAATAAACAGTGCTTGTATTAAAAAAAACCAGCAGCATTTTTTTAACAATTTAATATCATGAAACACTGTTTGCTTTTTTAAAAAAAATCAGAGACATTGAAGCAAATAAGTACAACTTTTTGAAAGGACATGCTTCTGCTTAAGGAATACAGTTATTATGAAATACTGGGTGACAGCAGTAAAAATTATGTTTTCTTATGTATCTGCAAAGCATAGAAAGGCGACTTGGAGGGAGTGGGGAAACATAACTCTCATATTACAATGTTATCTAGGCTGTTTTGGAAGCTGTAGTCCAAAAAGAGATGTTTTAAACGTCTCTGCATGCTTAATAGGGAAGTATAAGTGCTTTAACAGAGAGAAGGAGGGAGGAGAGTATAGAAGGAATTTAATTTAAATTTAATTTTTGTACTTTTTCGCCGCCCACTCAGGCAAACCCGACTCAGGGTGGCTTACATCAATAAAAACATGGGAAGCAAAATTAAAACACCTCCCAATTATCCCACCCACCCACCCCACCCTATGCATTAAAAAAGAGAGAGAGAAAGGAAGAGACAGGCTGCAATAGAGCAATTTTAGTCTCAGGTGTGGGAGGAGTGTAATTTCCCATAATAAACCAATATTCATTCACCATTGAAAGTCACTTTTCTATACCTCTCACTATTTTCTGTGCTATTCTCCCTGGTGATCTGATTCTTCTTTTAGATTCTGCAATATAAATGAATGAAGTGTACCTTCTCTCAAACTTCCTGTACTGGTTATCCGGACTGTAACAGTTGACATGAAAGCCAGTAAACAGCAAAATGCTTCAATACAGGAGCTTTCTTCCCTAGACAGGAAGTGTCCTTCTCCATTCAATTTTCAAGCATTCCCATCCTTCGCCTTTTAATCACACAGCTTGCCCAATTCAACAGAAATTCATCATTTGTGTATTCCTAAAGTTGTGTGCCATCAGGCTGCCCAGTCACATGTGGCCAGTTACATGTGCCTGAATTAATATTTATGGTGGTCTGAAGAGGCCTGTGTTACAGCATTTAGTTGTATCTCTGAGGTTTCACATTATATTTTCTTTGTTTACACAAGAGCATAATTAATTCCTTGCCTATCTGCCAGAAAGTATGTTTTTTTTCTCTTGGGAGAACAATTCAGACAAACTCCCCTTTGATGGCTTAATGATTGCTTTCTGAAAGGCTCTGTCAGAGGAGAATATTAATATCCGCTGCCAACCATCTCAGTTGCTAAAACAATGGATTTGTAATGAAAATTACAAATCCATTGTAATGGGGTGCACCACAACCCAGCCCTGCTGGCTCATCTAGCCCTGTCTGGGGTTTTAATGAGGGGTTAGGGTGTTTTATAGATATTTTAATGATTTATAGTTTTGGTACTGATTTTATTGTATGGGAATGTTTTTTTAAACTGATGTGAGCCACCTTGGGTCGCCAAGGCGAGGAAGGCGGCCATATAAATTAAAAAATAAATAAATAAAAATAAAATGAACTAAATGCTTGGTTTTCTTGGTGATATTTCAATCATTGGTATATTGAAAACTTTCCCAAAGATGAATTTGTTTTCCCACCGCTAAAGTATCTCTTGCAGTTTAAGCCCATTTCCTGAGTTGGACATTTATCTTATTTTCACACAACAGGAAAAATAATAGTTTTACTAATAATTTATGCATGAAGGACTAAGATGACTGTTTATCTCCAGGTAACACATCTTTTTGACAATGGAGCTACAGTCTTCTTTGCTGTTTTCATGGCAGTGTGGGGTAAGTCCTGCTTTAAGAATATTCTTTGAATATCCTTTAGTTTAGACCAGTGGTTCCCAATGTGGGACACATTCCCCACAGGGGGGATTTAATTCCCAGAAGCCTAAGTCAGTACATTGGCTGATCAGTATTTTGGAGAATTGACTTAGACTTCCCAAAGGTTGGAAAACACTGGTTTAGGGTGTGCTGTGCAAACAGTCAGATTTAATTTTAGCACATTAAGTTTTTAAATCATAAGTACCCTAGCAGCGATCTGTGCACTCTGGTGTGTAAGCATGCCTGTCACATGTCCATAGAAATGTCTGCAACTCTCTTTGACTATAAAGAGAGATGCGCACTGAACCCTAGAGTCGGATGCAACTGGCTTTCAAGCAAGGGTGGCCTTTACCTTTACCTTACCCTATAGAGTAACATCATCCCTGTGTCATGAAGAAACATGCCACCTATAATCAAACTTATAGCCCATTATAGCATATGTAACATGAATTAGAGAGAACAACCAGTATGGTGTATTCATTAGATTCTTGTAGACTCAGGACACTTGGGCTCAAATCCCCATTCAGCCATGAAACTTACTGGGAGACCTTTGTCTCGTCGTATTCTCTCAGCTATGCTTATCTCCCAGGTTTGTTTTAAGGAAAGCAGAGGATGGGGAGGTGAGAGCCTTTTATACCACCTTCATCTTATTGGAGGAAAGAGAGGATACAAATTTAACATGAATTTACTCAAACAGGTAACCAACGGTCATAGGGAATAATTGCTTCACAAGCTTTATAACAGCGGAAAGATTGCTGTTGCATGATAAGGCTGATGATGTAGTCTGGAGCTACCCTGTACTGTGTAATACAGTATATCAATGTAGAGATACTGTACTTTGGAAGCTTATATTTAGAGTTCCCTTTCTGCAGCCAAAGTCAGCATTACTATTCATGTTTAAATTTTGCCTTTGTCAAGCATGTTGGAATTTGCCAACTCTGTCATCTACACAGGACACTGAGATAGGTACTCATCTCCTACAAGTTTCTATCATATCAGCTGCAACAGAAACCTTCACATATTTTCAGGTGATAGATTTGTAATGATATGTTCCCTTAAAAATTATCCAATATACAGTAGTAGACTTATTAGTTTGTAGGGTCAAAGTGCATGTTTCCAAGTTATATGCAGCATCCCCTTCAGTTGGTGGCCAGTTGCATTTAAAAAATTTTTTAAAAAATAAATTGATTCCTTAAATTAAATGCATGTTTGACCAGTTATTTTCCAAAAGCACTGATTTTTTAATGCTATATTGGTCATCAAAAAAAGTTGTTAAAAAAATTTTAGACAATTTTTTAAAATGCACCCTTGTGATATTATTCAACAACAATAAAATGATAATTAAACAAGAATATAGTCAATGGGTGTGAATTACACAAAAGGGGATTTCAAACATTCCTAGTGATAGTGAGATTTAACAAGTGGCATGTAGTCTCCTGTTATGTCATGGATTCTCCTCTTTTAAGCAGAAGCCAGATACAAAGTTATCAGGGAGGCTGTATCAGTGGATTTCCTGCATCATTGGGCATTGGAGTAGATGACATTTGAGATCCAACTCTGTACTAAATGCTCTTGTACAATATATATTTTCTCTGTTATAGCCACTGTTTTCCTGGAATTCTGGAAAAGAAGACGAGCAGTCATTGGTTATGACTGGGACTTGATAGACTGGGAAGAAGAGGAGGTTTGTATACATAAGTTTAGCAGTAGTAGTAGAAAGAAGATTCACTTGGGATGGTTAAAAAACTGAATTTCTGCCCTAGAGAGAACAGAGGATTTTCCCACCACAGATTTTTTTCCTGCCATTAAAGGAATCATCCAAATGGGCATTTAGCCCTCTATTCTGGGTGTTTTAGGGACAGGTTTTCTTGCACATGTTGGGTGCTGGAACAGTTGAATTGCCCCAACATGTGTTTTTAAGCCCCTGCCAGGGGGTTCTACTATTTTGACATGCTTTCTTTTAGTCCAGTTTCAGCTAATGATGGTGCTGGGAACAAACTGCTTCCTGTGTAAAATTCCAGTATTGTGGAGCAGCTAACAAGCCACTTCAGGATATTGGAAATGAATACTTCTCTTGATTGTCTTTTTTAATGTCTGTGAGCTCATCATTGATGTAATGCATCACTCATATGACATTTTTTTTTAAAAAAAAACTTTGCTTGTCTGTATTGCTGGCTGAAACCAGTTTACTTTTGAGACCACAGCACATGAAAAGGAGTGGTTTCATTTTTCCATTCCTAGAATTGACCTCCAACTCCTCAGCATCAGTCAGCATGAATTTTCTCCTCCACTGTTGCAAATTGTAATGTCCCAATCAAACCCTAGACTGCAAAAACAAAGTCTCGTTCTTCTCATTGCTGCGTGTCTCTGACAGCAATTGGCAGAGAGGTAAATGAGCTGGATTCTATGTTGATGTAATTGGTCAGCAGAGTGGTGCAGTGGCTAGCAAGAGGTTCACACCTGGCCAAGTGGTGTCTTGTAAGAAAGGCAGGCAGACCAGATTTTGGTGCAGAAGAAAACTCAAAGCAGGTTTACTTATAAGGTGGAAGGGTGCAAGTCCATACAGTGCAACAACTGTAACACAAAACAGATATATTCTCTCGGGCTGCTCATTTAACCTCACTGAGACAGTACAGTTGTGCTACATACAAGTCCATTAACAGTTCAGCAACAGTTCAGTTCAGCAGGGTAAAGGCAAGCTGTAGTCACAAACAAAGCCAAAGAGTTCTACAGCTTCTGTCCTCCCGTTGGAGGCTTGCCCCAGTTAGTTCTCCTTTGTCCAGAAAGCACAGATGGCATATCCAGCAAAAGCCATCAGCAGGAACAGTGGCAAAGGTTCAGTCCTCATAGCAGGTTCCGGAAGATACAGGAATCTTCGTCCAGACTGTCGGAAGAGGAAGCTTGGCATGGTGAGCATTACAGCTCAGGCAAGTTGAGCATTGTAGCTGAAGGTCTGCAATCCTGCTCTGTCCTAAATACACTGGCTCTTGGAGCACATCAGGGAAAACTCCCAGCACCTGTGTGCTCCAGCAGTAAAGTCTTAAATGCAACTCAGACACAATATGCCTTGCAACCAGTTAGGGAGAGCAGCGAAGACTTACGTTCCCTAACATTCCGTGTCTCTCCACATTCACATCGTGTGTTGTTGTAATGTAGGGAGTTGTTTTCTTTCAATATTATGGCTAGTGATGCAAGGGTTAAACCTCCTCTCTTTTTTTGCTGTGCTTCCAGTGGAAATCCCTACTCAAAAGCATAGAGCTAAAAATATTGCTATCCTTTGAGGTTAACAGTGGACAACCATCTTGAATGCCCTTTAGCATGGTACTATTGTTGGGCTGTTACTAAGTTGCACTACCTGGGCCTCTGACTAGTGCTTCTGCTGTGTTACCACCAACATTGTCCCATCTCAGTAAGGCACATCTGTTTGCTTCCTGCTATCACTTTTCTCCTACCTTTTTCTCCAACAGATGGTTTATTCCTTCCAGTAGTTGGCAGTAGCAATTATTAGAGGAACCAGGCCTGTGTTGTTCTAGATCCTGTTGTGACAGCCTGCCACCATCTTATATATTCAAATTGAAGTGTTTAATGTTGATATGTTATGGGGAATCTCACTATTAGAGCTGAGTGCCCCAGAATACATTCTTTGGATGGATAAGACATGTCTGTAGACAGAGGGAAAGGAGGTGAAGTAAATGACCAGTTGCAGGAGTTCCACTCCTTGCCTCTGATAGCAGTAGCCACAGACAGGCACACTGAACCTGATGCTGGTTCTATTTGGCTGTAAGACATACAGTTGACAGACCATGTAATTCAACCTCCTGTCACAATTGTCATTACTATGGTACTTGGTCACACTGTTGTAAATCCACCGGAAAGCAGATATTAGGGGGAACAAGGATCTCTTGAACTTTCAAGAACAGAGAGAGTTCCTAGTGCCAGAACTTGGAATTACTACAATTCTATTCAATTCTCAACTAAAGAACACTGAAAAGTTTACATTGACAGAAGAATTCCTTACCGGCTGGTGGGAACAGAAAACTGCTTCTCTTATAGTAATTTCTCAATATATACCATTTAATATTGCTAAACATCTCTTAACTGGTCTATGTCTCTCTTCTTGACTACATTAAAACATGTATTAATAAAGTTATTTGATCAAACTGAAGAGCTTTAAACTTTAAACATAACCGCTTCTAATTCTACTTTTAAATTATTTGTCTTTCTTAGGAAGAAATACGTCCCCAGTTTGAAGCCAAATACTCCAAGAAAGAGAGAATGAATCCAATATCTGGCAAACCAGAGCCTTATCAAGCATTTGCAGATAAATGCAGCAGAATTATTGTTTCTGCATCTGGAATTTTTTTTATGGTTTGACATTTAAAATTCTTTTTAGGTGGCCTGAAAATAAGATTGTCTTATGGCTGTTGGCAAAGTAGAGAATAGTAGAGACAGGCACAGGCCTACAACACGAGGATCCGGCAACTGGATGGGGGAAGCCCAGGGAGGCTGTGCCACTGATATGGGAGGCAGGCAGAGGCCTACAACCTGAGGCTCCAGCATCCCTGATGGGTGGGGCCAGCCAGAATTTCTGCTACTGGTATGGGCATCCCAGGGCATACCGGTTGAATCCCACCACTGGTGACATCTGGGATCTAGAAATAGACACTATATAGAAGCATACATATTATATTCTGAAACACATGTACTTGGTAGTAGGCTCCACTGATACTAATAAATTCTAGAATTGACCAGTTTATTAAAAAATAAATGAAAGCTTGATCGTTCTATTGGAGTTACACCAGTTTACTGTGCTGTAAAAGGACAACACAGTCCAATAATTTTACCGCAAAGAAAATATTCCACTGAAAGTGTATGAGATGAGCCCCAGTTCTATGCCAGAATATGTACTTTGTTTTCTTCAAACAGAAAAAAAGTACTGCCTGTGACCCTGGAGAGCCACTGCCAGTCAGTATCAATTGTACCAGGTGAGATAGACCCATAGGTCTGACTCAGTTATATAAGGTAGCTTCCTATGTTGATTGATTGATTGGACTTGTATGCCACCCACTCAGCATACGCCGACTCAGGGCGGCTCACAACAAATCAAACATTGCAATATCCAGACAATCCAGAAAATATATCAATAGGAACAATACCACGTCATATCACAAAATCATATAAGTCATAAATACAACATTACAAAGTATCATCATAAAATGCAACATTACAAAATCATCATAGAAATACAACATTACAAAAAATCCTTCATTTGAAGTCCATATGTTTCTGTGCAATAGTGCATAATGACGGTGACATCCACTAATTTCACAGCATGATATGGTTGTGGCTTCCATGCACAGATAACAAGATCTCCAACAGCCATCCTGAAATCAAAATCAGGGAAAAGATTGCCTGCTCCATAATCCATCTAGTGAAAATGTAATAGGGATTTATTTGTTTCACTAGCTATTGTGCCTGACCTTGCTGGGCAGGTATGGATTCTGTGTTGGTGGTGAGGTGACTGCCAGCCCTTCGAAACAGCTGAAGGGGTAATGGAAAGATGGCAGCCAGCGATCCTTTGCATTTCTCCCTCAATTGTTTCGAAGATTGACACAAAACAGCTGAGAGGCAATGCAAAGGCACCAGCCAGCGATCCATCAGGGAGAGCACCACCCCTGACGGATCACTGGCTGGCATCTTTGTATTACCCCCTCCGCTGTTTCGAGAGCTAACACAAAACAGCAGAGGGGGTAATACAAAGGCGGCAACCAGAGATCCACCAGGGAGAATGCCTACCCTGATGAAGCACTGGCTGCTGGCTTTGCATTTCCCCCTTAACTGTTTCAAAGGTTGTTTCGTGTCATCCTTCGAAACAGTTGAGGGGGAAATGCAAACACGGCAGCCAGCGACCCTCTTCTCCCTGCGGCCCTGGGGATGAAGTCCGGCGCCAGCCTTGCCGTGGCTTCAACAGGGTTGCGGGGAGGAGTGGAGCCCCTCTTCTCCCCATGGCCCTGGGGATGAAGGCCGGTGCTGGCCTTGCCACGGCTTCAGCGGGGTTGCAGGGAGGAAGGAAAGCCCCTCTTCTCCCCACGGCCCCGGGGCCAAAGGCCAGCCTTGCTGCAGCTTTGTTGGGGTAGCAGGGAGGAGGTGGAGGACTGCTCCCGGGATGGAAGCGAGGGCAGAAAAGCGCACCGGCCGCCTTCGGCGAACTTGCGGTCCCTGCCTCGTGCGCGCCGTGGCTGTTTTTTTCTGGTGCGTGCTCTGGCTGCCCCGCCTCCTCTGCGCTCGCATCCTCATGCCTGATTGGCTGAGGCATGCCACGGCGCAGAGGACGCTGGGTAGCATAGGTGTTTTTTTCATTCGTGGGACGTTGGCCCCACTCTCGGTCTCCGGACCCTCGCGGCGATGTTGTCCAGGAGGTAAGGTAAGTGTGGCTGGCTCATTACGGGATAGGCTGGGCGGGTGCGGACGTGCATTCCGCACACGCACAGCCCAACCCCCTTCTTATAGGTATAGATTTTTTATTTTAAAGAGCAAAAACAACTAGGCCTGCCAGTTTAGTTCTCACTAAGGTGAGTGGAAGGGCACCAAAGCGCAGAATAAGAGCAAGACAATCAATTACCTGCATTTACAATTTCCAAAGTCCTTGAATATAGTTATGGGTTGAAAAAAGCACTGTATCTAAAATACTTCCAGCTTTCAAAAAGATGTATCCCAGGATCTGTGTGTTTGTGCTGTGATTTATTGGTGTTGTCCAAGACTGTCAATAATATTCAAGCTTGGTTTGAATATTCTGTTGCAGAGGATTAGTAGCAGGAAGAATACGGATAATCCCACTCTCCCCCCCCCCCCCATAAAAATTTTATTTTAAAAATGCACTCACAATTTTTTGAAAGATCTTCATACATTTACATAGTTACACTCTGTTTTGCAAATCTGCAACATCAGCTTACAGCAGAACATTGTCTTTGTAGAGAACAGGCTAGGATCATAAACATTGTTGTTCATAGACAATAATCTTTTTGATGCTTCTAAGCAGTGATGCATTGCAAAACAAAATTACTACCTACTCTGTGGGCTGGCCAAATCTGTGGGCGTGGTCAAACATCCTGCATTGTGGGCTATGGAAGTGAGTGTGGCCAACCAAGTGGCTGTGGCCTGGGGAAATTTCCGCTACCGGTTCTACAGAACCTGACAGAACCTGCTGCAGTGCATCATTGCTTCTAAGGCAAAGTGCTCTAAAAACAAGAAATCAGGGGACTTACTTTTTTTACTTTGTCTTTGTTTTGCTTCCACTATCTGTTCGGTAGTGAACTATTTTGTCCTTACCTATGTTGATTGACAATAATATCATTTTCCATTTAAGTAAGTGCTTCATCAGCTGGAGATTCCAGAGCATGATGCAAGCATAATACGCTTAAGTCAATTTAGTGGGATAGGTGCCTTTATTTGTGATAGGGATAATCATTTCGTTCTTGGCATTTCATCTGAGACTCAAGTTATTTATGTATTGTTTCACATCGTTGCTAATTGGCTTCTCCAAGAAGAAAAGGTCATCCAAAGAAATTTGGTGTATTCAGCTTTAATGGCATACTTAAGCAGTGCATTTAAGCCAGGGATTCTCAACCTGCGGCCCATGGCCCGAATAAGGCCTACAGTGCCATTTCATGTGCCTCCCACCACCACCACCGTCTTCACCACACCAGGAAGTGCCATGTGGTGGAGGAAGGGTAAAATGGTTGTCCAGCCCCTAAAGCTGTCTGAGAGAGAGTGACCTGGCCTGTGGCTTTAAAAGGTTGAGAACTCCTGATTTAAGCATTTGTCTAAATCTGTCTTAATCAGAAATGCAATTAAGCAATTGTCATAGAAAGAGTGGAAAGAGTCAACAGTCTGATACTACTAAGCAAGGCCCAGTAACTTGGATGCGGAGAAAGGGGGAATTCTGCAGTTTTGTTGTTGTTGGTGGTGGTGGTGATGATGATGATGATGATGATGATGTTTTGCCATGCTAAAAATAGTTTTTCCTTTTTAAAGGAGTTGTATGTTATAATTTTCCTTTTACATGGGCCTCTAATGGTTACTGATTAGGGTGACATTTTTTATCTTAAAAACCTGACATATTATCTCTTTAAAAGTGTTTATTAGGACCTAGGGATCAGTTCAGATGGGCAAGTCTTTTTAAATGTATAATTTTAAACGTTTTAAATATGTATATATTTTGGGTTTTTTTAATCTAACTTAATTTGTTTTAACCAACTGTTTACTTTTTTAAAAAAATTAAAGAAAAGAACAGTAGGATAAAAATGAAATAAATAATAAATCAGATAGACACCATCCATTAATCAAATACTTGTGCATGAAAAGTTTTTTAAAAAAATACAAACTACTGTACTATTATAAGTAACCTTCCCTTGATTCTAATATCAAAGTTGTTTAGCTATAATGTGAATGGATGTCTAGGAAAAATAAACCTATCTAGCAAAATATGGAATCAAATAATAAAAATCACAGCATACTTCATTATGGTAAAAATTGCCTTCCTACTTCCTTTAATCTCTGCTGGTAGGAAAACTATCAGTACTGTACTTCAGTTATGCCGCTGGAGCTGTCCATGGCCATTACTGTCTGTGGATGGACTTAAGATTCCTCTCTATATAAAACAGTTACAGTATTTGAATTTTAAGTGCTTATTAAATTATTGTATTTGAATTAATTTGCACATTAACAAAATAAATCTACTGGAGGGGGGAATGGATGACTTGCTTCATTTTTTTGATAATGGATGCATGCATATAAAATTGAGGCACTTTTTGCCCCACTGGGAACAAGAGCATAACAAGAGATGAAACTAGGCTATTTTCAGTTACAAATAACAAATTTTTATTCAAAACACAGGAGAAAAATAAGGAATAAGATCTATGAATTGAAGGCATAGAATAAAAGAGGAGAAATTTTCCTGGGATCTCAGAAAGAGTAAGAGTAATTGCCAAGCAAGGAGGATATTCTATAACAAGGATGCTGTAGCCCAGAAAACCCTCTAAACATCATTTGACATCATTGTGTTACCATCATTGGTAATAATTGATAACAACAATCAAAATAGCAACATGGGTTTTGCATGTTTTGTGATGGTTAAATTGCATGGGAAATGTTTTATTTACATTTGTGTAGACTTGATATTTGGCAACATGGCTGTGCCATGTCTTCACTGCCATCTGTCACCAATGTCTCAACCATCTTAAGCAAAATTGTGGATTGCCACTTCAGTGTTTGAATTTATTCTTCATTACTTGAGAATTGTAGTAACAATGTGTTGCTACTTTATTGATTTCTCAATTGTGTTTATCTTCCCTCCAGATCTGTGTGGTGGTTGCTGCTGTTTTTGGCATTGTTATTTACCGTGTTGTAACTGTCAGCACTTTTGCTGCCTTTAAATGGGCTTTAATCAGGAATAACTCTCAGGTTGCAACTACCGGGACTGCAGTGTGCATCAATTTTTGCATCATCATGCTACTGAATGTTGTAAGTAAAGATCATACTTATGTACCTTTCAGTTTGTGATTTAAATTGTTTTAAATTTTGTGCAAAGACTTTTCCAACAAGAAATTAAATTGATCAGAACAATTTATCTATATCAGTATTTGACCAAAACCTAGCCAGAAAAGATCTGTCTAGTTGCAGTTATTAAAACTAATACAAAATTGTTTTTAAAAAACAATGAATTACTGTATATAATGACCAAAATCCTATTACTGACCAATGGCATAACTCACAGCAGTTTTTGCTACTGTTTAATGAGCTTCCACTTGAATTTTTGGCACAAACCAGCCTAGTGGATTGGGACACGTCTGAAAATTAAAGCAGAAACTCATTAATTGTCAGTGAGAAACTGCTGTAAATTAACACCACAACAGGATTTGGGCCATTAATTTTTTTAGGTATGCTCCTAAAATACTTTACATATGCACTTGAATTATGGTGGTTTGGATCCTGAGATCTACAGTGAAAGGTAGCTTGTGGGAGGAAATTTTCCCATCCATTCCTCTCCATGTCTGTTCTGTGAAAATATCTCTCGTAAGACTAGTGGCTGGGGAACTCATCCAGAATGGATAAAGGTATCATAAGCAAGCTTCTTGCTGCTCAAGTAAGGTGTCACTTTCTACCCTGAGCTGGTTTCAACGCTTGAAATTTGGAAAGAATGTTATTATACAATCTAGTTACTTAGCTCTCTAACGATGGCATAAAGTTATATTTCAAAAGTAACATAAGGAGTAGGAGCAAATAGGGTCATAGTGGTGGGATACTCAAGCAGAGCGGTTCTCAACCTTTTTAGTCCATGGGCTGGATTACAGCCCCTCAGACAGCTGAGCAGGCTGGACTGGTGATTCCCCCTGCCGTAAATGCTGCCATAAAACGCATCCGTGACTGTCGTAAACATGTTTATGACAGCCGCGGGTGCATTTACGTCTGTTATAAATGCATTTATGACAGCTGCAGGTGCATTTACTGCTGTCATAAACATGTCCGCTTCCAGTGGCAGTGGCGGCACAGGCCACACGAAATGGTGCTGTGTGCTGGGGCTGGCCCGTGGGCCATAGGTAGAGAACTCCTGCTCTAGCAAGTAACCACAAAATATAGCTGAAACAAAATGGCTGACTCTGTTGATTACTGCCAAAACTAGCAAGATTAGATGAATTTTCAAATTACTTTTAGAAAAAAAATTAAGGGCATTTTAGGCATTTGGAGCAAAATAATAATAATCAAGCTTTGTGTCATTTGTCTGTAAATCTTAGGGTGTGTGTGTGTGTGTGTGTTTATTAATAGAAAAATAAAGAGCAGAGTAACGAATAATAAAATATAGAAATAAAGTTTTGAATCTGCTTCTATTGTAGAATATAGGCAATGAAGTAAGGAACAAAGGCAGTGGAATCCAGGCAAACAACATGTTTATGTTATTTGAATAAGTCATTTGTTTTATTAACCAACAATTCAGTGGACTGTGTTTCAGATGTTGTTTTTTATTTGTTGCAGTTGTATGAAAAAGTTGCTCTTTTTCTGACAAATTTAGGTAAGTGTAAATAAAAATGAAGTACTGGTAACATCTTTAATTATGTGTTAATCCAGATTCCCAGCATGGCCCGTGGAGAAGAAAGCAAAGAAAGCACACACACACCCCGCCATTGCCCTTCCTTCCCATGGGCCAGCCAGCATGGCCCACGGGAAAGAAAGCCACCTCCCCCTGAAAAAGTAAACAAAAAAAAAACCAAAAACAACAAAAAACACTCAAAAATCCAAAAAGGGAACACAAAAACAGCCAAAAACAAACAAGAAAAAAAACACACACACACCCAAAAAACAAAACAAAACCAGAGAGCTTACCAAAAGACGTCTTCTATCCATGAGGACCGGAACTCAAATGAGAAAATAAAGAAAAAACCTACCGGAAGCGACACCCAGAGGACAGAAGAGAACAATTATAGAGAGGAAGAAAAGCTCACCACCCCCACCCAGAGGCCAAAAGAGAAGAAACATTCAAAAATATTGAAACTAATAAGATTAATTCCAAAATTAATCAAATAAGTTATAAAAACATTCAAAAATAATCACACTAATCTCAAAAAATACCAAAAAAAACCAGAAATCACTTTTCACTCAAAAAAACAAAACAAAAATAAAAAATGCATAAAAATAAAGATTTAAAAAACCAAAATTAAATTATAAACTAAATAAAATAAAATAAATTCAATTAAAATAAAATTTGCATAAACATAAAACAAAAACCTTCAAAAACCAATTTAAAGAGCACAGCACGCAAAAAAATCAAAAACAAAAAATATTGGGTGCGCAAGTCCGCCGCAGGCGGACGCAGCGTCTCGAAGCCACAAAATCACAAAACCTTACAACACCATTTAAAACAGCCCAGCACCATTGGTTCAAGAAAAAAAAACGAAACCCTTTACTATCCAACACAATTTTAAAAAGCCCGGCACCGCCGGGCAAAATATGCTAGTCCCTAATCAAGAACCCAGTGCTACACAGTTTGTACTTATATTGTAGTAAAGTAGCAGACAATACATACCTACAAAATCCCTGTAATATGAGTAGTGGAAATCACTTATACCACTAATCCATATTGTGGGGACAAACATCTGTGTCTGTTTATCTATGGATATCTGATGAAGTATACTTGGTCCATGAAATCTCACATTTAAATACAGGAGTTAGTCTTTAAGGTACCACAACATTTTTTTGTCTTTTTTTCCTGTTCTGTTTTGTTTACTCTCTGATATGCTTACACAGACTAACACGGCTACTACTTCAAACATGTTGACTCATTATCATACAGCTTCACTTAACCTTCCCTCCCAGATGCCAGTCGTTTTCCTACTCTATATATGGGCAGGGAAGGGCAACAGGAATGCAGTAACAAATCCTTCCTTTTGACCATGTATTATAGGCAGTCAGAACAGATAGTTTATGAGCCATTAATAAATAAAGATTTTTCTTTTGCCTGCTGGTGAAATATTTTCCTACGAGTAGTTTTACAAGACACACATTATGCCTTTTTTCTTTCAGGGTGTGTTTATTGCCAAGGATTCCTTCGGCATGCCTAGTCCATGCATAACCTGATGTTTGAATTTTTTAACTAGCGTACTTGCATCCTAATTGGATATTATGTTTGTAGGCATTGCTAATGAGAAATGAGAAGCAGAGTCCTCTGTGAACTGAAGTCTGTTTTGGATTTGCAATCTGATATCTTAGAGTACATCCTGTCAATTTAATTAAAGTACATGGTCAAAGTAGTCCAAATGTAAAAGACTATAATTATGAAAAAGCAGGCAAGCCTTTCTATCTCTTCTTATCTCTCCCTTTATATCTCTTCCAATTTTTCTGCCAGCATATATGAAAGTGATTTTCAACTCAACTGAATGTTCTTCCAAGTAAACACAAATCAAATCAAAAGAGTCCTGCCGGATCAGACCAAACATTCTTCTAGTTCAACATCCTATTTCTCCTAGGGCTAAACAGATACTTCTGGGAAAGCCCCCATGCAAGGCAAAGAGATTGTAAGTTAAATCTCTAGCATCTCCAGGTAGGGCTAGATAAGAATTCCAGCACAATTTACAAGTGCCACTGGTTAGTGGCAAAAGTAGTAGGCTAGAAGGATTCAGAACAGAGACCTAGTGCCTTTGTCATTGGATTGGGCTGCAAGATTGCCAGTACATTGCCAAGTCTTCAAAGTACCTGTAGCATTTTCTAAGCTGGCGTGTGAATCAGAATGTGCATCAGGAAACTTGTTCTCTTTTCTTCCACAGAGCAGCCTCGTACTGAGTCTGAATGGGAGAACAGCTTCATTTTGAAAATGTTTCTTTTCCAATTCGTCAATCTAAACAGCTCTACTTTTTATATAGCATTCTTCCTTGGAAGGTAAGAATAATAAACATGCCTTTTTGCCTACCTAAAAAACTCCAGAGAACTATCAAATGGTCATACCTGTCAACCGCAGCTCCGGACAATCCGGGACCTGTGCACAACGGTCCTGCACAAGTCGCGTTCTACGCATGCATAGAAGGCTTTTACGCTTGCGTAGAACCCTTTTACGCTTGCGTAGCCTCCTACACAAGCGTAGAAGGGTTCTACGCAAGTGTAAAAGGGTTCTACACAAGCGTAAAAACCTTCTACGCATGTGTAGAACGCGACTTGCGCAGAAGGGATGCGCAGTACCTCTTTCCCCCCCGCTGCCAATTCCAGGGTTTTGGCAGTTGCGGGCGGGAAATGGCGCAAATCGGCGCCGAAAATCGGGAAATCCCGGCCAATCCGGGAAGGTTGACAGGTATGAATGGTGACGAAAAATAATAATAGTACTGTGAAATTATGATGGATAAATCTGTAGGTTTTACAAGGGGCTCAGTCTTCTGTTGTCACTGAAACATTCTTTCTCCATTCTTGTTTGTTTTACAGAAGAATTGTATAATGAATTATCTCTAATAAATAGCTCAGTTCTAGTCTTTGCAATGAATTGCTGATTTAGTATTTCCAATTAGGCAGAAAGCATTTCAAAGGAGAAGTCACTGAAAGAAACTTAGTTAAGCATTTATTTGAAGTGACAACTTCTTCATGATTAAAATCAGTAATGATGGATAAAATCAGATTAAAAAATTTTGAACTAGAAGTCTTTCTTTTTTTAAAAAAATGTAGCTGGAATGACTGTATTTGACTATTTTATGTGATCAGGCACGTTAACACAAAATAAGTAATGTCCTCTCCTGTGTTGAAGATTTACAGGTCACCCAGGTGCCTACTTGAGGTTGATAAACAAGTGGAGACTAGAAGAGGTAAGTACAGTTTGATAACTTTTGGAAGTAAAGAGTGCTTAAGATATATATCTTATATTGAAAATAATATATGACGTTACCTAGCAAGGTGTTTAAAGGCTAATAGGTGTAGTATAAGTGATGTTACTTTTAAATATTTTATGGGTTTTCATTAACAGCTTTAGCATCCAGAATGCCATAGATCAGTGATGGCAAACCTTGGCACTCCAGCTGTTCTTGAACTTCAATTCCCAGAAGCCCTGATCAGCAGGAGTGCTGGCTTGGGCTTCTGATAATTGAAGTCCAAGAATAGCTGGAGTGCCAAGGTTCACCTTCACTGCCATAGATCCTCCTAGAGTGAGAGGACAATATGTCCAAATTATAGAAATAATTTTGATATCAGATGTTCGGCTCTATCAGCAGAGACCAGCTGAATGGATGAGATTTACTCTGTCAATATTTACATAAATATATTTGATTCAATGGATAGAGTATCTGAAACTAATATGTTGGTTTTAATCCAAGTTTCCCAGTCTTAAGGTGGCCCTTGACACATTTCTTTTACTCTGCTGTGTCACTATACTCCTATAGAACCACGTGTTCTTTCTGTTCCTGCTGCTTATTTCCCTAACAGCACAGACAGACTAAACACCAGAGTTAGAACACTGGAAAATAGGGCTAGAAGCAGTGGCATTATCATAGGTGAGCCATAAGTAGCTGCATAGAAATGTTGGGGGAGAACTGGAAGTACCTTATGCATAGTGGGTTCAAACTGGATGTCCTATTCTGTTTGAGCCAGTAAGTTACATGAGACATGATTGAAATATTATTCAAACACCTAAGAATATGGTGTTGCTTCTTCCTCCACAGTGTCACCCCAGTGGATGCCTTATAGATCTCTGTATGCAAATGGGCATTATAATGGTGCTAAAACAGACTTGGAACAGCTTCATGGAACTGGGATACCCGTAAGTGAATATGGAGGTTTTTTTAAAAAAAAACACATTAAAATTAATATATGTTGTTTCTTGCTTATGGAATATATGGAATACTGAAAACTAGCCAACATGTATATCTTGGCTGGTATCACTCAAAATCTTTTGCAACAGAAAGTTACTTTTTCAGAGATAAAGTAAAATATAAATCTACTACAGTATTCATATTTTCTGTATAAACATACTGAGTTATTTCCATTTTATCAGTTTAAATTACTTATTAATACTTATTTGCCAATATGTGACCATAAGTTTCTCTCTTTATATCTGACCATCAGCATGCAGAACCTATGATACTTTTACTCAAAGGATTCTCTGTATCTCAACTCTCTCCTTCTTGGTGTTAATTCAGACAAGTAGCTATCCTATATGGGAGATACATAAACCAATCAAATCAGTCCCAAATAGAGTTGCCATAATTCTCTCCCACAAAACCAGGACAGAAGTATACTTGACAAAAATGGTGGGTGTGTTTCCCCAGGTGGGTCTCCTTACAAGTAAAGGAGGGGAAAAAAAACTCCACCCCATTTCTTCCCACACCTGTCCCATTTTGGCGACTCCGAAGCTGCCAGAGGAAGAGCGAGGGAATGGAGAGGAAAGGATGATGGATGAGGCAGGGGTGCTTGCGTGTGTGCACGGGGAGGAAGATGCTGCCACCCCAAAAGCACACAGCCCCATTAGGGGGGACCTGGTCCTGCATCTGCCCCACTCAGTGAGCCTTCCCCTGCGAATGGGTTGGGAGCGGCCTCCTAATTGGACTCTTGGAAGGGCCAGGGATGGCACTGGCTGAAGCGGGCACTGCCTCCTGACTCCCCCGGGAGCCTCAGCAGAGCAACAGGGGTGGTGGTGGGTTAAAGACTAACTGCTGTAAGTGAGTCTTTAAGGTGGCACAACGTTATTTTAATGGTGTGTTATAATACACAATCAGTAAGTTTTAAAAATCTGGGACTTTACCATGAATTTTATTGAACTGGCCAGGACAATTTTCTGGACCTTGAATCTGGGACAATCCCGGTTTTCCGGGACATATGGCAACCCTGGTTGCAAATGAATGTGTACTTAGATTTCCTTTTTTGTATTAAAGACACTCCAGTGTCATTTGTTTGTCGCTACAGAGAAAAATAATAGTAATCTTCATTAACAATGCTAATAGTACATGTCTAGCCAGTGAATTTTTTTTAACAGCTATAGTCAGATACGACTGACTTTCAAGCATGGGTGACCTTTACCTTTACCTAACTTCATTAGGGATGAAATCAGCCTTGAATATGGTCTTATTGACAACAGACCTGGTATTCAGCAATAGTGCCAGCAGCCTGGAGGGCTCAGTGAAATTGTTATCAGGATTTGTTGGCATAGGTAAAGGGCCACTATATGGACTAAATATAGATTATGGAAATTGGAGTAGGATGGACACATTTTATTCCATACTTTCCTATGAGCATATGTATGGTGTGGTAGGGGAGAGGGTTATGAAAATAGTCTGTTTTCAAAAATGAGAATTTATAAATAAATTCACATATGCAGGATAATTAAGAATTGGTGGACCAGACGAAGATTACGGCAGGAACTTGGTTCAGAGAAAAAAAACAGCTTCCCACAATGGGAGAAGGACTATCATCTCCAGCCTATGAATGCCTATGGACTTTTTGATGAATACCTAGAAATGAGTATGAAAATTCTTGTTTATATTGCTTTATCACAAGTGTAATTTACATATCATGTTTCATTCGCCAGCCTAAATGCTACGGTTATCTAGAAAAATACTCTAAGGCACAGCTGCATTATTAAGACCCAGGGGTAAAACTTTATATTAAGGGGAAATGCACTTTATTTTCGACTAACATAGCCTCCTTCCTACATGAGAATACATACCTTTGAAAAACATAATTTAGCAATCAGACTTGAAAATGTAGCCCTTATTAACCTTCCAATGATCAATCATAAAATAAATGCCCCCTTAGCAGGTGAAGAAAATAATATACTAGGACACCACTTTTACCATTTGAGGGAGCATCTTTTCTTTTTTGGAGAAAAAAACCTTGCTAAGCATGCTGACACATTTTACCCTCTATAACAGCGGTGCCCAAACTACAGCCCATGGGCCCAATTAGGCCCGTGCATATAATTAATCCGGCCCGGGCTGAGTACCCGGGCTCTCTTAGGACTGCCCCTACCGCCTGACGTCACTTACAATGTCAGCTGTGGCGGCAGCATTCGCGCTTTGGCCCCACTGCTCCAAGCAGCCTCTGGCTCAGTCCTCTCACTTCAGCAGCCTTTAGGGACGTGGATTGTTGCGTTGGGAAAATTTTCGAAGCCTTCCCCATTTCAAAATCCACGGCTCTAGGAAAACCCCATGGTGTGCCCAGGATGACGTCATTCCGGGCATGCCATGGGACTTTCCTAGCACTATGGATTTTGAAATGTCAACACTTGTCAAGCAAGTGTTGCTGAAAAGTTATTAAGGTGCAAACAGAGACCATTGTTTTGATGTATGACTTGCCTGCCTGCCTCTAAGTAAAATGCACAAAATCCATAGCATATGAAGAATATGACTCACCCCTGGAACCTAAAAGGGAAAGTCAAATAAAACAATGAATATAACATGCATACCCTCTCCCCACCCACCTCTGCCTCCTTCTTGGACTGAGGTACTTTGAAGGACAAAATTGCAGGGAGATATAGACCTGCCAAACCCAAATGAGGTTTATGAGATGTCAGCACATTTGAAAAACTAATTTCAGCAATGATATTTTCTCATAACGGCCTACGTTGATCTCTTCCATCATTGTTTGCCTCATAATGAAAGTAAAGACTAGCGGGGTAATTTATATTGCATTTTTAAATGTGTATGAGATAATTTTAATTTACATATTTAAGTAATTCGGATTATTTAAAACTAGATGGATACTGACAGTTCTCCTTTGTTTGTAATCCCTGTCTAGATATATAGTGGAACCTTGGTTAACAAACTGTTCGGTTAACATAAAATTGCATAACAAAAGGAAATCCATAGAAAATAGTGGCTCAGTTTACGGAATCTCCCCCCCTCCCCCCCGGAACAGATTAATTGGTTTTCAATGCATTCCTATGGGAAACCACGTTTCGGTTAAAGTATTTTGGTTAAAGTAATTTTCGCTGTAAGAAACATCCCAGAAAACGCATTAATTACGTAAACTGAGGTTCCACTGCATCTGGAAAGAATGTTTGGTTGTATTTGCTGTTGAGGTGACATTGAATGAGGCACTACTTTGATGTAGAAGCTTCACAAATATAAATTACTTTGGAGGTGTGATTTGCCTTGGTTTGATGTATCTTACAGTTTTCAAATCCTGCAGACATATTCATATAGATTCTATCTTACTGGTTCAAGTCATGTGCTGGAACACAGATAGATTTACTGTATATTTGAATAGAAACCTAGAACTTCCAAATTCTCCTTATTGTTTCTTGATTGCACTCATTAAGAAGCATGAATTGCAGTATATGCACCCAAAATCAGGGACAAAAAAGCTGGACAGAACAACAGTGCAGCTAAGGAAGACCCTTTTCCTTTCTCCCCACCTCCACTGACTCTAATATTTGGCTGAATATGTCATTTCCTGAATTTCTTTTCACAGTTCTTCAGTTTGGATTCACAACCATCTTTGTGGCAGCTTTCCCACTTGCTCCACTCCTAGCCTTACTTAACAATATTATTGAAATTCGGCTTGATGCCTATAAATTTATCACACAGTGGAGACGGCCATTAGCTTCAAGAGCCAAAGATATAGGTAAGCTGATTAACATTGTTCATATAAACTAAAAGTATCAATGTAGGTTAAGTTCTTATACAACAGATGTGACATTGGAGCTTGTACTTAAGTTACTCCTTGCATTTAATTCCCTAGCATTAATAGCACATTTTCCTTCAATGCACAGGAATCTGGTATGGAATTCTGGAAGGCATAGGAATTCTTTCTGTCATCACAAATGCATTTGTGATCGCTGTAACTTCCGATTTCATTCCTCGACTTGTTTATGCTTACAAATATGGACCATGTGCAGGTCAAGGGGAGGCTGGACAAAAGTAAGTTATTGTTTTGGAAACAGGCTCCCTCTAATCCCGTGATGGCGAACCTTTGCACTCCAGATGTTCTTGGACTTCAATTCCAAGAAGCCCAAGCCCCCGTGAATCCACATGAATGGGTTTACTGCAATTCATCTGGCCTGCGCTGCCCTCGTCGCTTCCGGAAGCGTACGGGCTTCCCGTATGGGCACGTTTTACTTCCGCTTCCGGGAGCGACAAGGGCAGCGCAGGACGGATGAATCGCAGTAAACCCATTTGTGTGGATTCACGGGGGCTTGGGCTTCACGGAATTGAAGTCCAAGTGCAAAGGTTCGCCATCACGGCTCTAATCCAAAGCATTTAGTCTTGGTTCTGTGCCAGTGGCTGCTGGTACCCTTAGTGTTTAGTGGGCCAAAAGGCACAGCCCAGGAGGGCAGAATCAAACATGGCAGACGGGGGATGGGGGATGGGGGGTGGGGGGAGAATGCAAAGTACTTGCTAATCAGACAATATAAAAGAAGACAGACAGAGAGAGATGCACAAACACACAGGCATACAAGTAAGCATGCCTTCACATGTTCAGCAGGAAGAGAAAGCAGGGGAGGTCCCAGCCATCTCCCTCAAGTAAGGAGGTATTCAGATATGCACTGGTCAGGAGGTAACCTGAAGCTGAAGAGGGCAGTGTCCATTTGCCCACATGAATAAGCCTTCACTTTCTGTTTTCTCTGCCTGTCAACATACAGATGGAGAGAAAGGAATATGAAAATACATTGGGTCAGGTTTGTTAGTCTGTTCTATTCTATTTATGTTGTCTTGTTTTTAAGGTTAAAAATGAGTTGAGTCTATATAGACTTCATATCCAAGGTTAGCCAGAATATAGGCTACTGACTTTGTGTTTAACTTGCATGCTTCAGAGAAGACTATGAGCACCAAAAGAAGCACATTAGAATGAAGTAAATATTTCTACATGTCAGTAGTTCTGTAACCGTGAGTCAATGTTTACCCTCCTGCAGGCGTGCATCTTCAAAGTTGACTTTATTCGTTTCACTGCTGAATTGCTGACATTATGGCAACTCTGGGTTGTGGGTTGTCATGAGTTTTTATCAAAACATCTGAATTCAAAGAAACAAACATTGAGTTTTCTGACAAGGAAAATTCTTGTATCCTAGGTGTATGGTTGGCTATGTAAATGCAAGTTTATCAATATTTCTGGTGTCTGATTTTGACCGTCACTCAGAACCATCTTCAAATGGAAGTGAATTATCTGGGGCACCCCTGAAATACTGCAGGTAAAGCACTCTGGTGTCTAGTCATGTCTGCCATGTGTCCACGGAAATCTCTCTCTCCCTCTCCCTCTCTCCCTCTCTCTCTGGGCAGATACAGTATAGCGTACATCAGGGGATGCCACACAATGGGCCAGACCACGCCCCCAGAACAGGGCATGTTTGTGGACGTGTTTCCATATTCACTTCCTGGTTCAGTGTAAACTCTTCTGCGCATGCACAAAAGCATCCATATTCGCTTCCTGGTTCAGTGCAGACGCTTCTGCGCATGCACAAGCATGTCTGTGTGAAACCAGCAGCATTTGTATTCACTTCCCGGTTTGGTGAGGGCATTGTGGGCCTGATGGAATGGTTTCAGGGGCCATATTTAGCCCACGGGCCATAGTTCGGGCATGCCTGGTGTACGTGCCTCCTTTCTTCAGCCTACTGATATCCTACTGATATGTATTTCCATATCTATATTGCAATAACATTGATTTCCTGTTTTGTAGATACAGAGACTATCGTGAATCTCCTCATTCTCTAATGCCCTATGGGTACACATTACAGTTCTGGCATGTCTTAGCTGCACGGTTGGCTTTCATTATAGTTTTTGAGGTAAGTTCCAAGACTGAAACAAAAAATGTTTCAAAATGTTACATTAGTTTTTTATTTAGTTTATTTTTATAATATCAGAACAAAATTAAGATCACTCAATTGTTTCTGTGCAGCAGGCCCCAGAAGAGCAGCCAATCTATGGTGCATACCATGATGCTTGTTAGAGCAATTTTAGGGTTAAATCCAAAATCTAAATCTGAAATTTTTGCAATGTTAAATTTTAGATATCTTCTTTTTGTTGTCACATAAAAAACATGAACATTATTTAATTGCTTCCTATATTTCTTTTCTCAACAAAACTGAAACATCATAAAAGGCCTTCAGAATTACTTCTTTAAAAGAAAAATACTATTTTTAAAAGTGATGTGACTTAGTTAGTGAAAATATTAAAAAAGACAGCTATTCCCTTGTTCTAGAACTTTAGAAAGATAAGCAGTATTTAAAAGCTTCCCATTCCTCTCTCCGACCATGCTCTTGGGAAGTCTAGGATATCCTTCATCCCAGGAAGCATTTGTTAGCCACTGAAGTGATTTAAATTGGAAAATGGCAGTCACTGGAAAATTTCAGTTTTAAAATATAATAAAAATGGTCTTTGACATAAAATATAAAATTGGCTTTACTCCCATTTCTGCATGCAGATAATCTGTGAGCTTTCTTAATGGAAGATCCAGTAAGATATGGTTAAAATCATTTTGTTCTAGCACCAGTTGATTTTGTTCAGGATTCCCTAGATTTCTGCTCTCCTACATTTTAATGTTAACTTTCATGGATCAAACAATATAATATAGCAATAAGTCTTTAAAGTGCCACAAATATTTTGTTCCTCCCCCTCTCTTTGTTTTTTCCCCTGTTTGAGATACTTGCACAGACTAACACAGCTACCACTTTAAAAATCTCAGGAATGAAATTGTTGCTTTATGAACCTTAGTCCTAAATGAGTGCATTTAGCAATGAAATCTAACTGGGTAGAATTCAAATTATCAGTAAATTCCAATTTACATGCTAATGATAAATCCTCAAATGGGATGTTGGTGACTACTTCCTTCAGTATATCAGAGAGTAAACAAAACAAAAAGACCAAAAAAAGTTATGGCACTTTAAAGACTAATTGCTGTATTTTAATGTTATCTTCCTGTAAGAATTTAATACATAGTATTGGGGAGGATCGTTCTCATCTAGGAAAACTCCTACATATTTATTGTGTATCAAGAATTGCCTTTTATCTTCATGAATTCTGGCCATGTACTCAGAAGGACCTTTCTGCAAGATGTTACTGAGAGAGCATTATCATATACAGTATTTGGTTCACTTTTGATGTAGCTTGGTTTGACTTATTTTCCAAAACCACATTTTTTTCAGTACTATAAATCCGTCTCACCCATTTCACATATCAGCTGTCCTGCTCCCTTCTGCCACAAGCACTAGGGCTGTTTATTTGGTGCAATTAAGAGCACTTTCTGCAGTCCATGTGGCTGGTCAATCCATTCCCAAATGGGCAGCATTCTCTGTGGCAATAATCCTCTCATGTATGAGGTAGGTTGAGACATTGCAATTCAAGATATATAGGTGTACTTTGGTACTTGTATCTGATGCAGCCCTGACTTGTTGGGAAGTATATTTTTAAGCGCCGGGGGGGGGGGGGGGGGGGAATGTCACTGAGACCAGCAAGCAACAAAAGGCAAAGAAGAGGGCATCAATAACTGAGAGGAGAAATTCATAGAATAATCATAGGCCTATAAAGCCATCAAATCCGGCCCACTGATCAGTGCAGGAATGCAAATCAAAGTTTATATGGCTGATGGATGTCTTATTTTTTCTTAAATGCCTCCAGCATTGGAGGTTAAGAACTGGTTCCATTATCATACTGCTCTAACAGTTTTTTAAAAATTCTGATTTGTTGTTGTTCAGTCGCATAGTCGAGTCCAACCCTTTGCGACCCCATGGACCACTGCATACCATTTTTCTGATATTTACGTAACCTTAATCTGGCTTCCTGTAACTTGAGCCCATTATTATGTGGCCTGCACTCATAGCTGATTGAAAACAGTTCCTGCCTCCCATCTGTATGACATTCTTTCAAATTGGAACACTCTGAAGTGCTATCTGGGTCCTTCTCCATGATTACATAATTAAATTCCACTACATTAAGACCAAGTCCTCCTTAACAGTCATAGATAGGTAGATAGTACATATGTAGGAAAATAAACAAGAGACTGATTAGTAAGACAAAACCTTTCAACACCATTTAAAACAGCCCGGCACCATTTGTTCAAGAAAAAAAAACCAAGCCCTTTACTATCCAACACAATTTTAAAAAGCCTGGCACCGCCGGGCAAAATATGCTAGTATTATATGAAAATTAATATATGAAAGGAAAATCATAGTATGTGCAGAAAGATGCATGTGCAATGATTGGTTTTAATTATTACTTAAAATAATACATTTAAGTATTTGCTGCTACAATTGACATTTTAATTCATGCATTTTAAAAACTTTTTTACAGCACCTCGTGTTTTGCATAAAACACCTGATTTCCTATTTAATCCCAGACCTTCCCAAAGATTTAAGGGATCGTATGAGAAGAGAAAAATACCTGATCCAGGAAATGATGTATGAGGCAGAACTGGAGCGCCTCCAGAAAGAACGGAAGGAGCGGAAGAGAAATGGAAAATCTTACCACAATGAGTGGCCATAATTAAACTGGGTGAGCCTTTCTAAATTATGCTTGTTAGAAACTTTACAAATGAGGCTTTTACTATGCAATCATCTTATCTCATTCATGGAATGTTATAATTAGATGTCATCTTCAATTAGTATCCCTCTGGCATTTCTCCGTCATTTTTTCTGCTTTAAAAAAATGTTACCTACCATCTCAAACAATAATTAAAACAAAACAAACAATAAAGAAAAAAATGATATGGCACCTTAACATACCTGTCAAGTCTCCCGTATTGGCCGGGAAATCCCGTATTTTACCCCTTTCCCCCTCCTTCCCGCCGTCATCCCAAATTTGGAGCGGCCAGAGGGGGGGTTGTTACGCATGCACGCCTATCAGGAGCGGAGGTGCACGTGTGCGAGGGGTTTCTGTGCATGCGTGATGGGTTTCTGCGCATGCATGAGGCGTTTCTGCTCATGCATGAGGGGTTTCTGCGCATGCACAAAAGTTACTGTGCATGCACGAATCAGAGGCAGCAGTGCTTCCGGTATTTTCACAACCGTAACTTGACAGGTATGCACCTTAAAGACTAACTGCTATGTTTTATTGTTTGATCCATGAAAGTTAATATTAAAATATAGCAAAGCAGAAATCTAGGGTATATCTAAGGTATCCTGAACAAAATCAACTGGAGTTAGCACTAGTCATTAGTACAGCTGGTGTTTTCAAGATTTCTGTGATACTGATTAAAATCCTATTGGTATAACTATACCTGCAAAAGAGTGATGTCAACAGCAGCAGCAAGTTTCAGTATTTAAAAACTTATTATTTAGTCCTGCAGCTTTTCCTCTTCCGAGATAATCCGTCACCAGAGGGAAGCTGTGAGAGCTGTGAGACAGAAAGAAGAAGTCCTTAGTGACAAAAATCACAGCCACCAGATGACATTACTATTAGAAATTTCTAGCAATTAAAGACTCTTCCTTCTATCACACGATACCTACATAATGAAAGAGATCACATGGGAATTAGAAGAGGCACAATGCAGAAGTAGGACATTTTTAATTATCAAAAATAGCCACTGCTGGTGCTATCATTCTTTCCGCAAGTGTAAGTTACTGAACAGGATTCTAGTCAATGTATGCTTGCATCTTTTCTTCTTCTGCCATATTTGAATCCAAATATTGGCGATGAGCCATGAAGACTGTCCTGAGAATATAACGCAGTTGCCTTTCATCTGCCTGCCACATCACAGCATGACACCCATACCACTGATCCAATTCTGCAGGTCACTTTCTGGTCCTGAGCCCTTTTGGCATGCAAAATCTTCCTCAGCCTCAGGCCAGTGTTGATGAAGCTGTTGCCCTCCATCAAGATGGATTCAAGTGGGATTTAATCCACTTGGGGACCATCACCCTTCCCTGTGGATTTAGGCACCCAAGGCTGTTAGTCCTCAGGGTGGTCAGGTTAGTTAACCACTGCCTGACAGCGTTGAGTCGCTGGCACTGAGGTCTACTCTTTTACCAAAACATATGTATATTTATATAGTTAAAAATATTTATAGTTAAAAATATTTACATACAGTAGTTTAAAAAAACCTTCAATCACAAAAACAGTAGCCTTGGATATTATTACAGGTGCTCATATTCCATTAATTTCATTTGGTTTGCTTGTACATAATGCAACATTCTGTCTATCCATGTCTTTAAATAGCATGTACACCACCCAGAGTCTTTGGAATTGGGCGACAATACAAATCCTAAAATAAATAAAAATAAGTAAATAAAATGAGCCATTTTCCTGACTAGGTACTATTCTGCTGTTGTGTTGTTGTTGTTTTTTTGTATTTGCAGATAGCAGCCTATATTCCATTTGATTATTCCACTTTCAGAAGAATATTATCGTCAAGAGAATAAAAAAGATGCAATCTCAATGCATGCCTCAATATGACATAGCAAACGGGGCAGACAATTTAAAGGAGTTAACTACAGTGAAGATATGTTGCAATCAACACTGTGTTTGTTATTCACAGATCATTCTAGACAAAAAAAGCATGTAATCTCAGTTTTTAAAATCAAGAAACATGTATACTATGGACTATTTTTCAGCCCGTTTGCTACTCTTCTGCATTATTCTCCATGCAACTTTTTCAACTCTTAAAATAACAAAAAGACACAAATCTGGATAATTTAGCAACAATTATTATAAAGCACTTCCTTCTGCAAAGGAACCATATACATCAGACATACTATTTACCTCTTTGTCGTTTGCCTTTTTTTCATTGAACATTCTGCTATATCATACATATGTATAATATATAATATATAGACTGTTTATTTGTAAATAGATAAAAATGAAAACTATGGTCATGAATGTCAAATTTTACCTTTAAAAATACCATCAACATAAACCCATGTTTCACGCTTCTAATAGTGTGAAACAATATACTTTAAAATAAATTATTGATGAAATTCTTGCTTTTGTGTCATTGTAGGTTATTTTACAATACTGTTCATTATAAAATCTATTGGAAACTTACTGTGATGTTAATGACCAGGGCATACTGGTTCCCAATATAGACATGTCTGAGTTAAGATCAGTGTAGGAGGGCTTATCTATACCTATAAAATGGTGCATTAACTGTTGGAATGTGACAAAGGATGTTGCACCAGGCCCCACTAGTCCCGTCCGAGCCTCTGTGCACTTGCCCGAACGGGGTTCGCAGGTAACTGTCGGGTTGAAATTTTCAGCGGGGGGGCAGGAGCCCTCTGGACGCAAACAAAAAAAGGGAACTTCAATTCCCAACGTTCCTTGCGCCGCGCTACACCAGAGCCAATCAGGCTGAGCGGCGTGGCAAAAGGAACGTTCGGAAACGCGCCGCGGCCAATAAAAAAAAAAAGCTGTAGGAAAAAACCGCTGCAGGAACCAAACACGCGCAGGCAAAACTACAAGCCCCAGCGTCCTGTGCGCCATTAGAGCGCAGAACACTGAGACAGCCGGCGCGCGAAAAATAAAAGTAAAAAAACCCGCCGCCGCTACCCTTCCTTCCCACGGGCCAGCCAGCATGGCCCGTGGAAAAGAAAGCCCCCCCACCATTGCCCTTCCTTCCCACGGGCCAGCCAGCATGACCAGTGGAAAAGAAAGCCCCCCTGCCATTGCCCTTCCTTCTCACGGGCCAGCCAGCATGGCCCATGGAAAAGAAAGCCTCCCCGCCATTGCCCTTCCTTCCCACGGGCCAGCCAGCATGGCCCGTGGAAAAGAAAGCCCCCCCGCCATTGCCCTTCCTTCCCATGGGCCAGCCAGCATGGCCTGCGGAAAAGAAAGCCCCCCCCGCCCCCACTGCCCTTCCTTCCCACGGGCCAGCCAGCATGGCCCATGGAAAAGAAAGCCCTCCCGCCATTGCCGTTCCTTCCCTTGGGCCAGCCAGCATGGCCCGCAGAAAAGAAAGGGCCCCCCCGCTGCCGCTGCCCTTCCTTCCCACAGGCCAGCCAGCATGGCCCGCAGAAAAGAAAGGCCCCCCACCCGCCCTTTCTTTTCCATGGGCCAGGCTTCGAGCCCGGCCCATGAAAAAAAGACACCCCCCCTCGCCCCTGTCTTTCCTTTCCATGGGCCAGGCATTGAGCCTGGCCCGCGGAAAAGAAAGGACCCCCCCTAAAAAGTAAACACAAAAACACAAACCAAAAACACTCAAAAACACTCAAAAACAAAAAATCAAAAATACAAAAAGGAAACACAAAAACATCCAAAAAGTAACCAAAAAAATCACAAAGACCCCCCCAAAAAACCCAACACAAACCCCCCCCCCCAAAAAAAAAAACACCAGAGAGCTTACCAGGAGACGTCTTCACTGCATGACGACCGGAACTCAAATGAGAAAATAAAGAAAATACTTACCGGAAGCGACACCCAGAGGACAGTAGAGAACAATTGTAGAGCGGAAAAAAGCTCACCACCCCCACCCAGAGGCCGCAAGAGAAAAAACATTCAAAAATATTGCAACTAATAAGATTAATTCACAAATTAATCAAATAAGTTATCAAAACATTCAAAAATATTCACAATAATCTCAAAAATTCCAAAAAAAACCAGAAATCACTTTTCACTCAAAAAAACTAAAAAACCAAAACCAAAAATAAAAAATGTGTAAAAATAAAGATTAAAAAAAAATTTAAATTTTAAATTTTAAAAAAATAATTTACATTAAATAAATTAAAATAAAATTTGCATAAACATAAAACAAAAACCTTCCAAAACCAATTTAAAGAGCCCGGCACTGAGGAAGCCGGCATGCAAAAAATAAAAATAAAACACACACTGGGAGCACAAGTCCGCCGTAGGCGGACGCAGCACCTCGAACCCACAAAATCAGAAAACCTTTCAACACCATTTAAAACAGCCCAGCACCATTGGTTCAAGGAAAAAAAACGAAACCCTTTACTATTCAACACAATTTTACAAAGCCCGGCACTGCCGGGCAAAATATGCTAGTCCTCTATAATGCGTTTGAGATATTTGGCAAGGGAGTGTGACTCATGGGGTCTTTTCTGTGGTGGTGCTCTGGCAGTCTGTTTCTTTTGTGCTTCCTTTTTCATTAAAGCTAGAACATTTATTTCAACCAGAAGCTTTATTTCGGTGGATGTTCAATGGCATTGCCTATATCAGTGGTGGTGAAATTTGGCATTTCAAAGGGTTCTTGAACTTCAATTCCCAGAAGCCCAAGTCTCTGTACATCCACACAAATGGGTTTACTGTGCTTACACGCAGTAACGTATTTTTGGGACAAGACGCACCTGACCATAAGATGCACCCAGTTTTCAGAGCAGGGGAAAAAATATTTAGTACTGTATTTTGCACCACCATCCAGTGGTGGCGCTGCAGGGGAAATGGGCAGGCAGGCCAATTGCACTGAGGAAGGAAGTGATACTCTAGCCTAGCCTCTTGCTCTCCTTTCAACCAGGAAACATGTTTCCCCCTTCCATTTTGTTCACATGGAGTAGAGACAAAGGCATCAAGGTAAGTGAAACCCTTTCTTTTTAAGCACAGGTTTGGTTTCCCAGTTAAATGCATTGGGAACATACAAACAGAAAACTTTTGCATTTATTACCAATGCAGTTAAATGGGAAATTGCGATTTTCGCCCTCTAGTGGCCACTTGTTTTTCATGTTTTTCTTTCTCCTGCCCCTGAACAGCTGAGAGGTGGCAGTAGAGGCCAGCTGTGGCTCTTGTAAAATATCCTTTTACAGCAGCCACAGCTGGCTGAAGACCAGCATCTGGACTATAAGACGCACCCTCATTTTCCCCCTTTTGGGGGTGGGTGGGTGGGGGGAGTGCGTTTTATGGTCCAAAAAATACAGTAAACCCATTTGTGTGGATTCAGAGATTTGGGCTTCTGGGGATTGAATTCCAAGAACCCCTGGAGTGCCAAGCTTTGCCATCATGGGTCTATATTGATTGCAGTCCTTTTTCTAATACAGTAAAACCCCGGGTTACAACCGCCTCAGTTTAAGTTTGTTCCGGTTTACAACGGCAAATCCTATGGAAATGCTGTCCTGGTTTACAAATTTTAAATGTACTGTATTTGTTTCAATTTACAAGGATCAATTCAGGACCATTTTTTAAATTTTTCAATGCATCTCTATGGATGTTTTGGGTTACAATTTTTTCAGGTCACAACACAGGCTGTTGGAATGGACCTCCGTCGTAACCTGAGGTTTTACTTTCTTTTTCTGCTACATTTCTGGTTGTTTTGTTTTCAGTTATTGGTTAAAAAAAAATTTTTTTTTGAAACTCTTAGTAACATTTACACTTTTTGTCAATTTGTATTTTACTAATTAATATTGTATGGCTTTTTATTATGCAGAATATTGCTTTGGTTACATTTAGTTCTAAGGTAAAAGTCGCCTTTGCTTGAAAGCCAGTTGTATCCAACTGTAGGGTTTAGTGCTCATCTGTTTATAGCCAGAGCCAGCTCTGTCTGCATTTGTAGACATTTCTGTAGACATGTTGTGGCAGGCATTACTAGACACCGGAGTGCACAGAACAGTTTACCTTCCCACCGAAGTGGCACCTATTTCTCTACTTGTAATTTCTTCCTTTCAAACTGCTAGATTGGCAGGAGCTGGGACAGACACTGGAGCTCACTGTCATGCAGCACTTGGGTCTTGAATTGTTGACCTGCCGCCCTTTCAGTCATCAAGTTCAGCATCTTAACCACATGAGCCACTGCAGCCCCTACATTTAGTACTAAACCAAGATATAAATAAGGGCCTATTACTTACTGGCCTTATTTTGTAGCGACAGTAAAAGGATTCAACCTTATTTTGTAGCGACAGTAAAAGGATTCAACGAAGGGGTGGGCAAATTGCAGTCCACAGGCAGCATGTGGCATCCCAATTCCTGTTTCTCTTTTCTTTTCTACGCAACCAATGCCTCCAGGACAAATGGTATATTTAAAAATGAATTAGCCTGAAGGAATAAAATTGATTTTCACAGATTGGATTACATGTTGGTGAGGGGGAGGCTTAACTTTTTGAAATCTTTCTTTTTGAAATACTGTGATATATTTTAAATAGTTTTTTTAGGGAAAGTAGCAATTAGCCATTTATGCCACTATGATTACACCCCCATGAGATCTAGAAATGTTAGCACAGGAAATATGCATTGCTAGTGAACAAATAAATAAGAATGATTTTAAAACATCGTGTTCCTTTATAAAATGCATTCAGTATAATGATGATAACTCAGTAAGACCCCTGATGTGGTCTATTTCTTGTTTCAATTAACAAGAGATGCTGAGGTTTTCAAGTTAGGACAGAAAGGCGATTTCTGCTGTTTTTCAGCTCATCTTTGTAGCAGATTTCAGCAAAGAGGTCAATACGATCACCATATCTTAGCACTGGACCTAAGTGTTGAAAGACTTCTAGTTATTGTTTCATGAGCTTTTATACCTTCAAAATTTTGAAGATTCACCTGCTTTATTTTGTGATTGGTTACTGCCAGGTAAGCACTAGCTTTATTTGCAAGGCTGATTGTTCAGGCAGGTAGCTCTGAAAAAATATCCACTTAACATGAAATATGCTACCAGTTCTAGTTATTAGGGGCAGGATTTATCGAACAATTATTCTTGATAGAAAAAAATTGGACCAGAAAGGGTTAAGTAGACTTTTGTTCGTCTCTCCCTCCACACCTTCAAGCCATTCCTCTCATCATATTTACACCCTCTCCTGCTGCCTTTTATATTATTGGTGTATTTTTAACTGTTACACAGGACAACTCTGACATGTAATATTAGGGTGGACCTTTTTAACTGGAACTTAAATTCGAAATGCATTATAAATCACAGTAAAACCCCGACTTACAAATGCTTCGAGTTACATAAAATTTGATTTACATAATGATTTTGTGCTAAAACCATGTCCCGATTTACACGGTTTCCTATGGGTTTGCTTCGAGTTACATAAAGATTCTTTTTTCCTATGGGTTTGCTTCAAGTTACGTAAAAAAATAATTGTTTCGAGTTACAAAAAAAATTCAATTTAAGCAAAAGCTTACGGAACTGACTTTTTTCTTAAGTAGGGGTTTTACTACACATTTCCCCCCTTAGCTTATTTTTCTAAAGATGATGAGCTATTTGCAGTGGAAAGGAAGGCTTATTTCAACAACTATATTTTAGATTATCATGGAGATTTTCTAATGTACTCCCTCTGATATTTACAGAATTTAGAGGGGTTTTCTTACAGATAGGCCAAACAGTGAAATAGAATTTTAGAAGAAGGGAGATGTCTGAATATATATGTTTGTGGGGCTAAATTCCGTTGTTAACCCAACTACAGTAGACCCTCACATAACATTGCTTGGTTCCCCAAGTAGCGTCGCTATAGGGGAAACGTCGTGTGGTTTTCAATGGCAGCTGCGCCATCTAGCGGCAAAACACTATCATTATCCGCACAATGACATTAAAAAACGTCGTTAATATGCACGACAGTTTTTCGTCGTTGTGCGGATAGTCATGTGGTGAGTGACGGTGCGTCAGTAAGCAGAAATGACGCTATTCGAACGCGTCGTTAATCGAGGGTCCACTGTATAGTATAAATGGGACCTGAATAAGATAAACATGCACATATACATACATACAGGTGTATGAAACTTGTAAAATCAACATTTTTATCTCTGAGAGCCAGTGTGGTGTAATTGACAGAGAAACTGGTACACTAGTACATAGGAGACCTGAGTTTAGATTCCTGCTAAGTAATGGAAACTCAATGGGGAACAATGGTTAACAACTCCTTGAACATTTCTCTGTACTGTACCTTATATTCAGGTCACTGTAGACAAAAGCCCCTTGGTGGCAAACAACAGCATATCTTGACCTTCTGTTAGCCTTTGCACTTTAAAAATAAACTTGTGAACCTATTTCTAACCTGCTTTTAAACAGTGATCTTATATATTTTGCTACACATGGCTTTTGGATCTCTGATGGACAATACTTTCAATAAATGAAGAATATTAAACTTTTAGTTTTGATTTATATTTTTATTAGATGGTTACATTTTAGTTTTAAAAAACTGAAACAAAATATCACTTTCTCAAGTTTGCTGGTTTCGTTGGTTAGCAAATGTTTCAAGATATATGTAGTGAAAACACAGGTTTCTCATTTTTAATGTACTGTACTGTAATTAAAAAATGAACATTGTTACAATCGGAATAGCACTGCATTCCATTTCCATTTTATGTACGAATGTGCTTCTCTGTGCCATCCTCCGAAGAATACCTTCTACAACAGTAAATACAAAACAATCCACCATTAGCCTTCTTCAGGAACCACCTGCTGTGTAGGTCGATTCATTTTGCAAAGTGCTACCTGGAATGGTAAAGGAAATAATAAAGCAGAAAATACTTATTGATATTTAAAAAGGCCATTGCCTGAGTGCACATGTCCATGGTGATCATCTGTAACATAAAATATAAAACCAATGCTAGGATGGAGGTAAAATGTAAAATCCTGCTCTTCCCTTTCTCCAGTGAGTATAAAGTATGAATAAGAAAAGAGTTGTTTGGACTACCTTGTAGATTAGGTCTGCAGATGAAAAGGAACTTTTTTGCACCAGCAAAAACAACCCCTTGCATTTGGCTTTTGGGGGTGGGATCATGCTACTCATTTACTGCCAATCACTTATTTACTGCAAGGAAGGGGTGTGTTAATTACAGGACAGCATATGATGAGAACCTGTAAGTCAGCTACTATTACACATAATGATATGAGCCAGGAGATCTAAAATACAGTGGTACCTCATACAACGATTTTAATCCGTTCCACGGGGCTCGTTGTTGTACGAAACAATTGCTATACGATGTATGCATCGTATAGAAATTTTTCCTATGGGATGCATCGTACAACAATGTTTTTCACTAAGTGGTTTTTCCCATTGAAAAATTGTTGTACGATTTTTTTCCATAGGGAAAATTGTTGTGCGGGATGCCATTTCCCCTCAAAACCTAATTGTTATGAAATTTCATTGCTATACGGGGCGATTGTTGTATGAGGTTCCACTGTATGTGAATGCATACCTCCTCCTCAGGAAGTCTGATGTGAAATCCTGAATTCAAAGAAGCTAAAAGAACCTAAAACATATCTAGAGTATACAAATGAACAAAGACAAATGAGAACTTTTATGCTTGTAACTCATCCTGTATCGATATACAGTGGAAACTCATATAACGAAAATAATTAGTTCCACAAGGCACTTGGTTATATGATTATTATTTTTGTTGTATGATGCATGCATTGTACAACGAAAATCTCTATGGGAAAAAAAAAACAAAGAGAAATATTCATCCTAAAATTTATTTTCTTTCACTATGTGGGGTGGGAGTATGTTGATAATTTTGTATAGTTGTATTTTGTTTAGGTTTTGTTGGGTCGATAAGTGTTTTTCAATCTCGTTGTACTGTGCAAGACAATGACAAAGATTTACCTATCTACACCTTTCTTAAAATTAAGTTCCCAAGTAAGTTTATCATATAGTGCCATTTCCCACATTTCTTTATACCAATTCCCCATTTCTAAGTTTAGATTACTTTTCCAATTTTTTGTAATCTGTTGTCTCACAATCGTCAAAAAATAATAATAGATAACAAATCTTTTTTTATTTACATCTAATTTTGTTTCCTCCAAATCTGTTAGTAAGGCAATTTTAGCATTCAGCTTGAAGGTAAATTCCAATATTTTTCCAAATTCCTTTTCTAACTTCTCCCAAAAATCCTGTGTAACTTTGCAACTCCACCATATATGTTCAATAAATTATATTTTAAGACTATACTTACACATTCAGATTTCCAGAACACAAAGTTGCCAAAAAAGTCCTCTTTGCCAAACAAAAGCTTAGGGTCTATCTCTTGCTGTCGTCCTCCTACAAGACAGTTTGATTAACAGCTTGTATTAAGTAGAAGTTCAGGCACTGAAACAGCTCCATGCCCTCCCTCTGTCTTTGAAGAAACATTCTCTGAGTGTCTTCTTAGGACGAAACTCCAAAGATGAAAATCAGAAATTGTTGTGTAGGTACTCACTAAATTTGTATAATGTGACATGAAGAAAACTTCTATGAGATATCAGAAGTACTAAACTCTTAAATATAGTGTTGCTGGGCTTAGGCAATACATCTTTCAGAACAAGAAAAAATATGTTGTACAAAACTAGCAACAATGCTTCCAAACCCTGTATGTTAGTTGTTTGCTTGCTTGTTTGTTTGTCTGTCTGTCTGTCTGTCTGGTTCACTGGTTGTTTGCTTGATTTAAAAATTAAGTATATTTTCTACTGAAAATTGAAAATACTGTACAAATTTCTAAGATGAATGTTAAAGTAATTAAAACATTAATCAATTACTTAAAAGAAGGCAAAGCAACAAACAAGCAAGAAGAAGATAGAGCATTTAAGTACCAGTGAACAACTTTCCAATACTAGACAAGACAATATAGTCAAGCTGTTTACATAAACACTATAGTCCCTTCTGGCAAGGACATTAGAGTAGATATTTATGGATGTCTCTATTGGAAAGAAAAGATAAAGATACTTAAGTTCCTTAAAGCTGCACAAGCAAAAACTGGGTGGACTCCCCTTTTTGCATAGACTAGATCAGTAGTTCCTAACCTTGGAGCCCCAGATGTTCTTGGACTACAGCTTCCAGAAATCTTGGTCAGCACTGGGAGCTGTAGTCCAGGAACATCCGGGATCCCAAGGTTGGGAATTATTGGGCTAGATAGATCATGATTTCCATTAATGCTATTGCACATCTGCTAGAATGACAAAACTGGATACTGGTTATGTAAGTTACAACTGCCTTTTCTCTATCACTGTTTTAGTACTACCATACCTTGAACCATCTTGGGACTTTGCAAGTGAAAAACAGTATAGAAATACAGTATCTTAATAAATAAAATGGCTGAAATTCTGTTGTACAATTTTGCATGCCCAATGAATATGTCGTGGCTGTTGGTTTTAATTAAATTAGATTCTGAAGGACCCCAAGGACCCCTTTTGCCCTGCCAAAAGGCTTATCCAGGGCAAGAGAGATCCCTAGGGAGCTTCAGAATCTTAAATGAGAAGAAAATTTCAATATAATTAAAATAAACAGTAATATCACCGTGTGATGACATCATCCTCACTGCATAATGTAAAGTTACACCAGCTGAATTCCAGCCAATAAAACGTATTCTTTTCCAATCCTAATCAAGACTTGACTTTATGTGAAGGGGGAGGGCATGGAAGTGCTCACTTCCTCACATGGTGATTCTCCTATGAAATCCCTTTCATTATGGAGAAGTTACTGAGGGCCACAGGATGGTGGGAAGGGGGACTTAATCTCCAAAAAATACTGTTACAAGACATTGATAGGCTCTGACATTCCTAGAGAAAACAAGTGGTAGAAATAGCAGATAAATCGTTCAGCTAATATGAATGCAACTACCCATCAAAGATATACATTTGAGGAGGGAAGTTTAGATATAAGGAGCCTTCAAATACCTAAAATCCTGGTAAAGCATATAGCAAAAAAATTTGAATGAATTCCTGACACAGATTTCTACATTTAAGTCAAAAGTAGAAGATTTTACCTGTTGCTAAACTAATAACTGCCCCCACAATAAATGTGACCAGAGTTCCTAAGGTACTGAAGTAAAGATATGATAGTGAATACCAATATTCTTGAATAGCTGGCCTGGGGAGAAAAAAAGATATATATTTTTCCTCCTTAAAATTATGCTACGATGATAATGATCACAAATTAAACATAAACATTAAATGGATTCAAGATGCAATCCTATATATTTTGCCGAGAATAATAGGATTTTCTTCTGAGTAGATATGCCTAACACTGCTTAGCAAAGGTTTCCCTTGCTCAAAAGCCAGCCGCATCCAACTCTAGAGTTCAGTGCTCATTGGTTTCAAAACCAAACAGCCAGCGCTGTCTGCTTCTGCAGACGTTTCCGTGGTCATGTGGCAGGCATGACTAGACACCGGAGTGCACGGAACACTATTTACCTTCCCACTAAAGTGGTCCTTATTTATCTACTTGCAATTTCTTGCTTTCAAACTGCTAGGTTGGCAGGAGCTGGGACAAAGACGGGAGCTCATTCCGTCCTGCAGTACTCAGGAATCGAACTGCTGACCTCCTGCCTTCCAGGATGCAATTTTAAAGACCGATTACAGAACAATGATTTTTATGGCCCATAGGTGAAAAATATCTGTTTAATGTTCACAATTATGGCCTACCATATTCCTAAACTTTGTATTTCATTTTTAATAAACTAGGTTTTTGTATTAGGTTGGTGAAAGCCTCCAAGGCGGTGACAGGTGGCTGGGTCGGGGCTATGATCAATGCATCATTGCGGGAGGGGGTGTTTCCCGCACCTTTAACACATGCCTTGGTGCGCCCGCTCCTGAAGAAACCTTCCCTCGACCCAGCTGTCCTAACCAACTATAGGCCTGTCTCCAACCTCCCCTTTTTAGGGAAGGTGTTGGAGAAGGCAGTGGCGTGTCGGCTGCAGGGGGTACTGGATGAAGCAGATTATCTGGACCCCTTTCAGTCAGGATTCGGGCCTGGATATGGTACTGAAACGGCATTGGTCGCACTGATGGATGATCTCTGGTGGGAGCGGGACGGTGGTCACCCATCCGTCCTTGCTCTTCTTGACCTCTCAGCGGCTTTCGATACCGTTGACCATGGTATACTTCTGGAACGGCTCCAAGGATTGGGGATCCAGGGTACTGTGTGGTCCTGGTTTTCCTCATTTCTGAGGGGTCAGACCCAGTCAGTGTGGTTGGAGAATGAGAGGTCCAGTCCTTGGCCCCTCAAATGGGCGGTGCCTCAGGGCTTGGTGCTCTCTCCTCTCCTATTTAACATCTACATGAAGCCGCTGGGTGTGATCCTTCGTTCCCATGGGGTGTGGTACCATCAGTACGCGGATGACACTCAGTTGTACATCTCGGCCCGTGGGGACCCCAGTGATGCCGTCAAAGTCCTTTCCAGGTGTCTGGAAGCTGTTGGGGTCTGGATAGGGGCTAACAGGCTACAACTGAATCCCAGCAAGAGTGAGTGGCTATGGAAAGGGGGTCCTGCGTTATCCCGGGAGCTACCATCTTTGGTTCTGGATGGGGCTATTTTGCCCCAGACAGACTCAGTGCGCAACTTGGGGGTCCTCCTGGATTCGCGGCTACTGCTAGAAGAACAGGTGGGGGCTGTGACCAGGAGGGCATTCGCCCAGCTTTGGGTGATTCGCCAGTTGCACCCGCTCCTGGACCGGGACTCCTTGCTCATGGTCACTCATGCTCTGGTCACCTCCAGACTAGATAATAATAATAATAATAATAATAATAATAATAATAATAATAATAATAATAATAATAATAATAATAATAATAATAATAATAATAATAATAAATTTTAATTTATATCCCGCACTTTCTCGGCCAAAGATTATTGCAATGCGCTCTACATGGGGCTGCCCTTGATGACCATTCAGAGGCTACAACTAGTCCAGAATACGGCAGCCCGGGTGGTGATGGGGTGTGGACGTTATGCCCGTACTTCGCCACTGCTCCGGGAGCTGCACTGGTTGCCAGTTTGTCTCCGGGTGCAATTCAAGGTGCTGGTTTTGACCTTTAAAGCCCTATATGGTAGTGGGCCGGGTTACCTAAGAGACTGCATCGCCCTGAGGACGTCTGTCCATCCAACCAGAGCCGACCGGAGGGCTCTCTAATTGTTCCATCAGCCAGAGGGGCTCGCCTCTCTGGCACAAGGAGGAAAGCCTTCTCCATGTCCGCGCCGGCCCTCTGGAACCTCCTGCCAACAAAGCTATGTCTCCGGATGGAATTGCTGCCTTTCAGAAAAGAACTTAAAACCTGGCTGGCGGGTCAAGTGTGGGGTGCAGGTGGAAGGGTAACCTCCATTGGGTGGCTAGTGTAGAAGAACTCCTCCCCATGGTGCCTTTGGATCTTGCACCCCTTGTTTTAGGGGGTGGGTAGTTTTAACTATTTTTAACATGTTTTTAAATTGTGATTGTGAACCGCCCTGAGTCGGCTTTGGCCGAGTGGGCGGTATATAAATTTGACAATTAAATCAAATTAAATTAAATTAAAATTATTTAATTGATTTTAAGTGCTTTTCAGGATTAGTCTTCCTAAGGTTGCTTACAATGTAGAATATCCAATTTTATATTTATATAATTAGTCTGTGGTGATAGTAATGGCGATAGTGTATCATCAGATTGATTCCAATTTATGGTGATAATTTCCTGGGTATTCTAAGTAGAGTACTCAAAAATGCTGTACTATTCCCTTCTTGGACTATGCAGCTTGTCCTTGACCAAATAGGTTGGTTCTTCTCCCTAAAATTCCTCACATTGGGAACTAAAACTCCCAAACTCTGGATCCACAGCTGGGGAATCTAAACCACTGAGCTATCCAACCAGCTAAAATAATACTGTAATTGTGTGCCATCAAGTCAATTCTGACTTATCACATCCCTTTTTAGAATTTTCTGGACAGAAAATACACAGAATTGGTTAACCATTCCATTATTTTGGGGGCATCTTGGGACTGTGCAGCTTGCTCAAGGCTACACAGGCTGGTTCTTCTCTTGGGAGGCACAGTGGGGAATCAAATTATCAACATCTGGCTCCCCAGCCAGATACCTAGCTCACTGGCCAGTAGATATGCTTACAACTACTTCATAAGCTGTAAGCCATAAGCATCAATATTATAACAAAGTAAGGCTTGAACTATCTCGCTTTGCATGTAGAGTCTCTCATATATTTGTTTCACCTTTTAAGTTGCATTACTGGACTGAATGAACATTTGCACGATATTTTAATTTTCCAATTTTCACCTGTATGAAATGAGACATGGAGGATTTAACATTGAGGATATTGACAAGGTGCGCCTTCACAGCCAGTCCATCTGGCATGGCTTCTTCCACCTCTATGGCTGTTGGGAATCAGAATAATGAAGTGGTTCCTTCTCCACTCGTTTGCTGTTGGGTCCAATATGATGATTTCCAGTGGCATTTCCTCCACTGAGGGAGCCATCACCCCACTTAAAGGGGTTCATCCACCCGTAGCTGTTGGCCCCTTTAGGGAGTGTAGTTATTTACCGCCACCCAACACTCAACGTTGAGTTGCTGACTGTATGGTCTACTCAGTTACCATAGCAGGATGTCTGGCCAGACAATTAAAAGTAACAGAACAGATATAGTAACATAATTACAGGAATTTGATATGAAAACTTGTCCCTGCCATTGCTGACTACATAACCTGCCACATAACTTTGTTGTGCATACCTTGCAGTAGTTGGAGCAGAAAGAGTGGTTGTTATGTGATCAACCACTGTGGTGTTAGGTTTATAACAACCCTCAGTTGAAAGAGGCAATGGTAATGTTCTGTGAGGAGGGGGAGGATACATGTGAGAACCAATTCCAACCCACATTACAAGAGAGAATCCACAAACAAGGCCTAAAAATGCACCCTGAAAGACAGAAAGTTGCACTGAATGAAAAGAGCAGTAGCAAGAATATACACCTTTAAAGAGAATAAGTACACAATACGTTAATAATATTTTTAAAAAATCTAACAAACTCTATACCCACACATAAGCAGGTGGGAGCACACACATAACACAAAGTCACTTCTCCCAAGAATTCTATGATTCTAGAAACGTCCTGGAGTTCCATACAGACCTGTGGATTACAACTCTGGGACAAGTATGTGTACTTGTCTCATACTCTAGGGTTATAAAATTAATATTATTGCTAGTAGCAGGTAGTTGATATTTGATATTTACTTGCATACCACCCAGAGTAGGATACCACCCAAATGGGTAGTATAGAAATGTAATAAATAAATATTGGTTAAAGTACAGTGAAGTCCCCTTCTTTCACCACAAACCAAAACTACGGAATGGAGAAATATTTTCTCTCCCCCCTACCACTTGATGTCTTCTCTTTTCTCAATTCAACAGACAGCAGAAGACAAGCCAGGAAACAGCAAGATTAAGCCAAGGAAAAAAATCAAAGATGAAGGAAGGCAGGGAACAATCCAAAACTGGAGGGTAGCAGGAACTCAGCACACAACCGCCAAACATTTTGAATGCCACGCTTGCATAAACACAGACCACTTATGTTTTAGAAATTATCATTTGATAATTAAAAAAGTGATTTATGCCAACACTAATTTTCTATTTTATTTAAGCAGAAAAGGCTCATCTCTTAGATAAGTTCTAAACTTTTTGCTTTCAGCAATCAAGATGCTGCAATTTGCCCCTATTTCCTAGAGGTCACAACATATTTTAACATACAATGCATTGGTATGTTTACAGAGGTACCAAATATATATTACTGAAACTTCACAGTGGTTTAAGTCATAACATGAAAACACTGTTCAGTGTTCCATTAAACCAGCAGTATTGGGATCATATACCTACTCTATCTATCTCTCATGATGCACAATTGTTTTCGGCATGTTCTTGTGGTTTAAGGCAAACTATAATTTGGTAATAAAGATGACATGACAAATTATGGTTTGCCTTCAATAAAGTATGAAAACTGGGAATCAGTGTGCATGGAAAGAAGGGGGAAGGAAGAGAATAGAGTGGAATACTATAACACTCTTGGGCAAGGATTCTCAATCTGTGGCCTGTGGGCTTGATGCAGCCCTCAGTGCCATTTCATGTGGCCCCCACTGCCTCGACCACGCCCAGAAGTGCCATGCGGTTGAGGAAGGGAAAAATAGGCCATCCGGCCCCCAAAACTGTCTGAGGGAGCATGATCCGGCCCCCGGGTTAAAAAGGTAGAGAACTCCTGTTCTTGGGTGTTACAGTGACATAATTTATTTGTATCAATGTTAACCTAGGATTTCAGCATATGTATCAATAGTTTTAGGGTGTGTTGTGTTTTTGTGTCAGGGATTACTCTGGTTTGAAAGGATTTTTGCAGGGGACGCCTGAATGAGGCTCCTTTCATGTCCCCTATCCTGCAGCTCTCGGGAAATTGAACCCCATCCTTTCGGTCTCCAAGCACAGTGCTTTTACCCACTGAGCCACCAGGGAGGTACGAGCTTCCTGGTGTGAATACACCAGGAAGAAAAATATGAATTCAGTTGCCGTGAAGTCTCACCCAGGAAGTTGGCTTTCCCAGCTAAATCTATTTTAATGGGCCACAGAGAGAGAGAGAGAGAGCACCTTTGTTTGCCACTTGTTTATTTAGCTCAGGAGTGCCCAATTTTTTTTGGGTCGTGGGCGTTTTACTTCCACTTCTGAGAGCGATGAGGGCTTTGCAGGCCCTCAGGCCTCCGGCATCAGAGGCCGGATTTGGCCCCCAGACCATAGTTTGGGCACACCTGATGTAACTCTCTGATAAGCAGGTGGCAGGGCTAGAGGAGAACTACAGTAATACCTCATACAAAGTCCGTTTCATACAACATCGGATTCATACAACATCGCCTAATTCCTTGAAAAAAGTTGCCTCATACAAAGTCGTGTGACGTTGTATGAGGCATTGGGTTTTTCCCAGGTTGCATTGTGCCTGGGCAGTATAAAAGTTTAGTGGAAGGAGTGATAAAAGTTCAGCAGCCCTAGGAACGACTGCAACTCGGGCTTGGAGGTGGGGCGAGGGGCTTGCTTGATGGCGGCTACTTTAGACTTGGACGGCCTTATTCCCTCAGGAGTGACACGGAACCCTAGGAATTCGACCTCGGTCGCGAAGAAGACGCATTTGTCTTTTCGCAGTCTCAACCCCGCCTTTTCGAAAATCGCCAGGACCTTGCCCAACCTCTTTGCCAATTCGGTCTGACTCCCCCCCCCCCGTTATCAATACGTCATCAAAATAAGGCAACACCCCCTCGAGCCCCTTCAGGAGGCGTTCCACGAGTGACTGGAAAATTCCAGGCGCCGAGTTTACGCCGAATTGAAGGCGCGTCACCTGGAACGCCCCCTTATGGGTGACTATAGTTTGTGCAGCAGCGGCAGCTGGGGTCACCGAGAGCTGCTGGTAGGCTTGTGCTAAGTCGAGTTTAGCGAAACACTTTCCCCCATGTAACTTGGCCAGCAAATGGCTGACCACCGGCACCGGATACGCATTAGGGCGAATGGCCTTGTTGATGGTGCACTTGTAATCAGCGCATATGCGCACCTCCCCGTTGGCCTTCAGTGCTGTTACAATTGGAGTTTCCCACTCCGCAGAATCAACAGGAACAAGAATCCCCTGGCCCACCAATTTGTCCAGTTCCGCCTCTATTTTGTCCTTGAGCGCGAATGGCACCCGGCGCGGTTTGAGTCTTATTGGGCGGACCTCAGGGTCTAAGTCGAAGGCTACTGGGGGTCCCTTAAATTTCCCAAGTCCCTTTTTGAAGACTTCGGGGTGCGCGTCGCACACCTCCTGAATCGGGTCAGTCCCAACGGCAACGGCGTGCACCCCCCCAATGAACAACCCCAGGGGCTGGAACCATTGAGTCCCGAAGAGGCTGCAATTCCCCCCTTTGAGAACAACTAGGGGGAGAGTCGCGGCGTGTTTCTTAAATTGGACCTGAAAATTCCCAACCCCCAACACCGGAATGCAGTTCCCTTGCACGTCCCGTAGCGTGGACCTCAAAGCTTTGAGTTTGGGCCGCACGTGGGGGGCAATTTTCAGAAACTCCTTCTGGGGAATGATGGAATATGAGGAACCCGAGTCAATTTCCATCCTAATGGGGGCCCCTTGTACTAGTACCTCAACAAAGTAACGGGGGTGTCCCGCGGACACGCTGAACACCGGCGCGTCGTCCTCGCTGTCGTCGGCGATGCGGCCCACGCCGTCTCGCTTCCTCGCGGCCTGGGTGCCGACCTTGGGTCTCGTCGCGCGGTCTCTCGAGCTCTTCCGGGCCTCACACCTTTGCCTGCAGACCTTGGCGATGTGCCCGCGGCGGCCGCAGTTGTGACACTCGGCCTTTCTGAAGGGGCATTTGGCGCGGTCGTGGTTCGCTCCGCAGCCGTCGCAACGCCGGCCTTCCTTCCGGACCTTCCGGACGTCCTCGTCGTCGCTGCTCTCCGCGGACGACTTCGAAACTCGCCGGGCCGCGTGCACCGAAACGTGCACCGAAGTCTCTGCCTTGCCCGTCTTTGGCCGCCAGTCCTGGAGCTCCTGGACCCCGGCCTTCGTAGCCTCCGCGGCTTGTGCCTCCTTCAGGACCTCCTGCAACGTGGGGGGTGGCTCGCGGTTCATCAATGTGCGCTGAGTTTCGGCATCGCTCAGGCCGCACAGCACGCAGTCTCTTAGTGTGATTTCTGCGTTCTCCCATTTGCATGGGCTGGCCGCCAGTCGCAGGGCCGCTGCGAAGTCGGCGACCGTCTCCCCGGGCGCTTGAACTCGCCTCCAAAACGCGCTCCGAGCGGGGAACATCGCCGTCGAGGGCCGGAAGTACTCACGCAGCATGTGCATGAGCTCTTTCACCTTGAATTCACTCGCCCTCCTCGGCGCGATCAGGTCCACCAAGACCCTCTTGGTGTCTGGCCCCAGCATCCGGGTGAAGATGGCCCTTTTCTTTGCCTCATCCGTGACTTCGGATTCCACCAGGGCTCCCTGGAAGTCCATCTCGAAGATGTCCCAGTCTGCCGGTCTCCTGATTTCGAAACCGGCGCATGTCTTGGTCCCGTGGGCAGCCATATCCCACCTTCGTCGCCAATTTAGTGTATGGGACCAAAGACAACGAACAGCCGAAAGGTTGGCTTAACACAGGTTTATTGCATGATGATCCAGGGGAACATGAGGTAATGGCGGATGGGTAGCTCAATATATACAGTGGCTATACATTTGAATGTGGCTCCTCGACAGTCTATTGATTACTGTCCGCGTGACGTTACGGACGGTCACACCCTTCTTGTCCAGGTGTAGGTGATGGCGGGAATCTTCCCGCGCTGTTGTTTGCTGGTGAGTCTGGGCCAGGAGAGCTTGAACGCTCGCTATTGCCACCAGGTGGTCATTAGCTCGCGTCCTATTGCAAGGGCTACAATTAAGCAGCTGTTGGTTATAATGTTACACAAGCATTGTTACATTGGATACATTGTAAAAGGTACAGTACAGAACACAACAAAAAGGTAGGACACATGTGTGCATTGCTCTTGTGGGTTTTGCATGAGGCAAAGAGTGTTTAGGAGTGGTTTTGAGTGTGATTTTGGATTTTTTTTTTGAATTTTTTCGTCAGAATTTTTAGAAGCATTCCTGGGATTTTTGCAGCATTCTTCAGGTTTTTGGACAATCAGGGATGTTTTACAAGTTTTTGTAATGTTTTTAGCCTTTAGACAATGATTTCTTAAAGTTCTGTCAGTTTCCTGTCTGTTTCCTTGACTTTGCCCTGAAGTCTGTGCCATTACAGTACAATGTATCTTTATGAAAACGACGCTGTATGAGGCATCGCAGCAAGAATTTGGACGTTGTATGAGGCATCGCGGCTACGATTTTGCATGCCTCATACAAAGTCCAAATCCATATAAAGTCCAAACTTGTGGAACCAAGTTTGGACGTTGTATGAGGTATCACTGTACCTTAAATAAACTGTAAGAAAGGGCCAAGTGGTAATTTCCTGTTCTCATTTTTATCTATAAAAGAGAGATGTCCCCTTGTGGGTACTTAATACAAATCCACACCACTTCTTGTGTGTGTGTGTGTGTGTGTGTGTGTGTGTGTGTGTGTGTGTGTGTGTGTGTGTGTGTGTGTGTGTGTGTGTGCGCACGCACGCGCATGTTCAGAGGGATGAATAGAGTACGTGTGGAGAGGGATAATGTGCGTGGAGAGATAATGCATGTAGAGAGGGTGTGTGTGTGTGTGTGTTCAGAGGGATAGCTGGAGTGAATGTGGAGAGGGCAGGGAAGGGATAGTGTGTGTGTAGAGGGATGGTTTGTGTGTGTGTGTGTGTGTGTAGAGGGATGGATGGAGTGTGTGTGGAGAGGAATGGTGTGTGTATGTGTGTGGAGAGGAATAGTCTGTGTGTGGGGGGGAGAGGCTCTGGAGTAGGCTAAGGGGGTTTCCTTACAATTTGTTTAGTCTGATATGCTAGCACGACGTGCAAACATTTAAAATGTTTAATTATGTGCGAACATATCAGAGAGTAAACAAAGCAAGTTTTCAGAGCAAGTTTCCCTCACGCCAGAATGCGACCACGCACGCCACACTGAAAGGACGCGCGCACGGGCCCCAATAACCCCCACATGGATCAGAGCGCCAAAAATATGGGGCAACACTGGCACACCCACAGCACGCACCGACGCAACCCCAGGGGCCATGCCACCACTACCCTAACCATCCCTGGGCGAAGCCGGACACTAAACTAGTTTCCTAATATTTATAACCCCAGGGAAAGGTTGGGGAGTTTCTCAATAATGGAGAGCTTGGCACAGCACTCTCTCCTTTTGGCAAAGAGAAGCTCAGAAAAGGGAGCATAAAGAAAGGCAAAGGAGAAAGGCAGTGAAGAGGAGGGCAAGAGGAGAGTGGCTGACTGCCTCCTAGATCCCCTTCCACAAAAGACAAGAAGTTGCAACTCTTTTCCCTCCCTGTCTCCCATCCCAATCCTTCAACAGAAATTGGGAAAGAGATAGCAATGGTGATGGTTAAGAAACAAGCAAGGACAACTATGCATCTCTCAAGGTGGCGATCTCACACAAACACACATCAGCCAAGTCTTCCTCTTCTTTTTTCCTCTGCCCTCCCCTAACAGCCTTTTGCTCCAAAACAAAACTCAAGTAATCTGTCAGATTATATTCTTTCCACAGGGGCCAACATGGCCAAAAGCTAACAGCTCAATCCACCAGCTCCTTCCACCCCAACCCCCCAAACATGGCAACCAAGGGCAGACCTACACCCAGGGGCAAGAAAAGACAGCGGAAAAGCCCCCCCCCATCTCTCTCTCTCTCTCTCTCTCTCTCACACACACACACACACACACACACACACACACACACACACACACACACAAAGAAGGCGAGGAAGCAACCAAGAAAGAAGAAAAGGGAGAAAAAGCAAATCGGAATGAAAGCCTTTCTCCAACCAGCAAACCAACAGACATCTGGAGAAGTGAGTAATAATTTTTTTACTGTTATCATTGCCCCGCCACCAGAAACAATCCCAAATGAGGAAAAAAACTCACCAGGGGAATATTCACCCACCAGCACAGGGAAATCTGTACAACAGCCACAGCTAGAAAATTATCACAAAACTGCAAGATGCAGAATTCTTAAATACTGTACTAATCTCTCTACTCCTTAACTCTGAGCAGAAATGTTCCTTTTTAAAATATACTAGCTTGGTACCTGGCTTTGCCTGGGGAGTTTTCCCTGTGCGGGACAGGGCATGGGATCGCGGTGGCAGATACGCCTGGCCTCCCTTCGGCCTGTTGGGGCAGCCTGGGCTGGGCCCTCCGCTGCCGGTCCTGCCCGCCTCCCACCTTACCTGGCCAGATAGGGCGCGCCAACAATGACACCTGCGGCCTCCCGAGCCTCACGTCTAACTGCCGACCTGCTGCTTGTGCCTTGGGTGGGCGCACTGGCTCGCTCATGGTGTCTCCTTTTTGGTTGGGCACGCCAGCTCGCCCGTGGCGTCACCACCTCAGCCGTATTCGGCTGTGGGTGTCTTCCCTGGCTCCAGATGTCAGGGTGTTCCTGTCAGCCTTGGGCGTGTTGGGCACTCCAGCCCGGGCGCAGGGGTTCCAGTCCAAAGGTGGTGGCCCGCTCGCTACAGCCTTGTGTTCTCCATCTAGGGGTGCAGGAGCACCCCACAGCCGCGTGTTGGGCATGTGTCGGCCATTGGTGTAGCAGGCGCATGGCCGTAGCCCCGCCTCTCCTGCGCTCATGCCAGCCTCTCTGATTGGCTGTGGGGTGCCACATGGTCCACTGGGACATGTAGTCCCTTCGTTTTTTCTAACTTGTGGGATGCACGGGGCCCCCTTCCGGTCTGGACCCCGACAGCGTGGGGCGCACACGGCCGTGGTAGGTTTGGTGTATGAAGACCAAGACACAGGACACAGCCTCGGGCTGGGTTAACTCAGGTTTATTGCATCGTGGACAGAGGGAACATGAGGTAATGGCGGATCGATAGCTCTTTTTATACAGCAGTAATACATTTGAACGTGGTGCCATGGTAGCCCATTGGCTACTGCCTGCGTGACGTCATTGCGAGTCACGCCCTTCTTGTCCAGGTGTAGGTAGTGGCGGGAAAGCTTCCCGCGCTGTTGCCTTTGATGAGTTCGGACCAATAGAGCTTGGACGCTCGCTGCTGCCAGCTGGTGGTCATTAGCTCGCGTCCTATTACAGGGTTTATATGATACAGCTGAAGGTTACATTGTTGCTATAGGCAAGGTTACATTGCTCCGATACATTGTAATCCATGTGGAAGGAAAACCATTAGAACACAACACCCCTCCCCCCTAGGATGAGACAAAGTCTCGAGCCCCCACTCAAACACACTCCCCCCCTAGGAGACAAAGTCTCTCAGCCAAGATGGCTTATTTCGAACACGCTGGGGTCTCGATGCGGGCTGCCTTTGCCCGGGTTTGCTACCTTCTCTTTGTCCCCTGGTTTCCTGCCCTGTAATTGGAGAGGGAGACTCGTTAGTGACTTGCCGCGGCTCCGCGGCGTTGTTGGGAGGTGTGCTCTCTCTTAGGGAAAAACCGGGGGCACTGGGGGCTAACGAAAAACCCCTCTTCTCGCTTGGATGGGTGGGGGAACACTCCTGAAAACCCCCCCGGCTCGCAAAACCAAAACCAAAATTACCTTCGGGGGCAGCGGTCGCGAATTCCTCTCCCCCTTCCCCGGCCTCTGATGGAACTGGTTTATCAAAAGGATATGAGTCGGGGCCGCTGCTTCTTCCTTCCCCCCTTGCTTGGGACTGTTGTCCGCTGATGTCTCCCCCTTGGGCTAAACGGGTGGGGGAGAACCCTAACGCTGAATCCTGTTGATGAGCCCCACTGTCCGGTACGCTCACTCGGTGCCTCAGCTGGTCCGCGTGCCTCCTCCAGAGGAGACCTGTGCTGGTCTCGACCCGGTACGACACTGGCCCCGTCTGTTCTACTACCGTCCCCGGCACCCAGGCTGGCCCTGCGCTGGCATAGTTTCTACAGTGAACAGGGTCGCCGGCGGCGAATCCTTTCGAGACTGCCAGCCCTATGTTTTTTCCCTTCTCCTCGACTCTCGTCGGGTCTAGCCTGGACAGAATCGTGGTCAGTTTTCGCCGCATCAAGAGCTCTGCCGGCGAGTAACCTGACGCTAAGGGGGTCACCCTATACGCTAATAAGAACTGACATACTTGGTGATTTAGGTCCCCCGGGCCCATGCGCCGAAGCGCATCCTTTGTTGTGCGCACCAACCGTTCCACTTGGCCATTCGTGGCCGGGTGAAACGGTGCGGATGTGACATGCCGAATTGCGTTCGCCGCCATGAATGCTCCGAACTCCGAGGAGGTGAAGCAACTCGCGTTATCGCTGACTAACGTGTCGGGTAAACCGAACGTGGAAAAGACTCTCCGTAGCTGGCTAATTGTCGTGGCGGAGGACGTGCTCTTTACTGGGATAACCTCCAGCCACTTGGAGAACGCATCCACCACCAGGAGAAACATGGTTCCTCGGAATGGGCCAGCGAAATCTATGTGTACTCTGGACCACGGCCCCCTTGCTGCGTCCCATTCCCTATGCGGGAGGCGAGCCTCCTCTGGACGGGATCCCTGACATGCCTCACAAGTGCCGACCATGTGCTCAATGTCCGCGTCCAGTTGTGGCCACCAGAAATAACTGCGGGCCAGCGCCTTCGAACGAACGATCCCCGGGTGGCTGACGTGCAGCAGTTTGAGCACCCTCGGCCGCATGGATGTAGGGACCACCACCCGTTGGCCCCACAACAGGCACCCCCTTTCTAGGGACAGCTCTAGCTTTTTTCGAAAGAATGTGTCGAATTCCGTGCTCGGGGACGATGCCGGCCACCCCTTCTGTACCCATGAGCTAACCTTTTCCAGCGTTTTGTCCTTGCCTGTCGCCCTAGCAATATCGGCTGGTACTAGTGGGGGTGCGTCTAAGACCTCGATTAGCAACACCTGGCGGTCTCTCTCTACTCTAGCCTTTTGGTCATCCGACAGGGGCAAAGGGGATCTCGAAAGTGCATCAGCATGGCTGATCTCCTTTCCGGGCCGGTACTCCAACTCGTGTTGGTATGCGTTGAGAAAGATAGCCCAACGCAGCATTCTCGGGGATAGGATCTGCGGCGTGGGCTTGCTTGCCGTGAAAATCCCTAACAGGGGCTTGTGATCCGTTACAATTTTAAACGGGCGGCCATACAGAAAGTCGTGGAACTTTTTGGTCCCCGCTACTATGGCTAATGCCTCCCTGTCGGTTTGTGCGTAATTTCGCTCTGCTTGGGACAGGGACCTTGAATAAAACGCAACCGGGGCCTCCCTTCCGTCATCCAATACGTGGCAAAGCACCGCCCCCACCCCCACCGGTGATGCATCGCAGACTAATACCACCGGCCGTTTGGGGTCGAAATGCGTTAGAATTGCGTCAGAAGTCAAGAGTTGCTTTAGCTCTTTGAATGCCCTCTCGTGCTCGTCACCCCACATCCATGTCTCCTCCTTTTTAAGCAACCGATGAAGCGGTTCGGCTACGGACGCCTTCTCTTTTTGCCAGTTCGGCCTCACTCCCCCCTGTTATCAACACGTCATCAAAATAAGGCAACACCCCCTCCAGCCCCTTCAGGAGGCGTTCCACAAGCGACTGAAAAAGGCCGGGTGCCGAGTTCACGCCGAACTGTAAACGCGACACCTGGAACGCTCCTTTATGTGTGACTATCGTTTGGGCCGCGGCCGTGGCGGGAGTTACGGGGAGTTGCTGATAGGCTTGTGCTAGATCGAGCTTAGCGAAACACTTTCCCCCATTTAGCCTGGCCAAAAGGTGGCTGACCACCGGCACCGGGTATGCATTAGGGCGGATCGCCTTGTTAATTGTACACTTATAATCAGCGCAAATGCGCACCTCCCCGTTAGCCTTCAGAGCTGTTACAATTGGAGTTTCCCACTCCGCGGAATCAACAGGAATAAGAATCCCCTGGCCCACCAATTTGTCCAGTTCCGCCTCTATTTTGTCCTTTAGTGCGAAGGGCACCCTGCGCGGTTTGAGTCTTATCGGGCGGACCTCCGGGTCTAAGTCGAAGGCTACAGGGGGTCCCTTGAATTTTCCCAGTCCTTTTTTAAAAACGTCGGGATGCGCGTCGCACACCGCTTGTATTGGATCCCCCCCCACCGAATGTACTCCCCCTATGAACAGGCCTAAAGGCTGAAACCACTGTGTCCCAAGGAGGCTACAACTTCCCCCCTTGAGGACAACTAGGGGCAGTTCCGCAGAATGTCTCTTGAAATTAACCCGAAACTTCCCGACCCCCAATACCGGAATGCTGTTTCCCTGTACATCTCGTAGCGTGGACCTCAATGTTTTAAGTTTGGGCCGCACGTGGGGGTCGATTTTCAAGAACTCTTTCTGGGGGATTATGGAATAGGAGGACCCTGAATCAATTTCCATCCTGATAGGGGCCCCTTGTATTAGTACCTCAACGAAGTAATGGGACTGTCCCGTGGACACGCTGAACACCGGGGCGTCATCTTCGCTGCCGTCCGAGACGCGGCCCACGCCGTCCTTCTTCCTCGTGGTCTGGGCGCCATCTTTGGGCCTCGCGGGACGGTCCGGTCTGGTCGAACGGTCTGGTGACTGCCTCCGGCCCTCCTTTCTTTTTCTGCATGCCTTGGCAATGTGCCCCCGACGGCCGCAGGTGTAACATTCAGCCTTTCTAAATGGGCACCTCGCGCGTTCGTGGGCCGCCCCGCAACCATCGCAGCGGCGCCCCCCTTTCCGGACCTTCTGGACCTCCTCGCCGTCGCTGCCTTCCGAGGACGATTTTGAGGCCCGCCGAGTTGCGTGCACCGATTGTCCGGACCTCCCGTGCACCGAATTTTCTGCTTTGCCGGCCCTGGGACGCCACTCACGCCACTGGTGCATCTCGTCTACTCCAGCATTCGTGGACTCCGCGGCTTCGGCGGCCTCGACGACCTCTGCCAGCGTGGGTGGCGGCTCCTTGTTCATCAAGCTGCGCTGCACCTCCTTGTCTTTCAGGCCACACAGCACGCCGTCCCTGAGGGCCATGTCTAGGATGTCGCCCCATTTGCAGGGGACGGCGGCTACCCTCATGGCGGCCACGAATGCCTCAACCGACTCGTCGGGCGCTTGGACTCGCCTCCAAAACGCGCTCCGAGCGGGAAACATCGCCCTCGAGGGTTGGAAGCGCTCCCGTAGCAGCTTCATGATGTCGTCCGCCTTAAATTGGCTCACCTTCTTCGGAGCGATGATGCCCACCAGCGTCCGCTTGGTTTCCACCCCAAGCATTCTGGTGAGGATGGCCCTCTTCCGCTCCTCATCGTCTTCCTTGACTTTGAGTTCCACCAGCGCCGCCTGGAAGTCCATCTCCAACAGCTCCCAGTCTTGCGGTTTGGTGATGTTGAACCCGCTCTGTGCCCTGGCTGCTCCTTGGGGATCCATGATCCCACCTTCGTCGCCAATTTGGTGTATGAAGACCAAGACACAGGACACAGCCTCGGGCTGGGTTAACTCAGGTTTATTGCATCGTGGACAGAGGGAACATGAGGTAATGGCGGATCGATAGCTCTTTTTATACAGCAGTAATACATTTGAACGTGGTGCCATGGTAGCCCATTGGCTACTGCCTGCGTGACGTCATTGCGAGTCACGCCCTTCTTGTCCAGGTGTAGGTAGTGGCGGGAAAGCTTCCCGCGCTGTTGCCTTTGATGAGTTCGGACCAATAGAGCTTGGACGCTCGCTGCTGCCAGCTGGTGGTCATTAGCTCGCGTCCTATTACAGGGTTTATATGATACAGCTGAAGGTTACATTGTTGCTATAGGCAAGGTTACATTGCTCCGATACATTGTAATCCATGTGGAAGGAAAACCATTAGAACACAACAGTAGGCATGTGTCGAATTGCAGGGGGTTTAGTCCAGGGCTGTGGATTTCTTTCCCAGACCCACAAACGTATACCTCTCTTTTATATATATAGATTTTATTTAAGTATAGTAGATCCTCGCATAACGACGTTACTTGGTTCCCCAAGTAGTGTTGCTAAGCGATTTGTGTTGTTATGCGGGTTTCTGTGGAGTTTCCCGCATAACAACATTTTTAGCGGATAATGATGGTTATTTTAGCATTGTTGTCCGGATGACACTAAAAACGTTGTTATGTGGGGGAACACGTGGTGCATAACAACACGTTGTTAAGCGAAAATGATGCTATTTGAATGCATTGTTATGTGAGGGTTGTCTGTACCCCATTTTAACTTCGATCTCTTGATATATTTTAACTTGTTATTTTTGCTGTACTATGCTGGTCTTGAACCATAATAAAGATTGATTATATTATTTCCTCCTCTCCACATGTGCTTACCTGAAGGGCACAATTTGCCCTCTTCTGGTTGTCCTCCACTGCCACCACCTTCCCCTGGCCCAATGCAATGCCTGAGGAGACTTGCTTCTGTGTGGGATCACATCCTTCTGCGCTGGTTCAAGCAATCACACCATTTGAACACCAATGAATGGTTCAAATATTTAAAAAGCAGAAAGCCCAGCAGCAGAGGGGAAAACTATGGATTTGTATGAGAAATTTTGAGCTAATTCACATTTGCTTTTATGTCATGTGATCAACAGGGGGAAAAATGCAAATCAGACTGTCCAAAACCTATAGCATTTCTCATATTGTATGTCAATGTAGTTGGAACCTTATTCTCTCTCCTCCCCTCTTCCTCTGTTTGTGTGTGTGCCTGTATAAATTTATTCTATAATGAGAACATTTTTCATTGCTTCTGGAATAGCAACTATAAGAATATTGCTCGCCAGACTATTTATCATCAGTAGCATTTAGCAGCGTATACTTACTTTTGAATTTCCAAAAGGCAAAAGAACACCCAGAGAAAATATTCCTAAAAGGGGTCCACCAAGTATTCCAAAAATGCTGAGTGCCGCCTAAAAGAGTTGGGGGTGGGTGGAGAGAGGAAACCACAAACTTTTACAGAGGTAAGAAGAAAGAAACAAAGAGAACATATATGACTTTCCATGAAAATGCATTTCCTTCACTGAATGCAGTACATTCTGCAGCAGGTAACACCTCCCATCAAACAAAGGAAAATGGTTTGGATTGAGACTAAGACAGCTAAAACTTAAGACCACTTATATCAAAGGGACAAATCATAACTTGACTTCTGCAGTTCTTTGAGAGTATCAACAAGCATATAGACCAGTGCGGAACCTTGGCACTCCAGGTGTTATTGGACTTCAATTCCCAGAAGCCCAAGTCAGCACTCCTGCTGATCAGGGCTTCTGGGAACTGAAGTTCAAGAACATCTTGAGTGCCAAGGTTTGCCATCACTGATATAGACTGAGATGATCCAGTGTACACATATATACCTGGGTTTTCAGAACATTCTTGATAAAACACAACACTAATATGTCCTGTGTGAAGTTCATTGCTATGCTATTTAAAGTCAGCCTTCTGAAGTCACCTTTGGTGAAATAGGTGTTTTGTAACTGCAACAACTGCTGTGTCAGTATTTTGTTAATAGGCAAATTTCCAAATCTATCCACACATCCAAAAAAGATTAGGCATCCTGGTTTCTGTCAACATTTCAGTTCTTTCCCCATGACCATATATTAGCGTGATGGTGAACCTTGACACTCCAGATGTTCTTGGACTTCAATTCCCAGAAAACCAAGCACCCTGTGAATCCACACAAATGGGTTTATTGCGATTCATCCGGCCCCCACTGCCCTTATCACTCCTGGAAGTTGAAGTAAAACGCACCCGTATGGGCACATTTTACTTCTGCTTCTGGGAGCAATGAGGGCAGAACTGGCTGGATGAATCGCAGTAAACCCATTCGTGTGGATTCACAAGGTGCTTGGGCTTCTGGGAATTGAAGTCCAAGAACATCTGGAGTGTCAAGGTTCGCCATGACGGATATATTGTCTGTGGGTGCAACTACAAAGTGAGCGTGTATTCTCTTGCTATGAAGTTGCACTGGGGCATTTGGTTCCTCCAATTTGATTCTGAATTTGAAGTTTAATTTATATATCGCTTTTTTCGACCCTCATGGGTGACTCAAAGCGGTGTACATGAGCAAAATACAATACAATCCACACCAATATACAAAATAAATAAATACACAATAGAATGCCAAAAGTCCAAGAAATGCAGAAAAAAGCAATAAATACAATTACATTAATATACAATGGCACTAGATATACAGTAAATATACAGCGATCCTAAATGACAAAAATCCTCTATCCCTCACATCCCCAAAATCCCTACTTAGCTGGGGCTTACGTCTTTGTTCTCCATCTCCCCTTGAGGCCCAACTGGCCAAGAGGAAAGTCCAGGGCCGGAAGAGTGTTTAGATCCTGGAACACCTGCAGCAACAGTGTGTGTGTGTGTGGGGGGGGGGCTTTTGAAGCCCACCCCGATCCTCACAGCTGCGGGAAGTTGGTCCGGCCAGCCGCCGGGCGAGTGGAGCTGGCTCTCCTCTGGCGGCGGCGGCGGCGGCAAGGTTTTGAAGCCCACCCCAGTCCTCGCAGCTGTGGGGAGTTGGTCCGGCTGGCTGCCGGGCGAGTGGAGCTGGCTCTCCTCCGGCGGCGGGGTTTTGAAGACCGCCCCAGTCCTCACAGCTGTGGGGAGTTGGTCCGGCCGGCCGCCGGGTGGGTGGTGCTGGCTCTCCTACGGCGGTGGCGGTGGAGTTTTGAAGCCTGCCCCGGTCCCCGCAGCTGCGGGAAGTTGGTCTGGCCACCTGCCGGGCGAGTGGAGCTGGCTCTCCTCCGGCAGAGGCAGGGTTTTGAAGCCTGCCCCGGTCCTCACAGCTGGGGGAGTTGGTCCAGCCAGCCAATATAAGTGGCCAAACAAGCAGAGGGAAGAAAAAACTCCTACTGTATTTGCAGTTCTATCTGAAGTGCCTTTAAGTGGTACAGTTCACAGCAACTGCTATAAGAAGGCTTTCCTTCCTTGATCACTTATTACTGTGTTATCTTGCCTGACCAGTAGAGTTCATGAAGCTGTTAAAATAAATAAATAAACAGAATTGACCACTTAGGAGACAATGTTAAAAAAGAAAAGAAAAAAGTATTCAGGGAGAAGCTCTACAGCAGGGGTTGCCAACCTTTCTGCGCCATGGGCGAAAAGGGTTGGGAATCCTCCGGGCAGCTGAGTGGACCAGTCACTCGGTTCCTCCTGCCATAAACACTGCCATAAAACCCGTCCACGGCTGTTGTAAACACATTTACGACAGCCACGGGTGAATTTATGGCAGCATTTACGGCAGGTGCAGGTGTTTATGCATGCATGGATGCATTTAACGGCTGTCATAAACGTGTCCACTTCTGCTTCCAGTAGTGGTGAGAGCAGTGGCGGGGCCACATGAAATGGTGCCTCAGGCAGGGGCCAGCCTTGGGGCCATAGGTTGGCCATCCCTGTTCTACTGAGAAAAGTGAGTGCTGGTTGTATGTTGTGTGTGCGCGCATGCGCACAAGAGTTCCCTCTCTTCCATTGATAGCATTGCTTTGTGTGTGAGAGAGTTCTTGCTTAGTTTTTCCTTTCTGCACTGGTCCTGGACTGGTTCAAAGCGATCACATATAGACAACCCTACTTTCTAACAGACTACAGTACTGAAACTGGATGAACAGATAAAGGTCCTACTATATGCTGTGCTTCTTTATCAACAAAGAAATTCTAATGTGTTTGTTTTTACTTTTTATCTTCTAGAAACATAAATTCCATCTTATTTCAGGCATACTATCTTATTTCAGGCACTTTAAGATTAAATGCCTACCTGTAAAAGAGCATCCACAGCAGACGCCAGAGCAGCCATGGAAAGACAAACTGCACCAAACACCAAATCTAAACAGAAAGATTTGTATATCAAATTTGTATGACTTATTCAAACATGTAATTGACTGAAAGGTTTAAAGTTAATTTCTCCCATCATCATCATCAAGAAAAATAACCAACAATGGGAGCTTTTCAGAATTGCTAAGGAGCTTCTTGGAGCTCAGCAGCCAGATGGTGGTGGGACGCAAAGACTTCCTTTGAATATAGCCCAGTCGCCATAGGTCCAAAATTTGGGGGTACCTCGCAAAAATGAAACTTTGGGATGTTGTGTATGGGTACCCAGTGGAGCTACACTCAATTTATCCAACAAAATTTCCTTGTGGAACCTTGGGGGGAGGGGGGGCAAAAACTGCAAAATTTTAGCACTCTTCTCAGTTTTTCGATTATATCTTCTAAACCATGCGTTTTTTGTGTACTACATGTAATTAGAAAGTTGTAGAGCATTAAATTTCCTTCAATTATCACTGATCAAACCTATTTTTAACCCCATAGGTACCGAGATACAGAGCTTTGAAAAAGTGCTAAATTTCTCAAATTTGTAAAAAAAACTGCTAAAAGGCTGGTTTTTGCCAGTTCGCAACATATTTAATGGAATTTTGGATTCTACTTCAATTTCCAAACGTTCAATACTGTACATCCTCCCCTCCCCACCTTTTCCCTCTCCAACTACCCCCTCCTCTGTAGGATGTTCATACTTACAGTGTACATCTAAGGTTCAAAGAGCATGAAAACCAAGTTCATCTTTCAGTTTGGAAATTTTGATCCCTTCCCACCCCCACAACGACGTGACTTTATCCTGAGTGACCTTTATAAGATGTTCTTTAGGTTAATAAAGACTGAAAAACACAGATATTTCTTATGAAATTATTAGTAGTTATGTACAGTAAAATGTAATAAAAATGGGAAGCAATATGTATGTACACAAAGTAAAACAGGAAGCATTGAGAAGCATACATTTAATATTTTTGGTGTTTTGCGCCATACGGAGCTTCTTCTTCTTTTCCTTCTTCATCCATATCCAGCACTGCATCCAAGGTGTCACTGCCATAATTCCTCCCATGGCATGGAAGGTGCCATGACCATCCAACGTGCTTACGTCAAAATCAGCATTATCAAAAATTAACTGGCTGAATGGATTGGCGGACTCTTTAATTTTTGACTTTTCAGCCTGCAGAACGTGCAACCCTTCAAAGCCTACTTGCTTCATCATACAATGCTGAAAAACCCAAAGGAGAGAGGAGATTCAGTAGATGTTTAGATCCTCTTCTTGTACACGTAAACGACTACTGCAATCATGATGGGAGACAGAAATGATCTTGGACGAACTGCTGTCATGATGGCATGAGCCAAAGCAAGGCATCTATTCTTCCAATAATCTAATGAGCCCTTCCTGTTTGTCAGAATGAGGGTGTGAAGTAGGAGAAGCAGTGTTTCAGGGATGACAAGATGTGAACCACCCAAAAGGTTGTCTATCAGGGGATAAGCAGTAGTGCTGAAAATTTTTGAACTAATGTCCTCCAATATTATTTCATCAGCAGTTTTAACAATTTGAAGCCTTTCTTGTGGGTCTGATTTTTTATCGCTGAGGTACCAGCTGTTAGAAAGAACTTTGTGGCCAATGTTCTTGAAATAGATGATACATCCTCTGCTAGGTGAATTGTAGATAAGAATGTCCTCTCCATATTTTTCTTTCAGACGAGTTTTCACAGTTCTCACATCCGGACGTCGTTCTTCTACAATCTCATCAAGTAACTGCGCAAGGGAAAACTGGCATTCATCACCATTGTTTTCCAATGTGGCATAGATGTTTTCCATGGCTTCCTCAATATTAGTATCTCTAGGGCAACCCCTTTTTTGGCCAGCCGTCCTTGATGATTTGTAAAACCGGACAATGCACTTTTGATGGTACTTGGCATTAACGGCAACTAAATCAGTATTCAAACATCCTACAGAGGAGGGAGTAGTGGGAAGGGGAAGAGGTGTAGAGGGGGGATGTAGTTGAACATTTGGAAATTGAAGTAGAACCCAAAATTCCATTAAATATGTTGCAAAATGGAAGATACATAGCAAAACCCAGCCTTTTTAGCAGTTTTTTTACAAATTTGAGAAATTTAGCACTTTTTCAAAGCCCTATATTTCAGTACCTATGGGGTTAAAAATAAGTTTGACCAGTGAAGGAAATTTAATGCTCTACAACTTTCTAATTACATGTAGTACACAAAAAACGCATGGCTTAGAAGATATAATCAAAAAACGGAGAAGAGTGCTAAAATTTTGCAGTCCCCCCCCAAAAAAAAGGGGGTTCCACAAGGAAATTTTGTTAGATAAATTGAGTGTAGCTTCACTGGGCACCCATACACAACATCCCAGAGTTTCATTAACTTGGGAATTTTTGCAAGGTCTAAAGTACATCTCGACTGGGCTAATACTGACACCAGTTGGAATTGGTGAGCTATTATGACTTTGTTTTGACCTATTAATATTTTTGGACTTATTGTTTATAGGTATTGGGTGACATTACAGTTTGTAAATTGGTATATTGTTGCCTGTTTTCTTTTTATATTTTATTTGATTGTATTTGTTCTTATTCTATTTTTAAAAAATTCTTATCTTTTGATGTCCTTTGTTCTTATTGTAGTGCCTAGCACTAACTGGAAGGATATAAAATGAATGAATGAATGAAGCAAAATGATTGGGTTTGCTTCGAGGAATGGTCAAACCATTGCTTTGTTAGCTTAAAAGAGGATCACTATCTCTGCAATGTTACAACACAACTATCAGTGCCAGGTTACAAATGTAGCACTAAATGCTAGACATCAGTTTAATCATGTAATTAGCATACGGAATAATATAAATAAAATATTTTGCAGCTTATTTTTAATGGTTGGAAATAATTTACTATACACGTTTAATTGTATACCATCTGCAACTGCTGCAGAAAACATTTTAACTGCAATCCTATTGCTCCTGGGACAGGGTACCAAAACTTGTGCCCGTTCTTCTTGTTTCTGATTATCTTGCTGTCTGATCTTCTATTAGCCCATACAGGATGGCTTTGGAACAGCCATAGACTTTAAATGTGGTGAGAAAATACATGCAGTGGCATTAAGAACTGGATTAATGATCTCGTGTTTTGCTTTACAGACTAACACATACAGTTTAACCAAGTCTACTAAATGAAATTGCTGTTAATGATTTTTTACTCCAAACTTCTGCCAAACAGCCCAAATGCCTGGCTTTTAAAGTCAGGTTGCTTTCCCCTCTACCTGTAGCAGACCAGCCTATTTGCTGAAAAGTTTTCAATCTCATGTGTTTTCCTTTTGTGACAATTTAGGTACTATTTTTATAATCTCTCACTGTAACACTATAACACACTATAACTCTATCAAGCTCCAACTCTATGAGGGGGAAAGCTCATATTTTTCAAAGACAAAAAATATCACAAGGAAACTTACTCATTCCCATGGAAACCCAGTACAAATGTGCGTCTGACAATTTGAAATGTGGTCTAATAAGATCTTCTACAGCTACAGCAGCTAAAGCATGGATGCTGGCAGATACCGTACTGAGGAAATACAAAATTAACACATTTGGCTTTTTTATATACATAGAGATTAAAACTTTACCAATGTTTAAAAACTAAAACAAGCATTGTTTGGGGGGAGGGTTTTGAGCTCTTTTGAGCAGCTGCAGCAGAAACAGTGGCCCTGATAACCATATTCCCACAGAATTGGTGCTGACAGAAGTATGGTGATATATATTTCTGAAACCAGCCAGAATCCTATTGGCTATTTACACAAGAGAAAAAACAGTGTAGTGCAGGTGTTTTAGAACTTTAAAAAATAGAGTTCCAATTCCCCCTCGGCCACAAAAACTCAAGCTGAGCTGGGGAGGACGAAATTATAAAATGATTCCTTAAATACCTCACTTACTAATAAGTCAGTTCCCGCTTGACAGCACTTGATTAAAGCACAGAGGAGTCATGGAGGTTGTTGCAGCTAATTGACAAGGCTGCTTGACTGTGGGTCTGCCTATGCAGGCCTTCCATCCACTTTTTTTAGTGAAAATGTGAGAGATTTTCATTTTTAAAAGTGAGCAAAAATTGACAAAATTGCGGACAAATCCTCGAGGTCTGTCTTTGATTTTCCACCAAAATTCAAATTAAAATACTCAAAATTGCAGTTTTATATTCATAAAATAGGTGTAGTGACAGTGGGAAGTCAATAGCAACACGAAAAATAGCATATTGAAACATTTATTTCAAAATTTAATAGGCTCACATCTTTTAAAATTTAACTTTAAAAAACAGAACAAAATAAAGAATTCTTGACTTGACTAGGGTAGATATACAATTTACAAGGTAACTACCTACAAATATGTTATGTGAGATAAATAAAAAGGACAAAGGTAAAGTAAAAATCCAAGCAGGAACTGTCCTTGATGTTAAGTCTTGCATTCAAAGTATGCTCCAGCATGGCAGACCCTTCAGTGGGGAGCTGATTTCTCAAAATGGAAAACCCTCAATCACAGTCAGAACTGCCATGGGCCAGGCAGAGGGCAGCCATCACTACCATGCTTACCAGAGGATATTTGATCCCGCCGGTGACATCCGTCTTTGAAAATATATGTGTCCAGTAATCATCAACTCTGCTTCCAGGTTCTTGAGCAGGTAGATTTTTCCAGCTGCAACAGTCTCCACTCGTCGCAGAGAGTCTCTTCATTTATCTCCTAGGGCAATTGCAGCACTTTGTACAAGGATACAATGCAGTGCGATGCCACGGTTTCCTTGATGTTTAGTGGATTCAAACACTTCAGGTGCCGAGCTTCTCTGCCCTTTGCTAGAATAGACTTCTGAAGGATGTGAATTGCAGCCGCCTGATAGTGTTTCAGGGCCTCTTGGTGGAATTTCAAAATTTGAAGTACAGAACACTCTTGGTCCTTGAGGAGTCGCTCGGCTTCAGAGCCGTTGTCAACTTTGCACACTTCTACACAATTATTACTATTTTTTAAACAAACTTTCCTTCATGCAGTCAGTCTTGTTAGTAAGAAGTTGTTCTTTACAGAACCTACTTAATACTAAAATGAGTAGGGACTCAATCTCTTCATATAACACATGAATCATTGGCTGATCCTTCTGGAAAATTTTGGAGAAGCGTTCAAAGATTCTAGCACTAGACAGTACAAACGCAATCTGAGCTGGAAAGGTTTTGTCTCTCAAGGCGTTTGCAATAGCCTGGTAGCACTTAGAGGAGAGAAGCTTTTCAGTATCTTTTCCCTTTTGACTGGTCAAAACTTTAAGGAAATAATGCTTGAGAGCAGGCAATTGCTCTTGCAGTCTCTATGTTGCCGGGGAAATAGTGAGCCACTGGGTAACCACATGCGTGATAAACTCATGCAAAGGCATTTTTCTCAATTTGATACTTTTGAAACACCTCAAAATGGCTAGGATACTCCAGGAAATCATAAACAAGAATTATTATATCAGACACTTCCATCCCAAACACTTCGAGTCCTTTCTGAAGTGCTGTATGAAGAATGTGCAGGTTACAGAACCCAATGTCAAGAAGACCTCGATCACAATCAGAAATTAATCTGAAAACAGTTTTCTTGTGAGTTCCTTCCATCCAGGATTCAGGTTGACTCAGCCTTCCATCCAAGAAAAGTGAGCATTTTCATAAATAAGTGAGAAAAATTGACTAATGTTAGAAAAAGTGAGAAAAATTGAAAAAAGTGAGTCACTGGAAGGCCTGTTTATGTGCCCAGTTGTGCACCTAGCACCATGGCAAACAGCTGTGGTAATGTCCATGATTCTTCCTGCTTTCACATATATGTCATATATTTTTGACTACTGATTCTCTTACATGCTGAAAGTTGGAGATTTTTATCACAAAAAAACCCTAAGGTTTTGTCTCACAAAATAGGTGATAAACTGGTCTCTTGCATTAGCAACATCTATGACTTGGTATCAACAAGGGAGGGCACTTCGCAGAACTACAGAGGCTTATGGATATACTGTAGTTATCTTCTTAAAACCTGTTTACAACTAAGCATAGACTGCAAGCAAATTCATTAGGACTGGGCTTGATTAATATGTTAAATATATTGATTAGGAGTGGGCTTGGCTAATGTGTTAAACAAAGTTAGATGATTTACATCAGAACCATGGTATATGAAAACACGTCTGACCAGTGGTGGGCATCAGCAGGTTCGCACCAGTTCGGCAGAACCGGTAGTAGAAATTCTGGCTGGCTCCGCCCATCCAAGTTTTGAAATAAAGTAGTCCTAATTTGGGTGCAACACAGGGCTTCCCCCTGGCCACACCCACTATACCACGCCCACAGTGTGGTAGTAAAAAAACTGGAGCCCACCACTGCGTCTGACCCTTAATTCAGACTGGGCATTTGTGACTCCAGTTTAACGTAGCATGAAGTTTGGCTTCAGAAATTGTAATGTATCGTGAAACTACAAGCTGTATACAAATTGTTACAATCTACTACTGTACTTCATAATTCAAACCTACCTTAATGTGCCACTATATGTCCCGGCCACAAAAAGTCCTGGAATTCCTGGATAATTTCCCAAAATGTCTAGCACCAAATATGGCATGAGCTGGGGGGGGGGGGAATCATATTTGGAAAATAATAAGTTTTCATTTTATTTGTCCTTTAAATGCATTAGAAAAAGTTAAGTTTAAGCATTTTAGCTTTAATTACATTATGAAAGCTATTAACATACATACATTTATTGTAAGAGAGCAAGACACTAGAATGGAAGAAGAGTCCTCTTTTAACTATTTGTTAGTTAAACAGTGAGTTGGTCTAGTGTACAATCATACTTTTTGAAAAGAATTAGACTGACACTTCCCATGTAGCCTAAAATGGACCAAACACACTGTCATGGAATGAAGGTCCTTATTCCATGTAGCCTGCCACCTGGAAGAGGGGGGGAGAGATGCCCCTTCAAGATGGCGATTTCAGAACACATGGGAGCTGCATGGCAGCATCTTGGGGAGGAAGGTGTGGAACTTGGTGTGATTGAAATGTCTTGCCAGAAGATCATTGGGGGTATTAAGCCCTAAGGAGGAGGGTCAAAGGGAGGATCCTGATGGGAGTCCTGTCCAGGAGGAAGACACCCTCCCACATTCATTCAGTCTCTCTTGGGAAGCCTGCTGGCAAACAGACAAAATCTAGTCTCTTGGAAAGAAGGGGGCGGCCAGCTTTCTCCCCCAACAGATTGCTTTATCTATCTGCTTCTGATTTTTTTACTGGACTGTATTTTGAAACTTGCTATGCTTATAATACAATTATGAAAATGCTTGAAGAGACTTGGAGTGATTTCTTTGCTCGACGCTACCTGATTTACCTGATGGAAAAGCCTGAACTGAGAGGGCCAGATCTAGGCCAGAGGGCCATATCTGGTTCACTCTCACAATCCCATTGCCAGGAAGCTGGAAAAGCTTGGCCGGGATGTAAGAGGATTGTTACACAAACAGTTAACACTTTAACAACAAAATTACCTAAACTAGCAATAAAACCAGAGTTGATTCAGTTTCTGATTATGTATGACAATAACATAACCTCACTAAGGGAAGTGAGCTACAGTATTTCTTCAAGTAAGAACTCATACATATGTTCTAGAGTTGGAATGAGAAAATGCTTAACTAAAACTATCTGAGGTCTCATGTGGCTGTCAAAATCACTTTCTCTAGTCATGGGTCCAGTGTCTGGCAGAGCCCCTTGAATTTTTCCATTTGAATGATTATTCACCATACTGCAAACATTTTTATTTAAGCAGCTTTGAGTTGAGAACCAATTACTGTTTTATTAAGGCGGCAGAAATAGTCCAAGAAAAGAAAGGACCGGAGTGAGGAGGGAAAATCTGCAAAGAAAATAAAAGGGGGAAATCTTAAAAATTGTCCCAAGATTCCTGAAGAGGCCCCATAGGTTGAAGAGGGTCTGCTTGCATTTATGTTTGGTCTTGGTGGCACTCTTATGATGTGATGACACACTACTGGATCAGTGGCACTGCTGACCTGATATATCATGAGGAGGAGACAGACCATGCTCAGAACCAAGGCACAGTAGGTCTTCACACACACACACCCCCCCAAAACATCAATCTGTGCTGGTGGAGTCAATTTTGAGGCTTGACTCAGTTTCAACACAGCTTCCTTGGACTTGGAGCTTTTCTATGCCTTCTTGGGAGAAAAGTCCAGAGATCCCCAATGCTTCCGTTTCTTAGATAACTAAGACCGCGGAGTTTGAATAGTTAACAGCCTCAGGATATTGTGGTCTTGAGGAAACTGAAGGGTCTGGTGTCTCCATAGGGCAGGGGTGCAGAGAAAATGGCAGCTTAAAATCTATCTCATCCTGTTGCAAAACAGATTGTAAGGCACATTTTACTTCCGCTTCTTGGGGAGGAACCACATGACTGGCCTGCTAAACTACATGACCGGCCCACTGAATCATGTGACCAGCCAACGGCCCATAAAAGTTGGGCACCCCTGCCATAGGCGGTACTATACAGATTGATTTATCCCACAAATGTGATCTGAGTTGAGAGTGTCTATTTGTAAAGCTTTGTAAATCTTTTTGCAAAATTGTTAAGATTGTGTCTGATGTGAGTAGCCTAGGCAAAGCAGACACTTTGCGTGCCCATTAGATATTAGGATTTTATTCCTGCAGGCCACACACTTCTTGAATGGGCCTGTGGCCATAAACAACCTAAATTTAATTTAATTTAATTTAATTTAATAGTCATATTTATATATGCCGCCCACTCAGGCAGAACCCGACTCAGGGCGGCATACCTGACCCGGAGAAAAGGCCAAAGGAGGGGAGAGGAAAGATCAGGAGTTCTTTCTTTTTTTAGGATAAAGAGAGGGGGAAATCACAGATAGAAATATGAGGAGAGGAAAAGCTGACACAAAAGCGTAACTAACTACACAGCAAGAAACAGGAGCTCTGGAAAATGTGTGCAGCCGTAGCAGCAGAAAACATAAAAATTCAGAGAGAAGCAGTTTGGCATTTATACACATGTGCAATAGGGTGGGACCCACTATTCGTGAATGGCTTTTTTTTTCCAGCTCTGGGAAATTCCAAACCAGAAAATGCACATGCACAAAACCTATACCTATCACAGAGACAACGAAGAAGCCATTTTACTGAACTTTTATGAATAACTACACTATCATTTTGTGGTCACTGTACTGCACAAGCTGATTCTGACTGGAAAATGAAATACTTTTTAAAAAGAATATTCATATTTTAAATCCATAGTTCCTTCAAAAATGATTGTCTAAGTCTTTCCTTTATTTGGCACTGGAAGTTCAAAATGTGTTAATTATGTTAATCTTTGAGAGCTACTCAATGAGCATGTAGGATCTATTTAAAATTGAAAAATACTAACGACTAAATCAGTTGCACTGAAGATATAACCCACCCACCCCCAATCTACATTTATTCTTTCATATTTTATTTAATGTTAATACCAAACCTGATCGGATGCTGACACATATTTTGCTGTCCATGGGTCACAATCCTTATATACAGAATAAATTGCAAGTCCACATATACATGCAGAAACTATTGTTACCCAGAGTCCCACAAGATTAATATACAGAGCACTGCAAGGGGGAAAAAAGGAAGCTGGAATTATGTGAAAACAAAACAGTGTCACCATGTTATGCGCTGAAGCATCGTATTGTATTCCTGCACATGATTTAGCCTCAGAAAATGGATTATTCTGTCTATTTGGATATAGATTTTTGGATACGGCGCCCATTTTTGTATGAGAAGTGTTAACAATCTTTACTGTTTAATTTTACTAGCTGATTGCCCGGCCTTGCCGGGGGTATTGATTTTGTTTTTAATTGTGGGAAGGTATCTGTGTGTCTCTCTGTGTGTATTTTTCTCTCTGGCTCTCTCTCTCTTTCTTCTTCTCTTTCTTTATGTCTTTTTGTCTCTGTCTTTCTCTCTAACTTTCTTCCCCTCTCTGTTTCTTTCTCTCTTTCCTTCTCTCTCTTTCTCTCTCTTTCTTTCTTCCTTTCTCATTTGTTCTTGCTTTCTCTCCCCCTCTCTCTCCGTTTCTGTCTGTCTTGCTTCTTTTTTTCTCTCCCTTTCTCACTTCCTCTCTCTTTCTTTATGTCTTTCTTTGTTTTTCTCTCTATCTTTTCCCCCTGTTTTTTCTCTTTCCTTCTCTCTCTCTCTTTCTTTCCTCCTTTCTCATTCGTTCTTGCTTTCTCTCCCCCCTCTCTCCCTGTCTGTTTGTCTTTATTGTTTCCTTTTCTCTCTCTCTTTCTGTTTCACTCCCTTTCTCTCTTTCTTTCTTTGTCTCTCTGATTTTCTCTCTATCTTTCTTCCCCTCTCTGGTTTTCTCTCTCTTTCCTTCTCTCTCTCTCTTCCGCTTGCTCTCTCGCTCTGTCACTCGCTCACGCACGCGCACACGCACATGCACACTCACACAGACAGGGGAGGCGGCAGGTGCAGCGGTTCGGGCCCTGCCGCCCTGGAGGCCTTGTGAGTGCAGGAGGCGGGGAAGGGAGATCTCTGCAAGGCTGGGAGATCTCTGCAAGGCTGCAAGGGCCAGGGTTGGGGCTGGGGGGCTGGGTATGCGCCCCAGGGGGGTAACAGGGCAGGGAGCGGGTATGCGCTCCCTTTTATTTTCGGACCAGTCCCTGTACCCAGGCCGACATACATTCTCTGGGCCAGTCTTGCTCTCCCATCTCCTCCGCGATCCTCCATTATTCGGCAGAGCCTTGGGCGTGCGAAGGAGGTGGAAGAGCGAGACCTGGCCTGGGTAGGAACGTCGTGTGGTGGGGGGAACTGCCGTTGGGAACCATCCACAGTCCACCCTTGCCTGGTCTGGGATAAGAGGGGATGAGCATGCCCCCCCCCCGCCCGATGTACCTGCGCACCTCCTCCTCTGCCGCAAGGCTCTGTCGAAGAACGGAGGCTTTTGGAGGAGGCAGGAGATGGAGACCGGCCCAGGGAAGGTATATCGGGCTGGGAGGGGGGGTGTTTGAGCTCACCCCCTCTTCTCCCGGACCTGGCTGGGGTGGCATGAGGATGGGTCCCAGATGCGGTTTCCCCCACCCACCCGTTCCTGGTGAGGCGCCGCTGCGTTTGAGTTCTTCGGCGAGGCGACTGTTTTTGTCACACGGCCATTGCCCCGCCTCTTTCGCACACGCGCTGGCCTCTCAGATTGGCTAGGGCGTGGCGCGGGGGCGCTGGGAAGTGTAGTTTTCCCATTTTGTTCTATTTGTGGGGCAGAGGACCCACCCGCGGCCTCCAGACCCTCGCAGCGCTGATCTCAGTGATGTAAGGTAGGTGTGCATGGCGCATCACGGGATAGGCTAGACGGGTGTGGAAACGCATTCCATACACGCATGGCCATATCCCTTCCTTACAGGTATAGATGTTATCATGAGATTGTGATTTATGTAATCACCAAACAGAAATATGATATTTCATTACTGTTCTTTAACAAGTATAAAACAAAGGAAATATATCTTTTAGAACAGAATCAGCCAAAAAGCAAGAAACCTGAACAATCACTTTAGCTGAGCAAAGATCCTTTGGGATCAGATTATGCAAAAGCTATTGCATGGAGAACAAAACTTTAGTAACTCCTGTAAACTGAAGCACCCATCAGCTACCTGCAGAGACAAGAGCAAATTTACAGCCCACCGCCACAGAAATCATCTCTAGTCACAAGCAATGAATTGACAATAGGAAGACTTACAGTTTTGCATGAAGCATTGATTTGCAAGCGAGGTATCGTTGAACTTGAGATTGATTTACTCCATATATGCCAAGCCAAGTAAAAGTGCCACCAATAGCAATTGTCCAGAAGGTATGCCTTTGTAAAGGATTTGGATTAAAGCTAAACAGAAGAGACAAAAGAAATCAGAATATAGGTTTTAATTATAATTTATATATACAATATGTCCAATGGCATCAAGAATGTTTTTTAAAAATTTCAAACTGTTACTCAAGAGGGCTCCCGGGATAACCCAAAAGCAACATTTTATTGCATTAGATAAATCAGAGCTAGTTTTATACACAGTCAGGTGTACATCTAAATCATTACAAGTGCAGAAATACTGTTCATTAATTTATGAAAATATAATTTAAAACTTAGATAATTTATTACATGGTGTGAAGTCATTTTCAGCCCCTGGAGAACCTTTCCAGGGTTTTTTTTACATATGAAGTACTCAGATGTTCTCTAGCAGTGCATCTTCATTATGCACTCTGGGACCCTGCAGCTTGCTCACTCTTTCTGCAGAACGCACTCTGGTGCATCAAATTCTCAACTTATAACTCAGCAGCCAACTACCTAACTCATTGACCTATCTAGCTAACTAATTTAAAACTAAGACTAGGATGGGGGGGATTAGGATAATTTTGAGATGATAAACTTACAGCCTTGCAGAGTGCATAAACAAAAGTAACAGTACTGATGGGGATATCCAATACAATAGAAGTGGATTAGATATAAATTGTGTGGATATAGCATTTATGTAATTCAATATTTAATGTAGAGGTGGACAACGTATGGCCTGCGGGCTGAACCAGGCCCACAATACAAAATCATCCAACCTGTGGCGGCATCGCTGCTGCCAGAAGCATGCATGTTTATGACAACCATAAATGCGCCCGCAGCTGTCGTAAACATATTTACAACAGCCAGGGACACGTTTTACGGCAAGGGGAACCACCAGTCTGGTCCGCTCAACAATCTGAGAGAGTGTGACCCGGTCCCCAATTTAAAAAGGTTGGCAACCCCTGATTTAATGTATCAGGGTAGTCTAGTACTGCTGGTAGAAATATATTTGTTTCAATAACTGTATTTTGTGTGATTATGATTTTTCTTCTACTGTTATATATTTACACAATTAGATTTAAAAGATACATGCACACGTATAGAAGATTTACATTTGGCCTTTCTACTCAACAATAGGACTCAAGGCTGCTAAAAACCAAATCATCACAACAAATACATTCAATATATAAAAACCATGTACAGTAAACCCTCAAGATACGAAAATAATCTGTCCCTCGAGGATGTTCGTATCTCAAAAATTTTGTATGTCAAGCCGTGATTTCCCATAGGAATTAGGAATGCATTCAAAAACAAAAAACCATTCCGGAGGTAAGAAAAAAAAGTTTTAAAAAGTATTTTATCTTTTATCCCCCGACCACCAGCTGGGAAGATTGATCGAGGTGAGGGAGTGAAAGGGGAATTCTCTAAAAATACACCCTCTTCTCCCTCACAGCCAACCACCAGTTGGGGAGACCGATTGAGGTGAGGGAGAGATGGGGGGACAGAGCAACCAACTGTCAAGTATTCAGCGGTATGCGGTCTCCGTCCCCCCCCCCCAATTACAACCCTGCCCCTTTTAAGCTGCTGAAACTTTTTTGTATCTCAAAAAAAGTATTTAAAATTTGTATCTCAAAGCTGATTTTTGCCCAAGATTTCCATTCATATCTCAATTTTTTTCATAAGTAGAATCATCCATATGTCAAGGTGCCACTGAAAAATAAAACTCTTTGTAAAGTAACATTGGATTACTGCCAAAGACCAGACAGAATATAAAGGCCTTTGCCTACTGGCAGAACCTAATGCAGTGATGGTGAACCTCAGCACTCCAGGTGTTCTTGAACTTCAATTCCAGATGTCCATCTCTTTGAACCCACATGAATGGGTTTACTATGAGTACCGCCTCCACCACACCAGGAAGTGCCATGTGGTAGAGCAGTGGTGCCCAAACATTTTTTACACTGGGCCGGTCCCACCCCCGACATGCAGGTGTGGGGGCCAGAGGTGGGCTGCTCCCTCCGATGACCATTCTGACGTCAGCTATGGCGGTGGCGGCAATCGCACTTTGTCTCCACTGGTCCAAGCAGCCTCTGCTTGGTCCCATTGCTTCAGCAGCCTTTGGCAACATGTATCACCGCATTGGGGAAATTTCCAAAGCCTTCCCCATTTCAAAATTTGCGGTGCTAAGAGAGCCTCTTGGCGCACCAAGGGTGACATCAGGCCTTGCTGCCCCCACCAACGGTCAGAGAGGAGAGAGCCTATGTTTTGTTTAGTACCATATTTTATTAATAGGATAGGAATGTATTTTACTATTATTGTGATGATTATTTTACTGTTGTTGTACTGATTGTAAGCCGCCCTGAGTCATCTGAGCGAGTGGGCAGCAATATAAATCTAAACAAACAAGCGAACAAATAAATGTAATAACTTAACTGTTCAATTGAATCAAATTAACATTGAAAGAAGCAATTTTCTGCTGAGTTTTTAGCAGCAGCCTCAACTCACTCCGAGTACAGTAATACCTCGCATAACAAATGCTTCATATAACGAAAAAATCGCATAACAAAGCGTTCGTTAGGCAGTGGCGATACCCCATTATGCGGGGGGTGGGGTGGAAACTGGGGTATACCCGGTCAATGGGAATCCTGGATAATGAACATTTTTTGTTCGTTATCCGGGGCATCTCCCATTAGCTTTGCATAACGAAAAAACTCGCATAGCGAAGAGCTCCGTGGAATGGAGTTTTTTCATTATGCAGGGTTACATAAGAACATAAGAACAGCCTTGCTGGAACAGGCCACAGCCCATCTAGTCCAGCATTCTGTCTCACACAGTGGCTCACCATTTCCTTCAGGGTATTCCCAAGGAGATGCCTTCACCTGCTTAGGATTCCCTGGAAATGGCATTGAGAGATATCCTGCCTATCTCTCCAACCCGGAGGTTGTCCTTAAGTATCCATAATTATAGCCATTGATACCCTTGTCCTCCATGAACTTGTCTAATTCTTTCTTAAAGCTGTCAAGACTGACAGCTGTCATCACTTCTTCTGGCAGGGAGTTCCATAGACCAGTAATCCTCTGGGTGAAAAAGTACTTTCTCTTATTTGTTTGAGAACTAGTACCCAAAAGTTTCATGGAGTGTCCCCTAGTTCTAGTGTTATGCGATAGGGAAAAGTTTTTCCTTATCTATTTTGTCTACACCGTGCATGATTTTATAAACTTCAATCAGGTCACCTCTTAGACGCCGTCGTTCAAGAGTGAAAAGGCCCAACCGTTGCAGCCTCAGATGGTAAGGAAGGTGTTCCAGTCCCCTAATCATTCTGGTTGCCCTCATTTGCACTTTCTCCAACTCCATAATATCCTTCTGGAGGTATGGCGACCAGAACTGTACACAGTATTCCAGATGGGGCCTCACCATAGATTTATAAAGAGGCAAAATGACACTTGCTGACTTATTTTCTATACCCTTCCTAATGATCCCTAACATTGAGTTTGCTTTTTTCACTGCTGAGGCACACTGGGTTGACACCTTCATTGAGTTGTCCACCAGGACACCAAGGTCCCTTTCCTGGTTTGTCGCAGAGAGTTCAGACCCCATCAGTTTATAAATGTAATTGGGGTTTTTTGCCCCAACATGCATCACTCCGCACTTACTAATGTTGAAGCTCATTTGCCACTGTTTTGCCCACTCCCCCAGTGTCGAGAGATCCCTCTGGAGCTCCTCACAATCTCTCACAGTTTTCACTACCCTGTCATCAGCAAATTTGGCTACCTTGCTTTTTACTCCTACCTCTAGATCATTTATGAAGAGGTTGAAAAGCAGGGGTCCCAGTACTGAACCTTGGGGGACCCCACTCTTTACTTCCCTCCACTTGGAGAAGTGTCCATTTAGTGCTACCCTCTGTTTCCTGTCCCTTAGCCAGTTGCTGATCCAGGACAAGACCTGTCCCTTTAATCCATGACTGGTAAGTTTATTCAAGAGCCTTTGGTGTGGGACCTTGTCAAAAGCCTTCTGAAAGTCCAGATAAACAATGTCAACTGGATCCCCCTTATCCACATGCTTGTTGACACTCTCAAAAAATTCCAACAGATTAGTGAGGCATGATTTGCCCTTGCAAAAGCCATGTTGGCTCTCCTTTAGCACTGCCTTCTCTTCTATGTGCCTATTAATTCTATCTTTTAGGATGGTTTCCATCACTTTACCTGGGAAACATGTCAAACTGACAGGTCGGTAATTTCCTGGATCACCCCTGGATCCTTTTTTGAAAATTGGTGTTACATTCGCTACCTTCCAGTCATCAGGCACAAAGCCTGATTTGAGGGAAATATTACTATATATTTTGGCTAGGAGATCAGCAATTTCATCTTTAAGTTCCCTGAGAACTCGTGGATGGATGCCATCTGGTCCTGGTGATTTGTTAGTGTTTAGTTTAACAAGATATGCAAGGACCTCTTCCCTGGTTATTTCTATCTGGCTTAATTCTTCGGTTTCCCTCCCTACGAAGATAGGGCATGTGGTCTCTGTCTTCTTCAGTGAACACTGAAGCAAAGAATTCATTGAGTCTCTCTGCAATCTGTTTCCTCTTTAATAACCCCTTGCCTTCCATTGTCATCTAATGGTCCAATGGCCTTCCTAGTTGGGTTCTTACTTCTAATGTACTTAAAGAAGTCTTTGTTATTTCTCTGAGTATTTTTAGCTATACGCTCCTCAAAGTCTTGCTTTGCTTTCCTGATTGTTGCCTTGCATTTGTTCTGCCAGAATTTATGTTTCTGCCTGCTGTCCTCATTTGGACAAGCCTTCCATCTTCTAAATGAGCTTTTCTTGCTCTTTATCACTTCCCGAACAGCTCCTGTAAGCCACATCGGAGTCCTCTTGGACCTGGCAGTGCCCTTTTTCCTTTTGGGTATGCATTCCAATTGGGCCTCTGTTATTGTTTTTGTAAACAGCCTCCATGCCTCTTGGAGTGTTTGGACTCTCTCAATTTTCCCTTTCAGCTTCTTTTTTACTGGTTTCCTCATCTTTGGGAAATTTCCTTTTTGAAAATTTAATGTCTCTGTGTTAGATTTTATCAGTGACTTGCAGTCTATGATCAAGTTAAGCATAATTGAGTTGTGGTCACTGTTTCCTATTGGATCAGTCACATTAACATCTTGCACCAGATCCTGAGTATTACTCAGGATCAAGTCAAGGATTCTTGTACCTCTAGTTGGGTCTTCAACCATCTGTCCCAGGAAACAATCATTTAGTATATCTAGGAACTTTATCTCTTTATCATGTGCTGAACAACAGTTCACCCAGTCTATGAGAGGGTAATTGAAGTCCCCCATTATAACCAGGCTTCCCTTCTTGGATGCCTCCTTTACAACATTCTCCAACTGCCAGTCTCCCTCAAGAGTTTGGGTTGGAGGCCGATAGTATATGCCTACTGTTAGACCATCCTTGTGGCCTGGTACAGGGTTCTACTGTGTTTTTCCTGCCCCAGGGCACCAGGAGGTCTAGTCTTGCAGGCAGGCTGGCTCTGGGCCATCTTTGCCCTCCAAGACAAGCAGGAAAAATGCCACTGGCATGAATTTGTTTAAGGTGGATACCAGCTTACCATGAAATGACCCACATACTATGATCTTGGAGCCATCTCCTGTGGCACATATGAAATGAGACAAGCTGGATTTAACACCAGAACTGCAATGGACTGCTGCAGATTTGAGGATATTATCAAGGTGCGCCTTCACAGTTAGTCCCTCTGGCATGGCCTCTTCCACCTCCATAGACATTTGGAGTCAGAAAGTGGTTCCTCCTCCACTCATTTTGCCGCTGGGCCCAATACAGTATAATGGTATTCAGTGGCATTTTCTCCACTGAGGTGGAGCATTTTTCAAGTGATGGAAAAGGTAGAGAGCTTAGCTTCATCTTTCCGCATTTTTTGACTTTTTTTTTTAGGTTGGCCACCACGTGCCTGGGTTCCGGCGATTCTACAATGGATCTCCCCAGCTGGTGGTCAGCAGAGGGGGAGAGGAGGGGGAGTTCTTAGAGGATTCCCCTTTCACTCCTGCACCTCAATGGATCGATCTGTAAGAACTCCCCTCTTCTCCACTCCAGCCGCTCACCAGGTGGGAAGATTGATCAAGGTGCAGGAGAGAAAGAGGAATCATCTAAGAACACCCCCTCTTCTCCACCCCAGCCACTCACCAGCTGGGAAAATCAATCAAGATGGGGAAGAGAATCGTTTGTATTCCCCTTACTGTGTGTCCGACATTTTTATTTTTTTATTTCATTTTTTGAGGTCAGGAACAGTTATTTTCCCCAATGCATTCCTATGGGGAACTGCACTTCGCGTTAGAGAAAAAAACGCTTTATGGGAAAAGTCCTGGAATTGATTAATTCCGTAACCTGGGGTTTTACTGTACTTTATTGTTTTGGTTTTTATACTGCTCATTTCTTAATACTGTAAGTTGCCTTGGATCCTTTTAGGAGACAGTTGGGATAAGAATACTTGAAACAAACAAACAAACACTTACTCCCACATTTCTAATCTTCGTCCACGGCGGGCATCTTCCATAATGAGACCAAATCCTCCTTTAATTACTACAGTCCGTGCTATCACTAATATAAACCCAACTATCATCAATGTATACTGGAAAACATCTGTCCAGACTACTGCTTTTAGGCCACCCTGTTTAGAAAAAGCAGATACGTTGTGCAATAAAAAATGCTTCACACTCATGGAAAACTGATAAAACTATTTCTTTTCTATTTTCACACCAAACTTGTGTCTGAATCTCCAACATATAGCCATTCCTGATTACAAAGTTGTTGACATGTGGTTTTACTTCCAGGCAGCTAAACTAGATGATAGTTAATCCTACGCTAGTGGCAGAAAGTGTGTTGGAGGAATCTTGCCAGATAACTTGCCTTTCACAGAGTACACTGAGAGTGCCCATCCCAAGGGAAACACAGAAGACCACCACCTTTTCTGTTATGGTCCCAATATTGTGGAATAGTCTACTCACATCCACCAGAACACCAACATTTCAAGTCTTCTTCAGGCTTTTAAACTCTTTAAGGAAGCAGTTCGTAATATTCAGCCCCTGATTGTTTTGTCCTCTGCTGACATGGTTTTCCTTGGTCACTGTCTATAAAGGTTTTCCTTGCTTGAAAGCCAGTCGTATCCGACTCTAGTGTTCAGTGCTCATCTCTGTTTCAAAAGAGCCAGCGCTGTCTGCTTCTGCAGGCATTTCCATGGTCATGTGGCAGGAGCGCACAGAACGCTGTAACCTTGCCACCGAAGTGGTCCCTATTATCTACTTGCAATTTCTTGCTTTCAAACTGCTAGGTTGGCAGGAACTGGGACAAAGACGGGAGCTCATTCCGTCCTGCAGTACTCGGGAATTGAACTGCTGACCTCCCAGTCAGCGTCTTAGCCACTTGAGCCACTGCAGCCACCATCTATAGATCCAGGTTTTAAAAAATAATTTTTAAGTTTGTAGGTATATTTGATTTTGTATATTTATGTAGTTCTTTTGTTTATGATTGCTATTATTGTGAATCACCCAGAGTGGCCTTCTGCTTAAATGGACAGTATAGAAATTGAAGGAAGGAAGGAATCAATCAATCAATCAGAAAAGAGCTAACTTAAGGGATAAAGACTGTATGATTCATTGTATACAAGCTTTCCTTAACTGCCATGCGACAAATTAACCTGATTCTGTAGTTTGGAGATGGCAGAATTTGTTTACACATCCAGTGTTTTAGGTAGCAGTTACTGAAAGATTTGCATGCACGGAGGGAATCTAAGCAACCTGAACCTCCAACATATACCGGTATATCATAGAATAAACAAAACAAAAAGATAAAAAACGTAGCACTTTAAAGACTAACTGTTGTATTTTAATATTAGCTTTCATGGATCAAATACTTTTTTGTCTATTTGTTTTGTTTATTCTCTGATATACTTGAAAAACAGACTAACATGACTTCCATTTCAAAAACTCCAACATATAGTCCTCCAGATTAAAAAGATATTAACATTAAATTTACAAAGTTGGGTTTATCCTTTAAAAAGAAAGAGATAAATCTAACAACTTTCACTTGGGTTGAAAACTAGTACTGTAGTTGAAAACAAAATGAATTCTGTCATTTTTATTTTAATATGAACAAACGTCTATGAAGGGAAGCATATTTTTGTCAGGTTTCTTTCTGAAAACATAAAACAAAAATTGAATGGGAATGCAAGAAATGTTTCAATTTATCTCTACAGCTCAGAGCAAAGTTTTCTCTCTCTGGTAACATACTATATTCTACCATCTCCAAGTAATGAAACCCAAATTACTTCCCTTTTCTTCAGTTTAATCTGGGAAAGATATAGAGTACTTTAACTCATGGGTTCTCAACCTTTTTTAGGCTGGTCCACGGCCCCTCAGACATTTAAGTAGGCAGGACTGGTGGTTCCCACCACTGTAAACACTTCCAGCACCAGCAGCATGGTCCAGATGATTTGGCGCCACAGGCTGTAGGTTGCCTACCCCTACTTTAACTCATACAGTTTGGCTCAACTGTACAACTGACTAGGGAACATGAGGCAGAGAGTGATTTCTGTAGTTCTGTAAGAGTAAGGAAAGGATATCTATCAGGAAATGTTCCTAACCTCTGCCATTGGTGTGCTCATTTTATTCTTCTTTAAGAAAATAAAACTGTCACAAGACTTAAAAGCTATTTTAGCCCCTCCCCCCAGTTACCTTTTTTGGGGGGAATATTCTAGTTGTCTACCATTCCTGTAAGGCAGGGATGTCCAAACTATTGTCTAAACTATGGGCCGTGGGCCCTTGACACAAATTCATTCAGCCCACACCACCTTCGCATTTTACTTCCGCTTTTGGGAGCGACGATGATGGTGCAGGCCAGATGCATGGATCTGGCCCATGGGCTGTAGTTTGGGCACCCCTGGTTTAAGCAGAGAAAATGGCAGCCTAAAAATCTATCTTATCCTGTTGCAAAACATATCTGTTGCAAAACAGATTGCAAGGCACATTTTACTCCCACTTCCAGTGGGAGGAACCACATGACCAGCCCACTAAACCATGTGACCAGCCTGCTGAACCATGTGACCGGCCCACAGCCCAAAAAGTTTGGGCACCCCTGCTGTAAGGTTTTCACAAACCCATTTGCCTAGGTTTCCATTCTTGCCAGAGAGGAGCAGAAGCTTTCTCCAATGCAAATATGAGGGCTAATGAAGACCTTTTCATAGGCTAGTTACAAAACTGGATGTTAAAATCAGAGCAAGTCACCTCTGACAACCCTTGCTATATAATTCCAGGCCCTTGCCTGCTTAGAATTTGAATGGTTAGCCAACTGTTAAATATGATAGCAGCTTGCCTACAAAAAAGGGGGAGTATATTGTAGTCATGTGGAGAATTAAACTTCATATTGTTTTACTGAGAACTTATCAAATGTTACTATATGTGCTTATTAAAATGAGTTAACATACCATACTGTAAACATACCAGCGTGCAATAGAAAGTGCAGACAGCTCCTGTTGCAACAACAGAACCCCACAACTGAAATCCTGTAACTGAGAATGGAAAAATGCATAGGCATTTGAAACCTTTCTAGCAACAGTTTGAAGCAATATAAGTTAATCAACTGATTAATTAAAGAAGCAATGGCACGGAATAAATGTATATTTTATGTCACCATCATGTTTATCAATTTGAAATGTACCCCTGACAAGAGGATGACAATAGTGATGAATGTGATTGGTTTTATTTTCTGTGAGCCACCCAGAGTCTTCGGAGTTTCGCGGCAATATAAATCAGAAAAACAAACAAACAAATAAATAAATAGCAAACAGAATTCAGCCATTTCTGAGCAATTTGGTAAGGATGACCAAACTATCCAAGTATGATGGAAAATGCAAGCTCTCCTTCTCAACTCTTTTAGAAATGCTACGGTACGCAAAAACAATACTATGGCTTAGTTAATTCTTCTCCCTTCTTGTCACCCTGGAGTCATTCAAAATACAAGGAGGTGATGGGCACCTCTGACAAAGTAGCAAGAAAGATATGAATCCACAGAGTCATGGTTAAGACTGTTGTGAAAGGATCCATGCTGTGAGAAGCTGAACCAAATTGCTAAGCTCAAGGGTTTGCTTAATATGTATTCTTATCACTAATGTTTTGCTAAGCTCTGCATTATTTCTGTTCCATTTCTAACATGTATCCAAAAATCCCTGTTAGCATGTCTGCTCTCAAAATAACAGGCTTTGCCTGCCACAACATAAAATATAGTTGTGTGGTTACTGACCAAGATAAGGCATTCTCAGAAATCCAAAAGCAAGAGAGAATGCATATTTGTACCTTTTGTTTGGGTAAAACATAGATTCCCACTTTTAGGGAAATTTACCAAGGCTGGACTGGGAAAGCAGGTGCGCGCCCTGCCATCTCACTCTAGAGATAAGCAGCAGTCTGTCAGTCAAAAAGTATTGACGCACAGACAATGAAAACTGATTTCTAAATCTTAGATACAGTAAACCCTCACATAACGACGTTGCTTGGTTCCCCAAGTAGTGTCACTATAGGGGAACCGTCGTTGTGCGGTTTTCAATGGCAGCTGCGCCATCTAGCGGCAAAAAACTTTCATTATCCACACAACGACATTAAAAATCATTGTTAATCCGCACAACTATGGTTTTGCGTTGTTGTGCGGATAGTCACATGGCGAGTGGTGATGTGTTGTTAAGCAGAAATGATGCTATTTGAATGCATTGTTAATCGAGGGTCCACTGTATGGAGCCAGGTGCAGACCTATGCCATATCCTAAAGAGGTGCACGGTTAGCTGTCAATCACATCATTGACGCACATTAAATTACCATGGTTCGCATGAAGACTCTATAAGAAGTCACCTCTAAAGTAAACAATCATCTTAGAGGGAGATCAACTTAAAGAAGCTAATAGGCATGCTGTCCTTTTTACCCTAATTCCCTATTGAACTCTATGGGAGGCCATGTGCCGCAATTTTAACTATTTTAAAATACTCTTTGAATCTATGCTATTTTTCTAAGAAGGCAGCCTAGCCAAACTTTAAGGCTAGGAGGCAGATTTCTATTTTGAATTGTTTCTATTCTATGAAATAAAAACTAGAAAAGATACTTTTGTATCGATTACTAAGGGGGCCTGATTGCTGAGAGTGTGTGAAAACAGAACCATTGTTCTGCACCATGGGTTCTTACAGAAAGAAGGTGCAAGAGGATTTTGTAGATGCCCGCCTGCAGACGCTGCGAGCTGGGAAAGGAGGAGAAGAGGTATGCTTTTTACTCCTACACTCTCACACTGCCAGTCAGGAGCTAATCTTAAAACACCCCTGGAACGGAAGGGTAAACAAAGATCCTTTCTCATGGGAATGTTTTCCAGGAGCAGGGCTTCACCAGCTCTAATCAGATTTTGGACATTAATTTACCTTTCGGTAAATCATGAGATTTTACCATTTTTCTCTCATCCACTCAGGAGACTGTGGATCTTTGCCACCCAGCACAGGGAAACCCTTCCTGGCCGCTTACAATCGGGGATCGTCCCAGAGTGTTGCTTGCTACCAGCACGCTACCAGCACGCCTTCCGACAAAGACCTGTGCTCCAGCTTGGACCATGGGTTTTCAATACTTTCCATACACTTTACAGAATGGATTAAATCATTGTAAAGCATGCAAAACTACACAAACTTCCTCAGATTATGCCCCAAGAAGCACAGCATATCTAACTACAAAAAACATGCACAGGGCTACTCTGTAAGTTGCTTAAATATTTCACTAGCAACTAAATCATGGGCCAAAACCTTGTTGGGATTTTACACAAGGGCAAAGAGGAGTCATGCAATATGCTATGGCTAACTGATTAGGTGTCTGGTGTGTCACTTAGGTAATAGCAACTCACATGATTACTCTTGCACACACATAAAACCCTAGTACGATTTTGGCCTAAATATAATTAATTCCACTCTGACACATGCCTTCTTCTACTTCAGGTGCCACATCTATTCCGGATATTGGTTATTATCATGGTGATAGTCTTCCTGTTCTTAATGACTCGGAACAGTTCTTCCGAGGACATGCCACACCAGTCTCACCGGTTCTTCGGCCATGATGTCCGTCTACATCCAGGGCCTCTCTTCCCAGGGAGAAGCACATAAATATGTAACTATGTGTTAATGTCATAATATTCACACCAATTAAATGTGTAAATATTTACTTATTTCATTTTTAAACAAGAATGAAAAATTTCTCTCTACTGTGAAAGACAGATTTTTTGTGCATTTTTTGCATTTCAGGATTTTTTGTGGAAAAATTGCAGAAGTATTGTGGGAAATACAAGGATTTTTAAAATACAGAATACCAGTGATTTGTACAAAACAAATATATTTGCTAATATTGCTAATTATAAAAAAAAATCATATAGGAGCAAAAGGAAAAAAATCACAATTGATAATATTTCAGTAGATCACCTTAAAGTATAGCTAATGCTATTATTCATCCAAGATAAAACAAACAAAAAACCCAAAACAAACAAAAATAAAATAAAACTGCAGTATTCCTTATATCCTTATTGCACAGCAGCAAGAATAAAAGGAGAGTATGGCTCATGTTATTGTATTAGCAACTGAATAATTTCTCACAAGTGAATCAGTATACATCTTATAGCTATACTAGCATGGGCGCCCGGCTTCGCCGGGGGGTGTCTGATCGGCCTCCCCACACACACATTTCCCCCGCCCTTTTTTATTTCAACGCCATGCACACTAAAACACACACAATCTCTCCCTCCCCCGTCCCCTTTCTTCTCGCCCTGGAGACACACACAAACACAAATACAAACACACACACACTCACACAACCCGCATCTCTTCTTCCCTCCCACCCCTCCTCTCGTTTCTGTTCCTCCCACTCCGCCCCCTTCTCTCACGCACTTCAGACCTACAAGATTTCAGGGGGCTCTGTCCAGATGCGTGGAAATGCATTCAAGACACACGGACGTACCTTTCCGTTTTATTTATATAGATATATCTGGTATTATGTATTCCCTTTTTTTCCTTATTTAAAAATGTGTTGAAAGATGTATCCATATTACCTTGATTCAAAGCCAGGGATGGAGCATATATAACAATTCCTGTATATAATGTCTGGACAAAAGAAACAAATAAATATGAATGTGAAATAGTAAATTGCAGAATTTGCTCTATGAAATTTATGCAATGTAAATATGACTGGCTTTCAAGCAAGGGTGACCTTTACCTTTAAATATGAAGCAGGTCTGCAGTGTGACGTAGTGGTGAAGGTGATGGACCAGAACTTTGGAGAGCAAGATCAAATCAACCCTCAGGCATGGAAATTTGCTAGGGGAGTGGAATTGATAGAACTGTTCCTTAACTACAGGTTGTCTCTCCCCCCCCCCAATCCATGGGAGACAGCTGAAACCATAAATAATAGCAAACCACATAAATAGCAAATCCCTAAAGACAATGGCATCTAGTGGTCAGCTCTGGCAATGCATAATAGAAATACACACATACAGTGGTATCTTGCATAACGAATGCATCGTATAGCGAAAAATTCGCACAATAAAGCGTTTTGTTATGCAATGGCGATACCCGCATAATGGGGAAAAAATTGTTATGCAGGGGATTTTGTAACCGGGGTGTACCCACTTAATGGGAATCCCGGTTAATGAATATTTTTTTCGTTATGCGGGGTATCTCCCATAGGGAACCACATAATGGAAAAAACTGCATAACAAAGAGCTCCGTGGAACGGAGTTTTTTCATTATGCGGGGTTCTACTGTATTTTGTATTTCAGGATTTTTACTAAATATTTTTATACCTGTGGATAACTGAAACTGGGGATACTGAACTCTCAGATATGAGGTGCTGACCTATATATCACTTACCTCAAAATCCCTAATAGGATATCAATTACCAGTAGTCAGTTCCAATAAGTAGCAAATTAAATGCTTATAAGAAAAGTGTTTAAAGGTACAGTATCTAGGATTTGAGTGAAGAGAGGGTTGATCTGCTATCTGAATTTCCTTGATTTTTAATCAACCATATGCTTATGGTTTAAATGAAAAGCCTTTTTCTTCTTTTGAAAATACCTCTTTGCCTTTTACAAGGATTACCATATAACTATATTGTGAAGGTCAAGAAGTATTTGTGGTAAAATTCTCTATATCTGAACAGTACCCTATTTGATAGGCCATATTTTTCAAATTATGTCAAAAGACTAATCATTACTAACTAAATACTGAACTGTGTATCAAATTTGATAATGTCCCAGAAACCCTAAGCCAATATTTAAGCCTCTGTGATGGGTGTCCAACAGATAGATGTATTTGATTTCTGCTGTCTCTTTGTATCCTAGTCTTGTAATTTCTCCATTCCAAAATTGTAACTTTCAGGATAGAGTGTCCAGGTAGGTTGAAGTGGTTTGAGACAGGTTTCTCTGTGTTCCCTTTCCAGATGTCTGATTTGTATCCATTAATTCTTTTGTGTAAAGATACATCCATCTGTTGGACACCCATCACAGAGGCTTAAATATTAGCGAAGGGTTTCTGGGACATCATCAAATTTGATACACAGATTGCTATATGCTGCTAGATGTATACCTATAAAATGGTGCGTTAACCATTGGAATGTGACAAAGGATGTTGCACCAGGCCCCACTAGCCCCGTCCGAGCCTCCGTGCACTCGCCCGAACGGGGTTCGCAGGTAACTGTCGGGTTGAAATTTTCAGCCAGGGGACAGAAGCCCCCCAGACGCAAAAAAAAGGGAACTTCAATTCCCAACGTTCCTTGCGTCGCGCCGCACCAGGTGCCAATCAGGCCGAGCGGCGTGGCAAAAGGAACGTTTGGAAACGTGCCGCGGCCAATCAAAAAAAAAGCCGCAGGAAAAAAACCGCTGCAGTAACCAAACAAGCACACGCAAAACTACAAGCCCCAGCGTCCTGCGCGCCATTAGCGCGCAGAACGCTGAGGCAGCCGGCGCACGAAAAATAAAATAAACACATACCCCCGCCGCCGCTGCCCTTACTTTCCACGGGCCAGGGATCGAGCCTGGCCCGTGAAAAAGAAAAAAGGGCACACACCCCACACCCTTTCCTTTCCAGGGGCCAGGCTTCGAGCCTAGCCCGCGGAAAAAAAAAAAGAACACCACCACCCCGCCCTTTTCTTTCCACGGGCCAGGGATCGTGCCTGGCCTGTGGAAAAAAAAGACCACCCTCAAAAAAGTACACAAAAAAATTCAAAAACAGTCACAAAAACAGTCAAAAAGAAACACGAAAACATCCAAAAAGTAACCAGTAAAACATCACAAAGACCCCCCCAAAAACCCAACACAACCCCCCCCCCAAAAAAAATACTGAGATCTTACCAGGAGACGTCTTCACTCCATGACGACCGGAACTCAACTGAGAAAATGAAGAAAATACTTACCGGAAGCGACACCCAGAGGACAGAAGGGAAAAATTGTAGCGAGGAAGAAAAGCTCACCACCCCCACCCAGAGGCCACAAGAGAAAAAACATTCAAAAATATTGAAACTAATAAGATTAATTCCCAAATTAATCAAATAAGTTATCAAAACATTCAAAAATATTCACACTAATCTAAAAAAATACCAAAAAAAACAGAAATCACTTTTCACTCCAAAAAAACAACAAAAAAATGCGTAAAAATAAAGATTTAAAAAACCAAAATTAAATTTTTAATTAAAAAAATTAATTTACATTAAATTAAAATAAAATTTGCATAAACATAAAACAAAAACCTTCTAAAACCAATCTAAAGAGCATGGCACTGGGGAAGCCGGCGTGCAAAAAATAAAAATAAAACACACACTGGGAGCGCAAGTCCACCGCAGGCGGACGCAGCGCCTCGAAGCCACAAAATCACAAAACGTTTAAACACCATTTAAAACATCCCAGCACCATTGGTTCAAGAAAAAAATGAAACCCTTTACTATCCAACACAATTTTACAAAGCCCGGCACCGCCGGGCAAAATATGCTAGTATTTTATATACTGAATACTGAACGTATCTTTACCACAGACTCAATGCATCCTTCAACGTTCCATTTCTTATATGAAAGGAGCTTTAATTGAATTTGTGTCTTTCTTTAAATACCAGATGCTTAGAAAATTAACTAATTTAATTCTAAAGCAAAGCCAAGTAATTTACATAACATCAGGCAGCATATTTTACTCATCTGTGATTTAAATAAATCTAACCTGGCCACTTACAAATGTTGAATTATATATAGGTAAGTATTCTAAAATATTAACTATTACTGAAGTCAATAAAATTAGTTCAGAAAAGGGCAGCTTTGGAAGTGAAATATTTAATATAAACAAACATTCTAAGTCAATTATAATTTAGAACACTAATATAAAAGAGAATAGATTGTTATAAGTATTTTGTGCTTTACTTGCCGTCAGTGTCATAAACATCATTGTTCCAACCTTACGCATATATTTGTTATATCGAAGTTCCAAGTACTGAAAAAAAAGGCTACATTTAAATACAAAGCATTTAAGTAGGTAACATAATGATATAATCTTTAAAGAAAAATACAAACAGTCCTAAGTCTGGAGTATTACAGTAGCTAAGAATACATTTCCATAAATTTATTAGGGCTTACTTATGAGCAATCCCTAATACACCGAGTGTTGGGCGGTGGTAAATAGCCTGACTCCCTAAAAGGACCAACGGCTACAGGTGATGAGCCCTTTCAGGTAGGGTGATGGTCCCCTCAGTGGAGGAAATGCCACTGGAAACCATCATATTGGGCCCAACAGCAAAATGAGCAAAGGAGGAACTCTAATTCCCACAGTCGTGGAGGCAGAAGAAACCATGCCAGAGGGACTAGCTGTGAAGGCACACCTTGATAATATCCTCAAGGCTGCAGCAGCCCATTGCAGTCCTGTTGTTAAATCCTGCATGTCTCGTTTCATATGTGCTGCAGGAGATGGCTCCAAGATCATAGTGTGTCACTTTATGGCAAGCTGGAATCCACCTTGAATAAATTCATGCCAGTGGCATTTTTCTTTGAAGGGCAAAGATGGCCCAGAGCCAGCCGGCCTCCAAGACCAGACCTCCTGGTGCCCTGGAAGACATTTGACTGTGTGGACCACAACAAGATGTGGCAAGTAATTAAATAGATGGGAATACCAGAGCACCTCATATGCCTCCTGAGAAATCTGTACATGAATCAAGAAGCAACAGTTAGGACAGAACACGGAATGACAGAGTGGTTTGGAATAGGAAAAGGAGTAAGACAAGGCTGCAATCTATCACCCTGCTTATTCAACTTATACACAGAGCACATAATGTGCAATGCAGGGATGGAGGAATCACAATATGGGATTAAAATTGCTGGGAGAAACATCAACAATCTGAGATATGCAGATGATACCACCCTAATGGCAGAAAGTGAGGAAGACCTAAAGAATCTCTTGATTGGATTGAAGGAGGAAAGTGCAAAAGCTGGTTTGAGACTCAATATCAAGAAAACCAAGATAATGGCAACAGGTCCGATCAGTCCCTGGAAAATAGATGGGGAAGAAGTAGAAGCAGTGACAGATTTTACTTTCCTAGGATCTAAGATCACTGCAGATGGCAACTGTAGCCATGAAATAAAAAGACAACTGATTATGGGAAGAAAAGCTTTGAGAAACCTGGGGAATATAGTGAAAAGCAGAGACATCACCTTGAAAACAAAAATTCGCAGTCAAAGCAATGGTATTCCCAGTGGTAATGTATGGGTGTGAGAGCTGGACCATTAGAAAGGCTGAGCGCAGAAGAATAGATGCATTTGAGATGTGGTGTTGGAAGAGAGTCCCTTGGACAGCAAAGAGAACAAACAGATCAATACTGGAGGAAATCAAACCTGACGGCTCATTGGAGGGACAAATAGTGAAGATGAAGCTAAAGTACTTTGGACACCAAATGAGAAGGGAGGAATCACTTGAGAAGGCTTTGATGCTGGGAAAGGTAGAGGGCAAGAGAAGAAGGGGACGACCAAAGATTAGATGGCTAGATGGTATTGTGGACACAATGGGCACAGAGCTGGGCGGGCCGAGGAGGATGGTGGAGGACAGAGGTGCCTGGTGGAAAATGGTCCATGGGGTCGCAAAGGGTCGGAATCGACTGTGCAACTGAACAACAACAACAAAACCCTGAGTTACGAAAAAATCGGTTCCCTGGCCTATTTCGTAACTCACATTTTTTCCTAACTCAAGGCATGCATTAAAAAACAACAGTTTTCCTACCTTCTGGCTGCTGCTTCCTTTTCTTACACTTCCAGCGGTGTGGGTGAATGGCTGGGCGTGATTTTTAGTGCACCAAATGGTGGAAGCACCATTTTGGCCGCTAAAAAACTGAATTTTTGTAACCCGAGGTATTTTGTATCTCTGGGTTTTTTGTAAGTCGGGACCCCGATTTACGGAAAAACCCTTTCATAAGTTGAAAAATTCGTATCTCGAGGCATTTGTAAGTCGGGGTTTTACCGTACTTGGATCAAATTGCAACTGATGAATTATGAGTGAGCACAAGAACAGTTTTTGCGACTTGTCACACATTACTTAAGGAATTCAGCTATTATCCACCACCTTGTAAAAATGAAATGTATCCGAGTATGAGGTTAATTTAATGTAAGGAAAATGATTGGGAGGCTCAGAACCTTTACTGTCTTGTTTACTAGATCAAAATCACCCCTTCAGACTGTTATTTGCTGTCAGGCATTAGAAGGCATATAAATAATGTTACTTTCTCCTAAACAGCAAAGTCATTTCAGGAGCATCAAGAGAAAGAGCTAGAAGCAAAAAAAAAATCTTCTTTGCTTCCTCTTTTATCCCATCAGGTGTCGAGGGAGATACAATGCTCTGGCATTTCTAGTGGCCTCTACTAGTGTTATTTGGTGTTCTTGTAATATTTATTTTATGTTATTTCTCCACTTTCCTCTGGGACTTCCTTGTGGACTTTTGTCTTTTCCCACACATGCCTCATAAGGTTTGGAATTCCAAGACATTCTCTCCTAATGGGAAAACCACTTTGTTATCTTTGTATAGTTTAAGATTGATTCTATTCCATTCTTTCCCTTATAATCTCATTCCTGATTTTATCCCTTCTAGTCATTTCAGCAGCCTTCCTCAGGCACCTCATTTCTGTGGTGACTAACTTTCATTTATGTTTTGTTGTAAGTGGCCATGTTTGGCACTGTTAACATAAGATGGGAATGAATATGCTTTGTATTAGGTGTTTCTTTGTGCTGATTGGTACTGCCTTATGTTGTAAGAGTGGAGCAATATTTGGTTTACCTTACTGCACATATGTTAATCTCTTCATCCATTTTGCCATCTTCAGTGAATGTTATTCCTAGGTATTTGAGGGCTTTATTTGGATGCTGGCCTCTAGCTGACCAGGATTACCAGAAAGAATCAAGTACTGTAGACCAGATCCATCAATGTGCTAGCAGCCCGAAGTTAGGTTTTGTGGGATTGGGTTATCATTATTTGCATTTCCCTTGTTTATCACGTAAGTGCACAATCTTCAATTGAATGTAAACTTTCAAGTTTTTGGGTTGGATAATACTGTTATTGGATCACAACAAGGCAAGCTTTTGAGTTCCTGGGAACACTTCCTCAGATACAAATACAGGTACAGTACTGTAGTATATAATTTGGTTAAAGCAAATACTGTACCCAAAAACTAATCAAGGACACCAGCACAGCTCTTGAAACCAGAAGGCCAGCATGACAAAATGTTTACCAAATGCATTTGAATGTAATTTTTGAATATTTATTCTCTGTGTAGAAACTGTTTTGACAAAAGCTCACCTCATTTGTAAGTTTTGGGACTCCAATAAAGGCATTACCCAATCCTATCAATGAGTAACACAGTCACTTATTCTATGTGCAGGAGCAAAGCAATATCTTAATTGGATCACAGGAAAATTCACCCTTACATGAGCTTTTGTGATTCTAGACTACTGATGGTGCAGTGACTAAACTGCTGTACTGCAGCCAGTGTTGCGAGTTCGATCCTGACGGGGTTCAAAGTTGACTCAGCCTTACATCCTTCCGAGGTTGGTAAAATGAATACATCATGTTTGGGGGGGGGGGGATTTTAATTACTTGTAAACTGCTCAGAGTGCACTAAGCGCTGTGGGGCTGTATACAAGTGTAATTGCTATTCCAGATCACTTCTCCAGGCATGCACCAATTTCCTGTGAATAGTGCATGCCTGAAGCATTAATCTTGGCTTACAAAAGCTCCTGGAATGTTTGACTTTCTTGTGGTTCAATCAAGATACCCCGCTGCTCCTCCATTTGTAGTGTAGAGGGGTTTCATGGCTCTTTGTTTATTCTGTTTGGTGTAAAATGTCCTTACAATTCAAGCCTATAGCAATTTTCCCATCGAAAACAAGATTTATAAAGATTCAAAGAATCTTGTAGAGAATATCAAAGCAAACCAAACGACAAAAATGTTGTGACACCTTACAGAGTAACTGCTATATTTTAATGTTAGCTTTCATGGATCAAGTCGATTTTGTCTACTAGCTCATTAGCAGGTGTGTAAGGCTCTTCAGCTATAAACAGAGATGAGCACTGAAACCTAGAGTCAGATACGACTGGCTTTCAAGCAAGGATGGCCGTGACCTTTACCGCTATGTTTATTTTACTTTCATCTACTAACCAGTTACAACTTTAGAGAACCAAATTTCACAGTAATAAATCTGAACCCCCATCAGGAGCCTTCTATTATACCACTTATGAAAAAGCCAAACTGATTTGTAAACATATGTTATACTAACCAACCACTGAGTACCCCTGTAACTGATATGTATAAATTAATGCCATGAAGTCTCACTCTTATGTCTGACAAAAAGGGCTTGATCCTAACATTAAAGTAAGTTTACAAATCAGTGTGACTATTTACAACCGGTAATAACAGAAGATCCCTGATTGGCATTCAGATTTATTACTGTGAAATTTGGTTCTGTGGAGTTGTAAATGGTTAGTACTGTAAGGTTTCCCTTGCTCGAAAGCCAGTCGTATCCGACTCTAGGGTCAAGTGCTCATCTCCGTTTCAAAGCCGAAGAGCCAGCACTGTCTGCTTCTGCAGATGTTTCCATGGTCATGTGGCTGGCATGACTAGACACCAGAGCGCACAGAACGCTGTTACCTTCCTACCGAAGTGGTTCCTATTTATCTACTTGCAATTTCTTGCTTTTGAACTGCTAGGTTGGCAGGAGTTGGGACAAAGATGGGAGCTCATGCCGTCCTGCAGTACTCAGGAATTGAACTGCTGACCTTCCGCCTCCCAGTCAGCGTCTTAGCCACTTGAGCCACTGCAGTCCTGGTAGTGTAGTACTATACTGTACTGTAGATGGACGCAAAATAAACATTGTGGCATTATACAGTGTTTACACGAAAACTAACATTAAAACAGTATTTAGTCTTTAAGGTGCCACCAAGGTTTTTTGTTTTGTTGTTTCTTCTTTTTCGTTTTGTTTCCTGTACGATATGCTTGCACAGGCTAACACAGCTACCACCCGTGATGGCGAACCTTGGCACTCCAGATGTTCTCGGGACTTCAATTCCCAGAAGCCCAAGCACCTTGTGAATCCACACGAATGGGTTTGCTGCGATTCATCCGGCTCGCGCTGTCCTTGCCGCTCCCGGAAGTAAAACGTGCCTGTATGGAGGAAGGGTTAACCCAGAAGAGCCTTATCTGTACGGGGGTGTTTTACTTCCGCTTCCGGGAGCGACAAGGGCAGTGCGGGCCGGATGAACCGCAGCAAACCCATTCGCGTGGATTCACAGGGTGCTTGGGCTTCTGGGAATTGAAGCCCAAGAACATCTGGAGTGCCAAGGTTCGCCATCACGGCGGCCTACCACTTCGAAATTTTCAGCTTTGTAGTCCCCGACGCCGGCCATCTACTACCTCGTAGGCGCTGGTGAGGCCCAGCCTATAATAAATGGGCAGGAATACTTCGGCGCTGATGACCACCATCAAAGTATGGGCAAGGGTGAAGAGGGAGAAGGCCATCCCGAAGCGGTAGGTCTCCGCCGGTACCCCCAGCACTGTGACGGCCGACATGAAGCTGGCCGTGAGCGAGAGCGCCACGGGCCCGCAGGTCAGCCGCCGGCCGCCCATCATGTAGTCTTCGTGGCTCTTGTGGACTCCTCGGAAGGCGTAGAAGATGCCAATGGCGGATGAGAAAACCAACATGGCCCCGAAGACGAGGTAGTCTAACATGGTGAACCGCTCGGAGAGTCTCTCAGGGGGGGAACTGGGCGGAGCAGGCGACGACGACATGGTGGCCCCGAAGCAGGGCGCCGCGGGAAGGAGGAGAAGAAGCCTCCCGCTACTAGACCCACTCAGGCCCCGCGGGGGTGAAGCCCGTCCACGTTACGGAGGAAGGACGAAGCCCACCCCGTCGCCCAGGGCCTCTCAGCCGCGCTCTCGGCTCTCCTCGAACCGGTGGCCTAACAGGGGGCGCCTCGCTGGAAATCCCCACAACACACACAGAAACGTCCTCCCGCAAACGCTTCGCCGGCCGCCAAACGGCCACCTCAGGCCTTGACTTGACGGGCCCTCGAAGCGCCGCTCCCGCCTACAGGCCGTTATTCAAGCCTGCCTCGCGCGCTCCGCCTGCCTGAAGCCGCTCTCCCACAGGCGCCACGAGCGCTCCTCAGGCGAATTCCCGCGCCTCTCAGCTTCTTCTCATTCTACTTCATTTTCATGAACTCCATAGATAGATAGACAAACACTCACTCACTCTTTTTCCCCCCCGCATGGTCTATTTATTTCCACTGAACCCCTTTCCCCTCTCGCAGTAGGTGGGTTTGGGGTAAAGTGGAACTTATAACTTTTCAGATAAAAAGTGATGCTCAAATGTGTCAAGGCACATTTATTATTAAAGGTAAAGGCTTCCCTTGCTCCAAAGCCAGTGTGTCTGACTCTAGAGCCGTGATGGCGAACCTTGGCACTCCAGATGTTCTTGGACTTCAATTCCCAGAAGCCCAAGCCCACTGAATCCATGCGAATGGGTTTGCTGCGGTTCATCCGGCCTGCGCTGCCCTCGTCGCTCCTGGAAGCAGAAGTAAAACGCACCCCTGCGGTTAAGGCTCTTCTGGGTTAACCCTTCCTCCGTACAGGTGTGTTTTATCTCCGCTTCTGGAAGCAACGAGGGCAGTGCGGGCCAGTTCATACCTGTCAAGTTTCGGGAAATTTCTGTCAAACTCCCGTATTTTACACTCTTTCCCGCTGTCATCCCATATTAGTTAGACTGGAGTTAGACTGGAGGCCAGCACAGGATAAGCATAGCTGTCCAGTTTCCCATTTTGGCCAGGAAATTTCCCTTATTTGACAGAAATTTCCCGAAACTTGACAGGTATGGGCCGGATGAATCGCAGTAAACCCATTCATGTGGATTCACGGGGGCTTGGGTTTCTGGGAATTGAAGCCCAAGAACATCTGGAGTGCCAAGGTTCACCATCATGGCTCTAGAGGCTGGTGCTTATCTCTGTTTAAAGCCAAAGAGCCAGCGCTGTATCTGAAGACATTTCTGTGGTCATGTGGCAGGCCTGACTAGAAACCAAAGTGACAGAATACTTACCTTTTCCCTCCAAAATGATTTTGTTGTTGTTCAATCGCACAGTCCATTTCAACCCTTTGCAACCCCATGGACCAGGCTCTTCTATCTTCCACCATTCTCCTCAGCCCACTCAAATCTACGCCGATTGCATCTACAGTGCTATCTATCCACCTCATCTTCTGGCATCCCCTTCTCCTTTTTGCAATTTCTTGCTTTCCAACTGCTAGGTTGGCAGGAGCTGGGACAGACGATGGGAGCTCACTCAGTCATGCAGCACTCAGGTCTCTAACTGCTGACCTCAGCATCTTAATCACAAAGCCACCCCTGCCTCTGTTGCATTTATTATTCTTTTTTAATGCACTATGAGCTTAACAAAAACCACAACCAAAAATAATTCATTTTAACAACTTAATCCTGGTTTAATAAACAGAATTAGCCATACAAGCAGTGCTCCCCTCCACCGGGACCCAATTTTTCCTCTTTATTGGAGAGCCCCAAATCTCTTCCCAAATCAAAATGTTCTGAAAGCAAACAACCTTTCCCTTTTATTAATAGAAATTCTATAAAATATCTTCATACATCATTAAAATCTTCTCTTTTAACAGCCTCATTTTATTATTTCAGTATCACGTCAACTGATCATCAATCACTAAATTCCAAACTTCATTGAAACACTCAGGTAATTGAAAACATTTAACTTTCTAATTTTTTCTTATCATTTATCTCACTGCCATTAATACATTTAAATTTAATTCAAGTGTATTTATTTCATACATCCATATTCCACCTAAAGAGTTATATTTATCCAGAGTTGTTGTCTTTCTAGCCCAGGACCAGCCCAAAGCATTTTGCTGTCTGAAGTGAAAATGCCACCACCACCCTCTCCTTTAATTATATGAACATAAACTAACCGTTGTGAAGCATTTTGTCTGAAGAAATTGCTTCTTGACTATGATGATGTGAAGTTCAGGTATGTTCAGAGTTATAGATATAGAGACCAGTTAAAATTTTCCATTAGAATTATGACTATTCTTTGGGGACTTGAGCCCAAATCATGCCTTCGGATGCATGAATTGAAGTAGCTGCCAACTTAAGCAGAGTCCAAGAAGATTTTTATATATGAACAGTTTTGGCTTTTTCTTTACTGTCTGTAAAATTCATTTCAATATGATTAAAAGCTGGATTGCTGGTCCCTTCATCTGGCATAGTGAATGGTTTCCAGTTTAAAACTTTGACTTTCTCTTCCTGGGAAAATAATATTTACAGTGGAAAGTTAAATATCTTACTTATTCGTAAACTACTCTTCAGCAATGCTTTGGATGCAGTTTAAAAATACTAATATACAAAAATAAAAATATAATAAATTAAACAAGTCACAGTCTCATGGGTCCTGAAGCTGTTGTGTGAGAGCTGTTGTTGTGTGAGAGCTTGGTATCAACATTAGGGACACAACCCTGTTGCTTAGTATAGTAAACTGAGTAGGCCCAATCAAACATTGACAATTTGGTGAGTTAATTCCCTCAGAAGTTCTATTGATTCAAATGAGCCTACTCTTACCTTGTCTTAATATGCTTACATAAATCAACATAGTAAGACTGAGTACGCCCATTTCAATCAATTGAACTTATGGAGGAATTAATTCACTAAATCCCCCGTGTTTGATTGGGCATACTCGAGTCTAGAGCAAATTGAAATAAATAAATAAATAATAAAATTGTTACTGTTAAACATTTACTGTTTAAAAGTCGTATTGCCTGTCAATGCATTTCGCAGTACTGTATCTTCCAAACTTAATCATGGGTAAACCACCCATACATTATTTTCTACATGATAACAAACACTTTTTGCATATATTTGTTCATCAATGCAAGAAAGGTTTAAAAAGGTGGTAACAACTTTCTCTTTCACTGCATCAATGTGTAACTGAGTGTTGCAAAAGTACAAGTAAAACAAATTACTTTAAAGAAAATAACATTCCAGGTTCTATCCAAAGCCACTGTCCCTTCCCCATGTATGAAACACCACATTTGCAGTATTTCTATCTTCTACAAGGACCTGACAATCCTGAGGACTAATGGCTTGGTTGGAGAAATCCACAGGGAAGGGTGATGGTCCCCAAGTGGATTAAATCCCACTTGAATCCATCTTGATGGAGGGCAGCAGCTTCATTAATACTGGCCTGGGGCTAATGAGGATTTTGCATGCCAAAAGGGCTCAGGACTAGAAAGTGACGTGGAACTGGATCAGTGGTATGGGTGTTATGCTGGGATGCAGAAGGCAAATGAAAGGCCACTGTATTATATTCTCAGGATAGTCTTCATGGCTGATCGCCATGAGGATTGCCAATATTCGGATTCAGATATGGCAGAACAAGAAGAAGTCTTCTACTGGCCAAATTCCACCCATGTTGTGATTGTTCCAGAAAACAGGTATCTAAAAGCTATTTAATCTTTTATATGTATTGGTGAAGAATTGGGAAACTACCAAAAGTTGTAGAAAGTATTTCAAATTAAAGTAAAAAATAATACTGAACTGTGTTGCACACATTCCTATGGCTATAATTGTATTAATAAAGTAATATACTGTATTATGCACTATCAGGGTAGGAGTGAAATTCATGGAAACTAATACTTGGGATCAAAAATGTACTTTCTGGCAAATGAGTGTTTCCTACAGTTGACCTGTTTTCTTCTTACAGTGGGATTTTCCCACAGTATCTTGACAATCAGACTTGCAAATTAAGCCTATGTTTGCCTTGCAATGATCAATCATGAAACAGATAATGCAAGGAAATCTGTGATGAACAGATTTCCTTCATCACCTTACAGAGGGTGCACCTCTACAAAAATGCCATAAATGTATTATCTAGTTTGATCCAAGGCACCATTAATAATACATACGAAAGAATAGATTGATAACTCTCAGTAGAACAACTAAATTATGAGAATGTCAAAATGCTGAATTATATATATCCTAGTAAATCTGCACCTACTACTCCCCTGAATTACCTGTTTAGTTTTCAGAAATGAGAAGTTAGACAGAAAATCCTCCTTGGTTAGCATGAACTTCTGGTCCACTTTCTGCTGTAATCCCCCTGAAAAACATTAGTCTTGTTATTAAAATACCATCAAATATAAACAGATTATAATAGATGGATCTTTTGGGAAATTGTTTTGAAAGACATAAGGAGCGCAAGACTATTAATTCAAAGGACAATACAAAAAGCTATTCTTGTTAGGACTGAATTATGGTAGATTACCAAGATCACCTGAAACCATTCCAGTATTGTGGTGGTTTTGTTTTGTTTTTTCATTTGTCACTGCAAATCTATTAATTTCTGTTTTTATTCCCCTCTGAGAGCAAAGGTGGGCAACCTTTAGCCCACCAGAAATTTTTGGACAACTATCATCTGTCAGCTTTGTGTATGATGACATACACAGTCTAGAGCTGACAGAAATTGCAGTCCAAAAGCATCTGAAAGGACACTGCTTAGTTACAGGAAACCGAGATGGTTGTATTAGTAAACCAATAGAAATATTGAATCATGCAATTAGAAAGGATTCTAAAAAGCTTTTCAGTTTAGAATTCAACTGCTTCCAGATCTGAGGCAAACAGAAAGTCTTTAGTTTAGAATTAAATGCCATCATTGAAGGAGCCAAATGGATCTTCAGGTCAGATTCATATGACATTGAGAGGTTATTAATGTACTGTATTCTGGTTCCAAGCTTCAGATGTAATTTAGGATTTATCAACACAACTTGATTGCTAAAATCTGAGACTTTAAGATATAAAATATAGTTAAAATACAAATTAAATGAATATTTATGGTTTTGCACTGGCAAGGAGCAACATGACATGAAATCAAATATTGAAGAATCAGGCACTGTTTGTAACTAGATGCCAGTTGCCTTGCCAGTTGCTGAGTTTTTAAAAGGAACATTGTATAATCAGTGGAGACAGGCCTATAAGGGCAAATGAAATATGTCCCACCAACCACAGTGGGGATTTCCCTCCACTACTTACAGAACATGAGACAATTTCTCATAATAATAATAATTTTGTGTCAGAAATTGTTCTGGGTTGAAAGAATTTTTGTTGGAGAAACTCCGCTAAGGGGACGCCTGAATGAGGTGCCTTTCATGTCCCCAAGATCTTTTCCCATCGAAATGGTCCCTATTTACCTGCAATTTCTTGCTTTCAAACTGCTAGGTTGGCAGGAGCTAGAACAGAGACAGGTGCTCAAACCATCATGCGGTCTTGAACTGCCGACTTGCCGGCCTTCCAGCTAACAAGGTGAGCTTTTTAACCACTGAGCCACCAATGCAGCCAGCCCCCTACAATTTCTCATGATTTGAAAATATTTCATTAAATAATATTTGTATTTATAAAGTATATCGATATTTATAAAGGTGTAAAAATGCATCTATAGCTTTAAAAAAAAACAACCCACCAACATTCAGAAATAAGTACCTGTCAGAAGGCTGATAACTACTCCCACAGCAATTGTAACCATGGTTCCAAGTGTACTAAGGTACAAATAGGATAAAGAATACCAGTAATCTGCAAGGACTGGTCTAGAAAGGGAAAAAGGATTAATTTGCTTCATTCCCACAGAAAGTAGACAAAAATGAAACTGTCTTTTTAATTATTTCTGACTTAAAAGAAGTTTACATGACAGCAGCAAACATGTGGGTAAAATTAGAACCTCAACATATTTTAACTCAAAAACAGCCAACCATAGAAAGATATCATTAACTGTTTTGTCACATCCAAAATGTATTGATCTTGGCCACCTTCCTTGTGGATTTAAGCATATTTCCATTTAAATAATGCACCCTTAAGATTTAGTTATATGAAACAACATCACTAAAGCACAAATATTTATTTATTCCCCTGGAATGTGAACAAAAAAATCTAATGTTAATGGGTTTTTCTTCAATACCAAATGGACAAAGAACTATCGTATTTTTCAACAAACAAGATTAAAGGTTTTTCTCATTTTGCATTCAATCCAATTTAAATTTGAGATGCATTAGTTGATGTTTGATAAATTGATACCTTTCAGATGGTTGAATATTCAAAGAGGTTAGAGCAGTCCAGTTGCTGTCTGTGCCTGCAATGGTTATGTTGCATCCAGAAGTTGAAAGATTTAATGCCATGGTACTATGATGAAGTGGAGGGTAAATCTGAGCTCCAATTCCAACCCAAAGTGAAGTGGCAAATCCACAAATGAGACCTACAAATGCACCCTATAAAAGGGGAAATAAAACCCTATTCAAACTATAAGGAAAATAAAAATGTAGGAGGGAAACTCATTGTTCACCTCCATAGGTTTTTAAGCATAAGACATGGCATCATGTCAGTATCAGACTATAAGAACACTTAAATAACATACTTCAAATTGGCAATCCTTTTTCTTCCATTGAGTGCTTGATTCAGTTCTGGACTACTATGAGATATTATGGTCTAATAAATCATCCCCAAGCTATTTTCATGGCAAAATATTATTCACTTACCAAGTGCTCTGGATGCAAATAGCACAGTCATGAAAGTGATTTTTTTGAAGGCAAATAAGAGTTTCTTGGGAAAGAATGATAATGAAAAATATAAAATGTTGCTTCATGCTGTGGCCCTGATGCAATCATTCCTGTACTTGACTTTGTTATGAATAAACCACACATTCCACTCAAACATATTATGAAATCCCACATATAAGCAAAGCAGCTTTGGGATATGGCAATAAGGTGGATGTGTGGGAATATATCTCTAATGGTTGTACTGTTTGACTCTTTATGAGTCACTACTGGCCTCACCTAGCACTCAGCTCTCATCTGTGGCTCCAAGTAGCTGTAGCTACTTGGAGATCATCCTTCCCATGGGGTGAGTCCTCCTGGACCTATGACTACTGCTCCAAGAGGTATGAGTCCTCCTTGACTCACAACTACTGTTCGAAGAGCAGGTGGTAGTCGTGGCCAGGAGGGCTTTTGCACAACATCGTGTAATTCACCAGTTGCACCCGCTCCTGGAACGGAACTCCGGTCACACATGCTCTGGTCACCTCTAGACTAGATTACTGTAATGCATTCTACATGGGGCTGCCCTTGATCACCCTTCGGAGGCTACAGCTGGTCCAGAACGCAGCTGCCCAGGGAGTGATGGGGTGCGGGCATTATGCCCGCGCCTCTCCACTGCTCAGGGGGCTGCACTGGTTTCCAGTTTGCCTCCGGGTGCAATTCAAGGTGCTGGTGATGACCTTTAAAGTCCTACATGGTAGTGGGACAGGATAGCTAAGAGACCGCGTCTCCCCAAGAATGTCTGTCCATCCAACCAGAGCGGATCGTAGTGGCTCTTTAACTTACCATCAGCTAGAGGGACTCGCCTCTCTATCACAAGGAGGAGGGCCTTCTCCGTGTCCGCTCCAGCCCTATGGAACCTCCTGCCGATAGAGTTACGGCTCCAGACAAAATTGCTGCCCTTTAGGAAAGATCTTAAAACCTGGCTGGTGAGGCATGTGTGGGGCACCAATGGAGAGGTAACCTCTGCCTGCTGGCTGGTATAAATTTGTTCCTTCTGTTGTGGTTTTGGGTGGGCAGTTTTTTTAATGGATTGATTTTTTTAATGGATTGATTTTAGATTATTTTATTGAGGATGTTTTTATGTTTTTATATCATGTTGTGAGCCGCCCGGAGTCGCTTTGGCGAGAGGGCAGCGATACAAATTTTAAAAATAAATAAATAAATAAAAAAGCAACCATACCACAGTAAACCACACATTGGTAAGTCTAAACCAAATGAAGTTTGTTGAGATATAGAGTAAACCTTTGTATTGTAAGGGTGTGTCAGCGGAAGTCTGAGAGTACAATGAACAACACAGCAACCAGACAGATATACTGAATTGTTAAAAAACTGTTTTACTTGTAGCAAAAACAAAGTCCAAATTCAGTCCAAGTCATACACAGCAATAGTAGATAGTCACAACGTTGTTTCAAGGTTAAAGCTGAATGTTCTTTCTTCATCAACCACGGAGCAAAACAGTCCAATGCAAGTTGCAAAGCAGTGAGCAAATCAAAGCCGACCTCCCAGCTAAACATCAAGCAGTAAATAGCAGACGGAGAGTGAGGGCAGTAATAGAGCAGCAAGCAAGTAGTGAGTTGATAATGAGCTAAGCTAACTATGGCTGCAATCTCCCTTTTAACCATATTACCGACAGAAGAAACCAATGAGGTAATACAGTAATTATACTGCTCTGCCATCAGCTTAATGATGCACAATCAACTCAATACTCTTAAAGCGACATGCTATGCTGGTTCATATATTATCCTCCCCAACAAGTTAGGCAATGACCTGATTCCTAAGAAAGATAAACCACTGGGTCTTGGTTCTTGGTGACTATGAGACAGTTCTCACAGATGAAAATAACCTGCTGATGGAATACAAGACTATCAAAACTTTTGATAGTCTTGTATTCCATCAGCAGGGTATTTTCATCTGTGAGAACTGTCTCATAGTCACCAAGAGCCAAGACCCAATGGTTTTCTGATTCAAAAGACAATATGGTCAGAAAAACTTACCCTCTCTAATATTTTAGTTTTGCATGTGCCGGTAGGTTTCCTTCTTCTTTTTCCTATGCTGTTTTATTATTTATTAATAGTTTTATTTTGCAACTTTCTATGTGCAAGTAGGTTTATTTTTACTTTTCCTCTTTTATAATTGTCTAGGACTGGTTATCTTCTTTTCAAAACATTCTGCAGTCTTTGATTGTAATATAAATCAGAAATCATCAGTTTGTTCCTGAAGGAAAGCCTATAAAGAGATCTGCAAATAAACAATCCTTTCTATTTAAAAAAAATCTCATATTGCTTGCTAATTGTTGATGTTATTAACTGTGTTTTTGCTGCTGCCTGCTGTGTAGGCAGCATGCCTCATTTGTAAACCGCTTCGAGTTGCCTTCGGGGTGAGGTTAAGCGGTATATAAATAAAACTTTATTATTATTATTATTATTATTATTATTATTATTATTATTATTATTATTATTATTATTATTATTATTATTATTATTATTATTATTATTATTATTATTATTATTATTATTATCACATGTGTATTCTTCTGGCTTCTCTGAAGGTGGCTTTAATACTTGTTAATGTTCAAAGCACATTTGACCATATCTTGCTGCCCGTGTAGATTACCATGATGAACTTGCCAGAGATAACCTTTTGAATTTGTTGTTACATGTACATACAAATGCAGGGTAATAAATAAATATTACAATAGGCTGTTTTTGGTCCACACATACAGAATATCTACTTACCATAGGATTGGCAAATGAGCAAAGGATACCCAAAGAAAAGAGTCCCAGGAGAGGACCACCAACCATGCCAAAAATACTGAGAGCTGCCTGAGAAAGTAAAATTAATTATTTTAAAAAGAAGCTCAATCCTCCATGTAAATCCTCACTAGTATCACTTTGTGAACATTAGGAATAAATAAATAAATAAATAAATTATACGGATGATGGTAATGAATAGGAAGGCATAATGGAGTAGTGGTAAGAGGGTACATTTAATGCTAACCCACCACTTTCTCACTCCTTGTCACCAAAACAAAGAGTGTTTTGCCCTGTGAGATTTAAAATGAATACTTGGTATTCCAAACAATACATTTTAAAACACATAAAGGCCAAAGTCATTTGATGCTGTGATGCAGAACAGAGAAATGCCTGGTAGAGAGAAAGCCAAGTACTGTATTATATGTACTTCCTTACTCCAGATTTTCTTTAACATAAAATCATTCCCTCCTGCAATAGCCCTTAAAACAAATCTGAGTTTGGAATGTTATTTTTAAAAAATAATTATGTGACATATTACAAAACACCACAAGATAATTTGTTCTTAATGTCGTGAAAAATGTTTGGTAACTTATTTGCTTGCTTGCTACATTGTATGTCACTTTTCTGTTCATTTCTTTGGGGGAATAGCTAAAAAATGAAACCCTCAAAATTCTTCAGGAAAACATTTTAGAACAAGAAAAAAGTAATAGTACTCACTATATTCAAAAAAGTAACGACCTTACCAGTCATTACCTTTTTTTTTTTGGGAAAAGGAACATCTATATGCTGCCATTACCCCCAAAAGTAATGCTTTACTACAAGTACGTTGTTACTTGTAACATGTTACTTCCAAGCCCTGAAACAAACAAACAAAGGCCAATGGGCTACAGTTACAGTTTGGCTCTTTTTTGTATGCTTTTCTTGCTTCACTGACTAGAATTCATAACATCAACTGAATGCAAGTTACCTTAAATACACAAATGTTAACTGATGCATTGATTAGCAGCTTCAAATGAAAATAAGTGTGTTCCAGTTCAAATATAGTTTCTTGGGCTCAGAACAATGTAGGTTACACTTCTCAAAGTATTTTATGTTTCTTAGCCTGATTTAAGGGTACAGTACTAGTAATGTATAAATGTTACCTGTAACAAACCTCCCAGAAGAGAAGCCACTGCAGCCATAGCAATGCACGTACCACCATAAAATAGGCCTATATGAATTATATACACAGATAATAAAATAAGAAATTAAGGGTGAATTAATACATTCGTTTATTAATCCCATTAGAACTATAGAAGTATGGTATATAATTAAGAAACTTTATAGTGTTTGTTCCATTCTCTTGAGAACAAACCACTGTAAATAGCTAATCTTGTTAACAACACTGTTTTATACGTTTTTATTAAATTTGGTTATTTACATGTATGTTTCGGGGAATTAATTTATATTAAAGTTGGTTATTTATATTTCTGTAAATAATTCCAGTATGGAAGAAGGTGGATGGACCATGACAAGTCACAAAACTAAGTTCAAGAAGAACAGTGCTTCAGACAATTTACTGAGCAGTCCCAGTTAGCAAAAGCAGCTGTGGGGGCAACTGAACTGATACTGAAGCTATGCTAAATCCAAACCCTTTCCAGGCTAGGAATGCTGGAAATTATTAGGACCAACTAGAAGAGAATAACCGGGACTCTGGCTTAAGGCAAAAAAATTAAAGGGCAGAAAAATCTAGTGATAAATTCTCACGGTGAGTGTTAAAAAGATAAATGGCAGCATGTCTGAGCCCTATTCATTTTCCTTTTTAAAAAAAAAAAACCATACACTTCAGGGGACATGTCATATTCTCCCTCTCCTTTTCAAGAGAGGGAATGAGGTTTGCATCCATCTCTCAGGCAGAGTTGGTAGACGTTAGTTGCTCTCCCTGGCCTAACTTTGTGCAAACATTGTTGCTGAATCTCTGGAGTAAAGTAATTCTAGGTCATCTATAACTCAGACCCCCTCACTTCATCCTTTCTATAACACGTGTTTTCACTCTCCTGCTAAAATATTGTAGCTAGTACTATAGTTTTCCTGATAAATCCCTGTACTGAGAGATTGCTGACATGTCAGCACAAGGACGATTTTGCTGGTAAAATGGGATTTCTGCTAGCAGGATATACTTTTGCTTATTCTTTGCCTCTTTAACTCATACCTCTAAGTTTGCAATGTATTGCAAATGTTCCAATTTACATAACACAATTTCTTATGGGTTTGCTTCGAGTTATGTAAAAAAATCATTTTTCCTATGGGTTTGCTTTGTTTTTGTTGTTCAGTCGCACAGTCGATTCCAACCCTTTGCGACCCTATAAACCATCGTCCTCCAGGCACCTCTGTCCTCCACCATCCTCATCAGCCCACCCAGCTCTATGCCCACTGCGTCCATGATGCAATCTAGCCATCTCATCTTTGGTCGTCCTCTTTTTCTTTTGCTCTCCACCTTTCCCAGCATCAAGGCCTTCTCCAGAGAATCCTCTCTTCTCATTTGATCTCCAAAGTATTTTAACTTCATCTTTACTCTTTGAAAAATATTACTATTTATTTAAATAGTAAATATTTGAAAAATATTTGGAAAATATTACTATTTGAAAAGGAGTAAGACAAGGTTGCATTTTGTCACCCTGCTTATTCAACTTATACACAGAGCACATAATGTGCAATGCAGGGATGGAGGAATCACAATATGGTATTAAAATTGCTGGGAGAAACATCAACAATTTGAGATATGCAGACGATACCACCTTGATGGCAGAAAGTGAGGAAGAACTAAATAATCTCTTGATTGGGCTGAAGGAGGAGAGTGCAAAAGCTGGCTTGAGACACAATATCAAGAAAACCAAGATAATGGCAATAGGCCCCATCAGTTCGTGGAAAATAGATGGGGAAGAAGTAGAAGCAGTGATAGATTTTACTTTCCTAGGATCTAAGATCACTGCAGATGGCGACTGCAGCCATGAAATAAAAAGACGACTGATTCTGGGGAGACAAGCTATGAGAAACCTGGGGAACATAGTGAAAAGTAGAGACATCACCTTGAAAACAAAAATCTGCATAGTCAAAACAATGGTTTTCCCGGTGGTAATGTATGGTTGTGAGAGCTGGACCATTAGGAAAGCTGAACACAGAAAAATAGATGCCTTTGAGTTGTGTTGGAGGAGAGTTTTGAGAGTCCACTGGACAGCGAGGAGAACAAATAGGTCGATCTTAGAAGAAATCACCCCTGACTGCTCCTTAGAAGGTTTGCTTCAAGTTACGTAAAAATCATTTTTCCTTTGGGGTTGCTTCGCTTTATATAAATATTATTTTCCTATGGGTTTGCTTCGAGTTAAGTAAAAAACCAATTTACATAAAAGCCTATGGAACAGACTTTTTACGTAAGTAGGGGTTTTACTGTACTCAGGTTTAGTTATTCTGGAGAAAGGGGATTAAAGATGATGCCAAAGGCTGTTTCTTAAAGTTTTCAAATGAACAATAATTACAATATATTCTTAGTTAGAAGTAAAACCCATTGGAAATAATGAAATTTATGTCTGAGTAAATATGCATACATTTGCACTTAAAGTTGCATGCACTCTGATTGTTACCAACTATGCTTTGACTTATCTGTTTGCACATCCTGTGTAATGAGGTTTTTTTTCATAAGTGGAATAGAAAATATGAAACAGATTTTACTAAACTATTTGTATACCTGATTAATAGTGGAACAAAGAATAATTCTCAGATGCTTCATTGTGTATGAGTTCTTGTGGAATAATGCTGAGTATTCTACTGATTCATAAGTAAATTATTTCTACTGTATTCATATTTAAAAGCCACATTTTTAATATAAAAACTCAGTACTGTAGTCTGTTTCTCCTTCTTCTTTTGTGTCTAGATCAGACTCTAAACTGCCAAAATGATGCCACCTTTTGATGAATTAATTCCATAGTTCCTTTCACCTGACCCAGTGTGAGAAAGATTAGCCAGCATAACCAAGTTCCCATTGCCTAGACTATGTCTGATTGTGGTTTAAAAAACCCACAATCTTTGAGGAGGCTCTTTTTGTGGATTGCAGTAATCTGTTAATCTGACATAAATTGAAACAGTATACTTACTCATCCCTCTAGAAATCCAAGACAATTTTCTTTCAGAGAGTGATGTGAAATATGGTTTAATTAAATCTTCTACTGTCACAGCAGCTAAAGCATTGATGCTAGAAGACACTGTACTAATGAAGACACAACAGACTACATCTCAGTTTCATATTTTACATTAATACTGCACAATACTAACTAAAATGATTATTGTTCTTATTCTTGTAAAATATAGCTATCATGATCATTAGCAAGGAAATAATAAAAATTAGTTACTATAATCTGCACTAATATTAAGAAGAAATTATGTAATTCACAACTTTTTCATTATAGCTACCGGTAGTTGAGACCCTAAATAATTCTGTATTCTAAATAGAGAAGACAATTTCATTTTCAGCCTTTCATTTCTCTTTCAAGGCTATCTGGTAGAGGATTTTCTCTCCTTTTCCTTTTAAGAACTAAGATTTGCTAAAAGAAACAAAGGAGAAAATATAGTTCCTTCACCTCAGATTCACATTTAATGACATATCCTTATTCTTAAGAATTTTTCTCGTTCCTTCACAGCTACCTTTCCAAATTTGAATCTTTCTTTTTGGTGTTTCCATTTGATGATTGACTCAAGTTATAGAAATTTCTTTAAATGTTCAGTTTCTTCATTGTCATCATTAAAATTATGTAGTTCTTCTGTATTGTTTTTGTCTTTTTAATGTTCTACAATATAATTCTACTTTTGCAATTTTTCCTTAACCTTTTTTAGTAGTTGTTTCAAGTCTTTGCTAGTTTCTTCAACTAATGTGTATCACTGGGATATTTTAAACTGGATGCTTTCTTCCACCAATTTTCAGTGCTCTATCTGAGACTAATCCTACTTTCCATATATGTTTTTCATATACTGTACCGTGGATTGAACAGATTAGATAAAATGCATCCTTGTCTGAAACCTTTATCAATTGGAAATCATTCCATAGTTTTATATGATCCATACTGTCAAAGCCTTTACTGTAATCTATAAAGCACCAAAAGCCCACCTCCCTGATAACCATTTGCCATGTTCCAGTCAAATTCTACCCCTACCCATCCACAATCCTAATTCTAACTCTATTGCTTGGAATTCTCATTGAGTCAAAATGTACCTCAGGATCCTCTCAATGTAATTTTAAAAAAATCCTCATGGGTCAGGATTAAACTGACTACTCATTGTGATAGTCATCAGGATATATCACAGACATTTGTTCCTCTCCTCTGAATTCAGGTTTAACTTACCTTAATGTTCCACTGTAAGCACTAGCTACAAAGAGACCAGGAAGGCCTGGAAAATCTTTCAGAATATCCAATACCAAATATGGCATGAGCTGGAAAAAAATACAAATCTCACATCGTTTTCATCTCTTTCCACAGTACTTTCAATTTTAAAATTTCTGTTCTCCATTTACTCTATAATTTCTCTGAATCTAAATATGCATACATTTAAAAATTCACACACTTTCATATATATGTAAAAATTAGTGATATGTAATGGTTCCCTCCCCTAGTCTGTACCCAAACAAGGGTCTATAGATTGGATGCCTGACCCACATTGTGTCCTTTATATGACACTCCAGTCAAATCATTGACCAGGATAGTGGTTATATTTGTGGATTTCCAATATCTGTGAAAAGCTTATTCCCATGAGTGGGAAAGTGCAAATGGTTGTGACCTAGGACTATATAACACCTTTAATTTAGCAGCCACTGTAGACCTTAAATACTAAAAGCAGGGGAGGGGGAAGCTGCAAAGAGAGGAAGACAGATTCAAGAGGGCTAATTCTGATTTAGCCACCCAAAGTCACTTCAGAACAATGTAATCATTCATCATCCATAACAAACACAGTCAATCCTAGTGCAACATTTAGTAAATTAACCAGTGGTGGGATTCAATTTTTTTTACTACCTACTCTGTGGGTGTGGCATGGTGGGTGTGGCCATGTGGCTGGGTGGGCATGGCCAGGTGGCTCCGGTAACCAGATGGGGGAAGCCTGGGGAGGCTGCGCCACCGGTACAGGAGGCAGGCACAGATCTATGACCCAAGGCTTCGGCAAATGGATGGGCAGGGCCAGCCTGAATGTCTACTACTGATACAGGTGTACCGGGGCATACCAGCTGAATCCCACCACTGAAATAATCTAAAGATGGCCTGGGCACATTTATTTTTGAAAAAGTAAAGTTTGGCTGTTGAATAAGGCTTTGTTACTGAAAATGGGGCCTCACTGAGGCTTGACTATGGGTAAAGTGTCAGAAGGCAGGAAGAGCCAAATAAGGACTTCCTCATAAAAGGGAGGAGTCATTTTCCTCCTCTGGCAACTATTCATAGATGCTTACTTAAATTACATTTTGGATATAGGCAGAGGGAAGAGTGAATTGTAAAGCCTATAGAAGGAGAATTTCTTGATGTTGGCTGGCCTCAGCCAGTCAATTGCCCAAAACATGAAGAAGTCACAGACTGTCTGTAGAAGGTCATGGCATGTAGCCAGGGGCCTGGGAAGTAGCTTTGCTTTTGCCATGATGTTCTGTATATATTAGTAATTCATATGGAATTGTACTGCATTTTACAAAGCTGTTGCGTTTTTTTTAAAAAAATAATAATGTTTTATTTATTTATTTCATTTATATCCCACCCATTTGGGATATTATCCCACTCTGAGTGGCTTACAACACATTAAAAATCTTTATAATAACAATAAGACATTAAACATAAAAAAATAATCAACAAAAAACAAAAGCAATGCTCCATCCCAAGAAAAAACCCCGAAAACTGCACATATTGGCGATGGTATAGGTTAGACAAATCCTATTTTGTTTAACTGAAATAAATATGTGCCTTCTTTATAATGTAAGTGTAAGTATTGAGAGTGTTAAATCTCTTACTTAAATGATCTTTTCACTTGCGCTTTGATTTAAACAAGGTTAACGTGCTGCGATTTAAAAGCTGCATTAACCTATTGAATATCTGGGACAGGAGTGCAAGTTTTGAGAATGATATATCCCATGAATGATGTTCTCTTGTGTTTTTCTCTCTTTTGTTATCAGAAGAGTAATCAGAAGTTCACTTGACTCACAAGTGGCGAACTGTAGAGTATAAACGTGTTGATGTGTTCCACATGTCACATGATATGTTATGCCTCTCAATAATTGTTAAAGGGGAGTACATCTGATAACTTACGCAGAGATGTGTGGGCATAAAATTTTCTTGAAGGATCTGGGATTTTGTGAAAGAACCTAGAATTTGGTTTAAATGGTAGGGAACAAGTATTTACTATCCAACCTGCACAGGGTTAGTTCACACCTGGAGTCCAATTGGACCTTGAAGAATCCTAACCTGACAGTCCTGATTCTATTTTATGTTGATTAAATATATTTAATACTAAACCTGGTCTGGTGCTGACACACATGTCGCCTTCCAAGGGTCACAATCCTTGTAAATGGAATACATTGCTAATCCACACAGAACTGCACATACAAGAATTGCCCATAGTCCCAAGAGGTTTATATAAAGAGACCTGTAAGGAAATAACAATATTTTTCAGCTTGGAAATACATGGAAGGATCATTTGTCAAAGCATTGTACAATTCTACGTTGTATTGTACTGTACCTGTATTTATTTCCTCTTTGGCAGCCAAAGAAAAGAAAATCTTTGTTATATAAGAATGTACTTGTTCCTTCAGCTAAAACCACAGTGCTAGTCTTCTTACATTCAGTTGCACATATAAAAATACAAGTAGCTAAAACAAGTTGTTTCATATCACCTGTCTGTATAACCCTTGCTAAGCTGATGTCACCGAAGATTTTGATCCTTTTCCTGTCCTATTTCCCCCCCACTGCAGCCCTTAGGAAAATGTGAGATGGAGATCAGAGGGCTGTATCAGGCATGTGACTTGAGGGGGGTGACACATTTCCATGAGACAAAAGGACTTCCATTCATGTAAGAGCACTTTAGATCCAAGTCTATATTCAGAGATCCTTATTTTAGGAGGAAGTCCTATCTAGCCTCTGTCCAACTTGCCAAACCAACTCCAAACCAATGACTACATTCTCTATGTTTAAAAAAAGTCATTAAAAGCAAGTATGCAATGCCTGTGAGTCCCACAATCCATGAGTTCACTCATAAAACCTGACAAAGTGTGTCCAGCTTTGACAGCTCCATAATAATAATTTTGTGTCAGAAATTATTCTGGGTTGAAAGAATTTTTGCTGGAGAAACTCCACTCATGAGATGCCCAAATGAAGCTCCTTTCATGTCCTCAAGAGCTGGGACAAAGATGGGCGCTCAATCCGTCATGCAGTACCTAGGTCTCGAACTGCTGACTTGACGGCCTTCCAGCTAACAAGGCAAGCTTCTTAATCACTGAGCCACCACAGCCCCGATAACTCCATAATGATGCTTGAAACCTTTCATAATCATATCATATACAGTAATGTAATAGCTGTTCTAATGCATATTAAGCCACATATTTTTGCTAGTAAGTACTAATTACTCCAATGCTGTTTGTAATATAAGCAAAACTAAAAATTTCTGTTACTCTTTAGTTACCTTATAAAACAGACTCCAGTAAGAACAATGAACTTACAGTTTTGCTTCAAATCTGGTTTTGCAGGCAATGTAGCGTTGAACCTGAGACTGGCTGACTCCATAGACGCTAAGCCAGGTGAAAGTCCCACCTATCACAATTGTCCAGAATGTGTGTCTTTGCAAAGGATTGGCGTTAAAGCTAAATTGAAAACAAAGGGGTTTTGAACTGTCAGATAATTTCAGTTGTTCTTTAAATTTTCTTCATTTTTAATACATTTCTCAAAAAATTGTAAAAACACAAGTATAATTTTAAGTATTAATCTCATGTTATCACATTAACAAATATTGAATTCTACATGTATTTGACTAGAAAATATGTAACTTCAGATACATTGACTGCTAATGAATAAGAGTGCATCCAATGGAAACATTGCACAATCAGAAATTTGTTAATGTTCATGCAGGCATTCACAAGTCTGGTTATAAGTCTGGTTATAAGCCGAACACCAACTCATGGCAAACTAATGGCAGGAACACAAAAAATTGAAAGAGTAGATACAATTGTCTATTTGGGCAGTATGTTAAATGAAAATTATTCTGCCCTACTGCCACCAACATAGACTTTCTTATTAGGGTATTTGGGTTTTGAGGGGTTTTATATGAAAATTTTAATATTTGTATCAGTTTGTATTTGTGAATTTTATGCTGTAAGCCGCCCTGAGTAAGAAAGGTTTTATAAGTTTAATTGATTGACTGACTGATTGATGGATGAATTGATTAATAAGTCACTAATTCTCCCAAGCTACTGCAGCCCTCTGTACCATATACCTTACTCTAATTGTAAGTCACAAGCACTGCAGGAGAACCATGGTTGGTAGGTATTGCTAAAAACACACTTGCTTGAACTGGATGCATTCTACTAGCACCTCTGAATAATAATCTTCTGTGTCAGAGCTACCCATAGAGCTATAAGTAGGATGAGGCTACTGGACTATGACTCAGGGCAGGGAATTTTATGGGGCACAAGAAATTAAAACAAAGAAAGTATGGATGAAAGTAAACTAGGCCAACTCACATGGTTGTTAGAAGAGCATACATACCCTAAATATGTATATTGCTTACAGCCATTCTTCTCCAGAAAGAAGGAAACAAAAAAGCCAAGTTCACAGTGGGACCAATATGGCCATTGCATGTTCAGCAATCCTCACCATTCTTCCATCCTCTTCTCATGAATGTCAATTCCATATGGCCCAAGCATAGAGTAGCGAATGCGCTCTACATGGGGGTGCCCTTGACGACCATTTGGAGGCTGCAGCTGGTCCAGAATGTGGCAGCCCGGGTGGTGATGGGGTGCAGGCATTATGCTCATGCTTCGCCATTGCTTTGGGAGCTGCACTGGTTACCAGTTTGTCTCTGGGTGCAATTCAAGGTGTTGGTTTTGACCTTTAAAGCCTTACATGGTAGTGGGCCAGGATAACTAAGAAACCACATCGTCACAAGAGTGTCTGTCCGTCCAACCAGAGCGGACCAGAGGGGCTCTCTAATTGTTCCATCTGCCAGAGGGGCTCGCCTCTCTGGCACATGAAGGAGGGCCTTTTCCGTGTCCGCACCGGCCTTGTGGAACCTCCTGCCAGTAGAGTTGCGGGAGAAGACGGACCTGCTGCCTTTCAGAAAAGAACTAAAAACCTGGTTGGTGGGGCAGGTGTGGGGCCCGGATGGAAGAGTGGGCCCCGCCTGTTGGCTTATACAATAAAACCTCCCCATCTTTTTAATGCGGGCAGTTTTAATGTGATTAGTTTTTAATATGAAGGTGGGTGGGTATGTTGGGGTTTTATATGTATGTTTTAACCTGTTGCGAGACACCCTGAGTCGGGTTCGCCTGATTGGCATAGAAATTTGAATTATAAAATAAAAATAAATAAATAAATCCCTAGTTACAACTCACTGAGTGCTAAATACCTAGTTGCAACTCTGGGTTTATTTATTTAGTGCATGGCAACAACTCTGAGTATTATTCCATTCATAATTGGTGTTAATTCTAAATGTGGATATTATGAAACGGTTTAAGTAAGGTCCTAAGCCTCAAGATCACACCTGGGTGGCTTTGATATATTAAAAATGTGTTAGTCTTTATGAAGCCACAAAACATTTAACTCATTATTATTTTTACAAGAGTACAGTCTTCTTCTTCTTCACGTGCCATATCTATTCCGAATATTGGTGATCATCATCATGGCAATAGTCTTCCTGTTCTTAAGTCCTTGGAACAGCTCTTCTGAGGACATTCCACACTAGACTCTCAGTTTCTACAGCCATGAAGTTAATCTACATCTAAATCCAGGGCTAGGACCTGTCTTCCCTATCTCATTTGAAATTACCTTATTTGCCAGCATATAAAACACACCTCATTTTTATACACATTTTTAAGGAAAAACAATTTTCTACATTTTTTCATGAATTTCCAAGATGATTTACTGCACTAATTTTATAGTTATTTATAACGACAAAAAATGTAACTAGAAAACACAGTAGTTTGATATCTTTTAATCTTCATCCTTAAAAACCAGAGATTCATCTCCAGAGCTCTACCTGCCCTCCCAGGCTCAGGACCCTTCATGACAGCCTGCAGGAGATGACCTAGAGAAGAGGGTTGGGGGCCCATCCCTCTCTCTCTCTCTCTCCCACCCTTTCCCCTATATGCAAACATCTGCATGCTCTTGCAGATGTGTGACTGCCAGCCCTCCAGGCGTGAGGCATAATGGCCCACTAGCAGCCACTATATACAGTGAATACTGTATTTGCCTGCACACAAAACACATTCCATTTTCCAGTGTATTTTAAGGGGTGGGTGGGTCTTATACACCAGCAAATACTGTACAATAAATCCTATTTAATTCAGTGGGTTATATTGCCATGTTTAATCCCCAGGGCCACTTCATCTCTTAGAAAAGTATAGACTAGAGCCAGCCAGTCTATTGTGGCTACGTAGAAATAACCAGAATGGGCAAAGCTTAATGCATAAGTTTTCGGACAAATAGCAAAAAGCAACATACAAATATACTTAGGCTACTGTCACTGAAATTCATCCCAACAAGTATGACTTGGCTCTGCAAATGAGGTGGAATTTAAGTATAGTACCAAGAATAAGAGAGTGCATAAGCAGTGTACTTATAAATATACCAAACTGGGCCACAGAGCAATCGGCTATTTTAGTAAAAGCCCAAATCCTACAAGACCTCAAACTATTCAGAAAAGATCCCACTCTTGATGTCTTTAGAAAAAATACATAAAGACGAAACTTTTCACACTCATCTTTTCCTTAACACTTTCCTTGATATCTTTCCTAGTGTAGGGTGCATTTTTTCAAAAAGCTGGATGGGGAACCCCTTCGAACAATGTCAATAGTGGCATGTGGGAAAACCACTGAAAATATCCCCCAACACCTTTCCCTGATGGGGTCATCTCCTGAGTCAAAGAAAGAAGAGGACTCCATCAGAAAAGAAAGAAATTCAATATAATTCTTGGAGATGGTGACAAAAGTACACCAATTTCTGTTGCTAGTAAAGGTACAGGTTTCCCTTGCTCGAAAGCCAGTCGTATCCGACTCTAGGGTTCAGTGCTCATCTCTGTTTCAAAGCCGAAGAGCCAGCGCTGTCTGCTTCTGCCGATGTTTCCGTGGTCATGTGGCAGGCATGACTAGACACCGGGGTGCACGGAACGCTGTTACCTTCCCACCAAAGTGGTCCTTATTTTATTTATCTACTTGCAATTTCTTGCTTTCGAACTGCTAGGTTGGCAGGAGCTGGGACAAAGACGGAAGCTCATTCCGTCCTGCAGTACTCGGGAATCAAACTGCTGACCTTCCACCTCCCAGTCAGCATCTTAGCCACTTGAGTCACTGCTAATGAGGAAATAATCAGTCTTCCATTCATTTCTTTAAGCCTCGCCTTATGATGAAGGATGAGAATAAATAAATAAATAACAACATTATAGAAATGATTAGCCAGCTTTCTTATTCGTTTTGCAAAATACAAAATAAAACTGCCCTGCTTATTATTTACTCTCTGTAAATGTTATGACAACAGTAACAACTTTTTACCAGCCAAATTCTTTACAATGTTCTGAAATATTGTGACCCAAATAAACAAAAGTCCTTACTTCCAGAAATTTAATCTTCCTCCATGGTAGGAATCGTTTAATATATGTCCAATATTCCCTTGAACCACTACTGCTCGTACAAGTACAGCTAAAAATCCAGACACCATAATTCCAACTTGAAACACATCTGTCCAAACTACTGCTTTCAAACCACCCTGGAGGGAGAAAACCATATACGACAGACTTTTTTTTAGTTTATAAAAGAAAAATTAAACCTGCATTTCTCTTATTTCTTGACAATTTGCTTTTAATCAAGGAAAGTAATAATTAGTTATAATAGTTCTAATTAATGAATGAATTACTTTACAATGTTTACATTTCTTTCTACTTCTGTATTCAACAGTCAGGAAACCTATGTGTCTTTACCAAAGACAGAGATAGTTTGGAGCTTCATTTGATATTTGAAACAATAATCAAACATTTTATGCTTTCTTTTTGACAACAGTCTGGTGGCACATATTATTATTAATGAAAGGTTCATATAAATCTAGGAGTTATAAAATGTACCGAAGACATACCAGTGTGCAATAAAAAGTACAGACTATTCCTGTTGTAACCACTGCACCCCACAAGTTCAATCCGGTAACTAGAAAATGTAAGTAAAGAAAAGCTTTATAAGAAATATCAAGATATATATTTTTTTAGAATAGCTAGATACCAAAGATATTTTTAAAGAAAAGAAGAATGGTTAACAGTTATTTCATTGTTGATCAATATGCTCAAAGAGAATAGAACTCTAGTTATACTCAAAAGCTAGTCATATCTGACTCTAGGGTTCAGTGCTCATCACTGTTTATAGCCAAAGAACCAGCACTGTCTACATCTGCAGACATTTCTGTGGACATGTGGCAGGCATAACTAGACACTGGAGTGCATGGAACATTGTTACCTTGCCACCAAAGTGGCACATGTTTATCTACTTGCAATTTCTTGATTTCAAACTGTTAGGTTGGCAGGAGCTAGGACAGAGATGGGAGCTCACTCCATCATGCAGTACTCAGGAATTAAACTGTTGACCTGTCAACCTTTCGGTCATCAAGTTCAACATCTTAACCACTTGAGCCACTGCAGTTCTATACCTCTAGCATTTAATTAATTCATGTTTGGTCTCTGACAATTTCTTCCATAGAAACTGTACTGCTAAAATTGTTTAGAATTATACCCAAAGAAAAATTCTGCACAACAAACTACATAAGCAATCATGCCTACTTGAAAATTTTCATGTTCAGAGGCGGTAGAACAGGTACTGACAAGAAATCCTATGGAAAGGTAATCATTATCATGCACAGCTTGTAAGATTCCAGGTGCATTTGGCTTGTTCCTACTGAAAACAGTTATAAGCTGTTCTGGTTTGCCAGGTTTTCTACAACATGTGGCTTGTAACACCATAGTTGGCACAATTCAGAGCTCAAGCTAAAAAGTAGTTTAACCTGATCAAAGCAAAGCAAAGCAAATCTTACTTACTATTCCCCACCCAGTGTGACCTTGAAGAAGTTCATAAGTTTTCAATTGTCATGATCAAAACTGACAAACTGTTAGAGAGTAACTGAGTACAGTAACAGGCAAACTTTGTAAAGCAGGGGTTCTCAAACATTTCAAGCCAAGGACCAGGTCATGCTCCCTCAGACAGGTTTGGGGGCCAGATGGCCATTTTGCTCTGGCTGCCACACATGGCACTTCCGGGTGTGGCGGGGTTGGTGGTGGGCCACATGAAATGGTGTCGCATGCCACATCTGGCCCCCGGGCTGTAGGTGGAGAACCCTTGGTGTAAAGAGAGTAACTCACGAGGCTAACAATTCAAAAGAGTACTTCCTTCTCCCATCATGAACCACCTACATGTCTAACTTTTAAAGTATCATATTTTTAAACAAGGCAACTTCAATTTCTTTAATCAAAATAGATCAGAATTAGTACACATTCACCACATTTCAAGCTGTGGGTGGCATGTTAAATTATGGCTAATGATAGCTATCAAGGAAAGGTTTCATTAATATCAGATAAGAATAGGTGGCTTATTCTGCCCATATTCGACTGTGATTTAGTATACTATATGAATGTATGTATTGTATGTAATGAAGGAGGAAGATATGGCTAAATGCAGAGCACATTTAAAACTGAATGAAATAGTTCATGAAGCAGTGCCTTTTCCACACCTGTAGGAAATATATTTCTCTGTCTGCAAGGCATAGTCAAGAAGTAGTCTGAAGTCTTGATGTAGCGCTAAATTAAAATATGATAAATTGCACAAAACTGGAATCAGAAATAAACCATGCAGTCATTCTCAAAATACTCACAGGTGCAGCTCTGACAGAATAATTTTGACTGTACAAACTTTTGATATAGCCAGTGGAATTTTTGGAAGATTTGAAGACTTATCTTTCATGATATCATAAATTGAACAGATATTTTTAAAAAGCTCAAATTAAAATTTGCCTTATTATTTTAATCCATTTTACCTTGATTTAAAGCTAAGGCTGGAGCATAAATGACAATTCCAGTGTATAAAATCTAGGAAGAAAATAAACATGAAAATATGGTTGAAAAAAATATTGAGGTTCGTTTATTTGCAAATATTCATATACTCAAACATGTGTGTAGTTCATTATCATTGTTTTCATTCTTAATAACACTTCTTGGCATTGTGAAAGAATCTGAAGTGTGAATGCAAATTTCATATCAATTTCTACTATTATAGCCTTCATTCTTCAAACAGTCTCATCATTCAAAGGGATTACTCATTATTCAAAAAAGGAATCTGAACAATGAGACTTGCTGAAAAGCATTGTTGTTGCCATTTGCATTCAGGTCTTCTCTGTCTGCAGTGAATAAGGTCACCCTTGCTCGAAAGCCAGTTGTATCTGACTCTAGGGTATGGTGCTCATCTCCATTTATAGCCAAAGACCCAGTGCTGTCTGCGTTTTGAGATGTTTCCGTGGACATGTGGCAAGCATAACTAGACACTGAAGTGCATGGAACACTATTTACCTTCCCACCAAAGTGGAAAAGGTAGTTATTATAAGGCTAAGTGGGACACTTATAACTTCCTTTAGTGAGTTAGTCCATTTCATGTTTAGTTTCTTCCAGTTTCTTCTTCTTTTTCCATGTCTAGGCCAGGCATGAAACAGCAAAAATGAATCCACCTTTTGGTGAGTTCGTTCTGCAGTTCCTTTCACCTGACCCAGTGTGAGGAAGATTAGCTTGCACAACAAAGTTACCATTACTAGGATATATCTGACTGTGGCTCAAAAATACCACAATCTTCGAGGAGCCTCTTTCAGGCCTTCCGCCTTTCCTTGCATTATTTACTTTTTAGAGTCTTCTCTTCTCATGTAATGCCCAAAGTAGAATAGCCTCAGTTTCCTCATTTCTGCCTCCAACAACATTTGTTCCCTTTGTTTGTATTACTGGCAATCCAAAGTATCCACTGAGCTCTCCTCCAGCACCACATTTCAACAAATCTTTTTTAGATTTGCCATGACGATAGAGGGGGCTTAAAGGATCCTCCCTCCCTTAAAGTCATTTCTACCAAAACCCATCCCACCACCAGCCAGGGAGAGTGGGAGAGAAGGAAAAAAGAAGGATTATTTAAGCCCGTTTCCACCCCTCATCCCACCACCAGCCAGGGAGAGTGGGAGAGAAGGAGAAAAGAAGGATCATTTAAGCCCGTTTCCACCCCACATCCCACCACCAGCCGGGGAGAGTGGGATAGAGGGAGGAAGGATCCTTTAAGCCCATTTCCACCCCTCATCCCACCACCAGCCGGGGAGAGTGGGAGAGAAGGAGAAAAGAAGGATCATTTAAGCCCGTTTCCACCCCACATCCCACCACCAGCCTGGAAGATTAGGATAGAGGGAGGGAGGATCCTTTAAGCCCATTTCTACCCCTCATCCTACCACCATCCAGGGAGAGTGGGATAGAGGGGGGGGGGGAGAAGGATCCTTTAAGCCCATTTTCACTCCATCCCGCCACCGCTGTCTGTCAGGAGGCGGGGATGGCAAGATCAGGTGAAATCCGCCGTGCAAGAGAACTCCTTTGGAAGCCACCTTTTACCCAGCTTCTAGTGGTCAGCAGCCCCCCTGAACTGTATGAGTAGGGGTGGGGGTGAGGGTGAGGGCAGCTTTCAAAATAACCCTGTCTCTAGCCACTGATCCTCTCTAACCACTGAACCACACGGGGGGGGGGGGGGGGGGACTGTTAGCAGCATATAAAATGTACTCCATTTTTGCAGTGTATTTTAAGGGGGAGATGCGTCTTATATGCCGGCAAATATGGTGTGTTAAACAGTGTGGGGGCTAGGACATTGCCCTGTGAGAGGCCATTTCTTTGAATTCTCCATTGGCTGCGTTGTCTTTGGAAACTGACAAAAAAATCTACGGTTTTCCAATAAACAGCCTATTATTTTTGTGAAATTAAAATCTTTTGTGATGTGAGAGACTTTCTTCAGCAAGGCTGAATGGCTGACTGTGTCATAAGCTGCAGTGAGATCTATAAACACTACACCTGTGATTTCCTTCAGTTCAAAACCATCTTCCATGTACTGTGTTAAGAATTTGTGCTGTACAATCTTTGCCAGCTCTGAAACCAGCATGCTGTGGTATATGCCAGGGTTCTACTATTGCAGATAGTCAGTTCAGGATTAAACATTCATATATTATATAGGTGACTAAGAAGAGATATAGCCCTATAGCTTTTTGGGGTCTTCTGTTTGGTATCTGGACTACATTCAAGCAGCTATTATACAGGCTAAGTAACTGTTTTTTGTTTTTGTGGGGGGTGTTTTTTTGTTATTGGTCCAAAATATTTGATCTGCTCAACCCGAATCTCATGCATGCCAACTACTTTACCATTCTTACACCTGCCTGTTGCCTCTTCCAGCTCTCCTATGGTAAAGCAGTTAGTCAGATCTCTTGTCTTCTATTCCTCATTTCTTTTTATCTTCTGTTTGTTTTTCAATGGATTGTTTTTCCATGGGTTGGAGTCTGGTTTCCCATTAAGTAATAGCTGACACATTGGCATGTACTGGTTGTTTGGTTACATCATTATTAAGATGATTAAGTAGTCTCCATGGTTTTTGACTGCTGTGACTTGTGTTAATTTCTTCTATGAGCTCAATCCATTTTTCCCTTTTGTGCTCTGAGATAGCTCACACTACCTGTTGTCTGGCTTTAATGGTCTCTTCGCTGAGTGGATGTGCATCAAAAAAGGTAAAATATTCATGCAGTAAGTCAACAGTTTCATGTGTTATACCGTTGATGTAGGAAGTCCTACATCCTTGGTGGATAGATTCCCTAGAGCATTTCTGGACAGCATCAATAAACTTACCGTATGATGTCGGGTCTGGATTAATATCTGCCACTCTTCCATCCAAGGCCACTGAAAACCTGGGCCAATCAGCCTTTTTAAAGTTGTACCTTCTTCAGTATGTCACAACTTGTTGTCAGTGGTGCGATTCAAATTTTTTTACTACCTACTCTGTGGGTGTGGTATAGTGGGCATGGCCAGGGGAAAAGCCCTGTGTTGCACCACAATTAGGATTGCTTTATTTCAAAACTTGGATGGGCGGGGCCAGCCGGAATTTCTGCTACCGGTTCTGGTGTACTGGTGCGAACCTGCTGAATCCCACCACTGCTTGTTGTCGAACAGCGGCTGTGATCTCACATAGAATGGGGTAGTGTTTTTGGTCCCCTATATGGTGACAGACATACCTGTTATGGAATTTAATGGTGTTATTAAGTTTCTTATTTGATAATTACGATTATGGTGAAGACTTAGTAATAACGTATAACTGGACTTATAAGAAAATATCAGTTTCTTAAGCAGCATTTGTAGGAGTTTAGAACAGTATATAACATGTTTCTACTAGAACAGTAGAACCATTGTTAACACAGTTAGGTGCTGTTTGCTATTATACTTGCACTGTATTTCTATTTTCTTTTTAAGATAAGAATAAAATATATTCTTTTAAAAGAATGGGGTGGTGTTGGGTATTTGGTATTGGCTCCCCTACTGACTTTAAGCATTGATGTACTACATTCTCACTTACAAAAATTAGGTCTGGGTTACAACTCTCCTCCATCTGCCACTGTTAAAAGATGCTGGTAATTTGCTTATGCAGAAGGCTCAAGTCGCTAAGACGCTGACTGGGAAGCGGAAGGTCAGCAGTTCGATTCCCAAGTACGGCAGGACGGAAATGAGCTCCCGTCTTCATCCCAGCTCCTGCCAACCTAGCAGTTCGAAAGCAAGAAATTGCAAGTAGATAAATAGGGACCACTTTGGTGGGAAGGTAACAGCGTTCCGTGCGCTCCGGTGTCTAGTCATGCCTGCCACATGACCACGGAAACGTCTGCAGAAGCAGACAGCGCTGGCTCTTCGGCTTAGAAACAGAGATGAGCACTGCACCCTAGAGTCGGATACGACTGGCTTTCGAGCAAGGGATACCTTTACCTTTAGAAGTAGAAGGTGATACCTTTTCTGGAGCACTAAATTAAAAAAATCATTGCGAGCTTTTATGATTCATGATCACTTCTTCAGGCATACATTCAAATGTTCATGGAATGATGGTCTGTCAGTTTCTGTCCTTAAAAGCAGCAGTTGAGTTAATGTTTATATTTATGGTAATTTGCTGTCATAGATGAGTGATAGTTGATAGGATTCTGCCCATTTTACAACAGCTTCTCCACTATCATCATTGTCTTCATAGCCCCACAAGTTGTTGTGGCTATTAAAGTCACCTATTATGAACCTTACAGGTTTATTCTGGAAGTTTGGTGGTTCAACATCATTCTCCTCTGTCACTGCTGTAGACAGGATCTGGATATTGACAATCGGTGAGCCAGTATTTTGTTGGCATATTCTTATTAGTATTTTAATAGATACATTCTGTGGCTTGAAATAATTATATTAGTATTCCATCTGCCCCTAGTGATTTATTTCCTCCTAGTACTGCAGTGGCTCAAGTGGCTAAGACGCTGACTGGGAGGCGGAAGGTCAGCAGTTCGATTCCTGAGTACTGCAGGACGGAATGAGCTCCCATCTTTGTCCCAGCTCCTGCCAACCTAGCAGTTCAAAAGCAAGAAATTGCAAGAAGATAAATAGGAACCACTTAGGTGGAAAGGTAACAGTGTTCCGTGCACTCTGGTGTCTAGTCATGCCCGCCACATGACCACGGAAACATCTACAGAAGCAGACAACGCTGGCTCTTCGGCTTTGAAACAGAGATGAGCACTGAACCCTAAAGTTGGATACGACTGTCTTTGGAGCAAGGGAAACCTTTACTAGTACTGAAAAGCATTACAGGAGCTATATGTCTGAGTGACTTAGATAGAACTCCAGTGAAATGTGTGTAATTTTAATTTGGAAGGACCAACTTAGTAAGAAAGGAAAGGAGGAATCTTCTTTATTACCTTTCCTAGCAAATGTGCCAGTCTAAGCTAATACACATCTCGCCCCACCACCTACATTTCCATGGATAACATCAAGTTCAGTAGGTATACAAACTTTGTTATTTTAGAGTACAGTAGAACCCCGTATAACAAAAATAACTGGTTCCACTAGGCATTTTGTTATACGATTTTTTCATTATACGATGCATGCATCGTACAATGAAAATCCCTATGGGAAAATCATATAATGAAAATCTCTATGGGAAAAATCGAACAGCAAAAAGTTTTCCGTAGTACCATCCCCATAGGGATGCATTGCATTGTACAATGAAAATTTTCGTTGTGTGATGCAGTTCTGTTTTGTTTTTCAAATTTCCTTCGCTGTACGTTTTTTTTCATTGTATGATGCATTTGTTATACAGGGTTCTACTATAAGTGTTTAACTTGAATAGTTAGCTACTTTCTAGTTGCTTTCCTTACTCACATTAACTGCATTTTTCTAGCACACCAACATTTTAAAAAGAAATTTGGCACAGAAAAGGAATAATGGAAGCAATTTTGGCACATTATTGTGAGAAGACAATGGGTGATGGGGTGATGGGAGTAGCCTTCAAAAGTTCAGGAATGGATATGCCCAGCCCCAGGACCTCAAGAGGTTGGCTGGAGAAGTATAGAACTGCAGCAATGACTGAACATGTGGTTGGTGTTGTCAAGTCAGGGTAACAATGATTATTTGTTGGCTGTATGAGGATAAATTATATGAAATAAGTCCAATTCTGAATAAGTCATTGGTTCTGTCCACTTGACATCAAACTTGTTATTCATCTAAGGAGCACAAGGCAGTGTGTAGATCTGGCTAGGCTGTGGAGGATGGCAGAGGAGCCTGGCATGTGGTGGTCCATGGGGCTGCAAAGGATCGGACTCGACTGTGCGAATGAAGAACAAACACTTGTGTTTTTCTATTTTATTGGCACAAAGCCACTTAAAAGTTAATTATGTGTATGATATTGAGTTGGCCAATCTGAGAAAAAGTCCCTTGCATACCATCCAAAATGGGTTAGTCTTTTGCATAGACCTTGTGGGGGATATGGGGTACAATATGGAGAAGGAATGGTGAGGAGCTTGCCGTTTCTGTACTTTCGTGTTAGCTTGTGTTAAGTTCCATGTGACAGGCAGCACACTTTGCAAAATGCAATGAGGTGCAGCCAGTTGCTCCTCACTATATCATGTAAGAAACTTTCAGGGTAATCTATCTCAGGAATCTATGTTCTGTAATGAGTGACAAATCTTCCACTTTTTTTTTCTTGAGCCTCTTAATGTTCCCACCTCATTATGAAGCAATCTAAAGAACCTTGTACATAATTTCATGCTTGGCACCTGGATTAAATGAACTTTCATTCTTATGAAATCTAACAACTATAAAAACATGAAGCTGTTTTTAGAAACCACAGAGATCAGTTAACATACAGATTAACTTTCTTACCGTCAGTATAATGAAGAGTGTTGTCCCACAAAGGCGCAAACACCTGTTAAATCGAAGTTCTAAGTACTGCAAGCAAGAAACATTTTTAATAGAGATAAGCAAGGGTGACTCATGTGACAAGCAAAGGAGGTGTCTCATTCCCAAAATTTGAGGTGTGTCCTCATGTCCCAATCACAAATTACCTATATATATTCTTGATGAGAGAGATAATCATTTTCTTGGAAAAGAAATCAAAGACAGCCATGTAAACGTTAATTGCATAATTAACTATGGGAAATAACTCCCAATGAGGCAAGTTACAAGACCTGGACCCAGGTTTGAACCTAGTGATGTGACCAGCATTTAATTAGTTAGCAGCAAAACACTATGTGCATTATATAATTTAATTTACGGATGTATAAATCTCCAATAAAATTCTGGCCACTGCATCTGGTGCACAAATGTCCTATTACATCACTTAAAGAGAAACAAAATTACTTTCAATTTCCCTTATAATAAGCAAATCATGGTTCACCTCTGTTGTAAGAGTATGAATATAAAATAGATAGCTGCGTAAATAAGCAGGTGTTCAGGCAGCCACACGTGTGAAGTTAAAATAGTTGATTGCTATGGAAAGATCTTAAAAACAGATCTCACAATATTATAGAGTTTGCAATTCTCTTGATATTCTAGTCTGAGTTTGAGATGCAGCTCTCAGAAGACTGCTTAGAGCAGTGATGGTGAACCTTGGCACTCCAGGTGTTCTTGGATTTCAATTCCCAGAAGCCGTGATCAGCAGGAGTGCTGATTTGGGCTTCTGAGAATTGAAGTCCAAGAACACCTGGAGTGCCAGGATTCACCATCACTGGCTTAGAGCAAGTGTGGATGAAACGTGGAGCTGTTTATAACTCTCCTGGTTTCATCAAGTGCCTTTATTTCCACCCAGAAAAATGTGTTTTCTAAACAGGAAGAAAAAGACAAATTGACACTTTTTAGAAACTGCAAGGAAAATTGCCTTCTACATAGCTTCAGGGCCACAGCTATGGGGTGTCCGGGGGGGGGGGGGGCGTTGCCCACCCTGAGTTAGCAGTTTGCCCACCCTCAAACTCCTGGCTGCTTATATATAATATATTCGTTGTTGTTCAGTCCCACAGTCGATTCCAACCCTTTGCGACCCTATGGACCATTATCCTCCAGACATATATACAATATGACATTGTTGCCCATCCTGAAAAAAATATTCGCCCACCCATATCTGGGATCCTGGCTACGGCCCTGCATAGGTTGTAGAACTAACCTGCTGTGTCGAAACAGAAAAAAATAACCTTTAAAAAAACAAAATCCCACCGGAGATGAGATTCTCCTGGCTTTTCCACCTCCTTTCCTTCACACTTCTGGCAGACTCCTTTCCCCCCTGGACTTGCCAAAATTCACCCCTGGACCTCCCTGAGTTGCCAACCCCTGATTTAAAGCTAAGGAGTCGCGATGGTGTTGGGTGGTGGTCTGATCATACCTGTCAAGTTTCTGGAAATTTCTGTCAAATGAGGGAAATTTCCCGTCCAAAACTGGAAACTGGACAGCTATGCTTATCCTGTGCTGGCCTCCAGTCTAACTCCAGTCTAACTAATATGAGATGACGGCGGGAAAGAGTGTAAAATACTAGGGTTTGACAGAAATTTCCCAAAACTTGACAGGTATGGATCCGATTGTGGTTCCAAACACCCCTCTTGGAGGAGGCTCTTCCTCTGTGTGTGCGCGTGTGCGTGTGTGTGCCCACAGAGAGAGGAGGCTGGATGAATGAGACGAGCCCCTTCCCGTCCCGTCCCGTCCCGTCCCTGCTTACCTCGTAGGTACTGGTGATGCCCAGGCGGTAGAAGACCGGCAGGAAGATCTCGGCGCTGAGGACGACCACCGCCGCGTAGGTGATGGCGAAGAGGCTGAAGATGGCCCCGAAGCGGTAGACCTCGGACGGCGTGCCCAGCACGGTGACGGCGGACATGAAGCTGGCCGTCAGCGACAGAGCCACCGGCACCGCCGACATGCGGCGCCCGCCCAGCAGGAACTCCCCGTGGCTGCTGATGCCCTGGCTTCTGCCGACGCAGGCGTAGTACACGCCGATGGCCGCGGAGACCACCAGCATGGCCGCGAAGACCAGGTAGTCCCAGAAGGCGAAGCCCCCGAGGGCTTTGCACCCGCCGCCGCCCGTCCCCGTCCCCGTCCCCGTCATGGCTCCAAGCGCGTCCGAGTAGCCTCTCGGGGGCCACCCACCCCACACACACACCTGAGCAGGAAAGAAACCCCCAGGTGTGGGGCAGGATGAAAAGGGGCAGCAGCTCCCTCGGGCTTCGTCGTCGCCCACCACCACCACCACCCTCACGAGCTTTCCGACCGGCTAGTCAAAGGTCTTCCCTTGCTCGAAAGCCAGTCGTATCCGACTCTAAGGTTCAGTGCTCATCTCTGTTTCTTCAAAGACCGGCTAGGGCTGAGCCTTTTGGGGCGCGCAACTCTCCGTCCCCACACCTGAGGCTGAGGCGCCCCCCGCCCTGCCTCTTCTTCTTTCTCCTCAGCCGCGCGCCGCCTTTCCCTGCAATGGGGCTCGTCCTCAGGTGGTGGCGGCGGCGCACCTGCTGCCGTTCCTCCTCCTCCTCCTCTCAGGACGCCCCTCTCCGCCCCACGCGCGGCTTCTCCTCCTCTGTCCCTCTGCTCTTCCTCCCTCGCGCCCAGCCCGCGCGCGCCTCCCTCCCCTGCCTCTCCAGCCTCCTCCTCGCTCTGTCTTCGCCCTCCTCCTTGTCCCTAGTCGTCATCCCGCGCTTTCCTTGGCCCACCTGTCCGTCCCTTCTCGCCCTCTCGCGTCTCTCCCCCCCCCAAAGGGCGCCTCGCTTGCCCCTCACGGGCTCCCGGGGGTCCCTCGTCTTTCCCCAGCCTTTCTCGCCCTACAGCGGGCGCCTTGTTGCCCTGCGGGGCTGCTGGTGGTTCCCCCCCCCCCGCCCCCAATCCAGCCCTCAGTTGGCACCACTTTCCTTCACCCGCCTGGCAAGGGCTCTTCGTTCGCTCGCCCTTGGCCTTTTATCTCACGGCAACTCCCGGGGGGGGGGGGTTGGCCTAAGTTCTGGCCCGTGTGTGGTGGCTCCCTTCCCTCTCCACCTTGGGACGAAACTGGACTGGACGGGCCTGCCTTCTTCCTACTCGGTTGGGCATAGAGTTGGCATAATTCTCTCCCAACAAAACCGGGACAGAAGCATACTTGACAAAAAAATGAGCAGGTTATCTACAAAATGGTGACTGCAGTGGCTCAAGTGGCTAAGACACTGACTGGGAGGCGGAAGGTCAGCGGTTCGATTCCCGAGTACTGCAGGACGGAATGAGCTCCCGTCTTTGCCCCAGCTCCTGCCAACCTAGCAGTTTGAAAGCAAGACATTGCAAGTAGATAAATAAGGACCACTTCGGTGGGAAGGTAACAGCATTCTGTGTGCTTCGGTGTCTAGCCATGCCTGCCACATGACCACGGAAACGTCTGCAGCAGCAGACAGCTCTTCGGCTTTGAAACAGAGATGAGCACTGCACCCTAGAGTCGGATACGACTGGCTTTCGAGCAAGGGAAACCATTAGCTTTACTTATCTACAAAATAACCTTTTTAAAAAAACATAATGTAATGACAGCTATAAAACACTTTCACATTAAATATATCAATACATACATTAATTTATTTACAAAGGTTAATTCTTACTGTAAGATGATCTGTTGTACTTGAGAAGTTGCATCATGGTCAGCTCTTAACTTCCTCAGTTTTAGGAAATACACTGGTCACACTTATCGGGTAGTGGCGTGAGATGACGACATTAAGATTTGTCTCCAGGTATTCTCCAACTCCAGTGTGGCAGGACACATCACTCATTTGATGGTGAGAGTTTGAATTTATTTTAATGGTGTGTTATAATACACAATCAAATCCAGGACTTTAATATGATTTTTATTGAACTGGCTGGGACAATTTGTCTGACCTTGAATACGGGACAATCCCGGTTTTCCAGGACATATGGCAACTCTAGGCCCACATCGCTACTTTCACTGCCACTACCGCTGCCTTGTCTCCTCTGCTTGGCTTGGCATGTCCCTGACAGCGTTCCGTTAAATCATCCGCCTTGCTACGGATCTTTAGTGTCTTGCACGGAAGACAAAGAAGGAGTCGCAGGAAGGACTAACACAGGTTTATTCATTGATGATCAGGATGAACATGTGGTAATGGCAGAGGTACATCACATTATATACAGTAGCACAATACATTTGAATCTTGCTGCACGGTAGCTCATTGGCTGCTACCGGCGTGGCGTCGTTCAGGTCACGCCTCTCTTCTGTAGTTGTTTGATGGTGCGGGAAAGTTCCCGCGGCTGTTGGTGATTTGGGGAATGTGAACCATGTGAGGTGAACGCTCGCAGCTGCCCTCTATGGGCAGCTTACTCGCGTTCCTTTACAGCTGGGCTACATTGTAATTGTGGTCAGGTTACATTCATACACTTCAAGACAACATCTCTTAAAGCAACATTGTACATACATAACATCCCTCCCCCCTAGGATGGGACGAAGTCCCTCAACCATTGTGGCTTTCCGCACGTGCGCCTGGGGCGTGCGGCCGCTTGACTTAACACAGGGGAGCCGGAGGCTCCTGGTTCCGCGGAGTCCTGTCCTGCAACCGAAAGGGGGGACTCATTAGTGGCTCGGTGTGGAGCCTGCGGTAACCTTTCATTGGGGGACGGGAATGGAACGAACAATTGGGAAGTGAATCCCTGCCTACCGTTTGGGGCGTTTGGGGTCCCCCCCAGTACGAATCTCGGGACCGACGAAGAGGCCCTCGTGGCCTCGCCACCCCCCGTTACCTGCCCGGGAGCTCTAGAGACTGTGGTGGGCGGACTTCCCCCTGTTGCCTGTCTTGGGGGTGTTTGTCTCTGGGGAGCTGGAGCTATGGTATATTCTAAAACAAAAGGGCTGGGGGGACTGGAAGTACCAGGGGCTGAACTGAAACCCCTCTTCTCGCTAGGACGGGTGGGGGACCACTCCGCGACACCCCCCTGGTACTGTAACTCATAATCGAATTCATCCCTCTCCTCCAAAGTATCCTCCTCTGCGGTTGAGAACGGAGGATATGCATTTGTATCCGCGGGTGCCGCCGTGTCTCCCCCTTGGGTAACGCGGGTGGGGGAGGACCCTAACGCTGATTCCCCCTCACCGGTGACTCGCCTTCTGAGTTGGTCGGCGTGCCTTCTCCAGAGTAGACCTGAGCTAGTCTCGACCCTGTAGGATACCGGCCCCGTTTGCTCAACAATTGTCCCAGGTACCCACGCTGGCCCCGAGGCCGTGTAGTTCCTGCAGTGAACCGGGTTCCCTACCGAAAAACTTTTGGAGCTCTCTCCCCCTATGTTTATATTTCTCCCTTCATCCTCCACCCTGGACGGATCCATCCGGTCAAAAAGTGTTACCGGACGCCTCCTCATGAGGAGTTCGGCTGGGGAAAAACCTGAAGCTAGGGGGGTTGTCCTGTAGCAGATGAGGAACTGACACAGATGCAGGTTCAACTCACCGGGACCCATGCGCCGCAGTGCATCTTTCGTAGTGCGCACTTGGCGCTCTACCTGACCGTTTGTAGCGGGGTGAAACGGGGCAGCGGTAATGTGCCTGATGGCGTTTCTCTCAATAAAAGTCTTGAACTCTGCAGACGTGAAGGTACTAGCGTTATCGCTAACGAGGACGTCTGGCAGGCCGAAACAGGCAAAAAGCTTGCGCAACTGTTTAATGGTTGCCGCAGAGGAAGTGCTGTTCATGGGGATTACCTCCAACCACTTGGAGTAGGAGTCGACTACCAGCAGAAACATGGACCCGCGGAAAGGGCCAGCGAAGTCGACATGAATCCGGGACCATGGCCCGCGGGCCGTGTCCCATTCCCTATGGGGCAACCGGGACTCCTCGGGCCGAGAGCTCTGGCAGCTCTCACACGTGCCCACCAAACGTTCTATATCCCCGTCTATCTGGGGCCACCAAAAGAAACTCCTGGCCAGAGCCTTGGAGCGCACGATCCCGGGGTGACTGGTATGCAGTAGCTTCAGTACCTTAGCCCGCAGCTTCTCTGGGATGACTACCCGTTGGCCCCAGAGTAGACAGCCCCTTTCCAGGGAAAGTTCCACTCTGCGCCTGAAAAATGGCTTGAAATGTTCCTCGGGGGGAGTAGTGGGCCACCCTTTCCTAACCCAGGAACTAACTAGGGCCAGTATCTTGTCGGCCGCCGTGGCCTTGGCGAGGTCGGCCGGGACGATGGGGGGTGAGTCGAGAGACTCAATCAGCAGGACTTGGTGTTCCTGCTCTACCTCGCATGTGGGGTCCCCTAAACTAGGGAGAGGGGATCGGGACAGGGCGTCCGCATGGGAGATCTCCTTCCCTGGGCGATAGACCAGTTCATACTGGTAGGCGTTGAGGAAAATGGCCCAACGCAGCATCCTGGGGGATAGAATTTGCGGGGTGGGTTTGCCGGTAGTGAAGATCCCCAGAAGCGGCTTGTGATCCATCACTACCGTAAACTCGCGGCCGTATAGGAAATCGTGGAACTTCTTCGTTCCCGCGATTATGGCTAGGGCTTCCCTATCTGTTTGCGCGTAATTGCGCTCGGCCTTCGAGAGGGACCTTGAGTAGTACGTCACCGGGGCTTCCCTCCCGCTCTCCAACACGTGGCACAGAACCGCCCCCACCCCCACTGGGGACGCATCACAGACTAAAACCACTGGTTTTTTCGGATCGAAGTGGGTCAGGACAGCATCTGAGGATAGGAGTGACTTAAGGTCCTTGAATGCTTTCTCCTGCCTGTCCCCCCACCGCCAAGTTGCATCCTTCTTAAGTAACGCGTGCAGTGGCTCCGCAACCGATGCCTTCCGAGGCAGGAAGGAATGATAGAAATTTAGGAGCCCTAGAAATGACTGCAGCTCCGGTTTCGCGGTGGGGCGAGGGGCGTCTCTCACAGCCGCAACCTTGGACTCGGAGGGTTTGATTCCGTCCGGGGTTACCTTAAAACCTAGAAACTCAACCTCCCTCGCAAAGAATACACACTTGTCCCTCCTCAATCGAAGTCCTGCCCTCTCGAACACTGAGAGGACCCCATCTAGCCTCTTTGCTAACTCTAATTCGCTCCCCGCTGTTATCAACACGTCGTCGAAGTATGGGAGGACACCTGGAAGCCCCTTTAACAGGCGTTCCACGAGGGACTGGAAAATTCCGGGGGCCGAATTCACGTCAAACTGAAGGCGCGTTACCTTAAACGCCCCCTTGTGCGTCACGATCGTTTGTGCGGCGGCAGCAGCTGGGGTTACAGAGAGCTGCTGATATGCCTGGGCCAGATCTAGCTTGGCAAAACACCTCCCCCCATGTAACGTGGCCAGCAAATGGCTGACCACGGGCACCGGGTATGCATTTGGCCGAATGGCCTTATTTATCGTACATTTATAGTCCGCACAAATCCTGACCTCCCCGTTTGACTTGAGGGCTGTAACAATCGGCGTTTCCCACTCCGCCGAGTCAACTGGAACCAAAATCCCCTGCCCCACCAATTTGTCCAGTTCCGCCTCGATCTTGTCCTTGAGGGCGAAGGGCACTCTCCTTGGCTTGAGGCGGATGGGCCGGATTCCTGGGTCCAGCTCAAAGGAAACCGGGGGCCTCTTGTATTTCCCGAGCCCCTTCTTGAAAACGTCTGGGTGTGCGTTGCACACGTCCCGCATTGGGTCAGACTCGATGGCGTTAATGCCGGACAGTTCGATCCCCAGGGGAGCAAACCACTGCGTTCCCAAAAGGCAGCACCTCCCCCCTTTGAGGACCACTAGGGGCAGTTTCTCGGAGTAGTTCTTGAACTTCACCTTGAAGTTCCCCACCCCCAACACCGGGATCCCTTTTCCCTGCACGTCCCGTAGGTGAGATCTCATGGCCCGCAGTTTGGGCCGCTTCTCTGGGGGAATACGCATAAACTCTTTTTGGGACAGGATGGAATAAGATGACCCCGAGTCTATCTCCATCCTCACTGGGACCCCCTGCAGCAGTACCTCTATGAAAAACCGCCGGTGCTCCAGGCCCATGCGGTTCACGCCTTCCTCGCTGTAGCTGGCTGAGACCTTCCTGGTGCTGGCCGCCTTTCGTTGGTGCGTCTGGGAATGGCTGGAACTGCCCTTGTCCTCGACTCGCCCACGCCTGCATACTCGGGCGATGTGTCCTTTTCGGCCGCAGTTGTGACACTCGGCCTTTCGGAACGGGAACCTCGTGCGGTCGTGGGACGCCCCACAACCGTCGCAGCGGCGGTCCTGCCGTTCGCGGGTCTGCCGCTTCTCACCTCGCCTCTTGATCCTCTGGACGTCGTCGTCCTCACTGGAGTAGGGGTCCGCTGTCGTGGACGACTCCTCGGACGATGTTGGTGTGCCGGCGGGCGGCTTGGGGGCCCGCCAGGCCGTCTTCGCTGGTGTCCGCCGGGCCGCCTGTACTGGTGACTTGGCCCTCTCGGACGTGGCCCCTCGGGACTTGAACAGTCTGACGCCGCTCCTGGCCTCCTCGGCTGCTTGGGCCTCCCGCAGTACCTCGTTGAACGTGAGGCGGTGGTCGCGGGTCATCAGCCTCCTCTGAAGCTCCTCATCCCTCAAACCACACAACATGCGGTCTCGGAGGGCCTGGTCCAGGTCATCCCACTGGCAGTGCACCGCTGCTAGCCTGAGGGCCGCCGCGTAGGCGGACACGGATTCGGCCGGTCGCTGGTCTCGCCTGTGGAACGCGACCCGGGCTGGGAAGATCGAAACGGGCGGCTGGAAATGCTCGCCCAACCTCTCCAGGATGCGGTCGAGGGGCACTTCGTCCACCTTCCGGGGGGGCCACCAGGGTCATCAGGATACGCAGCGTGGCCGGCCCCACCCGAGCCAGGAAGTGGGAGCGCATTTTCGCCGCCGCCGCGGCGACGCAGCTTCCATCGCGTGCCGAAACTGGCACTCGTAGAGCTCCCATTGTTCGGGCTCGCTGACATCGAACTGGTACGGCTTGACCTTGGGATTCGCCATCAATCCCACCTTCATCGCCAATTTAGTGTCTTGCACGGAAGACAAAGAAGGAGTCGCAGGAAGGACTAACACAGGTTTATTCATTGATGATCAGGATGAACATGTGGTAATGGCGGAGGTACATCACATTATATACAGTAGCACAATACATTTGAATCTTGCTGCACGGTAGCTCATTGGCTGCTACCGGCGTGGCGTCGTTCAGGTCACGCCTCTCTTCTGTAGTTGTTTGATGGTGCGGGAAAGTTCCCGCGGCTGTTGGTGATTTGGGGAATGTGAACCATGTGAGGTGAACGCTCGCAGCTGCCCTCTATGGGCAGCTTACTCGCGTTCCTTTACAGCTGGGCTACATTGTAATTGTGGTCAGGTTACATTCATACACTTCAAGACAACATCTCTTAAACCAACATTGTACATACATAACAGGATCGCAATCCTATTTGGGCGTTGGGGGAGGAAGGGCTCCCCAGGCAGACTTCATCAGTAGCCCTTTAGCCGAATGTGCCTCTGGTGCAGAAGCCTTAGTGTAGCACCAGCCCCTGTGATGGCGAACCTTGGGGCAACCATTTTGTCGGCTAAACCTCCTCACACCAGATCAAGCCCAAGGTCCGGCTAGTGCCGTGATGGCGAACCTTGGCAATCCAGATGTTCTTGGACTTCAATTCCCATAAGCCCCCGTGAATCTGCACGAATGGTTTACTGCGATTAATCTGGCCCATGCCGCCCCATCGCTCCTGGAAGCGGAAGTAAAACGCGCCCCATACGGTTAGAAGGAAGGAGGCAATTCCTTGTTGCATAAACAGGTTTGGGCTATGTTTAGGAAGCTTTTTTACTTCATAGAAAAAAGGACAGTTGGAGGACCTTTCTAATTCCGCTTCCAGGAGCGTCGAGAGCGGCGCGGGCCGGATGAATCACAGTTAACCCATTCATGTGGATTCACGGGGGGCTTGGGCTAGTTGATTGCTATGGAAAAAACTTAAAAACAGATCTCACAATATTATAGAGTTTGCAAGTCTCTTGATATTCTAGTCTGAGTTTGAGATGCAGCACTCAGAAGACTGCTTAGAGCAGTGATGGTGAACCTTGGCACTCCAGGTGTTCTTGGACTTCAATCCCCAGAAGCCCTGATCAGCAGGAGTGCTGACTTGCACTTCTGGAAATTGAAGTCCAAGAACATCTGGAGCATACCTGTCAAGTTTTGGGAAATTCCTGTCAAATAAAGGAAATTTCCCATCCAAAATGGGAAACTGGACAGCTATGCTTATCCTGTGCTGGCCTCCAGTGTAACTCCAGTCTAATTGCAGTCTAACTAATATGGGATGACAGTGGGAAAGAGTGTAAAATATGTGGTTTTGACCAAATTTCCCAAAACTTGACAGGTATGATCTGGAGTGCCAAGGTTCGCCATCATGTGGCGAACCTTGGGCTTGATCTGGTGTGAGAAGGTTTAGCTGACAAGGTTTGAGAAGGTTTAGCTGACATTGCCCTGGGTACTCCCAATTGGGGTTCAAAAAGGTTAAAATGAGCCACAATCTTCAAGGAGATTGTATAATGAAGCAATGTATATAGAACAGGGATTCTCAACCTGTGGCCCAAGGGCTGGATGCGGCCCACGGCACCATTTCATATGAAGTGCCATGTGGTGATAAGGAAAAGGTAAAGGTTTCCTGTTGTGTTCTAAAGCATGTGCCTTTAAACAATGTATCTATCCATGTGTATCCAATGTAACCTGTTCCATGTGTAACATTGTAACCTCAGCTGCATCACTGTAACCCTAATAGGACGCGAGCTAGTGACCACTAGATGGCAATAGCGAGCGTCCAAGCTCATTGGTCCAAGACTCACCCAAGAGCAACAGCGCGGGAAGATTCCCGCCACCACCTTCACCTGGACAAGAAGGGCGTGACCTGAAATGACGTCACGCGGACAGTAGCCAATAGACTGTCAAGGAGCCACATTCAAATGTATAGCCACTGTATATATTGAGCTGTTCGTCCGCCATTACCACATGTTCCCTCTGACCAGCATGTAATAAAGTTGTGTTAAGCCAGCTCTTCGGCTGTCCTGGTGTCTTTGGTCCCATACACTAAATTGGCGACGAAGGTGGGATCATGGCTGCCCACGGAACCAAGACATACGCCGGTTTCGACATCAAGAAACCACAAGATTGGGAACTCTTCGAAATGGACTTCCAAGGCGCGCTGGTGGAGTTCGACGTTACGGACAAGGCGAAGAAAAGAGCCATCCTCACCAGAATGCTCGGGCACGACGGCAAGAGGGTATTGATTGACCTCATCGCACCCAAAAAGGCAGCTGAATTCAAGGCAAAGGAGCTCCTGACGGTGTTGCGAGACCATTTCCGGCCCTCGGTGGCGATGTTTCCCGCTCGGAGCGCGTTTTGGAGGCGAGTCCAAGCGCCAGGAGAGTCGGTCGCCGCCTTCGTAGCGGCCCTGCGTCTGGCTGCCGGCCCATGCAAATGGGAGAACTTGGAAGTCACCCTCAGGGACTGCGTGCTATGCGGCCTGAAGGACGCCGAGATTCAGCGCACGCTGATGAATCAGGAGCCGCCCCCCACGTTGCAGGAGGTCCTGAAAGTGGCACAGGCCGCGGAAGCCACGAAGGCCGGGGTGCAAGAGCTCCAGGACTGGCGGCCAAAGGTCGACAAAACAGAGAGTTCGGTGCACGCAGCCCGGCGAATTTTGAAATCGTCCGCCGAAAGCAGCGACGACGAGGACGTCCGGAGGGTCCGGAAGGAGGGCCGGCGTTGCGACGGCTGCGGGGCGGCTCACGACCGTGCCAGGTGTCCGTTCAGAAAAGCCGAGTGCCACAACTGCGGGCGACGCGGGCACATCGCCAAAGTCTGCAGACAACGGCGCAAGGACCGGAGGAGCTCGCCCGACCGCCCAGCGAGGCCAGACCGCTCGACGAGACTAAAGGATGGCGCCCGGCCCACGAGGAAGCAGGACGGCGTGGGCCGCATCTCCGACGACAGCGACGACGACGCCCCAGTTTTCAGCGTGTCCATGGGACACCCCCGTTACTTTGTTGAGGTACTGGTGCAAGGGGCCCCTGTTAGGATGGAGATTGACTCTGGCTCCTCATATTCCATCATTTCCCAGAGGGAGTTTTTGAGAATTGCCCCCCGCGTACGGCCCAAGCTCAAAGCGTTGAGGTCCACGCTTCGGGACGTGCAAGGGAACAGTATCCCGGTGTTGGGGGTTGGGAAATTCCAGGTCCAGTACAAGCGGCACGCCGCGGAACTCCCCCTAGTCGTTCTTAAGGGGGGTAATTGCAGCCTCCTCAGGACTCAATGGTTTCAGCCCCTGGGTCTGTTCATTGGGGGGGTGCACGCCATTGGGTCTGACCCAATACAGGAGGTGTGCGACGTGCACCCCGAAGTCTTCAAAAAGGGACTTGGGAAATTCAATGGACCCCCAGTAACTTTCGACCTGGACCCGGAGGTCCGCCCAATAAGACTCAAACCGCGCAGAGTGCCTTTTGCACTCAAGGACAAAATAGAGGCGGAACTGGACAAATTAGTGGGCCAGGGGATTCTTGTTCCTGTTGATTCTGCAGAGTGGGAAACTCCAATTGTCACGGCATTGAAGGCCAATGGGGAGGTTCGCATTTGCGCCGATTATAAGTGCACCATTAATAAGGCAATCCGCCCTAATGCGTATCCGGTGCCGGTGGTCAGCCATTTGCTAGCCAGGTTACATGGGGGAAAGTGTTTCGCTAAGCTCGACCTGGCACAGGCCTATCAGCAACTCATGGTGACCCCTGCCGCAGCTGCTGCACAGACCATAGTCACGCATAAGGGGGTGTTCCAGGTGACGCGCCTCCAATTTGGCGTGAACTCGGCGCCTGGAATTTTCCAGTCGCTCGTGGAACGCCTCCTCAAAGGGCTGGACGGCGTTTTACCATATTTTGATGATGTATTGATAACGGGGGGGAGTGAGGTGGAGTTGGCTGAAAGGCTAAACAAGGTCCTGGCGGCATTCGAACAGGCGGGGTTGAGGTTGCGAAAAGACAAATGCGTCTTCTTCGCGAAGGAGGTTGAGTTCTTAGGGTTCCGAGTAACACCCGAGGGGATCAAACCGTCCAAATCCAAGGTGGCCGCCATCAAGAAAGCCCCTCGCCCCACATCCAAGCCCGAGTTGCATTCGTTCCTAGGGCTCATAAATTTCTACCACTCCTTCCTTCCACGGAAGGCTGCGGTGGCTGAGCCGCTTCACAAGTTGCTCAAGAAAGATGCGGCATGGAAGTGGGGCGATGACCAGGAGAGGGCATTCACGGAACTGAAACAACTCCTGGCGTCTGACGCCATCCTGACCCATTTCGACCCCAAACAGCCGGTGGTACTGATCTGTGATGCATCCCCGGTGGGGGTGGGGGCAGTGTTATGCCACGTGTTGGAAAACGGGAGGGAGGCCCCAATAGCATTTTACTCCAGGTCCCTGTCCCAAGCGGAGAGGAACTACGCCCAGACAGACAGGGAAGCGCTGGCGATAATTGCGGGGACCAAAAAATTTCACGATTTTCTATATGGCCGCCCCTTCACCATCGTGACTGACCACAAGCCCCTACTAGGCATTTTTACCGCAGATAAGCCCACGCCACAGATCCTGTCCCCGAGGATGCTTAGGTGGGCCATTTTTCTCAACGCCTACCAGCACGCGTTGGTGTACCGGCCCGGGAGAGAGATCAGCCATGCGGACGCCCTGTTGAGGTCCCCCCTCCCCCAGACACACAGCCATGTGGGCGGGGAGGAGCCGGACCGCCAGGTGCTCATGATAGAAGTCTTAGATTCGCCCCCCATAGTACCCGCCGATATCGCTAAAGCGACAAGCAGAGATAGGACGTTGGCGGCGGTTAGCTCCTGGGTACAGAAAGGGTGGCCAGCGTCTTCCCCAGCGGAAGAATTTGCCCCATTTTTCAGGAAAAAGTTGGAGCTGTCCCTAGAGAGGGGGTGTCTCTTGTGGGGGCAGCGGGTGGTGATTCCCTACATCCCTTCGGCCGCGGGTACTTAAACTGCTGCACGTCAGCCACCCCGGAATTGTGCGCTCCAAAGCGCTGGCCCGGAGCTACTTTTGGTGGCCCCAGTTAGACGCCGACATCGAGCACATGGTCGGCACTTGTGAGAGTTGCCAATGCTCCAGACCGGAGGAGGCCCGTCTTCCCCACAGGGAGTGGGACGCGGCTAAGGGGCCGTGGTCCCGGATACACATAGATTTTGCGGGCCCGTTCCGAGGAACTCTGTTTCTCCTTGTTGTGGACGCTTTCTCTAAGTGGTTGGAGGTCATCCCAGTCACGAGCACCTCCTCGGCTGCGACAATTAAGCATTTGCGGAGAATTTTTTCTACGTTCGGCATACCCGACACTCTAATTAGCGATAACGCTAGTTGCTTCACGTCCGCTGAGTTCAGGGCATTCACAGAGATTAACGCCATCCGGCACATCACCTCCGCCCCTTTCCATCCGGCCACCAATGGCCAAATGGAGCGCCTCGTACGCACCACGAAGGACGCGCTGCGGCGCATGGGCCCCGGGGACCTCAACCTGCAAGTGTGTCAGTTTCTGCTAGGGTACAGGGTGACCCCGTTGGCGTCTGGATACTCCCCCGCGGAGCTCTTAATGCGCAGGAAACTGGCCACCATTCTCACTAGGCTAGATCCCACGAGAGTTGAAGACAAGGGGAGGAACATCGGGATAGAAGCCACAAAGAGTTTTAGTGTGGGTGCCCCGGTGCATTGCAGGAACTACGCCAGCGCGGGGCCAGCCTGGGTACCGGGGGTGGTCGTGGAGCAGACCGGTCCCGTATCGTACCGCGTGGAGACCAACACAGGTCTACTCTGGCGGCGGCACGCGGACCAGCTACGGAACCGGGTCTCAGGAAGTCAGGGCACTGACAGCACTGGGGCAAAATCAGCGTTAGGGTTCTCCCCCACCCGTTTAGCCCAAGGGGGAGGAGAGGGGGGGTCCAGAGTCCCCACCAAGGGGGGAGGAGGAAGAATTCATCCTCATAGATATCCCGCGGGATCCCCCAACAGAGTTTAATTTTGAGTTACAGAACCGGGGGGGGGTTTCGGAGTGGTCCCCCACCCATCCAAGCGAGAAGAGGGGTTTTACGTTAGCCCCTGGTGCCCCCGGTTCGCCCACAACGGAATCTACCCTTTCCCCTAAAGCTGCAAAACCGCAGCAAGCCACTAACAAGTCTCCCTCTCCCATTACAGGACAAGGGTCCAGGGAACAAGGAAGCGGGAGCGGCCCCCGGGGGGGCCAACCCACATCGCGGCCCAAACGCGAGTGCAAGAAACCATCTTGGTTAAGAGACTTCGTCTCATCCTAGGGGGGAGGGATGTTGTGTTCTAAAGCATGTGCCTTTAAACAATGTATCTATCCATGTGTATCCAATGTAACCTGTTCCATGTGTAACATTGTAACCTCAGCTGCATCACTGTAACCCTAATAGGACGCGAGCTAGTGACCACTAGATGGCAATAGCGAGCGTCCAAGCTCATTGGTCCAAGACTCACCCAAGAGCAACAGCGCGGGAAGATTCCCGCCACCACCTTCACCTGGACAAGAAGGGCGTGACCTGAAATGACGTCACGCGGACAGTAGCCAATAGACTGTCAAGGAGCCACATTCAAATGTATAGCCACTGTATATATTGAGCTGTTCGTCCGCCATTACCACATGTTCCCTCTGACCAGCATGTAATAAAGTTGTGTTAAGCCAGCTCTTCGGCTGTCCTGGTGTCTTTGGTCCCATACACTAAATTTCCCTTGTTTGAAAGCCAGTCATATCCGACTCTAGGGTTCAGTGCTCATCTCTGTTTCAAAGCCGAAGAGCCAGCGCTGTCTGCTTCTGCAGACGTTTCTGTGGTCACGTGGCAGGCATGACTAGACACTGTTTACCTTCCAACCAAAGCGGTCTCCATTTATCTACTTGCAATTTCTTGCTTTCGAACTGCTAGGTTGGCAGGAGCTGGGACAAAGATGGGAGCTCATTCCATCCTGCAGTACAGTACTCGGGAATTGAACTGCTGACCTTCTGCCTCCCAGTCAGCGTCTTAGCCACTTGAGCCACTGCAGTCCCTGGCCATGTGGTGGTGGAAGGGCAAAATGGCCATCTGGCCCCCGAAGCTGTCTGGGGAAGTGTGACCCGGCCCCCGGCTTGAAAAGGTTGAAAACTCCTGGTATAGAGAAAAGATGCCACAAACCCACTCCTGTTGAGAAAATCCTCTTGTTGGTTGGATGCCCAGAGAACTAGCAAGAGAATAACCCTCTCAACATCCTCTGAATTGTCTTAGGAAGGTAGTAAAGGTAAAGGTTTCCCTTGCTCGAAAGCCAGTCGTATCCGACTCTAGGGTGCAGTTCTCATCTCTGTTTCTAAGCCGAAGAGCCAGCGCTGTCTGCTTTTGCAGACGTTTCCGTGGTCATGTGGCAGGCATGACTAGACACCGGAGCACACGGAACACTGTTACCTTCCCACCGAAGTGGTCCCTATTTATCTTCTTGCAATTTCTTGCTTTCGAACTGCTAGGTTGGCAGGAGCTGGGACGAAGACAGGAGCTCATTTCTGTCCTGCAGTACTCGGGAATTGAACTGCTGACCTTCCGCTTCCCAGTCAGCGTCTTAGCCACTTGAGCCACTGTAGTTCTCTTAGGAAGGTAGGTAAAGGTCACCTTTGCTCGAAAGCCAGTGGTATCTGACTAGGGTTCAGTGCTCATCTCTGTATATAGCCAAAGAGCCATTGCTGTCTGTGTTTTGCAGATGCCTAGACACCGAGATGCATGGAATGCAGTTTACCTTCCCATCGAAGTGATACCTATTTATCTACTTGCAATTTCTTGCTTTCAAACTGCTAGGTTGACAGGAGCTGGGGCAGAGATGGGTGCTCTTCTGTCATGCAGTACTTGGGTTTTGATTTGCTGACCTTCCGCTTCCCAGTCAGTGTCTTAATCACTCGAGCCACTGCAGTCCCTAAGATGGTTGAAGGAACTATATTTTTCTAAAATTTGCTAGATTGTCTTTGCACTGTAATGATCATCAACTGAACTTCAGAAATACTGTAAACTACTTTCCTTGGCTGTCCCCAGACAATCAGGGGAAGTATTTAATTTGCTAACAGGGTGAAGCTGTTAAATGATAGTACAGGAGAAACAAAATTCATTAGGACACAGGAATCCTGTTAAATTGCAATTTGCTCCCCATCCCACACCTTTATTGAATTTTGTAATATGGGGAAATGAGGATCAGCTATTTCTACATGGTCAGGTATACTAAGGGCCTGTCTACACTGGCCAGTTTTAGGATGGCATGATAGAGGAGCCAAGGTGGCTTACAATATTAAAAGTAAGAAAAATTAAAAACTAGAAGGTATTGTGGTGGCTTAGTGGTTAAGATGCTGAATTTGATGACTGAAAGTCATCATCAGGTTAGCAGTTCGAGACCTGTGTGCTGCAAGATGGAGTGAGTTCCCATCTCTGTCCCAGCTCCTGCAACTTTATTTATTTATTTTTGCTATTTCTATTCTGCCTTACTCATCGCGAAACGATTCAAGGTGGCCTCCAACAAATTATCAAACTATCAAGTTAAACAACGGTTAAAAAAGCATTAGTTAAATCATTAATTAAAAACATAGTTAAAAGCACAAGGAAAACACGTAAAAAGCACAAAATTAAAAAGTTCCTAACATCTAAAATCCTCCCTAAACCATTAAAAAGGATGGGGTAAAATGGGGTAGGGTTTAGGGGGGGGGGGGAGAGAGACAGAAATACAATCACCGCCCTGCCTTCCTGGGACCCGGCTCCGGAGCTGGTCCGCGTGCCGCCGCCAAAGTAGACCTGTGTTGGTCTCCACGCGGTATGATACGGGACCGGTCTGCTCCACGACCACCCCCGGTACCCAGGCTGGCCCCGCGCTGGCGTAGTTCCTGCAATGCACCAGGGCGCCCACGCTGAAACTTTTGGTGGCTTCTAACCCGATGTTCCTCCCCTTGTCCTCAACTCTCGTGGGGTCTAGCCTAGTGAGTATGGTGGTCAGTTTCCTGCGCATTAAAAGCTCCGCGGGGGAGTATCCTGACGCCAACGGGGTCACCCTGTACCCTAGCAGAAACTGACACACTTGCAGGTTGAGATCCCCGGGGCCCATGCGCTGCAGCGCGTCCTTTGTGGTGCGTACAAGGCGCTCCACTTGGCCATTGGTGGCCGGGTGAAAGGGGGCGGAGGTGATGTGCCGGATGGCGTTAATTTCAGTGAACGCCCTGAACTCAGCGGATGTGAAACAACTAACGTTATTGCTAATTAGGGTGTCGGGTATGCCGAACGTGCAAAAGAGCCTCTGCAAATGCTTAATGGTCGTGGCCGAGGAGGTGCTCGTGACTGGGATGATCTCCAACCACTTGGAGAAGGCGTCCACAACAAGGAGAAAAAGGGTTCCTCGGAACGGGCCCGCGAAATCTATGTGCACCCGGGACCACGGCCCTTTAGCCTCGTCCCACTCCCTGTGGGGAAGGCGGGCCTCCTCTGGCCTGGAGCATTGGCAACTCTCGCAAGTGCCGACCATGTGCTCGATGTCGGCGTCTAACTGGGGCCACCAGAAGTAGCTCCGGGCCAGCGCTTTGGAGCGCACAATTCCAGGGTGGCTGACGTGCAGCAGTTTAAGTACCCGCGGCCGAAGGGATGTAGGGATCACTACCCGCTGCCCCCACAAGAGACACCCCCTCTCTAGGGACAGTTCCAGCTTCTTTCTGAAAAATGGGGCGAATTCCTCCGCTGGGGACGACGCTGGCCACCCTTTCTGCACCCAGGAGCTAACCGCCGCCAACGTCTTGTCCTTGCCTGTCGCTTTAGCGATGTCGGCGGGCAGTATGGGGGGACTATCCAAAACCTCAATCATGAGCACCTGGCGGTCTCGCCCCTCCCCGCCCACGTGGTTGTGCTCCTGGGGGAGGGGGGACCTCGACAGGGCGTCCGCATGGCTGATCTCTTTCCCGGGCCGGTACACCAAAGCGTACTGGTAGGCGTTGAGAAAGATGGCCCACCTGAGCATCCTCGGGGACAGGATCTGTGGCGTGGGCTTATCTGCGGTAAAAATGCCTAGTAGGGGCTTGTGGTCAGTCACGATGGTGAAGGGGCGGCCATACAGAAAATCATGAAATTTTTTGGTCCCTGCAATTATCGCTAGCACTTCCCTGTCTGTCTGGGCGTAATTCCTCTCCGCTTGGGACAGGGACCTGGAGTAAAACGCTATTGGGGCCTCCCTCCCGTTTTCCAGCACGTGGCATAAAACTGCCCCCACCCCCACCGGGGATGCATCACAGATCAGTACCACTGGCCGTTTGGGGTCGAAATGGGTTAGAATGGCATCGGACACCAGGAGTTGTTTCAGCTCAGTGAATGCCCTCTCCTGGTCGTCGCCCCACTTCCATGCCGCATCCTTCTTGAGCAACTTATGAAGCGGCTCAGCCACCGCCGCCTTCCGTGGAAGGAAGGAGTGGTAGAAATTTAAGAGCCCTAGGAATGACTGTAACTCGGACTTGGAGGTGGGGCGAGGGGCTTTCTTAATGGCGGCCACCTTGGATTTGGACGGTTTGATCCCCTCAGGTGTTACTTGGAACCCCAAGAATTCAACCTCATTCGCGAAGAAGACGCATTTGTCTTTTCGCAACCTCAACCCCGCTTGTTCGAATGCCGCCAGAACCTTGTCCAGCCTTTCGGCCAACTCGACCTCGCTCCCCCCTGTTATCAATACGTCATCAAAATATGGCAAAACCCCGTCCAGCCCTTTTAGGAGGCGTTCCACGAGCGACTGGAAAATTCCAGGCGCCGAGTTCATGCCGAATTGTAGGCGCGTCACCTGGAACGCCCCCTTATGCGTGACTATGGTTTGTGCAGCAGCTGCAGCAGGGGTTACCAATAGTTGCTGATAGGCTTGCGCCAGATCGAGCTTAGCGAAACACTTTCCCCCATGTAATCTGGCTAGCAGATGGCTGACCACCGGCACCGGATACATATTAGGGCGAATTGCCTTATTAATGGTGCTCTTATAGTCGGCGCAAATGCGAACCTCCCCATTGGCCTTCAACGCTGTGACAATTGGAGTTTCCCACTCCGCAGAATCAACAGGAACAAGAATCCCCTGGCCCACCAATTTGTCCAGTTCCGCCTCTATTTTGTCCTTTAGTGCAAAAGGCACTCTGCGCGGTTTGAGTCTTATTGGGCGGACCTCCGGGTCCAGGTCAAACGCTACTGGGGGTCCCTTGAATTTCCCAAGTCCTTTTTTGAAGACTTCGGGGTGCGCGTCGCACACCCTCTGTATCAGGTCAGTCCCAACGGCGTGCACCCCCCCAATGAACAGACCCAGGGGTTGGAACCATTGAGTCCCGAGGAGGCTGCAATTTCCCCCTTTAAGGACGACTAGGGGAAGCTCCGCGGCGTGCTGTTTATATTGGACCTGGAATTTTCCCACCCCCAGCACCGGGATACTGTTCCCTTGCACGTCTCGAAGCGTGGACCTTAACGCTTTGAGCTTGGGCCGTACACGGGGGGCAATTCTAAAAAACTCCCTCTGGGAAATAATTGAATATGACGAGCCTGAGTCAATTTCCATCCTAACAGGGACCCCTTGCACCAGTACCTCAACAAAGTAACGGGGGTGTCCCATGGACACGCTGAAAACTGGAACGTCGTCGTCGCTGTCGTCGGAGATGCGGCCCACGCCGTCCTGCTTCTTTGTGGGCCGGGCGCCATCCTTCGGTCTCGTCGAGCGGTCTGGTTTCGCCGAACGGTCTGGCGAGCTCCTCCGGTCCTCGCGCCGTCGTCTGCAGACTCTGGCGATGTGCCCGCGGCGGCCACAGTTGTGGCACTCGGCCTTTCTAAACAGGCACTTCGCGCGGTCGTGGGCCGCTCCACAGCCGTCGCAACGCCGGCCGCCCTTTCGGACCTTCCGGACGTCTTCCTCGTCGCTGCTCTCAGCAGAAGATTTCGATGCTCGCCGGGCCGCGTGCACTGAGCCCGCCGCTTGGTCGGCCTGTGGGAGCCGGCCCTGGAGCTCTTTCACTCCAGCCCTCATGGCTTCCACGGCCTGCGCTGCCTTCACGACCTCGTGCAGTGTCGGGGGCGGCTCCTGATTCATCAGCTTTCGCTGGACTTCCTCGTCCCGCAGGCCACACAGCATGCGGTCCCTGAGCATGGTCTCCAGGTTATCCCATTTGCATGGGCCGGCGGCCAGTTGCAGGGCCGCTGCGAAAGCGGCGACCGACTCACCCGGCGCTTGGACTCGCCTCCAGAAAGCGTCCCGGGCTGGAAACATCGACACCGAGGGCTGGAAATGGTCGCGCATCGCCTTCAGGAGCTCTTTAGCCTTCAGCTCGCCCACTTTTTTCGGCGCGATGAGGTCGACTAGCACCCTCTTGCTGGCGTGCCCGAGCATTCTGGTGAGGATGGCTCTCTTTTTTCCCTCGTCCGTGACCTCGAACTCCACCAGCGCACCTTGGAAATCCATTTCGAAGAGTTCCCAATCTTCCGGTTTGTTGATGTTGAAACCGGCGTATGTCTTGGTCCCGTGGGAAGCCATATCCCATCCTCGTCGCCAATTTAGTGTATGGGAACCAAGACACCAGGACAGCCGAAGAGCTGGCTTAACACAACTTTATTGCATGCTGGTCAGAGGGAACATGTGGTAATGGCGGACGAACAGCTCAATATATACAGTGGCTATACATTTGAATGTGGCTCCTTGACAGTCTATTGGCTACTGTCCGCGTGACGTCATTGCAGGTCACGCCCTTCTTGTCCAGGTGAAGGTGATGGCGGGAATCTTCCCGCGCTGTTGTTCTTAGGTGAGTCTGGACCAATGAGCTTGGACGCTCGCTATTGCCATCTGGTGGTCACTAGCTCGCGTCCTATTAGGGTTACAGTGATGCAGCTGAAGGTTACAATGTTACACATAGAAAGGTTACATTGGATACACATGGATAGGTACATTGTTTAAAGGCACAGGCTTTAGAACACAACAGGTGCCAAATCATCTGGCCTGTGGTGCCCTTGGCACTACCGGAAGCGGACAAGGACGCGCCCTGTGAACATGTGCAAAACACTGGTGTAAATGCACCCGCAGCTGTCGTAAATGTGTTTACGATAGCCACGGACACATTTTATGGTGGGAGGAACCATGTGACTGGCCCAATCAACCATGTGACTAGCCCACGGCTCGAAACGTTTAGCCACTCCTGTCCTATTTATTTTGCGATTAATCAGAACAGGAAAATATGGAAATATATTGTGCCTTATGTATAGAGAGTAGGGACTGCAGTGGCTTAGTGGTTAAGATGCTGAACTTGAATGGAAAGTCGGCAGCTCAGTAGTTTGAGACCCGAGTACTGCACGATGGAGTGAGCTCCCATTTCTGTCCTAGCTCCTGCCAAGCTAGCAGTTCAAAAGCAAGAAATTGCAAGAAGATAAATAGGTACCACTTTGGTGGGAAGGTAAACAGCATTCCATGCACTCCGGTGTCTAGTCATGCCTGCCACAAGTCCACAGAAATGTCTGCAAATGCAGACAGTGTTGGCTCTTTGGCTATAAATAGAGATGAGCACTGAACCTGGTGTCCAGGAATCCCTGCCACATGTCCAGGGAAATGCCTGTGGATGCAGACAGCACTGGCTCTTTGGCTGGATGACAGTAATCATAGTTGCCCATTGCCTGGGTGTTTTAGTAGAGGTTGTTGCTTATTCCAAGCAATGATTATCCTCAGGAATCCTATTTGGGAGACATGGAGGGGAGTGGAAAATTACAGTGAGATCCCAGAGGGTTAATTTCTGCAGCTGTATTAAGACACGTACGACATTTTGAGATACAGTAATTATTATGAGCACCTCTGCAGCAATATTCATGACTTAAAAAAACATTTCTTGTTTAAAAGCTGACAAGCAAATACTGTAAATGTTTCTTTGGATTTGCAAAATTCCCATTTCCAACACTAAAGAAGAATGCACTTTATTTCTTTAATTTTATTCCATTGGCAGCAAGTCTATTTTTCACATACATTTGAATAGCTATTTACCATAAGTTACAGGAACTGGAGATTCATGAGTGGCATTGTCGCAGCAAGAAAAGCTGGTAAAGTTGTTCCTTAAATTTATTCTTCTGTATGCAGCATGATGGAACTGTGGTGGTTCAAGTGATTAAGACACTGAACTTGATGACTAGAAGGTCGGCAGTTCAAGGTACGAGTATTGCATGTTGGAATGAGCTCTTGTCTCCTTCCCAGATCCTACCAACCTAGCAGTTTGAAAGCAAGAAATTGCAAGTACAGTAGATAAATATGTACCTCTTTAGTGGGAAGGTAATAGCATCCCATGCTCTCAGTAGTAGGATTTAAAAAAAATTACTACACACTCTGTGGGCGTCGTATGGTGGGCATGGCCAGGAGGAAAGCCCTGCATTGCACCCGAATTAGGACTACAGTAATACAAAGTCCGCTTCATACAACATCGGATTCATACAACATCGCCTAATTCCTTGAAAAAAGTTGCCTCATACAAAGTCATGTGATGTTGTATGAGGCATTGGGGTTTTCCCACGTTGCATTGTGCCTGGGCAGTATAAAAGGTAGGACACATGTGTGCATTGCTCTTGTGGGTTTTGCATGAGGCAAAGAGTGTTTAGGAGTGGTTTTGAGCGTGATTTTTGATTTTTTTGAATTTTTCCGTCAGAATTTTTAGAAGCATTCCTGGGATTTTTGCAGCATTCTTCAGGTTCTTGGACAATCAGGGATGTTTTACAAGTTTTTGTAATGTTTTTAGCCTTTAGACAATGATTTCTTAAAGTTCTGTCAGTTTCCTGTCTGTTTCCTTGACTTTGCCCTGAAGTCTGTGCTGTTACAGTACGGTGTATCTCTATGGAAACGACGTTGTATGAGGCATCGCGGCAAGGATTTGGACGTTGTATGAGGCATCGCGGCTAGGATTTTACATGCCTCATACAAAGTCCAAATCCATATAAAGTCCAAACATGTGGAACCAAGTTTGGACGTTGTATGAGGTATCACTGTACTTTATTTCAAAACTTGGATGAGCAGGGCCAGCCGGAATTTCTGCTATTAGTTCTGGGGACCTGCTGAATCCCACCACTGCATGCACTCCAGTTTCAAGGCATGCCTGCCACATGTCTATGGAAACACCTGCAGACGCAGATGCGCTGGCTCTTTGGCTGTAAACAGAGATGAGCACTGGACCCTAGAGTCAGATATGACTGGCTTTCGAGCAAGAGCGACCTTTACCTATGCATCATGATCCTTTCCCTAGAAAGAGGATTACTATACTGATAATTATACTGATATTAGTATGATTATACTGATATTAGTATGACACTTATATATTACATTTATATAAAAATTTCATAGCGGTTTACAATATCGCAGTACTGACAACTAAAAACACAATAGCTAAAATCCTACATAAGTAATACTACAGGAGTTGTTGTTCAGTCACACAATCGAGTCCAACCTTTTGTGACCCCATGGACCACCACACGCCAAGCTCCTCTGTCATCTGCCATCCTCTGGAGTCTGCCTAGATCTACGCCCACTGCATCAATGATGCTGTCTAGCCATCTTATCCTCTGCCGCCCCCTTTTCCAGTCAGGGTTGAATTCTTTTAGGATTGACTAATTTGATCTCCTTGCAGTCAGGGGACTCTCAAAAGTCTTCTACCGGAGTAACATCCAACATATAGTACAGGGATTCTCAACCTGTGGCCCATGGGCCAGATACATACAGCCCATGGCACCATTTCATGTGTGTCCCCCTCCCCCACTGACTCCACCACACCAAGAAGTGCCATGTGGTGGTGGAAGAGCAAAATGGCCATCCGGCCTAAAGCTGTCTGAGGGAGTGTGACCCGGCCCCTGGCTTTAAAAGGTTGAGAACTCCTGATACAGTATGTCTATCTCTGCACCCTGGTGGCTCAGTGCTTGATTAAACTGCTTTTGTTGTGAGTTCGATCCTGTCAGGGAATCAAAGTTGACTCAGCCTTCTATTCTTTCTTGGTCGGTAAACTGAGTACCCAGCATATTGGGGGCAAAATGCAGCTCTCCACCCCCCACCACCCCCAGTGGCTTAGTGGATAAGACGCTGTGCTGGAGAGTGGAAGGTCAGGTTTCAATACCCGAGAGCTGGACATGAAAGGAACCTTATTCAGGCAGTCCCTAAAAATCCTTTCAACCCAGAGTAATCTCTGACACAAAATTATTATTATTGGGTGCAAATGCTAATTAACTTGTCAACCGCCCAGAGTGCAAACTGTTATGGGGCGGTATATAGATGGAATTGCTATCTAAGCAATTAGATCTAAGATCACTGCAGATGGTGACTGCAGCCATGAAATAAAAAGGTGACTGGTTCTTGGGAGACAAGCTATGAGAAACCTGTGGAACATAGTGAAATGTACAGACATCACATTGCAAGCAAAAATTCATATAGCTAAAGCAATGGTATTCCGGGTGGTGATGTATGGTTGTGAGAGCTGGACCATTAGGAAGGCTGAGCGCAGAAGAATAGACGCCTTTGAAATGTGGTGTTGGAGGAGAGTTTTGAGAATCCCCTGAACAGCGAGAACAAATAAGTCGGTCCTAATAGAAATCAACCCTGACTGCTCCTTAGAAGGTCAAATAGTGAAGATGAAGTACTTTGGACATCAAATGAGAAGAGAGGATTCACTTGAGAAAGCCTTGATGTTGGGAAAGGTGGAGGGCAAAAGAAGGGGTGAGCCAAAGATAAGGTGGGTGGATGGTATTGTAGACGCAATGGGCACAGAACTGGGCAACTGGGTGGGCTGATGGTGGAGGACAGAGGCGCCTGGAGGACAATGGTCCATAGGGTCGCAAAGGGTCGGAATCGACTGTGCGACTGAACAACAAAAAAAATCTCCACGAAAGCTAACGTTAAAATAACAGCAGTTAATTTTTAAGGTGCCACAAAGTTTTTGTCTTTTTGTTTTGTTTACTCTCTGATATGTTATAAATCACCAGGTGTTTCGTTTGCACTTTTTGCGGAAGATTCAGTTAGAAGAATCTCCCTTTTCTGTTTTGTTTTGGTTTAGCTGCGGTCGACTGATTCTGATGCGGCGCGAACCAGACCCCTTCCGCGCTTCAATTCCCTGCTTCCGCCCCGCCTCTCACGTGACAGCCGTATCCCAGAATTCTTCGTTCCAAGATGGCCGCGCCCAGTTAACAGAAGAGCATGTGTGTGTGGATACGCGTGGGGGCCGGGGGGGACTCCATACATTGAGTGGGCTCAGGTTGTTGTGTCCTCAGTTTACCACCCAGCCTGACCCAAAAAGAGGCTTATTTCCCTCCCCTTGTCATTCAGAGACATGAAGACCAAATCGTCTTCTCACAAGTCGGAGAACACGCACAGGGTAAGTTGTGGAGGGAATAGGGACTAAATCAGAGCACGAATTCGCCCTTGCTTCGAAGCGAAGCGAAGTGCTTTCCAAACTACAGAGCGAACATGTTTGACGTTAAGTTACGCATGACTCCGGAGGGAGGAAGATCGGAGTCGGTTGAATTGATTCAAAGGGGGTAGGCAAACCACACGAACATTAGCACCCTGTGCATGTAGATCCATGTCGTTGTGGAGTCTGCCACAAATTGTGCCACGGCTGCCGTAACAATGTTATGAGAGTCAATTTATCTCATCTCCACCCTTATTAAAATGGCAGCAGCAAAGCCATAAGAATTCTGGTCTTGGGCAACATGATTTTTTTATTCTTAGATTTTTATGCCGCCCACTTGGGGAAACCCGACTCAGGGCGGCGCACAACGGTAAAAACATAAAATACAGTAAAATATAACAAAACAGATTAAAACCCTCACTCGACCACCCACCAACCCACCCTCCCACCCCACATAAAAGATTACAAAGGGAATAGGGAATGGAGGAATACCGCAGTACACAACACAATCAAAATTTCTGGCGGTGGGATGTTTATGTTCGTTGGACTAATCAAGTGAAAATGTGGTATCTAAAGTATTTCTAGATTTATTTCATTTCAGTAATATCTTCATTAGATGCATAGTGCTTACAAATAATAATAATGCCAAGATCTACAACAAGGTCTTGAAACAAATGGGACTCTGGATAGAAGAATCTTTAGTACAATATAGAATACAAGAAAAATGCCTTTATGTCAGAACACTTATCACTAAGGGTTCTGAATTTCTGTATCTGAATATCTAAGAACATATAATGTTGATTTTTCTACTTTGTGCTGTCAGCTGATCTATTGTACTTGCAAAATTAAGTTTTTTTTGTTGATCCTGAACACAGCATATTAGAATAAGTCTGGTAGAGATGTGAAGGCCCAGAAAAATTCAGAAAAAAACTCCCCCACAGTTTTCTTCCTGAAGCTTTTCTTTCTTTCTTTTTAATTTTAAAAACAATTGGAAAAAAGGAACAAAATCGATTATGGAATGTTTTATTTTAGCACAATGAATAAAATGTTTAGGACAAAATGTTTATATATTTTCCAAAACATTTCTAAAAACTATGTACAGTATAGCTCACACAATGAATAACTAAAATTCATGCCTCTCCTGCCATCAATTCTTTTTATGTAAAAAGGAAATATAAATAATTTTCTTTGTTACTGATGTTGATGGTTTCCTCTGTTTTTTTAAAAAAAAATGGGGTTTTTTTGCCTGCTCTACATAGATTAGCAAAACCAAGATGTTCCATCAATAAAAGTTCAGGAGATTGTTGCTCCATTTGTTACAATTATAAATAATTTAAAAGAAAAATAAATTCTATTTGTAATACTTGCTGGAATACACTGTATTTTTAATATGCTAATTGTGATAATTTTAAAGTAACGTTATAAAAAGTGATAATATTACATTTTTTCAATCTTTCCAAAAATGTATTTTTTTAATCACCCCCCACCCCATTTCAATTTTTTTTGGAAATGTTTAATTTCTAAAGCCTTGTTAATGGCACTCAGTTTGAAACTGCCATTAGTAGGATATGTTTTTATGTGTGAATGTTTCTCATTATTTATTAAGCAGCTTATTCTTGTCTGTCCTATTTTTCCTCCTTTTGTGGACCATCACAAATAGACATTAATGATAAATGTTCCATTCTTGTATTGGAGACTAAATAAACAGAGGGCATGTTATCACCCAGAGCAAACCAGTCCCATATTTCAAAAGCTTAACCAAAATTTATCTTGGTTACTACAGTACTTTGAGGTGGATCTCCATGTTCCAGTATCCTAGGTAGGTCTAAGGATATTATACCTGGATCCTGAAGAGTTGTCAAAATTGGCCTAGAGCAGTGATGGCAAACCTTGGCAGTCCAGCTGTTCTTGAACTTCAATTCCCAGAAGTCCTGATCAGCAGGTACTTGGGCTTCTGGTAAATGAAGTCTAAGAACAACTGGAGTGCCAAGGTTCACCGTCATGGGCCTAGAGGGACCAACATCTGGTTCATTATAAGGTAGATCTGCATGTTCCTAAGTGTTAGTTCATTCTGAGGAGGAATAATAGTTGTGGACTCAAGTGTGCCCATCCAGAGATCAATATCATAAAATATAGCCCTTGACTGGAATCACAATTTATTTCATAAAGGCAGTTTCTTTGTGTATGCAGTAAAATGAGTGCAGATAGAGGCTTCCTTCCTTAAAATAAACAAGTGAGCTGTTTGAAGAAGCATTGCATTCTGAAGTGACTGGTAGGTTGAGCCAAGAGTCTCTCTGACTGTCATATTTGGGGATGGGAGCACATTTTTCTTCCAGATTTGTAATTTATGGTTAGATGTATATCTTGGGGTTACGACATACTGCAAACTGGATGATTAATCTTAATGTTGAATTTGGAAGATTCTGCCAGTATTGAAAAGCAGACTTCATAATCTCAGGGCCTCAGAAAATCTGCATTTAATTTGATGCAATAAGCCAAGATGTCTGATGAGCATTGTCCTCCAAATATTTTTGATGGCACACCTTTATGAAATTTGCCTCTGGCTGTTTTAACAACTTTCTTTTCAGTCGAATGTTATTGAGGGGTTTTTTTTGTGTGTAGGGGAAACACCAAAGTAATTTCTTGTTTTATTTGCAGTTTCTTACCTTCTCTGAACGCTTAAGCAAAGTCAATATTGATATTATTCACCGTATTGACAGAACAGGGAGCTACACAGAGGTAAGGCTAATGTAGTTGTTTCATATTTTCATTATTGCCCTTTACTGTAAATATCATGAACTGTCCCCTGTATATTAGGCACTTCCCCGTGTTGTCTTTCTGGTGGGCAGTATGCTCAGAAGTGAAACAGAAAATCTGTGATTGTGGGGATCTCTGCTAGAAAAGTCTGGGGTGGTCATTACTGTGGTGATGTAATGGTTGCTCCCCATTTCCTTTGAATATGCTTCTTTTGTTAATATATTTGGATTTTTAGCAGTCAGCAGTTGACATCTTGTTTGAACATACTGTATCTTCTATTTAGGAATTTGTCTCTCTTCTCTTGTTGATCTGCTCCTTGGGAGCTGGAATGAAGTCCTTTGGTTTTGTCAAAATGTTTAAGAGGCGAGACTAATACATTCAGTCTGTCTTATAATACTACAGTAAACATTTTCCTTTCAAAATCAAGTAAAGGATTTTCTCTGATGTATTGACTGATTTATGCATGAGTGGCTGAGAGTAGTGGAAACAAACTAAGACTTATTGAATGTTGGCCTTTCTTTCTTTATCCAATAAGCTTGTATTTGTGAATTCAAAACCCTGAAATTACCCAAATAAAATGGAAGCAATACTGACATATACACACGGAGACATTTGTGTGCACCCTGTCTTTATTCAAATCTAAAAGTGTTCCATTCTGAAAAGATATAATCACATTCTTCTAATCTATGCTTAGAATTCAGGATCATCTCCATTTGGTTTCCGGAGATGGAAAAAAATCATTGCCATCTGATTTTATGTCATATTACTCTTAGCATACCAGTGGAATTTGTAATGATTTCTTTGTTTGTTAATGATTTCTAGATATTAGAACTAGGCTAAGTTACTGTTGATATTTTGTAAAGATTTGTATATTTGTTTAAATAAAGAAATGAATAACTGTCATGCTTCATGTCATTGTATAACAGTCTCATCTTTTACACAAGTCTTATTTTTTAGGGAATTAAGCTTCATAGGTATGCATGTACAGACTAACACATCCTCTTGGTTTTAATAGGAAATTGAAACTTACTTTCATGAAGGACTTGAGAAATGGAGAGAGCTGAATCTTACTCGACACTTTGGTATATATTTCAAATTATTTTGCATTTCTGTCTTTTGTATGTGTTGCATAACAGTAATGAAGCCATTTGTTTTTCTTCTCAGCTTTTAAATATATTGAGACTAAATTTGCAACCAGTTTACTTGCAGGTTAATATATGGCAGTGTGTGTGCATTGAACTTGAAATACATCAGACAAGTAGATGTGCTTTTCCTGTTGTGGTTTTTTGCAGTTTTTGGTATTAAGATTGGAATAGCTATAAAACTGGAGGTTTTCTATCAAAGTGACTTACCGTATATACTTGAGTATAAGTCGATCTGAATATGTCAGGGTACCTAATTTGGACCTCTAAAGCTAGGAAAATAGATTTACCCGAGTATAAATCGGGGGTGGAAAATTCAGCAGCTGCTAGTGAGTTTCAATAATAAAAAACATGAAAATACAATAAAATTAATTAATTTAAACATTTGTGTGGGCATGTTTTTGAGTGTTTACGGTAGTTACTTCTTTTTAAAAAAAACACAAACCTGTATTTGCACCACCAACCAGTGGTGGCACTGCAGGGGAAATGGGCGGGCAGGCCAGTTGCACTGAGGCAGGAAGTGATGCTCTAGTCTAGCCTCTTGCTCTCCCTGCAACCAGGAAGCATGGCTTCCCCCTCCATTTTGACCACATGGAGCAGGGACAAAGACAAGAAAAGTAAGTGAAACCCTTTCTTTTTATGCACAGGTTTGGTTTCTCATTGAAATGCATTGGGAACATGCAAACAGAAAAGCTTTAGAATACAAGAAATTGATTTCCAATGCATTTAAATAGGAAATCGCAATTTGCGCCCTCTTGTGGCCACCTGTAGTAATGGCCCGCCGAACATATGTTTTTCTTTCCCCTCTCCTGAAACCGAACTGCACCAAATCCAGCACGGTTGTGGACTCTCGCGGTTGTTGACCCATGTATAAGTGGAGTCCCCTTTTTGGACCTCATTTTGTGGGCTAAGAAACTCAACTTATACTCAAGTATATATGGTACTTACATTAGTGAAAACGTGGTGTGGTCCTCATTAGAGTGACCTTAATGGGGTACAAAGGGACTGTGGTGGCTTAGTGGTTAAGACGCTGAACTTGACGACTGGCAGGTCAGCACTTCAATTCCCCAGTACTACATGATGGAGTGAGCTACCATCTCTGTCCCAGCTCCTATCAACAAAGACAAAACATTTTAGCATTTTATAGATGAACCGTTTTATCTCACTGTGAGTTTTCATGGATCAAAATTAGTTTGTTGCGACACTGCTTATATTGTATCACTCTTAATAGTTTTGTTTCAATATGGCATTTATGAATCAAGTTCCATTTCTTCAAATAAATAGATTTTTGATTTAGTAAAATCTCACTGAAGTAAAACCATTAGAAGTGGCACTATATTTTGCCTTAAGACAATCTTTTCCTTTGCCAGCAGGATTTTGAAAAATAATTTTTGGACTACATTGCTGAGAGATTTGGTTTTTTGTCATTTGTAAAATAACTTTTGCAAAGTGCTGACATTCCATACTAATTACTGTGGCAGATAACAATATAAGCAGAGCTGGATCTTGAAACAAAAATCAAAACAAAACCAAGACAAAAATGTTGTGGCACCTGAACAACTGCTGTATTTAAATGTGAGCTTTCATGGATTAAGTCCGCTTTGTCAGACAAAAGAGTGAGACTACATGGCAAATATTTATCCATTCATACATTGCCCCTAAATAAAGAGATAGTGGTTGGATATAGACACAAGCTGCTAATTATATGAATCAGTGTGGCATTTCACACCTAAGTAATTACTTAAGACTCTTGTTTGATATTCAGTTTTCCTTTGAACCTTGGTTTTTTGAAGCTTCTCTAAAAGTGGCTGTGGTTAATTGAAACCTGGGCTTTAGCCATTCAGCCTCTTGAGATGCTTGCTAGTAAGCAAATATTTGGAGTGGGGACACAATGGTTACTGAACCAGTGCAGCATCATGACAACTGGCACTGTAAGATGATTAAAGTTCTAATATGGCACTGTGGGCTAGTTTTACAGCATGGAAAGTACTGTACAGGCCTCTTACAGGCATATGGAGAAAGGACTATGATGGTTGCTCAATGTATCACAATAATGTGGGACTACTGAGGGACTACTCAGTGACTTAGTGATTAAGTCACTGAGCTTGATGATTGGAAGGTTGGCAGGCCAGCAGTTCAAGACCCAAGTGCTGTGTGATGGAGTGAGTGCCCATAGTCTGTCCCCGTTCGAAAGCAATAAATTGCAAATAGAGAAATAGATATGGCTTAGCTGGGAAAGGTAACATCATTCCGTGCACCTTGGGGTTTAGTCACGCCTGTTACATGACAACAGAAACAACTCTAGATGTAGATAGCGCTGTTTCTTTGGCTGAAAACAGAGATGAGCCACTGCCCCTAGAGTTGGACATGACTGGCTTTTTAGCAAGAGAGACCTTTACTTACTGAGAGACTGACAGTAGTTGTAATATGTTTACAGTGAGGGCACCATCTGTTGTATATTCTGTTTTCTGTTGTGTAGTATGTGCTTCTAGTTCAGGAGTTCTCAACCTTTTAAAGCCGGGGGCTCCCTCAGACAGCTTCGGGGGCTGGACTGCCATTTTGCCCTTCCTCCACCATATGGCACTTCCAGGTGTGGTGGAGGCCGGGGGGGGGGGCACATGAAATGGTGCTGCAGGTCACATCTGGCCCGTGGGCTGCAGGTTGAGAATCCCTGTTCTAGTTAGTTTGGCACATAGCCATGTCTTTTCCCACTCCTGAAGTTGCATTCACCTTTATGATGACTGTTGATATTTTCCCATAATCTAACGCTGGTTTTCACAGAGTAGTTACATTGTGGACTTCAGCTCCCAGAGTCCTTCAGTCATTTCGACTGCTGACCATGCACAGTGAAATCTGCAGTTGTAGTCTCAAAAAAGTGACTTTTCCACTCTCTACTTTGTGTTTTTAATAAGTGTGTGAATCAGTCTACTGTATCCAAAGATGTATTATCTTGCTGGTGAGGTATCAGAATATTGTGGTAGTGAAGTTCCTATTCTTTCAGTGTTAGCAAAGCTTAGGTCAGACTTTTAAGTGAGTGAGTGAATGAATGAGAGAAAGAAAAGATAACACTGCACAACAACAATTTTGCTACTGGGAATAACACATATGGTTTACATGATATCGAGTGTGCTGATTCCAAATCTGAACTCAAAATTTTCATATCATTTACGGATTTTAAGTTATAGGCATGCTATTGCTGTTCAAATGGACGGTAATTGGGTTAACTAACTTAAGATCCTGACATCCTAGGCCCATGATGGCGAACCTCGGCACTCCAGCTGTTCTTGGACTTCAATTCCCAGAAACCAAAGTCTCTGTGAATCCACATGAATGGGTTTACTGTGTGAATTGAAGTCCAAAAACAGCTGGAGTGCCGAGGTTCGCCATCACTCTTCTAGGCAGAATCAAATTTTGATTCAGCACACTTGATTAAGTAATAGGACACATGGATTAGACCAAGTAGCAGACAATAGGTTTTGTTTTTGTTTTTTTGCTGATGCTGTGTAATTAATGTATGAAATAGCCAGTTAGCATCCATTGTTAAACAGAAAATGTTGCTTTTAACTCATCCTTCATATTGATGTCGGTTTCAACAGATCCTTAAAAGTTAAATTTTTAATCTTTCTGCTTTGTTGGTTTTTATGAAGTTTCTGTTTCAGGAACATTCTTTACTCTCTTCATTGTGGAACAAGTATTTTCCAACCCACCCACTTGTGTTCTTCAGCTGAAATATTTGTCACAGATAATCCCTTATGATACTTCCTAATCATTTGTATGCATCATACTGGGCATGTTGCTTGACCTGACAAACTGCTTTTGAACTCATAATTGCAGATACAGTAGTTCTTTCTTTCCTTCCTGCAAAGGTTTTAGTTGGATTCCCACATAAACCACATGGAAAATAATGGGATTTACTATGTGCTGTGAGATTTGGCTTTCAGTTTAACCAGAGCAGGATAGCTACTGCTTCTGGATTTCTGAAGCTCTTACTGTTTGTTTTATACAGTGACATTCTACAGACAAGTAGTCAACAGGTGCCAGTCTTTCAACCAACTGGTGTACTATCAGAATGAGATTGTGCAGTGCTTGAAAACCCATCTACAAGTGAAAAACAGCCTTGCTTTCCAGCCCCTTTTGGAGTACGTACTTACTGCTGCCAAGTTAAATGCACTTTTCTTCTCATGATAAAGCCAATAATGCATTTTTCTTTTACCTTGGGGGGGGGGAGGAATAGTGCCACAATGATAATTGGAGCTGTTGATTTTTGCTATCACAGAGCTTTATTTGTTACTACAGTAATATATAAGGACACTAAAATGCAAGCATGTCATGGGACAGCAAGACATTTTGCCAGATATGTTTATTACTTCTGTTAAGTTTACTTGTCTGAGTAATAACATAGTCTTTCTTTTCTGTTTGTCGACCTAGCTTGGTGGTACAGTTGGCTCGTGATCTTCAGACTGATTTCTATCCTCATTTTCAAGACTTTTTTCTGGCCATTACGAAATTGTTAGATACCCAGGATACAGAGTTGCTAGAATGGGCCTTCACCTCTCTTTCTTACCTTTACAAATACTTATGGAGACTAATGGTGAAGGACATGTCCAATATTTATGGGTAAGCTTATTGATCTATTTAAAACAATACATGGAGGATGGCAATACCCCATCCCATTTTAATTATGTTAGAATAGAGCAGTTTTCGTGAGATGAAACTTGTAGTGAACACCCAAGCTTGAGAAATCCATGTAAATGTGGCAGACACATTCATTCGTATTTATAGGTCTGTAAGTGTACACAAGAGTGCTGCACGACAGAGTGAGCTCCCGTCTCTGTCCTAGCTCCTGCCAACTTATCAGTTCGAAAGCAAGAAATTGCATGTAGATAAATAGGGACCACTTTGGTGGGAAGGTAACAGCATTCCGTGCACTCCAGTATCTAGGCATGCCTGCCATGTGTCCATGGAAACGTTTGCAAGTGCAAACAGCACTGGCTCTTTGGCTGTAGTACCAAACCCTTGAGTCAGAGACGACTGGTTTTTGAGTAAGAGCAACCTTTACCTGTACCTAAGTGTACATTTATTACAATATCTGTGAAGAGCTTTAATTGCACCAGTGCTATTTTTTAAAAAAGTAAATCCAATATTTTATTCATGATCTAAAATAAAACTTAAAGCACCAAATTAAAAAAAAAGTTGTGTTATGCATTATGGACCTGATGTGCAAGAAGGTATGAGGTAACAGACATAGTCTAGTTGAGGGTGGATGACTTGTTGTCATTCACATATTGGTGGATTGCATCTTGCACTAACTCAAGCCAGCATGATCAGTCATGAAGGTGGTTGCAATCCTGCAGTGTCTTGACAGCCATAACATGGTCTCCTCTACAATAGATGCTTGGATTGTGTTTGCTTCAAAGCAGATAATATCCTTGACTTTGGTATGTTTCTCTGAATGCATAGCTTCAACCATTCCAGATGCCTACACCTGAGTATTTTAGTAGTTTGGGGCAGTACTCTTAAAAGATCCTTTGGGTAATAATCTGCCTTATTTATCCTTCACGACTGAATTATGAATGGGCCTGGATTGGAGTGAATAGGTGTCAAGATAGTTTCCTGTGCTAAGCGGTGGAATCTGGCAAGTACCAGTATAGTAATGAATTGGCCTTTCCCCATTTTTAACCTTGGACAAATAGGTTTGAGTGTTTCATCTACAGGTTGTACAGCACCCTGTTGGCTCACCACAAACAGCACATCAGGAACTTTGCAGCAGAAAGCTTCAACTTCCTGATGAGGAAGGTAAGTGATGTCTGGGAGGGGATGGGTGTGCAGGAAGAAGCAGTAAGAATAAAAGGGGAAGGAGAGGACCTACTTCTCAAATCAAATTCACTGCTGTTACCTTGGTCATGAGAACAGCAGCAGTGACTGCCAGTCATTGTTGAGATTTTATTTGTTAACATCCGTTACCCTCCTAGTTCAATGGACACATGAAATTGCCTTTCATGTAGTGTGGCCACTAGACCCTCCAGCCAGTATTCCTTTTACCAGGTAAAAAATTATGTATAATGTGTCATCAAGTCGGGACTGACTTATAATGACCCTAATAAGGCTTTCAAGGTAAGTCAGATACTTAAGGATTGGTTTTACCAGTGATTTTCCCTGGCTGAGTGGATATTCACACCTGGGCAGGCCTTCCACCTACTCACTTTTTTCACTTTTCTAACATTACTCCACTTTTTTCACTTATTTAAGAAAATGCTCACTTTTCTTGTTAAAATATACCTCAAAAAGCTTCAATTGTGCTAGTTAATGGTTTTACCACACCCAAGTAAAGGCTCCAGCCAGTGTAGGCAAGCGAAGCGAAAGTGAAACTGCTCTCCAGGCTCAGCAAGGGAGAAAAGCCTAGAAAAGCTTCTTAATGGCTCCTCCCTATCACACCAGGCAGGAAGGTCTGCAAGAGCACGAGGCCCATCTCTTCTCGGGGGAAGCAGGCAAAGACAGCACAAGAGAGTATTTTACCCCCAGTGGTGCTGGTCCATTGTGGTAAACTAATGACCAATGGCGAAGAATCTTATGAAGTCATCAAAGTGCTCTGTGCACAACAAGTGGTTTGACCGGGAGGACAGCTTGGGCTACAAAATTTTCCAGAAGGATGAGCCAATGATTCGTGTGTTATATGAAGAGATTGAGTCCCTACTCGTTTTAGTATTAAGTAGGCTCTGTAAGGAACAACTTCTTACTAACAAGACTGACTGCTTGAAGGAAAGGTTTTTTTAAAAATAGTAATAATTGTGTAGAAGTGCGCAAAGTTGACATTGGCTCTGAAGCCAAGCAACTCCTTAAGGACCAAGAGTGTTCTGAACTTCAAATTTTGAAATTCCAGCAAGAGGCCCTGAAACACTACCAGGCGGCTGTGATTCACAGCCTTCAGAAGTCTATTCTAGCAAAGGGCAGAGAAGCCTGGCACCTGAAGTGTTTGAATCCACTAAACATCAAGGAAACCATGCCATCGCACTGCATTGTATCCATGTACAAAGTGCTGCGATTGCCCATGGAGATAAATGAAGAGTCTCTCCGCGACGAGTGGAGCCTGTTGCAGCTGGAAAATCTACCTGCTCAAGAACCTGGAAGTAGATTCAATGATTACTGGACACCATATATTTTCAAAGATGGATGTCACCGGCGGGATCAAGTATTCTCTGGTAAGCAAGGTAGTGAAGGCTGGCCCATGGCAGTTCTGACAGTGAGTGAGGGTTTTCCATTTTGAGAAATCAGCTCCCCGCTGAACGGTCTGCCATGCTGGAGCGTACTTTGAATGCAAGACTTAACATCAAGGATGGCCTTTGCGAGTACGGAGGCATTCCAGAGAAAGTCCCTCTCACCTCAGACCTTCTGAAAAGAGCCACAGCGGCACGCAGCAAGTACGAAGATTACCTGGAAGCAGAACAGAAACAAAAAGAGGAAGAGCTTCAAAAGGCAGAAGAGAAAGAGTGCGTCCATGAAGAAAGGGAAAGACAAGAGGCTGCACAGCAGAAAGAAAAGCAGGAGTTAAAAAAGTTAAAAGAAGACCTAGTTAAGACTTCCAAGAAAGAAGTCAAGGAGTGCCAGGCTGCCGACCAGCTTGTGGACGAGGCACAGGAAAAATTTAAGGAGGCCATTGGCAAGGGTGACATGAAGAAAGTGAAGGTCGCTCGAGGGATGTTGGAAGGGGCGTCAGCTCTGCACTCGTGGGCCAAAGAGTTGCAGAAAAAGAGGGAGCCCCTCCAGAAGAAAGTAGACAAGAGGACTTCCTCTCTTTTGGAACAGCTGTTCAAAAACCACAAGAAGAGACAAAAAGATTTTGATGATCCTGACGACCCAGTTCCTACTTAGGTTTTACTTTACATTTGTCCTTTTTATTGACCTCACGTAACATACTTGTAGGTAGTTACCTTGTAAATTGTATATCTACCCTAGTCAAGTCAAGAATTCTTTATTTTGTTCTGTTTTGTAAAGTTAAATTTTAAAAGGCATGAACCTATTAAATTTTGAAATAAAGGTTTCAATATGCTATTTTTCATGTTGTTATTGACTTCCCACTGTCACTACACCTATTTTATGAATATAAAACTGCAATTTTGAGTATTTTAAATTGAATTTTGGTGGAAAATCAAAGGCAGACCTTGAGGGTTTGCCCGCAACTTTGTCACTTTTTGCTCACTTTTTAAATGAAAAACACTCACTTTTTTAAAAGAAAAAGTGAGTGGGAGGCCTGCACCTGGGCCTCAATCCTAGGCCATCACTACACCACACTAGGTAACCGTTTTGTAGTTGTTGGGATGAACGAGTTGTCTTCCAAGTTAAGCTTGGAAGTTATTATTTAGTTAGTATTTTTGAGGAAAAGGTACCACATCCACTCTGGTCTCAGGCTTTCAATAAGTTGTCAAGATTTCTGCTGTGAAATACTTTTGGGTAGGGATGCAGGAAACAGACTACAGCTATTCCTTTGTTTTCAAAGAGGAGAGTAGTGTAGTGGATATCTAAGTTGAAATGTGTGCGATATCCACTTTTCAGTCCAGATGGGGCACACACATGTCTGAGCCGAACTGTTTGTGTTAGTTGGTGCTGGTACTGTACATATGGTTTTCTTTATAGTGGCCATGGAAAGGTAGGCAGCATGGTGTTTGCAGTGACCTGTCTGCCCATGGATCCCCCTTCTTGTTCCTGTTGAGTCGCTTATTATATGTGTGGGTTTAAAACAAATGATTTTATTTCTGGTGCTTCTTTTTAAAAATTGGGTGGTCAGGAATGCATCAAATAGGTGCAGTGATCTCCAGCTGTCTGCCATTTTAGTTCCTCGTAATGCTCCCATAAAGGGCTGTAGTTCTCTCCAGTGAGAATCCCCACTCATACATGAGTTCTGCAGTATGATTACCATCAGTCTTCACAATACAGGCAGCCACCAATGCAGACATCTGACTGAGTGGAAGGGCTTCTCACCCTGACCTCTTGAAGTGATATCTGAGCTCCTTGAGTGGAAGATGAAGGCATTAGTCTTTATTCATTGACTATTATTTATTCTGTACATTGTAGTACAACTTACAAAAGTTTTATTGTACAGTGTTGGGTGAGGTAGGTACTGAACTAATGGAACCACTGAGAATTTGTAGCTTGTGTGAATGTTACGTGTTTTCAACCTTGGGTTTTTGTTTTCTAGGTTCCTGACCAAAATTCAGTTTTAAACTTAATGTTCCTTGACCTGAAAGAACACCCAGAAAAGGTGGAAGGTGTAGGACAGTTAATTTTTGAAATGTGCAAAGGTGTTAGAAACATGTTCCATTCCTGTGCAGAAAAGGTAAATATATTAAGTGTATAAGGCCGGAAGGGCCTGATTCATTCACTCGTTGGTGACTTCTAACTTGCTTTGATGTTAATAGAGCCAAGCATTTTGCCTTCAAATTGTTCATTTTAGACCAGTCTTTTCTAAGCAGACTCCCAGTGGGTGTGTTAAACTTAATCTCCTATCTTCCACAGTGATCATAACCAGTGATCATGTGGCTAGGGATGATGGAATAGAAATTGGGCACATCTGGGTAACACTGAGTTGGGGAAGGCTGTTCTATGTCAATATTGCATATTTGAAGAAATTTTACAGATCTATTATCATTTCAGTTGAAATTACTTAATACTTAGTCAGCCAATACTGGTTTGTAGAAGATGACTGAAAATTTTCAGATTAGAAACAGTCCTAATAATTTTATGATAAATCTTAGTAGAGCATCAAATTGCTGTAACATAATAACAAACCAGTAGCAGTAAACCACTTAAAGCTACAAGTTATTTATAAAATAGTAGTCAAAGACATTTTTACAAGTGACAATTAATTTACTCATGTTAAGATCATGGTTCTTAATAGTTAAGTGTTTTAGTGTAGACAGTTTTTAAAATAATAATCAAGGTACATGTAACTTCAACAGGTTATAACATTAATTCTGGAAAAGTTGGGACCAATTACAGAAACAGAAGCTATACTTCCTTGGATCTCTGTTGGACAAGCATTCGAACATATGACACGGTCAGCAGCTGAATTCATCTATAGGGAACATTTTGAGGTGTTCTTCAAATGTATGCAGGTGAGTTGAATTTAATCTAAATAATGCCATCTCCTTGCTCAGTAATTGTGGTTGTGTTCAGCCAGGGATAGGATTAGTTTGTGACAAGATTATGGCTGGGACAGACATTTCCACGCAAACCCCTCAGAAATCAGTGCTTGACATACATCAGTTGTTTTTATTGTCTTTGTTATTAGCATTTGGTGCATACTGCTTAATGATTTTTGTAAAACTGATTGTAACTGTAAATGCCAAGCAAAATTTGCTTTATCTCTGTGTGTCAAAGATGTAAGAGATTTATGTAATTGTTCCTGAACTCTCTGCAGTGGGTATGTTTTGGGTAAGGATCTGGAGAAAATATAATGGTGTAGGCCACAGAAACCCCCCTTTTTTCGGAGATCATTTTGTCTTATTTATTTTTTTACAAAACTGTATACAAGTGTTTATCTTTTGGGTGCAAAACTCTTTTTGTTGTTGTTCAAATAGGAATCAGTGCTTAAACTCAAAGGAAGGATAACCAAGGATAACTGCTGTGAAGTCTCTGAACAGATTGAAAGAGTATTGCAAGTATATTTGACAATAGCAGAGTATGGGCATGGTTCCAGAATCACACAGCCTGAAGAACTTTGTCAGGTGGGTTAAGAGAAAACATAAAACAATAGGGACTATAGCATTGTTTGCTTTACCTTGTAAATCATGCCAAGGCATTATGGGCTAAATCCAATAGTTTGTCTATAGTATGTCTATAAGTCTTAACAAATCCTATAAGTGGGATTTGTTAGGTACAACTAGCTTAAGACTCACTGATTTTAATGAGTCTCTCCTAGATGGAACTAATGTTGGATTTCCCCAAAAGCTTGATGACTGAAGAGTTTAATGTGAGAGTGAAGTTTATTGACTATCTTCAGCAGATTAGTGAAGGTTCTGCAAACATAGATCAATTTCCTTTTCTAACAAACATGTTGACCCTTTTTAATTATAGTGCTGTGCCATATTGGAAACATTGTTCATGAATGTTCTCTCATGTGCAGCTGGCTTCTGACTAGGTTTATGAAGCAGAGCATTCATCTTAACAAGTATAAGAGGCTTCTTGTCCTCCTGATGTCAGATATAACGGGCCCACTGCCCTCGCTCCTGCTGCCACTGCTGGAAGCAGCGAAAACAGCCAAAAACATGCCATAAATGCACCCAGAAATGTTGTATAATTTGAGGCTTATCCTTCAGATTATGCAGTGTTCATGAAATAAAGAGGGAAAGGAAATAATTGTTCTTTTGCCCAAACTCTGTTTGAACATACTGAAAGTTTTAACTGTCTTTGTGGTTGTTTTATTCTACAGACATTAACAAAAATAATAGAAACACCGTATCTCTCAGTGGTCTGTTGCGATACCCTGCTCAAAGTTATTTCTGTTGTGCTTCTTGACGAGAATGTTGCCTTGCCTGATTCTTTGGTTAAAGAAACTGTTGAGAAGGTAAGAAAGCATTAGGCTTGATTTGGCTAAATTCTCTAGAAAACACAGTTTCCCACATTATTTTCTTTCTTTCTAACAGGTACTCATAGCCTGTTTTTAGCACTGCTTTAGATTTACACATGATCCTGTCAGTGAAGGAATATATGAAGATTAGTTTAGTGACTCAGGCTGTCTGATGGGTCTTATTTTTTAAAAAAATGTTACTTAATGTAGCAGAAATAACAAAATGAGTCTCATCCTCCAGGGACTGACGCAGTAAAAATGCTTTCTGTGTAGCAAAGTTACTTATTATATTGCTTCATTTTCCTTCTGTGGTGATCCATTTTCACTTATTGCCCGTTAAAGAAAAATGCCTTCCCTCCTTTTTTGGGTTCTGCTCTCTATTTTTTATTGATTGATTAAATTCTGTTTTTGAAATATAATAAAATAAATAAAACTGTTCTGTATATTAGCAATAGCAATTAGACTTATATACCGCCCCATAGTGCTTAGTTCACTCTCTGGGTGGTTCACAATGAGGAGGATTAATCTTTAAAGATAGGTTTATATCGCTCGTGACCAATTCTAGGCCTCTACAAACTATTTTTACATATAAGAACAGAGAGTGACCCTTCATCCCTATCTGCCTCTTTCATCCTCACTAAGGCTAGACCAGTGATTCCCAATGTGGGGCCCATGCCCCACAGGGGGACTTTAATTCCCAGAAACCTAAGTCAGTACATTGGGGAATTGACTTAGGCTTCTGGAAATTGAAGTCCAAAAACCAAAGGTTGGGAAACACTGTGTTAGACCAATCCAAAGAACACTCATTGCCATAGCTATTTATCATTCACACTCTTTACTAGACATAACTGGTAAATCATTTCTGACAATCTAAACCTTGTCCCTCACCAGAGATTGCCCACCACAAACTCATATTTATATTTTATATTTCAGCAGATTTTCTGGGTCAATCTCGCAATTCACTTCAGTTGTTTCATTTTCCCCCCTCATAAGGTGTGTTGTGCAAATTCTTATGCATAAAAATGAAACGCTATGGCTGTAGCTCAACAGCAGAGAATTTGCATGCAGACATCTTGCGTTCAATCCCAGACATCACTACTGTAGTCAGTGATTTGTTTTAAAAGGCTAGATGGGTGAAACCTCAGCATGAGGAAATAGACATTACTGACCTAGGCTAACCAAGGATGGGTCCATACGGTGCTGACCCCGAGGATGGCTAGAAAGTCTATAACTAGAAATAGAGCCTTCTTGGTGGTGACACCAATGCTGTGGAATACACTACCAGTGGATCTGTGCCAGGCCCCATCCCTGGATATCTTCAAAAAATAATTAAAAACTTTCCTATTCAAGGAAGCCTTTCAGAATGTTATCCCCATAGCAGTAAATGAACCAGTCGGTTGTTCCTCTGCCTTCAGACTCCAGTTATTTTATTTTAGGATATATTTATTTAGTTGGTTTATTTTAATTTCTTGTGTGTTTTATTATGTTATTTTGATATCTGTATGTACACCGCCCAGAGTGGGAAATTTCCCAAACAGGCAGTATAAAAATTCAATAAATTAAAAAAAATCGGATAGTTTTCTGTGTGCACAAATAAGTTCAGGGATAGTCTCCAGTTCACTTTTCATTTTCTTTTTAATAGGTTTTCAAAAGTGGATTTGAAAAGAGTCTTCTTTTGAATTTTTCTAAAGCCATGTTTCCAATGAGGCAGTTTGAAAAGGTGGGTGAAGTTTTCATAATTTTTTTTAACCGCCTGGGAATTGTATTAAAAGACACTGTCCGATTTGATGGGGGCAGTTCAGATCAACTATTCGGATTAACAATTTGAAGTAAAAGAGGAAAAGATATTTGCTCACTATGTGCTCAGAAATTGTAACAAGTTGGTTCCATGTTCTTAGAATGTTTGAAGTGGTATCCGTATTAGTCTGTGCAAGCATATCAAAGAGTAAACAAAACAATAGCAAAAAAGAAGAAGAAGAAGACGAAAATTGTTGTGGCACATTACAGATTAACTCATGTTTTTAGAAGAAGGTGAAAATTTAGATTAGTTACAATGAAAAAATGAAGGAGATTTTTCTTCATTATTGCCCTATCATACCTGTCAAATATCCTGGATTGGCCGGGATTTCCCGTATTTCTGTGCCGCTTCCTCTACTTTCCTGCCGCCATCCCGTAATTTGATCAGCGGGGAAGGTAGGTACTGTGCATGCGTGTATGTGCAGAACCCTTCTGCGCATGCGCAGAACGGTTCTGCACAAGTCCCATATTTTCCGGAGCCACGCTTGTTAGGTATGTGCCTCATGGCTAGAAAAATACAAAGTTCAAAATGGCTACAGCTCGTTCAAGAACAAATGGCTTGACTGCTCCCAACAAGTAGGAAACAAAGGAAGAGGACTAGGCAATCAAATTGCAGATGGAAAGGCAGCGGCTTTTTGTGATTGGTTAACAAACAAAACATGCAAGCAAGTTGGTCCCAATAACAAGAGCTCCCTCCTCCTAAGGATAATGAGTTAACTTTTCATATGCTGAAACGCCATATCCCAACATTATCACCTTATTTTGTAAAGCTGTTCACACAGTTTATGTCTTATTTGTTTGCTTTTCTTTTCAGTTGATTCTTCCCAGTCTCCTTGAGTATATTGAACACTGCATCTGTGGAGATGATGCTCAGATTCAGGAGGAGGCCTTAATAGTTTTGGCCAAGCTCATCCTAGAGAAAGCAGAACCTCCCTCTGTTGGTTCAATGGCATTTGAGAAGTATCCCCTTGTTTTTACAGATTCAGCCAAAGGAGGGTATGTGTTCTGAATTGCAAATGGTGGCTTACCATTAGTGATGGTTGCCAGGCAGGTTTATTTGACATGGCTTGTGAATTATTATTTGAGGTTTCATTAGATGTATTAGAATTCTGTTACAGTAATACCTCATGCAAAGTCGTACAACATCGAATTCATACAACATCACCTAATTCCTTGAAAAAGTTGCCTCATACAAAGTCGCAGTGAGGTTTTCCTCACATTGGGGTTTTCCCCAGGTTGCATTGTGCCTGGGCAGTATAAAAGGCAATGCATGTGTGCATTGTTCTTGTGGGTTTTGCATGAGGTAAAGAGTGGTTAGGAGTGGTTTTGAGCACAATTTTGGATTTTTTTCGTCAGAATTTTTGGAAGCATTCCTGGGATTTTTGCAGCATTCTTCAGGTTCTTGGACCATTCTTTAAAAACTTGTTGTATGGTTTGTCCCCTAAAATCAGGGTTGTTTGACTTGTTTTTGTAATGTATTTAGCTTTTAGACAATGATTTCTTAAAGTTCTGTCAGTTTCCTGTCTGTTTCCTTGACTTTGCCTTGGAGTCTGTGCTGTTACAGTACAATGTATCTCTATGAAAACGATGTTGTACGAGGCATCGCGGCAAGGATTTGGACGTTGTATGAGGCATCACAGCTAGGATTTTGCATGCCTCATACAAAGTCCAAATCCGTATAAAGTCCAAACTTGTGAAACCAAGTTTGGACGTTGTATGAGGTATCACTGTATATTCACTGCTCCATAGATAACTGCATCAGAAGAGCAGGGAGCAAATTGACAGAAAACTTGGAAGAGGAGCTTTGCTCCCAGCTACGCTAAAATAATATCCCTGCATGGTCTCCAGGCCTTCTCTTTGGTCAAATGAGACTATGTCAGTAGTAAGAGTGCCACACAGTAATTCTAGCCATTTGTACAGTGTATGTTACTTTCTGTGTTATCAGTTCATTAGAAATGACTTTAATATACAGGTATATAGATAATAGAATAGAAACTTTATTTATACCCCACCCTCCTGGTGCAAGCACCACTCAGGGTGGCTGAGGAATTTAACACAATATCAAAATATATAATACACAATATCACAATATATAATGCACAATATACAATAAGTACAATACATTTCAAACGGAGCCCGGGCTCAATGTCACAGACGGAGCCAGGACTCAATGTCTCAGACGGAGCCCGGGGCCCAACTTAGATAAGCCGAAGGGGAGAAGGCCGAAGGGAGGTAAAGACGTGGTGCTCGGCGCCTTTGGCCGGCCTGAAGGTGGTGGTGAGTCCCAGCGTCTAGCTCTGTGGAGGTCCATCTGCTCCAGCCGAGGTTCCATATTATTGGTGGAATAATAGTAATGTGAAATGACTGGTTTGGAAGGGTAAGAAGAAATTGTAAAAACAGAATTGTAGTTGAGCATAACAAGATAAAAATCATAACTTCATTGTTGATAATGAAGAAATCAAAATTATTAAGGATTTTCTGTATTTTAATTCAGCCATTAATCAAAACAGAAATTGCACCCAAAGAATTCAAAGGCTAAAACTTAGAAGAGCAGCTCTAAAGGAACTGGAAAAGATCCTTAGGTTTAAGAATATGTCATTGGAGACTAAGTCCAAATTCATTAATACTGTGGTATTTCTGATTATTATGGATAGAAGTGAAAGCTGGACAATGATGATAGCTTACAGGAGAAAAGATTCATTTCAAATGTGTTGGAGAAGAGCTTTATGGATATTAGAAGACAAGCAAATAGGTTCTAGATCAGGTTAAGCTAAGATGACTGAACTGAGGGTATCATACATCATGAAAAGATAAGACTCCCTGTAGAAGAATAATACTAAGAAAAATTGGAAAGGGATAGAAGTAGAGCAAGAGCTAAATGACATGGATTGGTTGAACAAAAGAAGCATAGCCCCGAGTTTGCAGGATTTGAAAAAGGCTCTTAATGATCAGACCTTTTGAAGTTATTAATTCATTGGTACTTGGAAGTTGGAAGTATCTTGATAGCACATAACCACCACCACCACATTAATTTTTTAGCATTGGCCGTTTTAATTTAGTGTGGTGGTTCAAATACATAATTAAGCCACCTTTTGGTGAATTCATTCTGTAGTTCTTTTCACATGACCTAGTGTGAGAAAGATTAGTCAGCACAACAAGGTTGCCATTGCCTGGGGAACACCCGATTGTAGTTCAATAATACCACAATTTTTGAGGAGACTCTGTGTAGAGCCTGGTGGCACAGTGGTTAAACTGCTGTCCTGCAACCAAAAAAGTTACACGTTCGATCCTGACCGGGGCTTAAGGTTGACTTCCATGCTTCTGAAGTTGGTAAAATGAATACCCAGCATGTTGGGGGCAAAATGCTAATTAACTTGTGAACCGCCCAGAGCAGGGGTTTGCAACCTATAGCCCGTGGGCCGCAACCGGCCTGTAGTGGCAAAACATCGACCCGCGGTGATGATAGCGGAAGCAGACATGCTTCTGACAGCCATAAACGTGCCCGCATCTGCTGCGGTTTACAGCAGCGTTTACGGCAGGGGGGAACCATGTATCTGGCCCACTCAGCTGTCCGAGGGTGTGTGGTCTGTCCCATGACGCAAAAAGGTAGAGAACCTCTGGTCCAGTGGGGCATTATATAAGTATGTTTGCTTTGCTTTCGAGGAGGCTCTTTCTGTGTATTGAATCTGTGTGAAATGAGGTTTTGTTAACTGGATGTTTAAGATATGGATGATTTTCAGTTTGAATTCATTCTTTGTTTTTAGATTAGGTAGAAGACAGCTGAGAAGTAAGAAAACAGAAGAAATTGAAGAAAAGACTGTGTTGGATTACATTCTGTCCTGTATTCAATTACCAGAACAAAAAAGCCTGGCTGCCCTTTCACGGTCTTGGGCAGCTCTAGTAGTACTTCCTCATGTCAGGTAAATACATAAAGCACTGCAAGTGGTTATTAATCATTTTAAGTAGGTATGAGCTGTACTAAAAAGACAAGTCATTAAGGGCTCAAGACAATAACATTAGAAGTGCAAGGACAGGAAACTACAGAAACTTGGACAAAAGACTTCCGGAAGGGTAAAAAAAAATTCAGTACAAAGTAACAGTTTTAAACTGAATTAAACATTGATTGTTTGTAGCATTTTTGATTTCTGGTCTCAAAGGAAGGAAATGCTATTATTCTTTCTGTTTTCTACAACCATTGTTTGTCGGTTCTAGAGCTGGTTGCTTTTATCATACTTAATGAAGACTTTAAGAATATGGAATTGGGCCAGTAGAAAGGTGGCAAAGAACTGCTGTGTCTGTCTTCCACTGGGATTTATTTTTTCTTGTGTACTTTGATTTTGTACAGAAGGAGGGTCATGACAGAGATAATAAGTGCCTAGGGGCCATTCAACAATTATGTTGAAGACACTCTAAATTCCATGGCATTCAATCCTCAATAAATGGGCTTAGGAGGAGGTCTTAGGACGGGGTTTTAGGAGGGGGGGAGGGGGTCTGCCATCTGAATTACGGAAAATTACGTGGGGGTCAGGTTAAAGATTGCGTAATCCATTTTGAGCTTTTGTGGTTTCAAAACATGGCACTTTTTTAGGTTTAAAGATGATATCTGGGAATTTTGATCCAATTTGAGATTATTGAATTGCTTGTGCAGTTTGCATTAGGCACCAATAGTGAAAAGCTCTAAAAATTAGAGTTTCGATACAAAAGCTCTGGATAACATAATTTTAAAGGGTGTGTGTGTCCCAAAGCGAAAATTACAGTCAGATTACATGGGGGTGTGTTTCAATTTTTCCTTTAAATGGATCACGTAATTGTTGGATGGCCCCCTAAGGCATCCTCTAAGCCAGCATTTCCCAAACTATGTTTCGCTGAACACTGGTGGACTTCAATTCTCAGAAGCCTAAGTTAGTACATTGGCTGATCAGTGCTTTGGGGAATTGACTTAGACTTCTCGGAATTGAAGTCCCCACAAAAAAGATTGGGAAAAACTGCTCTAAGCAGTTGCATCAGAGGGAATAAAAATAAGTGCTTGCGTCCCAGTGGATTTCTGACTGACTTCCAAGGATCTTAGGACAGTCTCTTACTTTCCACGTTGCTTTATATACTGTTGTCTTCAATTCCCCATTAGCTTGCATTTAGCCAGCCGAGATGAAGGATTAGCTATACCATTTTTAACATCAAAATGCTGAAGTTCTTTGAAAAGTTATTTTCAAGTAGTTTGTGTTTTCAAATTGCACTTTAACCTTCCAGGCGCTCTGTTTAGAGGTGGCTTTTGCATTGGGCTACCTTGCTTCACAAGCCATCTCTAAACAAAGCTGCTGGAAGATTAATGCAATTTAAAAACACAAACTATTTACCATGCTCCAAAGGGACTGCAGTGGTTTAGTGGTTAAGATGCCGAACCTGATGACTGGAAAGTCAGCAGGTCAGCATTTCAAGCCCTGAGTGCTACATCACAGAGTGAGTTCCCATCTCCTGACAATGTAGCAGTTGCAAGTAGATAAATAGGTACTGCTTCAGTGGGAAGGTAATAGCGTTCCATGCACTCTGGTGTCTAGTCATGCCTGCCACATGACCATGGAAACGTCTGCAGACCCAGACAGCACCGGCTCTTTAACTATAAATGGAGATAAGCACGGTATCATAGAGTCAGGTATGACGGACTTTTGAGCAAGGACGAGCTTTACCTTACCTTTCTCCAAAGTACTCTGTGCTGTCTTTTTGGGGACTGCAATCCTAAACCCACTTACTGAAGATTGAATGCCATGGAATTTAGAGTGTCTTCTCAGTAAACGAGTATAATAGCACATTATTTCATTGGGATGGCCACACTTTTAATTGCCTTTCCATAAGCTGTTTATTGAAGAGATCATTTCAGATTGTTTTTGGCTATTTTAACAGACCTCTGATCAAAGAAAATGTCATGCCAGAAGTAATGCGTTTTGCGGAATGTCTCTTCGTTGCTTTAGACAAAGGAGAAACCTGCAAAGGTTAGTTTTTGAGAGTTATTTCTCGTTTTCCTATATCCGTGATGGCGAACCTTGGCATGCCAGATGTTCTTGGACTTCAATTCCCAGAAACCCAAGCACCCTGTGAATCCACACGAATGAGTTTTACTAAGCGTGCGTTTTACTTCCACTTCCAGGAGCGACGAGGGCAGCGTGGGGCGGATGAATCACAGTAAACTCATTCGTGTGGATTCACAGGGTGCTTGGGCTTCTGGGAATTGAAGTCCAAGAACATCTGGCATGCCAAGGTCCGCCATCACGGTCCTATATCATTGTTAGCAAATTTATGAAAGAACTCTTCAGCTACATTGTATCTGTGAAACAGTATGAAGCCTGTAACTTCTGTTTGTAAAACTGAATGTTTGATATGGCAGGATATATGCTTGCAGCACTTCACATGACTGTATTCTCGTTTAAAATAATTGTGTTTGTATTTCATAAACTACAAACACTATACTGTTTCATATGCTTATAATCTGTTTTAATTTGAAATCTCAAATTTCTTCTTAAAGAGGAATTCTATAAATTAAATTCATTTTTTTAAACATTCATTTCTCCAGGTAACCTGTTTGTGGCCTGCCAACTTGTAAACTCACTGCTTAGCTTGGCAGAATCTTTGGAAATTCTAGATCTCGTGTCGGTGGAGCGCGTCAAGCATTTGTTGATGTACGTAAGACAGAGATAGATTTTGCCTTTCATATGTGGATTATTAAGGTTCTTTATTTCCTGCTGTGTGGAGTAAGTTTTCTCTGAAGGGACTTGCATAGTCTAATAATCATTGAATGAGATATGTACAACTGTATCTCTAGATCAACAACATGTGGGAAGTGAATCAAATTTATTTACACTGTAGATCAGGGTTTCCGAAACTTTTTGCGCCATGGGCCAGTCATGTGGTTGAACGGGCCAGTCACGTTGTTCCTCGTGCTTCCACTTCTGGTAGCCGTGAGGGTGGCAGCGGGCCACATGAAATGGTGCCATGAGCCGGGGCGGCCCATGGGCCATAGTTTGGTTACCCATGCTGTAGATGTAAGCAGATGGCCTACATGCATATTATTAATCTATATGACATATGTATTTAAAGTTTTTCAAAATATTATTAGAGGTGTGGAAAATCCCTCTCCCCCCCCCCCCCCCATGTGAAGAATTGCATTCCTTGGGGATAGTCTATTGGGACTCTGTGTTGCCAACTTGGTTTTAGGTGTCTTTCTTCTTGCTTTCTGCCTAGCAGGCAAGGGGGAGTGGTGGTAGAGGTGGAACATCTAGAGCCATTTTTAAAAGCGCCTCTCAAAGTTTTAGGAAATTAGGGCAGAGGGCCACCCTTGTTATAAAATACTGCAAATTCATGCTATGACCCAGGCCCAAGCAGTTTGCAGTCCACATTGCTTCATGGCAGAGATGCTCATGCCTGTAGCCACATGTTTAATAGCTGTCATGACTGAGGAGAAACAGGTAGGAAAATGCGTCTCGATCCCTAAAAAGTTCCATTCTCATAATTGTAGCACTCCTTGTATGAACATGGATGGGATAACAGGTGTGTCCCGTGATAGCTTTTTAAACTACTAACTGGCTTGTCAACCTGGCTGTAATAGCATGCATGGGTTTGGGTGGTCAGGTTGTTGCAGGAAATTTATTTCAAGATTGAATATGTGTTTGCTGTTTCACATGCTTGCCATGACAGTCACACAAACCACAGAATCGCATGTTAGAAAGTAAGTGTTCAGCTTCAGAGCTTACATGCTGTGATTATTATATAAGTAAGGGTTCTCTGTATTGTTGATATCTGGAGATCTGGTGTAACATAGTGGTTAAGACTGAATTGGGAAGTTTCCTGTTCAACTATTTATTTATTTATTATATTTTTATACCGCTTTCCTCACCTATTGGTGACCCAAAGTGGTTTACAGACAAACGAAGATGATAAATTACATAAAACTTGAAATACAATTAAACATTGTGGCTGAACATCTGAGGGAGCCTAAGAGATGGCATCCAGGCTCAATGTCAGTGACAGAGCCTGGTACCCAACATCTTCTGCAACATCCTCGGGTATGTCATGGGTAACAGCCGCTCCCACTCCCCTCCAACCGGCTGAGGGGAGGAGCTCAGGGGGCTCTGTGGCAGGGATGAAGGTGGAAAATGTCCTCCAGCCACGGAGCAACGGTCGCTCCCACTCCCCTCCAACAGGCTGAGGGGAGGAGCTCAGGGGGCTCTGTGGCAGGGACAAAGGTGGAAAATGTCCTCCTGCAACGATGCAATGGTCGCCCCCACTCTCCTCCAACAGGCTGAGGGGAGGAGCTCAGGGGGCTCTGTGGTAGGGACGAAGGTGGAAAATGTCCTTCTGTTACAGAGCAACGGTCGCTCCCACTCTCCTCCAACCAGCTGAGTGGAGGAACTCAGGGGGCTCTGTGGCAGGGACAAAGGTGGAAAATGTGCTTCTGCCACGGAGCAATGGTCGCTCCCACTCTCCTCCAACCGGCTGAGTGGAGGAGTTCAGGGGGCTCTGTGGCAGGACAAAGGTGGAAAATTTGCTCCTGCCACGGAGCAATGGCCGCTCCTACTCTCCTCCAACGGGCTGAGTGGAGGAGCTCAGGGGGCTCTGTGGCAGGGACGAAGGTGGAAAATGTCCTTCTGCCACAGAGCAACGGTCGCTCCCACTCTCCTCCAACCGGCTAAGTGGAGGAGCTCAGGGGGCTCTGTGGCAGGGACAAAGGTGGAAAATGTTCTCCTGCCACGGGGCAACGGTCGCTCCCACTCTCCTCCAACTATTACCTTTATGTAGCCTCAGGAAGGCTATTTTCTCTCAAATGCAGTCCCCCATCTGTAATTTAGGGGAGAAGATAAGCTTACATTACAGGTTGTAAGAATGTCACTAGATAATTAGCAATACATCTGGATCTTTTTAATTTGTACTTATTCACCCTAGTGTTTAAGTACATTTTAATGTGTCTTTTCCCCAGGACTTTTCCTTCAGAGCCGCCTGTCTTGCTGTTGGCTGATCTCTATTGTACAAGATTAGCACTGTGTGGTTATCGTGAGCATCTGTCCAAAGAATGCCTCATGGAAGTGTATTCTAAACTTCAAACCAATATTTCAACTGGTGTATCCAACGTAAGGTTTTTTTCCTATTCATCAATAAATTGTTGAATATTGAATGTACTTTGTTTCTTAGTTCACAAATAGCTACAGTTGTGGTAGAATTCCTTAACCCGTGAGCTACTATTGTAAGTATGCAAAAAGATGATACCATTTGTAGTCCCAGTGGTGTAGTACATGGCATCCAAGAGATTGCATTTGCAAGTCAGTTCTGTGTACTTGATATACAGGAAACTTGAATTAAAATATTATTTTCCTGGTTTGCGGTAAACCTATTGTTTCTTTTTTAAATCATTGCCTAACTCCTTTTGTGTAGCTATGCAAATAGTGTAAGTTTTGGAGGCAAAAGAAATCACCATAAATCCATTATGCGACTGATAATGTCTACAATGATTTTTCAAGTTAGGGCAATATGCCCAACTTATAACTAAAAGAAGATTTGGTCTAGTGCAAGATAATTGTGATTTTTTAAATATTGTATAATTTGAGTAGATGTATTGAAATGTGATTTCATCACTGACAGGTACGGCTGTTAACAATAAGGATTTTAAATCATTTTGATGATCTGTTTCCTAAAAGGACAGAGGTAATATTTCACATTGAATTCAATGAAGCAAACTGATGTGACATTCATGTTAAAATAATGGTGGCGAAGTACAGCTACAAAAGCTGACATTTCAGTGGTAGATAAAACACTGGGATTTCAAATTTACATTGTTCATCCATTAGAATGTTGGTGTGGTTTCCCACATTTTAAAAGTAAATTTGGTTGAGAACTTGCAGTTAATGTGAATAAAAATTTTGTACACTTCTGTATATTCCTCTCCCTCTTTTATATAATACAGGTGAAACTCGGAAAATTAGAATATTGTGCAAATGTCCATTCATTTCAATTAAAAGGTAAAACAAATATATGAGATAGACTCACTACATGCAAAGCGAGAGATGTCGTGCCTTAATTCGTTATAATTGTGATGATCATGGCGTACAGCGTACATGAGATTATGTGATGATTATGGGGTACATGAGATTGGGGTTTTGGGGTTTTTCATAAACTGTAAGCCACAAGCATCAATATTATAACAAAGTAAGGCTTGAACTATCTTGCTTTGCATGTAATGAGTCTTTCTCATATATTTGTTTCACCTTTTAAGTTTCATTACTGAACTGAATGAACATTTGCACAATATTCTATTTTTCCGAGTTTCACCTGTAGCTGTGAGAAGCAAGAAATAGGTCATACAGTATTTAAATTGATAGTTCTTCTTGATCACAACACAATATTTGTTATTTTTACTCTGAAGTTTCTAACCACACTTCCATTTTCGCTATATATTTTTAACATACTGGATGAATTGATTTCTAGCCGTTGTAAGGAGATGTATTGTTCTCAGAAGAAGTTGTATATATGCACGCAGCCTTGTTTTTAGAAACTGTGTGCCAACAGCTTTCTCTCTCTGATTTTCTAAGGATCTGGGAACTGGGGAGATGCAGTCTGTGTTTGCCATACTTCTTCAAGCCGAACTTGTGCCAGCAAGCATCAATGACTATCGTGAAAAACTGCTCCACTTAAGGAAACTGAGGCATGATATAGTGCAGCCATTGATCCCGGAAGGACCTTTACAGGAGGTAAAGACACATCACAGCATTTCACCTTTGCCAGAAGGGGTCATGGAGGAGTCCTTCTTTTTCCCCTATAATGGGTTTAATACCATGTGGGTGTTAAAGCAAGTGATGTAAAGAAACAGGTTGGCTTTATGGGCTTATGTCCAGGGTTTTAGCAATTTGCATAGAATAAAAGCATTCTATTGTCTTGAGTTCAAGGAAATGGGGAATACCCCATTTATTTGTTCTTGTCAGGTTTTTCTTACATTTTCTCTAAGGAAGGATGATCTGGTTTTGTTTGCACTAGACTAGTGCAGGGGTTCCCAACCTAAGCCCCATGGGCCGGATCCATTTGATGTGGCCCCCTACCCCTCCAAGGGCATTTGAGAAACAAAATGACCACCCTCTTTGAAGCTGTTGGGATGAAATGACCACCCCCATCGTACAGGCAGGGCAAAATGGCCGTCTGGCCCTCGAAGCTGACAGAGAGAGCATGACCTGGCCCCTGCCCTGGCGTGAAAAGATTGGGAACCCCTGGACTAGTGGAATGCTATTTATTGATTTGAGAAGTGGTAGTTTACTATGTTTTGCCTGAAAATGAGGCTACTGAGGGAGGAGTGGGTATGACAAGTGTAGAAAAACTGCATAGGGGAGTGGTAGCGGACCTATAGCACGCATGCCAGAGGGGGCACTCAGAGCCCTCTCTGGATATGCATGCTGTCGCCCCAGCACAGAGTTCAACCCACCCCTCTGACCAGCAGCCCAATGGGAGCGCTTCCTCCCTCCCCCAGCACAGAGTTTATTGTGTCCAGCAGTCCGGTGGGAACACTTCCTCCCTTCCCTCAGCACAGAGTTTGCCACATCCCTCTGCGGTGTGGATGACAGACTGTTGAGTATGGGCATTCAGTCTCTAAAAAGTTCACCATCACTGGCATAGGGCCTTAGTGCCATACTTTGCTCACCCCTGAAGGAAATACATTGAGAAGCAAGTCTGCTTCCTGGTTGAATAGCTGTATCCTAAATTCATCCCTTTCCTGCCCCACCCTATCACATTAGAATGTGGGGGAAAATATTAGAATGTGGGTTTTATCAGGGTTGTGCTGAAGGCAAAAGAACAAATGCTTCCTTCCACCCACCTCAGTGGGTGGTTGTGGAATGCTCTCCTTCAGGAACCTAGGCCGGTCTTCTCTCTCTTTTATCTTCTCGACAACCAAGACTTGCCTCTTTAGGTAGGCCTTTCATAGCCAAGATTGAGTCCCTCGTGTATGCTGAGCATATGTTCTTTTTAAGTATGTATTTAAATATTTTAAGCTTAGGTTAACCATTCAAATTATCATATGTCTGATTATTTCTTTGACTTTGTAATTTATTGTGTTTTTATTCTGATTTGTGTTAATAAAAAATGGTCTAGAAATGGGGGTGGTGGTGGAGTGAGCAAACAAACAAAGCTAATAAGATACACAGTATGTAAAGCTAAGCAGAAAATACTGCAAGCATCTCTCCTTGTCTGTTGTCATAAAATACAATAACAGAAGGACAAGCAGTTTGCTGCCCATTCATGAATGCCAGAGTTTGTAGAAGTAGGTGCTACTGGCCTTATTTTATAAATATTAATGCTGACTTAGAGATTAAAAAAATAAAAATATTGAAATTTTAATTTAGGTGCCACTTCGGTATTTGCTGGGAATGCTTTATATCAACTTTAGCCCCCTGTGGGTCCCTGTGACTGAGCTCATAACGTAAGTAATTTTTTTCCTAGAAAGTAAACATAGTTCTAAATATCAATAGAATAGAAACAAAATATAGCAAAAATAAATCTGCTGGATCTGCATTGTTTTTCTGTATGCAGAAACCTTTGCAATAAACGCCTTTGTATATTGGTTGAAATGTCTAGCTGGACATCCCAATGACTCAACACCAAGTGTCAGGTGGCAGTTAACTAACCTGACTCCCTAAAGGGGCCAACAGCTACGAGTGGATGAGCCCATTTAGGTGGGGTGATGTTCCCCCTCAGTGGAAGAAGTGCCACTGGAAACCATCATGTTGGGCGCAATGGCAAAATGAGCAGAGGAGGAACTCTGATTCCCAGTGGCCATGGAGGCGGAAGAGGCCATGCCGGATGGACTGGCTGTGAAGTCGCACCTGGATAATATCCTCAAGACTGTGGCAGTCCATTGCAGTCCCCATGTTAAATCCTGCATGTATCATTTCATATGTGCCACAGGGGATGGCTCCATGATCATAGTGTGTGGCATGGCAAGCTGGGATCCACCTTAAACAAATTAACACCAATGACATTTTGCCTGCTTCAGGAAAAAATGCATTCTCGGATATGAGTTGCAGTTGATGACAATGATGATATTGGTTGATTCAAATTCAAGAATATAGGTTTTGCCTATCTCGGCCATTTATATAATTACTTTCAAGGTATATTTGCAAGATGATGCCTGTTGGAAATGTAGTCACACGGTCAAGTGCATATTTAAACCAAAAATTTATAGGATGCGTCGTACAATGACATTTTTTCGTTGTACGATTTTTCCCATAGAGATTTTCGTTGTACGATGCATCCCATAGGGATTTTAGCTATACAAGGCATGCTTCATATAACAAAAAAAATTGTATAACGAAGTGCCTCACAGAACAGACTTTTTTTGTTATGCGGGGTTCTACTGTATTCAGATTGTTTTGGTGAGCTCTTCCTCCTGCTGAATACTTAAGTCAGTAATGCTTGAACAGTTTGGGACGTGTGTAAGTTTTTGAAGCTTAGTCTTTTACTTCAAAAGCATATTGCAAAGTATTTTTTGATTCTTTTTGATTCTCAACTTGATAGCAAGGGAGTACTATGAACGTGTAAAGGTAAAGGTCACTCTTGCTCAAATGCCAATCGTATCCGACTAGGGTTCAGTGCTCATCTCTGATTACAGCCAAACAGCCAGTGCTGTCTGCATCTGCAGACATTTCCGTGTACATGTTGCAGGCATGCCTAGACATCGGAGTGCACGGAACGCTATTTTCCTTCCCATCGAAGTGTTACCTTTTTATCTACTTGCAATTTCTTGCTTTTGAGCTGCTAGGTTGACAGGATCTGGGACAGACGGGAGCTCACTCCGTTGTGCAGTAACCAGGTCTCAAACTGCTGACCTTCCAGTCATCAAGTTCAGTGTCTTAGCCACTGCAGCCGATGAATATAAGTAAATTGTAATTGTTTAGTTGTGTCTGTGAACCACAATGGACATGGCTATTGATAGGTGACCAGCCTTTTCTCTAACTTTCCATAATATGGTTTCTTTCTCTTTATTTATTTATTTAGTTCTCATGCCAGTGAAATGGAGAATAAGCAATTTTGGAGAGTCTACTACGAACACTTGGTAAAAGCTGTGTCTTATGCTGGTAAGGCATGCTATATAGAGACATAATAATGATCCAACTGATCTTTTATTTCATTTTATTAAAAGTGTTTGTAGTATGCTCCAATATATATCTTTAGGATCTCAAAGAAGGTTACAAAGATATACGATGTTTAAAACATTTTAAAATCAAAGAGTTTAAAACACAAAATTAAAACCATTTTAAACCTCTACAGGCAATGACCCCAAAACTATTCATTAACTAACGAAGCTGTTCATTAACTAAGTCTGGAGGCTTTCACTTTGTACCATCCAGAAATATTTGTCTTTATCCTCCTCCTGCTGTCTCAGTTTTCTAATATCAAGCACAGAGAAATTGAGTTATCTTGGATTTTTTCCCCATTCTGCAGGGTGAGAGAGCCCCTTTAGTCTGTTTCATCAGGTACATGAGGTGCATCTGAGTACAAGGTGAAACGAATGTTGTGGTACCTTTAAAACGAAAATATTTATTTTATGGGCTTTGGATTTTAATCAACTTTTTCTAAGCCACAGGTTTAGAATCACAGTGAACATGGTTGCAGGCCTAGTGAGATACGAAAAATGACTACTGAATTATTGACATTGGTTAAATAGTAAAAACCCTACTTACGAAAAAAAGTCTGTTCTGTAGGCTTTTGCTTAAGTCATTTTTACGTAACTCAAAGCAAACCCATAGGAAAAGTTATTTTTTATGTAACTTGAAGCAAACTCATAGGAAAAATGGAATTTTTATGTAAATCGAAGCAAACCCATAGGGAAATTAATTGTTACATAACTCGAAGCAAACCCATAGGAAATCGTGTAAATCAGGACATGATTTTAGCACAAATTCATTATGTAAGTCAAATTTTATGTAACTTGAGGCATATGTAAGTCGGAGTTTTACTGTACACTTTTAAAGCATTGGTCAAATAAACATCATGGCAACGGGCAGAGTAATTAGTTAATTCTAGATGTCTGTGGCTGATAGCCAGGTATAAGCCTTTTGTCTTTAAAAGGTTGAGATCTCCTGGCTTAGATGAAACTCCAAACAAGCAACATTTTATTTTGTCAGGTTTTTCTGTTGCTGTAGGTTTTTGGTTAACTTACCTAAAACTATGTTTTGTATTAGCTATCACAGTATCATTTCACTGAGACCTTCTGTAATCTTTCCTTCAGTGATTTCATGGTTTAGCTTTGTATATTTATGTTATCCCAAGTAAAGCGCAGAAGTCAACTTTTGTTGTCTATAGTCAAAACAAACAAAAAAAGAACGCACAGACCAGCAGAGCTAGGAAAGGTTTATAAATAAACTTTTGCTTATAAAATAAATTCCATGCATTTCCCTTTTTCCATAGAAAAGGAGCTACATAACGAGTTGGAAGAAGATCAGGAAGGCATTATGGATTTTGAAAGAGACGAACCTCATAAGGAAGGTGTCATAACTTTGTATCTTGAGCAGCTGAAACATCAGACATGCTGCAGTGAGAGGCTAGATCACGCAAATTTTAGGCTTCTGCTATGGAAAGCAATGTCAACATTTCCACATACAGTAGAACCCAGATCAAGAGAGCTTTCACCACTTCTACTCAGGTTTATTAAGTAAGTGAGCAACTTCACTGAATGCAGGAGACATTAAAATGTAATTGTGGCTATGGCTGATGTCAGCCTATAATACTAGCTAAATGCCATTTTAAGACAATTTGTTATTCTATATTTGTACCCATATAAAGGTATTCACTCATTGAAGTATGGTTATTTATAACTGGTAATCCTTAAAACTGTTGGGACAACTATTGCTGTGGATAAAACATGTTGATAAAAGAAGCAGAAGAAAGAATAAGAAACAAGGGTTCAAACACTTCCCGGAGTTGGTGGGAATGAAAATTCATTGTGGAGACTATAAAAATAAGAAAGAACATCTTGAGGTAGCTGTCTGAATAACACAAAACCAAAGGAATGGGTGGGTAGATAAGATAGTCAAAATGGCATAGAAGAGAGATGCTCTTTGTTCGAGCATTTGAAAGTCAACAGACAGGAAGAACAATGAGAAATTGCCAGGTGTAGCTCGGTTCCATCTTTGTCCCTACACACCTTTTGTTTGCTTTTTCAGCAATGAATATTATCCTGCAGATTCACTGGTAGCTCCAGTGCAAGATCTGAGAAAGAAAGGCATCCATGTTGAGCTAAAAGAAGATGTCACTGAAGAAATACATGGTCCTGTCATTAAAGAGGATGGTGAAGATGATGAAGGAGAAAAAAAGATTCCTGATGAGCCAGTGACTGAAGAAATGCCAATAAAAAAGACCAGAAGAGCTGCCGTAAAGTAGGTTGGCTTAACTGCAATGGAAGAAATAGCATCTCTGTCATTCATATGGTAGTTCTGTGAACTGGCTTTTTAGTCTTTATATTTTGTCCTTCTTGTTTGTTAAAAGATTTAACCCAGGGGTTCCCAACCTATGGCCCATGGACAGGCCCTGACTCCCAACACTATCCCATCTGGCCCGTCGCTGCCTCTGTTGCACCCGGAAGTGAAAGTGGGAACATTTACGCCATCCGTAAAATGGGCCCGCACATGCGCAAATGCGCCTGTGGCAAGCATAAACGTGGAAGTGGGTGCATTTAGGTCAGCTGTGAATGTGTCCACTTCAGCTTCTGGGGGGCGTGGTCCAGCCCGTGATGCTATCCGGGGGCATGGTCAGGCCCGCGATGTAAAAAGGTTGACCACCCCTGGTTTAACCGAACAGCACTTTTTTCACCACAAGGAGATAAAAGATTAAGTGTGGTTTAAATCCAGCTTCCTCCTCTTCTCTTCCTCCTCGCATTCTTGGGAGACTCATGAAAACCACTGCTTGATGATTTCCCAGTGCCTGGGGTGGGTTTTTGGGACAATGGAGCTTCAGCAAGAAGGGGAAATTTTCATCTTCTCAATTGCAATACTAGAGCCTATATTCCAGTGTTGGACACTGCCATAATAATGAATGGAAAGCAGCTAGCTTCATGAAGTATATTTTGCAGTTTGTCTTAATTCCACGAACTGTCGCTAAAATGTATCAGTTTGCTCAGAATTGGATAACATGCAGTTAGTCTAAATCAAATGCACATTCTACATTCATCCTTGCTGTCATAGTACTGTACCAGGAAACTGGACAGTGTGGGGCAGAAAGGTAGATTCAGCAATGATCATTAATTGAAGGAGCTGAATTAGTGACTCATGAAACAGAGGTGATCTGGATAAACTGTGCCCGTTTCTAACATTGACATAATTGTTGACAGATTTTTAACTCTTCCAGCCCAATTATTTCCTTCCAGCAAGGGATAATGAAGAACTTCCTGATGTGGTTTGTTTGACAACTCCCATTTCCGTTAATCTATGATAGCTTTTGCTCTTGAAAGCATTTCAGTTAACTTGCTTTTGCTTTCCAAACGTTTTCTTTTCCAAAAGTCACATTCTGTTTTGCCTTGATGGTTTTTGTAATTTGTTTTGTTTTTCAGACAGCTTATTGCCCATTTGCAAGTATTTGCCCAATTTTCAAATCCACGTGCCTTGTACTTGGAACCAAAATTAAATGAAATTTACACTCAGGTGAAATTTGTTGAACACTTTTTTAAAATTCTGTTTGGTATGTGTGTGTCATGTATTGCATTGCCTGGATGGCTTTGAAGAACTGCTGGAATTTATCCCTTCTGGCACATCTGTGTAAGCTAAGAGGATCGTTACCCTTTGAAGCTGTTAATGTATACACAATTATGAAGGTAGCAACTGATTAACCTGCCCCAGTTCCTGATTCTAAAGTGACCGACTTAACTTGAGTAAAGGAGATTCTTTAAGTTATGTTTCCTAATTTCATAGAAGAACTGGTATGATGATGCTTATATTTACTGTATTCAGCTCCATTGGTCTAAGCAAGGTCACATTTCTCATACCTTATTTTTGTGTTAGGGATAGTAGCAGTAGTTTAAACTCCCAAGTGTAATTAAGAGGAAGCAAGCCACTTTCCTTCTGTCTCTCCTGCCCTCTATCCCTGGGTCAGGCAGACCAAAGGGCAAAAGAGAGATTGGAGCTGTGTCAACTTGCTAAAATTTGTTACATTATTTCTGCTCCTTAGGGAAGCCTATGACAGTGATAGTGAACCTTTTAGCGACCAAGTGTCCAAACGGCAACCTAAAACCCACTTATTTATCGCAAAGTACCAACACAGGAACAGGGGAGGAAGGAAACACTCCCATTGGGCTGCTGGGCAGACGGGTGGGGCAAACTCTGTGCTGGGGCAACTGCATGGGTGCCCACAGAGAGGGCTCCGAGTGCCACCTCTGGCACATGTGCCATAGGTTCGCCACCACCGGCCTATGAGATATTTCAGAGGTAAATGAATTCTTGGATTTCACTATCCAAGAAGGAAGAGGGTAATGGTTGCTGTCAATGGCTGTATTGTGCAATCCTCTGGATGGTCTAGTGTAGGGTTTCTCACCCTTTGGCCTCCAGGTGTTCTTGGACTTCAAGTCCCAGAAACCCAAGTCAGTACACCTTCTGATCTGGGCTTCTGGAAACTGAAGTCCAAGAACGACTGGGGCCCCAAGGTTGAGAAACCCTGTTCTAGTGGCTCAAGTGGTTAAGATGCTGAACTCAACAACTGGAAGGTTGGAGTTCGATTCTCGAGTACTGCATGACAGAGTGAGCTCCCATCTCTGTCCCAGCTCCTGCCAACTTAGCAGTTTGAAAGCAAGAAATTGCAAGTGGATAAATAGGTACCACTTTGGTGGGAAGGTAACAGTGTTCCGTGCGCTCAGGTATTGAGGCATGCCTGCCACGTGTCCACAGAAACATCTGCAAACGTAGACAGTGCTGGCTCTTTGGCTATAAACAGAGATGAGCACTGAACCCTAGAGTTGGATATGACTGGCTTTTGAGCAAGGGCGACCTTTACCTTTTTATGAATTAGAACAGAGATTTGGTTATTGGCTTTTAGTAAGGAAGTCCTAACAAGCAATCCTGTGATATACTTCTGCATAGCATCTGAAGGGTCACGGCCACTTCCAGTCAATGTGAAAAGACTGCATTGGAGAACCAAGAGCAACCCATGTAGGTGTGGTGTTGGTGATATGTGTTCCTAAGTTACACTGTCTTCCAATCCAGTTGGAGTAAATTTGGTGGCTTAATGCAGATGACAGTTGTAGCCAGAGTTATTTTATAGAGGTTAATTAAACATTACGTCCTCCTATTTGTTTTATTGTCAAGAACCTGTGGTGGCCATGGGACAGAAAAAGTTTAATTCTGGGGGGAAATTGCCCCAGCTGCTGATATCATCAGCCTTATACTAAATATTTTTACAAACAAGATTCCAGCCAATACATATTAAATAACAAATAGTCAAATTTTTATTGTATGAATTGTTTCTGTATTTGAAAAAGAGCTTTCTCTTATTATTTGTCTTACTATGCACATCTGGTATCTTCTGTGGCTTCTTTTGAAATAGGAGAACATTGAGCATATTGAAAGTGACTTAACAAAATGAATGTAAACCCAGTATGTTTATGCTCTTTAATGACTTTTGACTTCCATTTCTTATTATAACACATTCTTTAGCTGCTGACCCATCAAGACCAAAATGTGCAAAAAGTTGCTCTTAATTGTATTATGAGTTACAAGCATCCGCACCTGTTGCCATACAGGTATGAATTTGCAAGTCATTGTTTGGTTCTTTGTTTTTAATGATCAGTGGTTTTGTCATCTAATACATTGGCCCAGGATGTTTTTTTCCTCTTAATGTTGCATTATCTATCGACAGAGAGAACTTGCAACGGCTCCTAGATGACAAGAGCTTTAAGGAAGAGATAGTTCATTTTAACATTTCTGAAGAAAACACCATAGTAAAAGCACTGCATCGGCCTGAACTTGTTCCTGTTTTAATGAGGTGAGGTGATTAGGTCTCTTGACTCAGAAGTCAAACTACATAGTTTCCAATTAATCTTAAATAAGGAAGTATAAAAATTCACAAACCTACTTTCATTTTAGAAGCATTGTTATGCTTCCATTGTGTGGCAACTTGGAAATAGCTCTTAAGCCTCTGCAGCTGTCCTTTAAAGACATCAATAAGCCTAATATTTTATAGCCTTCTGGTAGATATGGGTGGAGTGTAGTGGCTTAGTGGTTAAGATGCTGAACTTGACTGGAAGGTCAGCAGGTCAAGACCCGAGTATTGCATGATGGAGTGAGCACCTGTCTCTGTCCCAGCTCCTGCCAACCTAGCAGTTCAAAAGCAAGAAATTGCAAATAGATAAATAGGGACCACTTTGGTGGGAAGGTAAACGGCATTCCGTGCACTCCAGTGTCCAGTCACGCCTGCCACATTTCCACAGAAACATCTGCAAATGCAGACAGTGCTGGCTCTTCAGTTTTGAAACAGAGATGAGCACTGAACCCTAAAGTCGGATACGACTGGCTTTCGAGCAGAAGTGACCTATAGGTATGGTCATGGTTTTTGAAAAGTGAATATAACAATGTTTCTATTCATACTGAAAGGATTTTGTATGGACGGATGAGAAACAAAACGGGAAGCAAAACACAAGGAAAGTCAGCCGCAGGGACACGTATGGCTATTGTTCTGAGATTCCTCGCGGGTTCACTTCCTGAAGAAATCAAAATGTTCCTGGATCTGCTTTTTGAGCCTGTGAAACACTTCAGTAATGGTATGCTTTGTAATTAGAAAACATAGCATTTTATAGACGGCTTAGGTCCGTGATGGTGAACTTTGGCACTCCAGATGTTCTTGGACTTCAATTTCCAGATGCCCAACCCCTGTGAATCCACACAAAGGGATTTACTGCGATTCATCCAGCCCACGTAGCCCTCATCGCTCCCAGCAGCGGAAATAAAACTCGCCCATACGGCCGTGTTTTACTTCCGCTCCCGGGAGCAACGAGGGTGGCACGGGCCGGATGAATTGCAGTAAACCCATCGTGTGGATTCATGGGGGCTTGGGGTTCTGGGAATTGAAGTCCAAGAACATCTGCAGTGCCATGGTTCGACATTATTTATTTATTTATTTATATTCATATTTATATAGCCACCCAAGTCACAAAGACTCTGGGCGGCAAATAACTCGCAAAGACTCTGGGCGGCATCATGGGCTTAGGTACTGAGTACTGTGTGAGTGGAAGCAAAATGGGACTGCTAGGAATTAGTATGTTCAGAAAAATCTGGGGTTTGCAAGAGAGTAACTTCATTCCCACCAAAACAGGGATGCTAAGTAGCCACCAGAATGAATCATGCTCATTAGCCAAAGACTGTGAATGGCTACTTATATAAAAAAAACACCAAGTAAAATAAGAGTCCCTCTGCTAGGAGGTGAGATACACGGTGTTAGTTCATGCTAAGGCATTTAAATGCTGTATAACCATGCACTGGCAGAATGGAGTAGAGAGTAGAGTGAAACTTTAAGGAGTGTGTTGTTAATTTTGGATTGAAAAAGATATAGGATAACTTGAGATCAGACTCTTCATCATATTTCTATTTGTGACTCCTACCTGACTTACTGAAGTTGAGAAGCTGTCTACCACTAGTCCATTTTCACCAAGTGGCTTTGTTTTGTTTTGATTTGAATTAATTTTTGCCAGTTCTGCCATTTAAGAACCTGTTTAACTAGAGATTACTGACCTGGGACTTTGAGACAAATCATCTAGGCATCTTACACAGAACTACTACACCCTATTGCCATAATTCTGTGCCTCTTTGTTGATATTAGGTGAAAAGCTATATTTCTTCATCTTGTTTGGTATGAAACTATTTCTTAATGCATAGTCCTGTGCCTATTTACAGTACTTGAAAGGAAATATTACTCTAAGGCCACAGTGACTTAGTGGTTAAGATGCTGAGTTTGATGACCGGAAGTTTCAGCAGTTTGAGACACGAGTGCTGCGTGACAAAATGAGTGCCCATCATCTGTCCCAGCTCCTGCAAACCTAGTTTGAAAGCAAGAAATTGCAAGTAGATAAATAGATACCACTTTGGCAGGAAAGGTAACATTCCATGTGCTCTGGCTCTAGTCATGCCTGCTACATGACCATGGAAATGTCTGCAGACAGTGCGGACTCTTTAGCTGAAAACAGACGAGCACAGTCCCCTAGAGTTGGACATGACTGGCTTTCGAACAACATTATTGTATTCAGTGAAATTTAATCACATCTAAGTATGCACAGAATCAAAGCCTTTATTTTGTTTTTGCCTAAGCAATTAAAAAAAATTCTAAACAATGAGTTGCTTTTGCAATTAATATTTTTTTAAAAAATAGTTAACTACTTTAAAATGTGGTTCTTGAAATTTCTATGTAGTTCTGCAGCTAATGTCTAAAAAGCATTGATCTCCCGGTTTCAATGTTCTAAAAGGAAATCTTCCATCTAGAATTATACTTACCCAATACTGAACAGTACTTTCAGTTTTAATAGTCTTCTACCCAGAAGATGTAGCCATTGTCTGTCTTCTCTATTGCATATCACTGCTTCTTCTGTGTTTTTTTTAAAGGGCATTGCCACTTTGCAGTGCTCCAAGCAGTGGAACAACTGGACTTATCGCGAGTCCTGCCTCTAGGTCGCCAGCACAGCCTTTTCAACGGTCTGGAGGTACTGCTGAAAAACATGGGGCATCTTATCAGCAACTTTCTGCCTGAGATCTTGCAGATTTTACTTTGCATGACAGCAACGGCATCCCACATTCTTCAACAGAGAGAAAAGGTGAGTGATAATGCTGTTCCATGTGCAGCCCCTCTACTAGATTAAATAATACATTGTTAATTTTTTTTTAAAAAAGCAGTTGATTAAAGCAGCTGAGATTAAAGCATCTGAGTAATTATTTTGATAGCAGTGTTACCATTGTCCATGGGAATTACTTTTTGTACACAAAGTCACTTAGTAACTTTGCAAGGAAAAGCTGTAGTTCAGAAACTCTTGGTTTCACAGATACCCTTTATCACTGTCATTTGTTCAGCTTAATTAAACACTTCATTGTTTAGTGAAGAGGCAGACACTTGGGGGAAAACATGTACAGGTGAAATTCGGAAAATTTGAATATCGTGCAAATGTTCATTCAGTTCATTAATGCAATTTAAAAGGTGAAACAAATATATGAGATAGACTCATTACATGCAAAGCGAGATAGTTCAAGCCTTACTTTGTTATAATATTGATGGTTATGGCTTACAGTTTATGAAAACCCCAACCCCCCAATCTCATGTACCCCATAATCTCATGTACGCGGTACGCCATGATCATCACAATCATAACGAATTAAGGCATGACATATCTCGCTTTGCATGTAGTGAGTCTATCTCATCTATTTGTTTCACCTTTTAAGTGAAATGAATGGATATTTGCGCGATATTCTAATTTTCTGAATTTCACCTGTATATATTTGTTTTATAAATATTAAAAACTACATCTTAGGTCCTGAATGTGTAACATATAGTCCCTGTGAATCCGCATGAATGAGTTTACTGCATGTATGCATACGCACAGTAAACCCATTTGTGTGGATTCACAGGGTCTTGGGCTTCTGGGAATTGAAGTCCAGGAACAGCTGGAGTGCCAAGGTTCGCCATCAATACTTTGGAGTATCCAAACACTCTTCAAAGGCACAGATTGCATTACAGTAATCTAGTCAGGATGCAACTAAGGCATAAGTTACTTGGCCAGATCAGACGCCGGGTGAGGTTTTTATGGGAGCGAGCAGAGCAGGTGCACCAGTTTTAGCTGACAAATGCACTCTTGGCCACTGTGAAAACCTGGGTGTCCAAGCTTAGAGATTAATCCAGGACCACACTGACAAAGAAAACTCCAGATAATGTCAAGATCTATTATTACTTAATTTGCAAAACTGTAAGTGCTTTTACAGCCTCTTTTCTAATCATCATGTATAATTTGGGCATTTACCTGGCAGAACATTCACTTGTGTTGTTATGTCAAAATCTTACCGTGGCAGAGATTCTCATGTTGTCATAATTCATCAGTGAACTCTACTGGCAAGCAAATTTAATGGGACAGTGTATATCTCATGTACATCTGATCTTTACCCTGTTCTTCATCCATCTTCTTCTCCTTTGACCTTAACAACCCTATGTTGTAGATTAAAGCTGAATGACGAGCACAGAGACGTGCAATAAGCTTCTCAATAAAGGATTTTGACTTGTATACACCCTCTTAACAGTAGTGAGGAAAGAAAGTAATTATTTTGATAACAGTGTTACCAGTGTCCATGGGAATTACTTTTTGTACACAAAGTCATTTAGTAACTTTGCGATGAAAAACTGTAGTTCAGTAACTTGTTTTCACAGATATCCTTTATCACTGTCATTTGTTCAGCTTAATTAAACTCTTCATTGTTTAGTGAAGAGGCAGCAGCTGCTAAAGGGTTATGAGAATCTTGTTTATATTTGGTACTTTTGTCAATCAGTTAGTCATTTATTGCAAGCTATTATTCTCATTTCTGTTAAATTTTTACTTTTATAGTTATAAATGGAGTTACAGGCTTACTGTTTCCTACAGTTTTCATACAAGGGTGAACCTGCTCTTTGCAAACTTATTCTCTGATGCGTGTCTGTATTTTCCTTCAGAGTCATGCAAACAGATCTCAGATGTTTATCTGGTGTACAATTTTTAACATTCATTTTAACCTCTGCCAAAAAATGCTATTTTAAGAGTTCATCGTTATTTTAGGGGTGCCCAAACTTTTCAAGCTGTGAGCTAGTCACCGAAAGTGGAAGTAAAACGAGCCTTACAGTCTGTTTTGCAATAGGATGAGATAGATTTTAAGCTGCCATTTTCTCTGCTTAAACCAGGGGTGCCCAAACTATGGCCGGTGGGCCAGATCTGGCCCCAACGCCAATTCATCCAGCCCACACTGCCCTCGTTGCTCCTGGAAACAGAAGTAAAATGCACCTGTATGGATCTGGGCCACGGGCTGTAGTTTGGGCACCCATGGTTTAGCCTCTGTGCCAGGATAAAAAACATCTAATGAAGATAACTGTTCTGCTGATGTTTTTTTCAAGGGAAAAGAATGAAAACCCTGGTTTGTTATTTGTTTTGCAGATTCAACTCAGATTTATAAACCCACTGAAAAACTTGAGGAGACTCGGACTTAAACTTATAGCAGACTTTTTCTCTGATTTTGAAAATTATGACTTTAATGTCGAAGAAATCAATGCAGTTTTTCATGCGGTAGTGTGGCCCCAGGTAAGGGCAATACTATGTTACAAATCTATCTTATTTCAGGACATATTGTCCTCCTTTCCCCAGCTAAAAGTAGTACAGTACTTGGGGAGAAGAGAAAGGCAACGTAAAATAAAGTACTGGTGTACTTCTATCTAGTGCAGCAGGAAGATGAACCTTGTGACTGGTTTTCTTCGGTTTGCCTGCTTTTAGCACTTGGAAGTTGTCTATTCAAAGTTTTGGGAAATGTCCACAGTTGTTATAGTTTGGAGCCAATCCCTCATGGCGACGTTCCTAGCTCTGCTCATTACACTGGGAACAACACATGTGATTTACATGATATTGAATGTGCTGATTCCAAATCTGAACTCAGAATTTGCCTATCACATACAGATTTTGAGTTGTGTTATAGCTGTTCAAATGATCAGCAACTGGGTAATGTATTTTTACATGGGTACATTATAACAGTTGCAGCTACCACTGTGCCTGCTGCCGCCTCAGCTGAATCACGTCCCTGGTGGCATGGATGTTCCAGCAGCGGCTGGACATGTCTGAGTAAGTCAGTGAGCTGACGTTGGAAATATAAGGTGAGATGAACCAAGGGCTTATCTCTAGCGCGAAACCATCTATTGGATGGTACAGCTAGGCCATAATGAGTCTGTTTTTAACTAAAGATGAGCTGTGTTAATAAACTGGATAATTTTTGCTACATTTGTGGCAAATAAACCCTGCGTGATCAATGCAAGAATCTAACCAAGCGGGTGAGATTTTCTAGACATAATCGGAGTTCAGATTTGGATTCAGCGCACTTGATTTAGTATAGGACACATGGATTAGACCAAGTAGCAGATAATTTATTTATTTTTGTGATGCAGTGTTATCAGCATCTTTGTCCTTGACCTAAGTGGAGGCTGAAGACTCTGGTATTGCTTGTGTATTCTAATGCAAGGGACATCACTGTGAGCAAGTAATGATTGTGCGACTGCTCCTTCTGTGATAAAGATCCACATCAAAGCAATGTCAATATTTGGACCTGAACTTAATGTTCTCTTGTTTTGTTTCCTCAGATCACCAGGTTGGCCTCTGAGAGTCAGTATTCTCCTACTCCTTTACTCAAGATCATTCATATCTGGAGCAAAAGCCCCAGGTGAACTATTTTTTTCATAGTGAAACAGGCAACTACCATATTATTTGAATGAACAATTACCAGAGAGATGTTTAAATGCTACATTATGTGTGTGAGATACAGTGACAGGCCTGCCGGAATGGGAATTTTGCACAGGAAGAATGAAGGGTTTAGTTTTAGTAATTCATTATAGCCCACATTCCCAGTTCTCTAATGTAGGAGCACATTCTGGACCTCTTTTCAGTATTAGTACAATAATACTCCACTCAGTGCTCAGGATATATTACAATTGTGATTGAACCATCAGCAAATGTGGTCATTTTAATATTATGTCCTACAGCCCTGGTGGCTAACCTTGGCACTCTGGCTGTTCTTGGACTTCTATTACCAGAAGTCCAAGTCAGCACACCTGCTGATCAGGGCTTCTGGAAATTGAAGTTCCAGAACAGCTGGAGTGCCAAGGTTAGCCATCACTGTGGCATAGGTGAAAACCTCCAACACAAATCGATATTGGGGAATTTTGGTCAGTCTTCTCCATTAGCAGAGTAGGAGGCAGATAAAACAATAGCAACAACATAGAGATAATTCATTCTCAGTAACTCCCCCTATTTGATTTCCCTCACAAAAACTAGCAGTTTATATAATTAAATCACTCTTGAAGCATTTAATGTATAAAAATGTGTCTTTGCTTACAGATCATTTGTAGTTAAAGTCAGAAGGTGAGGGAGGGAAATAGCTTCCATGATTCCTACTTGGTCAGGAGAAGAAGAGAGCTATTAACAAAACAATAGAAGCAAAAAATAAACAGGAAAATAGGATGAAATTTGCGTCTAATTCCACAGGTGGGAAAATACCTTTACCAATCAAGTTATTGGTAAAATACAATCACATTAGGCTGTAGTCTACTCTTACTAATACCCAGTGTTAGTGCATGTAAGATTGCTGTTATCCCAACAATCAGGGCCTTCTGTTCCCTTCTCCATGATCCAGCTGTTCTCCTTCATCCCACATGGTTGTGGTTTGCTCTTCAGCTGCCACTCCCCACTCCAAAAATTCCTAGAGCCAAAATCTAAGCCAAGCCAAACAATGGAGAATGAAGGTCCTACCTGCACATCCGTCTTCAGTGACCATGATCAGCAGGGCATGAAGATATTCTCCTCTTTTTCCTCTTCTCCCTCTGTGTCATTTGACCACTTGTCTCCATCTTGTCTGCTTGTGCTACCAAGGCTTCTGTGGCAGCCTGTATTGGATAAAACCAATCAGAGATTATTTTTTAATCTCATTTTATCCAGGCATTTCTGAGTACCTCAAAGAGATTGTCCACACATGCGTGCTATAGTGAATCCGTGCTAAATGGGGCAGCGCTATGTGAGAAATTAAAAGGAGCAAGTATTAGATGTTATATGGATGGCAACTAGTAAAAGAGAATTAGTGGACCAGGTTACTTAAGAGACCGCATCACCACAAGGATATCTGCTCGTCCCACCAGAGCAGACTGTAGAGGCTCCCTAATTGTACCAATGGCTAGAGAGTCTCACCTCTCTAGCCATTGATAAAAGTTGAACAAAATTAATTAATTAACTAACTAATTAATGAACAATGAAGAAGAATTCAAATTGTTTGGTCTCTTTCCTGAGAACTCCTGTTAGCTCAATGTGAATCATGATTATGCTTCTTAAAAATACACTTATTCTTAGTAACAGTTCAGTTTCCAATATGGAGCTAATGTAATTCATTTCTTGAATTTGCTGTTTTTGCCCCTTCCCTTCCCTTTAGGTATTTCCCTTTGCTAGCCAAGCAGAAGCCAGGCCACCCAGAGTGTGACATATTATCCAACTCGTTTGCTTTACTTTCGGCCAAAAGCCTGTGTGAAACAACAGCTGGTGTTGTGATGGATGTGGCTGACAGTCTTCTGAACAGTCCTGACTTTGAGCCCAGTGACCATCTTAGCAGCTTGACAGTGACTGACTGTGTCTTTGTAGAATTGGATGATGCGATGGGAGGTAGGAGTGGTCACGTGTCTAACCCCCTTGGAGAGAGCGATATACTGTATATATTTATTTATTTATTCCCTCTAAGACCTAGTAGTGTGGTTTGGTGGTGGTGAAAATGTTCTCTACTTAGCACAAGACCAAACTAGACATGATATTTATGCTCTTGAGACTAAAATATTTGTTTCAAAGCTATCCTATGAAAATGGAATGTTCTATTTTAAAAAAAGAAGAATGTGAAAGATATTTTAATGCTTATGGACTTGGTACTTGAAGAGTTGGTACATGAAAGTCCTCCAAACATTCCTGCCTTGTTTGGAGAACTTAAGAGCATCCCCCCCCCCCGGCCCATTTTTTAAAAAAGAATTTCTCTCCCTAGAGATTCCTGCTTATTCTCTTTTTAGATTCCCTTCCATCATATGAAGATTTTAAAAATTATGTAGCATGCTTTTTGCCTGATGAACTGACTTGACTTTTTAACTGCTTGCTCATTTTAACGTGGCCTAGTTTGGTGGCTGTGGGGCTATGGTGGCTCTGTGGTTAAGAAGCTCGCCTGGAAGGCTGGCAAGTCAGCAGTTCGAGACCTGGGTATCTGCATGACAGATTGAGCACCTGTTTCTGTCCCAGTTATTGGGGACGTGAAAGGAGCCTCATCTGGGTGTTCCCTGAGTGGAGTTTCTTCCACAAAAATCCTTTCAACTCAATAATTTCTGACACAAAATTATTATTATCTTGGTGGCATTGGTATTTTTATTTAAAATCAATGCTGGTGGTCGCTAAAGTTTGTTAATTAACGATATCCTGAAGTGCCAGAATATGTCTTGGTTGCATTTCTAGTCATGTGTCCAATTATATAACCGAGATGCATATCACTACCAGATCAATTAACTGCATGCAAGTTATGTATACTTTTTTTAAAAAAAACAGCAATAGGATTCTGGCCATTATCTTTTTATTTCTTTAGAAAAATGTTAGCGCTAAAAGTTATATTTTTGTTATAAGTGCTAGGTGTTTTTGAATGCTGCATGCAGAAATGATAGATCAGGGGTCTTGAAACTTGGTTCTTCAGATGTTCTTGGACTTCAATTTCCAGAAGCCCTGATCAGCAGTAGTGCTGACTTGGGTTTCTGGTAATTGAAGTCCAAGATCACCTGGAGAGGCAAATTTGCAGATCCCTGTGCTAGATAAAAATTGAAAGAAACAGGGCTATTTTGTTATGGCGATATTTGCTACTAGATACTATTCTCCTCCACTGAGGAGGCTTTTACGTCACTGATTTAGAGAACACATAAATAACCATTCTGTCTCCATTTCAGATGTTCCCAGCATGGGTGTAAAACTGATTCTCCCCCATGTCCCTGCACTTCTCCACTATCTCAGCAAAGCTACATTCACCATGGACAAGGTGAAAAAGAAAAAGTATAGGGGACAAGTCAGCAAAGAACTCAACATTCTTTCAAAGCAAGTAGCGCCTCAACATTCCTAAGAGTTATAGATTTGTAAAGTTTCCTTCTAAATGCAATGTTTGAATCATCTACTGTATGATTGAGGGAAGCTGAAACTTTGAAAGAGGCCAAATGACAGACTGATCTGTTTCATGTTGGGAGCTATTATACTGTTCTCTGTTAACACTGTTTTGAGAGTCCCCTGGACAGCGAGGAGAACAGATATGTCAATCTTAGAAGAAATCAACCCTGACTGCTCCTTAGAAGGTCAAATAGTAAAGACGAAACTAAAGTACTTTGGACATCAAATGAGAAGAGAAGATTCACTTGAGAAGGCCTTGATGCTGGGAAAGGTGGAGGGCAAAAGAAGAAGGGGGCGGCCAAAGATGAGATGGCTGGATGGTATTGTAGATGCAGTGGGCACAGAGTTGGGCGGGCTGAAGTGAATGGTGGAGGACAGGGTGCCTGGAGGTCAATGGTCCATGGGGTCGCAAAGGGTTGGAATCGACTGTGCGACTGAACAACAAAATTAACACTGGAAGCTTAATAGTAGTGGACACAAGTAGTTATCCAACTACTGTGATAGTGAAGTAAATCAAACTATTAACCTGTTGTACTGTTTTTGCAGACTGTTTATTGTAATATTTTATTGTATGCTGTTTATAAGCAGAATGTAACAAAGGTTTGCACTGTACAGATTGTAAGAATTGTTCTCTGGAACCTCAGATTTCTAATTTAGAGTCGAAGTATTGGTGGATACATCAGGCTGTAGCTGACCTCTTTCTTTTGTTGCCTCTAGAATCAGCAAATTTATAAAGGATAAGAGCCAGAGTTCCACCCTGATTGGCCTCCTCCTTCCTTTCCTTCATCAGAGTAACATTATGCAGGTATGAAAAGCTACAGTTTTTTTTCTCCAAGTTGGATACTTTATCTGAATAATTTGTGAAATCTCATATGTCAGATTGCTGCTGCTGTTCTTACCTCCAGCTCTTTGTATTTTCTGGCATTTAGTAAAATATACAAAGGGAAGACCTTAGTTGGTATCTCTATTCAGCGATAGGCCTCATGTGAACTATTTGCTCTCAGCATTAAACTTTGTTCTCTATGTACGATATGTAGATGATAATTATGAAGTGCTTTAGAGAAGGGGTTCTCAGTGTTTTTCAGCTGTGGGCCAGACCACACACTCTCAGATAGCAGAGCGGGCCAGCCTGGTGCCATAAAACATGTCCGAGGCTGTTGTAAACGTGTTTACAATGACTGGGGACTCATTTATAGCTGTAGTAAACACATTTACGACAGCCACAGACTTATTTACAGCTGTCGTAAATTTGTTTACGTGGCTGTAAATGAGTCCATGGCTGATTCCGGTGGTGACTGGAGCGAGATCAGGGGTCAGATTGTTTGGTGCTGTAGGCCAGATCTGGCCCGCAGGCTGCAGGTTGCAAACCCCTGCCTTAGAGTATTGTTGAAAGAGTATTTGAATTAATGTATGTGAAACTCGGTGTTTCGAAGTGAAAAGTGTACGACTGCTGAGCTGAATAAGGAGCTGATTTTTAGCATTTAGTGGCCAAAATCATGTAGCTTAGCATACTAAATTGGACCAAATTCGGCTTGTTGAATCAATTCCTCCATAACTTCTGTTGATTCAAATGGGCCTATTCTAATTGTAACTTACTATGCTAAAGCAAGTTGCAATTCAGGTAGGCCCATTTGAGTCAATGAAACCTATCAAAGACCTGACGCGCCCAATCTCCATTGCCTACCGTAGTGCAATTTACGGTGTCAAACCACAGAATTTTGGCCATTATTTTTTTGATTGCCTAGTTATATTACAAGAAGTGTGAGAGAAAGAATGGTGTTGCTTACAACAGTGATGCTAGGATTAATATCTTGAGAATCAAGATTTGTTTTTATTAACATTTTTATGTTACAGAAATGGTTAAAAAGTAGAATGCATTTCTGTCAATTTTTACTAAGGAATTTAGAGTTGGCACATACAGAAGTTAGGGTTGAAAGATATAGTTTGCCCCTACCCCCTATGTCAAGGTCCATGTAAATAGAGATGTAACAAACTTAAGAAAAGCAAGTTACCTTTTCCTTATCCATATATATCTTTAAGTGGTGAATTAATATAGAGAAAAAGTGATGTCAGACTTTCTTGTTCACACACCTCTGAATGTTTTGTTTAACTAATTATGTGCATTCTTCCAGCAGTTGACCACTGCCCCCATTTTAGTTAAATTTAGTTTTGTATCTTCTGGTAGAAACGTTTATGGAGCCTCATCTTAATCCAGGGATACCCAAACTATGGCCCGTGGGCTGGATCAAGCCCCTGACACCAATTCATCTGGCCTGCGCCGCCCTCATCACTTCTGGAAGCAGAAGTAAAACGCACCCGTACGCAGGCCAGATGAATTGGTGTTGTGGGGATCCGGCCCACGGGTCGTAGTTTGGGCACCCCTAGTTTAAACAGAAAATGACAGCTTAAAACCTATCTCCTCCTGTTGCAAAACAGATTGCAAGGTGCATTTTACTTCCGCTTCCATTGGGAGCAACCACATGATCAGCCCGCTGAACCACATGACCAGCCCACATCCCAATAAGTTTGGGCACCCCTGTCTTAATCAGTATCTTATTTTTCTGGATATTTGTAGTTCTCTACAATGTATTTTTCTTTCTTTCAGGATACAGAAATAGATATTCTGGAAACAGTGCAAAATCTGCTGAAACATTGCTTGAACCCAACAAGCTTCCTCAAACCTCTTGCAAAACTATTTTCTGTTGTTCAGAATAAATTATCTCGCCAGACGCTCTGCATGGTTTTTGAGGTACATTATTACATCAAACATTTGACAGTACATTTTGCATTAATGAAAGGAGGGCCTCCACCCAATTGTGGCTGAACATAGAGAACAACACTGTTTTGTTCCTAATGCAAACTCAAGTAACAAACTATTGGGAACAGAAAAGCAGGTTGAGAACCACATAGATATTTGCGAGGAACCTGTTGGTTAGTCATTCTGGCATAAGTGCATTGGTACAAGTTGCAGTTATTATCAGTGAATTGCTGCTAGTTGATGAGTTGCCACTTTTAACTCTTTTAACCTCACATGACTTAGTTTAATTGCTTCCAAATAGATAAAAATGGTATATACAGTGGTACTTCATACAACAATTTTAATCCGTTCCACGGGGCTCTTTGTACGAAACAATTGCTATACGATTAATTCATCATACAGTATAGCAATTTTCCCTATGTGATGTATTGTACAACGATAAATTTTTTTGCTAAGTGGTTTTTTCCCATTGAAAAATTGTTGTATGATTTTTCCCATAGGGAAAATTGTTATGCAAGACGCCATTCTCCCCCCCCCCCAAAAAACAAAACAAAAACACAACCTAATTGTTATGCGATTTCGTTGCTATACGGTGCAATTGTTGTATGAGGTTCCACTGTATACTCACTAGGACAAATGCACAGTTGCCTCTTGACCATGTTACCTTTCACCAGTTAGGAAATATATTAATAATCATAGAATTATATCTGAGAGTAAACAAAACAGAACAGCAAAAAGAAAAAAGAAAAAATGTTGTGGCACCTTAAAGACTAACTCCTGTATTTAAATGTGAGCTTTCGTGGACCAAGTCCACTTACATAAGAGTGAGGCCTCATGGCATCAATTTATTGATGCAGTGAACTTGGTCCCCGAAAGCTCAGATTTAAATACAGGAGTTAATCTTTACAAACATTTCAACGTAGAATTATAGAATCACAGAATAATTTAATTGGAAGAGGCCTGTGTGGCCATTCAGTCCAACCCCTGTTCAGTGTAGGAATCCAAATCAAAGTAGATCTGACAGCTAGTTGTCCAATTTTCTCTTGAATGCCTCCACCGCTGGAGTGCTCACTGCCTCTTGTGGTAGTTGGCTCCACTGTCGTACTGTTCTAACCATTAATAAGTTTTTTTCTGATATTTTGTCTATATCGCCTTCCTGTAGTTGATCGAGAACAGATCCTACCCCACCTCTTTATGACTGTCTTTCAAGTACAGTAAAACCCCAGGTTACAACCGCCTCAGTTTAAGTTTGCTGCGGTTTACAATGGAAAATCCTATGGAAATGCTGTCCCAGTTTACAAATTTTTGATGTATTTTTTTCCGGTTTAGAACAATCAATTCAGGACCATATTTTTATTTTTCAATGCATCCCTATGGCTGTTTCGATATACAATTTTTTCAGGTTACAACAGAGGCTGTTGAAACGGACCTCTGTTGTTACCCCGGGGTTTTAGTGTATTTGAAAAGTGCTATTGTATCTCCCCTCTATCTTCATTTCTCAAGGCTAAACATGCCCATTTTCCCCCAGTCTTTCTTCGTCAGTTTTGGTTTCCATTTCCCTATTCATTCTTGCTGCCATACCCTGAACTTGTTCCAGTTTGATGGCACCCTTCTTAAAGAAATAATTATTACTTGTTGTTTAATTCTGGCAGCCTTTTCCAGGGTTCTCTAGCTATATAATACTCAGAACGGATTTACCACCCCCTTCTTCTTGGAGTGCTCTGGAATTTTTTTTTTTTTGCTTGTCCAAAACTTCAGTACACAGGTTGGCTCTTTTCTTTTGGAGCCATGGTGAGAAATTGAACTCCCAACCGATGGCTCTGCAAGAAGATACACAACTCATTGAGCTATGCAATCTATCTAAGAAACATATCAGGCTAATAAAAATAGACATGTGCGTAATTTTAAGTTTGTGTTGTTTACTTAAACATGTCTTTTAATGCTTTTTTTATCTTGGTAGACTTTGTCACATTTGGAAAGTAGCCTGAAGTACATTACAGATACAGTTAAGGTAGGTAATGTTTGTTGTGTATTTTTCATGTCTTTGTTTTGATACTGGTTTGCTTCATCTGTTCGGTAAACACTTTGTCTGTTTCAGCTGAATGCATTTGACTCCCGGCATCTTGATGATATCAATTTTGATGTCCGCTTGTCAGCGTTCCAAGACATTACTTCTCATATCAAGGCGATGAAAACAGTGGATGTCAGCTACCTCATTCCTGTTATGCATAACTGTTTCTATACCATACAGGTGAGCCATACCCACATGGAAAACTTTGCCCTTGATTTACGGTGGTGCTTTTTGGAAATGAATTACCACCCCGCCTTCCCCTTTTCCCACAAAGCACCTCTGTTAGTTTGTTACGGTAGGAACAAAAGAGTCTTTTGGTATTTTAAAACCTAAAAGTTTTCACTTGACATCAGTTTCATAAAGTTCAGCTTCTTTTTAAAAATCGTTTTGGGAACTAAGAAATTTATGTATTTCTACAGACTTTCTCCACTATTCCCACGTGGTGTCCTTGTACCACCACCTGTGGTTTAATCTCCACACTGTAATTCTCATTGCCTTTCATATTTATTATTGCATTTAATTGATGTTTTGAAACTACCATAGAATCTCAGAGGTAGTTATCTTGTGCTAAGGTTTCGTAAACTGACTTAGGATAAATGCCATAATTAATTTTTCGTATTGTCTTCTTCAGACTGCATTGTGAGGTAACTTGAAGAGAATGTTTAGCTAGAGAACTGCTTTTGATAAGAATAATGTTGTTTCTTACAAAAGACTGAGGAAAGGGTGATGCTGTACTTCTATAATGTGCCACTGCTAGAGTGAGACCTCGAGGAATTGTTCTCAAACAGATGCTGCAAAAGATCGAATGGGTTGTATTCAGAGTCTGCTTCTGAAGATGAGCCTTCTCACCCAGTTTCTTCCAGTACATTCCTTGAGAGGTCCTGGAAAGTATTTCCATTAGAGCTCAAGAAAGGCCCAGGCTGTTATGTAGGATGGGGTGGGAACAGTCAAACATGGTTACAAGAAAGTTTCAGAAAGCCATTGCCACTCAGTTTTAGCTGATTTTCTCCCCTGCATCCTAAAAACCATGTCAAGAATTTCCAAAGGGTCCCTCACACTTAGAGACTTTAGAGCCGTGATGGTGAACCTTGGCACTCCAGATGTTCTTGGACTTCAATTCTCAGAGACCTAAGTCCCCGTGAATCCACACGAATAAGTTTGCTGCAATTCATCCGGCCCGCACCACCCTCATCACTCCTGGAAGCGGAAATAAAACACGCCTGTATGGTTAGAAGGACGGAGGCAATTCCTTGTTGCATAAACAGGTTTTGGCTATGTTTAGGAAGCTTTACATGGTAGAAAAAAGGACGGTTGGAAGACCTTTCTAATGATCTTTGTTGAATAATGAATGGGGCCTTTGGGTCATGGCTTGTTGGTGAGGGTTTTCTAGGTCTTGGTTATATTTATATTCATGTACAGTTTTTGTGTTTGCTTTTTAAAATCACTTATATAAGATTATCTCATATCGTCTCATGTGACATACCTGTCCCGTCCCGTCCCCCTCCTTTCTCAGTTAGGGGAGATGTCTCTAAGTGATACTGCGGTTCTCTGCCTCAATGCTATTATTAGCCTCTTCAATGCAATCGATCATACAGAAGAGGAATACAAAGAAATAGTCCAACAGACTCTTCTGGAAGCTGTGAGGAAAGGCCTGAAAAGTAAAGTGGAGGTAAAAGATCTGTATGAAGGTGACCAGAAACAGGGACCCAGTAGTGTGCTTTTGCTGAATCCAGTCTGCTTTTGTCAGAATTGGTATTGGTTATAAGTCTCCTTGAGAAGCCACCTGAGCAGATGTTTGGGTGCCATATAAATTCTAGCAAGCATAAGAAGGAAGCAAAGCCCCAGTCCCAGTGGCAGCAGATACCAAAGTTCACCTTTGAATGTCGGCTAGAGTTGCATTTATTTTTGCACATTTGTTCCGTGATGTAGGCTTTGCAAGAAGCATTGTTAGCCAAGCATTTAGTCATTCAGAGAGTGGAAATACATCTAGTATTTTCTGCTAAAGCAATCCTTATATACTGTATGTGTTCTTTCATTTCATTGAATTTATATTTACCTTTAGCAGTAAAGTACCCATGTATATAAACAGGTTTTTAATAGCATAAATAAAATACTGTACTTGTATACTTCGGTCTGCTATGCCACTCTTCCTTCTTTGCTTTAGCCTCCATTTCAGGATGTGCTGAATTTTATGAAGCGCCAAAGGGCTGGAACTAGACCCAGTTCTTTATATATTAGGAAGCTTTGGGGCATTTGTGTATGCCATCCTGTGTGCAGAAGTTGGGGGTGGAAATAGTTGCCTGTTGCTACAATAACAACAGAGGACCTTATGGTGCTGTAAAGATGGAAGGATTTTCTTTGGCATACTATTTTGTAAGTGTGAGGTAGGCTACAGGTCATAAAAGTTTATGCCAAAGAAAACGTGTCAGTCTTTAATTTAAGGCATCATGAGGGTCTTTGTTTGAGTATAAAATGTGAATTTTTGAGCAAAATACATTTTATTGTAAATAATTAAGGTAAGGCTGATGGGAATGGAAGAAATGCCATGTAGAGTAAAGGCAAGATGGGTATAGAAAGCTGTATGTTGGCTAACTTAAACTAACAATTGAAGTGCGCTAACATTTGAATCTCTGTATCCTGTTGCTTTCAGAGTATTCAGCAGGATTACACATCTTTACTCTCCTCCTTGATTCAAGCATTTCCAAAACACCCTGAGTTTCAGGACTTGGTCCAGCTGACTGACTGCCATGATCCAGAAATGGATTTTTTTGAAAATATGAAGCATATTCAGGTAAAAGGCAATGCTATTGACATGCTGGTAATCTGATAGTAAAAAGGTGGTAAGAGCTCTTTCAGATATAATACACTGCCTTCACATCAGTGTAAATCTCTGCAAGTGCTGCTTTTAATTTTAGGGAATAACTTTTAAAGGTTGTTGATGATAATGAGTATTCTTCTTCTGCCATATCCGAATATAGATAATCCTTATGGCAATCAGCCATGAAGACTGTTCTGAGAATATAGTACAGTGGCCCTTCATCTACCTTCCGCATCACAGCATGACCCCCGTACCACTGATCCAGTTCCACAAATCACTTTCTGGTCCTGAGCCCTTTTGGCATGCAAAGTCCTCCTCAGCCCCAAGACAGTATTGTGGATTTTAGCACCCAGGGCCGTTAGTCCTCAGGGCTGTCAGGCTAGTTAACTGCTGCCTGATGCTCGGCGTTGAGTCACTGGCACTATGGTCATTACCATAGCAGGCTAATCTGGCCAGACAATAATAATGAGAATAGACACATGTATTTTGACATTAATATCTTAACAGAAAGCTCACAGTAGCGTGATCGTACAGTTAAAAGTTGCCTTCTGAAGACAACAGCTCAGGACTTTAGGCTGACATAAAGTCTACTTTTAGCACACACACAAAATCCGTTTGAAGATGTTTAAAATGGAAAGTGCTAGAGATACATTGTAGATTAAATTATTCTGATGATGTTTGACAACCAAAAATGGCATTTATTTTAACCTGTTGAGAAGTGGTGAAGCTTTTCTCATAGATTATGGCACCAAAACTTTATTAATTTAGAATTTAATATAGAGGCTCACTTGAAAAAAATAGTTTTGCTTACCTTTTTTTAAAAATCTCTCATAGATCCATAGAAGGGCACGAGCACTGAAAAAACTGGCTAAACAGCTGGCTGAAGGCAAAGTTTCACTCTCTTCCAGATCTCTTCAAAATTACATTATGCCATATGCAACTACCACTATTTTTGATGAAAAAATGCTTAAGGTGAGACTATAAGCATATAAAAGCTACTTTTATTTTGTTTACCCTTTGTGACACATTTCTTCCACCAGTCTTTTCATAAGTAGAGAAGATTTACAAATTTACCTCAAACCCAATATCGAGATAACTTTAGTATTTTTCCATACTATGGCTCTTAATTTTATCTTTATTTTGAAATAACTCCCTTATAAGAAAACCTGTCAGTGTGTTACTCCTGGTAACAGTTCACATATTTTGTTGAGAACTTTTAGCGACTCCTTTCCCAACATGACATTTTTCTGGGTGGTTTGCATTAGGGAGACCTGGTGGCGGAGTGGTTAAACTGTGTACTGCAGCCAGAAGGTTGTGAGTTCAATCCTGACTGGGGCTCAAGGTTGATTCAGCCTTCCATCCATCTGAGGTTGGTAAAATGAGTACCCAGCATGTTGGGGTCAAAATACTAATTAACTAATATAAGTCTAATTGCTATTGATACAGCTCTCATTATCACTCACTGCTAACTACCAGCAAGAGTTGATGTAAGTTATGTTCCAAGATATCTGAAGGAGCTCCTAGTTGATGAAGTCTTTTCTGTGCACTGTTTGGTTCTCTGAGATGCTCAAGATCTACTGGTTTTAGCACTCATTTCTGTATGTTTTGCTCTTACTTTAGCAAAGCATATGTGATCATTTCCCTCACTCAGTTTTTCCCCTTACAAAACCCCTGTGAAGAAGATTGGGCTGAGAGACAGTGGATGGCCTACAGGTGAAACTCGGAAAATTAGAATATCGTGCAAATATTCATTCAGTTCAGTAATGCAACTTAAAAAGTGAAATAAATATATGAGATAGACTCATTGCATGCAAAGCAAGATACGTAGTTCAAGCCTTACTTTATTATAATACTGATGCTTATGGCTTACAGCTTCTGAACCCCCCCAATCTCATGTACCCCATAATCATCACATAATCTCATGTACGCTGTACTCCATGATCATCACAATTATAACGAATTAAGGCATGACATATATCGTTTTGCATGTAGTGAGTCTATCTCATATATTTGTTTCACCTTTTAAGTGAAATGAATGGACATTTGCATGATATTCTAATTTTCCGAGTTTCACCTGTATGTTTACTTCCTGATTTTCAAGTTGTTTTCATCAAATCTCACTCATTTTCATAATGCATCATATAACTTCAGAACTGAACTGAATAAAATCCCATCCTACAATAAAATCTGTGGTCCTCACTACTGAAAAATACCTTGCTCACTTAGGATACGTGGGGTGTGCAAGAGTGTTACGCTTGGGTATGTTTTTAGCATTTCCAACTTTGCAGATATGGTAGGTTAAAATTCTCATTCAACTCTTTTTCACTGTGATGTCAGAGAGTTTCCAATGTGGGCAAAAACGCCCTCTGTATGAATTTCCATATGCTGTCTTAGTTCAAACAAGGCTTTTGTATAGCCTCACAACTTGATGTTCACTTTTTGTTCCTTTAGCATGAAAACATGGTAACTGCTTCAGTGGAGATGGTGGGAGCTGTTTGCAGACATCTTTCTTGGTCAGCATACCTCTATCATTTGAAACATTTCATACACGTCTTACAGACTGGACAGATCAATCAAAAACTGGGCGTCAGGTACAGTAAATGATTGTTTACACAGTTTACAAGGGAAGTGGCCATGTTTGTATGTCTCAGCCCTTTGGCAAAAGGAAAGAGGAGAAAGGAGTGGGGAATATTGTAACACTTTAATGCAGGGGTGCCCAAACTACGGCCCGGGGGCTAGATCTGGCCGCCGCCGCCAATTCATCCAGCCCGCACCGCCCTCGTTGCTCCCAGAAGTGGAAGTAAAATGCGCGTTTTACTGGATGAATTGGCGTCAGGGGCCAGATCCAGCCCCTGGGCCGTAGTTTGGGCATCTGGTTTAAGCAGAGAAAATGGCAGCCTAAAATCTATAGATTGTGAGGTGTGTATTACTTCCACTTTCAATGGGAGGAACCACATGACTGGCCCATGGCCCGAAAAGTTGAGGGCTGACAGTTTTATTTTGACCCAACTTTTGTGGGTTAAAATCCACTTCTTCACACACTTTAAAACATGTTTACTATTCTTCCTTGCTAGAATATTGGAGCGGGACTCAGAGAATCTGGGTCCAAATCCCCATTTTCCATTCCAACTTTAATTTGTACTCCGCCCCACTCAGCACATGGCCGACTCTGGGCGGCATTACAACATAATAGAAAATACAATATACAGTAAAAAATATAAGCAAAATTGATTTCTATATAAGCACAATATAATACACATTACAATAAAATAAACAGTCCCTAAACTATTCCAAAATAAATAAAATAAAATAAAATATTACAAATTATACAAAATTCACACTTATAAGGTTTACAAAGCAACTACATATCATAAAAATGCTATTTAAATACTAATACCGACAAAATTAGATAAACTATTTAGTTATAGAAACTCACTGAGTGCTGAAAATGGTAAAATCACCTCTTAAAAACCTTCATACATCTCTGTCTGTCTGTCTGCCTCTCTCGCTCTCTCTTTCACACACACGGGCGGGTGAGCGGGCGGGTGGCAAAATTGTCTGCCTCTTTGGCAACAGAGAGGATACAAAGAACTGCTCAGGCCTAAAGGTGTCACAATGTTGTACTGCAACCAAAAGGTTCTGAGTTCGGTCCTGACCAGGGCTCAAGGTTGGCTCAGCCTTCCATCCTTCCAAGGTTGGTAAAATGAGTACCCAGCGTGTTGGGGTCAAAATGCTAATTAACTTGTGAACTGCCCAGAGAGTGCACTAGGTGCTATAAGGCTGTATATAAGTGTGATTGCTTTGCTTTTTAGTTATGCATACCAAATGGACTAAGACAGACTATGCATACCAAATGGACTAGCTAAGTTATTGTTTATTAATTATATGTGGACACAACTCACAGCTATGTTAATTTAATGTTTAAATATGTTCACAATAGGTGTGAGTTTGCAGACAATACCAGTTAATTTTGCTGAAGTACAGTCTGCAATCTGTTTTAAAAGTTGTGATTTCATGAATTTAAAAGCCTTATACCTTCTTTTCTACTTCTTCTTTTTTACAGTGTGCTAGTTGCTGTGCTAGAGGCCTTCCATTTTGACTTCGAAACACTTGACAAACAGCTTAGGATGGTGCAGAAGGAAGGTAAATTTCTAGGTTTTGCATCTGGTGGAGAGGGCTTCAGCAATCAAGTGGAGTAAAACAATTCACTCTAGCCTTAGTTTGTGTACGTTGAGCCCCAGGCTCCATCGTGGATGGTGAGCCCCATTGTGGACATTGAGCCCTGGGCTCCATTGAGGATGTTGAACCCAGGCTCTGGCCGTACTAACGTCCAGTTGCGGTGCTGATAGAGGATAATGTGTTTACTGGATTGTTCATTGTTTTATTGTTTAAATTTATTTATTGGGATTTATTGTGTTTTTGATATTTTGTGATGTTCTGCGATACCATGTTAGCCGCCCTGAGTCGCTCTGCGAGTAGGGTGGCATACAAGTGGGAACAAGCAAATAAATAATACTGTAAATAAATTTTCCTTGCCTTTACACCATCACCTTTTCTTCTCATTTTGTGTCGGTGATGCAGAAGAGATGGATGTTGAGCATGAAGCGGAGAATCTTGACATGGAGATGGAGCTTAGTGATGGAGAGGAAGGCCAAGAGGAGAGCAAAGACCTTGAGGAGAACAAAGACCTCATGGAGGATACGAATGGACGGAAAGAACCAGTGGCATCTTCACCTGATCAGCCTACTAATGGGGAGACTGAGGAGCCTCTGAAAGCCGCAAAAGCAATCCCCTCCCTGCCCAGGAATAAGGAAGAGTTGGAATGTCTGATCAAACATATTCAAGGAACAGTAACTGGCAACATCTTGCCTAAATTGCATAGATGTCTTGTTGCAAAGGTGCAATTTAATGCTTCTGGTTGTTGTTGTTTTGTAAAGTCTGGTTGTTTATTTGGGGGCCAAACTTGATGAGATGCATTAGCATAGTTAGATGTCGTGAAATGACATACAATTACATGGAAGCCTTTTAAAATAAATAATGTTGCAGTACCCATGGAGACACAAGTGTGAAAGCAAGGAAGATTCAATGCTTTGCACCAGAAGAAAATGATGATGATGATGATGATGATGATGATGATGATGATTATTATTATTATTATTATTATTATTATTATTATTATTATTATTATTATTATTATTATTATTATTATTATTATTATTATTATTATTATTATTATTATTATATTAGTGTCAGAGATTACTCTGGTTTGAAAGGATTTTTGCTAGAGAAGCTCTGCTCAGGAGACGCCTAATGAGGCTCCTTTCATGCCCCCAAGATCCATCATGCAGCACTAGGGTATCGAACCTGACCTTCCAGTCTCCAGCTCAGTGTCTTAACCACTAAGCCACTGGGGTAGCTGCATAATAAATATAGATGCATATACCTGTACACACGTGTGCGTACCCAATCATATGTGGTTCTGTATATACTTCTATTTAAGTCCTTCCCCTTTGTAAACTCCTGTGTAAATTAAAAAGCACACTTCTGGACCCTGCTGATTAATTGGGGCCCATGCTTTGGCTGAAACTTTTCAGCAGCATATTTTGGATATTTGTCTGTTATTATCCTTCTCTTCCTCTAGGAAGGTTTATGTGTACTACCCTTGCCCTCATTTTATCCTTGTAACTAATCATCTTACAATAAGATACCAGAGAGGCTAAGATGGAGAATCAGAATTGGGCCTTCCTGACCTACCCTAACCACCATTGCATGTTAGGCCTTGTGTAGCATTAGAATGGTATTTCACAATTGCTGTTGGACAGAATGATTATTGAGGAATGTTGACGATTTGTCTCCCTACGTTACAGGTCAAACGAGATGAAGAGCACAAGCTTGTAAAATCCAAGATCGTAAATGATGAAGAGGTGGTTCGGGTACCTCTTGCTTTTGCAATGGTCAAGCTAATGCAGACTCTTCCGCAAGATGCCATGGAGGAGAATTTGCCAAGGTAACACTTTTGCTAGTGGCTGTTACCTCTGTGGAAGGAGCAGTATTTAGATATAGTATATAAACCTATTGCTGACATAGTCTTAGAAAGCAAGCCTTCTCACCTAAGTCTGTGTTCAGTTCTTCTCTTTTCCATTTCATTTGTGCTGGTGATGATTCTTCCCCTCTCTCTCTCTCTCTCTTTTGTAGCATCTTTCTGAAAGTCTGCTCTCTTCTGAGGAATAGAGCACAGGAAATCCGTGACATTTCCCGTAACACCCTTATGAAAATAATGGAAACTCTCGGGCCTCTATATCTACAATATGTCTTAAAAGAGATGCAGTCACTTCTTGTCCATGGCTACCAGGTAAGATCCAGGTATTCTTGCCTCTTTGGGCGACTTTTTAAATAGGAGGAAGAGGTATTTGAGCTGATTGTCCTTCTTGATTGGTTGGCGCCTTTTCTTTGCCCCAGAGTCTACATAATAGGTAGTGGCCCAAGGGTGGTACAAAGGAAGGACAGAAAGAAGAAATGTTTTTCATGCAAACTTCACAGATTATGGAAATTCAGTTCCTTTCTGATCTTGATATTACAAATAATCTATCTCATATACCTGGAGAACCCAAGCCATATGCTAGTTAGCTCCTAAAGTCCAATGAGATCATATGTGTACACAATCATATGATGGCAGATCATGGTTATATAAAGAAATACTACTTCATGAGCATCTTAGAGCTTGAAAGTAGGATTATTAAATGTTTAAATATGAACTATAGCTTGCTGCCAATGGTCCAGATGGAATATAATAAAAAGTTTTGTGTGCCTTCAAGTCAAGTCTAACATGGTGACCCTTTTCAGGGTTTTCTAGGTAGAGGATATACAAGTGCTTTAAAATTCCCTTCTAGTGGCATCCCGGGACTGTGCAGCTTGCTCAAGGCTGCATAGGCTGGCTCTTATCCCAGGAAGCACAGTGGTGAATCAAATTCCCAATCTCTGGCTCTGCAGCCATATACCTAAAACTCTGAACTACAGGTGAAACTCGGAAAATTAGAATATCATGCAAATGTTCATTCAGTCCAGTAATGCAACTTAAAAGGTGAAACAAATATATGAGATAGATTCATTACATGCTTATGTCTTACAGCTTATGAAAACTACAACCCCCCAGTCTCATGTACCCCAAGATCATCACAATTATAACAAATTAAGGCATGACATATTTTGCTTTGCACGTAGTGAGTCTGTCTCATATATTTGTTTCACCTTTTAAGTGAAATGAACATTTGCACAATATTCTAATTTTCCAAGTTTCACCTGTATTTAGCTAATTCCACTTGAATATACACACTTGAATATACACACTTGTAACATTATAGTTGTCATTCCTGAGCTGTGTGGAGGAGAAATGGGACTCTGGTAGAAGGAAAAACTATGGCCCTCGCTTAACAACTAAAACCAACCAAAAACTTGCTTAACAACTAAATCGGGGTTCACAATCCCCTCCCCTCCATAAATCACAATCGGTCACTTACAATGACAGCGGTGACGCTTGTTCCAAGTGTTTTGCTTAAAGAGCAACTCGTTTAAAGAGCAATCCCGTGGAACGCATTATGCTCTTTAAGCGAGGTACCACTGTAGTTTAAATCTGTCAGTCCTAGATAGAGTAGACTCATGGAATCAATAAGAACTTGGCAAATCTATCTACACTTATGTAAGTTCCATTGATTCAAGTGGGTCTTTTGTGATGGGGCTACCAACTGGATTTAAGCCAATGTAGTTTATCTTCTGAATTCCCTTTTGTAGCATGTCTGTATCATTCTTTCAGTCCCAAAACAACTTGATATCCTCTTCTGCTCATGTAGGTCCATGTGTTGTCTTTCACTGTTCACCTCTTGCTGAAGAGCCTTGCCAGCAGACACCTTAAAGTTGGCAATTTGGATCCTTGTGTAGGATTGTTGACTGATGTAAGTACTTTTCCTTCCCAATGTCACTGCATAACTTTGTTCATAAGATGCACAAGGAAGCTTCTTTTGCTGGGTCAAACCAGTTAACAATTTTATGGGACCTCATATTTCTTTGGTGGAAAGATGGTCAGATTCAAATAGTGGACTGCCGGTCACAATGTCAAAATGTTTTGAATTTGGTTCACAAAAAACATGATTGCATAATACATTTGATTATCATTAAGGTGCTACTAGGTCCGTGATGGCGAACCTTGGCACTCCAGATGTTCTTGGACTTCAATTCCCAGAAGCCCCCATGAAGCCACACGAAGGGGTTTACTGTGATTCATTCAGCCCACGCCGCCCTTGTCGTTCCCGGAAGCGGATGTAAACGCGCCCGTCTGTGCGCGTTTTCCTTCGTGTGGATTCACGGGGGCTTGGGCTTCTGGGAATTGAAGTCCAAGAACATCTGGAGTGCCAAGGTTCGCCATCATGGTATTAGGCTCTTGTTATTTTCTTTTGCCAGTTGGCTAATATGACTTACCTGGTCTGGAAAAAATGTCTAAAATTAGTGTATGTAAAGTATGCCCATGGGCCATATGCAGCTTCAAATGCCTGCAAGCTCTTTTGTTACAATCAGTCAGTCAGTCAAATGAAAAGATACCCTCTAGTGACTTGAGGAATATTTTTTCAAGCAATCTCTCAGACTCACAGATTAGTTTCATGCCTAAGGGGCCCAAAACAATTTTGCACATCTTGGTGAAAATGTTCCCTTTCCCCTGTTGACCATCAGGGCCTTTCTTTTCTTTGTTTTATAAATAAATTGGGAGGCAGAGAAGCATATTGTGAGACATGGGGGTTATGTGCATGCTTGCATGGCCAGGCATTTGGGTATTTGCATCACTCACGTGGTAGATGCACAGTTGTGATGCTCATTCTGCTGTGGCTCTCTTGCTTGTTTCTTCTCAGATTTTCAACCATGAACTGTTTGGAGAGGTTGCTGAGGAGAAAGGAGTAAAGGGCATCATATCTAAAGTCATGGAAGCGCGCAGTAGCAAGAGTTACGATTCCTACGAAATCCTTGCCAAGTATGTGGGAAAGGACCAAGTGACGAAACTTATTCTTCCACTAAAAGAGGTAAGAAGATAAACAATTCCATTGGGCCAGAGAGTACATTGTGTCACAGAAGCTTTAACTCCCCCCAATAAACATATGAATAAGCTCCATGATCTCCTCAGAAGTTACCTCAGCAGCACAAGAGGCACTCCTTGGCTATTCAGAAGTCTGTAGCATAGTAAGGTTGCCAGCAATATTGCTCTTCCTTGTGGGAACATTTTGTCAGTTTTCAAAAATTTCCAGTTGCTCAGATGGCGATGCCCATACCACCTTCTCTCATGTGTTCATTACAGGTTTATGGTGATATTTAAGCTAGTAAACAGAAACAAAAATGATGCTTAAATCTAGCATGTGGGGGTGGGATATAAGGTGCCCTCTCAAAACACGTCACAGCAGCCATGAAGAGGATAAGGCAAAAGTCACCCTTGCTCGAAAGCAGTTGTATCTGACTCTAGGGTTCAGTACTCATCTCTATTTATAGCCAAAGATGTGCTGTCTGCATTTGCAGATGTTTCCGTGGACATGTGGCAGGCATACCTAGACACCGGAGTGCATGGAATGTTATTTAGACACCTATTTATCTACTTGCAACTTCTTGCTTTTGAACTGCTAGATGGGCAGGAGTGGGACAGAGATGGGAGTTCATTCCGTCGTGCAGTACTCAGGTATCAAACTGCTGATCTGCTAGCCTTCCAGTCACCGTCTTAACCACTTGAGCAACCGCTGTCTCTAGGAAGATGATATAGAGGGAGCTTAACATTTCTAATAACTGCAACATTCCTGGTATAGCAAGAACAGCATATAAGGATATCAATCCAAAATTTAGTTTTGTGGTGTCTACTTGTAGATTTTAGAAACTACTACAAGCCTGAAGATGGCTCGGAAGGTACACGAAACTTTACGCCGTATTGTGTCTGGATTGATTGTGAACACAGCGATGACTGCGGAATCTGTTCTCTTGCTCAGCCATGGCTTAATCAGTGAAAATCTGCCACTCTTAACGGAGAAAGCAAGGTATGGTTTATCAAAGAACAATACAGTTAAAGCCAGTTTGCTTTGCTAAATGTAAAGGAGGCAGCATTTTTTTCATTCAGCATCTTTCTCAGGTTTTTTTCTTTACAGTACTTCCGTTGTTTGTAGTGAAGTCAAATTAGAAGTGTGATTAATATTTGACTATGAATCACGCAATGGGTCAATATCACGCATGCGTGGAAGCCTTCAGAATCTCTCTTCCCTTATAAAAGGCACACATTTGCAAACTGTCAATTCAGAGTGGTTCCTTTAAAGTCACCGGGATTATTTTGGAATAAGCTGCTTGCCTTCAAAATACAAAATGTGGCACCAGCTGAAGCAAGGAGCATTTCTGTTTTGCTTACTTGGTAGTGTAGGCAATGCTGTGTTTCAGAACTTCCCTCAGACTGGGCCTCAGAATAAGGCCATGAGGGAGGTGAGTTGCCCATTGTGTTGTCATGTGGATGCCCTCCCAGTCCATTACCTGAGGGAAGTATCTCCCAGTTCCTTATTGGGGCGGGACAGTTCTGTTTACTGTAGTGCTTGTATGTGTCTCTGGAGGAACACCTACAGAGGACCTAGGCCAGTGATGGTGAACCTTGGCACTCCAGATGTTCTTGGACTTCAATTCCCAGAAGCCAAAGCCCACGTGAATCCGCACGGATGTGTTTTACTTCTGCTTTCAGGAGTGACGAGGTCGGCACGGGCCAGATGAATCACAGTAAACCCATTTGTGCAGATTCACGGGGGCTTGGGCTTCTGGGAATTGAAGTCCAAGAACATCTGGAGTGCCAAGGTTTGCCATCACCGACTTAGGCTTTTCCTCAATTTCATCCTTCATTCACTCTTTCAGAACTAAAGCTTCAGCTCCTCCAGATACTCGTTTGCAACCCAAGAGCTGCCTTTTACTTCCACCAACCCCAGTCCGAGGAGGGCAGAAACCACCCATGAGCAGTAAAACTAACATGCACATCTTGGTTGAGTCAGGGCTACGGGTAAGAAGACCTCCACACGTTAAATATTACATGGGTTGGGGGTCCTAAATTAAATTATGTCTCTGTATGCTTTGAAATATCAGAAAAAATAATTCATAATTTATAGTTCATCAGATACCTTTGTCATACAAAATAACGCTGTCTGTAATGGAATCTTTATGGCAACAAAATGGTTAATTAATCATCTGTGTTCTGATGCTTCTGTTAAATCTTAACCTGTAAAACCAAGCATTAACCGTTGGAACTTCGCATAGGTTCCTAAGCCAGGCCCTACTAGCCCGCACCTACCATTCGTGCACATGCCCGAACTGGGTCCTCAGGTCAACAAAGGTTTGAGAAAAGCGCCAGTGGGGCAAGAGCCCCACAAACACGAAAAAGGGAAACAACTTCATTTCCCAACGTTCCTTGCGCCGCGCCAGAGCCAATCAGGCTGAGAGGCGCGAGCAAAAGGAATGTTCGGAAACGCGCCGCAGCCAATCAGAAAACTGCAGGGGAAAAAACGACGCACAAGCCGAAAACGCAAACGCCAAACTACAAGCCCCAGCATCCTTCACGCCATGAGTGCGCAGAATACTGAGGAAGCTGGCGAGCAAAAAATAAAAATAAAAAACACACCGGGAGCGCAAGTCCACAGCAGCCAGACACAGCGCCTCACAGAAAAAAAGCCACAAAAACAGGGGGGGCAAGGGGGGAAAAGGCACTCCCCCCCCTTGAAAGCGAACCCATTCCCAGGTAAACAAAGCCATCGGACGGTGCTCCGCCCACTGACTTTACTTACCACAAAAGGGTTTCGCTTTCAGCAGAGAGGGGATTCCTCTCCCTCCACACACACACACACACACACCATATTAAAGAGAAGAAAACAAGTGGTTTCTTCTCTTTAAAAACGGAATGTTTGGGAGGGGGTGGAATCGATCCCCTCTCCTGGGCCCCATGAGTCTGGAAGGTTTGGGGGGACAAAAGGGGTCTGTCTCCCCAAACCTTCTAGACCCATAAGACCAGGGAGAGGGGATCGATTCCACCACCTCCCCCCAAACACACCGTTTTTAAAGAGAAGAAACCAAGCGGTTTCTTCTCTTTAAAAACGGAGTTGGGGGGGGGGATTCCCCCTCTCCAATGGCTCTCCTGGGTCCAGAAGGGTTGGGGAAACAGACCCCTTTTCTCCCCCCAACCCTCCCAACCTCAGGGGAGCCAGCAGAGAGGGGGATCGCAACCCCCACCCACTGATATTAAAGGGGAAACCCCAATCTACTTTCACGACTCCACACAATCAAAGCACCATACCCCCCCCCCCCCCCCCACGCCACCTGAAGTGGCGCTGGGATTTCCGCGGCCCGGACAGTGAGCCCGGCCCATGGAAAGGAAACCCCCCCCCCCAAAGCCACAACATAAAAACAAACTTTTAAAAATAAATCAATAAATAAATACTTAAATAAATAAATAAAAACCATCCAAAAATACACAAAACCAAACAAAAATAACACCAAAAAACTAAAAAGTAACCAAAAACAAAAATTAAGAAACACAAACAGCACCCAGCCAAACACCACAAATTCAAAAACAAAAACCAGCCAAACACCACAAAATCCAACCCCCCCCCCCAAAAAAAAATAATAATAAAGAAAACAAGCCAACTCACCCACACATCCTCCCTCCACGACGACCGGAAATGAAATGAGGAAAGAAAGAGACTACTTACCGGAAGCGCCACCCAGAAGCCAGTAGAGAAAAAACAGCCAAAGTAAAGGAAATACTCAACAGCCCCACCCAGAGGCCACAATAGAAAAAAACAGTCAAAAACATAACATGATATTACACATTCACACAAATCACAAATAAATCTCACAAGAAACACATCTAAACACAGTTTAAAAACATTAAATGTAAAAAAACATGTACTTTCACATTTTTTAAATTATTACCTAAGGCACAACTATTTTAAAAAAAACCCCACAAACTAAAACATTATTCGGTTTAAAAAAACAATTTGAAAAAATTATATCATCCTTTTCTCTTTTTTTAATCCACAAAAAAACCCAAAAAATATGAACACATTTTATAACAGCCTGCCCCAAAAAAATGGATAAATAAACATTTTTAAAAATTCAATTATAGACTAACCCAGGGGTGGGCAAACGTTTTGACTCGAGGGCCACAATGGGTTCTTAAACTGGACTGGAGGGCCAGAACAAAAGCATGGATGGAGTGTTTGTGTGAACTAATATAAAGAGAACACTCCGCTCTTTCGGATCCACGGGCCGGATAGAACAGCCGAAAGGGCCGATCCAGCCCGTGGGCCGTAGTTTGCTCACAGCTGGACTAACCTCTACTTTACAAACATTATAAAAAAACCTTCCAACACCACGGGCCGGATAGAACAGCCGAATGGAGCGGATCCGGCCCGCGGGCCATAGTTTGCCCACGGCTGGACTAAACTACTTTACAAACATTATTAAAAAAAACCACCTTCCAACACCATTTAAAACAGCCTGGCAACGCCGGGCAACCTCTGCTAGTAGCCTAATAAATCCAAGGCAAATTAAATCAATTCCTATTGTGATATCTCTACATCTCCAGATAACCATAAGATCTTCTTTTCTTCTTATCAACAAATGAGATTGATCCAAAATAGCTGTAATTATCTCAAAAACTCTCTTTTCTTCAGTGTAAACAAATGAGATTAATCCACAATAGTAAATATCTCAATATCTCTCTTAATATCTCAAAACCTGTCTGGTATCTAGGTTTTTCAGTATCCTTTTCAGGAGAATTATAATACATTTCTGTGGAGTAAAAAGTCCAAATTCAGTATTTCTGATATTTTATACACCGGTTGGCCCGTTCTTTTCCATATGCTTTGATACAGAAATACTGATGTTGAACAGCTATGCTCCACGGTTCGTTTAGTCAACCTTGCTTTCCCCAGTCTAACATGGGAGAACAGAACTAGACAGCCTGTGTCTTTGGGTTCAGCTAAGGCACCCTGTAACTCCAAAGAATGATTGTGGGGGATTTGGCATAAGGGATTTGTGCTTGCATGTAACTTTTCCATCTTGTGTTCTGATTCCTTTCCTTCTGGGTTGTCCTAACAGGGAGGACTATAACACGCCCAGTTCAGATATTTTCTGTCAACTCAGAAGTGAAGAAACCAGAGTTTGCAGTGTGAACGATTTGGGTGCAGGGAGCCTATGAGCGCATAGACGTTCCTATAGCACTGTACTTCTAATTTTGGTATTGTGTCTCAATTGCTTCATTGCTCATTAGTTCCACTGAAATGGCAGGACATTTCTCCTAGGCAAATTGAGAAGAATAGGTTAGTAGTACAGGGTTGAGGTGGAGCAGAATAATTTGTGTTACATCTATAAATCTCATACTGTACTTCTCATCTTTCTTTTGGTAGTACTCTCATCTCTTAAATCAATGGAGCATTTCAAAGATCTCTCTCAATTGTTACCATGTTAAATAACCTCTCTTGCTACATTATGATTTTTATTGCCCTTGTTTTCTTAAATGATCTGTGTTTCATTTTGTTTTGGGTTTTTGGGAAGATGACTCCTTTTTTCTGTGTAATTAAGACCTAGCCTTTCTCTACTACTACAGCTCCTCCACATGAGCCTGAAAAGATCCAAAATAAATTCCTCAGATGAGCACACTTTGGAAATGTTGGATCCCTTTGTACAGCTGCTTATCAACTGCCTCCAGTCCACAGATGTCAAGGTAGGACACTGTGAGCAGTGGTGCATCAATTCTGCCTGAGTGCAAAGAACCCAACTAAACCTAGGCTCCTGGGCAAATAATCTGCTTTTCCTGCACAGATTGCTCGGGTGCCAGGATGAAAAATGACAAGGCTGACTATATATTTGTGCTCCAACATTAGCATCTGTCCCTTGTGCCTCAGGGAAGAAGCAGTGTAGCTCACCACTGGGCAACTACAGTCATGTTCTGGAATGTTAATTTAATTTTAATTTAATTTAATTTTCGCATTCATTTGCCGCCCACTCAGGGGGAACCCGACTCAGGGTGGCTCTCATAATAAATAAACAATGTATTCAATATAATTTACACAGTAGATACACAGTAATACAATATAGCAAATAGATAAACAAAAGTCCTTATCAAAACAATACAGAAAAAATACATTACAGAAACAAAACTCAGACTTGTCCACTTCTCTCCAGTCTGAACAGCTGAGGGGAAAAGTCCAGTTACAGTTCCTCCTTTCCCTGCAGGCCGGAGGTGGCCGACGGAAAAGTCCGGTGGCTGCGGCAACAGCAATGGCGGTTCCATCCTCTTCCAGTCTTCAGCGAGCTGGGGCCCGGCCGCTCTTATCCCTTCCCGGGCTGTGAAGGGCTGGCCCTGGAACATCTGCGTCCTGTTTTAAGACTTTGACTCTAGCAGTGGAGCATAAATTCTATCAATTTCTGCCAATCTGATGTCTAGCCCACATATCTGTTGTCTGAGGACCAAGCTCACTAAGTACTGTATAGAGAGAGTCCATGTTGGTATGGTAGCCCCCAGAGGACATGTCAGGTACCACAGATACGACTGCAACACTTGTGCATCAGAAAAATCATGGGCCATGGAAATAGTGACAGAAATATTTAAGAGCTCACGGCCATGTATATTTTGGAGAACTCCAGCCACTTAAATACACAGACACCTTTCACAGCTGATGCACACGCACAGATGTTTTGAACTTGCTCGAGCCAGCCTGAGATAGCATGTGAGCGTACAAGGCAGATGTGAACTTGTACCCCTCTGGTGTTAGACCAGGGGTGCCCAAACTTTTCGGGCTGTGGGCCAGTCACGTGGTTCAGCAGGCTGGTCACATGGTTCCTTCCCACCAGAACCAGAAATAAAACGTGCCTTGTAACAGGATGAGATAGATTTTAGGCTGCCATTTTCTGTTTATACTAGGGGTGCCCAAACTACAACACACGGGATGGATGTGCCCCCCGACGCCAATTTATCTAGCCCTCGCCACTTCCAGGAGCGACAAGGATGGTGTGGGCTGGATAAATTGGTGTTGGCTGGATCCAGCCTGCGGGTTGTAGTTTGGGCACCCCTGTGTTAGACGTTGAGCACTGGATTTCTCTGGTCCATATGCAGATTGCCTTTATGCATTGAAATGAGAGAATTAAGTAACAGAGTTTCAGAGGTGAAGCTTGATTGACGTGGTAATCTTTGGAAATTCCACAAGACATCTTTTGGAGCTGCCCAATTTCTTCCTAGAGTTCATAGTTTGCTATGTTTTTGATTCATTCCTAGGTGGTTACTGGCGCTCTTCAGTCCCTCCTCTGGGTTTTGAAGTTTCCACTTCCGGAAGTAGATAAGAATATAGAGCACCTGACTAAGCAGCTTTTCCTTCTGCTCAAAGATTTTGCCAAACCAGGAGCGGCCAAAGGCCAGAACTTCCATTTGGTTGTAAATTGTTTCAAAGTAAGTCTTAAAATGAAAGAACTGTTCGGTATTGATTGGTGGTGAATGTGTGACAGAGATCTATCCAGACCCAGATTTATTCACATTTACAATTCAATCTTTTAACTTTCAGTGTGTAACTCTGCTTGTGAGGAACGCAAAGAGTCATATAACAGATAAACAACTGCAAGTGTTGCTGGGATATGCAGAAGAAGACATCTATGACTCATTAAGACAAACCACTGCCTTTGGCCTCTTAAAGGTACCGCTCCATTCTCAATTGTCATTTAAGGATTATTATTATTATTATTTTATTAATTATTGTTACAATACAAAACAAATAAAACATAATATAGTATAACACAATAACATTATACAATGTTAACATCCATCAAAGATATTGCCAATACTTTCTTAGTACTTTATAATTATTCCACCACCCATCCATGGGTGGCATACCCTTCAAACGGCAGCATCCCCAATCCTCATTTATTCCATAGTATTCTAAGAACACATATATAATAAAATAATTTTAAAAAATAATATACTAACATATAATCACTTTAAACACCCTGTGTATTTACATCTTGTAGGAGTCTGCGGGATTTCACATTTCTTCTCACTATTTCCAAAAATATGCCTTATCCGGTGCCCGGCTGTCCTCCTGTTCACTTTTCATCGAATGGTCAACGAATGGCTGCCAAATTTTCCACAATCTATTTTCTTTAATTTTGCCTTTATATTTATTTATTTCCCATGTCAGTTTGTCATTCAATGCAAGATCCCACATCTCCTTATACCATTCTTCTATTTTCAAACTCCCCTCCGATTTCCAATTCCTTGCAATACACATTCTACCCATTACCACCATTAAGGATAGTAATTCCTTTTTATTCAGTTCTAATTTTTCAACATCCATTAGTAATACCGTGCCTGCATCTAGTTCATATTCGATCCCTAATATCTCCCCTACCTCTTTTTCAATTTCCCCCCCAAATTCTTTTACCACAGTACATTCCCACCACATATGTTCATAAGTTCCCAAAGAATTTTTACATCTCCAACACTTTTTACTTTTTGTATTATCCATTTGAAACAATCTCTCTGGAGTCAAATACCATTTCCACAAGATCTTAAAATTATGTTCCTTTATTCTAACTGACATGGTTCTCATAAATCGTTTTCTCCACTTATTTTTCCAATTTCTTTCTGATATTGCTATGTTCAAATCTTGCTCCCAACATGATGTCAATGTTTCTTGCGGGTTTCCTTCTTTATTTAATATTCTATATACTCTACTCACTATTCCCTTTATTCCCACAATTCCCTTTCTCATTTTCAATATCAATTCCTCAAATTCGGTTTTACCCCTTTCTAAACTTATTTGTCCCAAAAATTGACCATTCCATTTATCTATCGACGCTCTCTGTAGCCAATTTAAGTTCAACTGTGCACATATTTCCGCTTTTTTCCTACTATCTTTACATACTCTTACCCAGTCCTTCAGCAGAGAAACATCATTCTTTTCTAATACCTCCCTTCTCCTTTCATCAATTTTTATCGGAAAACTTCCAAGGTCTTCCAACTCCACAATAGGTGACAAGTCCGGACTTAATTTCTTTTTGACCCTTCTCCATACCCCCAACAATGTCTTCATCATCTTATTTTTAACTTTAATTCTTCCATCATTAATATCCAAAAATATACCTTTATCCGTTCGATCTAACTCCTTCATTTCCAAT